>CM067081.1:93808764-95232514 GCA_034008185.1 Gorsachius magnificus
TGACAGACACATGGTTTCACAAGATATACAAGCCTTATCGCTGGGAAAGTGGCCATGTTTTTTCTAGTAGCAGCAATGATGTCAGTTCTTAATTCCTGAATGACAGACCCTTCAGCTGGCAGGGACCATCAAAATGGCAGAAACCCACAAGCACAGAAAAGAGCAGGAGTGATTAATGGGTTTGGACCTTCCTGGTTTTTAAAAGCAGTCTCAACTATCTGAAGTAAAACACCAACATATTATTAGGTCAGATGAATGTAGCAAGCAGCATGCAAATATCAAGAACTCCAATGATTCTAGCTCCCTGCTCTCTCAGAATTTAAGTTATATTGAAAGAAATGGGCAGCTCTTATTCTCTAAGGCACGCCAGCAGAATACATGCATCTGACATTTGCCAGGAGTGCCTATTAAAAAGCTGCATGGTTTAGGCACGTTTCCCAACAGCAAAAGGGAATGCACTGTTTCCCTCCATGAGACAGTGAGGTCTCATGGACTATCAAAACAACTGGAACAGATTCATAACTGGGTACCTTTTAGTGATTGTGTCTCAGTTGCATCATGTTATGATTAGAGGCTAAGATCCCTGACAACCTCTCTTCCTGCAGTTCCAGTCATGAACAATGTAAATAAGATCAGAAATTGCATGAGTTTCCCCAGCTTCCCAGTGGGAGAGGGAAAGAAAATGGAGAAATGGAGAACATGAAGAACACGAGGCAAGGACCTCAGCACATTTGTGTCATCAATGATCACAGCGATTTATCTACCCACCACATGTGCGGGGGTTTTGGGATATTTCACTGCCCAGAGCACCATTTCCTTCGATTGTATGAAAAAAAACACATGTATTTGTTGTTTACTACTTATTTTTTAGAAATGAAGTAACATTTAACTTATTAATCAGGATGACAGAAAACTTTCTTTTGTGCTAAATTATTTATCTAATCAGCAAATTTAAAGTTATAATAACAATTAGAGAAAAAATATATAAACATGTCATGTTTGCAGAGGCTTTTTTAGGTTTAGTTTTTCAAGTTGAAGGGAATTTATTAAATACTTGCTCAAGACATTCTTGGATTTTATGTTATCTTTTACTTCTGTATTCCTATCAGCCCTACGCAAGGAAATGTCATTTATTATGCCTTGGAGTCAAAGGAGCAAAGAGGGAGAACAGAGATTAAAAATAACATTAGAAGTTAACTGCAAATTCTCATTTAAGGCAGTCATTAAATAAATATTAATGCACTTTCTTATGATCCATTTAATGGAATCTGTGCACACAGTAAATGACTTGCATAAATGACAACCATATATCTCTTCAGTTTTCTTTTACAGCTACATATAGTATGGTTTTGCTATAAAACATGATTGCCTATCGTCTTTCAAATGTTTTCTGTAAAATAGCCAAATTCAACAATATTTATCCTCTACCCAATTTTCAATCTGATTTAAAGAAAAAAAGAATTATTATTTAGATGGACTTAATATGGACTATGCAGCTCAATTGTACTGAAGTTTTAGACCTGAATTTAGAAATGCAAAACACTGCAGAGCCTAAGTAAAAAATTACCAAAACAGGGTATTTGTCTCATCAATACTCATGCTTTGAAATGCGCCAACAATTAATTGTGTCTAGAAGTTAAGGTTCCTCTTCTAAGTAGTTAAATACAGGAAATTATATTTTACCAACATATGAAAATAACTTTTTAACTCACTTATTTTAATTCTAACCCAGAACACAGAATATGAGTTGAAGTTCAAAATTTTGATTCAAATAATTTAAAAATACATATTATTACTTTGAGAATGAAAATATAAAGAGAGAATACCTGACAAATTAATACATCTTCAGCAACTGACACTGTGAGATTTCACGGCCTATTAAACAAACCAGGAACCTATTCAAGACCAGTTAGCTTTTATAGGTCTTATAAAAGGTTATAGGTTTCATTGTTTTATTATTAAAGATCTAGAAGTCCCTGAAATCTTGTCTTCCTAAAAGGCTCAAATTAACAAAGCAGTTTATATTCATTAGTTACACAGTTTGGAACAAACTGCTCAAATGCTTAGACAATTAGTTGAATCAGGTTTGAAATTTGAATGCATTGCATAGGTCTCCCATGGCGGGGGCTGGGAAGAATGAGGGTAGATATGCAGAGAACGAGAAATTGCAGCTACAGATTACTATAAAATGGAATATCAAAGCACATAGTATTATTAGCAGTAGTAACAAAACCTAAGTCTGGATAAATTAACATAGATTTTATTAGAATAATAATGCTATGCTCAGGATTAGAGAATCGGGCATGCACTTAGACTTTTCCAGTTGAAGGAAATAATTCCCCCTGGTTACGATAAAAATATTTTCTTCCAAAAACCAATACGAATAATATTACTACACTGACTAATAGCACACACACAATCCCTTTGTTTTGGATGGTGTGCTATTTCATGCAGTTGCGTTCAGGTTTTACATCATCTACTCCTACATCCCATGCATACATACAACTCCCTGACAGGAAATCACATATGCATTGGCAAACCAAGGTTATTAGTTCTGTCTTTTAACAAATACTTACCTACTATGTTTTAAAATACAGCAGCAATTTTAAGATTATTTGACATTCCTGAGAGTTAATTTTTTCACCTTCATGAGCAGGGATGCCTTTAAGGTGATGACTTTTATTTGGTATCTTTTTTTCAAAAACACATTGAGTTTGCCTTTAAATTGAGGATGGTATCTTTTATTTCATTTTAATGAAAAATATAGGAAAAAGTTTATTACACAGCAGAAAGGATTATTTCTCTACAATAAGGTTTGAAAGCTGCTAGTGCATCATATAAAAACAGTTATTAAAACTAAATATTGTGCCTGCTCAGCAACTGTATTTCAGACCTCATCATAAGCTTAAATTATCCTTTTCTCATAATTACTGCAAGTTTTAGCAGACATTTATGAATCACATCCCACACAATGACTAAATCTTAGAATTAAATAAAATGAATAAGAAATAGATTCTTGGCTGACAATCTATACAGAAAAATATAAAATACTAATTCAGTGTGAGCAGCAATAACTGAAAGGTTCATAACCCTTGCATCAAAATAATATAAAATTTAGTTTTATGCTTAGCAAAAAGCCCATTCGAAGCTGTAGAATGGAGATATTTAACCCTCAAGATAGTTGCTTTACTGAAAATATTAACTGCAGGAATGGCTTTTAATTACAGTAGTACTATCTTTCCTCCTCATGCATACACCAATTCATCCCACCAAGGGGAGAGATGAACAAAAGGGACAAATGCTGAAATCAGTTATGTTTTCACACAACATTTAATAACAGATTTTATGTCCGTTTACTAGAGGCAGGGGAGACCTTCTGCATTGCTTTTCACCATTAAAGTTACTTAAAACCCATCCTACTACTTTAAATCAAAATAAGATGTATGAATTTCATGTTTGCATATCTCTTCATCACTAAACTGTTTTAAGGAGATGAATTTTGGTATGAACACTGCATATACATTGCTGCCAAACTCTAGGTGTCCTGTCCTAAAGCAATTTAGGTCAAACAGGAATTAGACCACATAAATTCCTAAGTATTTTTCAGACATAGAGCTTATATTCCCAAACAATTTCAGTACTTTTGAAAACTTCAAATGCTTTCTGATGTAGTGCACAGGATTGCATTTGAGAAAATATATAAATAGATAAATAACAAGGTAAAGCACATCTGTCCTTCATCCCTTCTCTCTGATATTGCCTGCTTCTGCTGGTGCTGTTTCCAGAAAGTCCCTCTCAGGCAGTGCAGAAAACACTGAAGAGCCCAGCACAGTGGGAGGGAGAAAACACCAACAGTTTACCATACTTCGCTATCCAGTCCCATACCTCCTATATCAAAAGTATATGAGAAAAGACAGTATGCCGTGTACTTTTCATACAGGAAGCACGGTCTGAAACCAGAACGTATCCCTAGCATACTTTTATGAATTCCTAGCTTTACATGTACCAAAAAAACCCCTCCACATATATATATGTGTATATATATACACACATATTTTAGAATCTGTAAACAATAAATTGCACTGATATAGATGAGCAACATCCATCCATGCAGTCTTGTGTCACCTGGCTGTTAAAATTATTCCTTTTTATCTTACGACCCAAGAACGTCTTCACTGAGATCAGGAGTCTGCCTCCTTTTTATTCAGGCATCAACTGTTTCCCTATAGAGATGCTCAAAGATACTGCCCCAACACTTGCAAATTTTAAAAATACTGGCAGAAGCATTAATATATTAATCACTTAGTTGTTCCCAACTCCTGTCTCAGAACACACATATGCAGCTTTCCTTCTCAGTAGCCCAAAACCCCACAAAAAATCCAAAACTAACACAAAAACCACAAGTAAACAAACAAAAAAACCACACACACACAAAAAAAACCCGAAACAAAACAAAAGAAAACCAAACCAAACCATACTCTTCCACCTGAAGGATACCATATTGATCTTTGGTATGGACAGTAGACTTCAGATTCCTAATAAGCTGAGTAATGATATTACAGATATTGCAGGAGGATCTAGGTATCAGGAAATGCCTCAGCTCAGAGTATACAAACTCATAATAGACTGTCCTGCTCTAAAAAGCTTAAAACCAGAGAACATAAAAACAGAGAAGAAAAAATTAAGGATTAAGATATAACAACAGAAGATGAGTTGAAAGTGACATTTTAAAAAATAATTAAAAACACAAAAGAAAGGGAACACATACACACAAAAACAGGTAGCAGTAGAGGGCAGGGGAAAAAAAGACAGGGAACACAGAGAGCAAAAGACTGAAGAATGGCATACACTGAGAGAAGGAGGGAGGGAGGGATAACCCTTTAAAATAAGGCTGGGGCATATTCTTTGCTGGTTCATAGCAAAATGAAATTCTGACTTCCAGTGTAATTCTGCCTTGAGAAGTACTCCTGCCTTTACTCTGAAGATGTCTCTTCTTGAATTCTTGGGTATCGGAGGAAGACCTGAAGCTTTTGAGAGGACTGAGAATGGAGTAATCCTTTGCAAGATCACTCCACTGCAACATTGTTGTTCTTTGCAAATAGGTGATAAGAACAACGAGCTCTTCCAGATGCCATTAGGATAAAGCCAGAAAAGAGGTTCATTTTGTCTCAAAAGAGACAACATTTCATTGTTGAAAAAAATAAAACATAGGAGAAAGGCTCAATGGAATAAAATTTCATGGAGTTTGGCTCAACCCAAAATCACACCACCTTGAAATCCAGCATGGAGTGGGCTGTAAAATTTTAATAGGATATTTTTTGAAAGCAAAATATTTTGTAATAGAAAACATTGGGATTTGCTCAATCAAGACCATGTCTCCCTGAAGCAATCTGAGAAGACTGAAGTAGGCGTAAGAATTACCAGTAGATATGAATGAGATACAAGACCTTAAGATGGCCACTTAGATGAATCTTACCTCAGAGAGCAAAGCTGAATTTTGTGGGTTTGAACTGTATTTCAGTCAAAAAAAGAAATACATTCCTATGCTTTATTTTCATTTTTTTTCAGAATTATTCTTGTATGCCTTTACCTAACCATTATGAGTTCTGTGTCTTATGTCTAACTTTGTCAGTTTGAACCCTGCCCCCAAACGAATTTGAATTGCACATATTACCTGTTTTCTTCTTCATCGATGAAAAACACATTCCCTAAAAGTGACACTGGCCTAGATGATCTGAAGCTGATATGACAAATTAGTTCCTTATTTGTGCCATCTGATGAAAGAACAATATCTTGTCCTTCTGGGAACTGTACAGAAAAAGGGTAAATCTTGTCACCATCTTCAAGTTCAAGCTCTGGAAGTTCAACTTGAATTTGTGATTGCCTGTGTTAAAAATAAATAGCAATGGTGTTTGTGCTTACAGGATGACAGCAATAAAGTTGATTCGCAGATTCATACATTTACAAAATTGCTTTTCACAGACAAATACAGAAGAATAACTTCAGTTTTGAAGTACAAATCAAGTGAAACTAAATAAGACTTTAAATGCCTTTAGCATTTAGATGCTAGTTTGTTTTCTATGTACGTATCAGAATGTTTTATACTGACCCACAGTAGTTCAACATCCAAATGAAGAGCAATTTCTACTAACTGTGCTACAAAGGGCATAAACGTTACTTCTTTAGGCTTTACTTTAGGCTAAACTTAAAGCTTTCATTAATATTGATTGAACTGCCCTATTGCACAACAAGGTAAAGTAAGTTTTAAAATAGAAATATTAAGGGAGAATTTGTGAAGATACTTAAGATGCTTTCCCCAAGTTACGTAATTTTAGATTCCAGTTCTGAAATAAGAAAGGCAGCCAGTCCAGGTCCATATGGAATTCTTTCAGTTCCAACTACTGAGTTACTGACAACAGACAAATCACTTGATAAATTACTACAACTCAAACAAGATGAGACAATAATAATTTTAAAGTTAATTTCATTAATTTACAGCAACCTTAAGAGTTTTGCTCCAATTCTTCTGGTATTGAAATTATACCTACATAAGCATAACAAACCAATATTACTGCTCCTTACCAATTACAAACAGAAAAGTTGTGTCAGAGACCAGAAAAGCGTATTTTGATACACACATACACAACAGAGCTTGGAAAGATTAAAATATTAAGATTTCTATCAGATTGGAATAGGCATGGTGCTGGGTTATGCTACATAGTATGAAGATTACAAAAAGTCTCTCTTATAAATTCACATAAGAGGATAAAGTAGGTAATCCACAGAAAAATGAAAAATATATGGATTATTTACTATATTAAGTCACAGGATTAAAACATTTGTGCTGTCCTCTTTGGTACTAAAATCTTGCTTAAGAAGGGGAAAAAATGAAAATCAAAACAAAACAAAACAAAACAAAAACCAAAAAAAAAGAAAAAAAGAGTGCTTTCTAACCTGTGGATTAGAGAAAATAAACCAGAAAAATTTTATCTGACTACAATGTAAAAAAAGACTGATCTCAGTATCTGGCTAAAGTTAACAAAAAATCCTGGAAGGACTCTCTTCTTGATTTTTGTGCTATTTAAAGTAATTTTTAAAGCATCTGACAGAGTGAGTATATCAGAAGATGGTCACTTCATGAAGCAGGAATGTTGTAAGGCTAGAACATGAGCTCGTTGAATGTACAGCAATATTGATTACACGAATTTTCTCTTAAATATGCAAACTCTTTCCTCTGCTGTGCAGAAAATTAATATTAACCTTCACAAACAAAAATGAATTCACTTTTTCAGAAGAAAACAAACCCAATAATTATTCAGAATTTCTGTAATAAATTTATTTTGAGATTTTTACCTTAAATAATTTTGTGGAATGATATTGATGACTGTTTCAGTTTTCACATCCAGAGGAACTGGCATCAGCATTAAAAAGGGAGGATGAAAATTTATTTTTGGTGACTTCACAGTGCCAGACAATGTTATTTTGTAATGTGATGGATTATCATTTAGACACACTGATATTTCAGATGCGTATGTCCCAGGAGAGGCTGTCAAAAACATTAAAAAAAATAAACAGAAAAACCCCACCACAAAACTATATTACCATAAATACATTAAGTAAAAGAGTTATAGTAAGAGGTCTGGGGTTTGTTTGGTCGGTTGTTGTTTTTTTGGTTTGGTTTTGGCTTTTTAAAGAAAGTCATTGGTATTACTTTCTTACTCAAAATGTAACCTAACATACAGTAAGTGTTGTATCAGAAGAATTATTTAAGAAAGCTTAGACCACTTGCCTGTAGCAAACTGGAGTTCATTTGCTGTATTAATATTCCTTTATATATAACATCAGTGTAATGTTTCTCAGAATTTTAAGAATTGCAGTCATATTATAAATTACAATAATTAACACAGAGAATGCTACTTTATGAAGGAATAACTATCAGAAGCATCTGACTGCTGAGACAAGAAAAAGTTGGTGCCTTTTAAGGGGGCAATCACTACATTTTAACAGATGACTAACATCTATACTGTTGCCAGGTCAGGCTCACACAAGCCAGCAGGACAGGTTCTACCCTCCAGTGAGAGCATCTCCCATTTCCTTGTGTTCTGTCCTTTCTCACACCATCTTGCTAACTGCTGCAAGGCACTTTTCTCTAAGATGGAAAAGCACACCAATACAGGTGGCAAGTTGCTTCCTTCTGCAACCACTAGACTATCAAAACGATGTTCCAAACCATGCAGTGCCATTTACCAAATTTCCAGTCATTCCCACCTCCTGAAGAGCTAGCAAAATAAACAATTTTGAGGGACAACTAACGAACACCTCTTGTATTTAGAGACAAATCTGTACGTGTTGCAAGACAACCCAAAAACTTTAATCTTTTTCATTTTCAAGAAAAACACCTCCCTCTTTGATTCCCCTCTGCCATCAAATTAGTAAGTATGGAAACATCCTCAGCTAATATTTAAGAAGGAAAGTGAGAGCAAAACAAATAATGTTGTATTTTATGTGTCTGTATAAGCACATATGTGTCACTGCAAACAAAATGCACGTGACAAGCTCTTCTGAGATTAGCTCAGATAATTATTTTTACAACCTGAGGAAGAGAGCTGCCACTGTTTACATACACAAAGAAGAAAAACTAGTGTCTGCAAAATATTTTGTCTTATTCCCTGCTCATAAGAGCCAATTTCTTTGTGGAGGTGATAATAGAGGAACTTCACAGAAGCCTATTAGCTCACTAGAACATGGCCTGTGGATCCCTTCGTTTCAGACCAGAAAACATGAAACTGGCAAAGTGAAAACCAGATGAAAGGGAACTTGCTGCAGTGTTTGCAACATCTGGCTAATTCCCTGTTAAATGGAAATCAGCTTTAGGAGACAGTACTGCTGAGAAGGCTAAGAAGCTTGTGCTTATAGGTTTTGATACAGCAAGAACACACCTTTTTCTGGCACCTAGCCCTTTTATGGGGGAAAGATGAGAGAGCATCAGAAAAGGTCACAGAGATGTGTAAAGAGCCAAACAGGGTATTTTTTACATGCTTGTAAGAAAAGGTGTTCTATATAAGTTACTCCTATATACAAGCTATGCAGTCCTACTGTCCTACAGCTGTGCTCCAACTAAACCGTATTTCTGGTATCCTACCTTTATAGATATGTATGACATAAGGTAAAGGAAAGTGAAAGTTCATAACCGATAAATGCCATAGGGATGGAACACCACGAAGGAAGAGGAGTATTATCATATCGTGGTTTAACCCTGGCTGGCAACTAAGCACCACGCAGCCTCTCTCTCACTCCCCCCACAATGAGACGAGGAAGAGAATCAGAATAGTAAAAGTGAGAAAACTCGTGGGTTGAGATAAAGACAGTTTAATAGGGAAAGCAAAAACTGCGCACACAAGCAAAGCAAAGCAAGGAATTCATTCACCACTTCCCATGGGCAGGTGGGTGCTCAGCCATCCCCAGGAAAGCAGGGCTCCATCACACCTAACAGTGACTTGGGAAGACAAGATGCCATCACTCTGAATGCCCCCTCTTCCTTCTTCTTCCTCCAGCTTAGAATCATAGAATCACTTTGGTTGGAAAGGAACTTTAAGATCATCGAGTCCAACCTTTAACCTAGCACTGCCATCCCACCACTAAACCCTAAGCACCTCATCTATCCTTCTTTTAAAGACCTCCAGGGATGAGGACTCCACCACCTCCCTGGGCAGCCCATTCCAGAGCCTGACAACCCTCTTGGTGAAGAAGTTTTTCCTAATGTCTAGCCTAAACCTGCCCTGGCACAACTTCAGACCATTCCCCCTCATTCTATCGTCTGTTACCAGGGAGAAGAGGCCGACCCCCACCTCCCTACAGCCTCCTGTCAGGCAGTTGTAGAGGGTGATAAGGTCTCCCCTCAGCCTCCTCTTCTCCAGACTAAACAACCCCAGTTCCCTCAGCTGCTCCTCGTATGACTTGTGCTCCAGACCCCTCACCAGCTTTGCGGCTCTCCTCTGGACATGTTCCAGCAATGCAACATCTTTCTTGTAGTGAGGGGCCCAAAACTGAACACAGTATTCAAGGTGCGGCCTCACCAGCACCGAGTACAGGGGCACGATCACTTCCCTACTCCTGCTGGCCACACTATTCCTGATACAGGCCAGGATGCCATTGGCCTTCTTGGCCACCTGGGCACACTGCTGGCTCATATTCAGCCGGCTGTCAACCAGTACCCCCAGGTCTTTTTCCACCAGGCAGCTTTGCAGCCACGCTTCCCCAAGCCTGTAGCGTTGCATGGGGTTATTGTGACCAAAGTGCAGGACCCGGCACTTGGCCTTGTTGAACCTCATACAGTTGGCCTCAGCCCATTGATCCAGCCTGTCCAGGTCCCTCTGCAGAGCCCTCCTCCCCTCCAGCAGATCAACACTACCACCCAGTTTGGTGTCATCTGCAAATTTACTGAGGGCACACTCAATCCCCTCATCCAGGTCATTGATAAAGATATTAAACAAGACTGGCCCTAGAACTGAGCCCTGGGGGACACCGCTTGTGACTGGCCGCCAACTGGATTTAGCTCCATTCACCACGACTCTCTGGGCTCGGCCATCCAGCCAGTTTTTAACCCAGCAAAGACTACACCCATCTAGGCCATGAACCGCCAGCTTCTCCAGGAGAATGCTATGGGAGACTGTGTCGAAGGCTTTGCTGAAGTCCAAGTAGACAACATCCACAGCCTTTCCCTCATCTACCAGGCGGGTCACCTGGTCATAGAAGGAAATCAGGTTGGTTAGGCAAGACTTGCCTTTCGTGAACCCATGCTGACTGGGCCTGATCCCCTGATTGTCCTCCATGTGCCTGGTGAGCACACTCAAGATGAACCGCTCCATAATCTTCCCCGGTACTGAGGTCAGGCTGACAGGTCTGTAGTTCCCTGGATCCTCCTTCCAGCCCTTCTTGAAGATAGGCGTCACATTTGCCAACCTCCAGTCATCTGGGACCTCCCCTGTTATCCAGGACTGCTGATAAATGATAGAGTGGCTTGGCAAGCTCCTCTGCCAGCTCCTTATATACTGAGCATGACGCCATATGGTATGGAATAGCCCTTTGGTCAGTTTGGGTCAGCTATCCTGGCTGTGTCCCCTCACAGCTTCTTGTGCACCTGGCAGAGCTGAGAGCTGAGAAGTCCTTGGCCAGTCTAAGCGCTACCCAGCAACAACCAAAGCATCAGCATGTTATCAACATTCTTCTAGTACTAAATCCAAAACATAGCACTATACCAGCTACTAGGAAGAAAATCAACTCTGACCCAGCTGAAACCAGGACGTCAGTGCCAAAGAATATGCAATTTTCACTAACTCACATTTTTAAATATTCATATTAACCATAGTTCCAAAGTGAAACCTTCAAAAGTTAGGAAAGAATAGTGTTAAGCTTTCCTCATACCAACTTTTCACCCATACTGTACATAACAATTCTAACAAATCCATTACCTACATGGTCACATCTGTTTGCCAGAGAATCCCTGACTCGCTCAGAAGGCAGACAAGACAGTGCTTATTCTGCACTGCTGATCATTCTGTGTGTGGCTCCACACATTTACTAAGATCAAAATTTTGCATAATATGTAAGCCAATAAAGTTTTGCTTATGTCAGAAACACCAGCATGTTGCAATATTGTCCTCATTTTAAATGGACACAAAGACAAAAAAAGTGAATGATTCCATTAAATTTTGTTCATTAATTTGCAATACCTAGGACGAATGTTTTCAGGATATTTCATGTTAACTAAATTACTTTGAAATTAATGGGAATTGTGTCCTGAACTAACAGCTGAAGTAACGAATTTATTCTATTAATCACAATTTTCATGACTACTGTCAAAGCTTGTGCTGCCTTTACCAATCTGATCTACCACCATTAATTTCTATAGGACAAACAACAAGCAGTCCAGCAGAAGTGAAAATTTTCCTTAGGGAGATTTGATAGTATTTACAAATCTGCCAATCCAAATTTGCCGAGGGCCAACAAAATCTGTAGAATTATATGGGAAATTCCCCCTCAGTCTTTTCTAGATATATTTATTAGGGGAAATAAGCATTCATTGCTTTACCAAAGAAAAAAATCTGAATAAAGGAACACAACTTCTCAAAGTACATATGTGTACATATTCATTAGCTGCTTCATATTCAGTCTAATTTGCACTAGAAAGCCCATCCAGTTCAGAGTGTCTAACTCCCTAGCATGCTATCCTGGGACTATACTTTATGCAGATTCCTTGTTAATAGAAACATAAACAAGATTATATTTCTGCTGAAAGTCAGTTATGTGCATATGCAAGTAGTTCTCCCGATACTTCTTACACAATTCTGGACGAGATTTATTTCGAGTCCCCACAACTTCCACTCTACCTGTTTCAGTTGCAATTTAAACTAGCAGCAAAAACTGGTTTAAATGGCCACTTCTTTAAGGATGTCGATATTCCTTGCTCCTCTCTAGCAGCACAAATCTAATTTTTGATTTTTTCTTTTTTCCCCTAGCAATTTTAACGGTATGCATGAGGTTTGATCTTTTGAGGGTGGGTGGGAAGAAAGTAAAATCACCATCTGCTCTTCTCACCCTCTTAAGTTTGTATTAGGCTGTTGTTCATTTCTTACACTTGTCTCCCAAATAAACATTGTTAGTTTAGTTGCCCTGGACTTTCCGATAATTCATGCCTTCTTGCATATATACACCTTCAGCATAGATGGGTACCAATGAAGAATTTGCAGACATTGAAACACAGACTTCAAAGCAGAAAAGTCACAGGTAGTTAAAACTTAAAGGTAAGCCCTACAAAAATTGAAGGAAAAAATCAAAAGTAAACTAATAATTTCTTCACAGAAACTGTTAAAAAGCATAGTTATTTAATATCTAACTGTTGCAGGAAAAAAAAAAACCACCTAGAAGATGGAGGTCATGATGGTCATCTGTGCCCATTATGTATTCATCACATCTTCCAGGAGCACTGAACTCCTGTTAACTCACTAGTGCATTTGCAAGTATTTTTCCACATGGGATCACAGAGCACAGATTTATTGCAACTTACTATGCTGCAGATATTTTTTTTCATACCACAATAAAATATAATGATTTTTTTCATATACTGTTAGTGCATTATACTATAGTACAGCAGAAGATTATATTAATATACCTTTAGTTCTTGAGGCTCTCTATTAAATTTAGTATATTTTTCTTAACAGGTAACAACATATTAACATGTATTACATAAACTCTTGCATTTAATGTAATGGTGTAGTGTACTATAGCATTTTTCACTCTATTATAAATATTGTGGCATATTTAAACAAATTACCCTAATGCACACTCAAAGTTCATTTTAAAGATTGTTCACCCCCACATACTACAACTTTACAATACAAACCTATGAAGGTGATTAGCACACCCTATTCAGTAACTAGGTCTCCCACGTGGGTTTTGAGGTATCTAATGTTCTCTTACAAGAAAGAGTAATTATATTCAGTGAAGGTATATCACAAGTAGGCTATAAATAATGGGAAAATACTTAGAACATTGAATTAAGGGCAATTGATTATTACAGTTATTTACGATTTTCTGTAAATAAAAGATACAGGAACACAGTAAAAATACAAATAACTTCAAATGACAATTATTTATCATTCATATTTATGTATATACACATCTGTGTTTACACATAAAATTTATTCAGTAATTCAGAATATTGGCTTTTATTTGTGTGGTGTCTGCTTCACAGTCTTTGCAACACACAAGAAATTTTAATACAGTCTCATGATACAAACAGCTAAATAGAACAACCATCACATGGATGACCATTTCACCTATTCATTAGCACATGATCCCTGCTCTCCAGCTGCTGCATAAAATAGTATTACAATTTACTTTTCTTTAATTTCCTCCATATTTAATGCCAGAGTGGTACTTAAAAGGAGAAGAAAATGAGACACTGTCTCATTTCCCTAATGTCACCAGATATCTAGAAATAGAGACTTTTTTTTATCTTCTGAGTCCAATATTGCCCTGAGCAATTTTGTTTTCCAAGCTATATATGTTAACCTAATCAATGCAAGACGCAGCTATTACATATATTTCTCAAATTCAAAACAAAAATGTTTATATGTGTTCTTCACAAGTGATTATTTTAGTACGATCCACAATTATTCTAACCATAGGCACAATCCACAAAAACATCTATTAGAATACCTTCTCAAAGTTACAACACTTATTTTGTAGGCTTTATTATCTGAAATATTGCAGAAAAAAAAAATAAGATCTTATTGAAAGCAAAGTAGAAATTTATGAAAGGAGAAAAATGTTTAAAAGAAATTGAGTTACAGTAATCTACATGTGTAAATTTTAATTGCATCTCAAAGAACAACAGGTTTTAAACGTTTGGTTTTCACTTATTTCATATTTTCATTCCTCTTTCCTCTACATTATTTCTCCAAAGGCCTGGGGTCATAATGTGTTTCTGTTCCTTGACTTCTTTTACCTATTTTTCCTCCAAGTTGCATCTCAACAGTTTCTCAAAATTCAGAGGTTGACCCAAAGCCTTTCTTCTATCTAGACACACTCTCCAGACTCTCCAGTTCTGTTGGCATCAGCTGCATACACCAGTGGGCTTTATCAACTTAAATACAGTGTTACATTACACTCTACCCTAAACACTTGACTGGGAATAAGGTAGAATCCTAATATTCATGTCCTGACATTCCTCTTGTGGTGTTTGTGGTCAATTAACATCTGCCTGCATGCTCCCAAGTTTTGTTAGAAATCTATATTACGATTTTTACTTAGGGTCTGGTTGCTTGAGCGGACTACCCAGAAAGTATGATAGCTAAGTGGTTTTTTATCTCATTAAGGCAGGAAATTTCCATTCTTATCTAAATTATGGATATTTAGAAAAAAGTTCTCACACATTCCAAGATTCTTGGAAAGCTTTGGTATCTAAGTCAGTCAATTTAAATGCACATGAAGGACCAGTATTGAAAACAATTCAGCTATCCCAGCCTTTGATGGTTTATATGTGCAAACCAGACTTTTCAAATCATGCTATCAAATGATTCCATGCTTTGTGTTAGGTCTGCAGCTGTCTTATTTTCTCAGAACCACAAACCTTTCTTTTGGCATTTATTTCATTATTTAGCCATGTTAACTGGAAGTTAATCAAAACTAGAGCTAGTTATGATTCATCATAACAAGTCATTTAAACAAATCTATGAAAATGGTATATTGGCCAAACTATCTGTAGAAGAATTCAGAAAATTACTTACAAGGGCAGAATAATACAGAAATACTGACTTTGTGTCCTGGATCAAGGAATCCAGTCTGTGGACTAAATTTAAAAATACCATCTTCTGTATTTTTGCTTGTGTCATCACAATTCAATTTCCATGCCAACCGCTCCCTTGAGATATTCTTCAGGTCAAGCTTCTATAAATATTTGCAGAAAAAGGAGGATATGATGAAAGAGGGAAAGCAGCAAACACCGTGATACTGTTCACATTGCCCTATCCTAAGCATTCTTATTGTAATCAGATCAGAATGAAAGCAAGAAAGCACTAGAAAGCAATGAAGAACCGAGTTTATTATATCTGCAAGGTCAAAAGATGAGTATGCCTATCAGCACAGACTAGATGCTTTCCAGTCACTCACCACATTCACAAAGGGCAATACTTCCTTTTCAAAATGGAAAAATCTCATTTATGTGAGGTAAACAGATCAAAGTGTCCCAGTGGGAGCTCTTACCAAACAGAAATGAGTAGTTTTTCGTGATACAAATGAAGCACAGCAAGCACTAAACACATGGCTCATGACATCTAGACTTAAAGGTGGATATGTTGAAAAAGCAAGAAGTTCAGAATAGGTTTTCAAAACCCATTCTTTCAATTCAGTAAGACAAAGATAGAAACAAAATAAAATTCAATTCCTTTATCTCAGTTACTCTTTCGACTCCTAACAAATGCATAGCTAGGAAAAGGCCTTGACTTCGTGTTATTGTTTTCTGAAGATACCTGAAAAAGAGTTTTGAGTGGTTTCATCATTGCCAAAAAAACGTATTTTATAATTTCCAAACAAAGACTTTGGGAATTAGAAACAATAAATTATGTTGTGGTATATTTTACATTCATACAGTCAAATTCTCTGTGTTCCAAAACAGAGTGGCTGTGGCCAAATGTGCTATTTAGTGCCTCTTTCCCATTAAGCCCTAAATCACAAACAGGAATTTTTTGGGAGGTTGTACAAATCAGTACCATACATCATACTGGGACAGCAATTTACCTGTATGGACCATCACGGCATGTTGATTGCATTCCTGCACTGTCACTGTCTAGTTTACTAGTATAGGCAGAAAATCTTTGGAAGTAAGCTATTCCTTACACAATTTGTGGTCAGTTTCTTATGGTGCCCACACTTTCTCATACACTAGAAAGTCAGGACAAGCCCAATTTTGAGTTTTGGAAAAATTTCTACTGATCAAAAGACAAACATAAAATCAAAAATTGAACAAAATGACAACAAGAAAAAATTAAATATTTGAACCATATATTTGGAACATGACTGAATTTTTAGTTCCAAATCTGTATTCTCTTCCTAGTCATTTTTGAGTAATTAAAAGCTATAGCCAAGAATAAGGATAATAACCCTTGTGATTACATACCTGAGAATTCAGACTTTCATCAGCAATACTGAAATTTGTGCCACTTGAATGCTGTGCAAATTTAAGTTCCATTGAGGAGAACTCCAATGGTGATTTAAGTACTGTTGGAAAAAATAATTTAGGATGTTTATTCAGCATTACTTTGACAAATATTTCCTCGAAGTCCCTTTATAAAGTCATTGTTGCTGCACGTTTAGCAGAAATTTGCTCCCCTTGTTCTAAAGCTGTATTTTTTTTCTGTTGTTCCCATATTTTATACACAATTACTGTAATTTCACTTTCTGTCTTCTTATGCCCTTTTAGTCACATTTAAATTATTTAAATTTTGTGTCTACCAGACTTATAGCATCTCTTCTTCATATAAAGACACTGTAAATAGAGCACCACATGATCTTCCTATTGCAGATGAATGCATTTATGTTTGTGATGGTCATCATTAGAAAAGACTTTGAAGATTTTTTATAAAACAGCATTTCTCTTAATTTCATATAGCTGATACAAAGAAACTGTCACAAAGGATGAAGTTTAAAGTGCGGATTTAGAAAAACAAAGGTAAATGCTCCCACAATCTCATTTTGCTTCTTGATTAGATTAAACACTGGAAATAAACCTAGCAAGCATACAGTACCCCGTTATTAAAATCTGCAAGCTTGTTTCACACTCAGTGAGGAAATGTGTTGATCAATTCTTTTCTCCCCCTAAAACACCCAAGGGGTTTCCTAATCACATATCTCACATAAGGTAAACAACAATACTGTCTGTATTTCTCTAAAGCACAAGCATATAAACTAGTACTGTTTTGAAGTAGGAACAGAATCTGCTGGCATGCTTCCACCAGTATGCAACTATGTCACTCATGAAGTCCTCACCTCTCACAGAAACTGCCCGTACAAGAAAAACACAGCACAACTGAGACTAGAAGGGAAAGAAAATTATCTACCCCACAAAAAAAGATTGTGAGATTGACTATTAAAAAAAATAAAAAATCAGCTCACATGAGGTCATTACACTGGTAATATATCCTCTTCCTTTGTGTCTGGCTGAGGTAGGGCTTGTGTCTTTTCCATTTGACTTCTGGTTTGTTCTGGGTTTGGTTTTTTTTTTTCCCCTCTTTCAGTGTTTTCTTACATACTGATAAACAGTTTCCAAGGGAAAAGTCTTACAAGTATTTAAGTAAGAGACCTGCTTTCCTTCCCAGGTGTTGAAACAGTTTACAAACCGTTTTTAAAAAAAATTTCAAAAAAAGGATCCCTGATGGATTGAAAACATATTGACTACACTGAAGTTAAAAGACTAGGTTGTCTACTCCAAGATTATTGTGATTCTTTTCTCAGGGTGAACAATCCCAAGTACAAACATCAGATACAAGCTATTGATTTAAATGCCAACTGCACTGTCCCGTGCAGTCTGAATCCCAGTCAACCACAAAAACTGTCACGTGGAAAAAAACTATAAAAGTGGAAAATAAGTGTGCCATAAAACACACAGTGGTGAGAATTAGGCATACTTGTCAAATCAAAACTTTGAACTTGCAAGAGGCATCTTACCCACTTTTAGTTTTTAAAGTGGTAATCTGAAATGATGAATCAATAACAGACAATTTTTAAGTTGTTAGAATGTAATAAAATTATCAAGTTCTTTTTTAACAGTAAAAATAATTTGGCTAGTTGCCTGCATCTGTACCATTATGTGAAACAGTGAGTGCTGAAGACACATGTTTAGACTTCTCTCCCTCCTCCCAGCCCATCAAAATTCCCAGTAAGAATGTAATTCCGATACTGAAATTTAAATAGGAGCCATACTTTATTTTTTCAACTATTTCAGTTCTTAGAACTCAAAGTATTACATATTCACTTTAATACTATGATTACTTGTTGCTGGACTATAATGTTAGTTTGAAAAATCCTGTGTGGCAGAAGTACAAATCTGTGATAAAATTTAGATAAGATTGCCATTTATTAGTGAGTCTTACTGATTGTATCGATTCATTATTCCACAACAAAACAGAAAAGGAAATAAATATCTTCTATTTTCTTCAGATTACATATATCACTTCTGCACTAGAAATTTGTTACTTTGATTCATTATTTTTTTTTATTTAGAGATGTGCTTTCTAATAATCTCATATACATATGTACATTTATCTTTTTTCTACATGTTCTTAAACTAAAAATATATTTAGAAATATTTAATAGTAATTTACTTCCATCACAGGATCTAAAGAAGGTCTCTCAGAACTCTTTGATATCTTAAAAGATTTCAAAAGTACAACTGAAATTAAAGACCTACAGAGAAAAAAAAAAAAAAAAAGGAAGAAACACCCAAACATACATAAAACCTAATAAATTGGACAATTCAAGTTGCTTTTACACCACATTATTCATTTAATTGGCCAAGCTTCCTTCAGTGCTCCCAAGATGTTTAAACATTATACAAACTTAAGTGCTGAGTGTCTTCCTGGAATTAAGTTTCATCTCAAATAAACAGTGACTACGTATTAAAAACTGAGATGAGGAAAGATAATGGATTCAGGTATTCACAATGTATAGGTCTATGTGACTATAATGATCAGACTTGAGGAGACTAAAGAAAACCACAAATTATTTCTAAGAAAAGCAGGGAAGAATTATTTAAGGTATCAATTTTTTGCTGCAGGCAAACAGCCTGTAACTTTGGCCATTAACAAGCTCTGACAGCCCAGAAGAGTGCAGTTCTACACATAAAAGCAAACAGAAGCAAATGGACTAAATTACTACCAGTTCTCTCAGATGCGATCAGGGCCAGTCAAAGGCATTTTAAAGGAGTTTTAAATATACCTAGAGCTCCTAGTTTTGACAGGGTAAGACTAGAAAAAAAAGACAGACTATGAATGAGATACTACTTTTCTACAATTTTCAGAGGAACTGCTGTAAATACTGGGGTCTGCATGATAAGGTCTAGAAATACTAATGAATGAATAGAAACAACAATGAATTTTGGTAAACTAATAAGTCAAATGGCTATATATAAAAAATATTTTCCCAGCATGCCATAATTATGTATAGAAAGTTCAGGTTTTGACATATATAAAAATATAAATCAAAATTTGAAAATTTCACAAGTTTCCAAGAAATTTAGAAATTGCACAATTATCAATCAAATTTCAGGTAAGTAGAAATTATCTGCTATTAGAATACAATAGTTTACCCACCAACTGCTTTAACTCTACACAATGGAACAGCCACAGTTATTGCCTGTGGCCGAGGAGCAACGATGTGCTGTACAGACCCAACAGAAGTTGCAGAGACAGGGCTTGGCTGTGCCAGTTCGAAGTCAGCCCGAGGAGTATTAACTGGAAGAGTGAAGTCATATGCTGCCACCTAAAGGACAAAAATATCATTGTGGTCACTTTCCCAAAGAAACTGTAGGTACTTCTCAAACCATGAGTAGTATTACTATTTTAGAAGAATTACTGAAATTAACTTAGGACTTGATCATGATATTAATAGGATGGCTGTTTATTAGCACCGAGTATCAGCCCTTTAAGTAAGTAGTGGCCAGCCATTTCTTCCCCCACTGAGGAGAAAACTGCATGCCCAAAAGCATCAGGATTATCAGCACAGCTACAGACAAGGCTCCTGGTAAATCACTGTGCTGTGAACCTCTTCAACCACTCTGAGTGAAAAAACGTTGGAGCAGTGGCCCAAATGCATAAGCACAGGCAAATAGGGAGGGAAACAAAGCTACATAAGTTCAGAAAGCCTGAGCTTGAGAGGCCAAATTTATTTCACAGCACACTTTCAAAGAGGCATTTCTTGCCTCTTGCTCTGTCTTTCCAAGGATCAATACACTAGAGCAGTATGTTCTCCAGACAAAAAAAAAGTATGGATAACTGTGCCCTATAAAATCTGCATGCTGCTTAAAATTTGCGGTAAAATCTGCTATATTAAGAAGTTATGAATCATTTAAAAGCTTTCAAAAACTGCAGAAAGTAGTGCATCATGCTGCACTTTCACATATGTGGTAGTAAGTAGAATATATAAATGACAGGAAAGAAAAAAAAAATATTTTGTCCTAAGCCAGGACATGAGGCATGTATCCATCTGTAACAGAACCAACACAGAGCTCAGATAATGAGAAGAAAGTACACAGCACTTACAGTGCTTGGAGTTCCAGCAGGGTTTGTAACACACAATTACAAACTCCTGGTGAGAAAGGTATGTGCTGAGCCTTGTGGAACATTTTGTGTGTTTGTGCTTAGCAAGAGGAAAGCACAGGATGAGGGTAAGTTTTTCTAGTGAGATCACTAGAATCATAGTCATAGAATCACAGAATCATTTAGGTTGGAGAACACCTTTAAGACCATCAAGTCCACTGCCATTGGTTTATATTGATACTTCAAATCTGATAACTATTAGATTTTATAACAGAGAATCGTTTTTTCAAAATTAACATGGTGAATGCCATTTAAGATTTTTTTAGTAACTAATGCTCGAGGTGTGTCATAAATAAAGATTGAGTAAAAATCTCCTGATTTGATTTACATACCCTTCTATTTTTAGTATCTCAAGTCGCCCACATAAACTTCATCAAGTTACATCTTCAAAATATGCTCTTGTGGCATAAAACCACATAATTAAAAGTGAGACTGAAAAGGATCTTTTCTTCATAGTGTGATAAGTTCCTTTCACTTCAAAGCATGGGTGAAATACATGATTTCATGTCACTATCAACAGTGACTCCTCGCAGTTGTAGAGAAACTATCTTTTCTTATAGTTGAAAGTAATGAGCATTGCATTTCAAGGCTGTGGAATCTGTCAAAAACATCTTTTAAAACTTTTTCCAGAACCATAAGAGAAGTGTGATAGAATAGAACTGAATACATCATTATTTGGTAAACCTGACAGCTGTTAAAATACATATGCAAGAAAAACTGTAAAGTGAACCAATACCAGAGAGAGAGAGAGGGGAAAAAATGTACAGGACTCTCCAGGTCAAGCATGTCATACAACAGTCACAATACAGACACAATCCACAGATTCTGTGACACTCCTCTGGCTGTACGAGAAGTTTGCTATATTTGGTATAGTGTACCCAGAACACATCTTCAGAAGAATAATATGCAAAATGCTGCATAAATAACCAACTTCTATCCCAAGCATTATGGGTAAGGAGAACAGAGAGAAGATGTCTGCACATCTCAGGTTCTGAGATTCCTCCCAGCCTTGGCAGCTCGCTACTGCCAGCAAGTACTTCCCTACATGGGCAATTCTAACACTTGAAACACCATGGCCAAGAATTGCAGTAAAAAAAGTGAGCTGGAAAATCCGCCCTTTCCTAGCATGTATGACACCTATAACAATATAATGACACTAAGTTTTTTAAAGTTTGGCAAGATTAAAATGTTTAGTCTATCACTACATCTTTGGCTATGCAAAAGAGTACAGTCTAGCACTGCAATTCTTCTTCATCAATGCTGTTATGCTTAGTATATTTAGGTCTGACAACAAAAGGTGGAATCCCTTTATCCCTCTCCCAAAGCAGCTGTTCAAAATTTGCTTTTCAGCCCCACTGTCAGGAAAATCTGGTTTGGTCTTACTATGCAACAAGGGGTTTATTTGCTAAGAACTGGCAAACAAAAGCAAGTATGTGCAAGACACTCAATTTACTACATGTAGGACATGATGTTAACTGAAAACCTATACTTGCTTTGAAGTACAATGGAGCAAATTCAGAGCAAACACAACTCATGGAAGTGTATTTATATAATTGAGAGCAAATCGTGTACCTTTTCTTTCATTCATACATATCTTTGCCTCATCAACTGCACATTAAATAACCTGTACTACAAATGAAAAATTCTTTAAAAATTCTATATACTTAGAAATCATATTATAATTCACATACATACACACACACACATTACTGAAACAGAAAACTTAATTTCATTTTTTAGGACTTCACTTTGCAAGTAGAAGCATTATTTTTCCTTTTCTACATATTTTAAGAAAAAAAATTTATGATTCATTTTAAATCTCTAAAACTCCGTAATGGAAAATTCTCTCTTGTAAGTTTATACACTGGAAAAAAATAATGACAATATTAAAAAAAAAAAAAAAAAAGCCTTCTACTATTCCTGGACTTGCAGTTGCTTTTTAAATAAGCTATGAATATTTTTATCTATGGAGATATTTTTCTGAAGATGCATTTAACTTCACAAACCAGAGAATACAGGGAGAGGCAGGAAGTAAGCAGCCTAGAGAGAGAGCTCTTTCACAAACACTCAAGGTTGTTTATATCATTATAAGAAATATTTTTCCAGTCCTGATTTATGCTAATTATGCATGTTAATTGGAAAGGAGGCATCATCTACTAAGTGGTAGTCTTAGCAATTAAAATGCTTCAAAAGAAGCTTTAAAAAGACTAGTCACCTGAGACAAAGGAGCTTTTTTTTATGCATTCACATAGAGCACCTCCAAAGGATGCCAGAAAAGGACACGCTTGTATAGGCTGCCACCAGAAGATAACAATTTTTTAAATAAAACTGATATTCCTGCTTTTATTTAGAGGGCATTTTAAAACACCTTCCAATTTTTTTTGATAGAATTGCTAAACAAATATAAAAGTTGTTGATTTTAAGAAAGCTGTCTGATCAAGAAAGCTCTGCTACCAAAACTCATTGGAATGTATGAAATAGGTTTGCTACAAAGTACATGGTAGCTCTAAGCCCAACATTAGAGACTAAACAATAGTTGAATGGCTTCCTGCCTCAAGCCTAAATAGTCAGTATACTGAAAGAAACAAAAGGGGCAACAACTACCCCAGCATCCATGACAATTAAAATGGTATTTTATGTAAAATTCATGCATGAAAAATAAATAAACCCAAGCAAAGTTATCAGATTGAGGGGGGGAAATCAGAGTAAAAAAAAAAAACCATAAAAAAATTATTTTCAAAAAACAATTTCAAACCACTTAATTTCTATCTTTACTAAGTATTCTAATGGAATAATATATTTTATGCTTTGTATAATGTATTTTGCTAATTTTTATTGTAATACAGCACATATTCTCAAGGTTGTGTAAAAATTTTGCTGTCAAATCCAGAAATCATGTGCTTTGTGTGTGTGCAGTCTGCAGTGTGCCAAGGTAGCCAAGAGGGCCAACACCATCCTGGCTTGTATCGGAAACAGTGTGGCCAGCAGGACCAGGGAAGTCATCCTTCCCCTGTACTCAGCACTGGTGAAGCCTCACCTCAAATACTGTGTTCAGTTTTGGGCCCCTCACTACAAGAAAGATGTTGCATTGCTGGAACGTGTCCAGAGGAGAGCAACCAAGCTGGTGAGGGGTCTGGAGCACAAGTCTGATGAGGAGCGGCTGAGGGAACTGGGGTTGTTTAGTCTGGAGAAGAGGAGGCTGAGGGGAGACCTTATCGTCCTCTACAATTGCCTGACAGGCAGCTGTAGCCCAGTGGGGGTCGGCCTCTTCTCCCTGGTAACGGACAACAGGACAAGGGGAAATGGTGTCAAGTTGCGCCAGGGCAGGTTTAGGTTGGACATTAGGAAAAATTTCTTCACTGAAAGGGTTGTCAGGCACTGGAATGGGCTGCCCGGGGAGGTGGTCAAGTCCCCATCCCTGGAGGTATTTACAAGACAGGTAGACAAGGTGCTTAGAGCCATGGTTTAGTGGTGGACTCAATGATCTTAAAGGTCTTTTCCAACCAAATGATTCTATGATTTATTTAGCACAAAGAATGTGTGACATCTCCCTAAAATTACAGTACTTGCTTTCACAGTACAACTTCACAGGGAATTGCAAGTAAATCAGTAAGCTAATTTATGACTTAAAATTAAGTTTAAACATCTGTAAAGGATAATACTCTTGTATTTATCATATAACAACATGCAGACTGTTCAAATATCTTGAAGCATTAAAAGTCATTGAATTTTCTTGTAAAGGCCAATTTTAAAGTTTATTTATAACACTAACAATATACGGATTCAGCAGTGATACAAAGAGAGAAAATGTAATGTATATTAAAAAAAAAAAATCAGTTTGATTCAAATTTAAACCTAACTGCAAAACCGAGGGTTTATGTCCTGCAACTGTGTACAATATACGTTCTCAACCTCCCCTCAGATTTAACATGAGCTTTTCCTTAAAACATACTTAAATCTTTCATGCAGCCTAAATTCCCCAGCTTTATATCACAGATAAGCAGCTTTCCAAAATGAATAATATAACTAGTGTTCAAAGCCATCATTCAAAACACTGAAATAAAACTAAATCTTTTCCTTGTACATGGTCAGAGATGATGCACCAGCAATACCCTGTAATTCCACAGCTGCAGATTTTCCATAGAATTCATTTCTTACACCATGAATTCTGTTCTTTCATTTAAAAAAAAAAAAAAGTAGTCATCAAAAATGCCAAAAAACCCCCCACAAAACCACCTGTCACTTCACTACAAAAAGCTTATAGCAATAAGCTCTGACAGGTGTGACTTGCTCTATTTATCTCAATCAAAGGCCCTCATAGGCTTTATTATTACACAGCTGTGTATTTTGTCTTTTTTCCAAGATGCTGGAACTTGTTATTTTCCAGCAGGGAGAAGAAGAAAACAAAAAAAATAAGGTCATTTGGAAGCAGTACACTCCTGCACCTTGCTTTGTCTGCTTTCCTTACCAGACCATACACGACACTGCTGCTGGCAGGTGGATCATCCTGCCTGGAGAAACACAGTAACAGCTGAGGAATGAAGATAAGCTAATATTTAAAGTGACCACATGCTGCATGTTTCCCTGGCACAAGACCAAAGGAATGAGGTGCTACTCACTGTTACCTGGACAGGCAGCTTGCAGAAGGAGAGATGTGGTCAGAAAAGCTTATGCTTCTGTGGTTCTTGGACAGATTTAAAACTCAGTTCAAAAAATAATCACTGGTAAGAATCAATCAATAAAAATATTAGTAATAATTTTTAGCTCTGTCTCTGGATAGGGATGAGGGAGCTACAACAGATATTTGGCCAGATAGTCATGGGGTTTTTTGTTTGGTTGGGGTTTTTTGTTTAATTACCAGAAATTTTTTTCTATTCGGCTCTGAAATGAGAACCCTGGCTAGCCCATCAGACATTCAGCTGGCTAAACCTCCTTATACTGCAGTGAAAAAAAACCCTAAAATGTAATTGAAGTGTCTCTCAAATAAAATTATATCAAAACAGAAAAGAAAGCAGCACACAGCCTGTATACAAATATGACAATAAGAAGTATTTTACAGCTCTGACTTTCACAGACAACAAACCCCAAGGTTAAAGTCTCTCCAGTGAGGCAGAGAACCCTGTCACCTCTAACACCTTCTGAGACACTGGAATAGCACAAAGGCACAGCTGGGCCATGTCTGAGAGCATTCCAGCTTATCTATAATACATCGACTTCATTTTACCACTTCTTAGAATACTGGGAGAATTATCTCAACGTTTTTTGGTTTATAAGCATGACAATATACTTCATCTCTAAGAGCATCTTTTGATGTCACATGTGCTTGTACATACTGTTTTAGTGAGAATTGTAGGAGCTATTCAGAGTTCCTATGTATTTACTTCCTTTGTTGATTTGAAGCTTTTTGAGGCAGAAGGAAAGCCATTGCCAAGTTGATTTTTTAGCAGAATTCAAGATTGCATTCAAGACTAAGTTACTTGAAACCTTACATTAATAATTCAACTGATTTTAATAAAATTTTAAAGCATATTAAAGTAATTTCATGGTTTTGTGATTTTTTATCATCAACGCTTCTGAAATATTTTAATTTTTCCTTAGTTTTAGTATCTACTTTCTTTGCAATAGCATCAATATAGTAGGGTTTTGTTGGTTTATAGGGTAGTGTTGTCAGTAACGACTACAACAACAGCAGGAAGTTTTAGTAGAACCAGAAGGCAGACAGAAAAGTATGTGACTTGATGGGATACAGAAGGTTTCTAGCAGCTGGGAGGCAAGCTGGGTAAGAGCAGTTGTCCAGAAAATGGTGATGAGATCAGAGAAACAGCTATTCAAGTGCAGAGGCAGGAAACAGAGCTTGCAACCATGAAACCTGAATAGGGGAAGCTCAATACACAGAGAAGATTAGAGTTTTTTCAAGTCTGGAAAGTCAGGAAGGAGAAGGAAGAAATCTGGTAAGAAAAGGGGGAAATCTAGATGAGGCAGAGTGATAAAGAACTCTGATCCAATGGGGAATGTTTTAAGAATCAGTAACTAAGGAGAGTTTCTGAATCACAATAAGGGATACTGGTACCTGGACCACTTTCTTAACAGAACTATGCTTTTTATTAGTATTCTACTTTGCAGGAGTTAAATTAAAGAAAAGCTACAGCATCCTGGGGGGTATGAATACTTCCAGATGCTTCCTTTAGTCACGCCATACTGGGCAACACATTTAGGTTTTGAGGTTAATTCCATTTAACATTAGCCAGTGCTATTGCTGCCAGCTATCAGTACTGCACTAACTCTCAGTGATGTTAACTTGTGACCACTAGTGGGTTGTAAGTGCATTTGGGCACGTCTTACCTAGCAATAAGTAAGCTGCCCCCGACAGGCAGGCACTAATACATGGGAGCAGGAGGGAAGCACTGGTTGTACAGTGAGCTTACCCAGCACTGAGGGCAAAGGGAGACAGATTGTGAGCACGTGGAGAGAAGGGGAAACTGAAATAAAGACATTTCATTAAAGCAGCACTTATTAGTTGGTTATTAGGTATAAGGTGCTCCAGAAAAATTTGCTTTTTGAAGTTTTGATTCTCTTACTACTGAATCTGTTTGCCAAAATTATTCTCAAGACTGGAAAACACTTAGACCCAGAGTTTCAAGAAATCTGTAATCAATAGATGTAATTTATTCTACAATTTTTTATTTTTTATTTTTTTTTAAAGAAAAGCAGTCACAAAACAGATCCAGTCAGATACAGGAATTATCTGTCTTCCAAATTTATATCATAATTAAAGCAGACTGCCAGCTGGTATAATCTTGTCTTTAGTTGGGTTACCATACCACCAGTATCAAATGACAGTTGGAGATGCTCATCAATAACAAACAGTAACACTGAACAGTAGTGCAGATGACAAGTGAAATTAAACATAAAGAACCATCTGCTATTTCAGTAGTCTTCAGAAATATTAATTTAGTTAATCACTTGAACTTACAGCAGTGTCAGTAGCAACATTTCTACTCTTAATCCATCCTGCAACTTAACAAGAAAGAAAACAGTAATAGAGCTCTATTGTAACAATGGGAAATAGAGTACTGGGAGGCAAATAAAATCCCTGTTTTGATAGCTGGGGGCATTTAGTTGGTATTTCGCTAGCGTGTAAGGGGGGTGGCTGACCTTCTACTACACACTCTTCCACTACAGTGGAGAATAAAGGACCACTTTGTACAGCAGCACTATCACCAGAGAAATCCAATGCAAGAACAGAGCTGTCAGATTTCGGGTTATGGCTCCCATCAGTATGTATGTGTTTTAGATCTTATACACAATTGTGTGCTTTTAGCTACTGAGAAAAAAATAAGTGAAAGCTATATCTACAATGTAGATCAGAAATATGTCTGTTAGATACTTGACAAGACTTAATTAAAATTGTTTTATGAAAATATATTGAAATTGAGGCCTTGGAAGTGAAACTTTTGTTACCTGTTAAATCTTATACACAGTACACACCCTTGCTAGACCCTATTTTAGTATTTCTAGACCCTATCTATCATTTTTAAATCCGTACATTTGTGGCATTCTATTTTTATGGAACTCCTAACTGAATTTTCTGTATAGATGCTGAAGGAAAAAGAAAAAAAATTAACCACTATCTTAACTAAGCTACAGTACTGGTTGTACCTTGTTTGCCTTGTTCCCATCTAATCCAAAAAGCAGAGCGAACTCCTCAAAAGTACATACTATTTCAAAGCAATCAGATGATACAAAATGAAAAACAGGAAAGAATTGAAACTTGGGAGAGTTGGAAAGTTCTTACAGAAGGGCATTACAGTTTTAGCAACCATTTACTTTCTCAGTTTAGTGTTGTATCTATGGCTTACTGCAAGCTAACTAGCAGTTACAAAGCAGCATTTTGTTTCTCATTTCTAGTTACAATCTTTCAATTAGAACAAAAAAATTAAAATGTTGAATACTTATCATTTTAAGCTGAAAAATGTTTCTTTAAGAGAATGCTGTTACAACAGGTTGCTTTTGTAAATGAAATATGCATCTGAGATGACTTTACTGGTAAAATAAAAATCAAAACTAATTAAGTTCCAAAGCTTGGCTGTAAGAACAGTAACAATATATACCTACTCATTAGAAGTTTAATCAATCTTTTTCCTATTTTTGTTTTACATGGCTCCACACTATTTTATGTACTACTTTTTATATAAAAAGGAAGCTAGCCTTTCCACATTCCAATTTCACCATTTTAAGCCAAAAATCTATATTCCTTTTTATTATTTAACTGGTTTGAATTTCACACTTAGCAAGAGACAGCTACTAAGAAGTACTGTTATAATTACTAAGAGCCTTAAAACTAGCCTTAGTGGGGCCAGAATTTCACCTTTGGAGCAACAACGTGCTGTTAGAATATGGTTTTACAATGCACAAATGTGACTGTCTGACAGATGACTTGTCTCTTTGGGACAGGCTGAAGCATTTCTGGCAATGCTTGTCCAACCCCTTCTTAAGAGTCTTCAGTAACGGAGATATCTTCTCAGGTAATTTATTCCAATATTTGACTCTCTTTGCTACAAGTTTTTATATCTAATCTAATCTGCCTGGCATAATTTGAACCCCGCTACTCATTACTTATCTACTGCAGTGAAGAAGCATATACAAATTATATTCCACAGAATATTGGAAGTTAGGTGGGGTTGGTGGGGTTTTTTGTGGGGGTTTTTTTGGTGGGTGTGGAGCTTTTTTTTGGGGGGGGGGGGGTTGGGGGAGGGGTTTTTTTGGGGGGGTTGTGTTTTATGCTTTTTTTGTTTGGTTTGTTTGTTTTTACACAGTTTGTGCTTTCTGGGCTTCTGATCATTTCCATTGCTTTCTTTAGGACTGACTTTCTAAGGGAATTTTTCCCATTTCTTTCTTTAAGTGTGGTATCTCAAATGGGAAAAGTTTTCCAACTGAAGTGTTATCAGCACTGATTATTCTAATTATTTTAGTTGCTTTATGAACCTTATTCCTATTTATATAAATCAGTATGGTCTCTGACTCTACTCTTAATTCTTGTTTGGCTTTTGATCTACAGTACCATACACATAGATTACTCCAACAGCATTATCTAGTCTTGCATGTCTATTATTGATCCTTCCTACGTAAATGAAAATGTCAGCATTTTTCGTTACCGAGTTTCTCTCCAGTTTGACTGGTGATATTCTCTATGTTCCGTTTTGCAAACAATTACATGCTTCCTAACACTGACTCTAGTCTAAATCTGACTGCCTTGCTTATGAGAATGTTGCATCAGACAGTGTCAAGATAATTAAAGACAGGACATCTACTGCTTCTCCTCTACCCTGAAGGCCTGCTATGCTATAGGAGGAAATTAATTTGGTTTGAAATAGCTCATTTTTTATGATCCTATTGACTCACGTTCTCTCAGGAAAAATCATCTCAGAGCAGTGAATGTGCTATAAACTCACACCATCAGTTATTTCACAATAGCTTCCATGTGTACACAGAATCTAAGCTGACAGTAATAAGAGGAAGAAAATCACAGTGTTACCAGACATCATAGCCTTGTAATATGCAAATATTATTTGAATGATGTTTTGAACAAGGAATTCCCTTTTATTCAAAAACTAAAGTGTTGGGAAGTGGGGCAGAAGGGGGTAAGGAAAGAAAAAAGAATATTGTTGACGTTGACCCTTCCAAGATGCATTATCTCTATTTTTTTTTTTTTTTTAAGGAAAAATGGCTAATGAAAGGTTTATGTGCTGTAGAAGTGGTCCCCAACTGCTTGTTCTAAAGCTGGTTCACAATATCAAAGACTAAGTTTTCTTTCAGTTATTTGTTCTCTAATATGTTGAAAGCCCAAACCCGCCATTTCTAAAGCGTTGTTCAATAGGTTTAGATTTAAAATTTGCTATAGCACTCTCTATTGAGACCTAGCTACCAATAAAATGCTATTTTCCCAATGTAAAACTAACCCATAAAGTCTCATATTTTCGATTTATTTCCTTCAAATAGCTCAGTCAGAAAGCAACTTTGTCAATCTTTATGACACATAAAACTCCTCCACTTTTGCCGTCCCTAGGTCATCTGACAGTTAAAGCACAAATAGCTGCGAAAAGAAAATGGCTGCCAGTTTGTTGAATGATTTAATGAACACGTGGTAAGACATTTCAATTTAAGTTTATTCCTTTTCCTTTTTTAAGTCATTGAGAAAGTGTGTTTTCATTGTATATGCAAACATTTAAGGAAAGCAGCAAAACTTATATATAGGTTATTACAGAACTTGTTTTCTTAAGAATTGGATTACTATTACAAAACTATTGCACACACTAAAATGCACAACTAAAATGCCTATATTCTTTCACCATAGAAATATCACAAAGTTTAAATTAGCATAATCACCACTACCCCGTAAACCTACCTCTTTTGGCATGAAGGACAACAAGCATTGCAAAGCTGACTTTCCATTTAAGTTAACTGAATACAAATAAGGCTTTGAAGAACAGCAGTCAACCACTGTCAAACAAAATTCAGAATCAAATTACAGATGTTATTACAATAAATATCAACTTGGTAATAGTTGCAGTACTTCAAACATACAGTATCTACATATCTGTATGGTAAACCTTTCTCACAAAGTTACAAGTGAATATAGTGTTTCTCATAAGGATTCTGGAGGTAATTCTGATAATTATTAATCCCCAGTACCTTAATGAAAGTTATTGATTTGGAAGAACACAATATTTCAGAAAAACACACCACTGTCATTTACCTTTGAATAAAAGCATTAGGCAAAAATAGTTAACTAAATAATGAAGACTAATACCACAGGGACAAAAATAGTTGGCTGAAACTGTTTTTTTCTAAATTACTTTTAGGCATAATCTGCACTACAGAAGTTTACCAGTAAGGTTTGCCTTATGTTTCAGACTGTCAGTCCAATTTTAAGGCACTGGCAGAAGCATGGGTGTCCAATAAACAAGGTAACATTCCTCCGAGATCAGTATTCATCCTCGAACACCAGCATCAGTATTCATCCAGTATTGACCACGTGAACAGTACTGGGCCTGAATGGATGTCACATTATTTGTTTCAAGCACAAACTCTGATCTAGAAATCATGTGCAATGAGTTGATTCCCACGCTGGCTAGTTGCCTGTTGCAGACAGTCTTAACAGTTGTCTTCCAAGTTAAGATGACTGACTAGGAGCCCTTGCCTTCCCTTTGAAGTCCACCACATAGTAAGAAAACCCCTCTGTTCTTGTCATCATCCACATATAGTTTACACAAAGATACAACTAAATATTATAATGCTGTCTTGCGAAAGAAACAGTCCTGATTTCCTGAGCTCGCAGGGGCAAGAGGCACGTAAGCATAGATGTAAAATTCTCTCATGAATAAAGATGCTGGAACAGAAAAGGAGGTGCCAGGACTGAAGAAGAAGAGGGGGATAAGCAACAATAAGTGAAAGATAAGAATCTACACTAGTTCTATCAAGAAACAAAGAATCTAATTCCACATATTGCCCCAATATCATTCTAAGTTGGCATCCTGCAGAACAGAGGTCCTGTGATTAATCTGCAGACACCCTGTACCATTAGGAAAAAGAGAAGTCTGACCCTTATACTGATGATGTTAATTAACTGAAGGGTAAACATTTTCAAGATAGTGGGTAAAAGTCCATGAATAAGAAATTAGTATTGTTTTGTTGTTTGTTTAGTTGGTTTTTTTTATTTTATTTTAACTGGGGAGAGAGTATTCAAACTTTTTTTTTAAACATACTTCAGCAACTACAGGGAAAAAAAAAAATAATTAAAAAAAAAATCTACAGACAACCTGGCATTTTCCAAATGCTTATTTTTTTACAGGCAAACCAAAATATCTCCTCTTAATTTATATTAAGCAGCACTTTTAAAAGAATTGTTTAGGTTTTCTTAAATCAGAAAATTTGTATACCAGAAATAGGTTGACAGAGTTTCTCTTAACATTATCCGTTCTTTATGTAATAAAATTTTGATAACAAAATCAAATACCTGAATGTTCATTAGCATTCAATTTAAAATCCCTATACTTAGAAAAATCAAACTCCACTCTGGTACACGCTTGTCCTTTGTTCTGCAGCAAAAAGGGGATTGATTTTGTAGAACCAACATAAACACCACCAAAGTCAAATAGTTCCTGTAAGTTTAAAGAATAAAAAAAAGAATAAAAGAATAAGAAAACCAGTTTTGGTTAATCAATTGTCTTGCATAACCCTCATCTTTAAAATCTTTCCATGACATAAAATACAAGAGTTTAGAATTCAATACATAAGTCCAGTTACAACATGAGGAAAGTTTTCATCATTTAGTAAGCAGATCAGTGGATTACCTTTCCCTTATTGTATTTTTTTTCCCTATAACCACTTTAAGGAAATCATCTCCCTTTTAGCATACTTTTTCCAGATTGTCAAGTTCAAAAGCTAAAGCTATCAGCTACCATTTAGCACAACTGCTATATGTACATTTAGTTTTTAATTTCTCTTCCTAAGTTGTTCTCTGATAGTTTTCTCAGGAAGTTAGTATAGGAAAAAAATGAAAAATATCAAGTAGGGATGAGCCACTTTGACACCTAGTTAAAGCAAAACACTATCAATCTTACCAATTGCTACAATTTCTTCATACTTACCACATCAATGTTTATTTCAGGGATCTCCACAAATCCACCAATCCTAAGCACTAGTACTCCTGAATTTCGCACTGATACCTAAGTGAATGGATGACAGTGTGATTGTTGACAAGGTCATTTTAACATAACCATCTCACCAAATCTGTTCTAATTACCAAAAAAAAGAGGTTTTTTAAAAATAAACAAACAACGTACCCCACAGATACAGAGTGGAGAGAGACATTGAGCATAATTTGTAATGAAAATATGAAAATAAGTCTGCCCTCATAATATAATGCGTTTTTGTTATGGAAATATAAAGAGGTAAAGAAAATGCCTTCATTTTCTAGAACATATATAGAGAGATTCCAGTGAAATGTGGTTTCAAAGAAGAACCAATCATGCCTCTGTGGCATAAGATATCAGGGATAGCCATAGCTGTCAATTAAAAAAAAAAAATACCCCGCCAACAAAGTTTTAGGAAAGACCAGTCTTCTGCAGACAAAAATAATGTTGCAGGAAGCTGTATCACTAGAATGAACAGGAGAAAGCTGAGTGGATAGGTTAGATCTATTCAGCAGCTGTGAGGACTGGAAAGCATACCACAACACAAATTGCTTGACAGAGGTGTTGGTACAACATAGATACTATTGTTCTGAGCAATGCTAAATCTGTCTTAGAAGTGGAAAAAAGAAATGGATACCAGGTTTAGCACGCATAATGTAGACAGCCATGGAAGATGGAGAATCCAGGATTAGAGTCAGAAAAGCTAGCAAAGATCAGCCCCATGATAGCATCCTTTTTCCCTTCTAACTTACCTGACCAAAGACAAGTTCAGAAGCAGGCATGCAGAAAACAAAATAGGATTAGATGTTTATTGCACTCCTATTATCAAATCAAATCTACTAGTATATCTGCCTCTGAGATTACCACACAAAGAAGTCAAGAAATTAAAGACACTGCAGTAATCCAGTCCTGCTGCTCTATAGACCATAAAAACTGCAGATATATCTATATGATCTCCTGAAGACAATCACACAGTAGTTTCAACAGCTTGCCAATGGTATAATATGAATCACCTCAAACTTTGAGACTGTTACGTTTTTCAGAGCAGGACTGAGACCAAAATAACAGAATAGGTTATAGGAGCCATCAACTGCTGTACAATTTTTTTTTTCTTTTTTTTCTGCTTAAAAAGTGTTAAATCACTGGAGATAAAAGCCAAAACATGCTTAAATGTACGCACATCTCCACACATAAACACACAACAGAACATTCAAAAGACAAATTCTTCTAGTTTTGAATACCTCCACTCTTGTATCAAAACTCATTTTTTCATTCGGAGTGAAACAGATTTTGAGATCAGCATGGCCTCCCACAGGTACCACCCCTTCAGAAGGGATAATCATCATTCCAGGCAGTGGGTTTGAATCAAGAACCTTCAAACACAGACATTAAACATTAATAATACTGGGGGAGGGGGGGGGCTGTTTTTTGTTGTTGTTTAAATACCAATATATCTATCATGAAGATTCTAAATTCTTACAAGGAGAACCTTCATAATATACAATTCTAACTTGGACTTAGAAGTTTGGGGCGTAAATACAGGTAAACAAAATAAAGTAACAGATTCCTAAATGTGATGACTGTCAGTTTCTACTATGAAATAATTTGCGCACACCAGTTGGAAATGTCACATTCTGTTTTTCGAGTTGTTTTCATATAGTTATTAAAATTAAGACTTGCTATTTAGCAAGTCTCCAGAATATTCTACAAAACACTTTTTCAGTGACGGATAAATTCATCACTCCTTTTTTGACATCCACAGTAAGCAGATCGGATACAGGATCCTAATACTGTAAAGTTCAACAATAGTAATAGGAGTAAATAATCAGTTTACTCACAATTAGCAAGGAATAGAATTTATTCTCTTCTAATGCCCTCCAAACAGATAACTTTTTGAAGTATAATTACACAAGTGATAATGACTAAGACCAACCAGCCATCTCTTGGCTTAAGAGTACTTGTGGAAGCTTAAAATTGCTAGGTATGTTTGTTTGTTTGTCTTACTGATTATGCTGATTTTATTCTTTCAGACCCATCCTCCAAGAGGGTAGTAATAATACTTGTTATTACAACGTTCAGTTGATAAACAGAGAAATATAGTACAAATGAAAATAAAATAATCAGGTCTCTTAGTACCATAATAATGTAGCAACAAGAATTCTGAGGATTTTAATGAAAATTATTGTGCTTCACTAAATAAATAGAGAAAATTATTGTGTGATCGGGGAGCTAATGAGGTTAGTTCCTACTAATTTGTGTATTATGTCTTTATGCACTCTGGCATCCATGTAATCTCTTATTCAATTCATAACACAGCCCATCTCCCTCTCAGATGTTAGTCTAGCAAAGCCATCACATTTTCTATGGCTGGTCTGGGTCTATGTATTCACTGACTGGGCAGTCAGTACAATTACAATGTCTCTGACTCTTAAAAGACAAAGACACCCAAGCTGTAACTGCTTTTTCATAGGGTACACCAGTATGGGGTTCTACCCTCACCACTGGTTCTCATGAAGCTTCCAGAATCTTTTAGACCATTACCACTTTGCTTGTCTATTGGTTCATCTACCCAACAATCCAAATTTGACAGAGGGACAGAATTCCTATCCACACAAACCTTGTTTCTTAAAAAAAAAAAAAAACAGACAAAAACTTAAGTAAAACTGAACTCCCTTCTTCCTCCTCAGCCCAAGAAATTAAATATGCCAATAATTTTAGCTTACTTGGAAGTACGCATGATTGTATCCTATGTTTTGAAGAATGGCTGTCTTACAAGTAGATAAACCCATTGGACTATGATTGAAGGGTATCCTTTGTTCTATAAACTGAACTTTTGTAGTACCAAGCTATAAAAAAAAAAAAGAGAGAGAAAACAAGCAAACTAAATAACATATTACTAAGTACAAATAAATAACACAGCATAATTTTCCTTTCATTACATAGTGAAATGCATAAATTAGAAGTATTCAAATAGACAGTCTAAATGTGAGACAAGATTTACTCAATGTATCGAACTTACCTAGATTCAAAGTGAACAGACACAACCCCAGAGATATTTCTGGGCTAATTTCAAGACAAATAAAAATACTGAATTTAACAACACAAGCTCCATGGGGTTTTTTAGTCCTAAATGTGTGATCAGGACAAGATACTTCAGAGATTTTGATAGCAGAAGAAATGTTAATATTCTAATTTACACATATCCTGGTTTACATACGGCAATTTCCAAGGCTTCAAAAGAATAGGAAGAAAAGAAAAGAGAGCTACTGGGGGAAAAATAAATAAATAAAAGAGGAGGCAGGCACATCAAAAGGAAGGGAAAAGTTTTCTTGGCTCCTAAAATGGGAGTTCTAGAGCATTCAGCCAGTAGAATACGGGAGTGGGGGGAGGGAAACCTCTGTCTCCTCCACACTTCCTGGCATGTAATATAAGATAACAAATGATTAACCTGAGGTGCATTTCACTGTTTAGAAGACTATCCAGAACATTGCTTTTCAAATTATCAAATATAATTTTCAAATAACAATACAAAATTATATTACAGCCTGTCATTAGCCTGAAGCTCTGAAATATAGTTTCCCATGAACAGCCATTCATTTTTATCTCTTTAATATTTATCTAAAGAGCTATCATACCACCTCTCAACCTTTGGTTGGCTAAACTAAGTAAGCCAAGAAGAACAATTACCACTTAATATATTAAGGACCACTAAAGTTGTGGTGCCAAAGGAAGCATATCATCGAAAACAAGAAAAACACAAATTGTCATTGTCTTGCCTTCTCCACCACGGCTTTGAAGTAATATTCTTTTGTTAAACATGTCAAATAGAAGCCATATAACATTAAGGTTTTTTTAATACATGATACTAGAGATATGTTTAAGAAATAACTTGTTTAAAAAACCCACACATTTGGCTTCTCTTAATCTGCTGTATGAATTGTTACCTTTGCAAAACATCTCAACTTAATTGTGTTTCCTTTACGCACGCACAAGTTGAATTCTCCTGTTTCTGGAGAGTTGAACCCTGGGTGCCAAACAACTTCACACTCCAGATCTCTATAAGCCTCCACAAAGCCTAAATAAATGTGCATAATTTACATGTTATAGCATACACATGTACAATTACCAAATTAAATTGTATAGAAATAACATAAGCACATTAAAGTGAAATGACCTTCTATTCCTGAAGACTAAGCCTACATTTGAAAGGTGTTGAACAGTATATGAAGCAAAATTAGTTTCTGAATTCTCATTACAATTGTATAATTGTTTTTTAGTGACTGTGTTTTACTGCAGGATAAAGTTCACTGGTATTTTTTAGCCAGGTATTACTCAAATAGTCAACATTCAAAAAAATAAAAGAACAGACTATCCTTCTTGCAGAATAACAAGTTTGGGAAAGACCATATACTCTTTCTTGCTTGCAATTGAGTCTGAATTCATATCAGCAGAAATATCTTTTCTCAAGAATCAGAGCACACCAAGCTCCTGATCCAGCCAAATCTTGTTTGAACTGTGTAATGCCAGTTCAGTTAACCATTAGTTCTTTAATAATGGACCTCCAACATACTCCTGCAGAACACTATCTTTCAAAGGAAACAAGGTAAAAGCTAATGTCCCACACACTTCTAACAAATATTGATCCGTAATGCAAGTAGAAATTAATCCCAGATTGAATTCCATTTGTGTCACTCAGACTGTCTACATCAACTTCTTAGCAGCTTCATTCATACAGCGCTTTTGGAAAATTTCCTATCCTGATGAGCTGTATGATATTGCTAACTGCCATTAAATAGCTGCCTCACTTTTGAAATATCAGCAATCTGTGCTGAAAAAAATGGTTACGCAAGCACTGCTGGTGGCCATAGAAACATCGAGCTGAACTGAGTATGCAACTGAGGGCAGGGCTTATACAGACCGTGCTGCTATGGTATTATCACTCTGATCTGATGCTACTTTGGGATACACTGATATTGACCCAAATCTAAAAAATACAGTTTAATAGCATCAGCTGAATGTTTGTCTTCCTTAACATTATTGACATTTAAGATACCTGCACACACACTGTACTTGCATAGTATACCTTTGGCTGGCTGTATAGAAAATGCAGTTCCTTTGTCTGTAATTACAGGTTTCCAAGTAAACTGAGCAGGATGGTTTCTGGGATTGTATACCCTGATAGTTGTTCTAAATTCTGTCTCTGCTAGATAGCCAGGAATAGGATTTAAAATCAGTTCTCTTGCAGACAGCTCAAGTTCAACAGACACTGCTTTTGCAACTACCAACACATGCCCAGGGTGTTGGTTGTTTATTGTGTAAGTGAAAGATCTGTAACAGAAAAATATGTATTTCTCAATGTTTTCATGTATGTATTACATTGTAGTCAAAGTAAAATTTATGTGAGCTATAATCATTAGCAAGAAAATACTTAACAAAACAATTGAGTGTGAACATACAGTTTAGACTGAAAAAAGAAAGCAGCTTGTAATTGTTTTGCATACAACTTAAATCATGTCAAAAGTGAGGATCATCCCAAAGGATGATCAACCTCACACAGTCATTTTAACAGCATTAGTAAAGTGAGAGTTCCATGTCCATACCAGAAGGCTAGAAAACAGTTTGCCTATACCTTTACCCCTGAAGTGCATCAAAAGATCTAAGCATAGATGCAGTGAAGCAACACTACGCCAGAAAGAGCACAGTATTTTCCATAAAATTTCTCCTCACAAATACACTGTCATAGCAAACCTTTTCGCTGATATACCTGTGGCTATATGGGCTTTTGACAGGACAGTTTGCTGAGTTTTCTTAAACCCTAGGAAACATTACTATACTAGCAAAATTTTGCAACATAAAACTGCATTAATTATTGCAATATCACCACAAATGAGTATATAACATTAACAGATAACATAATTACACCAAGTTTAAACCACCCACGTGATTTTTTTTCATTCTACTACCACGAAGAAAATACGTAAATCAAGGCAAATATAAGAAGCCTTACTTTTTAAACATTCCAGGAGTGTTTGTCTCAAATACAATTGGAATATCGGTCCTTGTAAGAGGAGGCACCACCTGAGACAATGGACCCGTCTGCTGTAATTCATCAATTTCAATCTCAATTTGTACCCATATATGAACTAACAGGTTATTTATGATGTGCAGTTTTCTGGCTGTTGTAGAATATACACAAACATCACCAAAATCCATAGTAGAAGGACCTGGAATATATAAGAAATAATGTCTTCAACTTTAAAAAGGAAAGTTGAAGTAAGGAAGCATAACTACTAAAACATTATGATCAAAACATTTTAGTTCCTCAAATTACAGAGTTACTCAGCTAGAACAATCCTGTAGCAGAACAAATTCACACTTAAATTTGGAAGTAAATACCATGCATGTTTTGTGAATGTTTTCAGTAGTACAACTCAAAAGCCAGCACCAACATTTATTTCTTAATTCTGTCTGTGTTAAAATAGGAAAAGCAATGTGCTATTTACTAAAGGCATTATTAATAATCATAAATACTTCTTTTTATTAATCAGATATTTAAATGGCTAGAAAACCAGCAATTCACTGAGTTTATATACTTAACCTGTTTACTTGCTCCCTGATGTGTGACCATTTCGTTTAATAATGTATATAATTTGATGGTGACAGAATTATCTCACTATGTTATTTACTGCTATCCTCAGTTTTTATGCTGGTCTGCAAACTTTAGTGCTCACGGCACTAATGAAACATCTTCCAGAACTCTAAGTATTTTTTGTTTTAGTATGTTTATCTTATTTTACCTTTCCCCAAGTGTATCAGTATTCGCAACTACATGATTCTGGCTTCAGTGAAAATAAAAAAAGCCCAGAAAGTACTGAAAATTTTCACTTTGCTGCTAAATAATTTTATTGAAGAAAAATTGAGCTTAAAATAGACCAGTTTTAGTACCAAGTGTTGTTAATCGATTAGTCCCTCAGACTTTAGAAGGTGTTACTCCTCATCACAGAGCATTCCACTGAAATTATTTTGAAGAAGGATCCTGAAGTCTTACTTTTTTGGGGTATCACTGTTCACTGTTAATACCCAGAAACATTCTGAACACTCCCATAAATCTTGCTGATATTAATGCTGGTCCAGATACTATCCAATAACAAGGCATAAGGGTATGAGCAACCTCATACTATGCTGTATTGATTTCTCTGTAATAGGCTATAGGACGAGCAGTGCTTTTACATGTTCATACCTAATCATATCTCAGTATTTTCTGAGGTGTAAAAAGCTTTAGTTAAACACTACTGTAGATATCAAGCTGCCACCAAATTAAGCTATTTTCTATTTAAGGTGAACTATTATGAACACAAATTGTGTTTCTATAAATAAGTGCTTGTATGACAACTATATGCATTTAGTAACCAAATTAAAAATCTTACCAATGAGTATTTGATGAAGCTGCTTGGATGTCAAAGTTAGACTACAATCTTTCTTCTCTTGGGTAGAAGATGGCATAGCACTAAGCCCACTGCAAATCTGTGATAAGTACAACACATCTTCTCAGAGCAGGATCAAAATTCTTACGCTTTTTTATATGGTAAACACTTTATGATTACATTACTACTCAGGCATTTAACTTACTTTTTTGATTGAAGATTCAGAACTAATTGCTGCCAGTTTTCGACTAGTTAATAGGGAATTCTCATCTAAAGGAAGCATTTGGAACTGTAGCATCTCCTTGTGAAAATCTGTGATTGAGATCTTTGGTGACATAAGCCCTTCAGCTGGTTTAAGGCCTATGTTCACAGAATTATTATAAATATAAAACTGCCTGTAGAGGAGGGAAGAAAAAAATAGAATATGGAAATCTAGAAATTTGAGCATTCCATGTTCTACACATTAAACTATTTCAGACTTTTGAACATAAAGAATAATACTTTAAGTAGGAATGTTTCATTATTTAAAAAAATACTGAAGTACAGAAAATGCCTTGAAAGGTCCTTTATTGTATTGTTTAGGCAAGGATTAACATCTATTGCCCATTTGTGGCAATTGCTTCACAAAATAGGTTTCAAGCATTATGGCTACCAAAATATAAATGTTATAGCATGTCTAAAACACCTGTTAAAGAATAATTAAGCTGTAAATTCAATCACTTAAAAGTTAGCAAATGCCAAGATTACAAAGGATCCTTTAATTGTATATGTCTGAACTGGACTACTTATAGCCTAATTTTCAAAACAATTAACTTTTCTTGGTCAACATTCAATCAATTTAATCTGCAACCAAGAGATTTGAAACTTCTAGAGATCTTCACAGATGCTTCATAATGAGTGTTCAGAAAAATTATTACTGTTTGATAGTAACAGTGATCTTCATGCAATATACCACGAATATACGCATTATGGTCATATAAAAAACTGTTCACTCGCTACACAACACCAGTTCCTTTCAAGAAAACCATACAACATGTGCATGCATAAAAATAAATCCAGCTCTGCGAGCCTTGTCTGAATCATGATGTATATACACAGAGCAAGGTAAATTTAGATTATAAGAATAATCCACTGGCGTTGTTAATTTTTAAATAATGGGCCTTGCAAACTTAATACCTTTAAAAGTATTACTTCTCTTGCTTTAGAGGCTTTACAGGCTTTTTTTTTTTTAATAAAACTTCTTAAACTAGCAGAGCTGTCAGTTCTGCTTTTCCATGATTTTGCTCCACAGCACACCAACTAAATACACAAATTCATGAAGATAAGGCTAGAAGACTAATAGAATCTTTAATCTTATCATCTGCTTCATTCCACAAATTGTATCTTAATTTATGTACTGAATCCATCGCTTTGGGTGAGCTAGACATACTAGTTGGAAATACATACAATTTATTATATAAAAAGACAATCCAATACAATAAATGTTATGTTTTTCCTATTAACCATAATCAAGTCTTCTAAAAACTTAGCATCTTATATTAAGTTCCATGCCTCTGTCCCTATACGTTACCCAGCAAGTGATCTCTAAGTTTCTAAATGAACGTTTGAACAATACACGTTTTGAATGCATTATAAATTAAGGTCCCAAGACCAAAAGCATTTCAGCATGGGACAAATTAAGGTATATTATTGTTGCCACTAAGTTAATTCTGCCGATATATTTTTCACATGAGCCTAAAGTACTTATTTATCCATTAGACAGAGTCTTACCTAGCGGCATCTTTCTGTAAACGATGCTGTCTTAAACTAGAAATGAAGTCAGCATAGTATTCCTTATGTGCTTCTTTTAACAGTCGTTCACAGTCAGTATATGAAAACTCTGGATCTATATAATTATATCTCTCAGTCTTTGTGAAAATAGTCCTAAATTTTAAAAGAATTGTAGTTTCACTACATGTGTAAAATTATTCTGGGTTTTATCACTGCTGATTATTAATATTTGGCTTTGTAAAGACAACCATAAAAATGAAATATTGGAACTGTAATAGCTACATTTGTAGTTTCACATAAGAAAAGCAACTCAAGAAATTTATGTGCAAGAGGTCCAAGGTTAAATAGAATGCAATGAATTTTAAAGAACTTTCAGCCTGGGGGGAGGAAAAAAAAAAGTAAACTGTCATATGAGTAACCGGATTTGATCTACTATACAGTATATACAAATGTGTGGTTTTAAATATTACATTCGCATAATTTTTACCTGTATTTTTTATTCCGTTCACTAGGCCTAATGCTGGCTGCACGGTCATTAGGAAAAGCTACAAGTGCATCACCCTGAGAATTCCTGTTTATCCCATGAGTATGAATTTGTGTTTGGGTTGATTTAAGTATTGCCATAGGTGCTGTGTCAGTGCAGTGTTCCGTGCCAACAGCTATAAACTGTCCAGTTGCATTGGAAATCATTGGTGTTATACCTTAAAATTCAAATAAAACACGTTACATACACTTAAAATAATACTTTCTAAACAAAACTGAAAGAATTGGAAAAATATTTCTTAATTTATACTGATCCACCCAGCAGCCCAACAATCAGTCACCCATCCCATTGTTTTCCTCAGTCATGAGGGAAGAAGGCATTCAGAGCATACTAACAGCAACCACCTTCCCTAGCCTAGATCATAGACAAACAAATACTAGAGCCCAAACCACTACTGCTATGTCGAGCTGTAACGCTCTATCTTGCACGTACACATGACCCAACACTCAGAGCTGCCTCTGCCACAAGTGTCTGCAGTGTCCTAAAGCTTGTCTTAATGGCTGCAAACACAGGCATGAATTTGACAAAGAACTCCCAAACTATCACAATGAAAAAGAGAGCTCAGATCTCTTTCACTCTAGTTTTAGAAAAGCACATATACATTAAAGGTAAAGAGAAAAATTATGACAGAAACTAGGTCATGTGTTTGCTCACCTTTCCTACATAAAGATACATGTTTAAAACAGCACTATAAATAAATAAGTAAATAATTTCTACAACTGCCCCTTTCTCCCTCACCTGCAAAAAAAAAAAAAAATCATACATTAAACTAAACATATTAGTTTTGCCCACTTTAGCCTTACTTTACTCTCAAATAGCTACAAAAACAAACAAACAAACAAACAAACAAAAAAACCCCCCACAAACAGAAAACCAAAACCAACTACTTTCCATCCTCCAAACTATAGTAGCTATTAGAATTTCCACTGCCCAGGGAGGCACAGTTTGCAAGAAGCTTCACTCCCGTCTCTTCCCCACTCCACCAAATACAGAGAGACAAGTACACATACTCATAGAGACTGGGAGAAGAGAACTGGAAGATACAGAACCCATCTATATAAAGATCTGAAAAAAAACTCACTTTCCCTCCACACTTCAATGAAGCTTAAAAACAAAACACATATCAGTAGCCTACAAAGTACAGATATCCCTCATAACCTCTTTATAAACCTGTAAAGAGGAGCAGAATAGGGACATTAATAGAGCAAATGGCAGACAAGCACTTTGAAAAGCTGACAAAACTTGAATACTACATTAAGTCTTTGAGCCACAGAAGAATATTTTAGTTGTGTTTTTGAAGCAGGAAAACTGCAGGAGCTCTGGATTTCCACAATAAAACCCAGAAAGTACAAAACTTCAGTTTCTCATCAATTCTTGATTGTGTGGACTTGAAATACCTTCCTTAAAGTAATGGGAATGTCCAGTGGCTTATCAACTGTTCTGACACTTGTAGAAAGAACAGCATTTTAGCCTGACTTTCCAACTACTTCCTCTTTTTACTGCCCCACAATGCTCTCTTTGGGGAAAAAAAAAAAAAAAAAAAAAAAAAAAAAAGTATTGCCTTCCTGTTTTTCATTAGTGAGTACATCTTCAAGTGGGCAGCACTCAGTTAAGGAGTATTCAAGCTCCCCTCCTTATCTACACACAGAAACCAGATACACCACTGCACAGGACAGCCCTGTTGCACTAGTGCTACCTGCAGATGCCACAGCATATTTGATGCTAGAAAAAAAGCTATGTTTCCCAAGACTGGTTTTAAAATCCAGTAACTGGCTTAGTCAAATCTACTGTAAAGTGGTTGTTCATGTGCTGTTAGGAACATGAGGAACAAATTAGAGACTAATTATTGCATATCCTGAAAGATTCTTTATGCTGGCATAGGCTGCATAGGATGAGAAGAGTCAATAGAATCATAAAATCATAGAACGTTTTGGGTTGGAAGGGACCCCTAGAGGTCATCTAGTCCAACCCCCCTGCAGTGAGCAGGGACACCATTAACTAGATCAGAACCCCGTCCAACCTGATCTTGAATGTTTCCAGGGATGGGGCCTCCACCACCTCTCTGGGCATCCCGTTTCACCACCCTCATTGTAAAGAATTTCTTCCTTATATCCAGTCTAAACCTACCCTGGTTTAGTTTAAAATCATTACCCCTTGTCCTGACACAGCTGGCCCTACTAAAAAGAGTTTCCCCATCTTTCCTATAGGCCCTCTTCAGGTACTGAAAGGCCGTAATCAGGTCTCCCCACAGCCTTCTCTTCTCCAGGCTGAACAAGCCCAACTCCCTCAGCCTGTCCTCATAAGAGAGGTGCTCCAGCCCTCGGATCATTTTAGTAGCCCTCCTCTGGACCCGCTCCAACAGGTCCATGTCCTTCTCGTGCTGAGGGCTCCAGAGCTGGATGCAGTGCTCTAGGTGAGGTCTCACCAGAGCAGAGTAGAGGCGCAGAATCACCTCCCTCGACCTGCTGGCCACGCTTCTCCTGATGCAGCCCAGGGTACGGTTGGCCTTCTGGGCTGCCAGTGCACATTGCTGGCTCATGTCCAGCTTTTCATCCACCAGCACGCCCAAGTCCCTCTCGGCAGGGCTGCTCTCGATCCTTTCTTCCCTCAGCCTGTATTGATACCGGGGGTTACCCCAACCCAGGTGCAGGACCTTGCACTTGGCCTTGTTGAACCTCATGAGGTTCACACAGGCCCACCTCTCCAACTTGTCCTGGTCTCTTTGGATGACAGCCCGTCCTTCTGGTGTGTCAACTGCACCACTCAACTTGGTGTCATCTGCAAACTTGCTGAGGGTGCACTTGATCTCGCTCTCTCTGTCATGGACATGGGACAGGTAGCAGGATGTATTAACTGGCAAATTCCATCTGGCAGTAGTAACTTTCCATCAATAAAGAATACCCTGTTATCTTAACTTTTCTGTGCTTTACCCTTGTCTCTACTTACAACTGAAACTTACTAGCACTGAGTAATGGCATCACTGCCAAAAACTGAAGCCTTTGTTTTCCAATTTATAAAATTTAAATAATAATATAATGAAAAATTATTCTTTAATAGTTCCATTTTTGTTAAAGTATGAGGGGGGTACCATTATTTTACCCACTGTTCTATACTCTCAGGGGTATATGTCATACAAACGAGCATTCCCTCAACTCCCAGAGATATCATTTTAAAAAACAAACTAAAAATAGTTTAAAAAAAACCCTCTTTTAAAATGTTAAATGTGTTCTTTTAAAACATTTTATCACTTGTCACTTATCTTTTTAGCACCTTACCAGGATTAATTTTGAATAGAATTTTTTTTCGTTTAGATTTGCACACACCAGTAAAGTTCAAATATATTTGGTGAAAGGATTTAGTCTTAAAACCAAAATTTTTTTCTCTAGTCCTGTATCAATGATATCAACAACTTGCTTCACTTTAAATGTTCCTATTTGATGTGGAGAAAATGAAAATATCACATCCTGGAAAAGAAAAGTCGTTATCAGACATACAGGGCAGAAAAGCAAAGAAAAGTTTTGTGTCATTCTGTTTAATTGAGTCACTTCTCTCCACACCTAATTCTAAGATAGGTGTTCAAAACTGGTCTTTGAGGATATGCCAACTGCCACATATAAATTACCAATATAAGGAAACATAAAACTGCTGCACATTAGAACGCCATAAAGTCTCACTTGCTCATTTCTGGGACAAGTTGTTCTCTCTTGTGCCCTGAGTTACAGGTTTGTGAAATTGTAAACGTCTCCATATTTGACTTAAATTTGGCAAAGTTTCTTCCATTAAAAGATATGTTAGGCTACTCAAATATTTGTGATTTACTGAAAAAAGTTAAAAGGATCTTGCAAAGGTTTGAGTATAAATCAATCTTCTCAAGTCAGTAAAATATAAAAAAATCTAAAGCCAGGAAAAACCTGGGTAAAGTTTCTTTAGTACAATAATTATTTTTTCCAAATTTATAATAACACTTGTTGTTTCCTGGAGTACAGGAAAGAACATTAAAAGACTCTACATAAGGAGAAAAAAATTATATATTTGGCTGATATTGAACATCATAGCTACTGAAATGAAATTGTTCTGGCTTACTTTCAAGAAGTTCCACCACTGACCAGTGTAAAGTGATCTGCATACCTACATAATCTAAGAGAAAGAGGTAATTACCTTTGCAGATTTTTTTTTAATTTTTCCTTTTTCAGGAGAAATATTAAAGTGAGCAGTCTTGCGGAAGCTGAATGTCACTGGAAGGGACTCAGATTCATTTTTGAGTGTACATAGAACTTGTGTTTTTTCACCCAGTAAACAGTCCATAAACTTAATAACTGGTCCTGGATTAAAAGTTAACGTGACAGGAAGCCCAGAACCTGTCAAAGCTAACTCCATGTGAGGAGGAGGATTCACTGCATTAGACAAAAACAAAAACCAAAGAAACAAAAAGCTTACAAACCTATTAGCTTATTAACAGAAAAGTCATACTGTAGTTGTATGGTTGCAAAACCAAAACAATACCATAATACAATATGATGTATAAAGCTATTTTCTAAAAAATATAACAGAGATGTTTATTTGTAATAGCTTTTAGATAACATATTCCCCCATTAAGGAATTTGAGGGTGATCAAATACTCACTTGAAAATGCACAAAACTGGTACTACCAAAGCACTGGTGACTTGCATATGGCTGGGGTTTTTTCTATGTCCTCAAAATATTTACATTTATAATTAAGTTCTAAGTTTTCACTACCAACTGGTGTATTCATGGCATGCCTGATGCCCTCCTTCTTTCTACTCACTGTTTGAAGAGTCTTTGGTGTTAAAGCATTTAAGAAGTAAGTTACAATAATTTATTTGTATTGATATATATAAAATAAACATACATTTCCCATAAAACTGCTAAGAAGATGAAAAAAATTTTTAAAAAAAATCAAGATGTACAGTTTCATCATCCATATATACATTTCTGATAACATACTTGTGATTGCTGTGGCACCATCACTGAGGGCCTGTAGATAGATGTCTTTATTCCCAACAGCTTCAAATCTCAGAAACAGTACATAATCTTGTTTCAGCGATGAGTCATTCTCTCCAAAGTCCCTTTTAAATTTTCTGTAATGGTTATAATCTCTAATTACAAGATGGGGAAAAAATACAAACCACGAAACCCTAACCCACAAAAAAAATCAAGTCTTATTTTTCATCATCCAGTCAGGCTTCTTTACTATTGGTTACAGTTTGAACAACTGATCTCTATACTTTCTTTCAAAAAATGGAACAGTAACAAATCTAAGCTCAACAGTATCTGTCTGCTTATTACACTAGTAATTTGATATCTTTTCCAGTCTACAATAGTTTTCTAAACTAATATTACATGCATAGTAATCACTTTAATTAGAGTTTCAGTAAGGAAAAATGGCAAGAGCACATTTTCTTTTCCTTATCCGAAGAAGAAATGTTCCTTTATACTTACTTTTTTTTAACGAAATGAAAGCTCTCCAAAATATTTCAGTCTCTTGGTGATTAAATATATATATTCTTTCATAACGCTGCACATATACTATATCTTTATGAAATAAATCTGTAGTCATTAAAGAGGCACTTAATTTGACACTGTAGAACTCTCAATAATCTTTAGAGATTCAACATATTTAATGGGAGCTGCAATTAGTTCCCTTGGCAAAAATCTAATAAATTATTGTTCTCACAAAACAAGCTTAACCAATTCTTGGTTCAAATACATCCTTAATGTATTGTATTATTATATTATTATAAAACCTCTCCCAGATAATCACTTCAGACTTTGCTTTCTCATTTGTAGTATCATGCCAAGCAATTTCTTTTAACACACACAAATACACAAGAAGTCATTCAGAAAAAAATTTTTAGACACATTAACTCAAAATGATTTTTCTCTTACACAGCTCTTTACAGAATAGTTTAGACCAATCAACTTGTGTGTGTGTGTCTAATTTGGCCACTCACTTACTTTGGACTAAAACACAACGTAACCAAAGATTTCTCATAAGGTAGCAAGGTTCCTTGACTGGGAATGCACAAGATCAACGTGGAAACATCTACATCCCTTGTTCCATTTCTGAGGCTTAAGTCTTGTAAAACAGCATCTGCACTCCTCTGAAGATCTGTCCCCTAAAAAACAATCAAAATGTGGAATAGTTCAGCTTTTTCTGCTTCCTCTTGTGTTTTTGTTTATTTTTTCCCCCCAAACACACACATTTTCATATCTTTCACAAGTAGAAAGACATAACGTAAGTAATAGTACTGACAGTATCACATGGCTAATGAATTAATTTTGAACACCAGTTTCATGTCATTTTTTTTGAGTTCCCTTTTTTAAAGATTGTGTTCATTCAGATGATTTCTGTCTAAGAAAAACAAGTGAAACCACAGATGCTTAACGTCATAGAATATCAAAATGATAAGAAATCCAGTAGGTCAAGCAAAACCACTCAAAAAAAACCCCAACAAAACAAACTAACAACAACAAAAAAAAAAACCAGAACCAGGAAACATACCTAATACTGTTAAGATTAAGGTATCACATATCAGAAATATCTGAAAAACTTAATTCCAAAGTTAAATTATAGAAAAACATTTGTTGGTTGGACAGAAGTTTCATAAAGCCTATTGATCAGGAAATAGTATGACATAGCAAATGTTACTAGAAAATGAATGTTGAGAAACAAACAAACAAAAAAATGCAAAAGCAGAAATTAAAACAAGTTTTCAGCTAAAATAAAAACCAGAACAGTATCTTACCATCTCTCCTCCAATGGCATTGTCTTCCAGTACTGCTACCCAGTCCATACACTCAGGACTTTCATTGTATAGAGATATTTGTTCAGTCTTTGAAGACCCAAAGTAAACTGGTCCAAAGTTAATGCATTCCAATATATTTCCACAAGACGCTCCTAGAACTTTAAGAACTTGTTCAACCACAACAGCTTTGATCCGTACTTCAGTGCAACAATGACCTTCCAACTCCACTCTGTCAGTAAGAGTAGCAAGCAGCAGTAGGTAATGTAGAAAAATGTTAGAAATAATCAGTTTGGTTTGTACTAGAACCTATGCAAAACTGAACTAAATCAGAGAAAATCATTGGCTTTCTGTAGATAAACTAAGTGGAGGGTAGGGGTGGAGTGGTGGCGATGAAGAGAGCGTACTTCGCAATGTCATACCTAACAGGAATATTACCAATCAGGAAGAATCAAACATTAACGTGGTGGAGCTTTGGGGAGCTTTTTGAGTTTTCCTCCTTTTTTAATGTTTGAAACAATAGGAATGACATCTCAAAAGAATCAGAGATGTCCACAGATGATATACTGCTCTTATTTCTGAGAATATTTGTATCTAGATATTAATTTGGGCATATACTTGGTAATTTTCTCTTAGGCAACTGGAGCTAGAAGTTTATCTGAATAACCATAAAAAACCTGCTGCTGTTCCTGCCTGAATGCTTGACCTTGACAATACCACAAAACACCAAAGGACCATATAAACATTGTAAAAATCTTTGTTATTAGAATTCTAGTGGAACAAAGCATATCTGTTCTTGTTGCACAAAAGAATCAAATTTAATAATATAAACTTATTGTTCTAATAGAATCAATTATCCTTTTGAAGAGCCTCTGAGCTGAAAAAACTAAAAAAAAACCAAAAACAAAAAACAAACCCAAACCAACTTTGTTTTGAATAGTCACATATACAACTACACAAGGGATCTGGGAGAGGATCTCAAACTCCCTAAACATCATCTTTCTACTTCTGAAGAATGATTACAGGATTCAAGAATGATTACAGGATTCTTCAAGACAGAAAAAAAAAAAAATCTCAAAAAAATGTAGTAAAAGTAGATTCCTCTGAAAAGAATTTTGCTTGCATGTAGAAGCAAAATGCATGGAGGATGAGGCAAAACCAGGATGTTTTCATCAAAACTGTACTATTTCTCCAAGTCAAATTCCTGTCAAATACCCATTGTAAGACTTTCTATATTACCCTATTTGATTAAATACATATATACACATGTATACATATATATGTATACATTTGTGCAAAGCTTGACAAAGAAACTTAAAATTTCATTTAGTCTAACGGACATAGCGATGACTGCTAAGAAATGCCAAATTCATTGACAGAATTATGTAGAAATTAAGGCAGGGAATGGGTGAAGGATGAAATATGAGCTCAGAGTAGTTATGTTGTTTCAGTCTAATACATAAACTACCTACTAGACTGCAGGAGAAAGTAGCTGTTAAACCAAGATGGGGTGAAGAAAAGAGTGGTGGTAGCCTGGACAGCAAAGGAAAGGCAGAAAGTATGACACTTTGCAACCAAAAGGTTGAAACTCAGTAACCAAAGAAAATATCATATGAAGGGTGATGTAACTATGAGGCAAAATACAGATATTGTCTTCCCTGTCACTCTAATAGCATTTTTCTCATTTCATTTCCTTTTCCAACAGGCTACAAAAAAACAAGAACAGGAAGAACTGAACTTTAAGTCACATGTCTTAATAGTTTAAAAACAAAACAGAAATCACCACCACCACCCCCTCCCAAAAAACCCAACCACACCCTATTCACTATCATAAGAAAACAGGATTGTAAAGGACTTTCCAGATTGGTAACCACTTCCAAATTCTGGCACTTCTTAAAGAGTCTATATTCACTATTTGAAGAGAGACAAGGTAGGCATTTAAAAATAGTCTGTTCTTAAAAGAGGTAGTGGTTTCAAATACATACCCTCCATTTAAAATAAGATACACCAAAGGACATCATAAAGTTTCTAAGACTCATGAAATACGTAGAGCCAAAGCAAAAATAGCAAAGTTACAGAGACTAAAAAAAGTAAAGAACACAGAATGCATAGAAAGGTGAAAGATACAAAACCTCTTGGTTAGTTGTATACTGAGAGATGTGCAAACATCCTATATTATTATGACTTATGAGAGATCTTTAATAACAGCCACGTACACAATTTATGCATCACTGTTCTTTGGAGATAATATAATCTTCAAATTAATTTAATAAAAATAAATGTGGAAGACAGCAACTGACACCTAGGAGCTTAACTTCATTAGCTAAATAGTCATAATAAAGACTAGAATTAATAACAAACAAAAATGTAATTTATAGAGCTGGATTTCTTCAGTCATGCACTCACTTTATCACTTCTTTGATGATTCTGGGTACATCTGTGCAGATATCCGCTTTAACCATCTTTACAGATTTCGGCTCTACCACTCCACTGATAGGTTCTATGTTAAGCAGGACAACCCCATCATAAGATATTTTAAATGTACCTATAAGAAACAGAATAATAAAGAGAACATTACACAACATAAAGTTGTGGATTTATATTCTTTTATTACATATTTGGAATTATAAAACATATATTCACAAGCAGTACATTTTCCTATGGAAACAAGAAACATGGAGTTAATCTTTTTCAAAACTGTTTCTAGCACAGAGCAGATCATTATTTCCAGGGTCTCTTTAAATATTACATCCACATGTCCACTGCCACTTTGCAAGTTGTGACTGTAACAGGAAAGGTACTCATATTCCAAATAAAAGTGACTATATCATAAAGCAGGCATAAGTAACATTTTGTAAGTTACAGGATATTATATACACAGCTCTAGGCAGCTACCGTAGCCAGAAAGTTAAGTGCATATTGCAGATAATGATAGCTTTCATTATCTGGTATGTACACAACACAATTTTTTGCAAAGAGAACGTGAACATTTACAGATTATAAAAATATAAAATGCAAAAAAAATTATGAAATGCGTATTTAACCAGCAGCACTAATTATCTGTCATTATATCACAGATAGCAAGAAAATTGTTTCAAATGTTGTAGGAAAAATGCAGTGGTTGACCTCAGACAATAGATAATCTCTGATATGAGATCAGAAGCAGGAACTAAGGACTCATTTTGTGCATGGGATGACATGTGAAATGCAACCCTTGAGTCATAGACAAGCATACAGCACTTCTGCTGACAAAATTTGCATTCTACCTGTTAGTGCAGCCTGATGTATTATGATTTACAGACCCTACAGAAACACAGATTCAGCAGCTATTCCGTTATCTGCCCTCAATACATTCTTCACTGACCACCACTTTCATTCTAATTTTGCCGGTGTCCAATCCTGCAAAAATCCATCATGCAGCCTGCATGCATCATGCAACAGAATTTATAACTAGAATCAATTCCTATACAACATGAGAAATTTCACAACATATAAATTAGTTGTAGATGCATGTGTAATGTAGATTCTCTCATTTTCTTTATCTAATCATCATTCTTCAGAGAAAGAAGTTGGTATGTATGAGTAAAAGATGCTTATATAAACTACATACGACGTGATTAAGTTGAGCTGGCTAGGAAAAAAAATAAATGCAAATAAAGATACCTTGTGATATAATAAACAGTTGTACAAGCGAGGAACAAAATTAATAAACTGCCTTAAATTTGTTGTTTGAAACTCAGCATAGTTGCCACCCTATTTCTGGAGGAAGGTATCTGCAGTTCTGTTCAGTGGAAAAGGCAGTAAAATAGGTTACTTGGATCATGTAAGCATTCTTAATGCCCCATCCTCCATGTTTCTTGTACTCCTTGGAAGGATCCCTCACAGAAGTTGAAGGACACACATGTTTTGAAAGCTGTATTATTTCAAAAGATATGTCAGTAAAATAAAAGACCTCGCAATTATTTTCTGGTAACAAATACAGTTCAATTCCCATTCTAGAAGACTTTAGCTCTGAAAGTACAAGGAGCTTGTAGCTGTTTGTTTAATAAACAGCTATTGGGATCACCGAATCACAAAGACGACAAAGCAAGAGGAGACACTATTTGTTACTACTTATGTTGGGCATAGTAAGCCAATGAGCAACTGTTATTTTTACATCTTTCAGATGGGACTCAAAAGTAGAACACTCCTAAAATTTGGCAAAGTTCTAAATTCATTTTTATTCCCTAAACAGAACCATAGTACCATCTACAGAAGCAATGGGCCATTTATAGATCCTTTAGCTACAATACTCAAAATCTGCATAACCCTGAACTTCAGTTAATTTCTACTTGGCCACTGAAGTGTTAACTTGCATAAAATTACATTTTCCAATAAAATAAAATATTTTTATAATTTAATGCATACTAAATATTTACCTGAAGCTGATCCATGGTTAGCAATACTAATCTCTTTACTAATTATTTTACTGTTTGCAATCACTGCACCAAAATTAATCTCTGGCTCAATTTCCAGACAACAGCATGGAATTAATCTGCAGAAAAAAATACATGGTTATATTCTCCCAACACTTGAAAATAACTGCTTTTTTAAAGAAATCTGATTAAGCACTCCAGTGGAAGAGAGTTCTTTTCTCCCAGTTCTCCTACCAATGTTTATGCAACTCACTTTACTACCGTAGTGTACACAGGGAAGATGTAAAAAACATCTAGCTATCTATCAAGCCATTTACTTTAATGAATACCTACCGTAATTTTAAAACAATACAACTCTAAACAATTAGTCAAAATGGAATTTATACATTTCTATTTAATTTTAAATAATTTATTACAGTACAAAGAACTTTAAATAAAACTATCTTGAGTTAGTTGCATCACAAAATAAGACCAAAGTTAACATTCATTGTATTTCATTATCAGCTGCCTGAACTAAAAGCAGAGATAAAACATGCATGCCAGTTTCAGTTTACAGTCATCTTATTTTATAGATACCCTATGTGGCTTCAACAAAATGTTATAACAGACTGAAGTGTATAATGGCACAAGTTATTTCTATTATCTATTTAAGAGCCTCAGCCAGCATGATGACATCACTGTATTGGGTACTGCTTAGCCATAAAAAAAAAATCATACTCGCTTCAGGAAACTTGTATTTTAAAGGCCCTAGTTTCTAATAGAATCACACCTCTCATCTCACATAAAACCGTGTTTGATATCAACTAGAATTTTACATCAGCACAGCAGTCTATCTCCTCTTAACCACAAATAAGAACACGCAGGAAAAATTGCATCTCATGGTCTGCATTACATGCAGTACAGAAGACTAAATGGAGAAGGAAGATAAATCTCCTTGGCTGAGTTAGGTAGACCCTGCCTGTATAATCTACTGCATAAGGGAGCAGAGAAGGAGGAAAAGGGCGGGAGAGAGTAGGGGGGAAATTAATCAGGAAATGCAACAAAAGAACTTGCTCTTGGGAATGTTAATACACTGGGTTTAATTCTCTTCAATAATTTATTGTAATGCAAAAAAATAAGTTCGCAAATTCTTGAAAGAGATGGTCTAGACCAGCAGGATGTGGCAAAAAAAAAAAAAATCTAACAAAACAATTAAAAAATCCCAAACAAACCAGGAAACAGGTATCAAGAGTACACTTGAAATTACTGTAAAAACTTCACATGTTATAAGTATTCAGACATTCTTCCAAGAAGCTTTGTCAGAAAAATGAAACACAAGTATCTCTCCTCTCAAAATCCAAATATGTAACTTCCCAAGTAGACAGGAATAAGCATAAATTCTAAGTGCAATGAGATTTTCTAATAGATACAGACCTGTGCAAAAAGGGAGATAGTCAAGTTAAAGGTTTTGGGGGTTGTTTTTTAATACAGAGTCGGGTTTGGTTGGCTGGTTTGGTTTTATGAAGATGGAACTTACCTCTGGAAATGCCTAATTTCAGCTATTTTCTTAATTTTTTTTTTTAAAAAACCTTAATTTTTTACCATTATATTTAAAAAAAATAGTTTGGATGCAGTTTCAGTTAATCATTAAAAAAAAAAACCCCAAACACAAAAACCACGCACCCCACAACCGGCTCCTTTGAAACACAGTCCCAAACCTTGAGTATAAGTATTTTCTACAGTGATCAAATAATTACATAATTAAATCATTACACTTGTATTACTGAGCACATCATAAATCCATGGTGCTGCATAGATTAAGCTAAAAATGTTGTTTGGTCTCCAAAACTTGTATCAAATACATGAACCACAAATCAATATGATTAACCACCGGATCTAGTCTCACAAACCAGGCAAATACATAACAGCAGATATTTTACTTGCAAACCGAACAACTGTGATACTAATGTCACTAAAGCACAATAGAAATAAAATTCTCTTAGTGGCATTTTTTACCAAATAAATGGTTACAAAAATAAGTGGAGTGTTACTGCAGTTTAATGTTCTATGGGAAATCAACATTTCCTACACTTTCAGCAAATCTCATCCCATTATGTTAAAATGAACAGTAGATGTGATTGACAAACAAATTGTTGGCAAAAAGGTTAAATCTTTTCATGCTTTTTTCCTAAACCACCAGTGAGTTTTTCTTTCAATTAAATTCTATGGACAAAACATGCAGACTCATAATTTCTACAAATTCATAGTGAATTATAAATGTGTATATATATATACACACAGACACATATATCACCCTATAACCAACATACAGAAATAAAAGCTGAAAAACAATATAATTTCAAAGAAAGAAGACTACAAATAAGCTAATAGGTAAGGGAGAAGTAGCAGACATTTAAAGAGGCCAGGCTGAATAATACTAGCAATTTCCCAATATTTCTCATACAATAACACATTATCTTGCATTACATTTACGATTTTTCTGAACTTGCTGTCACATGCTTTAAAACTTAATTCTGTTTTGCAGACATACAACTCTTCAAAGGTACCACAGTATACAAGCTGAGTGACATACACCACAGTCTATGAAAATAAACACTATATTTGAGATTGCCAAAAAATTTAGAATTTGTCACTGATAAGAAACTTTGTGTGTCACAAAAATATATAGCAATTTGATGTAAATCTAAGTATGGCCTTAACAATTTTTAACATCACTTATTTCAATTCTTGATGTTTTAGGAAAAGTAGCATTAGTGTTTACTGTGTTATTGATGCATCAGTGGAAATAATATAAAGTTATTAAAATATTAAAAAAATGCACTAACTCTTAAATAGGAAGTGAAAAAACCACATCAGAATTAAATAAATTCAAGGGGGGCAGCGGGTGGGTGAGTCTGTCCCCCAAAATAAAACATTGCAAATATTTCCTTGAAAATATTTTCAGGTTATTCCATCAAATTAAGCACTTCTGTGGACATTTCATAATAATAATGCAATTTTTATTAAAAAATAAGATCTTTTTACTAGTATTTCTCAATCAGTGTTACACTACATACATTATTTTCTAAAAATAGTTAATGATGCATATTAAACTATGTTTGTATAGAAAAAAATGTTATGTATTTAGAATCATAGAATCACCTCAGTTGGAAAAGACCTTTAAGATCATCGAGTCCAACCGTTAACCTAGCACTGCCATCCCACCACTAAACCATGTCCCTAAGCACCTCATCTATCCTTCTTTTAAAGACCTCCAGGGATGAGGACTCCACCACCTCCCTGGGCAGCCCATTCCAGAGCCTGACAACCCTCTCGGTGAAGAAGTTTTTCCTAATGTCTAGCCTAAACCTGCCCTGGCGCAGCTTCAAGCCATTCCCCCTCGTCCTATCATCTGTTACCAGGGAGAAGAGGCCGATCCCCACCTCGCTACAGCCTCCTGTCAGGTAGTTGTAGAGGGCGATCAGGTCTCCCCTCAGCCTCCTCTTCTCCAGACTAAACAACCCCAGTTCCCTCAGCCGCTCCTCATATGACTTGTGTTCCAGACCCCTCACCAGCTTGGTTGCTCTCCTCTGGACCTGTTCCAGCAAGGCAACATCTTTCTTGTAGTGAGGGGCCCAAAACCAAACACAGTATTCGAGGTGCGGCCTCACCAGCACCGAGTACAGGGGCACGATCACTTCCCTACTCCTGCTGGCCACACTATTCCTGATACAAGCCAGGATGCCATTGGCCTTCTTGGCCACCTGGGCACACTGCTGGCTCATATTCAGGCGGCTGTCAATCAGTACCCCCAGGTCTTTTTCCACCAGGCAGCTTTCCAGCCACTCTTTGCCAAGCCTGTAGTGTTGCATGGGGTTGTTGTGACCAAAGTGCAGGACCCGGCACTTGGCCTTGTTGAACCTCATACAGTTGGCCTCGGCCCATCGATCCAGCCTGTCCAGGTCCCTCTGCAGAGCCCTCCTCCCCTCCAGCAGATCAACACTACCACCCAGTTTGGTGTCATCTGCAAATTTACTGAGGGCACACTCAATCCCCTCATCCAGGTCATTGATAAAGATATTAAACAAGACCAGCACTAGGACTGAGCCCTGGGGGACACCGCTTGTGACCGGCCGCCAACTGGATTTCGCTCCATTCACCACGACTCTCTGGGCTCGGCCATCCAGCCAGTTTTTAACCCAGCGAAGAGTACATCCATCTAGGCCATGAACCGCCAGCTTCTCCACGAGAATGCTGTGGGAGACTGTGTCGAAGGCTTTGCTGAAGTCCAGGTAGACAACATCCACAGCCTTTCCCTCATCTACCAGGCGGGTCACCTGGTCATAGAAGGAAATCAGGTTGGTTAGGCAAGACTTGCCTTTCGTGAACCCATGCTGACTGGGCCTGATCCCCTGATTGTCCTCCATGTGCCTGGTGAGCACACTCAAGATAAACCACTCCATAATCTTCCCCGGTACCGAGGTTAGGCTGACTGGTCTGTAGTTCCCCAGATCCTCCTTCCGGCCCTTCTTGAAGAGAGGCGTCACATTTGCCAACCTCCAGTCATCTGGGACCTCCCCTGTTCTCCAGGACTGCTGATAAATGATAGAGAGTGGCTTGGCAAGCTCCTCTGCGAGCTCCTTCAGCACTCTTCGGTGGATCCCATCCGGCCCCATAGACTTGTGGATGTCCAGGTGGCATAGCAGGTCAAAGACTGCTTCCTCCTGGATTATGGGGGGTTCATTCCACTCTCTGTCCCCATCTTCCAGCTCAGGAGGCTGGGTACCCTGGGGATAACTCGTCATGCCATTAAAGACTGAGGCAAAGAAGGCGTTGAGTATCTCAGCCTTTTCCTCATCTTTAGTGGCAATGTTCCCCTTTGCATCCACTAGTGGATGGAGGTTCTCCCTGGCTCTCTTTTTGTTGTTAACACATTTATAAAAACTCTTCTTATTATCCCTTACAACAGTGGCCAGGTTAAATTCCAGCTGGGCTTTTGCCTTTCTAATCTCCTCTCTGCATAACCTGACAAGATCCCTGTACTCTTCTTGGGTTGCCTGCCCCTTCTTCCAGAGCTGGTAAGCTCTCCTTTTTTCCCTTAGTCGCACTAGTAGTAATCTGTCCAGCCAGGCCGGTCGTCTTCCCCACCGATTCGTCTTACGGCACATGGGGACAGCCTGGTCCTGTGCCTTTAAGACTTCTTCCTTGAAAAACACCCAGCCTTCCTGGACCCCTTTGCCCTTCAGGACTATCTCCCAAGGGACTCTCCCAACCAGCGTTCTGAGCAGGTCAAAGTCTGCCCTCCGGAAATCCATGGTGGCAGTCTTGCTGACCCCCTTCCTAACCTCACCAAAGATTGAAAACTCTACCATTTCATGATCCCTAAGGCCTAGATGATTTCCAACCACCACCTCTCCCACCAGTCCTTCTCTGTTAGTGAACAGGAGGTCAAGCAGGGCACTTCCCCTGGTAGGCTCACTTACCAGCTGTGTCAGGAAGTTATCTTCCACACACTGCAGGAACCTTCTGGACTGTTTCCTTTCTGCTGTATTGTATTTCCAGCAGATGTCTGGGAAGTTGAAGTCCCCCACAAGAAAAAGAGCTCGTGACTGAGAGACTCCTGCCAGCCGCTTGTGGAATTCTTCGTCAACGTCCTCATCCTGGTCGGGTGGTCTGTAACAGACTCCCAACAGGATATCTTTCTTGTTGGCCTTCCCCCTCATCCTCACCCATAAGCATTCTGCCTCACCACAAGCGTCAAGCTCTGTACAATCTAAACACTCCCTAACATACAGAGCCACCCCACCGCCTCTCCTTCCTTGCCTGTCCCTTCTGAAGAGTTTGTAGCCATCCATCGCAGCACTCCAGTCATGGGAGGCATCCCACCACGTTTCTGTGATGGCGACTACATCATAACCATCCTGCCTTACAATGGCTTCCAGCTTACTTTTGTAAGGAAACTTACTATTTGTTTTCAATGCAATTGACAGATTAATTACATAACCATATGTTATGTGTATTAGCAAACTTTCCACAAGATTAAACCACAAGTAGTAACAGCACCACATGAACTTTTGACCATCATACCCAAGCAGGGGAATATCAACTATGTCATCTTCTATTAACAGAAGTAGTCTATCTTGAAGATCTTCTTCACTCTCAGGACAATATTCCACAAAAGCTGTGACTTGAAGTCCAGATGCAACAGGTTTTTCTGGATTTTCCACAATCAATTTAAACTGCAGTTTAAAAAAAAAAAAAATTTTTTTTTTAAATTGTTACACATTTCTAGATTAAAAAACATATACATGTGGTTCATTTTCAGAAGAATACGCAAATTGATTTAAAATTCACAACAACTTTAAAGTATGCAAGATTTTATATAATTTCCTATTTGCTGAAGTCCAGACTTTCTACAGTAAAACAGAAAGGCAGACTTAATACTAACCCATCAAATTACATGGAAGAGTTAGCTTAGCAAAGTGCCATTTCTAGTCTTTCCAAGAAAGCTCTAGCTTTTCCTACTATTGCAATAAACCTTCTGAAGCAACACAAAATTATGTCAACTACTACTCAATGCAGAATCTTTTTAGTACCTGAGAAAGTAACAAGGATTAAGTCTCAGTCCAGAACAGCAATAAAAGGAAACGGCATAAGAATTTTCTCTAGGTCTGACTGACATTCAGCTGACATCAACAGAAAGTCTCACTGTACACTGAAAATCTGCTTGAAAGACCCATGGCACCTCCAGTTTTGGGGGTCAAATGAAAGAGAAAAAAAACAGAAGCAGCTGACAGAAAGCACCTTCTTCATCTCTCAAAAAATAATTCTGGATTTGTTGTTGTCTGTAAGCATCTGCTTACATCCAACACCCCCTGCACATCTTTCTATGAACAGAATACACGAGTAACCTACTAGCATGTAGTGGGAAATCCAGTAGTTCCCACGTTCCTAGGAAAGCCTCACATCAAGGTCTAGAGCTTCTCCAGTGTTTCACTCTCCTACAATTCACATCACTCTACGCACAATAGGCTTCTGCTCTATATGTCCAGTTTAATTAAAAGTTATTTCTGAGAGAGACTCATCCCAGTGCTCTTTAAGTTTTCTGTTCTAATTTATGTTTGAAATGCAAACACATGATTTACTACTTGTTGATTCTACTGTCTGCACATCTCCTCCTGTTCCTTTAAAGTTTTCCTAGCAGTATAAACACTCAGCTAAAGGAAATTTGTTATGTAGTATGCATCATGATTATGGGCTTGATTCTGAAAGAATAGCCATGTTTTAATTTTGAAGCGTGTAAAATTTACCTTTTCTCTAAAGAGAATTAAACAGACATGCATATTCATTCTATACAAGGGAAAAGGAATATATTGTACTAAGAACTTTTAGCAAAGCCTATGGAAAACTCTTTTTGTGAGCCAAATTCCTTGAAAGGCATTTCTTGTCCACGCACTACTACAGGTCAAGGAAGGTTATTTTTCAGTTCTTGTACTCTGTGAAGGTAATGCCTCAGAAAACTTACAGATGAGTCATACACTTCAAAGCCGTGTAATCACAGATAGCAGCACAAGGTCTGGGAATGAGAAAGGGCAACACAACAGACCTTTCTGGAACTGAGCACGTGAAGTGGAATCTTGTCCCCTAAGTGTCACATTGGTTGTCTCACGCACAATAGCATTAAAATACTCTGCAAAAGGCATGAGATACAGAGCTAAAAACTCATAAATTATAACCAACCTTTTTTTCTAAAATTGACTCTGCCTTTCCACTTCTGGAGCACATGACAAACTGATAAGGTTGATGAAAACTAACAAAACAGACTAAGCCCAGCCCTACCAAATCAAGCACTCTCAACAGTCTCCAGCTCATTCCAAAATTCTTCAGTTACAGTGTAATAAAAATCAAGCTGTCTACATTATGCAAATTAGCAAATTTTAGAGGGGGATAAAATGCATACACAGTCTAGGCCACTCTTACCCTCAAAAAGAAAGGCTGACTACTCAGTAAAATTATCCAAGGTACTTCAACTGTCTGACAATCATTTTCATGACTACCCCAGAATAGACTTACTCATAGTTCAAGGTGCTGTGAAAACAAAGCAACATCAGCTTCTGTTCAACCTACAATGCCAGTTCAACCCTTTGATCCTAATTTTGATGTAATTCACAGATAATAAGCTAGCTAGATGAAAGACCCATATAAAACTACAAACCACAGCTGGGTTTTGCTGGGCCCACATAGGTTGCAAGTCAAGGGCTAAACTGATGAGAATTGTAATGCATTTCCCTTTTAAAAGTCTGGCTAGGCAATGATTTTTCCAGAACTAACCATATGCTATTAATAGTAATCATACTATCTTGAGAAAAGATTGTAAAACCCTCTTCTCTGAGAGAGCTCTCCACAAGCAAGCACCACAAATGGACTAAGACACTCAAAAAACTTAGAAGAATACAATACAGAATGAGGTAATAGAGCTATCGATCAGCCCTATGGAAATACAAGCAAAAACAATTTCGAAAATTGTGCCCTTCAGCTGATCTGGAACACCTCACAAAGTTGTTGTTCACACCATAGGAAAGTGATCCATTTCTACATAACGCTCCCTGAAATCAGAAGGAACTCAGGGGCTTCTTCAGGGATAAAATTTCTGGAGAGTGTAAAGCCAGCCAGCAAAGCTAAACAAGATTTGTTGGTGACAAGGGACTTCATGTAGTAAGACATACAAGAATGTATGTTAATTTGCTTCTATTGAAACTATGGATCTAACAAACAAGGAAGCTCTCTTCAAATTTCTCATGACCTCAGGAAAATACAGAGCTGGGAAGGTTGGAGTTCATTTCATTCTGACTTACAAGCTTCAAATGAGCAGCCTCATTTGAAGCTCTACAGGAGAATATTTTTCAGGTATCATAGAAATGACACCGACATGTCCTCACAAGAAAACAATAAACCAGGACTTGCTCCCTCCTTCAGAACCATTACACAAGAAGCAATTGAGGCAACTTTGGCTCTAAGAATTGCCTCTTACTCCTTCCAGTTTACCCAGTTATTCAATTATTTTAAATTAATTTCCGATTCACTGGCAAATTCCAGTCATAAGCTGCTGAGGCATCCATGATAGCTTTATCCATTTGCAGTAGCTGAGTGCAGGCAAGCGTTTACACCCGCCCAAGCAGCCTCTAATACAGGGCCTGCCAAGCTGGGCAAACCTGTGGGCAGACATCCCACCCGCGAAACCGCGGAAAATAAAAGCAGGGGCTCCAGGCACACTTTCCCTCTGGCAACGCTCCGCGCCTCCAGGAGGGCCTGGCAAGCGCGAGGCGAGCGGGCTGCATGCTGGTTCCCCACGGCAAGCCGGGGGGGGGAAAGATACCGGCCCCCGGGCCTCGGGGCGGGGCGTTGCCACGGGGCGCTACCGTTACTCACGCACGCCGGAGCGGTGCGAGGTGCTGTACAAACACAGAGCCGACCGCTGACTTGTAGAGAGATGCACGCCTCGACGACATTACCCACTCCCACCCGCGGCGGGGGGGAGGCAGACACTCCCCACCGCTTCCCTCCCGGCCACCCCTCACCTGGGGCCGGCGCGGCGGCAGCAGCTGGAGGCGACAGCTCTCCGCCCGCCGGTTCTGGACGCTGAGCGCGGCGCGGTAGCGGGCCCCCGGCACTGCGTCCCTGAAGCACAGTTCGGCCGGGGCGACGCGCACCCCGGCCACGTCCCGCCACCCACCCGCCATGGCCACGGCCGCCGCCGCCTCACCCGGGCGGCCGGCGAAGCTTGGAAACGGTCGCTTAGCAACGGACGCAGAACGCTGATTGGAAGCCAAAGAGCGGCGCTTCCAAACCCACCAATCGGAAGAAGAGAGACGGGGTAGGGGCGGGGCGGGGCGAGCGGCCCGGCCCGGCCCCGTTCGGCGGGGCTAGCGGAGCTGGCCGGGCCTGGGCGTCCGCGGCCGCGCGGTGCCGTTGCCCAAAGGAAGGGATTTTTAGCCCGAAGCTGTGGCGTTTCCTTGTGCTCTCCCCAGGCGTGCAGCCTAAGTCCGCCCTGCTACTCCCTCGCATGCTGCCGCCTCGGCAGGTGCAGGGGGCCCCGGTAGGCAGGGCTGTTTGGGGCAGGTGGAGGGCCGCCATTTCATGGGTGCCAGGTCGGGCAGGAGCTGGAAGGAAATAAACAGCCGCTGTTGTTTAGAAGCGCACCAGAAGGGCCACATCCCTTTGGCCTGTGTTTTCAAGAGACACTTGAGCCAGTGCCCCGCCATGGGGCCCGGGCTGGGGCCTGTCTGGCATGGTGACGTGCGGAAAACAGACTCCACAATCCGTAAGATTGTGCAGTAGGTATGTTTATTCAGTGCTGGGCAGCATGGGGGGTAGTCCCACCAAAGTCGTACGCGCCGCAACATGGCAGCTTGTCCTGTTTATATGTAGCAAAGTGTTACATATACATGAAGTTTCCCAATACGCCTATACATAGGCATAACCTGTCCCCACTTTGTATTAAAATTAGTTTCAAGAGGTCATTTCCATAAGTCCCTCCCAACTGCGCATGCTCAGTGATTTGAGTCGGTGGTCTTCAGGGGTCGTTTACTTCATCCACTCCTCTTCTTCACCTTGTCCTTTTGGTGAACTCTAGCTTCTACTCCCCTTATTCCGCTGTCAGAACAACACAGCCGGTACCAACCGGCTCCCCGTCCTTGGCTATCCTCATATCGACAAAGTGCCAGACGCTTTGTTCTCCTAGGTGCCTTCCAAGGCCTGTAACAAAGATGGGCCATCTCCTACTAATCTCTTCTCTTCCACATTCCCTACAGTGTTAGTTTCTTATCTATAGTTTACTTCATATGATTAGTAAATTTATCTAAAACACAATGCTAGCAATTTAAGATGGATCTACAGTTGGCTTCACAAAGGTCCTTTTGTTAACCCTTTAGCCTCCCTTCAGTGGTCCCTCACGTTCACCTGAGGCGTTGGCCTGCTACGAGTCCCTCTCCAACAGCGGCCCGGGACAGTGATGCAAACATGGATGCTCTTCCTGCCCTGGGTTTCTTAAAGATGGATTAAATTGAAATGAAAATGATCCGATTTCTCTGTTGGGCATGCGTGTTAGTCACGGACGTGGTGTACATAGAAGCAAAGCAGGGCACTAACATGCCTGTTTGTTGGTGGGAAGCTCAGTGTGTGTAGTGCCAGTGGCTACGCTAATAATTCATTGCATGCAGTTATTGAGTGGTGAAAGATGTGTTCCTGGTCTGTATCTCTACGTCTTCCTATGCTGTAATTTAAGTGGTAAAATGAAGTTGACAAGAATCCAGCACTTAGGCAGACTTGGAGGTAGATAATGGGCCTTGTGTTCAATGTAGCAGAAGCAAGGAGCAGGGAGCAGCACGCACAGCATGCACACAGAACCTCAAACATCAGTTTTGATTAACCCAAAATGTTTTGCCTTGGATCACTTAATCCCCTGAAAATGCATGAGGACTCAAATTATTTCTATTTTAAAAGTCAAATGTGAGAAGCTTGAAACATGGATGGCACAGATCAGAAGAACTACAAAGTACAAAAAGGGCAAAAAGCCTACTTTTAAAGGGTCAAGAAACCTAGAGGGAGCAAGGAAAGAAGAGAGCCCTTGTTTCTGTTGCTGGGGAAGGATGCTAACAGGTCTTTTTGTTCCTCCTGAAAATTCAGGTGATCTGTATCTGACCCATCTGTAGATTACTGACGAATGAGTGGGAATACAACATTGCGAGCACTAAGGGTAAAATCCAGGTATCTGAAGAGAGATCTTTGGGAAGACTACTTGAATCTGTTTTATGGTAACTTGATTGTACTTAACTGACACACAAAAAAAAAAAGAGGAAAAAAATTTAAAGGGAAGATTACCTTATCAAAGAATTAAACTTCCTCTGCTTTTTCACTAGAGAACGGAGAACACTCCTGCATAGTTTCTCTGATCCTTGAATGTATTCTTGAGGAAAGTCGAGGGACACAAGATCAGACCTAAGAAATACTGGTCCAAAGAATGAGAAACCTTTGAGACTTTATACATAATGGTGCCAAAAAGTCACAAGCTCATTAGTTTATCTTACTTTGGGTTATTCCTCAGTTTCCACATTAAAGTAATATAGAAGTGTTGTGTCTTTCTGATCACACATTCTGGTACTTGGAAATAATCCAATTCAAAAGTGAACAACTAGCTAGTTCAGAAAAAATGTCAAATATGTCACTTTTTATATACTATTTCACAGCCAAGTAGTAGTCACAAACTTATTTTTTCCACTCCACTGAGACTTGTAGCAACATTTAAAATTTTTAGCAAAAGTATTAGAAACAAAAATTGCTTATGATTTTTCATTTCAGTTCAGACCTTGCTGGAGTACAAGAGGACCCTCGGAAGGTCCCTGCCCTCTCTACTCCTTCTGATCTTCCATACACTACATTCCCATCTGCCTCCCGGTCAGGTCACTGGTCTTTATTCTACTAACTCAGATCCACGTGGGGCTGTATGATAAACCTGAGCTGTGAAACAATCCAGGGTAAAAGCACTCATACATGCACCTGTTTTTTGTGTCACTGGAGGAGTGTTGTCTTTAGCAAGATAATTTCTTGGCTTCAGTTTAGAGCACTAGTTCTTGAACAGTTAAAGTAGCGCTATTGACAGGGTGGTAATTGACACTGTGAGTGGAGGCTGAAGCAAGCAGCGGAGGCAGAATCTTTAAAAATCAATTCTGTCATAAAAGAATTTGTAGCAAAGAACACTGGCCTTACTTTCACTTGATTCAATGTAGGCATGTCCATACAAAATTTTTATCAATTTAACTAACTTTTTAAAAACAAATTTTAACTGTGATTTAGCTTGTGTATAGAGGAGCCAAGTTCTGCATTAAAAGACTCCTGATCTCTCTGAAATAGTTTGGGTAGGCTCTCTTCCTCTTCTGCAAACCATTATATCCAAATGCTTACTATTGCCATCACTATGATATCTCATTATGAAACAACACTAGGTAATGGACTGTGCTCCTTCCTTTCCTCAACTTATGCTGGCTTCGTAAAATTTTTTTATTAGTCACCTAATAATCATCCTCAAAGAGAAAACTATTGTAAAGGAACAGGAGTACTTTGTTTTGACGACAGAATCCTTTATAGCTAGTGTTAGAGTATGGATTATGTATATTCTTTCTCCTTTATCACTAAATCATATGACCACATTAAGTATGATTTTATTTCTGCAGAAATTCAAGCTATTTTACAGTGCAGTAACCTGCACAATTCACATTGCATTCATCTTAGCAGTATCAGGTGTTGAATAATAAAGCTTCACAGCAAACTTCCCAAAATTGTATTATAGTCATGAGAGTGAAGAGCATATTCTCACATAAATCTCCACCACACCTCAGTTTCTGAGTCGCTTCCAACTTTTATAAGCCAGACTTTCCAGACCTGAAACTTGTTTGAGTATCTGCTGATCTGACTGTCCTCCCAGGTTACAGGCAGAAAAACAAAATAGCATGACTAATTCTTTCCAGTTAATAGATGAGGCTAACTTGTTTAAAATTAAATAGTCCCCAGCTTGTTCAGACCTATCCTGGGGCTGTGGCCACATAAAATGAGATGCAGAATCAGAAAGCCATCGCCAGTCTGTTTTCCCCTGCTGCACAGGGGAAAACATTATTAGAAACCATGTATGAGAAAACAGCAAGACCTGAGGTGCTGGTCCTATCTGCCCATGTTCTGAACGCAGGTCACAGATGTTTATGTGCCAACTGAGTCACCTATGAGATCAGAAGTAGCTCTCACTCATCCAGCACTCTCTAAAAACACAGACAACTCCCTTCAGAAAGTATTCAAGAGGTTAGAAAAAGGGGCAGTTAAAATTACCATAAGGGTGGTTTATTTGCACCAACAAGAAATGGCAGTGATACCTGAGATAATTAAACTAATTTGAAAAAACTGCCACTCATACTGCACTTCGTCGCTGGAAGCTGAAGCCAGAGGAACTGTGATCTGAACTGTGAATGCTAAACTATTTATTCTACTTTAGGAGGAATAAATATATTTAGACCATATTAGAAAGAAATAGGGCCACTTACTGGTAAGACAAAGTGTGTGTATTTTTATATCAGCTTTTAGGAGTCAGAAACAGACAAAGTCCAAATAATGATGACTAATAAGATATATTCCTTTGCATTTAATCTTGCAAATTGCTCTGTTTAATGGAAAACTAGAATGTTCAAAATGACAGATTTGGGCTCTAATTCTCTCTAAAGGTCTCTTCACTAAACAAAGCATTCTGTGAGAAGCTGAACTAATGAAGATTTTATTGGGTCTTTTTCCTCAATGAAACCATCAGACTTCACAAAACGTGTAAGAATTGCCAATCTCTGAGACCTCCTTCCTTCTCAGGTTGAGATGAAAGGAGCGGGAAGAAAATTATTGAAAAAAGGGAGCAACAGAGAGATTGTCAGACAAGGCAATCACAAATGCCTTCCTTTCTTTTTCTTTTTAGAGAGACTCTGTAGAAATTGGTAAATGTATATTGGATCTGTGTGGCAAGGTTTTGGTAGCAGGGGGGAGGGCTGCAGGGGTGGCTTCTGTGAGAAGATGCTAGAAGCTTCCCCTATGTCTGACAGAGCTGCTGGCCAAAGCTGAGCCCATCAGGGACAGTCGTAGCACCAACGTGATAATGTTATTTAAGAAGAGGGAACCTGGACCAGAAGCAGCCATGAGAGAGGAGTGAGAAGACATGAGAGAACAGCCCTGCAGACACCAATGTTGGTGAAGAAGGAGGGGGAGGTGCTCCAGGCGCAGAGATTCCCCTGCAGCCGGGGCCCTGCAGCCCATGGAGGTTATTGGTGGAGCAGATCTCTACCTGCAGCCAGAGAGGACCCCGTGCCGGAGCAAGTGGATGCCCAAAGGAGGCTGTGACCCTGTGGATAACGCATGCTAGAGCAGTCTGTTCCTGAAGGACTGCAGCCTATGGAAAGGACCCACATTGGATGAGTTCATGGAGGACTGTCTCCCGTGGGAGGGACACGATGCTGGAGCAGGGAAAGAGTGTGAGGTGGAAGGAGCAGCAGAGACAGCATGTGATGAACTGACTGCCAACTGCCATTCCCCGTCCCCCTGTGCCACTCAGGGGGAGGAGGTAGAGATTTTGGGAGTGAAGTTTCTGGAAGCCCAGGAAGAAGGGAGCGGTTTTATTTCTCATTACCCTACTATACCTTTTAAATGGCAACAAATTAAATTTATTTTCTCAAGTGGAGTCTGTTTTGCCCATGACGGTAATTGCTGAGTGATCTCCCTGTCCTTATCCCAACCCATAAGCCTTTTGTTGTATTTTTCTCCCCCTGTCCAGTTGAGGAGGGAGAGTGATAGAGAGGCTTGGTGAGCATCCAGCCAAGGTCAACCCACCACAAAATGAAAAAACTGTATCATAAATACAGTCTCCATTACTCGACAATATGGTTTAGGGCTCCAAGAGCCACACACTGAGCTATTACATGTATCTATAGAGCAGAAGCAGAGTGATTTTGTCAGTGTAATCCTTCAGTTTTGCTAAATAGTCTGACTAGGGGGAAGTCATAGTACTGCTGCAACATGACAATACTGATTTGAGGACCAAGGCTAGTACTGGCACACAGTGCTGAACTGAACATTTTCATCTTAGGAGCTCACAGCAGTCAGTCCAAAGTTTTCAGTGCCAGGCTCTATATAACAAATTGCAAATGTGCCCTTTGTTTCCCACAGTCTGCTCCAACAGCAATGCTTTCTGCATCTGGTACCTTTTTAGTCACAATGTGTGAAAACACCCTTGTTCATGAAAAATTTACTAACTCTAAAAGCATCCATATCCACTCACAGATTTTGTGTATTAGACAAACATAAAAACTGCTGGGTAGAAAGAAAAATCGTTGAACTGCACTGAGAAACATGAACGAAGATGTATGTTTCTGAGCTGGGCAGATCATTTCTGATCAAAAAAGAACAGAACTACAGGGAAACTGCATATGTGTACAGGATAATAGGAAATTCAGGTAAGGGATAGCTCTGAAAATCTCTCATAGAAATCAGGTGGTCTTTAACAGCTGTCTGTGGCTTTTAAAGACTCCCATAAAGTCATGGTATTTACCATGTTGAACCAGAGCAGTAGAATTTCCAGACTGGTATCAAGATGTCAACAGCTGCTGGCATCAATGAATCAATATTAAATTTCCACTATATGCAACTAAGATGTGATTTCCTAAAGTTACTAATGGTGGGATTCATCTTGCCACACTTCACTGATATAAAATCAATGTCTAGTCTAAGCTTCCAGTATGGTTAGGAATGAGATAAGTACCTCCAGAGGATGATCAACCTCCTCCCCTTACAGAGGTATTTAAAATAGAATTCCATATATCACATTGACTTTATGCAGGTCTCCCACTATCCAGTTACTTAAACAATTTCAAGAATATTTTTCTTAGGCAGTAAAGATGAAATTATTGAGGACCTTGTTCAGATATTAGTGAATTTATTTTCTTTTGCCTGAAGGCTGAAAATTACTGCCTAAATCATTTTGTGGTATAATTATGTGTATTTTTATTATACACTCATCTTTTACACTTTATACGCAATTTATCCAACTTACTTCCTCAGAATCCAAGTGCTTAGTAAGGCAAATTAAATTTGCATTGTGATCATCCAGAGTGTCAGATCACTCCCTGGTTTTCAGCTTTTTAGGTACTCAGCCTTCTGAGCTGCTTGATGTTTTTATTTCCTTGACTTCAATTACAGTTGGAAACCATTACCAAACAGATACATCTATATACTTTAAAAGCAATCAGACTATGGTTCAGTATAGCCTCCCGTGGTTACTTGTTGCATTATCAATCCACTTTGTCTGAAAATACAATCCTTAGTCCTCATGAATGTCATCGTAGCTTGTTGCATTATACTAAGAGAGCCCATTTGTCTTCATAAGTTACAGATGAAAGGATACTACCCAATTTAGCTGGGTCCTTATCCAATGACAGCCTTGAAGATCAATAGCAAAGCTTCAGAAATGCGTTAAATGGGACTTAGGATAGAATGTATCTTGCGGAGTATAGAAGATACATACTCTGGGGAATTCAAGCTACTCAGTAGGTTAATGATTCATTGTGTCAACATATGCTTGCTTTTATGAATTTTTCACTGATTTGTTTCAGATTGCTTTTTTAACATTTCTTCCCACTGTAGGAAAAAAGGAGAAACATGGATGTTCAACTGACCTGCACTATTCCAGTCGTTATTTTATATAGCTCCATCCTAATATTTCTCACTCAGCTTAATCCTATGTTTACATATTTTTTTCTTCAGTTGAGGGTTTCTCCATGCTATTTGCTTTCCCTTTTCTAGTCACCCACTATTTTTAAATGCTGTGGTCTACTTGTAAATCTATCTGTAGATACTTTCTTAATTCAGTTTAATATCCTGTCTGTATTGTTATTTTGCATAAAGCAGACATTACGTTGATTTCTTCTCGCTGAGATCCATTTCTCTTTCTGACTGATCATATCAACATAGAGGTTCCACAGGTCTTCAGCTTCTCCTTTCAACATGCAGTACTTTCACCTTATCTACACTTCATTTCACCTGCCATCATGTGGCCTAATCTATCAGCTACAGATATAGCATGTTTACTCATTATGGTAGTATAGATATGTTTGTATTTTAGGCTACATATGATGGGCATTTTGCACATTGTGATTTTTCCTAGCCATAGTGACAAACATTTAATGTAACAGGGGAAAAACAAAAAGGCAGGCTTGCAGGTAAGACACTCACTGAGACTTAAGAGTTGGCATCATTTTTTTAACTTGGCAATAAACTTTCTTTCAATAAACTTTCAGCAATTCCATTAAGCACCTATATAGTATACAATAAAATTACATCCATCAGTGCCGTAAGACAAGAACAGAAACGAGCAATGCATAATAAAAGCAATTATCCAGTGGGAATAGAGGTCACCGGTATTACCAGTCTTGAAGGCTATTCACACAGAGCTAATAGTTTGGGGCACTATTGAGAGCTGAATCTCATTTCTTCAGTACTTATTACTTTCTATTAACTGAAGAGGGATCCACATTCCTGAAATTACAGAAACTGTTGCAAAATATCCTAGATTAATTCACAGCTGTCACAAGTTCATGTGTCTTGTATGAGAAGAGGTCCTCTCAATGGTGAGCTTCCACCACTGCAACATCCATCACCCGCTGTAACAACTATTACCTTTCAATCTTGCTAAAGGTTCCATGAAGAGTGGGTGGGAATGAAGGCTAAGCTGCACATCTAAGTACCACATAAGCCGGAATAGTAGAAAACATCAGAAATGCTTCACCTGATCCTGAAAAAAGCACAGACATTTGGCTTTAGCGTTGGCCACGTGCTGAAATGCCTGCACCCCAGCAGCAAAGAGTGCAGCCATTTTACGGCAGTGCAGCAGGTGGTGCTCAAACAACCCCCATTTCCCTGAGCCCCCAGAGAGTTGGGATGCTACTTTCCAGAAGCAGCCCTCAGTGGTTAACTTCTCCATAGCCCAGTGCTGTCCCAGCCAGCAAATCATGCTCAAATATTAATTGAGCAAGCTGTGCTGAAAGCGTATTTTTACTTTTTACAATTTTGCAATATGTATATGACTAAAATTGTAGATGTGTTTACAGTGAAAATTAAAACACGCTAAATTGATAGTGTGTCCTACAGAATTCTTTCTTCCACCCAAACAGAGAACCATCTGCCTGTCTGCAGGCAGATTTCGTATTTTCAGAGAGAAGGTATGATTTTTTTGGCTTTATGTGGGCACTGTGTGGCCTCTCCTGCAGGTCAGCAAGGTCAAGTGCATTTTGGAAATGCAAGAGTTCCCAAAAACTTTGCAGCTGCTTTACTATAACTGAATATACCTATATCTCTGAGATCTAACTGCTTGGATATTTGGTGAAAAAAAATGCATAACAAAATTATGCATGATCACTATAAATTCCTAGGAAATATTGAAACAACCAAAATAAGTTTTCTGGACTGCATAAGTAGCTTAGGGCGGATGAGTGCAATCTGACTTACAGGTGAGAGGAATTTCCAATTAGAGAAAAAAAAATCCCATTTAAGAGCTAGTAATGTAATTTAGCAGGCTAATTAATAAATAATTTGGTCATACCTTGATGAATCTGCTACAGAGAGCAAAAACCAGCATCTTTCAGCAATTTGCTGAAAGTGGATCCCCATCTGCTCTCATGACTCCTGCTTGGCACGGCAGCGCAGCGGGGCACGGATCTGCTATGGGCAGGCAGGAGAGGGAGTGAAGGGGAAGGAGGAGGAAAGGAGAAGACAAAGGTCTCTGTTCCTGCTGGACACAGAGCCAGGCACTTGTCTGTATACACTGTGAGCTACTGTGGTGTGACCTTCTAATATTTGTGGTTTTTAAATAAAACATTAAGTTTAGCAGTGTTTGTTTCTTATGTCTCCATGTGTTCTCAGAAATGATCTGTGTAAGAGCCAAAGCAGTTACCGTACACACTTTCTGCAGAGTTTTCTTGATAAACATTTCAGGCTCTCGAATTTTCAAAATAAGCCATTTGTCTTCCCTTGCAGGCCTCCCAGCACTGAGACAATTGTTAATGAACGCTTTTTCGGATTTTCTTTTATTTTGAAAATCAATGGTATCCAGATTGTAACTCTCCATTGGTCCTAAGAGGAGGCACTTAGCTGAGCTTATCAGCCACAAGAATGGCAATGCACTAGGGATTTGTGTGCATGACTTATTTCTCATTTGTCTTCCCTTGCAGGCCTCCCAGCACTGAGAACAGCTGTGCACTGAGCTGCAGAGATCAAGCAAGCTACTATATTTATGACAGTTCTCTTCTTTTCTCTGTTGCCAAAAGAGTGGTCAGATGTAGCATAACGATTTATACTGCTGAATTCCATTATTGCAATATTTCTATATTTTTGGCCACATTCTGAAAATAAATTCATCTGCCCAATGCCATTATCTGTTGAGGAAGTATAACAACATTTTAATACTGATTTTAAATTCACTATATTTGAATTAGCTGTTTATATTTCACAGTGGCATAATTTAATTCAAATTCCGCTTTCAGCAACCACTGGAACATTTACCCACAAGGCTAGAAGCCAGCTTACAAAGTTTTTCAAGTTTCTAGCCAAGGACACAATAAGCACTTCTTTACAGTAAGATCACAAGGCCAGCACTCCTCCGCCATCCTATATAGCTTCAGGGGCCCAATTATCCACAGTATTTAACACATCTTGTTACATCTTGCCACAGATTGTGAAGCATTTCCCGGTAGTCAGCAAAGTTGTTTTTTTATAGTCATCAGTGACATTTCATAGCATTTAAGACAAAAAAAAGATCCTGTGATCCTCTAATTAGACTTTCAGCAATATAAAAGCCTTGTGAATTAGCAAGATCTAATTGCTTATTTAATTCCAGTAGCTGGAGTTGTACTACAACTTATCCTTTAGAAAAACATCCAATCTTGGTACAAAGAGCTCCAGTTCTGATATATTTATATTCTTTAATTAGTTCCAATAGCTAATGATCCTAATCTTCCCAGTGGTTCACTCACTGTCCTAGCTCAGGGTCCATCATCTATGGACAAACTCACTATGTCTCTAAATCCAAGGTCTGTGGCTGCAAATAAGGATGCCGTCACTATTATAGAGGTAATCAAAGACACTAAGAGAGTTTTTATTAACAGTTTGAATAGTAGATGGTTATTCTGGCATTTGAAATACATTACTGGCATTCCAGAAACCTCTAATCAGCCTCATCTTAGCTATATTCAGTCTCCACTTAAAACCTAAAAAGTCAAGGGCACATAAGCATAGGAGTAGTCTAGTAACATGTAGTTAAAATTACAAACCCATATTCCAGATATGCAGGACATTTAGATATAAGAAATCAAAAGTTTTTGTTGTTTCTGAAGCATTTAAACACCACAGATGAAAGATAAATATAAATGTGAATGTAAAAAAAAGAGTTAAAAAAACCCAAAACATTTCTTCTCTCTCCCACACTACCAAGATCACAATTCAAGCATAGTTCGGGGTGGTTTCAACTGAACATGCTAGGGAAGTTTGCTAGAAGTTTTGGCACAAAGTCTTTGAAGTATCTGAAGCAACTAGAAAACATTTCACACATTGCTAGAACAAAATAAGTAATGAAGAATAATAAAATATTTCAAAAGGCTAACATGAAAATGCTTATGCAATGAGACAAATAAGAGCTGTAGGTCGTTACGTGCAATTTAGAAAGATGTGGAGGATGAATTCATACATGAAATATAGCAGGCTGAGAAGCTGGAAATGTTGAACAAATATGTATATTATTCAATATATAAAATGGTAAAAGAATGCATTAATACTTAGTCATTAATGTCAATGGGTAAAGCATAAAGAAGTGTTGAATTACTTAACTCTCAGGTTTGTAGTAGATGGAAGATTATGTTGGGATACAGGCTTATGTTCACTGCAGTTGCCTTGGTTTCTCTAGATTAGCATGTATGGTTTTCTAACAGTGGGAGAAGTTAAGGATGATGGCGTAGTCTGGGCAAAATGTCATTGACAATTCATAGTTGTTTGGGAAGAAATCCTTGACAGCAAGGTTGTTACCACTGGAGGCAGTAGAGCATCCTGATACAGGGCTCTGACTGCTCCATTGTCGCCTGAGAGGTAGAAGGAGAAAGGGAAGGAGTTGAAAAAGGCACAGACAAGAATGACAGGTACAGACCATGGGCTTTAAATGATGCCTGGGGAATGGCTCCCTACCGTTCCCCACTGCGACTGATCTGGCACTGTGCTGAGCCTATGCCTGTAGATCCTAAAGAGATTTAGTCCTGGTAACTGCAGTTGCCACAACAAAGCCAAGCAGCTGCTGGTGGAGCTAAGCTGTCAATTTTGCTGCTGAAAACTGGCTTCTGAAAGATTCAAAGGATGTCCTCATCTGGAGGTGCTCCAGGGGGGTCACAGAAAGTGAGTGAGGTTCTGTAATATTGGCCTCCTCTCCAGGGTCCAGAAGAGTCTGAGGTACAGAAGCAGCTGAGTAGCTGCCCAGCTGGGGAGGTGACTCAAGGACTCCAGGGAAGCAGCCACCTGTAGGCAGCAAGACCCTGACTCAGGCAAATGCTACATAAACTAGCCAAAAGGGTGAAATTGCAGAAATGCTACTGCATTCAGCTAAAAGGGAGCAAGGAATAAAATCTACAGTTATACTTTTTCCTCTCTGTCAAAAATACCTAGGGGCTGTACACAGCCTTCTCCGTCATGATCGGGTGGCCTGCGTTCAAACACAAAAGATTACATAAGTTATTCAGTCTCTGAATAAGGGCAATTCTTCATAGCAGCTCTGTGCCTTTGCCCTCAATGAGTCATTTTTAGAAGGGCAAATAATGCACATTGTTTGGCAACAAGCTTCTGAAGACAGTGGTTCTTTCATGTCAGCTATATCCTGGTTAGATCAGTAGACTAGACTAACCCATGACTATCATTTAGTAACAGTAAATGTATTTTTCAGTGAGTTAAAGAGAAAAGGGGACATCTTTCACTCCTAAATTCTGAAAGGGAGCCCTAGAATTGGCGTTATTTCTTAGAAATCTAGATTTTGAAAATCTGTAAGTGTTTTTGCAAAAAACATGAGTTTGTATTTTAAAACTGGATGAATAAAACCAGCACATGCTTCAAAAGGCTTTTTCATAACTCCCTGGGAAGGGAATGTTACAAGCAAAAAGCAAACAAAGAACCCTCAGATACCTCAACTTACTCTTCTACCAATGAGAAAAACAATTTCAGAAAGGCATGGACTTACACAAAATAAAAAAAAATAATATGCCTGCCTTTACTTTTTCAGGCCATCCTGTCATTACCTATGCAGCAATCAGAAGCTGCAGCATACGCTGGGGTTTCACAGCTGTGAAAGCTCAGAGTACAATGATTCTTCTCTCTGCTTGTCCTTACTCTTTGTCTTTGTTAGCTAATAAAACTGATCATTTCATCCTCAATATGACCCTTTGAAAATTGTCTTTGTTACTTATAGCCCTCTCTGTTAGTTATGACCCTCTTATCTATCTTCAACAAACTCACTGCTTTTAGTTCTGTCCCTCTATGAATCACTTTTTTAATTTACCTTTCTCAAGTTGATTTTCTTTCTGCCTGAGTTACTCTGCATCTTGTTTCTTCCTTCTGACCTTTTTCTCATCATAAGATTTAATATTTGTCTGCTTCACTATTCTATATCATTCTTTCTGATTGTCATTATTTTGTCAGTTTTCTTTTTCATTCAACGATTTATTTCACATCCCAGCCTGCCTGGAGCAACATCTTTTTGATTCATTCGTTTCCCATTTATTTTTAATCTTTTCTTCTTTTTCCTCTCCATGACTCAGCCTGTGTTTCCCATACTTTGTGCTTTTATTGTATTTGTAGTTATTTTTCGCTTGTTCAGCATCAACTACTGGAACTTTCAAAAGGGTGTGAATGCAGAGAGGCGGCTTCTGTGCTGAATGGGATGTTCTCAGCAAAGCAGCTTCGGAAAGCACATTTCATTCCACTGACTTGTTAACAATTAGGAATCACAAAACAAATTGGTCTGTTATATCTGGAATATATAGCTCTTGAATTTGTCTCCTGCAATTTATTTCAACTTTATTCCACTTGGATCTTGCAATTATATGGCAAATTGTTGCAGCTGTTCAAAACAAACACATTGCATCATCCTGCAAGAAACAATTTCATGGCAGCCAGCGATCATGAAATCACCACTCTAAATTAATTAGTAAGTCAACATCACCGCAGTTTGCAAAGCAATCCTTTTTACGTTCAGTTTTGGAAATATCTCTCATACTTGCAGCAATGCGGATTAATTTCAAAGTACCGTGTCAGCATTGTAAGAGTAACTACTGTGTGAATTTAGCATAACACTGCTTTAATCTCAAGCATCAGAAAACCAACAATATTAATTCTCCATTACCTCTCTCTATTGCAAGTATAATTTAATAAAGGATAGATGTCCTCTTTTTCTGTTCTGCTCAACCTCTTCGATCTTAGTAGGATTTCTTCCAGCTCTAGCCACCACATCCTACAGCCTGCCTTCCCAGGTGGTTCAGTTTTCTGAATATCATCATGATATATGACACTATATATGAGAGATATATGTGAGAGAGATGTTTCATGGCAATTCAAGATTGAATACTTGAGCCTTAGCAGAAAATTAAAAAGAGATTCTGTCCCAGAATTTCAACAAAGGATCACAGTCATTGGTGTGATTTATAAGATAATTGAGTGGTGCTTTCCAATCCAATTCATCATGTAATACTTTCACTATGGTTTATTCATATACTATTTCCTTTGGTGACAGTGTTAGATCTTGTAGTCTGATTTCCATTATAGTACAGGCTATTAAACTTTACATAAATGCTTTTGTAGAGGCCAGTAATGCCTAAAGAAAATTTCTATCATGTCTTCCAAGAGATTTCGACCACTGATTTTATAACATTAACAGTAGAAAACCCAGCCTCTTTTGACAACTGTTCTTGTTGTTTATCAGCCTTGCAGTTAAGAAAGTAACAAAATAAAAATATGCCAAATTTGTACTTTGAATATTTTTGGCCTTAATAACCAAGCACAAATTATTGTTTTGCTTGGTTCCACTGAGAGGCCTTTATTGTTTAGTATTGTTTTCCTTTGAAAGTGCTTGTACACTCTTATGAGGCCACCTTCTCTTTGACAAGTTAAAGAAGTTCAACTTTTTCAGTATGTCAGGGTATATTTTAGTGATGGGCTATTTTTGATGAACAGCATTTATTTTAGCGCTGCCCACGTGTTAACAATCATGTTGCAAAACTCTGCCAGATGTTGTGTGTCTTCCTTCAATGCTCAGCTCCCTGGTTTAACACATAAGGACTGCTGGACATATACTTCATGTTCTTTGCATTGCTGTAAGGTAAGACAATCTCTTTTTGTATCCAGGCACACACAGAGGCATCACAGTAGTATGTTCCTGAGAAGCATGAGAGTAGCAAACCAAAGGAAAATACCTGGCCTTTATCTTATACAGGTCAGGAATATATGTATATATGTATATATACACGCACACACACACATAAAGAACTCCTCTGAGGGCACCAGTATAAAATCTTGTTTGAGAGATAATATAAATATATATAAAGATCTTTTGAGGGCACCAAAAATCTGGAACAAGAGAACTACAGAGAAATGTTCGGGGGCACTGATGCATTGACCATGCAACAAAGATGTCTGCTACAGTAAAATATTTTCTTCAACCTCAGAGTAATTTTTATGATTCTTCTCTGCCCCTCTCTGTTCTTTCAACTATCTTTTTTTAAGTGTTGATATCACAACTGCATACATTAGAAATTTTGTGTAGAGAGCTAAAATCATCTCCATATTCCTCACTTACAGTTATTTTTTTTATGCACCCTAAACCTTTTGCTATAGCCATTCCCACAGGGAGACCATGCTGCCTCTCTACTAAAACCTCTCATTGTTTTCCAGGACACAGACTCTCTCCTGTTAAGATCTACAGTTATATTCCTTGTCATATGTCCTTCTAGCAGTTTGTGTTAAAGTACAATGTGTTTCACTGAGCTCAACTTTCTCCCTTGTAATCCAGAATACTCTGTTTGGGTGACTTGTTTTTTGTGTTTTTTATCACTTTGGACAATTAGCAAATGTTACCACCACTGATTTTTTTTTTTTTTTTTTTACTTATTTCTGGTAATCGATCAAAAATGATGAAGAACACAGAGCTGATGAAAACAACTCTGATTAAGAACTAGGACTAAGCACTAGAGAGCCTTGCCTAAAAATGCCATCACCAGTAATAACTCCCTGATGACAAGTACTCTTGGAGTCCTGTGAGCCAGTTCTTAATCTATTTAAGATGTACTTTATTGATAACTGCATAGTCCTAATATTTTTATCAGCATGTCATTTATAGTAAATCAAATGCTTTATAGAAGTCCATTATGTATTTACTTTTATCAACTATAATTGTAAGAAGGAAATCAAATATATTTGACAAAGCCTGTTTTTCATAAAATCATGTTTGCCAAGCTTAATTATAAACCCTTCCCTTTTAATTTTTTATCAACAGAACCTTTCTCATCTTCCACTATTTTGCCAAGAACTGATGTTATCTAGCAATCCTCCTGTTACCTTCTCTTCCCCCTTGAAATTTTTAATACTCATAAAATACTAGTATATTTTTGATCTTCAGAATCATTCATATGCAAAAACTTATTCAAACCTGACACTTGCAGAAGACAATGATAAAAGTCATCCTTTTTAGGTATCCTGGGTGTAAGCTATCTACGTTTGCCAATGTGAAATATTCTTCTGCTAATACATGCCATTTAACATCCACATTGGCTACTGATGGTGTGATTCATCTCACCTAAATTCATCTAAAATTAGCTAAGTTACCTTAGATTCCCACAATAGAGAAAGAAAGGTGAGAACCCCCATAAAGCCATCTGATTCCAATTACCCTGAAGAGAATGAAATAAATTTAAACATGTATCAGTAACATTGCTGTAAGTACACAGGTATTAATAACACTAGGTTAAAAAGCATTGCACACATACACGCCTATATTCTGAAACTCTGAGGGAAGGGGAAGTGATATTCTCTGTCTCATTCTGACTGCAGCCCAGGCCCAAATATCCAAACAAGCTCCACAGTGGGAGATTGCTGAACATGCAATGGAACAGTAACCAGCCCAGTAGTGGAAAGAGGGGAGTAGAAGCAACAAATTGAAAGGATCGCCACCTTTGTCTTGCCATCTCTGAGAAGGAACAAATTCCTTGCCAATTAGAATCACGATTCAGTGGGGTCCTAATCTGCAGAGACACAGGCAGTTAGGAAATGCAAAACATATTTTTGAAGGCATGGATATTAATGAGAACTGAGTTAAGGGTATCTGAAGAGCTTATTGTATGAGCAGTTCGGGCACTGGAGTGTCTGGGAAGCAAGCTGAAAACAGGATCCCAGCCCAAGCGTAATTGGAAATGTGATACAATCACAAAAGGATTAAGAACAGCAAATATGTTATGGGATTTCCAGAAAAAGGACACCAGTATGGAACAGGGCGGACACTTCCCAGAAGAGAGAGTGAGTTAAGCCAAAAATTAAGTGAGGCACAGGCTGCTGTTTGGACTATACCATGAAATAAAAGGAGACATCAAAAAGAATTCATCTAAAAAATCAACTGAAAAATAAATTTGCTGTAACAGCAGACATGGCACAAATCATAGTTAAGTGGAATAAGATGCCACTGAGCTTAGAGCAATAGCAAAGGAATTAGGGACTGCAGTAGGAAAACTAGTGTGGTTGTTATATGTACCCACACCAGTGATTATCAACTATCTGTGTCTCGCCTTTTACATTCAAAATGAATTACACTTTGTATGATACCTTTGTTAACATTAATAGTCCAGTTAGCCCACTGATTTTAACTTTTAAACACTTCAGGATATCTCCACAGGTACTTTGGCTGGAAATCACCTAAACAAAATGATACTGGTGTGATGTAATTCCAGTGTTGTAGATGGGAAACTTGATTCTTCAAATTCTAAACCAAACTATTCATAATTTGAACTTTTTCAAGATTTCAGCTAAGACTGCTATTCGACAAGCAACTCTGCTTATAGCTAGCATTGTTCTGCTGGTTTCAGTTCTCTTCAAATCAAACTCTCAGGAAGCACATACCAGTTCGACCACAGTGGTTGCTCTGAGGGCCATGACTATAGTACAGAGCTCCTAATCTCAATTTTTATCACTAGCTTTTGCTAATTTTCTAAGTTTTCTTGGTTGTTGTGCAGGAATATTCCACTTGTCCAGAACTTCGGGGTCGTCCTGCTATGCGGGATTTTTTCTTGATTCATAAGATTGTGCAGAACTCTCTCATTATTTGCTCTTGACTTGGCTTCCTTGGGAATTCTCCATTGATAAAATGCAACATAATTGCATTGTAGCTAACTCCGTGATAGCTCTTTTCACAGGAATGGCTCCCATGCACTTTGTCAATGGGTGAAAAACAACTGAACAGTGCTGGTTTCCCCAAGTGGTGATCCAAAGGGGTCATAGAATCATGGAATCATAGAATCCTAGGTTGGAAGGGACCTCAAGGATCATCTGGTCCAACCTTTCTAGGTAAGAGCACAGCCTAGACAAGATGGCCCAGCACCTGGTTCAGCTGAGTCTTAAAAGTGTCCGATGTGGTGGAGTCAACCGCTTCCCTGGGGAGATTATTCCAATGGGTGACTGTCCTCATTGTGAAAAATTTCCATCTCATGCTCAGTCAGAATCACCCCAAGAGCAACTTGTGTCCATTCCCTCGGTCCTATGCAGTCAGCCTGTACCCTGACCCAAAAAACCTCCGACACACTGCAGCTGGATTTGGTTTTGAGGTATTAGAGCATTTGCCAGCCACCTGTGCACCCGCTGCTCTGCCACAGCCACCATCACACAGTGCTACCTCCATCTAAGGTTTAGCTTTGCCAGAATAGGCTTACTCATGAACAGGTCAAGGCAGATTGCTTTGTACCAGTGCTGGACCTACCTGTGCCCACAGATCATTGTCACCTGCTCATACTGTTTCCTTTTATTGAGCAAATTCCAACTACTGTTTTATAAAGGAATCGAAGTCCCCAGAAGCCCAGCTTTCCAAAGACACTGTGGAAAGTCAGAAGGTCTTTCAAATCTGGTGCAGAGGGTTACATATGGTTCAAGTTAACCCAAGTAACTATTCCATTAAATTTCCTAATTATTCAACTGGAATATATGCTGAGCAAAACCTGTCTAAGCACTGGATTGAGAAATATTTGAAAGTGAAAGGGAGAGGTAGCATTTTAAGTACTTTATTAGGAAATTTAGGTGTAGTGAATGGAACACTGAATACTGTAGACCCTGAATCCATTTGGGATAAATTATCGCTGATGGGCAATGATGTGATTAAAGCCTTCCTACAGAGAAATGAAAGACAACAGGCTCCAGTACATAGCCAAGGAGAATTATTGCACCTTGAAAAAGCTGTGTTCTCATTAGTTTCAAATGCTATACAAATAGCAGATGAATCTGATTGCAATATTACCAAGTTGATGTAGTTTGCTGATATTAAAATGCATTATTGAAAGGATAAATAGAAGCAAAGACGACCTAATTAAGTATAGAAAGGTCCAGCATCCTAAACTGTATGTTAGAAGACTGCAAACCACAAGTGCAGCTTTACAGCGCTGTGATCTGTGTGGAGCTGTATTGCAGATACATGAAAGGACAACACATAAACTGATGACCCTTGGGCTGGTAAAATCCATCCCTAGTGTAAACCAAGCATTCCTCAAGAAGGAGATGACTGGGTAGTTTCAGAAAGGTATGATGGTGGCATTCTTGCTGTAGAGATATGGCAGCAAACACTCACCACAAAGAATTCTTCTGTGAATTCAAAAGTGAACTGGTAAGGTCTGAAAAAATGCACGTGACATGGTGTCTTCACAGTAAGGCCATATTTTAAAATTGAAACCCACACTTTACAAGGGTATTGTGGGCAGTACTTACCAGGTTTTAGGTGTACAACCAAACATCATTCTCCAATCAGAATGACTGAAAATAACACATAACACACATACACACCCCCCAGTAGATAACAACTTACTACTGTAACAGGAACGACAGGAGCTGAATGGAAGAAGTTGTGGAATAAAGCTTTTTATTGTGAATCCATAATAAACCAATCAGCAGCACTCTCAGCAAACCGAGAAAAAAAACTGAATATAATCAGCAAGAAATTATGATATGGGCATCAGAGATTAAGGCAGTATTTAGTAAGTCTCAGTGGGACAGGCTGTTCTGCAGCCCTACAGCATCTAATCTGTTACGTGTACTATTTCATCCATTATTGAACTATTAGCAATGCAGGTTATGGCATTATGTGCCATAGCAGTAATTTGTTAAATATATTATCTCAAGGTTATTTTCAACAAGGCACTGAAAAATCAATACTTTATGAGGCAAAACCAGAATGTTTCCTCAGGAGGCCGGTGATTATGTGCAGACTGGGGAGCGAACAGTTTGACCAACTGTGCTCTTAAGGAAATTGTAATTTGAACAGGTCACCATCAAGGAGAGAATCATTGTAGCCTGAAGAGAAGCAAACAAATTTGAGCTCATACCAGTAACATTGCTGTGTGTACACATATATTAATAACACATAGGTGACAAAGCATTATATGCATGTATACCTATACTCTGGAAAAAAAGTGCTGTGTAAAAGGAATTTTCAGGAAACCTAAAACAAGAGTGCAGATGTGACTGAAGGTATTTTAAAGTGCTGAGATCATAACGAAGCCACACCTGGAAAACACTGTCAGAATACGGTATCTTAAGGAACGATAAGCTCTGCCTGAACAGGCAACGGTTATACTGGCAAAGACTATTATCTTCTTCAGCCACTAAAAAAAAAGGGCACCTTCTGCATGAGACCAAATCATCCATTGTGTAGGGGGGACCATGTAATCTAATGACAAACAGAATCTATTGAAGCTGCCCCTGACTCACAGCACTTGTGGAGCTACCCCAACCACTGCAGCAACCCCAACCAGCTCCCCAGGCCCTCCCTTGCTGCCGAACTGGGGGTGCAGAGCTGAGCACTGCGGTAGCCTGTACCGCTACAAATGCTGGGGTTGCTTTGCTATCATTAAAGGGCAACATAACACGCACATATCACTTGGTTCCCCACCTGAGGCCTGGTGGTAATTGGAATGCTACAGTCCCAGGTACAGAGAGCGGAATAAACTCCCCTCTGGAGCACCTGCCCTTGACTGGAGAGAAGGCACAGGCGACCAGCATGGGCTGGACGCCTGGGTGCAAACCAGAGTTAGTGGGATTCCCTTCACTCCAACAGGCTGGAAAGTACTTTTTTTCCACCCTCATGTGTTATGACTGGATTCTTCTGCTTATTTTCAAATGGAACACAAAGCCATTTATTGAATAAACAGTTTTTCCTCTCACTCTCCAAAAATTTCCATCTCCTTGTGGTAACAGATACCAGTTGCATTTTATATTCTCCTTAATACCCTTGAGAAGGTATTGGCTTTGTCCTCAGACCTTCCAATCATCTCATTTGTTCAGATATCTTCATATCTCCGTATTGACATTCCCTCTTTTCTAATTTGTATTTCATACTCAATAATATTGGCATTTTAGGTTTTTTCCTTCCTTTAATTTCTTTCTCAATTTTTCCTTTTTTTTTTTCCTTCACTTACCACTGAACAAAAATAAACTGCCAAAAACTTACTTGACTTCTTACTTGACTGTGGACTCAATCTGGTAATGAGTTTATTTAATGAATTTAAGGGTTATCTTTTGTCTTAACCTAGTTTATCTCAGAAATATTCTCAACTTTGGAAATTAATTTGCTATTTGAAGCATATATATATATATATAAAATATATATAAAGTGAATATATAATACTGAATGGACTGCCCATGGTCTGTTCATGATAACACCACCACTAGTCCTAAGGTAACCATCAACTTCAAGTCCAGAGATTATTCTTTTATCTTTAACTGTCATGCTTGAGTTCAAAATAGACATGTGATTAAGAAATTAGGTAACTCATCCTGACTATATTGGATCAGACACTGGATTTCACTTACATCATAGTTAAAATTAGCTACTGTCTGTAAATAGGCAGCGGGTAGGTAGGGGACCGGCTCTCTCTTTCACTGCAGTCAGAGAAACCAACTGCAAGGTATCACAATTGTGCGAGAGATCCACCGAACTGCTGGAAATCCCACTCGGAGAAACAACGGCCTTTCCTGAAGGAGGAGGAAGAGCTGCCCAGAATAATATTATGACTGCTGAAAAAACACTTCACACTTCTGAATGTTCTTGTCCCTTTGCATCTGAAGTGAATAGGAAAAAGAAGCATTTTGAGGCACAGCCTGCATTTCAAAGACGTTCCTTTGAGTTTTCATGGGAGGGATGTAAAAGGTAGTCAGCTCAAGAGAGATCAAAGGCCTACAAATATAAATCCTGAAGTGCAGCAAGTCAGATATACTCAAGTGAGACAGAAATTACTAGCTAAATTATTTAACAGTATGAGCAATGTTCCGACTTTGTGCTGCCACTTTTTATGGCATCTAAATCAATTTATTTCTCTAAATAGATCCTGGTGCTTTGCTGCAGTAACTGAAAATTACTTTCACCTCTTCCACTCTATCAGTAAAAAATGGAATTAGCTTTATCACTTCATTATATGTTTTAGAAAATTATGTAATTAAGGAAGAATAAATTATTTGAAACTATGAAAGGGCCAAAGCTATGTTCATCTCTCTGAGGCATTACAGAAACACTCTGTGACTTTAAAATAAGCCAGGTTATTCCTTTTTTCCTAGAGTCTTAAATATGGCTTTCATTATTCACAGAATAACAAGATAAATAATTAAATAATGCGTCAGCTCTAACTTTCATCACTGAAACCTAGTGTCCACAATGACTATGTTTTCCCAGTGCACCTAGGAATGTGGGTTTTACAACAGAAAGATACATTGTCATTGTACATAAAATGGGACTTTATTCTTCTTCCCACAGAAGTCTGTAGGACTCCTCCACATCAGTACCACAGAGGGCTTTAACAGAAGAGCTGTAGCGAGTCCTGCCAAAGCACTTTACAATAATGTCTGTCTCAAAACTGTCTCGTTTCTTCTGCCAGAGGCTATTTTCCTCGGAGAAGAGTTGGCAGACTGCGGTATGTGCACATACTTCAAACTCCTCCAGAGCAAATCCTTAAACTATCAGCAAAGATGGGCTTGAGCCACAGCACCGGGCTGCTAAGGGAAGGAGCTAAAGAGTGCTTCCTTCTGCCAGCTTTAAAACAGGGTGGCAACCTTTGGCAGGGCTGGGTAAGCTAGCCAGCTGGTGTATGGTACCATCAACACCTCCCCAGCCAGATATGGCATCGCAGTTACAGCAAAGCTACTTGTATGAGCGCACAAGTCCCTGAAGTGGATGAAAAGGCATGTTGAACTATTGGGTCCAAAGGCAACCTGCCTTCAATTAGAAAAAGCGTGGCTAAGAGATCCTGCTGGAGGCTGTCAGAGGGAATTGGGAGGCCCTGAGTAATGCTGGCTGAGGCCCTCTGTGGCTTCACACAGCTGGTGTGCATACGCGATGAGCACGCTGCTGTTGTATCACGTGAGTTAGCGCAGGATCTCTGTGCACATGTGCACACCTTTGCAGAGCAGCTGTACAGCATGTCTGCAGTAGCTGATATTCATGCATCAGCTGTCAAGGCTTCCAGACATCTGGAAAAGCAACTGACATGAAAATAAAGGAAAAGCCATCTTCCAGCTATTTTTAGGGGACATGGTCCAGAGCCTGAAAGGATTCTCAAGACCCTCCAGGGACTTAGGCCCTGGGACTCAACCAGGCAGCTATGAAAATCATCCTTCTAGCATCCCAAGAGTGAAGAGGCCAATAATCTGACCCACATGCACTGATTCATGTGAAGCTGGGACAGAAAAGATACAGAGAGACCTCTCTTTTATGACAGCCCTCCTGGTAGTGGTATCTTGGTACAGTTGATAAAGCATCATGTCTAAAAGTGCAATGGCAACTAATAAAGTGTTGAGAAGGGAGGAATTATGTGCACGTGCTCCATGGGAGGCATGGCTGCTGCCTTCTGCTTGATGCTCTGGTGATGTGAAAAATACGGCCTGTGCATGAACAGCTCTGTTGGTACGTGTCGCAGGTGTCTGCAAATATGAGGTGACATTTACTCCACAAGCATACCTGAAACATACGTCCCTCAGGTCTTCCCAAAAGTAAACCAGGATAATTATGGAGTCACAGTATTGCTAATACGCATGTGCAGATTCATTTACTTTAACCAGTATGTGTCCTCATCAACGCGGAGAAACCAGCATGGCACTAGGACCACAAATGCTTTTCTCCCAGATCAACTAAGACACTTTTACATGTTTGTTTAAGCAACTTAATATTCTTGTATATACAAAGCAGTATTTATTCAGTTGGCAAGACCATTTTAGACACACTATGTGTAAATACACATTTTCACTTGAAGAAGAACGAAACACTGTAATAGAGGGTATAAAATACCATAAGTTCTAACAGAACTTACATGTCAGCAGTGTAAGTCAAAAAATGTGACTAGTCAGCTTTTAGCGTGGTTTCCCAAAAACAGGGAAAAAAAAAAAAAAGAGTGGAAATGCAGGGAACAGCTTGAAACACAGCTGAATTTATTTTAGAATAGGACCCTTATGCAAGACTGAACTCAGATTGTGTTAATGCTACTGGCATTTGACAGAAGATTACAGATTGTTCACATGGAAAATTATGGTGATAAAAGGTAAGCTGTGATTCTAAAGTGCTACAATGACATTAATACAAATTCATATGTGGACACTTTCATCTAATTTTAAGAGGGCTTTTTTCCAGTTTTGGCATCAATTCCTTCAGAGCTGATTTCAGCTAGACCAGCAAAAGCCACTCTCATACTGGAATATGCATCTATATAGACAGTTATATTAGGACAGTTATGTTAGCCTAATTATGCCTCTGTAATTTCCTGAGAAAATTTTTAGGAAGGAAAGCAGTTGTGGTTGTTCATTTTTATTATTTAATTGTGACTACGACATTAGTATATTAGATGACATCCACCTACTTTTGCATTTGACTAACCTGTGAGTTTATATATCCCACTTGTTGTTTTTCTCAAATCTCAGTTCAAATTAAATAATGTTTTTTAAAATTTTTTTTTTGAATAATTTCTTCTAATGAACAATTGTACAGATATGAAGTTTACTCTTTTTTCTAGTCAGTGATCCTTGGCAATAGGAATGTAAAAATGTAAAGGGTACTGTACAAATGACAGATGACAGATAAAGTACAGTGAGGCAGATAAATGACCTTTGATGGTCTCTGATGAAAGACCAGTGTTCAAAACTGGGACTTTTTCTGTATTCAGTCTGACTCATCCTTTACCACCCTGAGATATAAAATGTATTTCTCACCCAGTTAGCTGAGTATAATTATCTGTATGATAACATTATAAATCTAACAGACAAAACCATAAGCAATTAACACTATACCATTCATATTTCAAATAAATGCAATAAAAGTAACAAAATGCTATCATTATTCCTAACTCATGTCAAGTTATCTGGGGGTTTAAAATACTACCTATCACTGTCATAGCTAAACAATTTCCACTTGCAACCCAGATTTTCAGCAACGAATAATTTAGTGGGTTTCATTAAATATCGTGTCTCCCTCAGGTTTCAGCATATACATCTACCCTTAGGACAGTGTATTTTTGTCAGTATTATTATTTCAACTACAAAATTGAGGACTGGATTAGCCAGGAGATAGGCACATGAAGAGGCTTCCTCAGGAAGAAAAATTGCATGTGATCCCGAGATTGTCCAATCTCCCAGCACTGTGTGCTTATTCTTCTAATTTGTAAGTTGCACCACCCCAGAGGAGGCCAGCTGTCTTAGTAGTTCATAGACTGAAATTCAGCCTTTAATATAGTTTGGTCTTGATTTTTTAATCACTTTAAGGTTTAGCTCCGAGGCCTTCAAGCAACATGAGGAGTACCTTGGGACTACCTGAAGGCATTAAACACTGACTTGACAAATGCACAGAAGGCTAACAGCACTGAAGTAGCCAGCCTTTATATGTTGTACCAGGGGGAAGACAAGCACAACTTACACATCTCAGGAAATCAAGCAATTTTAATGAAGACAGCACTGCAGCATATCGCAATAAGGTGCAGCCATGACCTGGTGGGTAGTTACCTGCAAAGCTTATTCCACACTTCTGCTCTGCTCAGGCTGTTACATTTGTGTTCACTGCACAGACCAATGCTCTTATTTGAGTTATTATTTTATTTTCTGGCTTCATTTGACCCTCAGTCCATTCCCCCAGTCCCTTCAGTCTAAGAGATTTCCCTGAATTAAAAACAAACTCTCAAAGGATAAGGAAGATGATTAATCCCTACAAGCTCACAGCTCTCCATGGATATTTTTCTTGTGCTAACGATTTCCATTACCTTGATAAAACAATGCATTAATAAAGCAACAATAAGGAAAGGGAGCATATTGGCATTCCAATAAGCAGAAATTAAGAATAAATATTATAGTTCAATATATTAAAGAATTAAATACTAGGAGTCTTTTGGAAAAGAAAAAACATGTAACATGAAGAGATAAAAAGTTTAGTTCTACGAGCACTGCCTGAGCCAAAGAATAAATTTCAGCCTGAATCTTGCATTTAGTTTTGTGCCTACAAGAACAGGGCCTTTCCTATTGGATTCAGCACATCCAGGACTTCACATAATGTGTAACCCTCTCTGTGATGCATAATAAGCAAAAATTATTATTCCTGCTCTTACACGCAGGTTCCATTTTGGCTGCTTCTTAAAGACTGTTTATCTCTGAGAGCTCATCTCTCCTACAGAGCCTCCGTTGACACCCCGGTTTGAGCACAGCTATTCTGGCGCAGCAGCCTAGTGAAGATGCAGTGTGCATTCGCTGAAGAGGGGTTTTCTGTCAACTTGGTTGTGTTTTTTTTCCCCTGCAACATTAATCAAGCCAACAAAAGCTCTCTTCTGCAGCACGGCTGTATCAGCAAGGGAGTATGATTATTTTCACACTTGCAGCTGAAATAACTCTGCTGGCAAAACTTCGCAGTGCAGGTCAAATCTGAAAAACAGCTGAGGGAGACTGTATGACTGATAATAAATAATACATGCTCTGAAAGCCATTGCAAGTTATTTAGTTTGTTGGATTTAACAGGACGTAGCTGTCCCATGACGGGTTTTCACTCTTCCTGATAATCCAGTTTCTGTGCAGTGCGCATAACGGCGCCGGGTAGTAACAAAATAGAAATGAGTTAATACAGTACCATTTGTACAGTGTGCATTTATGATTGCAGTCGGTTCCCTCTAAGCTGCCAAAGAGAAATCTCACATCTGTGAGCAAGTTTACTATTCACATTATAAGCACCGTCGCAGCAGCTTCCCCTGCATAAAAGATAAGCAGCTCTTCTTAAACTCCTTTCCCACTGGCACCTCTACACAGTCTTCTGCAGGCAGACATGGTCCGGAGAGACTGGATACAAGGCATCTCCAAGCTAGAAGCTAAGTAAAGCTGTTGTCAAGGGGCAGAGCTAATAAACCCTGTGAGAGTATATCATCTTGGGCTCAACAATGTGCTAAAACATCAGCATGGCTCCCAGTTGACTTAAAATGTGATGAGAGTGAGGTCATACCCACCTGTAAAAGACTATAGGGGGGTTTAAATCTCTGGAGAACAGGATGCTCGCTGAAACTTTCTCAAAATACTTTGTTCAGGACACAATGAAAATCGGGGGGGAGGTGCCAGACAGCTGGGTAATCCTTTGCATACTTCAGGATTCAATGCAATACAAGCAGCTGGAATAAATTCTATTACAGAGGGGGCCATATATACTATTAAAAGACCTTGGTTTTGAAGTTTTAAGATTATGCAACTTCAGCTGCTTACAAGGAAATTTTCGCATATCTGGTGTTTGCATGATGGTAATTATTTGGACACAATTCAGACATTTCTGAGAATAAAGATAGGAAATCACATGTTTTGCCCATGTTAAATTACAGTCCTGTCAGCCTTTTCATCGAACATTCTGTTTTCTCCAGGTTTTAGTGCAGGAGCTTGACCTTTATTTAGGGGTTAATTTTTTGTCAGGGAAGAGTCTTTCCCAACCTAATGAAAATCTGACAACTGGCCAGTGAGAAAAAAATAATCTCAGATTGCACATACTGGTAAAGCCTCATTAGAAAACTAATAACAATCCATAAAAAGTGTAACGTCACTGAATAGCCAAACCACTTGCAGCTCCTCAGACTGACCAAACTGCATGTGTGCCACCTATGGGAGACTGTATTGTATGAGGTTCAACAAGGCCAAGTGCCGGGTCCTGCACCTGGGTCACAACAACCCCGTGCAACACTACAGGCTTGGCGAAGAGTGGCTGGAAAGCTGCCTGGTGGAAAAAGACCTGGGGGTACTGGTTGACAGCCAGCTGAATATGAGCCAGCAGTGTGCCCAGGTGGCCAAGAAGGCCAACGGCATCCTGGCTTGTATCAGGAATAGTGTGGCCAGCAGGAGCAGGGAAGTGATCGTGCCCCTGTACTCGGCACTGGTGAGGCTGCACCCCAAATACTGTGTTCACTTTTGGGCCCCTCACTACAAGAAGGACATTGAGGCACTGGAGCGTGTCCAGAGATGGACAATGAAGCTGGTGAGGGGTCTGGAGCACAAGTCTGATGAGGAACAGCTGAGGGAACTGGGGTTGTTCAGCCTGGAGAAGAGGAGGCTGAGGGGAGACCTTATCACCCTCTATGACTGCCTGAAAGGAGGGTGTAGGGAGGTGGGGGTCGGCCTCTTCTCCCAAGTAACAAGCAATAGGACGAGAGGAGATGGCCTCAAGTTGTGCCAGGGCAGGTTTAAATTGGATACTAGGAAAAATTTCTCCACTGAAAGGGTTGTCAGGCACTGGAACGGGCTTCCCAGGGAAGTGGTTGAGTCCCCATCCCTGGAGGTATTTAAAAGATGGGTAGACAAGGTGCTTAGAGACATGCCTTAGTAGTAGACAGGTACAGTTGGACTCAATGATCTTAACAATCCTTTCCAACCAAATGATTCTATGATTCTGTGATTCTTTTTCAGAAAGGCTTTGTATCTTCTGCTCCCCTTGCTTTGGTGTGCAGCCTGGGGCTAGAACATAGAGAAGGAAACTCTCCTCTGTACTCAGGAGGGAATTAACCTCAATAACTTTAGTGATTTAAATCTTAGCTTTCTAGTCTATAAAAGTTATCAAAGTTCACTCTATGAAGACACTACTGAGAATTTTTTCCTTCTGAAAATCCTAGGTATCCATCTTCAGATGGGACACATATTACCCTCTGGAGATGACTATTTTCCTCCAGCGACTAGAAAAAGAACTTACTCATCTAGTTTAGACTAGATGACTAATTTGTAAATACTCATGGAAAAGCAGGATGAATTTCCCTTTAGTTAAGCCTTGCTTATTCTGCAAATTGAATGGGACGGTGAGGTTGTAACTAAAGACCATCTTGTAACACAAGCACAAGAGGCCATCAACTGAGATTACAAAGACTTCTGCTATTCCTGACTTCTGGGATCCTGACACTCTGATCTCAGCAGTGTTCCTCTAACTGTTCTTGTGTAGGTAATGCAGCTCCTGCTGCTGAGTACATTTACCTTCTGATGACTACTATATGTGATCGTTCACAAAACACACTTAAGCTTATAAATCCCTTAAAGAATATTTCTTCTTCTGAACAGTGTTCTTTTTAACCTTTGTTCAGTTACACCTACATTGGAATAGGGTGCTGCATTACCCCAGCTCCTGAAGGTGCGCCACCTCAGGAAAATCCCTTTCCCAGCATCTGTCACTGCTGATCAATTGCATTCTTGAAAAAACAAATCCTCAATACATCACTGATTGTTATTTAGTCCTTATTGTTGTACAGAAGACATGTAATATGCTCACATTATGACAGAAACATTCACTTGTAGCAAGTGACTTCAGAGTTTTTGCTCAACCTCCATAATGTTTTTAGAAAAAATGAACTGATGCTTTATCTGTAGAACAGATACAGTACAAGCTGTAGAATTTGTCCCATGCCAGTGATTTCCTCCAACTCTATCTCAAAACAGGTGAGGGAAAAAAGTATTTTTCTCCCATGTCAATGTGGACCTTGAACTCTGTTCAAGGCAGCTAATGCAACTGTGAAAAGACATCTGCTGGCCATCAGAGGAAAGCCCATACGTACCTGTAAAGGCCCTGAGTGCATTAATAAGCTTTACTGGCCCTTCCCAGTCACCCCAGGGCCTCCCTCAACCCTGCCCATGGAATCAGGAGCCCCATTTCGGCCCATCCTGGGGCCACCAGTGATGCCGCAAGGTTGGTGGTCTCCAGCTTCCCGCACCCCTGCCCTGCTTCGTCAGGTCACTGCCCTCAGCTCCTGACTGCCGGTCCCTGGGGGAGCATCTGACCCCTGCTGCTCACTGACAGTACCTTCCAGGTACTGAAAAATACCTTACTGACATTGCTAGGTTACAGATACTACCATATTCACCTATAACTGAACCAGTGATTTTGAAAGAATTACTTTCTTACCCCTCTCTGTAATTATTAAAGGTTACTGTCATTTTATTAAGAATCTTATTAAGAATATTTGTTGTTCCCTTAGACTCCCATGGATTGCATTCATTTTCTGAGAAGTACGGCTTCCAATCAAGAAAAAGATGGGAAGCCAGATTCTGATTCTTATAGAAGCCTAAAAACCTATGTTTCTAAATGCTTGCTAACCATAAGGTAAGCAAACTCTTTATGATCTTTTAAAGCATAATACATTAACTTCTAAATTGCATTAACTGAAACTAGGTGAAGATGTGGTTGACTGTCAGGTATTTCGCTATGTGTAGGCTCCTTTAGGTAAAGGGAAGGGATGACTCTCATTAATGTGGAAAATATTTATTATTTCTAGAAATCTTACTGTGTGATTTTGTTGGGCTGAGCAACATGGCTGCTCAGGGCATCACTTTAAAAGAAAAAATAAATTGGTCTAGTTTTTAAATGATAGAAGAATGAAAATATGCAAAAATCCTCTTGGATGGAAAAGTGCTGGTGTTGATTTGAACCAAATGTTCCTGTGTTTCTTTCTTAATTTGTTTTCTTTGTGGGGGAAAAAAAATCTTCATTTTCCATCCATTAATACTTCTAGGAAGGAACTTAATCTTTCTGAAGGGTTGCTAATGTTTCTGTGGATGTAGAATAAATAGAGTATCACCCCCAAACACAGTCCCTCAGCCTCATTAGGGAGACATGCTGGGGATAGCATCTTGGCAAACTCATTAGGAGATTCTTGTTGCAATCAAATTTGTGCCGTTTGTCCTGGCAACAAAAGTTGCCAGGCGCATTATAATAGGGAGAACAAAACCTTGTCACTGTTCTTCCCCATTTATTAAATTTTGTACTGAATGCACCATCTTTGTTTTACAGGAAGCCATCCCCAAAGGCCAATGGACTGTAAAAATGCTCGTGCTGAAAAGAATTTCATTAGTCAGTGCTAGACATAGATTAGCATTATTTCTTTGAAATTGCCATGCTGTAACTCTAAGTGACAAAACAGAGATGCAGGCAGACTGTTGCTTTTGATTTTCTCTGTACTATGCAGTGCGGAAAACCACAACTCTGTGTTTGAAGAACTCAGAACATACAGGGACTTTCTGTCAGCAGGATACCTGGCCTCTAGGTTAAAGTAATTTTTGTGAGTGACTACAGGTGACACAATACTCCCAAAACCTTTGACGCTTGTGTGTCTTATAAGTTTATCAATGCTGATGCACCTCGGAGTTCATTTCCACAAGGTCGGTCGATAAAAACTCATTACTGCCACTATAGGTGAGGGCCTGAGGAGCCTTCAGAGCTGGAATAAGGCAGGGCAGTGGGGAGGATGGACAGAACTGGGGAAGGGCTGGAGGAGGGAAGATGAAGAAAGGAGGCCAAGGTAGAAGAAAAGGAGAGGGGAGAACTGGAGAGAGGGGGAACTGGAAGATGAAAAGGTGAAGGAAGCTCTCATCCTTTCAGTCACAGCAAGTAATCGGCTCAGCTCTCTGTGGAACTGAACCTTTAAGCCTTCAAGTTTGAAAGCATTGGTCTTCTGGTATTATTAGATAGGTGTTTTCCAAAGTGCCTTTCATCTAGAGATTTTAAAGAACACTGGGAGATCAATTTTGAGCCAAAATTTAAGTTCTAAACATTTTAAGAACAAACATTTGCACACCCTGAGACCAATAGAAAAGATTAACGTTTTTCTATGAGGCATATATAAATTCAATTAAAACCAACAACTTTCTGTCTTTTTGTGTCTCTCTGTGTGTGTATGTGTGCATGCACGTGTGTGTGTGTGTGTAAAGCCTAAAGGCAAGTTGAGAAGAAACAGATCATTTTCTTTATATTCATTGCAGGGCACAAAGGGAACATAAGGATAAATGATGGAAGAAAAATTGCTAAACACCTTGCATTGCAATAACTTCAGAAGCCAGCTGTAACAAAATTTTTTCTTGAAAAAATACAAAATTTAACCTGATAGTTTTCAGAACTAACGATTTGTATGACTTGAACTAAAATCATTAGCTAAATGCAGCTGTGATATAAATTTATAGAGAGTTCCCAGAAGAAATCAAAGCTGTTTTATATCCTCTTAAGCAGCTAATATAAATGTTCTTATGAATTTCTCATATTTGGAAAGAATGAAACCTAAGAACAAATTCATTGACTTTGAATCACTATTCAGCTGCAAAACAAATTACCTCCTATCTGTATATTTTAAAACTTTTATTTAATAATTGGCATATGCTGGAAAGCAATACAACACAACAGTAATAAGAACTATTTTTAACAGGGAAATTGAATATGAAATCAGGAAATGGAATTTATTTTCACAATATCTGCTTGCTTAATGGAGATCTGAAATATGCCACTTCAGACAGCACTACAAAAATGTTTATTTTCCAGCCAAATCTGAATTTGTCCTCGTATGTTTCATTACTGCTGACAAATTGGGCATAATGTAATATAAATGCAACTATGGAAGCATTCCAATGTCTGCTTACTTGGCCTGATTCAGACTTTTTAAACAAATTCTAAAAGTGAAAGTTGCTATACATTTTATTGATCATTCACCATTTTAAATCAGATTTCAAAGACATTCAGAGTATTGTGTTAGCAAAAATTACACTGTAGGATAAAAATACAATCTTCATTTTGAGATAGTGAATTTGGTAAAATCACAAGTATCAGGAAGAAAAATACGATTTTGATCTCCCCGGTTTGCCTGACACACTAGTTTAAACTGTTTTCCTCTTAAAAGCCTTCCACCTGTCTCCTTAGTTATTAAGTCTGGATACAGTTATTGACTGTAGGACAGTACAAGTTTCATGACATTTTTCCTTGGGGAAACAACAAATGTTGTTGTTTATCAAATACTTTGGATGAAATACTATTACTAACGCATTTGAAGAGCATGATAATACTTCACCTTTTGTTACAAAAGTTTGACATTTTACTAGCCCTGAGTTTGAAAGGGCCACCTCACAGCTGAAATGTAACAGTTGACCATGCAGATACTGCTAGAGGGCTGGAAAGCAAAATAAAATGTGTTTGCACAAAACTGCCACTGAATGTTTATATAAACTCATTTCACTTGGCACTGCAACAGATAAGAGAAGTGCTACAGTAAACCACCGAAGTTGCACGGAGGGAATGATCTGCAACAGCAAAGGGCTGGGAAAATGCAGCTGCTCCTTTTGAAGGCTGTGAGTGGGAGTGCTCTAGGTCCACAAGGTCCATTTCTTGGCAGGAGGCTGTTCAGGGAAGCTCAGAGCCAATAAACAGAAGGCAGCTACTACAGAATACAGTGCACTACCTGTAGGAGCTGTTCATAAAGTTAACTGGCTATGGAATTCGTCAGGACGGCACATCACAATAGCTAAATGTAATATTGCACGGCTTTATCATCTCTCTCTCTTTTTTCCCCATTCATCTCTTAACACCTCACTAGAAGATACAGTGGTGTTAAAGAGTGTGATGAGGTTGTCTTCAATCAATCTGTAAGCCCTCTCTTCTAACAGGTAAGCAGACACATCAGGGATACCAGTCACCTTCTTTCCAAGGAATTTCATCTTGCCAATCAATCAGATGTATGTCTGCATTCCACTTCATAAAACAGAGACCAAATAAGATTTAAATCCTTACAGAGATGAGACTTCTAGACATCACATAAAGGGAAAGGGAAAGATAAACCACTAAGGATTCTCTCAGCTCTCCCAAGCAATGTTGCCATAAGCAGGTGAAATCCTACTGTTCGCTGGCAAATAAATAAGAAAAAAAAATCATATTACAAAGAGACATTTGAATGATAATTATTTCAGTGTGAACTATCAGCTTTTCTTTTTCTTAGTAGGAGAAGGGAAATATCTGGAAATATTTGAGAAAGACCATATACAAATCTCAGGTAATGTGTTGGTTTTGTGGCATTAAGTATAAATCCTATCTTTCATAAAATGAGACCTTGAGCCATTGGTTTTTTTGGGTTTGTTTCATCATTTTTTTAGAAAGTAATGTTTCTTTGGTATTTCTGTTGCCAAAAGATCATGGCATTTATCTCAGAACCATTTTTTTGTTTGCAGAGTAGGCACACATGATGGCTTAGTGCTAAACACAAAACTCAAAGGATCAGCACAGTGTTGCCTTTTACTGCAGCCTGCCTTAAGCAAAGCCTCAGCTCTGGCTGGACCTGCAGGCAGGGAGGGGTGGAACTACCTCATGACAGATATATAGGATGAATATGTGTGGAACCAAAATTTTCTCCTCCAGTAATCTAAGATGCTGATCTATGCAAAAGCTTAAACCAGCACTTGACAGCCAAATACCCAGCTTAAAAGAACCCTGCAGGTTAAGAACAACAGTAAGTTTTCATTGCACGGCAGCTGAGAGGACTGGTTGTTGGTAGAGCTGTTGGTAGTCAGCTGGGTTACTGGAGATTTGCTCTTCTATTTAAGAGCTCATGATTTTGTTAGGATGATTTCTTACCACTCTTCTATCAGCCATGGAGATGAAAACTGTGGAATGCTTATCAGAACGGCTTGTAGCTTTCACCATCGGATCCAGCTCCAACATGGTTGTAAGTTACAAAAAAAGACCTTGTCTCAGGGTTGCTGGCTATTACAAAGTTAAAGCAGGGTGAGAAGGGTGTATCTTCACCAAAAATAAGCTTGAAGTTCAAATCTACTTTTGCTCCTGCTCCTGACCACAAATCAATTATTTACTAATATGACTGTTAGCTATGTAGAAAAAAGCTAGCATTATCCACACAGCAATAATCCTCCCATGCCAGTCTACAATTTCCTGGCATATTTAGAAACAACAGCAAAGACATTTCAAAATAAACTGTGAATTAATACATCCAAGTCACTAGCTCTTTGCAGTGCTAAGAAGGATAAGCCTCAGAGCTGAGGCAAATGATTACACCACTGATGCTGATACAGAAGCTCAAACCTTGTGATTTCATGCAGGCTTGGGTGCCTTTCATTCGCTAACACACTTCCCTAACATAAGGAGTTAACACTTCACCAGGGGGTCCTCTGCTTGCTGTCTTTCCCAAAAGTAATAGTCACATTTTCTTCTGACATTAAAATCTCTTTCATTGCGCCTTTTTGACCATTCAGTTAGGTTAGTCATGGGTAGCTGTGAAACAATTTCTGATTTAAACTGGACAGTGAGTCCAGTCTGGACACAATTTAGATGTCAGAGCCTGGAGTGCCCCAGCACCTTGCAACCCCTGCACCGGGAGAGGGGGTTGGGTCTGAGATGATGGTGGTAACGAAAGCCATGGGCCAGTGAGGAAGAGCATTGGGAAGTTGAGAATCCTTGTCAGAGGCCTCTGCACTGAGCCAGGAGGCTACTGGGGGAGGTGACTGCTCCCCCCTGCCACCACAGCTCATGCTCCCTGTTCTCATCTGGTGGCAGCCACCTGCTGCACCCTGGTTCTGTAAATCAGGCCTCGTATTGCAGCTAGACCTGTTCTACATGTATTCTGTTCCTCATACCTGTCTCTTCTCTTTTTACTTAAAACACATACAATTTGTTTCAAATCACAAGACCTGGCCCAGTCCTCTGTTTCAGACCCACTGCTATATTCTTTACCCCTGCAAAACTCTTATTTACATGGAAGTGGTCTGGAGACAGAAGCACAAACCAGCTGAGGCAGGAAGGCACCTCTGGGGTTCATCTAGTCCAAACCTCTGCTCAGAGCAGGTTGCTCAAGGCCGTGTCCAGTCAGGTTTTGAATACCTCCAAGGATGAAGATTCCACAGCCTCTCTGGGCACCCTGTGCCAGTGTTAAACAACCCTCACCATAAAAAAAGTTTTTTGTTATATTTAAATGGAATTTCCTGTATGTCGATTTGTGCCATTGACTCTTGTCCTGTCACTGGGCACCACTGAGAAGAGTCTGGTTTCATCTTCTATGGGATAAACATCCTGTTAGATATTTATACACATGGATAAGATTTCCCTGAGTGTTCCCTTCTCCAGGCTGAGCAGTCCCAGCTCTCTCAGCCTCTCCCCATATGGCAGATACTCCAGTCCCTCAATCGCCTTCATGGCCCTTCATTGGACTCTCTCCAGTTAAGTCCATGTCTCCCTTGTACTGTGGAGAACAGAGCTGGACCCAGCACTCCCAATGTGTCTCACCAGGGCTGAGCTGAGGGGAAGGATCGCCTCCCTCCCTCACCTGCTGATGATGCTCTGCCTAATGCAGACCAGGGTGCTGTTGGCCACCTTTGCCACAAGGGCACCTGACTGGTTCATGGTCAGGCAGGCATTCACCAGGACCCCCAGCTCCTTTTCTGCTTTCCAGGAGGTGGGTTGTACAGCACTGCTCCTCCCCAGGGACAGGACTTGTCACTTCTCCTTGTTCAACTTCATGAGACTTGGCTGGGCCCATCAGCCCAGCTTGCCACAGTCCCTCTGAACAGCAGGACACCAATCTGGTCCATCAGTCACTCAGCACAGAGACCTGTTCTTCTGCCCAGCAAATAAGTGGGATCTTCTAATAAGGTCTCTCATTTAGCAGAATGAGAACAGAGGATTTTGTCACCATTGTGCTATGAGTGAATTCAAGACATGTATCTAGAGGATCGTACAGAAGAAATACAATTCTCCTTACACTTTTGTTGACAATCAGGAGGCACATACTGCTGCATCTTATAAGATCATGTCAGTGGAATTCTGACAGCATGAAGTAGCAAACTGCTAAATATGTCAATTTCCAGTCATTTACATCTATGTTGGATTTTGTACTTGGAATATTTGCTCTTTTCGTATGCCCATCTTGTCGCTAAATGTGTGTATCAAATATATATTACAAACAGCATAACAGACTTTAAGGAAAAAAAATGCATTGCAAGGATGCTATTTTGTTGAGGTGTTCTGGAGAGACACTATAAACCACAGAAAAGAAATCTGAGTTCCTTGTAATGTTACAGGGATGCTGAGATTGCTAGAACAGCCCTGTTAAACATAGTTGCTTATTTATTTTTTATATCAAATGGACTTTTAAAAGCTTTTTATGGTGTTAAAAAATGAAAAGTCACTCATCTATTTCCTATTCTTCCTCTCTTCGTAACAGCCCAGAAATATATTCCAAATTCACAGGGCAGAGTCTAGCAGTGTGAATCCAAATTCACTTATTTCCACAAATATCATGGGAACTGGAATTTTCCTAACAGTTCTCAGACTCTTTTTAAGAATGGTATTATTTCATCAGTTATTTGTTTTTCTTCCAGGATGTTAGTCTGAATATTCTCATGTCTTTTCCAGTGAGAAACAAAACTACTCAGAAACCCTGATTAGAAAGATGCTTATTTTGTTGCCCCAGGAGGGATCTAGGCACGTAATCTTCAGTTCCAAGGTTTACCACCATCTTAACTTGCAGACTCACATCATATGGTGCTGAGGGTTTTGTGGTTGCTAATGTATAGGGAAGAGCCGCTCAGATAAAGCACCCAGTTTGGTTTTATATCTTTCCCTTTTTTTGTTTCTTCTTCTTTTACCCTTTATTTATTTCAATACCACAGAAGAAATTCTGAGAGATATAAATGCTCAGGATCAGAAAAATAATTACGGCACTTTCAGTGGTCACATGGAGGCCACCAATCAAACTGAAATATACACTGTAAAAACAATGGTATAGGACTTAGAAGCAGCCTGCTGTCCCAACCGCAGGTTACGGAATAGAAATACACTTGCAATTACCTTGTAATATTCGGCCTTGATCAATAGCACACTTGTGTGATCTACAGCGATTCAGGTGAATACCTTCACAGATGCAAAATGGTGCTTTCTAAACAATTCTCAATGCAACTGGAACACACATCAAATCCTGTCAGTGTTCGGGAAGGGAGTGTAGCAAAACATAAATTAATTTCTGAATGCACAAAGCCATTTAGATGCGAGCAGTCAGTCATTCAGAACACTAAACCTTCCAATGTCGCTACGCTGGAGTAATAAAGGATTATAAAAAAATTTAAAATATTTGAAACCAGTTAATGTACTACACAGTGATATTTAAATGTACTTGAAAACAGCCCAAGAGTGTATAATTCATTAATGTGGTGCAAATCCACATAATGCAGCAAGCAGCTGCTTAGTGAAGCCTGTCTGCTGATGCGAAGAATTTGCAAGGCAGCGCTTCCGCGCAGAAGCAGGGTCATTACGAGGCAACACGCTTGGCTCCTTGGGCACATTGCTCATCAGTGCTGCCATTACAGACCAACTCGTTTCCCTGATTAAGAGGCGACTTTAATGGGCCCTAAAGAGAGGCTATTCCAGCCCTCCAGGGCTGAGCGGAATGCTTCTCCAGTCCAAGATCTCAAGCCAGAGGGACTGGAGGGGAGAAATGGCTGAAGATGCTGGAAAATATTCTACGATCCCCCACAGCGGTTATTGCTTCTTTGTGGTTGCAAAACTGTGAAGTTTCAGTATTAGATGGCAAAACAAGATGAGTTTTCTTGTTTTCAGAATAGCCCTTTCAGTGCTGAAATTTGCCATTTGTCAGGAGAGGAGAAAAAGTTACGGAGCAGGAAACGTTAATGAGGAGATTGGATCCATGTCTGACGTAGCACTTTAGAAACCTCTTGGGTTTACCTTTGTTTGCTTTGTTTGATGACAAAGAGATAATAAACCAGTTACATTTATGTGAAAGAGTGACATCCAGGGAAATGCTCTAGTGCAAGGTAGAATTTCGCTGTGCAAACACAATGCACAGCATAAACAGGAAAACTTAATATGTGAGTTTGAAAGACAGCACCCGTAATAAACCCGCACTATTCTTGGCAGTAAATGATACTTTATATTTTTCCCTGTTGCTTGTTTGAAGGAAGTCCTGTATTTAAAAGTATCTTTACCTGTATCATATTATACACATAAAAAAAAGAAGACTCTGTAAGGCACACTTTCTTTATATGTGTACACTGTGCCTAAATGTAGGGTCTATGCTATATTATATTTTTCTAGAAAGCAGTACAGTAGCACAGTTATTGTGCTAGCCACAACTCTGGTTCCTTCCATATTTTTAAGTCTTGCCAGTTCTTTTACTGAGATAGGTTTTGGACTTCCCTCTCCCTTCAGCTGGCATCCTTGTTTCTCTCACTCCTTGTCCTGCTCCTGGGCTGCGTGATAAATGACAATTATTTCACTCCAGAACGGTCTGGCTGTATTCTCACTTTTGTACCTCTTTTCTTCAGGTTTTAGGAGTGGACCTCCTAAAGGTACCCTGCAGTTACAAGCCCATGGCAACCTTAAAACCGTTTACTCTCAGAGATGAAAGCATGTAGGACACAAAATTTCAAAATTATTTATATTCCACAACAGAAGTCAGGGAGAAACTGAGGTTTAAGACTTTTTTATGAAAACTGAGAGTAATTCAGCTTAACAGAATGTTAAGAACTTCAGGTGCTAGATGGGTTTACTACTGCTGTTCCGGTGAATACTTAATTATTTATATAAAGTGAGACATCTCCAAGAAGTGGGACCCAAATGTTTCCCCACTTCATGTATGGGAAGTAGAAGAACAGAGATTCAAATTTGTTCACAGCAGATGAACCAAAAGGAAGTACCTACACAGCAAATCCATCACTTGTACTAATGAGTCTCTCTCTGTCTGGAAATCCCGCCTTGGAACCAAGATACCTCTCCCAATTCAAATTTTATTAAACTATAACCTTAAAAATCCATTCATTTCTGAGGAGAAAGTCTATGTAACTGTAAGACTCCTCAGTGTATTCTACTTAAGGACTGGTCTGCTTTTATGCCTCCGCTCCTTTCAGCAAGGCTCAACGACAGTGTGCTCTCTTCCAATATAGCTGTGACATTTCTTCTCCTCTGCTCACAGAGTCTTTTTTTAACTTTTTCATTGCCCTTTTGAGCTTTTGGCTCTAAGCCTTCACAAACAAACTGTGCAATGTGCCTGGAATCAAGGAAGAAATTACTGCATAATTATTAAGTTAAATATTGTCTCTTAGCCCTTATAAAGGAATTTTTCATCTACTGCCTTTCCTGGTTATTTCCCAATCACCTGCTATTAAGTTAAATAGATATGGTCAAATACCACATATTCAAACAACCTGTGGCAAGCGCGCATAAATTATGACAGAAAAACTCCCTGCCTTCCAAAGAAAGGCAGATGCAAACTCACAACTCTTCGAGACCTAACCTTACAGTGACGCGTGCCTGTCTCTATCGCCCAGCCAAACCGCAGGCGGGGAGATTGTTGAATTACATAGCTTGTACCTGGCTGGGAGTCGTCTTCATTCCTTAAAGATAAATTTAACAATGGTCAAAATTTCTCCTTTCTCCATAACAGAGTTTCTGAGTCACATTTCGCGTCTCTCTCTCTGCCTATCATGATTAGCTGCCTCTGATACAGACTTGCCAAACCTACTTTTCTTTATTTTGCTGTTTTCTACATTTCAAACAGATTTCCACCACAAGAACTGTACTTCTGCTGTACTTTCTTTCACATTCACCTGCCTCCTAATGAATCTGAGCTTCCACACAAGCTGTTGAACAGCCCCTTCCCACAGGTATTTTGGGAGGTAGTGGCAACTGGCCCCTTTCTTTCTGCTAAAAACTCCCTGGTTCTCTTTCTCAGGCCTTGCCTACACATATGCCTTTGACTTCTCCTTCTCTTTTCTTCATGTGGTGTGCGTCTCCCATTTCCAGACTTCCAGGGATCTGCAAGACGCTGCTCATGGGGGGGTGCCAGAGGTGCATGGGGGAGCTGGCTGGTTCCCCACAGACAAACATCAGGGGTGTGAGTGGACACTGGTGCTCTCACCTCATCACTGTGAAGGATCACAGTCTGCCATTTTGCCTGCTCCGCGGATCAAGGTATTTGGAAGAAATCAGACTGATGCCATGGCTGTTGGGAATAACAGAGAATGGGGATCCCTGGAACATGCTTTGTCATTAGGCATCATGGCATTAGAATCGGGTGTCAAGACATTGAAGAAAATGTTAAGCCCTAGATTCAGGATGGGCCAACCTCGGCAGCGTTGGGATGAGGAACCGAATCCAAGTCTTGTGACTCCGCCACACACACGTCCTGAACTCCAAATGCTGCAGCAGCCCATGGCCGTGCTTCTGCAGGAGCAGTTGCTTTCCCCCTTTCCTTCTCTCCAACAGCAACAGCAATTTGCCAGTTTCCAGGTGACAGCCACCTACAAGGAAAGGACAGGAAGGGGGACCCAGAACAGCCACTGCTCTGCAAAATAGAAGGGGAGAGGCTGAGCTGAGGGCATTGGGCTGCCTCTGCCCCCCTCCTGACAGAGGGCCAGCGTGAGCCACCAGGTATCCCCCCTCTGGCTGCCCAGCAGGGACAACCCCATCGCAAGTACGGGCCTTAGGCTGTGGCAGACAGGAAGAGAAATTCCGCCTTTTACATGAAAATCAGTCCCCGTTTCAAGCATTGGTTTAGTACAAACTTGAAACCATTATTCTGAAGAATATTCTAGCCTAAGATATAGGCAGCTTCTAGGCTTTGTACCTTTCCCATCACTTATTTAGTAAAAATATTTTTAAAGTTGCAACTGAGTCATAAAATGCCCTGTCTTTTATTTTCATTGCGTTTAAACCTAATTGGTATCTCTATATTGAATTACAAAACACAGTTTCATTTTAGGAAATAAATAAATCATTAAATTAGTGAATTATGTGCCTACAGTTCAAAACAGAGGTTCTGATGATTCAGACCAAACTGTAAATAGAATATAAAGTTACCTGTATTCCAAAAGCAATTACAATCCCATAATTTAAAATGTAGCTTTTGTTCTAAATGTATTTGATTCTTCTCTGAATTCCTTCTCCACAGCACTGAAGATGCTTTTCTAGACCTAAAAGGTATTATCAACATAAGCAATAATAGTGTTTTTCTCACCGATGCCACTGTTATTGGATGAAAAACAGGAAACTTTTCTTTTGGAAAAGAGAAAATGAGCTAAAAGTCCACCAATACTGCCTATAAAATTTCATATTTTTAGCTTCGGCTTTGAATTGCCATCGGCAAAACTTAAACATTCCTTGAAACATCAGACTTGGCATTTGAAAATAATATGGGTTTTGCCATGCTACTTGGGCAGTCTAAAGACACACATTACTGTTCTCTTGGCAAATGTTTTACTACTTTGGCTGAAGACAAGGGGCAACCGAAACAACTTAAAAAGTTACTTGAAAAAAATAATTTATGTTCTTCCAGCAATGACACCACTTCAGCATAGGTTAGTGCTCAGGCTAAACTAAAATGCCTGGTGATTGTTGTCGTTTATTAAAACTGCTCATACCCACCCCCCTCCACAGGTTACTTTAGCAACCAAGGATTGCTAGAGTTTAGAAATGACTCAACATCGTTTGGCTTTGCAGATGGCTGCAAGTATGCATATTTGCACTTACAGAGGTGATCATTCTCAAGAGCGACGATCATTCTCAAGAGACCAAATGAGTTTACAACTTTTCCATGTGGAAAAGGCAAAAACCCATCATAAGCATCTAAGAACCAACGTCGGGGAAATACACACCCTACTGTGACCAATGTAATGTGAAGTGAAACACAAAAATGATTCAGGACATTCTTCCTTTCTTCTCTACCCAGCCTTTACTTGTACAGCATCTCTCCTTGCCTTCTCAGTGTTGCAGCTACAAGAGTAAGTGTTACACCGCTAATGGTGGTGTACTACAGAGAACATAACACAGTTTTATAATTTGCAAAGCCCCTTTCTTCCTCCCAACTTTGATTTTTGACCTGTAGTCTTGAGTTTATAGAATATAATCAATGCTTTAAACAAATAAATAAAACCCTAATTACATAGACAATGTTAAATTTTGCGCTTAGTTGAACCATTCCTTTTTGATACAGATTTTGTCTTTCACAGACATAACTTAAGCCAAAAGATAGAGGGTTTTATTGGAATACTTTTTAATATCCAACTGGAATTAATTCTGCAAAGTATTTTTGACAACCGTTTCAATAGCACACGGGGAAAAACTGTCCTCTGTGAAGGCTTTTGTTTAGAAGAGCTCATACTAAACACTAGTGGAGGGTACTAAAGATTCAAGCACTGAGAAGACTGTGAATGAGGAAAGGCGTGTTGCATGTAGCATTAATATTAATCACTATCAACCACCTCATCTTTTTCTTTCTCCTTAAACTTGATCGTGACCCTGACTGATTCAGCTATGGGTGAAATTTACATGGGATTTACTGATGACCATTTGTCCTCAGGGCCCCAGCGGACCTTCAAAGAGCAAAGGTATTTTGTCTCCCATTGATTGAAGGGATTTGAGCTTCTAGATCACAGAATCATAGAATCACAGAATGATTTGGGTTGGAGAGGTCACTTAGTCCAACCCTCCTGCAGTGAGCAGGGACACCGCTAACCAGATCAGGTTGCTCAGAGCCCCATCCAACCTGGCCTTGAATGCTTCCAGGGACGGGGCCTCCACTACCTCTCTGGGCAACCCGTTCCAGTGGTTCACCACCCTCACCATAAAAAATTTCTTCTTTATACCCAGTCTAAACCTACCCTGTTTTAGTTTAAAAACATTACCGCTTGTCCTGTCACAGCTGGTCCTAGATAATCCTGTCAAAGTACTGTCAGACATATTAATGTAATTTCTTTTGTTTAAATCCTGATGGTCTCAGCTGACATATTTGAAAGCATTAACTTTTAATTATAGGTCAAGATCCATTAAAGAAGCTGAGACATGTCTGAACTATTGCAAACTGTCTCATCTTTCTGCTCCTGAAACGTCTATGTGACTGTACTATTACCTCATTCCTTTTTCTGCCAATTCCCAGTTGTCTGTTGATATAAAATTAAAGGTAAAAAGTATAGTAATCCACTAAAAATTGAAGGCACAGAGCACTGAATAGGAAGGCTGCAGCAATGTAATCTTCAAAACTCACTGCATATTTGTAGGGAGCTTCACTTCTGTTTTCACAGAATAAATGGTATTTTACGCTCCACAGTGTTTAGACCTCAATCTCTCTCCTGGCAAGCCAAGCTGGTTTTTTTGTGAATCGTTTCTAAGTCATTTATAACCAGGCCACTGCACCACTGACAACAGCACCTTTGAAGTCAGGTAGGGACTATTAACGCGCTGTGAATTTTCTCAGCAGCTTTATTCGGTTTCTCCATGCATCCATTAAAAATCACAGACACAAAAATGAAGGTACTAGGCACAAACTAAAAACCTTAAGCTAACATATCCTTTGGTTTCAGATTAAGGGCCTGATGTTGGTTAGTGCCAATTCTGGGCAGTGGGGGAAAAAAAAAAACAAACAACCCACAATTACCCTTAATTTTTAATGTGGAAAATTAGGTTTTTAGAGTTCCTGAAATGCATCTGCCAGGTCGGTGAGATCCGAGCACACCCAAAGGCCCAGACCTCCAGGAAGCAAGACCCACACCGCCCCACACAGCCACCCCTGGGGACAGAGGGAAGGGGAAAATCGTAACTTTTCCTGTCATTTTAGCTCTCCATCACAGGGCAACGTCGCTGGGGGCGGGGGTGGGGTGTGTGTGTGTGTGTGTAGGGAAGCAACTTCCCTACCACTAGAAAAGGCTGTGTGTACCCATACAGACAAACTGACACAAACTTTAGGTCTGGAAAGGCCGGGGGGGCGTTTCGGCCGGGCAGCGGAGAGGCAACTGCCGCCCAGCCCGCGCTTCCGACCGTTGACGAGGCCTGTCGGGCGCCGGGCGCGGGGAGGCCCCCGGGCGGCGGCGGGAGGGCACCCCCAGGGGGGGCCCGGGCCGGCACCGGGGGGCCGGGGGGCCAGAGGCCCCCCGGGGGCCCCTGCGCAGCGGCGTCGCCTGCTCCGCCGGGCACGCACCGGGGAGTTCGGGGCCAGCGAGCGGGGCGGCGGCAGCGCGGGGCGGGCAGCACTCGGCCACCTCCGCAGCCCGCACACCGTCTGCCGACGGACCCCCGCCTCGGGCGGCGGCAGCGGTGAGTGCGGAGCAGCGTGCGCGGTCGGGCGGTGCCTCGCCGCCGCGGGGGCTCCTGCCCCGTCCCGCGGGCCGGGCGGGGGGGCGGCAGCGCGGCCGGCGGCGTCGAGCTGGCTGGGCCGGGCCGGGGTGTCCCGGGAGCGGAGCGGGCAGCCGCGACGCGGGGGCGGGGGGGGCGGCAGGCAGGCAGGCAGGCAGGCAGGCGGTGCCCCTCGCCTGCCCGCGGGGGCAGCCACAAGCAGAGGCGCTGCCGCCCCCCCGGGTGGCGTACGGGTCCGCGGGGCCTCCCGGGGAGGGGAGGGGCTGCCCGGAGCGGGGCCGCCTGTGAGGGGGCCGCCGGGGGGTAGCGGTCGGGGCGAGGCGCGGTTGGTGCTGCCCGGCCGGTGTGTGTGGGGCGGGGGTCCCGGGGGGGGGCGCCCGGCGGGGAGGCCCTCGGAGGGGAGGCAGGGTGAAGCCTGCCCGGCCGCCCTCCTGCCCTTGCCGGGCTCCGGCGGCTGCTGGCGCCGGTGGAGCCGCCCGGAAAACTTCTCTTAGGGGGGTTGTGCCGTTTCCAGCTGGGAAGAAAGTGTTTTGACTGTGTTTAACAAAGGAAAAATCCTGCGGGCTTCCTTTTCTGAAAGAGGTTAGTGGTTGTCTCCAAAGTAGGCGGCTATTAAATTTTTTTCTCAAGTTTTAGAAAACACCACTACCAAAGCAGAGCCACAAAATAAAACCGCAACTGGCTGAAGCTTTCATATTCCTGTTAAAACTTTTTTTCACTTCTAGCAGGGTCACCCAGCCTCTATCTGTATTAGCTGTGGAGTAGCCAGGGCAGTCCCTGCTGCTTTTAAGATGCTGAGCATGGATAGGGTGTATTCAGGCCATGAGCCTAACTCTCCGGGGGTCTGGGACCCCTCCTAGGCCTAACGCTGGCAAGGGAGCAATTTATTCATATCCACAGGAAACAGGAGGGGGGCAAGGAGCCTCAGTGTCGTCACTGTTGAAACTGGGCTTGAGCGTTGGGTTGGTTGAGGGGTGGAAGAGCAAGCAGTGGCTGGGCTTGTGGGGAACAAAACAGAGAGGAACCAAGCCAGTGAGTAAAAGGAAGAAGACAAAGGCAAGCAGAGACACTTGAAAGAATCTCAAGTTTTCATCACCCCATTGTCATAGATAAGTCTGGGGTGAGAAGAGGGATAGTTACACAGATGTTGGTGTTCTAGATTAAAATCAACACCTTAAATTTATTATTACTATAGGCTGGTGCTGTCACTGGAAAAAAACAACCTGACAACTTAGTTGTGATTTTTCTGCAGCCTTGCTGCTCATTTCTGCCTTCTGTACCATCTTCTCCCTGTGCTGGCACCTTTCCTTGTACAGCAGTGGAGTGAAGTGGCATGGAGTATTACCCACAGGTTCACACGAACCTTTAAAATGTTTGGGGTTTTTTTTATTAACCGAGTTAGTACTCACATCTGGTTCTTTGCACTGGCATGGAGAGGCTTACACTAGCTCAAGGAAAGATGTGTGATACGAGAGGGAGAGAGTTTATTTTTTTATATATATAAATGAATAGGTATGTGTGTAAAAGCACTGTTTTTTCCTGTGTACGTGTGTAAGTATGCACATAGGCATGCAAACGCCTGTGTAAAGGGATTGCGCAACTGCAATGTTGCGCATGCTGGGTGTTGTGATGAACAGAGGGAGTGCCATTGATAAAGTGGTTGTGGGGGAGGTTTACAAGTGCAAAAGGTGACTAGCAGTCTGAGTAGACATATCCAGTAAAGGTGAGTTTCCAAGAGTAGTTCTTGCTGGACCAGGCGAGTGAGATTAGAAGCCAGAGAAGAGGGGATGCGGAATTTCTGTGTGAGAGTACTGCATGGAAACAGAGGAGTGAGACTATTTACTCATCTGTTCAGCCATCTCACTTCAACCTCTTTTAGACAAGACAAGTTTATTTTCCAGAACAGATTACGGTAAAGCCTGGAATTCTTGAGTATCTCCATTTTCTTGGAATTAGCAAATATCAAGAAATCCCTGGGCAAAACATGGATTATCCCTTTCTCACGCAAGTTCATCCAGAGATTTGCATCCAACCAGTGCTGTGAAAGATAATGTATTAGTTCAAGCTGCAAAGCATTGCATCTGGTTATAACACATATAGGTGTTGAGATATAATGTGGTGGCATCAGTTTTCTTTTGTTATAAGTGGGTAGTTACACACAGTTAGACTAACTGTACTACTAGTATTGCCTTTTCCAGAAGCACTCACAAGTGAAGGAGAACTAAGTTTTTTAGTTGGCTTTAATGCAGCCTCTTTGTACATCTAGGTTGAACTATAGTTTTCTATTTAGTAATAACATATTGTTTGTGGCATAAAAAATCCTGTTATACTCAAGGTATTAAAGAGATGAAGCATTTTGGTCTTACCCTTATTACTTTGGTTGTGTGATGTCAAGGCTTATTTTCTGAACATCACTCAAATCTGCATTCAAATTCTGTTTAGACTATGGAATTGTAAATTTCCTTGTGTCCTCTATTGTGTTTATCACCTTAATATCTCAGTACTCAACAAATTTCTCCCTTAATTCACAAAACTCTCCCAAGAGAAGGAAATAATAATATTCCCACTCCACGTGAAGAATGAAAGATAATATAGAGGCCAAATCTGGTCCAGGTAGGATCTGATTTTTTTCAGAGTATTGAGTTCAATGCCCTGGTTTATATTAAGTGCACAGGTGTAAATAAATTGAATATCTGGTTGAAGCCTATGCTGCTTTTGCAAATCAAACACTCAGAATTTGGGAAAGACACCCCTAAAATAAAACACATGCAGTGAGTGTCCACACTGAAAACAGCATTTTAGTCATTTATGTAGAGTCATGAAGGAATTCTGTGGCAAAAGTTGAGATACAATACACTTTAGGACCATGCTAACTTATTTTAGACCACAGTATTGTGAACCATTTTTGTTTGCTGTGTCATTTTAAACAGCTCACTTTTCCTGTGATTGTCTTTTCCATCATTTTGTCCTGCCTACCTCTGTGACCTCTCTCACTTGTAATAGCGTAACCATTTCCATATCCATCTGGTGAGGTGGATCACAGAATTAATCAGGTTGAAAAAAAACCCATATATGACTTACTTTTGACCCTGGATCATTTCCCTTACCTGGCTCTTATAAACAGCTGGATGTGCCGAGGAACAAGAGATGTAGTTGGTACCACTTAGCCCCAGTATGTGGGCTGGGAAAAACCTAGGCCATTTTGCCTCTCCACTTCCCTCTTCCATTAATCCCATAAGTTTTTATGAGATACATTTCTTCCCATTTACTTATCAAATGACACCAGGTTCCTATAGGCAAGAATTTTGTTTTCTTGCACCTTCCTGTTAAGACCTTTTGCTTTCAGTTTCTTAGCTCAATTCTGAACTTCTCTGATGCTTTTCATCTTGCTTTTTCATGAATTTCTATCAATCAGCTGTGTTTGCAGGATGCTGTCTTTCTCTGGCTTGTGTTTCTTTAATGTTGGGTTTGTTTTTCTTTTTGCTTCTGCCTCCAAAGACAATCTACTTTCTTGCCCCCCATCCCTTGCTTCCTTTCCTCTTCCACCTTTTAAACAAAAGCACTCGCAATGTGCAGTAGAGGACAGTAAAAACTGGCAAGGGAGTGGATTAAATGACCTAATGTCTAGTGTCTGTTTTCCTGCCAGCTATTTGTGTTTGAGTTCAGATATCATTAACTATTTGACCTTTTCAAATCTAATCTGACAATGCCCAGCCCTTTCCTTGTTTACTTTTGGGTTTTTTTACTGATTCTTGTGAAGTAAAATTTGATAAGATTTGCGAGGTCTGAAATACGCTTAGCCCATTCTCTTGTTGCCAGCAGTTTTGATGGCACCAATTATCAAGTGATCTGTGTTTTAATCAAGGTTGCTGAATACCATTATTAAAACAGCTAGATTTCAGAGCAAAGTTTGCCTTTATACCAAAAGTTAAAGAGATTACCTACTAACCACCTCAAATCACACCATGTGTTTTGGCTTGCTAAGGAAACTTGTTGAAAGCTATTTTATGCATCTTTTAGGCCATTGCTTATTTTTAATTATAGATAATCATTATGTAAAATATCTCTAACTTTAATCCAAAGTTATGCATTTGTTCAGAAATACACTTGTAAAAGACAAGAAATATGTATTTGAACAGCCCAACATACTGGAGTTAGCATCCCGGGCTGACTCCTGGACAATATAATAGCACATTTTCAAACTAAGAATGCTGCTTTGTGTAAATTTTTTTTTTTTGAGAGTAGATGTCTACATGGGAGAAGAGACAGACTGTCCTCCAGTTGCCCCTTGAAAGTTTGAGATCACTCACATTTTATACATTACATTATGTTGTGTACCTACCTGCTCAGTGGAGTGTTTCTTTTAAAGCATTTGATTCAACCACCGCAATCACGTCACTTCTGAAATGACTTTTGAAAGCTGGCATCTGATGTTTTAAGATCACCCACTCAACATACTTGCATTTTTTCAACGTGGTGGTCAGTCTGCACGAATATGATTGCTCCAACAAGTGGTCAGATTAAGTGATACTAAAATCCAGAGAGAGACCATGTGAAAGGTAGGAATGGAGGAGGAAGCTTCTTAATCTTGGTGAAGTAGTTCATTTGGTTGCCTGAAACTGCAGAACTTCTATGTTTGCCAGAACTCTCTAGGGTAGGTGAGATTTAATTTTTTTTGTTTACACCAAGTTGTTATACACTATTGTTGTCATTCTGGATGTTCCTGTTTTGCTGAGCTCTTTGTTTTCCTGTGGTATAAGAATGAATGCCATGGACCGGTTTCAAGATTCACTTTACAGTAATTCCTTATTAAATCTCTATCACTAAATTAACTGTCTAATGTAACTGTCTAAACTGTGTAATATTTATTATAATTAGCTGTATTTCTATATGTTTACTACTCAGCCTTGAAGAATGATTCTCTTTTGGCTCAAAAAGTGTGAATTGGTTAGTTTGCTGGTGTGAGATGCCTTATGGGAATTTAGAAACAGTGGCTTCATCAGATGTGAACTTTTGCACCTGCCTGTACCTCCAGGTTTATCAGGGTGCTATTTACTGACCTTGTGTGTATTCTTCAGCTTTTATTTGCAGAGTATTACTCGTCAAACTACTTGCTAAATAAAGCTGGGAGGAGAAGCAGCTTTCTGTTCTTTTCTTCTGTCCCTAGTCTTCATTCTCACAGCCGTGGGGAAGGGTTGAAAGAGGTCTCACCAGCAGAATTATTAGCTAACTCTCTTGCCTGTCTTCCTATAGATTTCCCCTGTGGCAGCTGAAATTAGCACGGTCCTTGACATTTTATTTCAGTACTGCTGAGCAGTTCTGAGTATCAGAAATGAAACAGTCTCACTTTTCTATTTTCTGTTTGCTACTGTTGGTTATCAGAGCTGTGAATAAAGGCATGGCTTAGTCTGGAGAACTGAGTGCGTGCCTTTGTCAGCAGTTCAACTGATGTAAGCGTGTCCTGCTGCCTGAAAACAAGAATTCTTGCTTTTCTGCTCCATCCTTGCTAGGTTTTGCATTTTGACCACTTCCCTTCTGCTGGCAGTAACACTCTTTAACGCTGTGCAGTCAACTGAACCAGGGAGCTGATTTGTTTTAAAATGAAGCCAAGCTAAACCAAACATACTGACACGCATACATGCAAAAGGCTTTCTGCTGGACTACCTCTGGCTGGCTGGCCAGCCAGCCTTGCGGGCTACAAGGCTGACCTTGTGTTGACTCAAGGGAGGGAGTGGGACCATGGGGTGGGGGGGGGGGGGGGGGGGGTGGTGACAGACATGGGATGTACACAGGACTACCTGCTCAGGTGGCTGCTTTAGCTGGGGTTGATTTAAGTGCTGACTCAGAAACTGTCAGTGAAGGAGCAGTGTGTTGGTATCCTTCTTGCTGACATCTTTGAAGAACAGCAGCAAACTGCTCAGGGGGTAATATACAAGGAAATCCCTCAAGAGGGACAAGAACCTGGTGGACAGATCTTGGGGTCAAACTCAGAAAGTGAGAAGAAAGCTGAACAAACTAATCTTTTATGGAAAGGCCACTTATGACGAGCTGTAAAGAAGTGTCCAACTACAAGCTCACCAGAACTGCAGTTGTCTCAGAAAAACAGAAATATCGAAGCACTTTCACTATGGCCGTTCTTTAGGAACTCTTGGCAAAGGTTTGATCAAAGTTTTCATCTCAATATAAGAAAGAAATTTTTTACAGTGACAACAATCATTCACTGGAACAATCTCCCAAGGGACATGATGAAGTCCCCATTACTGGAAGTTTTCATGATGCAATTGGACAGGGTGCTGGATAAGCTCATCTAGGCTCCCTTTCTGACAAAAGGGTGGATCAGATGATCTTTTGAGGTTCCTTCCAACCTGGGCTGCTCTATGGTTCTATGAATTTTTTGTGGGGATGAAGTGATCTACACCAGAAATACAAAACGTGTAGCACCTGCTGTTGGGCAGCATGCCTAGGAAGGTTCTGTAATGACTTCTGCGATGTATTATGGATGTAAATGAATACAACAGAATTACTGGGTTTAAAAAATATTAGTGATGTGTTTGTTTGCATTAGAAGACTCCTCCTTCACGTTCTCTAGGTGCTGGAGTAGGCATACAGCTTCTTGGGATTGGAGGGGGAACGCCCTTTATGTCTTCCAAGAACAAATGTTAGACATGCTAGAACCTGTAGAGGATCTTTCAGTTCTGAATGACATTTTCAAGTGTTAACTTTATTTTAATTCTGTGTAAGCTTTTGATACAACAAGGTTAGTTATATCTTCAAATACTGTTAATTGCACACAAAGTTGACACATTAATTTGGCATGTCAGCGTTGGGAACTTCAATATGTGTAAAATTTTTCTTATAACTTTTGAAACTGATTTCTAAAGCTAAAATCTTTCTGAATTGTTTTGGTCACATACTTTTTTGTGCTTCTTACTCACAGGCAGAATGGGTATTGTACTGAAACACTTCATAAGGAGTAGGAGACCGTCAGCAGAATTATTGTTTCAGTTTTGGGAACTGCTATAGTGTTTTCACAGTGCTGCAAAGTGTAGAAAACTCTTCTTAAGTGTGCACTGATACTGGTAGTTCTGTGACTGCTGGAAGGCATGCAGCGTCATTTCGTATGGATTTATGCTGTGTGGTTGATCAGCTATAAGCTGTGACTTAAAGCCTTACTGTGGTATTTATGTCCTCATAAATGACAAATATGAATTAGATGTTAATTTGTTTACAGCCTTTTCTCAAGTTACGATGTTCAGAGTGCCTCCATCCTCTATACTAGTGCGCTTTCTTTAGGAAAACTTCCATGAGTTTAAGGTTTTTCAACTGTTGATTAGTAGTTAATTGGATTTAGTGGTTGATTGCAAAGGATCAGTGAGTAAAATTGTTGGAGTAGAGGACATGAGGAAACCCCAGGTGGACACAAAGCCCTTTTACTGAAGGAAAACAATCTCAAAATAAGAAAACTGTGTTAACACCCTTGGAAAAGAAATACCATTGAAGTTTTCAATTTTTGCATTTCTAATAATTCTTACAGATTCGTCCCCATTTAGAGTAAAAGTTGTTACTTGATTTCAGTATCATTACACCAAGTGTAATCTGTGTTACTGAGACTATAAGATAACTAAGGAGGGATACAAAACTGATTGCCCAATAGGTTGGCTTCAGTGGCAGTCTGGGAAGTTCAGACTTTTCTTTCTGCAGCCGTCTTCGAGAGTAAAAGGGTAGAGGAGAGGGAGGCCGGTGGGAGAGGTGCAGAGCTGTAGTGCAGAGCACAGCACTGCATCAGCCCCCATCGGGGGCTCTGATCCCCAGTAAAGGGTAGGTCGGAAGGGAGGGAGAAATTCCTTGACTCCTCTTCAAGGCTAGAAGCCAAAACATTGTGTTTTATTATACTCCAGACATGTAAATCAGCTGTAGGTTTGTTCCAATCCTACTTAGAAAAAAATGCGTAATGCAGTAAAAAAGGCAGTCATAATGTGTGCATCTTAATGTATTTGGGAATTCAGGTAAAGCTGATGTGAGGGGAGATGGGCATGGGTGTTATGACAGAGGGAAATAGCAGTTATTTAAAAATACCTTCTTTTTTTCCCCTCTGGTTTGTAGGGCTCTTTACCCTTCTGTTTTACTGAGGAGTATGGCTGCAGCCGTCCTGTGGACTCTGGTGGCATACAGCTTTCTGTGCACTCTCCTTATGCAGTTTCCCAGTGTGACAGAAAACTTCATAAAAATCTGTAAAGGAGTTGTGCCTCATTATCTTTTCCCTAGTTACCATATAATTCAATAAGATGAAATAAGTAGTTATGACTGTTCCGTCACCTCTATGCAATTTGATTTTTGGTTGACTGGAAAATCCCATTAAAACATGCTCTGAAATGCTGTCATATGTGCCTTGCTTCAGGGGAAGATAGGCAGGGTGGAAACTTGTATTAAAACATGCTGATGTGCGTAAATATTTGGAAGAGAAGGCTTTGTTTGCACATTTCTCTAGCTTAGTTTAGCACTTCACAAAGAAATTACTTTTTATTGTTTTCTGGCTAATTTTTCAAAATTAAATGAGGTGTAAGACACTGGCCTACCAAACAAGTGGTAAATGCATTTTTTTTACAGAGCAGAGTATCTGCCTTGTCTTTGCCTCATCACAGAGAAGCAAAATAAACTTTATTAAATAGTAGGCTTATGTTTGTTAAAAAATTATTGTATGCAAAACAAAGATGCCAAGGTAAAATTATCCAGGTTTCTTTTGGCTAAAAAAGTCCATTCTGAGGTCTACAATCTTTCTGTTTGTTTTTTTTTTTTTTTATAGCTGCTTGAAAAATATGGGTAGTTTAGAGGGAAACTGATTATGAAAAATAGCTATTGCTACTTACCCTTCACAGTATTTTAACGATTTCAAGAAAAACTTCAGTGCGTTGAGGATAATCTTTTTCAAATGTGCAGAATTGTCAGGTCTCTTGAATTTTGGATACAGACTGATACAGTTGGAGGCTGAATTTTGTACAGCCAGTTTGTGTTATTGGAAAATCTATTAAGGTATTACTTGTGATATTTGGGTCATGGTTTTGGTTTTTGAGATGTGTTGGGCAAGAAAGTATCTATAAGAATTTCAAAGTAGGAAAAATGGTACATTTTTAGCCTTGATCTTGTAACCTTTCCCAAGGGGGCAAACATTGCACCTGCAATGAAATTCTGTTCTTGTGAAAGGACTGTACCAGGTACTGTTGTTTAGTCCTTCTCTCTCATGCCTGGAGACGTATAATCGGAAGTAAAGGTAGTACTCTTTTTTTTCTTCTTTTCTTTTTTCTCCCCTTCCTGACCCATAAATGCCTTTAAAAGGCAAACAGCGGTGTTGTGATCTGCTGTCTGCTTATCCTGAATGTTTTGATGTGTTGATTTGGGGGTAGATGGGAGACCTAGAGCTGAATGAAAAAGGGAGATTGTAGGTAGTGCGTAGGATCCATTAAGGACACCACTTGCCCTCTATCAACTCGATTTCTATTATGTGCTGGTATTTACTCCCCTGGTCATAATGCAGTTTTAAACCACTTTGGAGAGGAACTGGATAGAGTTACTCATTCCATCCTGGGCACTGGACTGCTTCCCTCCTTTCATAGCCGGGTGGTTACCAATAAAAGGTATAGGTGGGGTCTTGTGTGTGTATGTGATAATACATACTTTCTTTGCAGAACTGTGTAATACTAAAATCTGAAGATTAACTGGCTCCTGAACTTTAGCAAATGGCTGAAACATTTGGCAAATTATGTCTGGCCACAAACTGCAAAAGATGCTAAACTAGGTATTAATAATATGAAGGTTATTGGAAGCTAAACTGTTAGCAGTTTTAGTGTTGTTGGAAGGTAAATGGTTAACCATTTTAGCATACTGGAGAACATAAGTAAGAACTGCTATACTGGATCAGCCAAAAAGTGAGCCTGGTGTTGCGTGGTGGTTTAACCCCGGCCAGCAACTAAGCCCCACTCCTCCTAAATAAGCCACTCGCTCCTCCCCCCTGATGCTCCCATCAGGGGGGAGAGAACGAGAAGGGTGAAAGTGAGAGGACTTGTGGGTTGAGATAAAGACAGTTTCATAGGTAAAGCAAGAGCCGTGCACGCCATTAAGCAACACAAGGAATTCACTCCCTGCTTCCCATGGGCAGGCAGGTGCTCAGCCATCCCCAGGAAAGCAGGGCTCCATCACGCTTAACAGTGACTTGGGAAGACAAACGCCATCACTCCCAACATCCCCCCCTTCCTCCTTCTTCCCCCAGCTTTATATGCTGAGCAGGACGTCATATGGTGTGGGGTATCCCTGTGGTCAGCTGTCCCGGCTGTGCCCCCTCCCAACTTCTTGTGCACCCCCATCCTGCTTGCTGGTGGGGTGAGGAGCAGAAAAGGCCTTGACTCTGTGTAAGCACTGCTCAGCAATAATGAAAACTTCCCTGTGTTATCAACAGTTTCCAGCACAAATCTAAACCATAGCCCCATACTAGCTACTGTGAAGAAATTTAATTCTACCCCAGACAATACCAGCACATGTTGTGTGTTGTGCCAGCAGCTGGCAGGAGATGCTATAGGAAGAGTCTTAGAGCAGAGCATGGACAGAGTGAACCTTCTCTGGAAAAGTCCTGGTTATCAGTAGATCAGAAACTTCATGGGATAGAGGATACATCCGGAGAATTGTGTTATAGTAATCACCAAGTCTCTCCCTCATTTATTGATGTCCTTTCTGTTTTTTAAACCTATTTCTACTTTTGTCCTGAACAGCATCTTATGGCAGCAGGTTCTGTAACTTAGGCACTATATGAAAATTCAGGTCCTTTGATTTATTTATTTACATCTATGTCAGCTTAGGTCAGTGGGTAGCCTCCTGTTTCTCATGGTGTGAAAAATAATGGTTAGCTGTAATTTGTTTATCTTCTCTTCTGTGGTCACAGCCAAGAAACCAACTTATCCAGACAGACTATGTTGTATCAGCTGAACATCTGCCTTCTCTAAACTGAGTGGCTTGTTATACAGTGATTATTTAAACACAAAGTATTTTTAATTTTTTTTCTTTTTTCTTTAAATGAAAGCAGCATGTAATTTTTAATCCGTATACAATCCAGTTTCCAATTGGAGTTGAGAGTTTCTAAGTAAGGTTCCTCAGTTTGTTGTCTGTAAGGCATCAGGAGATGGTCTGAACGGCGAAATGAAAGTTGGCTCGTTCGTAATGTACAAAACACATGCAAACATTTCATTTGTATGAAAACAGGGACAAAATAAGGGAGGAAAATACAATGAGTGCACATTCAAAGCTTCTAATTTAGGGAGGTTGTGAGTGAAAACATGCTATAAAAACAGGCTGCAGCAATTCTCATACAGTTCATGTGGGTTTTTTTTTCTTTAAAAGAGCTAGTGGGCCCACTGATTATTTTCTCTTACTATAAATTAAAAGAAAAAAATACATGACAGTTGTTCAATAAGCAGCTGTCACTTTACTAGTAAACCATAAGAATTTATCAATACATTGTTTAAAAGGTCAGCCACCTGTAAATGCAAGGCAGAAGGATCATAATGTAGATTCCGTGGCTTATTGTTTATTGACTTTGTGTGTTACTTTATTATTCTAGAAGCTGGTAACAGATTTTTGAGAGGGAGTTACTGAAAATACTGATAATGATGATCATAAACTGGATGTTCATTTTGTAGTCTGCAAGTTTCCACTCTTGGGGAGGGAATCTGCTTTTTTTGTTTGTGGAATTTTTTGAGGAATGCAAGGGGTGGCTAGTTGTGCCCCAGATTCCAGATTAGCTATGTATGTCTTTTTTTCTGGTGTTTCTGAGCAAACACTCTCATATTTTAGGTTTTTAGCTCTTATATTGGTCCCTGTGGTATCCTATATATTAGCAATGTTCAATTTCCACAGCAAGAACACAGCATTTGAAGACAAGGCAAGCACATAGACCGCTTCAGAAATGTCTTTCACTGTGATGAGGTTTTTTGTTTCTGGGTTGGTTTGAGTTTTTTTTTTTTTTGTTTGGCTGGTTTGTGGTGTCTGCTTTTTCCTCCAAACACTACTGTAAGTAAGCCTGGTATTTTGGGGTGATGCCTCCAACAGGTTCTGGTTGGGAGGTATTCCTCCTAACTAGCTTCCCAGCAATTACTTTCTTGTCTGAGGGAGAGCCTCACGTTACCTCTATTTTTGTCAATTTGTCAAAGTAGTTTCGTAGCTTTGCAGGAAGTTTTGCCAGACATTCACTGTCACCTCATAAGAACCTTTGGGCTCTTTACTGAGGAAGTTTACCTAGAGCTTCCTTCCTCACAGCTTCTTAACTAATTTGAGCCTAGTTGTACAGTACACATTGGATGTAGCATTTTGGTTCAGATTAAGACTGCTTTGGAAGCAAAATTCCCAGTTATCACCACCTACTGTTCTTTGGTTTGCATTGCAGAATAATTTCAAAGCACTCAGACTGAATTACTTTTGGGTGAAAGTAAACCAGAAGATACCCTCCAAGGGCATACCTAGTGCCATCCCATTGCTGGGCAGTGTTCAGCTCATGGAACCAAGTTAGAGCTACCCCAAAGTAATATTCTCAACAAGTGCAAGTTGTGTTAATGTTGGGTCCTCAGCACCAACTGTTTTGTTCTTCAGATTTGCTCCTATTGCTCTGCATTCCTGGCTAATGTGTGTATAGTCATGTATAGAGATAAATATGCAGCACTCAATTATTCATGACCACTGTACTTGCTTCAGTTGGAGTCCGGCTATTCGAGCCTAAGTGAGAACAGATAATATCAAAGTAGCTGACAATTTGAGTTTTATTTGGAAGTTGGCACTTAAACAGTAATTAGGGTAGTGAGCATCAGAGCTATAATGCAGGTGTTTTCTGTCTCTGTTGCCTTTTGCCTTTTCCTAATTTATTAATCTGAATTCTCCATTCTCTAACATGCTTATTCTTGTGACCCAGTCTCTAACCCAAATCACCACAATATTCTGACACCTCTTATGTGCTGGCTGCGCTCTTTCCCAATTCTCATCTCTTCAACCTTTTTTTGACTTACCAGCTTGCAAAGGTCTGTACAGGCTGTGGCTGGTCCTGAGCATGGTGTATGCTTTCTGACTGCCTACTTTTTGCTGGCAAAAATGGATGATGTTTTGCAGCCACCAAAGGCGCCATGCTTCCTGAGATACTGCCGCAATTGGTAAACCCTATCTTTACTTCAGTGGGAACATTAATGGGTTTTTCCTGTTATTCTTGGTCATTGATTTTTGTGGAAAACTTGTGGTAGCAGAGAAGAAGAAATCTTGGTGTCAGATTTAGTTAAAAGGTATTGGGGAGAGGGATCAGGAAGTAGAATGAATAAGTAACACAGTATCATTAGTTTTGTTTCCAAAGACAATCAGGATAAAAACATCCTACTGTGAAAGCTTTATTTAATTGTTCACCATTCCCACTTGAAAAAGGAGAGGATTTGGTTATTGTTATGTCAATGCTTAAATGGATTGTCAAGTTAAACACTCCAAATTTGAATTCCCAAAGCATAGTGATAGTGTCTAACTTCAAGCAATGTCTTTTGACAGTAGCTTACCGAAGACTGAGGTGCCTGAAATGCTGCTATGCAGGCTGCTCAGAAAGCAAGGTCTCTTGAGGATTTGTGCAAGTTACTAAGTTTTCAGTCATGTCTCCCAGGCATCTGGGGACCTCCCCAGATGGTCCCCACGCGCTTGAAAACAACAAAACCCACCAAAATTCTACCTCACCAAAGGGAGAATGTTGTTACTTCTCCTCCCGTAGGTCCTACTCACCAAAATGTGTATATCAGGAGATTGTTCTTGTCTGGTTTTGAAGGGGAGAGGAAGGAAGAGAAGTCTTTAAACCAGAGGAGCCTGGAAGTAACCAGAGAATAACCAACCAGAATATTGTCACAGCTTTAAAACAGCAAAAACCACTAGGTAACTTAAAGAAGGGGTAATGAAGTTGAGGCAGAAGCTTAGAGTTCAGTCTCAGCCAGGTGAAGGCTTGTCTGGACGTAGTCATGAGGAACCGCCTTCTCTCTGTAAACAGCATGGTGTTTGAGTTGTACTCAGCATGCTAGTTTTGTGAGTGATGATATATTTTATTGGTTTTAAGACATAATGGCAGTCTGCTCAGTACAGCTTTATCATAGTGATGATCTGGTCTGTAGTTTCAGGTCCCTGTGTAATCAAAATTAATGATAATGTTTTAAATGGTGTGTTTGGATAGCATCTACAAAGCAGAGTTGTGGTGTTCTTTTCCCAGTTCTCTATTTCATTTATCCTTGTCCCATGTAGTCTCAAGTGGGACAAGTCTTTTGTATCCTTGTCTGATAGAGCAGTTTCCAAAGTTTTCCATCCCTCTTTATTCCCACCCAAATTCCCTGGCTAACCTTGATGTTGCAAACAAACCAAACTTAATAGATACAGGCTTCTCCCATATCCTTAAACTGCGGGCTTCCTGTTCAGAGAAAAATCAACATATTTCTCCAGTGTTTGAATCCATGTAAATCCTTGTGTGCACTTTTCTTGGGGAAAAAGTTCTTTTGAAACAGATTGTTATAAGCAAAATTATAGTCTTCTGTAATATTTTTTTTCCAATGATGTAAAAGCCAAATGTGGTGGGACTGGGATTTTTAGGTAGGCACATAACACATTTTGAATAAATGGAAGTCAGATAATTATCATCTGTCTTCCTGTGTAATTATTTAATGTTTTCATTTTTCTTCTAAATAAACCTCCCACAGGAGTGTTTCAGTATTTGCATTGCACCTGGTTTGGGGCTGGGGACTAAAAGAGGGGTGTTTATTTTTAGACTGATCACCTACTTATGTTTCAGCTAGCAGTGTCTCTTGAATGTACCCGTTTTCATAAAAAGCTCCAGAAGAACCTGAATACTAATAATTTAAAAAAACATTATAGCACTGTGTGTCATCTGGTTGTAAATCACATCCCAGAAGTCTCATTAATTGTACAGATTACAAGACTAAAAAGAACAGCTGCATCACCTGTTAAAGAGGTGTACTGCAGAATGAAAAAAGCCCCTTCCCTCATGCCTACCTGGGTACTGTGCATTCTTCCCCGGTTGCGAGCGGAATGTGCTGGCCTTGCAGTGTTCAATGCATCAGGTGAGAAACTGGGTGAGGGGAAATATTGCTGCTACTCTACCTTATCCTTACTTTCCCTTCTCTTTGTAATCCCTTCCCTAAGGACATGCTTTGTTCTCAGTGTTGTGTTTTCTTAGAATACTCAACAGTCAGTGACTGAGAATAGTGAAGGCAGTTTGGACTTGCATGCCCTCCATTGGATTCTCTGTCCTTTAATGGTATGTGCTGCACTCAAGTTTCCATTAAACTTGTAGTCAGGAAATGCAGCAAGAAGAGACGTACCTGCTAACAGAATATGGTTATCTTAACAAATGCAACGAAATCTTGCAGAAATATTGTCTGGAGCCAACAACTTTTAATGCCAAAAGTAGTTAGCCTCCCAACTTAAGGGATACACTGCACTGCTAGAATATGATTACGAGCTTGGGAAGTGTGTATAAAAATATTCTATGCTTTGTGCTTATACATAATGTATACAAGGTTTGAGCACTTTCAGGATCAAGGAAAAAATATTTAGGTTAGTTGTGAAAAGAAATGTACAGCTTGGTTTGTTACTTCAATATTATTTTCTTAAACTTTCACGCAGAATGTTTTTCCTCAGTAAGATGCTGCAGCCGTTTGGTGGTGAGCGCAGTAACTGCTGGTAAATAACATGGGCCTTGTTGGTATGTCTCCTTTGCCATCTCATACGCTTTAGAACTCATTGTATTTCCCACTGTGTCTTTATATTTTCTACTAGAAGTGGATGGTTGGTTTTGTTTTGGTGTTTTTACCATTGTACTGACAGCCAAGTAGGCAGTCAGAAAAGATCACTTGTTGGTCAGGTACATAACCGTGCTGTTGAACTCAGAATTTGACACTCAGCTTGGCTGTACTGCTATCCATGCTGTCCACCCTGTTGTCACTCTTTCCAAAGCAAACCTAAGGTGATGTATAACCTCTTGGAGGGTGTGGAGGCAGTAATATCTAGAAGACAGTTGGAAGAGGGATTCCTGAAACAATAAACTTTGCTATTAGGAGTAAGATACTAACTGTCGGCTTTTTTTTTTATTATTCTTGCATTTGTGTATATATATGAAAAACATTGCTCTGAAACCATAGGACCATCCTAGCCTTCAGTAAGGTTCATGAAGACTTAACAGCAGGAAACTAAATAAAGCAGTGGCCAGAGGAATAAATGAGTCAGTAGCAAGTCAAGATGTGCCTGTACTGTTGCCAGCCCTCTTCAGTTTTATTAGCTGGTTTATGTAGGTAAAAAAGATTTATGTACCTGTCTGTGTCCCATCCCTTCTTCCAAATAACCTTGAACTATTTAGTCAATTTAAACCAAGACTGTCAGAGAGTCCAAAATATAATTAAGCTCCTTCCCTTTAGAGGAAGGGGCAGTTAAGTAGAGGGCAAAGACCCAAGTGGTTCCTCTGCAGTGGGAGAGTCTGTTCTGTGAGTGCAGTGTCTGTGTAGTGGCCGGGCAAACCATTGCCTGTGTCCTCAGTCAGCCTCTTGCCTGGCAGATATTTGGGTGCCAGGGCAGGAAACTAGCCATAGTTTGTGGGAGCTTGGAAATGAAGAAGTTTGGGGAGGTATGGAGAGGGAAGGCAGGGGAGCATAAAAAAGACACGTGTTTAGGAAAATTGGCATAATTAGTTCCAGGGAGCTCTAAATACTTGTAATTGCTGTAAGAATCTAATGTAGATGGTTGGAGGGAAGTTTCAGCATTGCAGTCACTGGAAATCTGTTATTTGGTATTTCCTAGAGAAGGGCACATTGGCTCCTTTTGTGATGAAGGAAGGGTGAAAAGAAATGCAATTTGTGTTTTGCTGCCAATTCAGCAAATCTTTTTATCACTAGCTCATAATATACTTGCATCGTTTTCCACTGAAGAAAATAAAAGCTGCTTTTGTGTTCTTTTTTTCTTCTCCTCCTCCACATTTTCCCCAGTTTCCCAATCTGTGTATGTCAGTATCCTGATGTTCATTCCCAAAGATCATGATGTACCAAGCACCTACTGCCAGGTGCCAAGGCAGCACTGCATGCATAGGCAGTGCCACACTCTGCTCCCCGTGGAAAGCGTCCCGTAGCAGGGGAGAGGCACATCAGTCCCCTCGTTTCTGCCACAGTTCCCAGTAAGCAGAGCCATCTGGTTGTGACTCAGTGAGCACAGATGTGGATGCATGTTTTGCTCTGTTTTTTTTAATGTTGTTGAAATCCACGCCCAAGTTATTTGTTAAAAGGGTGCAATGTTAAAGACTAACTGAAATTTAATGTAGAAAAACATCCCCAGTAGAGAGGGGAAGCCTGGCAAGGTGCATTTTGTGCACTGTATTACTGCAGCTCAACAGAGCGAGTGAGCGCTCGTGGGCTTTGCTCTTCTATTGCTGTGAATCTTACTTGAGGGACTGTTGGAAAGGATCCATCTGAAACTGGAGGGTAATAAATGGTAGAAGAAACTCATGATGTAACAGAGGAAGAGAATAGTTACACCAGTAGCCAAATTTTTGTGTGACCTCTTTATTATTAAAAGCTTGGCAATTTCGTCTGCACAGATATTTGGGCTGTAACAATGAGACTACCCAGAAAATGACACTGATCTTATTTTTTTTCAAAAAGCAAGTGGCAAAGGCAGTTTTGTCTTGGGTAGAGTGGTCTGCTAAGAAAAATTCAGGCTGTTAAGAGAGGTTAGGTGTATTCTGAAGAATTTTTTTAAGCCCTCTCTTTCTGTTACCCTACAATATGTAGGAATGAAAAGCTAAACACTATGATGGTGAGATTTAAGAGTGCTTTAGTTGTCTGCTGTTTGTTCACATTTTTTTGCCTTTACAGAGGTTTGATGAACCTGCTTTAAAATCAGTTTACTCCTCCATCCCACATGTCTTGTAGTCCCAGTCCTACAATTTTGGTAGCAGACTGGGATGTTTTTATAGAGCTCCGTTCACTTCGGCAGCAGTCCTTACAAGTACTGCAGTCTGCTCTTGCATGACGAATTACAGTGTTGGACGGGCCATGCTGGACGTCTTAACCTTCCCTCCTTGTTTATTACAGCAGCTATGGCCAGCTTCTGTGAGCAGTTACCACTTTTTTATGGAGAGGTTTCCTTATGAGGTTTTGGTTTTATGTAGACTGAGGACATCAGTATGGTACGATATGTTGATGTGTAACCTGGCCTCTGAAGGAGAACTAATGCTAACCTTCAGGAGTAGGTAATTTATTAGTAAAAAAGCCTTTAACCTTGTGGTGGTCTGCCAGCTGGGTTAGACAGCCGCACCTTTCTCATGCTCTGCTGAAAGCTTTTATTTTCTTAACTTTTTCCATACTAACAAAGACTTCAAGAAACTGAAAACAGTCCCTCAAACTACTATTGCTGCCTTCAGATGCAATTCTCGTTGGCTGTCTGCCTGGTGGGTGCAATGAGCTTCAGGCACTTTCTTGACTGAGAGCATCTCTTGTCTGTTCTCCTTCCAAGATGAGGTATAAAGTACATGTAAGTTCTTGTAGGGCAGGTTGGGATCCTCACATGTATTGCAAGTTCCTTTGCCAAATCACAGGTCTTGTTCTGCCCTTGAACTTTATGCAGACATCCTGTTTTAATCAGTAGCGAACTTGGAATTAATTTGCATGTGTTCACTCTGACTTCAAAAAAACTGATCCATAGACTAAAGACAGTGAGTTGACTTGATGATCTCTGCAGAGTGAATTTAAGTCTTAGATAAGGTATAAGTAGTTACAGTGGAGAATGTAATGCCTTTCAAGTTCACTTAGGTAAAACAGAGGTTGCAGATTTGTTTAAAATGATACACACCTTCTATTTCATATTTTTATGTGTTTATATTAAAAAAATTTAAAAAGGTTAAATTTACAGGAGTTATCTTTTTTTTTTTTTTTGGGATAGTATTCCTGTACTAGTGAAATTAGTCTGCATGCAGTGGTGTACAACTGAAAAGAGGGATTAATCTGGATCATGGGGTTTCCAACACTGGTATATTTGTAATGCTATCTGGAAATCAAGACAAAGTTTTCCAAATTCTTCATAATGCACAAACTCAACAGGGTGTTTCCTCTTTTGTTTACAGACTTGATATTTGCAAGTTCCCTGCCTTGACAGTCATCATCATGGATAGTGGTAAGTTTGTTAACTTAGTGATGAGTGTGCATTTGGCATTAACCAAAACTGTCCTCTGCTCAAAATCCCAGTCAGTTTGCATAAAAAATGTCCTCTGCTGTTGAACTGATTTTTGGTGTTACATATGGTCCAGATCTTTGCTCACACTAAACTGAACTGGAATCATACTACTGTTCTGACAGAGATATTATATGCAGACCATAATAATCATCACAATCTCATTTGTGGATCTTTGAAAGCTGGCTGCAGAGTGAAGAACACGGAGCTGAAATTCCAGCCTTGTGTACTTTAGTTTAGCTGTTCTTAAGCTTGCCCCAGTAACTCCAGGATCACAGAGCAGAAGTCACTTTTAAGCTTTATATGTGAATCCTTAAAACATTTTTCTCCCTTGTGCCCTGTACAAACCAAGTAGTTTTATTAAGGTCACCTACAGAAATACTCAAATCTATCAGTAGCTGCAGCATCGAATTTAAAACGAAATGCTTATTTCTAGTATTTGGTTGTGGTTTTCATCTGCTTGGGTGTTGGTAAGGAGTCAGGAAAAGGAAGCCTCAATAATGGTCTCAGTAGAGCTGGTTTTGGTGTCCCAGATGCCCTGGGCTTTGCTTCACTAACGCTTCTGTGTTCCAGAAGACTTTTCCCACACTGCTGCTCCCTGTTCCTTGTATCATTAAAGACCTGAAGCCTATTTTCTTTGCCTGTGACAGCTTCAGCTGGCAGGCTGAGGCATATTTATCCTCTTGTGTCCTTGCCTGTCTCTTTCTGATTCTGATTTAATTTCACATTGCTAGAGTATCTATTCACTATTATGATAGCACACAGGTTTTTCTGAGAATGTGTAATAGATTGATGCGGCTCTATTACTCCCTTCCATAATAGGAAGTCAAACTAAGACTTTGGAATGTTTCTTTTGTAGCTTTCTGATGCATAAAAACTTGCTAAAAGCCCAGTATTACAGTTACACACATAGCACAAACATGTTTGAAGGAATAAACTTTTATTCCAGTGCATTAAATTTGGGAGTTGTAGATCTTCATCTATATTCTACAAAAATTGAGGGAGAAGAAGAGGATTTAGATCTTTTGTTTCTGTGTCTATCTTGCATAATGCCAAAATCACAATTTTAATTTTTCCTTTATCTTGTATTTGCTAGTTAACCTTAGTAACATAGTGGAAAGTCAAGTTTTATCTTGCTTCATTACTTTATTCTTGCCACATGCAATTCTTCCCTGATCATCTTCAGCTCCACAGTAACAGGTGCAGTGAATTCAGCCACGCTGTAGCTTGGCTAGGTAGGCATCCAACCCAAAGTGGGTTTTTTTACACACTCCTATGCAATTATAACTGAATGTCTACATGTTGATGGTCCTGGAATACTAAGAAGTCAAAGTGGTTTCTGCAATATGGTTCCATTATCTCTTTTTATAGGATTCATCACGCAGTGGCTGGTTCTCATTAAATCACTGTGTTTCAATCAGTATCTCCATCAAGATTGCTTTGATGAGTGTATGTTTTTATGTTTCCTTGCTACATTTGTGTTGACTTCTCAACAAAATTTAAAGTCACTAGGAGTGTGCAGGGCTTTAAAAATGTCAAATCAAAACAAACAAATTAATATTCTTCATTTTTTCCAGCTTTGCAGGGTCAAAAGCCATTTGTGGTCTGGACTAATCACAGATCATTATTTATCAGATACATTCAGAATTTATATGGGGTGTGGTTTATTGTCCTCTGGGCTTTTTTGTCTCTGTGATATATGCATTTTCTGTACTGTATTGTGAGAGAAGAGAGAGACTTTCTGAAAATTGCTAAATGAAAAAGTTGTTCTTTTTAGATAGCCATATATTGGCCATTCTTGAATTATTTTAATGCTTTGTTGTTCTTCATCAGTGCATTTCAAAGCAGAAACATATGCTTAGCTCTTTTTGGAAAACTAAACTGTTACCTAGGAGCTCTACCCATTGTGTATCAAATGTAATATTTTGTAACATACCAGCTTTTAAACCTTTATTCTCAGCTTGCTTCTTTGGTAAATTGGAAAGTGCATGCAGAAACGAAGATTTGTATGTTGTTTCTGAGAGCCAGAAGCTTTAAATCGGGGTATTTTCAGCTACCTGCATTTTCCTCTTTATTTTTTTTCCCTGTGCATCCAGTACAAAGCTGTCATAGTTTGTCTGATTGCTGTTTACAGGGACAGATTCCAGCTGTGAAATGAAATTCCCTAGGTTTTATCTGCTGAAAGAAGGGAAACTTGATTTATAGTGCATTATCTACTCTTCGGTGGCTCCACATATGGACACTGTTAAGAGAGTCTGGGCTGTAGCTTGTTCCACTTCAGCAATGCCCACAGGAGGAGTGGGTGAGTAGTAGGCAGAGCGCAGGCACTCCATCCCCATGCATGGCTGCGTGCTGGCATCCTGATGTGGACCAGTCCTTCATCTCTTCACATTTAAGTGATCACTGAGGCATGTTGAAAGAAACCAAGTTCTTCACGCCTAGAGGGGAGCCAGGAGAAATTGTGTGGGAAGTGGAAAGAAGCCATCCTTTTTTGCTTGCCTTTTTGATGAGATTTTTGAGTATTAATTTCTATGTTATTTAGCTAGTGAACTTACACAATAGGGGATGCCCATGTGCTCACCTGTGGTGCTGTAGAAAACCAAAATTGCAATAGGTGCAGTTGTAGAGTTGTATGCACTGAATCCCTGGCAACATCATGAATAGTGTAATTTGTGTGGTGCGTGTACGTACCACATGTATTTAGCTGTGGAGGTATAGGAGTGACTGGTATTTTGGAGTTTAATCTTCCAATCTTAATTTAATCCTTGGCAAAAGGAAGATGACTGTCTAATGATTTATAACAAAAGTATACCACAAAGACTAAACAAAATGAAATTAAAGTGGAATAGCCTAATTATGATAGTAGCCTCATTGCTGAAAAATACCACCCCATCTATCTTATGAGAAAGCAAAAGTATAGTGACCATCTTTGTAGACTTGCTGCCATCCTTTTTTAAAGTTCAAAATCAGACTATTAAGAAAGAAAAAAATACAGCAAACTGATTCATATAAAATTATATATGAATCATTGCTTAAACCAGTCTCTGTCCCTGAGCAGACAGTGAGACTTTGTCTGTGTAGCTGTATCAGTGGTCCCAGACTAGCTACAAATGAACCAATACAGAAACGATTGCATAGGTTGGGAAAGAGGTATAGGTGTATTGGTGTGGCAGCGCATTGAATAATGAGCCCCTCTTGCTGGCAGCGAGAGCCCAAGAACAGTGTTGCACTGACGTGATGTTCTTGCTTCCTGACCTGAAATACCTGGGGAACTTGCGCATCATTCACTGAAGGTGTACCTCCTGGGTAATTCAGTCTGCTGGATTTTGGAGTGTTCAGTTGCGGCATGCTACTGTAAAAATCATTAGGTCAGGGAGTTTGAGGGAAAACTGGATCAGAAGAAAAGAGGCTGCTTCCAGCTCTCTTCTCTGAACAGAAAACCAAGGAAAGCAAATCAAGAATACCCTTGTCAGAATGCTGGTTGCCTTTTGGGGTTGTTTTATTTGATTCATCAAATAAGGTGAGGTTTTGTGTACGATTCAAGAAAACAGAAAGAGACTACTTCCCCCACATACCTCCAAAAGGGTCACTGTTTCAGGGTTGATGTTTCTGGAGTGAAGGGAAGCAAGCCTGCTTCAAAGTTGCTTAAGAAAACTTATAAACTTTGATAAATGCAGCTGTTCTGGTGTGTATGACTCTGGGTAATATTCATAAATATTTATATCAAAAACTTATGAGCGTGCTGGCTGTGACGCCCTCAGGCAGTTGCAAATATCTTTTTGGGTGTTTGCAAACAGGATTAGTTTGTTCTTAGTTTAAGAAGTCGCCTGTGCTGAGCATGTGCCTGTCTCTTCTGAGTGCTCTTCTTAGGCACCGGCTTCAGTCTTGCTTGAGCATACATGACCATGGTGCTGAATTGAGGTCCATCACATGTATGACGTTATAGCAGTAACTACTGAAATTTTAGGCCCAGCTACTTGCAGTAGTGAATAAAACTAGGAAGGGCCTTTTATCATATTAAATAAAGGGGAGAACTTTGAAAAAACCCTTTATTTCTCAAAAGCACATTTTCTTTGAGCAGTTTTAGCATGATGTTTTGGATATCTATTTTAGAAGTGACCTGTGTTGTCTCTCCTCTTATTCAGTGTTCTTAACAGAGGACAAAGCCAATTCTATGTTAAAAAGATACCCGAGAGCCAACACATTTTTGGAAGAATTAAAGCAAGGTGACATAGAACATGAATGCAGAGAAGAAATCTGTAGCTATGAAGAAGCAAGAGAAGCATTTGAAAATGAAGAAAAAACGGTATGTTTTGGTGTGTATTTGAAGATGGGTGGAGTGTATTGGTACTAAATTTTTGGGTGTGCTGAGTGCTTGTGTGTTTTCCAACATTACATTAGATTTGTTTTTCTTTTTTGGCCTATTTCTTTAAGCAAGTAAGGTGAACAGTGGAGATGGATAGACTGCACAGCAATAACTTTTGAATCCTTCATCCCAGTTAAACTGAATTTGAAGGGGGTAGAAGTCTCAAAGATAATTATGCTCTTAAGTCTTGTGAAAATCAACAGCTGGGAAGAAAAGGAATATGAGAAAAGGTGGGCAAAACTGTCGTCTGTTTGGCAGCACTATTACCCAAATAGCCTGTGTCCTGGTTCTCCTATCATCACACACTTAAGTGTGACCTGGATATCATGAATGCAGTTGTCTTGCTTAGAAGAAATGATGGGATTGGGACTGTTATGTAGAGTATACAGAAGTAGAGGGCACAAGTCTTCACTTATCTCACTCTGTGGAATAACTTGTTTATTGAATATGTTTGCGTAAAAGGAGTGAGCTACTCAAAAAGCTTTCCACTTAAAATACATCTTTGAATCGCAGGTGCTGGTGTAGCTGGCCAAAGTGTTCAGTGTCCAGACTATTTGTGTCTAAAAATAAGCAAACTCTAATGGCCTTATTCGGGCTAAAATCTGTAAGCCCCCCAGAGAGTATTGTTAAGCAGCAGTGATCTAAAACATGGAAAGAACAATCATTTCAGTGGTACCATGTGTTATGCAAGGGCAGTGATACATTAACTTGATGGGAATGAAGCAGATACTGCCCACACAGAATTGTTGCATAAGTCTGTTGGCTTCTCTAATTAAAAGAAGCTTGTGGGCTAATGGTTCTGCAAGCAATAGCTGCACATCATACCCAACATATCTTACATTGCTTCCCAACAAATAAACAGCACACGGGTTTTTGATGGTGGCATCTGACCTATTTAATGCAATACAGTCAAGAATATTTTTTTTTTTAAATTCAAGACAGATATGGATGAAATTAGGGCTGAATTTGAGGATAAATCCAAAGTGGAAAGCAGGCATTAGAAAATGTGACTCAGAAAACTTATCTTCAAAAAAAGTTTCTATCCCTTGTGTTGTTTTGCACAGGGGAATTATACTTGCAAGGCTAATAGGTTAATTGGCAAAGTGGCACAGGGGAGCATTGCAGATTTCCAGAATTTACATAGGTGATGCATTCCACTCTTCACTGGGTGAGCTCTACATCAAAAAATAGTGAGGTTATTGTAAAGGCATACTGAACTTCTAAGTTCTTGGTATCTTTTTGTTGGAGGTCATACCTGGGGAGATGGATAAGGCTGGAGTGAGAACTTTCTGATATATTAAAATGAAGTAGTAGGACATGTGATGTCTGTTCAAAGCTGCTTCTGTCTGAAGCTTTAAAGTGCACACACACACGTGTTTTACCTCCCAAATAACATCACTTCTGGTTAAGCAGCACAAGTAGTTCAAGTCACTAGAGAAAGTGTAGCCTGAAGATGCTGCCTCTCACTTCAGTTTCTTTTTCCCCATTTAGGAACATTTTGTGGTTTGGTAGACAGTGTTTTCCTTGCAGACGTATTTGGGAAATAGTAAAGTAGAAATAGTTACATTTCCATTCTTGGCACAACCTTTGTGTCACAGGGGAGAAGGAGCTTCCAAAGGGTCCTGACCCTTTATCCATTTTTGCCTAGCTGCTTTATTCTGTTGTTGGTAGCTTGCTAATGGGCCAGCCTCTGCTAACGTGCAGTCGTGCCTGACCGGCCTCATTTACTCAGGCTTTCTTTAGTCCGTTGTCCCCCAGTGGTATCCATCCTTACAGCCACTTAGTGAGATTTAACTTCTGTGTCCCAGAGGAAGGAAATGGATGCAGTAGACAAGGATCATGATACAGTATGTTCAGAGTAAGAAAGATGCAATGATTTGATAGACTGGAACTCAAAAAGGGTCAGTAGCTTATTTATCTTACAGTAACTTTGTTTTGTGTAATCTCTCTCTTTGTGTTTTTTATCTTATCCGCTTGGCTCTTTGTTCTTCTGCAGTCTTCTGGGGAGGTGTGCAACATCTGGATTTGTAATATTAAAATAATATCGAGTGGTTCCCTCAAGTTATTTTTGATCCATGAGTTTTTCTTGGAAGTTAGCATTTGTGTATGTTAAGTGTACACACATAACTGTCACAGAAATACAGAATGCCTTTAATATTTTGGGGCTTGGGGATTTTGATAGGTTCAGAATTATTATTTAAAATTATAAAGTTAATTATAATACTATTATGTTAGTAAGGCTAGAGCCAACAGGGAAGAATTTGCAGGACTTTGTGGATAAAATAGAATATGAAATTCAGTGTTGACAAATGTAGTGCATGTGGGAGAAAAGGGAACATTCATAATGTATATGATTGGTTCTGAACTGAACTCAGGAACAAGATCTGAATTTGAATCTATGAAGACTTGAATTTAATGCTCAGCAGTAAAACAAAACCAAAGCAAAAATCTAAGTGCTAAGGATCCAAAGGAAGGAATAGGGGTCAAAATGGAGAACATAATTATGTCATTGCATACCCGCATCTTGAACGTGCCACGTACAGCTCTGATCTCCCTGTCTCCTAAAAAGCAAATTAGTAGCTGAGAAAGGACCAGAGAAGTGTGACAGTTGACCAAAGATATTAAAAGACTTCTGTCTTTTCCAACCTAAATGATTCTGGGTATTGAATTGAATATTGAACAGATCGGAAAAGAGTTAAATCAGGAAATATGTGATGTCTGTGAGGAGCATGAAGATTGAACTGGGGTCAGCCACCTGCCATCCTTCTGACAGGAGAGCTAAGAGGGCCTCAAAGGAAAGCAGAAGGTGCAGGTTCAAAGCAAACAGAAGTCCCTCTTCTCACCACAGATTATAGAGCTGTGGACTGCCTTGCCACAGGATGTCTCAGATCCAAAAAGCTTATGTGAGTTCAGGGAACAATGATATAAATGAACGGAAGATAAATCGATCTGGGACCATTGAATAAAAGGTGTCAGCTTTGGTAAGGGAAGTTCTTGAAGTACAAATATGTGGAAGCTGGAAGAGTATCGCTGCCTGCTTATGTTTGAACTCTTCTTTCGGCAGTCGCTAATGATTGTTGTCAGGGAGAGGGTAACGGATTAGGTGAACCCTAGGTCTGATCTAGTAAAGCTGTTTATTTGTAGCACCGGTAGCCTGCAGGCAGCACTGTTGTGGTCACTGGTCAGTTGACAAAGGTTGTCGGGAGACTCAAAGATTTCTTCAGAGGTTACTGTGCAAAGTATCTGGGTGTGATTGAAGCAATGATATAATTTTGTATCTGATAATTCTTTTTTTTTAAATTCTACTGCATGAAGATTTTAAAAGCTAAAAGTCACAGATCTTTATTTGTGTTTCAAATTTTGCACAAATTTAAGTATTACAGAAATTGCAAGGTTCTCTGTATAGCTCTATTCTAGCAAAACAAACTAACCACTAAAAAACTTAACAAGCAACACAAAACTTGTCAGCACCGGATCTAAAATGATACAATCAAGTAAGACTTCTAGGATCAGTCTGTGTCTAATTATGGATGCTGGATAAATACCCAGAAGAGAAGAGGTGAATCTTTTCCTACCACCTGAAATTGGGGGCAGACTAGAAGAAAACAGCATAGCAGGTACACTCGCTTCCCGTTACTGCTTTGTACATATCCTCTACCTACTGAATACCAAGCAGTCTTCTGACTGGCATATTATTAGTCCATCTTTAAAACAAGTCAGACAATTGACCAAGAATCATCTGACGATGACAATGCTGTCAAATGTGGTAAAGGCCTCAGCTGAAATTCTCAGCAGGGTGTGAGTCTGAACTTTCATGTGGATCCCTTATTTGATTCAGCATTCAGATCCAGTTGACTGATGCTGACTCTGTTCTGAGAAGTATTAGAAATAAAAGGGAAGCAAGATTCTGGGAAATTGGCTGTAACTGTCTTTGTGTGGGATGCCCTGGAGAATCCATTTTGATCGTTTCAGACTGGATTTGCCAAAGCAGTAAGGGACATTCAGAAAAGTAGCTCTTGGTGGGAATATGCTAGATGTTTTCTAAGTCTTTTCCATTGCTGTTATCTGATTCTCTGGCCTGCTTAATTTAGATTTTTCAGCCTTTTAAGTCATATACATCTGGTATTCCCAGCTGTACAGCACTCAAGGATAAATGATTACTGGAGTGTCTTTTTCATAAATCACGAGTTAATAATATTGTCAGGTAGAAAGTCCTTTTTGTTGCTGGTTTGAGAGACCAGCAACTGTGGAAGGGATGTTTGTGCTGTGAGTTTTCCAACTTCTAAATTACTCTTTAATTTTCTGTATGAGCTCTACAGCTACTTCCTAGGCTTTCAGTATTTCCCCCTCTTTGTTTTTTTTCATAGCAGTTTGTACAAATCTGTACACACTGTGTAAATTCATCGAGGTTCTCTGTGGTTTTGTTGAGCATGATTTGACTTTGACCAGATGGCTTGTCCTCCTCCTGTGCCTTCATGGTGCAGCATAGCTGTGGGATGAGGGAGCAGAGGGGGAGCTGCTTGACAGCTGCGCAGCTCCGACCTGAAGCATTAGTTTCCTGCAGTTCTCTCAGTCTGGAACTAACAGCCTTTGTGCTTCTCTCTGAGATTTGGCCTGCAAAAGTGCAAACTGGAAACCTTGGGTTTAGTACACTAGTAAGTTTTTTGTTGGTAGTTTTTTGTGGGTTTATTTTTTGGGGGTTGGGGGTTTGGTTTTTTTCCCCTCCCAAAGAGGAAAATTTAAAGACAGCTTTTTTTAAATGACTGAACAAGTGTGTGTTTCTTAGTGGTTTTCACCTGTGTGCAAAGCTTTATTCCTCTTGTCTCTGTAAGATAGCTTTAGATGTGAAACACTGTAATTTTTGACAGGGGTGTGTGTCTCTAAACTGTCTTGGAATTTCCTTTGCCTTGCATGCAGATGAAAGCGGGCACTAAACTACTTTCATCCTTAAGGCAGTTTACCTTAAGCTCTTTATGCACCTGTCTGGTCACCCCATCAACTTGAACATCCCCTGCAGCCCCACACCCTGTTCTGCACTAATTGCCTGCCACTCTGGGAAAACAACTTTTCTCCTGCTTTGCCATGTTGCAGAATGATGAGGAGAGCTGCTGGTATTTCAGCTTTCTGAAGAAGGTACGGAGATGTTTTCTCCAGGAGATAGAGCCGAGCTAGAAGTAACATGAAAACAGTACTAAAATACCAGTTGCAACTTATGACCCTTACATCGGAGAGGGTGCATAGCCTCTCTAATCTGCAATACAAAATACACTGCTAAGGGAAAAGTGTGATTTCACCTTTTTCATCAAAACTACCTTTCTCCTCCACAGAGTCAATGACACATCCTTGCACAATATATTTGATGACTTCCAGTAAATCTTCGCAATTTTGGCCTCAAAACCAAACATGCTACCAGTTTATTCCTTCGCTGCCATTGAGGCAGCAGAACAGCAAAGTGGGAAGCTTGGTTCCAGTAATAGTCAATAGCAGTTAATGATCCTACTGAATCTTTTTCTGCTTTTTTAGTCGAGAATATATTTATTATTTATTCCACTAAAGAATCTAGTTAGTTGTATTCAAACCAGATGGAAATAGGTAACAGATCTTAATTGCATGGTGATCTTGTGGGGAGAGGTGAGGTTGTTGGGCTTGTTGTTTTTTTTATTGTGCCGAGATCCCAGAAGTCCCCAGTTGTGCAGCTAATTTCATTTTTTACTGTTAGTTTCCCCCCTCAAATATGTTTTTATGAAGTCAGCAGAGTTGATCATTGTGGAACAATGCATCAAGGAAGGCCCTTGCAGAGATGTATCTAGAGAGTTCGTTCATCTTCCAAAACTTGCTTACTTTGTTTGAAGTCAGTGCTACCTGACTTAGCTTAGATGATTTTGGACCTAGGCTCACATAAGAGAGGGGCACGGTGATGACGTGCTTGTGATGTCAAGTGTTGGAATTCAGGAAAAAGGCCTGCTCCTGGATTGCTGTAGGAATTAAGTTTTGGTTTGGTTTTGTTTGTTTTGAACTTGCACTGAGTATAGGGGCAAGAACAAGTTAATTTATCTTTTAAAAAAAAATAAAAATCTACATGATAGCCAGTTGTTTCATGCACATAGCATTGCTCCTAACCTTAGTAAATTCTGATCCAGAAGCATTGTGAGCGTGTTTTGCCCATGGTGTCCTGGTCCTGGCTTTGCACAGGGCGAGCTTAGCCTCCATGCTAGCAGGGCCATGCTGCTTCTAGACTCAAGCTACCTCTGAGATCAGTTTGGTGGCATTATCTGTTTAACGCTGATCATGTGGCAGCAGTCCTGAACTAAAAAAATTGATGGATCTGATTTGTTTGTGGACAAAGTCAGTCAGTCTGCAACCTGAATACATCATTTACTAATAACTGAGCAATGACAATATCAATTTTACCTGCTGAGTGTTTTATAAATACTTGCATGTGAGATGTGTGCTATTATTTAAAACAGATGCTGGCATGAATATGAGTGGGTCAGGGCTCTAATTTTTAGAATATAAGTACTTTTGAGGGTTTTTTTCTTTGTACTGGTTTTTCATAGCATTCACTGCAGAGAAAGTTGGATGGTGACATGATCTTTGTGCTCCTACTTGTGCATGTTAATACAGGAAAGAGTACTTTCAAGTACGGGTGTTTCTCTTCATCTTTGCTTTCCCTTGTTCATATTTTCGCTTCACTTTCTGTTCCATTTATCTGTAGCAATGTTGTCAAAATTTCTAGAATGTAATAAGCTGTGTAATATTCTTACAGTGCTGAAGCTATTTTTAACTATAAACAGGGGATCTGAATCAACTCAAAATAAGCTGACAAAAACTGCTTTATGAGCCAGAGGGTGGAGGAAGTACAAAGTATGAGATGACAGTACAAGATAGTTGTGCTTTGCCAAAACGGTCTGTCATTCTGAAACAGTATTTCCCTGTCAAACTGTATTAGTATATTATTACAATTTTAGAACACAAACAAAACCCCTTAACTTTTACCTTGAGTGATGCTGAAAAACTTTGATCCACCAGATGGCTGATGTGCATCCTGATGAGATTTTTTTTTTTCTTACCTATGCCTGTCTGTGCTGCAGGTTTGTCAATATTAAGTGCAGATACAAGAACCTTAAAAGCAGTGAAGAGTAGGTTTAAAAAAAAGCAACCCCCTTTTGTATCACTAACCACATCAGAAGAGATTTTGAAAGTTTATTGGGCGTGCTTATCCATACATGTTCTTATTTTAATCATGAGTACTTGAAATGCCTTTTTTTTTTCCTAATTCATTTAAAACAGCTTGAGTACAGTGTATTTGTTAACTGTCTTTTAGTTTCTGACTTATCCTGTTTTGCTCTTCTAGAAGGAGTTCTGGAAAGTCTACAAAAATGGACTTCAGGGAGAAAGTAACACAGGACATACCTGGTATTCATTTTACCTTGCATTTCCATTAATCATTGGCCTTTTTGTTATCCTCATTGTCATTTTTGTCATATGGAGATGCCTGTTTAAAAAGAAAATGCGTAGACAGTCGGTGTACGTGCGTAGGGGAGCCCACGAAGCGATGGGTGATGGTGCTGTGGCTGATGGCAGAGGTCCACTTCCGCCGCCTCTCAGCATTGTTCATTCCCCACAGGAGGAAATGTATGAAGTCAGTGGGCTCTCTCCAGGAGGTCTGAGCTATGCGGATGGACGGTCAGACTCAATATCCACAAGGCTCTCAAACTGTGATCCTCCTCCTTCATATGAGGAAGCCACTGGTGAAATCAGTATGAGAAGAAGTGAAACTGAACAACATTTAGATCCACCCCCACAATACGAAGACATTGTGAATTCTGGTTCAGCCAGTGCAATTGCACTATCTCCTGTTGTCACCAGTAATAAGTAAAGCAAGAAGATTGCCATGGACTTCTTAAAAATGACTAATCATTTTGTAGCACTTTATCTTGGCTTATTATGCATTTCTGTAATTTAATGGACTTGTACAATGAAGTTCAGTTTTGGTTTAGATTCACTCATTCTTTGGGTTTGGGATTTTTTTCCACTACGGCAGGTCTTAAAAGATAAGGAATCTGTATTGAGAGTGTAGTGCAGGTACAAATGTGGTGCTCTGCCATACTTCTCAAAAGTACCTCTGCTTTGAGGGATGTTGCTTATTTTATTCAGAAAGTTTTCCACATGCCTCACAAGATTTATGGAATCCCCCTCCCCTTTCTCACTGAGGGCTGTCAGAATTGCCTGAAATAGCAACACTTAAGCAACACTTCAGATAGTTCTTTACACTGAAGGGGACTGATTTTGCAGTATTGCCTCTTGTCTGGCTGGTTCCTTTTTCTCACTTGGATTTTTGTTACATGCTGCACCCCATCCTGGGCCCTTGGAAGGCTGAGAGCAGTATGCCTTTGTGTTCAAACCAGTATCTCATTAAGAGTATGCTGGCATAATAGCAATAACTTCAGAGTCCTAGCAGAAGAGGTGTATTCTAAAGCTTTTGCTATTACAATTCAAAATTCTGTAAATGTTTGGAAGCTAATGATTCAAGATACTAATTAGTGAATTTAATAGCATACTTTTTTTGTCTGTGTTCTGCCTTTCCTATCTGTTTTTACTTGTGTATTCTAGAGGTGAGAATTGTGCATATGTCAACTTTAGAACTTGAAAGTTCATGCAACAGTAAATAATGAAGTACAGAAATACTTAAGAATGGATACAATCCTGATCATAGTCTTCATACCATAGTCCTCATTGAGGAGCAGGATATTATCTGTAAACACATAAAGCCAAAGGTATTACTTTCCTTTTTAAAAGGGGGGAAAAAAGGGAAAGCATTGTGTGTGTGACTTTTTTCCCCAACTATGAAATAAAAACCCCTTCCTCAAATCCTGATATTCTTTTGCCACTTGCATACTTACATGTACCATGTGTGCACCTTGTGTTGGTGGCTATGGAAATCCTTTGCAGAGAATATAGATACCTTTTTTCAGCAATAAATACATTTATTGCTTATCCATTCCAACAAAGGTGCTTCTGTCGGAAAAGTTAACAATATGTTGTAATGAAATAGAAACAATGAAAAATGTAAGTAGTTTTAAGAACAGTGTAGTGCTTTTATCCATGACATGAATCCTTAAAGCGCACTCTGCTCTCAGTGTACACAAGCCTTTTTTTCACAGCTCTTAGGTTACAGGTGCCTATCAGAGTACAAGGTGCTGGGAAGCTCCAGAAGTTGTGTGGCCAGCCTGGCTCTGCTATCTCCAGTTGTGAGCTGTGGAGCCCACCTGATGTAGGGCAGAACCATGAGGACCCACCATGTTGTATTCCTAAGAGCACAGTGCAGGCATTACCCCCAGGCATTAGTCTGGAGTGACTTTTTGAGGCTGAAGAGACGTGGATTTCTGTCAGACTTGACGCAAGTTAGAATAGAGGCTTGCACAGAATTTGAACCAACTGGTTTAGATGCTGATGATAGTTAAGCTGCTGCAAGCTGTAGCGTGGTGATTCTTTTCTCCCAGCTTGATTTAAAAGTTCATTGCTCGTTTAGCTTGTGAATTTCATTTCAGTTTTCTTTCTTCCCAAGAAGGTACCAAGGTAGCGTGGCATTAGCTTTTAGTATTGTTCTGTGTTCTACTAATGAATTAACACCAACTGAAATATGTTTAGCCCTGAAGGACTACTGTTATGTTGGCTTTCTTACTACAGAAACCCAAACTGCATCTTGTTCCAAAGACCTCAAATGAAATGACAGTGCCATCCCTTTGAAATTGCTGTTAATGTCCGAGGTGTGTGTTGGTGTCTACCATATCATGGGGGCTTGGCCCGACTTTTTCCTAAGGAATTTTACAGAAAGCTGCTGAAAAGTATGGTCATACATGGGTGTGTATATGCACGCTTCTGTAAGAACTTGATATAATGTATTGACAAATGAAGTAAGGATTTTATGATAAATTTTTATGTTCTCATTTTTGGCAAAGAGTAGGTTGCCTAAGTTGTCTACTGGGGATCATCAGTTGCTAAGGCAGGTTGTATTAGAGTTAATGGATGAACTTCAGGCCAAACTGTTCTCAAAAAAGATAACTCATATTTATTATTTATAATACATACTGGGTAGATAAGTACAATATGGTTTGGACACTTGTAAGAATTACCTGGGTCTTGGTTTTGGCCTGCCTGACCTTTTTTTTTGTGAAGTGGTTTTAGCTCTTGTGTGTCCTGAATTGTCACTTGTAGAAGTCAAAGCTCCTTTTATACTGAGCAACAGTTAATATACTGCTTTAGGCAGACGTTACTGAAACAAAGTGCCTCATCTCAATGTGCAGGAACCACCTCAAAAGGAGCTGGTATTTCAATGTCCATGCCATATTGGCATCTCCCGTGCCTGCCAGCACAGCTAGTAGTTTTAGCAGTAACTTGTTTTATTTGGATGTAAGACTTCCCTGTAGGAAATGCATGGAGATCACCCATTTCACATTAGGTCATTAAGCAGCTGTCGTCATCCTCTGAACGTGGGCAGTCTAATTTAAAGATGAGCTGGCTCTTCATGGTTGGGGTTTTTTTCTTTTTTTTTTTTTTTTTTTATTACTCTGTATTCCACTACAACTTTTAGTGGCTTTATGTTTCTGGCTCTTGAGTCGAGTATGTTGCTGTATCCTGTAGATACCTTTATGTGCAATGCAAAAGTGATGCTTGTCTTTCCAAAAAACCCACAACCAAATATCTACAATGGTCTATGAATTTATTGGGCTATGTCTTTTCAATGTACATGAGCGTGAAGCCATTGTGGGCTATAAACATATGTCTTGGTGAATAAATTCCAAAATTAAAGAAAACTTGGTGGAACAGTTACCTAAATGTATTTCCTCTGAGACATGAACAGCGTTCTCCATGTTGTAATAATGTCAAATTACAAACTATTTTGTTCAGTTTTGTGAAATGTAGGAAAATACCTTAGTCTTGTGGCTGGCTTTTCTAACCTGATTGAAAAATAAAATTTCAATTCTACTGGGTTTTTATACAGCTTTTTATTGCAGATCACTTAGTAGTTTTACCTATCCTGTAATTGCAGTGTTATGCAATAAACACTAAATTTGTAGTTGTACCTCTCTAAAGGTTTTGCAAGTCTGAATGCAGTACTATCTCGACTGATGACATGGATAGTCAGGATACCGCCTTTCCCTCTTCTGAATGTAACGTTGAGTTTCATCTTGTATTAGGATTGAGATTATCTACTAAAACTAGCTTAAATATGTGTCGCTGTTTTAAGAAATTATGGAAATTAATTATTTGCTTAGATGATATTTAGCATTAGTGGAGGTTGTTCTGTCTTCACTGGTTGTAAATAACCTCTGATTACAGTATTGCATATTTTAAAGGGGTTTGGTTTACATTAAATTACCTATTTAAACAATTTTGCCTATGTTTATAGAAAATTTTTTGTAACGTTTGTTTTTGGATATGCTAAATAAAGTTTTTTAAGATGCCTCATGTTTTAAAATATCAGTTCTACAAAACTGCAGTGTTTTTAAGTGATGCTCTTTTAATTTCCTTATCATTTGCAGTGAATCGGTTGTTTCGATAAAATATATTCTTTCAAAATTCAGGCTCACTTTTAATCAGATTTGTGATTTTGTTTATTTTCCATTTTTTAAAAAAAGCATTTGTTGTAGCCATAGCTAAATAACCGTCGCAGGCAGAGGGAAAGCAGAAATTGTTACAAAATGAAACAGTACACCATAGCAAAAAAAGTTTAAGTCAGGGGACTTTGTTTCAAAGTTGGCTTCAGCCATTTGAAGGGAAGTGGTTGCAGAATTTTGCATCATGTGAATGAGTAGCGAACAAGAAAAAAAGCCCCTCGTGTAATGGTCCTTGCTGGGAACTAAAGATCTCCATTCCAGTCAAGACCAATGTTTAGCAGAACGTGTCCCTGATATTTTTTCACTAGCTCCCTGCATGGCTGGAGGCTGTTGGAGATGTTAGTGAAGCCCGACAGGAGGCATGTAATTTAGAGTTTCATGAACACGAGTGCAGTTTTGTACATAACAAAAAACCATAATACAAAACAGTTTTGTACGTAACAAAAGTGCAGGAAGAGTCACATGGAGCAACAGAGCGTGTGTGACTTTCCAAGCCATCATGTGCGTCGTGTAGCACCCTGCTCCCCTCGGCCAGCTTGTACGTGCGCAGCTCAGACCAAGGCCGTCCGAACAGAACGCTCCCCGTTGGGTTAAGTGGCATTCGCTGTGCAGGGACACGTTCAGCATCCCGAGCCTACATCCATCAGCACTGGCTAACGTGGTTGCACATGGTTCAGTGCACGATTGCCTCTGCGTGCCCCACGTGCAGCTATTGGAACGTGGCGGGTATAATGTTAAACTGCTATCGTGAATCTCAGGGTCTATAAAAATCAAATCGTCATGCCAGGTTACTAGTGATGAATGTTCATTATTGGTTCATATGCCCTGAACACTGATCTCTGCCACTCTAAATCACACCGATAGATTCCTTTTTATCTTCTGCATAATGTGAACTTTGTAAATGTTTCCTAGTGCTACTTGCTTGATTTTTAAAATGAAGAAAAACCATGTTCGGCTGAAAGCAGCAAGGTGACATCTGTACTATTTCGTTGCTCGCTTGATTGATTTGCTACAGGGTGATCGAGCTTTGCCAGAAAGTTGAACTACACTTTTCTTCTGCAGCAGGATCTCCGTAATTGTATTTTTGATTTGGTGGTGAGTTACTGAATGCTAAGCAACAAGTCAGTGCGGGAAAGGCCTTGCCTATATTCTCTTGATTGTATATATTACCCAGCATTTGCTTACCATTTAGCTCTTTGCAACAACATTTGCAACAGGACCTGCATTCTCTTTACCTGTCCTTTCTCAGGGTATCATGCAATAAAATCACACTAGCTGCTGTGCTCTTTTCCCCTGTCTTAGAAACAACAAAATCTAAGAATCAAAATGGAACCTTTTAGCGTGACCTGCTGTTTCCTTCTCCACTTGGAAGCTTTGTAGGTTCCTGCGAGGTTCCTGGGGTTAGCTGAGGAGCTTAAAGCAAGAAGGAAACAAGTACTCAGAAAACTTATTTCGATACTCCCAGCAACGACATCTCTGCGTGAGGAGTAATCTGTACCAGGCTGTCTTCCTGGCCTTTCCCGTGGCGTAGGATGTGTTTTCCCACAGAACAGGCCCTGGACCAATTCCATAGGTCAAAGGCTCCCAATTTGATTTTTTTCTTTATTTTCTTACTCAACCGTTGCCGCTGGCAGTGGCACAGCACCCGCTCCTCGCTCTGCACAAGGACTCATGTTGTTTGCTCAATGACTGCATGCTGTGAGGTCCCTACGTACGAGAACCTGGGACCCAAGCTTGCCAGCTTTCCTTCCTTGTCCCCTTACCTTGCTGGCTTGCTCACACCCCATGCAATATTTTGGTGCTGGACAAACACAGCTGAGGGGCTGAATTTAGGCATTTGGGAGCAGATGCAGGCAGCAGCCTGCTGTGGCACGTGGTGAGGCAGGGGCTATTGCTGCCTGTGGCCTCTCAGCTTCCAGTCTTAAGGCAGCCACTGCATGTGGATTGTTTCCAAGATTAAAACCACTGCGGGCAACATTTCGTGCCAGGAGTTTCTGCGAAAAGTGATACTGTCAGAAAATAGCAAGGACGATGTGACCAGCTCAGAAATGTTCCCTGTCTGGTACACCTAAACTGCCTTATCACAAGTCATTTATTCCCATTTACTATTAGAATTGCTGTTCTTTCTTTCTTTCATTTTTGCATTGTCTGCTTTTCAGTTCATTTTTCTATTGTGCCCATAGTTTTTCCCTTACAGTTGGATGAAGATGAAATATATCTGCCCTCTGAAAGAAAACCCCATGCATGAGAGTTGGTCAGACTACATTTTTTACGTGTAGCCACCTCACCAGAGCTTTAAATAAAACTGAAAAGTTCCATACTGATGTCTGCTGTGTCTCCCAATAATGATACTTACGCCTCAGTATCCCCTTTTCATGTGCAGTCTTGTGGGCTTGCATCCCTGAACATTAGGTTGGTGTCTCTACATGTACTTCTTCCATCCAACAGCCATGTGAGATTGTGTTTTGGATTGTTTCCAACTTGCCTTGACTTCAAGAGTCCTAGTCAAAGTATAACAAAGGCTGGGCACGCTTGCACATTCATTTGCTGGTAGCGTAGGCAGCAGCAAGCAAATTCCTCTGTGAAAGCACCTGATGAGCATGGAGGGTTGAAGGTAAATACCAACTTTAAAATGAAAACGGCTGCCTTCCACACAACAAAACACTGAACCCAAACCAAAGACGGACTCTGCCGCCCTGGGCGCTCCCGCTGCACTGGGGAGGGTTTAGCACAGGACCAGCGAGCTGCAGCACGGCTGCCTGTGTGCTGCGGGCAGCAGCCCGTCTGCCGGCATAGCAAGGCTCGTGGGCAGGGAGCAGGTCCGTCATCCTGACAATTGGCACAGCCCAGGCAATTGCGTGTTGTTCCTTCTGTGGGCATTGCCCACAATAAGCACATTGTAATGCTTGAAGGTTCTGCTCTCCACTTGTGGGTGCTCATCATAATTTGAGGCGTGGAGGCAGCTGGGAACAAAACGTTGCTTCAATGTCTACGTGTCCCCAGTGGTCCCCAGGGACTGGTGCTCTTCCACGTCCGCGCCGTGTTGGCACGGCCAGGCCCCCGCAGCCCTGCCCAGCGCAGCACCCCCGCGCCCTGGGAGCAGCCTGCGCTGGGCAAGGCCACCAAAGCCGCGCTCTGAGTAGCGCTATAGGAACTGGTATTGGCGTTCATGTAGCCTTTTTATTCTCAGTGTGAGCTCCCGATTTTATTTTTTTTTAACAGTGTAATAACTCCTGCAAGATGAAAGGATGTCTGGCACATTTAGTCAGATATGTCTGGTAATGGTAAAAAGCTAGACGCTTCATTTTTCTATTTCTGGGTGGGTTTTTTTCTTCTCTTGCCGATTTTTGCGTTTTGTTTAGTAACAGTGCTGAATAATGATAACTCCTTGTTCTGTCCCCCCTAAAATCTTTCACATGCTTGGGAAGCACATAAAAGTTGATATTTTTATTGTGCAGATTCTTTAGAAGAAACATAGGTTTGGAAATAATTTCTAATGTTATGTTCTCTCTGATCATTTTTTTCAGCCTTATGAAGTGTTATTTGTAACTCAGCTTCCCCTTTCTTACCTATTTGTGCTGCCACCTTCACTAACTTTCAGCTTTTCCACACAGGCAGCTTGGCTCTGTGAAAACACTACTGTCTCCCCCATTGGCAGGAGAAGTGTTTAAAAAAGGGGTTTCTGTCCTGCACAAGGCTTTCAGATTTCAACATTTACTGTTCTGCATAAGCACAACATTGACAGCCTGAGGAGCGTTCACAAAATCATGATACCAGTGCCAAAATACTCAGTGGCTTGGGGCTGTCAGCAAATCCCCAGCCCACAAGGAAGGCCTGGTTCTTGCACTGACCTTGCCATTCACCCGTGGCCCTGGAGCAAGGATTTGAACTTGGGTTTCCTCCATTGCAGGCTGCTTTGCATATTAGACCAGGCTAGTAGTCTTCATCTTTTTCAAACTTCAAAACCCCTTGAAATTTCCTGCAATATATGCAGATTTCTGGGTATAGTGAATTTAAAATACTTACCATAGACTTAATATACTTACTAGCTTCTTATGGATTGTTGGAAAGCAGACCGGTATTTTTCTGTTAGTGGATATCACAGGGTGTGGGTTTGAGCCGCTCCTCTTGGGTTTTTTGTGTGCTGGTGGCACCAACCTTCCCAATATACTTTTTGGATCACAAATTCCATCTGGAACCTGAAAAGTCTTTGCCAGTGCAGGTTTTGTTGCTTGTTTTTGTCAAAACTGGCGTGGTCCCATGAGCAATTTTAGCTTCACTGAATTACTCATCAGTACAGAAGAGTTTATTAAAAAAATCCTGAGCACCAGTGGTTGATGGTTATATGATTGACTACAGTGATGTCTCCTAGCAACTTGACTGAAAAAAAGACCATCCTGCATTGCTCATTTGTCCAGAGATTCCCAGACTGCTGTGTAAAAACTTACTCATCTTGATGAGGCTGACTTAGTCATCTCACTTCACCAGTGCTCCCTGCACCATATTTTGTGCTGTACTGTTGGAAAGGCTTCTCCAAGAGTGACATTAAAGATATAAGCACCAAGAGTGACATTAAAGATATAAGCCCCATTCTCAGACTTCTGTTTCAGGGGCAAGACATATGCACAATGCCCTCCCAGGCAGCTGAGTAGCACTACCCTACATCACTAAAACATCCACCTCCCTCTGGCCTGCACTTTCCCAGCAGATCTGTGCCAGGGCTTGCAAAGGGTAGAGACCTGCGGAGTTCATTTTGCCGTCGGACACAGGTTTTCAGAGTCAGGTAGAGCCTCTGGACCTTTCATCTGGTATCGCCTGTGTGCAGGTGATGATGACAAATGATTGGCCAGCTGACAGTCAACAGCATTTTGATAATCCTTGCTTTTAAAGAGATTGCTGCTGTTAGTTGGGAACAAATGCTCCTCTTCCACAAGAATTCACAGGTGAGATGCTGCAAGACACTACCCTGCTATCCGCCTTCTCCTCATGGCATTCCCCTCTCCTGCCTCAGATAGGCTCCTCAGGCTGCAGTGACGCTGTATGTCACCATCACAACTGCTGTCTATGTTGATCTGAGGCTGGCTAACATTCAGCAGAGATGTGATGGAGGTGTTGCTGGGTGAGAGAGATGGCAGAGAAGCTGTCCTTTCCCCCTCCCGAAGAAGAGCGTCCAGCACTGATGGAGAGCTCATTGACAGGACGTGGTCCTGGCATGCAAGCTGCTGCGGCGCATGCCCTACGGTAGTGGCCACGCTGCCTGGCCTGCCAAACTGCATTTGACCATAAAGTAATGTTTCTGAGATTCGGAGGCTGTCATTGCTAAGCGGCCTTTTTTGCTTCATGCCAGCCTATGGCAACAGCTAATGTGGAAGGAACAGCTTAGCTACGAGCAAGGCACAAACTGCTGGGCTATGAAACCTGTGCCGGCCACCCTATGACCTGGGGTAGCCCTTCTGCTTTACAAACCCCTAAGCTGCCATGGACCTCTCTGCTTGAGAGATCACTTCTCTCCTTGTGCCATACCCCTGCAACTACAGGCAGCAACATCTTCTCTGGGTTTGTGCTGCAAAGGAGATTGGGTGAGCATCAAAAGCTTTCCAGGTCCATGGAGTTGTCTCTCTCTCTCTCTCTCTCTCTTACTCACGGGGCCTTAATTTTAATTTCTTGGGGGCATGTTGTAAAAGCTGCATTTTTTTACATGGCTTTGAAAGGAGTATAAAGAAACTATGTGAGGGTGCTTTGGGGATGTTTCTGCCATCACTGTCCAGTGCCTGATGCAAATTGTTTTCTGCGCTTTGTTACTTAAACTGCCGGCAGGTGAGTTAATTAATTTTAATAGAATGCTACAGGGTGGGTTTTGCAAGTCTAATTATTGGGAAGCCACTCAGAAATGTTAAAAGGTCTCTTTTAATGCCAAATCTAAAGGAAGTGGTACAATTAAATAATGGTCTAGTCTTTTTCTTAATAAAAAAAAAAAAAAAAAAAAAAAAAAAAGAAGAGAGAAAAAGAAAAGGAAGAAGCCAGGTCAGTTGAAGCAATTACACTAGTAGTAGTACAGGAGTGTTAGAAGTCCTCCAAATCCCTTGGTTTTGTTCATGTAAACATATCTCTGATATCTTTATTGACTTTGTTGTCTATATTTGGATCAAGGTAATGCACACTTCTCTGCTTTGACTCGGCCTGCCTTCTTTGCAGCAGTTGGTATCAAGATACTAAGCAAATCCACAGTGGGGAGATCATCAAAATGGGGACACTGGGCCAGTCATACCGTACCAACCACCCTCAAGGGCAACCAGAGATACTGGTCGGCTAAACTGGATCGGCCAGCGCAGGCATTCCTGGTATCTGTGTGAAGGACTCAGTCTCCGGAGAGGGTTAATGGGAGGCTTGCTGGCATGCAGCCAGGCAGTGGGGAGGGAGGGAGGTGTGCAGGAATGCTGAGGTTATCCCAGCAAACGTGTAGGGATTGTCTAACCTGATCCGCAGGTGTTCTCATTCCTTAGGATTTTTGCAATCACCTCTCTCCTCTGGTGGTGTGTCTAAGGCTATCTCTGCAGGGCAAGCAGATAAAGTGTCCCCTAAAGCCAAGAGAATTGCAATGTTTTTCTTGTAGAAGAAAATAGCTTCTGTCACCAGCATGTCTCCTTGTCATTTCCCTTCTAAGGCCCTGTCTGTAACAACACTAGGGTTTGACCTGCTGTATTTCACCTTAAGAAATCAACAGAGTGGTTGAAGTTGGCTTTCACATGCGTTTATGTATTTGGGTATCGACTCCGATCTGCCCTGGGTATGAGAATACCTCTGAGGTGAGAGCAGCAAGTTCCTGTACCTGCCTCTGGCCTTCCATGATTAAATGTGTTCAACGCTTGGCTCTTGCTGTGGTTGAAAAGAACTGATAAAGAACTGAGGAGAGTTAAATCTTGCTTTATTTCAGGTGTTTTCCCTTTAGCCATGTTCCTCTTGAACTGAACACTCTTCAGAACATCTCTCCACAGATTAGGCTTTCTTTTTTATTCTAGCCTATGCCAAGGTAAATTTGTAAGAGAAGTTTTCTTTCACTTGTGTATAACCTTGAGAAAGATTCTTTCAGCTGGTAGTTTGACTAACCTAACGAAGAATAGAGCTGAGAAATTTTGTCTAATCTCACCATATCGGAAAAGATGTATTAAGCTTGTATTAAGAAATGAAAAGATTTAAAAGGCAGTGGTCACGCACAAGTCCATCCTCATTACATCTTTCCACGCAACTATTTCAAGCTTTCAGCTGTTGTTGAGCTTTGTTTCTATTCCTAATAAAACCAATATGAGACAAATAATGAAATATTGATTTAGCAACTCGAAACTTTTTAAACTGCCATTTTATTCAGTGCATCCATAGGCAGCGCAGCAGAATGAAAGTTTTATTGTAGACATGAAAGCACCTATTGGCTTGAGCATGACACGACGAAATTGTAACAGAGCAATAAAATTGCAGGGCACATTTACGCCATCTGCTTCATAGTGGAAAAACAAAGAACATTTTGGTGATGGCCCCAAACAATAAATCTGGATTTAGGAAAGAAAAACAATTGGAGCTTGTAATGTTAGGAACAGCCTAGGATGTTACACCCCCTCCTTCCCCCCCCTGTTTCTCCGCTGCAAAGTTCTCCCAAGTGTTTCTTGGTTTAGGCATCCTTAGCTGTTATAGTCTGCTGGGTTAAGGGCTCTAAGAACCATCTTTAAGTCATAGAACATGGATTCAACAGACATTTGCCTCTTCCTATCTGTCTATTGTTTTTAGCACCTCTTCATTTTTGGAGAGGGGAGGAAGGAAAGCGGTCAAGTTGCATTGCTCCGCGATCAGTCAGCGATAAGAAACAGAGTTAAAAGGTCATGATCTATTATCAGGACGCAACCATGAAACAAAGGTTTTGTTCAATCTTCCATGAAAACAATGCAAAATCTAGCAGATAAGCCCTATGTTATCAGAAAATGAGGCAACTAGATTACTGTAAATCATAAAGTATATGAAGGAAAGGCATTTTCCTTGGGAAATCAGTGTTGTAAGGTAAGAGGGTTCTCTTATTCTGGCCACTCTTCAAACATTCAGTATTGTGGCCTTTGGATTTTTAAATATCCTGTGACCTTAAAGAAGGGACCATAAAATACCATCCTTGTAGCTACTGAAATCTGGAGATACAGAATGTGATTAAGATGGGTAATAAATATTTTAATTATTTTTGTCGCAAGGTTATAAATGTTATAGCATATCTACCTAGTAAGAAATAAAAAAGACATCTTTCTTCTTTGGTGGGTGGGATCTCCTGCAGGGAGTTTCTGCACAGTTTTTTACAGTTTTCTGTGTGTCCCCTTTCCCACAACAGTCCTCTGTAATGTACCTGCGTGACCTTCTGTAATGATATCTGTTCAAAGGCCGTGGATTGACCTTCTGGGGGAAGAAAGAAGAAGACAAAAAGGCGTCAGGGTTGTTGAAGCCTCTAGTTTCTGGTCCAGCTACAGCAGTGTGATCACCTCGGGGCATCTGCGCACACTTCCAGTGGCAAAACCCCGCTCTGGCACAGTCCTCCCTCAGTCAACTACACGTCCCCAGTTCCTCAGCCTGGTTCCTCGACCTGCCAACACGTGGTGGGTATAGGCTCTCCTACAGCCCCCCAGCCCCCCCCGCCAGCCTCCTGCTTTCCCGCAGAGACAGTTGCTGAGAGTCTACCATCAACTTCGGTGGTGGAGGTTTTCATCCTTACCCAGCCGTCTCCATTAGGCACCTAGTTACCTGCCTGGCACAAATCGGTGCCTGTCAGATTTTAAACAAGAGGGGGGGAAGCAACTGGGCTTGTTTTTGTGTTTAAGCCACAGAAGGCAGAGTTTTCATTTTTTACAGTGTTCACCAGTTTTAAGATGAGAGCTTGAAAAATGCCATTAAAATGAAGGATGGTTGCAAGGTAATAAAGAAACAAGGACTTGAGCTAAAAGGCAAAAGACTGTAGTGGCTCAGGTTGTAAAAGCAGTGGGAAATTTAATGACCCCACAGGAAAGTCAATCTGTCTGTTAATGTTTAGTTTTGTCATTTCTTCTGAAAAGTAATAAACTTCTATTTGCTAATCTATTGGTTACGGAACATGGGGTCAGGCTCCTGCTGAGCTTAGCTCTGCCAGTCTGTCTCAGGTGAACTTGCTGACCTTCCCGGTGTAATAGGTAAACATCGCAAGCAAGAAATAAGTACGCAGGTACTTAGGAAAAGTTACAGTTGTGGGGAAGGGAAGTTGTCATGAACTCGACTGCAAGAGCTACAAATAGTCTGCAAATTCTCCTACTATTGAGTCAATTCAGCCAGTTAAGTTATTTGAGCTGGGCAAATGCAAAGAATAAAGCTGTGATTAATTAGTAGTGGCTGATGCCCTGGTTCTGTAAGGAGACATTTGTCTGGACGCTGTAGAATATTGCAAATCTCGTAGCAGAGGTAGGAATCAAATAAGATAAAAATATGAATCTCTTTGCTTATGTTTAGCTATTAAGAACACATATTATGTATTATTACATGAACTTAACTAGGTAGCAGGAAGAGCATATGTAAAGAGGGACCTTGAAAGCTAGCTAATTTAAAGAAGTGTATTTTAACTACAGGCTAAAATAATTCAGCTAAAAGCGGTATAGTTGTGCCCTTTGTGGTGGAACAAACCTCTGCAAAGCAGGAAAGTGGCAAACTTTAGACAGCACCATCCACACAGGCTGCTGCTGTGAGCGCAGCCCTGGGAGAGACTGGGGAAGTCATCTGCTCCTGTCCCCTGACACAGGGCAGAGCCAGCCCCGTCCTATAAAGTTCTTCATTTGGGTTAAAGTTTCAGGTTGGCTTCATTTTAATCTTATCTGCTTCCTAAATCAGAAGCTGATCCTGTTAGGTTATGCTTTGTGACCAGCATGTTTGAGCAGCTTTGCACAGCAGTTTGCCCTCTGGGAATGGGGCTGTGCGTGGGTGGGATGTGACTTTGGAAGTGGCTGAGCTGACAAAACTCTTCAGGCTTTATCACTCCCCCTTTTTTTTTTTTTCTCCAGTTAAATAGTGGGGATTATTCAGAGTCCAGCCTCTGTATATGCACATCCCTCACAGTGTACAAATTTAACTGGAGATTTATGAATTGGTTACATACTGCATGTCGCACTAAATTGGTATTTTCTTCTTTATGATGCTTTAATAAAAAAATGTGCAGGTCTATTTACACACGTGTCTCACAGATAAAACTTCTTTAAAGTCTACTCAAGTTTATTTTGGCTTAAAACCCTATTGCAATTTATGGTTGAATATATAACACAAATAAAACTTTACATTTAAAGAGTTCTAAAGCTTTTTATAGTTTCCATCTTTTTTCCCCCCCCTTTTCTCTTTTTTTTTTTTTTATTGCTGGCTGGCATTTGGTTCTACGGGCAGGAAAAATAGCTTTCCCCAATAGTAACATCCTTTTCCATTAAGCAAATCTTGTTGATGTAAAAGCAATTTTCCAGCCAGCAGTTTGCTATTGCTAAAGTACAGTGAAAAGTTGGTGAAAAATAGCCTGGAGAGGGCCACTATTTTCATCAAAAGGAATGAACCTGTAAAGGGTCATCCTGGTCTGCAGGCTGTCCTGGCACAGCAAGGGCCACCATCAGGGCAGGAACCTCCACCAGCAGCCCCAGGGCAGAGCTGGGACGGGCACAATGACCAGAGTCCAACACAGACCCGGAGACCTCACAGCTGGGGATATGGGGCAGTTCTGAGGCTGAGCCAGGGAGCTCAGCAGGCTAAGCAGGGGCAGCAGGGTGTGCTCCCAGCCCAGAGCAGAGGCCCCTGATGCTCTTCCTCACCACCTTTCCCCACTGGAGCCGGCCCTGGGCAGGGGCTGCAGAGCCCCGGGGTGCCCCAGCCCTGGCCCAGGCAATGGTTTGACCCCCATAACCAGCAGGATCCTCCTTTTGGTGCCTCCTGTTGCCTTCTGCCTGCTCTGCACGGGTGCGACAGGGCAGAGCTGAGGCCGGCAGCCTCCCAGCCCGGCTCCAGTGTGCCCTTTGCCGCTTTGGCACGCATGGGCATAGTCCTGATGTGCCACTATTTTTACTCATGCTTTAATCTGCTAAGCACTCCTGTCAGAAATTTTTTTTCTCTCTTCACCCTGACAGCATCGTGCGTGTTCGGTGCGTGCGGCCAGCAGCAGCCGCTCCGTGCCCCCTGGTTCGTGCCGTACCGCTCTCACCGCACCTTTCTCTGAGCAGACTTTCCTGGTGTCTTTTCTGAAGTAAATTTGGGAACTGAAAACTTACTAAAGATCACTTGAAAATACATTGCACCTAGGAAGATACCACATCGGTCTTCTCTGTGAGTGTATGGTGCCTCTCAAGGCCCGCAGAAAAGCCGTGGGCAGCAGAAGTGCAGAGGTAACCATACTCCCCGCCTGTCCGTTGTGTCCAAAGGAAAGACAAAACAAAAATGAGAGTAAATTGATTTTTTAATTTTTCATGATGGCAGCACAGCCAATTCTCACAGCGGGGCACAGGATCATTAGAGACTGACCTGTCCTCATCATTACAGAAGCGCTTGCGTCACCCAGGCAATTCTCCAAGCTCAGAGTTTCTCCCCGACCTGCTGAGACTCGCCCCCTCAGCGCTGCCACGGTCTCTGTGGCATAAATAACTCCCTGCTTTCCACCATCTGCACTCCTGCCCTCGGTGGGCGGCAGCGCACCCTCGCGAATGCTGATGGCTTAGTGCACGCATCTAACGCGGTGCGTGCCGGGGGCCACGTACGTAAGCAACGATTTCACGGGCGGTGACGAATCAAGCTAGTTACTTCCTCCATTCCACAGAGCTGCCCAGCGGTTTACAGCAATTAAACAGCATGATGTGTGGAAGAAGCACACACAGTAATGCCTATGCCATGCTAAAAATGTTGATCCTTTTGTGGCTGTGGCCCTGGCACAACCTGCACCCTGGTCCCTGCTGCTGCCTGCCCACGCCGGCGCGTTGGGCTGCATGTGGATGGGCTGGTTGGCTCTGGAGGATTCGGTCCTGCCAGGCCTCTCTGCGTCCCTGCAACATCCTCCCCGCCTTCCTCTCCTCATCATCCTGCTGCAAACCTGCACGGTTCTTTATCTCACCTTGCTTATTTATTCATTTTAAGCATTTGCTTTAAGAAAGTGTTGCCTCCTTCCAAGAACATTACTCGCAGCGTTTCTGATGTCGTCCGTCTCTCGTTTACCTGTCAAGATCCAGTTAATAACTCTGGTTCTCCTTTCTAATAGCTGGTGACACTGCAACTCACTACCAGAGCCAGGAGCTGGCAAGCAACTTCCATGTAAAGCAAAGCAAAGACAAATCACTCGTCTAGAACTGAATCACTCAGAAGAAAAATCTTCCAGCTGCATCTGATAAGACAGCTGCAAAATACACACGGCCTTTTGGAATATAAGACAGAACATGAAATATGTGGAAAAACCCCCAAACATTTCTGGATGGCATTATCAAAAATGTTTAGCATATGGCTAGCAGTTTCCAGTCAAGCAGAAGATAAACCTTTTATAGACTGCAGTAGGAGCGGTGATTTGCTATCACTGGCACTTTCGAAAAGCACATTTGGATCAACCAGGCTAGAAGGTGATACAGAAATTTGTCAACTAAACAAGGGATCTTATGGACCTGGGGTTGAGATACAAAATAAGGTATATAATTGCGTAAGGGTCAATGAAAGTAAGGACATGAAACTATAGAATCTTATTCATAGTGTTAGTCCTATTGGAACGACTGATAAATGGGCTACCCCCTGAGGATGAGTTGTGGCACTGAGCCTCCAGTTTGGTTGTCTCATGGAGTGTCTGAGATATGAAAAAACCAAAGTTTTCTTCCGATGTTTAGCTGTCCTGGGTTGGATAGCAGCACAGGGTCATATTAGCTTCTGTGAGATGAAAGAAATTTAATGCATACTGATTATATGTTACCGTTACAAGCAAAATAGCAACACTTTAAAAGAGTAAATGCTCCTTCTATAAATACTATGCACATGCTGTAGGATGAAATTCTCAGCTCAATAGCCTGAGCCTTTTTTTCTTTTTTTTTTTTTTTTTTTTTTTTTTAAATCACGGCAGGGGACTGCCGTGGCTGCTGCTCTGTTGCCCTCTCGTGGGGCCAGGCGAGAAACAGCAGCTGAAAGCGCCGGGGCTGCCACACCTCCCCCCCCCCCCCCCAGTACCCCGGTTTTTTTCTCCTTACCACGTTGGGACACCCTCACATGGTAAAATATTTAGCTAAATAAATGCGGTTTTCCCCTAAATCTCCCATTTCTGCGTTTCTGTAGCAAACAACCCTGAGGCACTGCTGGAATTGCAAAGATTGTCCCGAAAAAAAGCCATCAAAGCACTAAGCAGCCCAAATCCGGAACAAGACCTCTTCCCAATCCTCTTTCTGCGGGACTTTATGTAGCAAACAGTAATTGCAAAGCACCCCGATTTTCCTTGGCACAGTGCGTGGGTAAAGTATGTGCCAGAAGCAAAGAGAGCGTACTAGGGGCGGAAGTCTATACACGGATCCATTTTTGCCTTGCTGTGAATGATGCCATCTATCACACGGATCGCTGCAATTGCCTCCCACGTTGTTATAGCTCATCTCTATTCTGTGCTCTTCTTCTGGGAATTTTAAAGCAGCGCCTTCTCGTCTAGCCAAGGTGCTTTTGTCACCCGCGCTGAGAGAGCTGTCTGAGTACTTTGTGGTCTCTGAAATATTTATCCTCTCACTTTTCTTGTCAGGTAAGGAAATTCTCCATTTTGCAGATGACAAAGTGAGGCGCACACATTAATTCTCAGATCCAAAAAGAGATTTATGCACGCAAAGTGGTGCTTAGGCAGAATATAAGAGTCTATATCCAAACCATACATTGAGAAAAGCCCCGTTCAAGGGCCAGAGGTGTCTGCTGGCACGAAGGAAGCTGGCAGGGAGTTCCCTTCTCTGCCTGAGGGAGAGGAAAAGTGACAGTGCTTCAACTCCTTGTTATGAGCCATTTATTTCTGTATATGAAATAGAAGTTCCTAAATAAAACTGCATTCAGCTAGGACTTCACATGCAGCCTGTGCCACTAGCAATCATATTGGGGTGGAGGAGGAGGCACAGCCCACAGAGCTCCCAGAGGGGAAGGAATCAAGATCTTGTCCTGCCCTGCTGGGACTAGCTGAGAGAAACGCTGCCTCACTTGTTTTATGCACATGGGACACCTACACCCCCAGAGAAAACCTTCCCTGAGTGCCGACTGCAGTGTTCAGAGGCATACTACACATGATCTTGGCTTTGCTGAGGTGACCAGCTAGGTGTACACTTAGTTTGTGAGGCTGTTCAGGGCCTGACCTGCTGTTCAGAACTCATTTCACAAGCCTGAACTATCCTGGAGTTCAGTTAAGACGACTTTATCACAACACATGACACCTAACTTCTGCCCAATCACCTTGAGCACTGCTCCAGCAAACAGCAAACCTGCGTCCCAAGCTCTTCTAATCCCATGGAAGCGTGAGCCTCTACCTCCCTGAGCTCAGAAAAATGTCCTAAACATCAGGCACTGCATATTTGGGGTGGGAACACTTCCTGTTACTCTTGGGCTGTTGTACCTCTGAGAGTGGGAGGACCACGGCACCGGCAGAGAGCGGCCCTGACCTGGAGCTCAGTGGGCTGCGCGTTTCCCGAGGGCAGGACTCTGGCTCCTACGCCAGAGCATTTTCTCTGTTTTATGAGCGCTGTGCTCCAATACTCCTAGTAGCCTGAGGAACCACAGAACACCCCTCCCAGAGCTAAGTGCTTATGCCCAAGGCTACTGATCCAGTCCCCCGTGGGGCCCCCTGCCTCCTGCTCTCACGAATTCACCACTTTTGACTACAGAGCAGCCTGGGTTCAGTAAGAGAGGTGAGGATCACCTCTGTACAAAATGCCCCATAAACTGGCAGCTGACAGCTTTTCCTGTAATGCAGAGCCATTCCTTCAAATGTCTGCAAGGGTGATGCTGGTTTGGGATTTAGCTCTTGCCTCCCGGGGATGTTTTGTAATCTCTGGCTACAGAAGAGAGCAGGGCTTCCAGGGCTCTGAATCACAGTTCTCTGGGGAAACATCGAAGAGAAGGTTTCAGACACAGCTATCTCGGTGTTTCTCATTGACTAGTTTAAAACTCCCCCTGTGCTCAGTGATTTGGCTTTTGGGCATTCCCACTTGGATGCCTGATTTTCCTGTCTTGGATGGAGAGTGACTGTCACCCCGTTACATCACCCTTGCAGATGGCAGCAGCAGGACTAGTGCCGGCAACAGAGATGCCACCTCCCACGCATCCCAGCTCCTCCAGCCCACTGCTGAATGCCTGCTGAAGTGCTCTTGACTGTTGGAAGCAAACAGTCATGCTGGACAGAATGCTTAGTTTTCTTACTTGCATCTATGAGAAAGAGTGATTTTAGAGCCCATCTCCTGTGTGAAAAGGGTTGTTTATGTTGCTTACCAACAGCGCTCAAATTTAGGTGAGAAATTTAGACATCTAAATTAGGAGACTAGCCTGCCTCATTTCCCTTGTAGGGTGTGTGGAGGAAGAAAGCTCACCCAGAAGCTTTTCAAAGCTGGAACTAAAGGTCAGGGGCTGTCTTAAAGTCATCAGCAGTGAGTTACGTTAAAATCCAGTGCAACACCTGGATCTCCTGATTTGTCCTCTACAGGACCCTCTCCCCTCTAACTGTAAGATTAGGCATGTGTAAGACTGGGCACCTCCTTCCATTAAGGAGTGTGTCTCCTAAATGTGACTGTGTGAGGAGGCATAGCATTAGCACTTTTCTACTTGATAATGCAGCTCAGCAGTAAAGGAAAACGTTACTCTAGAAAACAGGTCCTGTTTTTCTGTGGACTGCAGATATCTTCTTTTGAATCCTCATTCGGCAAATCACTTGGGAATTGATTCAAAGCCCACCCAAAGAAGATCACATCTTAGTATGTACGTGTCTTTAAGCAGATGTTTAAGGACATCTCTATTCAGCAAAGCACACAAAAATCTGTTTGAATCCCACTGAAGGCCAATTTCCCCCATAAGGGCATTATTGAACGGGGATTTTGAAATACATCATCACCTCTGTCTGAATTCTTTCCTCACTTTGGAGCTCTACTGTTTCAGAAAGAAAAGCCATATGGAACTAATTATGCACATTTTGTCTAGCAGATAGGCATTATAGCAGATTGTGTTTTCCCTTCAAGTGATTGTCCATATGAGCAGGCAAACTGTGGTGCACATACATCCAAACATGCAAGACAAGATTTTTAGCCCTAACAACATCCATACTGATGTACCTCCTGCTTAGTTGCATAATAATTACAAGATGAACGCACTCATCACTGCCTATCTACCTGCCAAATGAGGCTTTTTTTCTTTTTTTTTTTTCTGCATCCTGCCCTCACACAGACCTTACTGGCTCTTTCAGCTTGTTTTTGTCCTCAGTTTCTTTCATTTAATAATTGGACTTTTTTTCTTTGTCTGTGGGCTCCTCAGAAATATAGAGTAGAGTTCAGATTACAGGACAGAGATTTCTCTTTCTGGCAGATATGTTATATACAACTGTATTGCCTCAGAGTAAAGTATGCTCCTGAGAAGTATATTATTTAGTGAAACTTCTATGCTGGTTTACAGAGAAACAAGAGGGGCCCAACACTGCAGAATTTCCACCAGACATAAATCCAGGGATAGAAAAGAGGCATTAATCACTTGCAAAGCAACCCAGGAAAGTGGCTTCTCCATCACTATTGACACCTTCATGACATTAGACTTCTCTTTATCTTAGGAGCATATAAGGTGGTTTGAGTGAGTTCCCTTTCTTTATCAGTGCCTCCAAAGTGGGATGGCTGGTCTCTAGCGTATGATGAAAGAGAAGCAATGTATTTTCTCATCTCTTTCACTCACCCAAAGCATCTCCTTCTCTGGATTTCAGGGCACTTCTCAGGCACTTCCTCAGCCCTGAGACTTACCAGCAAGCACTGAATAAGGATTTTATCTCTCTCAAGACAATCTAGATTACTCTTTTTTTAAGTCTTTCAAAACCACCAGTTTTCTTCTCAACTTCTCCTGCCTGCCAGAACAAGGCCTGGCTGTCAGACAGCTGAAAGGGATTTTGCCAAAGGGATTCTTCCACAGCCCCACATATGGCTCTGAGCCACCAGTCAGGTAGGCAAACTTGGGTGCTTGCCTTAGGCCAGGCTCTTTCCCAGAGCCTCTCCAGATCCTGAAAGACCGTGCAGACTGTTCCTCGTGTCCAGGCTATCTCCCTCCAGCTCCCTCCAAATCTTGCTCCAATGGCCAAAACCCCCTCTTAAAAGTACTGGGATGAATCTGAGACTTTGAAATGGTTTATGGTATGGTGGTTGTGTGATATATACCTCCTTCTTCTCCACACTGGCCCTTCTAGCAGTATCTCCTTTTGCAGCCTGTTTGGTAGACAGTGTGGGCAGACTGTTGTGATCACAGGTCACATCCTCCCAGGACCCAAACCAGAGCAGACCCTGCAAATGCACATTCTCACATAGGGCCATCTTCCTACAACAGGCCCTCTTATTATTTCTCTGCCTTGGTAGGAACAGGTTTCTTTGCAGCTTCATCCAAGGTACATAGTTACAGAAGTTCCTCAGCTCTTATGAGATGAAATAGCAGGTCTCCCTCAGACTGCCTGGTGCTAGGACTCAAGTATGATGTAACATTCATTTTATATCCACGTGCACTATTTCAAGTGGATCAATCAGTCAAACATGGTGGACATAGTCTTGATCTGCAGGACCTTGTGCAGCACCTAAGTCAAAAAGTGAGCCAGTCATAGCAGCACTCTGCATCTGAAACTGTTTTTCTTTTAAATTCACTTTATTCTGGACTTGTAAGTGACAGCAGGAGCCTTGGAAAAGACTCAGATGTCCAATAATTCTTACATGAGAAGTCTGGAGAGAGAGAAGATACAGCAAGTAAAAGGCTGTACATAGCAAACATTTTTATTTAGAATCACCAAGTACAGAGTTCTTTTCACCCTTTATAAACATCTCTTCTTCATCTAAATGACAGCAATTGTTGATGATCTGTCTCAAGGTAGAGCTCTTAACCTTTTCCTTATTCAAGCTGTCACCTTCATGAATGTTTTACAAGTGAAACTTGATGCCATGGTCACAGTAGCCATTCAGTGCTTTGCTGCTTCAGTTTTGGTAAAATGTATGTATAGGCATTGCCAAGAGAAACACAGCAAGCAATGGAGGATCTTCTTGAAAGCCTGGAGGTCTTCAGTCCCAGAAAAGATGAAACTCTGAGTGGTGCAAGAAGTCAAGGGCTACCGTTTGATCTCTAGAAATATCTAGAGCCACTAAGCATAAGCAACAGTGTACACTATGTTTATCTTTTAGTGTGGCCAGTTCAGAAGCCAGTCATCCTCCATGACAGCATATCAATAGAGTCTTGAGATACCAAGATTCAGCTAGACATCACTGCTGCTGGAAGCCACTTGTTTGTACCTACCAGCCTCTCGTACCTTCATATTCTACATAATAGCTTTGGAGGCATATTGAAGGATACAGTCTTCTCTCTCCCTACACTATCAATCTTCATTATCAATCTCTTTCAACAACTAATTAGCCAGGTATCTTTCTACATAGGAATCTACCATTTCAGAGGCTGAGGTGCTGGACAATGCAACTCGTGGAGACAGACTGCAGTCTGGTTTCTTTGGTGCTACTTATTCACCTTCTTTTGCTGGACACTCTTCTCAATGGTTTCAACTTCTGCAGCAACTGGCTTCTCTTCTAGAATAGGGGCTAGAAAACCAGCCCTCTTCATCTCAGAAAGAAGGACATTCACATCAATCACTCTTTTCCCTCAGAAAATGGGTTCCCTTTGGATTGCCTCCCAGCAGACTCTCAGCGTCAACCACTTTTGACAGTCCCCTGCCTGACTGTATTCCCTCTTGTAGTAGCATGAACTTTTGAGTAGCTGGAGGAATTATGCTTTCAAACCAAAACTCTGACTGAGGCAATCTGTAACAGATGCCTGAAGACTTGAACGCAGTGTATGGATTTGTTCACTCTTATAAATTTGTGCTTCCTGTCCATCAAAGAGCCACCACCAGTTCTCCAGAGACATGGGCTGTCTGGAAAGTGTGCCAGCCCTTCCTTTCATATCCAGGCAATGATGGCCAATGCTAATTCTACAAGCAAGAAAGGAAGTACCAGGACATGTTCCCTTTGTTGAGAAGCAGCAAAGCGCTGTATCTGGGGCATGATGTTCCTGACCAGTTTCCTGCAGTCTACCCCTCTACCACTCAAATTACAGGTCGTGCTACCATTCTTACAGACAGTCCAAGTCAGTACAAACAATTCAAGATGGTATCTTCACAAAATTTTCTGTGATTGGGGATGCCCCATGATCAATTTTCTTATGACTTGGAAAGATAGAAAGTCTGGTATTTTCAGTAAAGGGATTTTGGGAAGAGTGGCTTCATCTAAACCTCAAGTGCCTGTATCTCACAGCACTGTGGCTGGAAGACTCTTGAGGTGAGAGCATGACTGATCTTGCATAGGATGAAACCTCTTTGTAAAGAACACAAAGGAGTCTATGAGATCTAAACGAAAGCCAGTGGACTGGGGTTTTGACATTATATATAAATGTGCCTGTGACACATAGGGGGATTCTTTAAGCACGATCCTACAGCACTTACTGAAACTTAAGAACATAGAGCTCTTCATCAGTTCATTGAAAGTGCATCTGACAGCTGTAGCCACCTTGCCCTCTCCCATAGAAAAGTGCTTTATTTTTCCAACCAACTGTTAGATCACTTCAGAGTATCTCTGCCAGTCAGGCACCTGATCTCTGACTGGGACCTAAATTTGGTTCTTGCAATGATAGTGGGCCATACATTTGAACTCAGCATGTCCAGTATCTGCCTTTACCTTTCTCTCTTGTCACTTTAGATAGAAAAGTTGGAGAGATTCAGACTCTTATGACTGCTACAGGACTGTTACTACTGTATGGCATTTCATTTCAGATATATCCAAAGTTCTTAATCAAAATGGTTCTCATTCCTGACTAATTAAAAAAAAAAAATCATCCTCTGGTTGTGACTAAAATAGCCTTTATCAGTCACAGAGGCAACACAACACAGCCTAGTTGCTAAACATCATTTTTTGTTTTATTCAAACAGGATACAGCCCTTCCTCAGTTCTTTATCCCCAACACAGAGAGATTATATGATAACTGCAGTAGCAAGCAGCTTGTATTTCAGATGATCCAAATGTAACACCAGTAGAATATATAACACATTTTTTAAAGTAGCACGTAAGTATCCCTGTTATCACTCATGTAGTGAGTACTGGGTTCATTTAGAGTGGGACCTTATTCTGACTTAAAGACAAATGGCAGGTTGTTGAATTGTGTAAATCAGATGCCAGTAAAGACCAAATAGTGAAGCTTAGCACCTCAGAAAGCACACTGCATTCATTCTCTTTAAAAGTGATGGGTATAGGTCTAACTCAAATCGCGGTGTCTAACATTGTGTCATTCTTGCTCATGCCACACCACTGGGGCTACAAGGCAAGCTCACCTCAGCTCTTCTCTCTTAAGGCTTCTTAGCATGAGGCATTCTGGGCATTTGATTAGCAGTTGTTTGGACTCCATAAAGATAACACGTTCATCCCAAATCTTGCAAATAAACCTATGTGTTATGTCATGAAAATATCTAATTTACACACATATAAACACACCTAGTACAGATAGATATGTATGTATATTATTTTACACTGAAAAGTTATATTTTAAATATTTTTCAGGATATGTTAACAGTGTTTGGGGAGGTGAATATTTTAATCTCTGTACATGTAAAGATTTGCATTAATCCTTGTCTGTACCTCAAAAGGAGAGAGAAAACCCAAGAGTAATACAGGCAAAATTTCTCAAATGTGTCCAAAAAAAATCTCTTCTATGCATTAAGCTTCTCTGTGTTTAAAGTTGTATATCTCAGCACTCTCCAGTTCTCTAAAATAGTATAGTGGATATATATGCTGGAAGACTCCAAAGCTCTCCATTCCATTAGCATTTTAGCTCTGAATTGCATTGCATTGATCCTACCACAAATACTTGTCCAATATGGAATATTGAATGCCAGGAGAAGGTAATGTTGAGGAACTTAAATTTCTCACATGGGACATGAATATGAAGGGAGAAGGTAGGAATTTATGGCAGGGTGAAAATTTGAAACATGTTTGGAATGGCTATCATTTGGATTAGATGGATGATTATAGTGTCAAACGGGCTTCCAGCAGAGTGAGAGGGAGAAGTTAAATTTTTTTTTTTAGAGCTATAGTTTGTCATATAGCTGTACTTGTGAGTGGCTGTATGACTATTTCCTTAATACATATGTAAGAGAATGAAAAGGGTATGTTATCAACTTTATAAACAAACATTCATATTTTACAGTCCCAGCTGGGACCAAATGAATATTTTACGGACTGAAAAGGCATTTTTGGGTTCACTTGGCACAATTCACATGGCAGATAATTTGGAGCTGGCCTCAATTTGAGCTGTAGGGGTTAGCGGCGAGTGAGAAAGGAATTGAAGGACGTAGGTGCGTGTGCTTCCTTGTGTGCTGCAATACTTGGCCTTGAAAACTCTGACTGAAGCTGCCAATTTTATATAAAATACTTAAAAATTAATGGACACAATGGCTCAAACTCATTTGTTCTGTCAGCAGGTCAGTGCCGCAATGACCATGCTACAGGTATGTTTAGTCCCTAATTCTGGCCAGTGAAAAAGGTGAATAGCTTTACTTCACCAGGAACAGGCAGCAACAATGATGCTTGCCCTTGTTTCATAAGGTCGTACAATCAGAGATGGGGAGTAAACAGCCCTTTGAGAAAGAGCAGCTATTGATCCAAATCTGACTCAGCTCTATTAATCAAGTTTGGAAAAGTGTCTGAAAACAAATCACATTTCATTTTTCAGTGGCATAAAACACTGAGGGGGTTGGGTTGGTTTGCAATATTTTCATTGTTTGGCCACTTCAGTGAGAAATCAGTCATTTGAAAAACATAAGCAGTTAGAAACTCTCAACTAACTTTTGATTAAAAGAGAATAGGAATACAACAAAAATTTGCTTTTCTATTTTTCAGGTGGGTTATGTTATATATTTTACACTGCTGTTTGATTTGATCGCTCTTGACAACTTTCCGCATATGATGCAGAACTCTCCATCTGGAAGAAATATTAACTCATCTCCCTTATAGAGAATAAAAAGAACAATGACAGTTGGGCTTATGCCTGTGAGCAGAAAAACTGTGTTGCACGCTCTGAAGATGTGAAGAGAACGATGTCTAAAGGAATTGCTCTGGAGTTGTTAAATAATTATAAAAGAAGTGCTGATTATGATTTTATCTTGGTTCTTATGTTTACCTTTTTCTGATTTTCCAAACTGTTTGTTGCTTGTGGTTATTCAGAACACCCGAAATTAAAAAAAGGCTGGTGTACATATGTGTGTTTGACAAACACAGTGAATAAAATTTTATTTATAGTTCTAATTCTCAATCTTTGCATTCCCTACAATAAACAAATAAAAGGTAGTTTGCAAATAAGTATGACATATCATTCTTTAGTTGCTTCAGTCATTACTCAATGAGATTACAAAGATTAAATATGCAAATGAAAGTAGTAGATTTATTTATCTCATTTGAAAAAGCTCAATACCAGAGTCCAGAGGCATTCAAATAAGTCCTAGTTTGACTGGTAGAAATAAAATTTTGCTTTTATATCTCTCAATAATATTTCATTCTTAGTTTAGAGATATCGTTGTTCTTTGGCATGGGAAATTAAAATATAATGAAATCACAGTAAGATTTCAGCATATTTTTCATCTGAGCATCTCTTTTCTTTATGATGAAAAATATGTCCTACTCTCCCTACTCTATACCTGAGAAATTGCCACAGCCACTGAAGGGCACACAGTAGATCATTAGCTAAGGCAAGAACTGAGATGAGTTTCTCTGATTTGTGAATCTGTACCCTAGCCACCTGATTAGGTAACTTTTATTCCAGTAGCAAACATTCAATCGTTATTATGTGCACTGCAGTACAATCTGGGAAGCTACAAGCAGGGGTCTGAAACCTACTGGTTTAGGCACTCTGATAACAAATCAAAAATACAGTATAGCAGGGAAAATTGGGAGATGAAAGAGCAGTACAGAGCAGCATATTTTTTTTCTGAGGGCATTTTTCTTTGTTTTTCTATATATCCTGGCCACTACTACAGCCTTAAGATTAATTTGACAGCGTACAGTCTTCTTTCCATTCTTTGGACAACTGATGATAAAATAGGATTTCTGAAGTAAAGAGCGTCCATGCAGAAGTTGCCATTCAGTACCCGATATGCAGCAGAGCCGCAAGTGCCCACTTCCCCCTGTCTAAACAAAATCAGTAATGACTGGAAAGGTAACCATCATTCAATTTTAGTATGAAGCTAATACCTTTTTCTGATGTCACATTTAAAGAGAATGGTCTCAAACATCACTTATGAGACTCAGGAAATATTAACTAGCAGCCCTTTGCAGGCTCTGTTTGGCAGGGGCTATCAGATGCTTACAATGAGAAGAGTGCACGCAGGCCTGATTTTTTGCAAGTTTTTGTTGTGTCTATGGTAGGTAACAGAGTATTAATGTAATGGCCGGCCTTATCTGCCAGGACCAGCCCTATTCATTGTGGAAACTAAATTTAAGTTATTCCTAGTGTATAATACGATAAGCATTGCCGGGACCTTTAAGATGGAGTCCAACCATTAACCTAACCCTGCCATCCCACCACTAACCCATGTCCCTAAGCACCTCGTCTACTCGTCTTTTAAATACCTCCAGGAATGGAGACTCAACCACTTCCAGGGGCAGCCCGTTCCAATGCTTGACAACCCTTTCCGTGAAAAATTTTTTCCTAATATCCAATCTAAACCTCCCCTGACACAACTGGGGGCCATTTCCCCTCATCCTATCACTAGTTCCTTGGGAGAAGAGACTGACCTCCACCTCCCAACAGCCTCCTGTCAGGCAATTGTAGAGGGAAATAAGGTCTCCCCTCAGCCTCCTTTTCTCCAGACTAAACAACCCCATTTCCCTCAGCCGCTCCTCATCAGACTTGTGCTCCAGAGCCTTCAACAGCTTCATTGCCCTTCTCTGGACATGCTCCAGTGCCTCAATGTCCTTCTTGTAGTGAGGGCCCCAAAAGTGAACACAGTATTCAAGGTGCGGCCTCACCAGTGCCGAGTACAGGGGCACGATCACTTCCCTACTCCTGCTGGCCACACTATTCCTGATACAAGCCAGGATGCTGTTGGACTTCTTGGCCACCTGGGCACACTGCTGGCTCATAATCAGCCAGCTGTCAACCAGTACCCCCAGGTCCTTTTCTGCCAGGCATCTTTCCAGCCACTCTTCCCCAAGCCTGTAGCATTGCACAGGGTTGTTGTGACCCAAGTGCAGGACCTGGCACTTGGCCTTATTAAGCCTTGGCCCATCAATCCAGCCTGTCCAGGTCCCTCTGCAGAGCCCTCCTCCCCTTGAGCAGATAGACACTCATGCCCAACTTGGTGTCTTCTGGAAACTTATTGCAGGTGCACTTGATCCCCTCATCCAGGTCATTGATGAAGATATTAAACAGAACTGAACCCAAAACTGAGCCTTGGGGAACAACAACACTTGTGACCAGCTACCAACTGGATTTAACTCCATTCACTACAACTCTTTGGTCCCAGCCATCCAGCCAGTTTTTTTTTTTACTCAGCAAAGGGTACGCCTGTCCAGGCCATGGGCAGACAATTTCTCTAGGAGAATGCTGTGGGAAACAGTGTCAAAGGCTTTGCTAAAGTCCAGGTAAACAACATCCCCAGCCTTTCCCTCATCCACTAAAAGGATCACCTTGTCATAGAAGGAGATCAGGTTGGTCAGGCAGGACCTGCCTTTCATGAACCCATGCTGATTGGGCCTGATCACCTGGTTGTCCTGTATATGCCACGTGATTCGACTGAAGATGATCTGCCCCATAACCTTCCCTGTCACCGAGATCAAACTGACAGTCCTGTAGTTCCACGGATCCTCCTTCCAGTCCTTCTTGTAGGTGGGTGTCACATTTGGTAACTTCCAGTCAACTGGGACCTCCCCGGTTAGCCAGGACTGATGATAAAAGATAAAATATGGGCATCAGATCTCACAACAGATATGTTTGCAGCTTAGGATAAGTAATTCTGATGAATTTCCATTGAGTTGCTCAATTTCTAATTGTGGGTGCAAAAAAATATAGTGCCTGAAGTATATTTCTTATGTGTGTTTACCAAAAATGTTTCCAGCAATTAAAAAGTAGAAAATGCAACAAAAGAGAAACCAGTTATCTAAGGCTCTCAGATAAATGTCATAGTAAACTTAGGATTGGTTTTACTTTTTTCACTCCACCTTTGTGTTTGTATAGAGGCATACAGCCAAAGATGTACATTCAAAAATATCTGTTAAAACAGGTGGAGTTTTACAATAGTAAAAATGTCACTTCCAAATAAATGCTTATAGGACTAGCTTGCCATGGTAGTCAAGTATTATTAGCTTTTCATATCTTTATTGAAGTTTTTCACTTTTATAGTCTCATATATCAAGAGACCCGAGCATGGTCTCATGGACATCTTTGTGGATGTCAGCTCTGAAAACAGGCACACCAGCTCTCTGTGCTTTATCGCACAGGTAAGCTGCTCTCCTGCAGAGGAGCAACTCACTTCTTTGTTTGTTCTGCAAATGAAAAGGGCTGGGAGTGGGAACCAAGACCCTTTGGAGTCACATTCAGTGATTTCACCAGCATGACCACTCTCCAAAAGCAGGGTACACCAAAGGACAGGCCTGAGAGGCAGTCCATGTTCCTGGCTCTTCTCAGTCATAGGATTAGCCTGGCGCAGTCATGTGGATATTTTACCTCAGTCCATGAGCATTAACTTAGAGTAAAAAGGCATTAGTGTAGAATAAATTAAATGCATTTTCATTTCTGTCCCCATTAAACACAGCAAATTTAAAGACAACCAGAGTCTGTATGTAGAATCAAGAGCACTTGACATGTCAGCCCTTAAACAAAATACAATATGCCTCTTTAATTCTGGGAGAGCGTCACTAACCTAGAACATCATTGGCATTTTAATGAAAATTCTTCAAAGGAAAGAATAACAGGGAACTTGTAAAAATTGTAAGAAATTTCTTGTGTGTGCAGATGTCAAAGAGAAGCATAAAATATAATGCAGAGAAATTTTTTTTTTGCTTTTTCTTTCTCCTTTCCCTTCCTTTCCCTTCCTTTCCCTTCCCTTCCCTTCCCTTCCCTTCCCTTCCCTTCCCTTCCCTTCCCTTCCCTTCCCCATTCTCCAAGTCCCCGAGGCTGATATTATAAATATTTCAGCTGACAATTTAAACCAGAGAAGTTGGGTTTTTTTGCCAGGACACAGAATTTTCCATGTCTCTCATGTACAGGTCCGTTTGAGGTCCACTGCAGAATTCTGTACTGCGTGAGCTAAGCCCAGCTCCACTTGCTGTGCGACTGACGGTGTGGAGGCATGGCATTGCAGGGATGTCTCACCAGATGTCTCCCTTGTATCAAATTCTTCTGTGCAAAGTTTTTGGCGAGGTCCAATTAGAAAATCTTGACGAATTCCATTTAAAAGATGTTATGTACAACTATGTAAATATTGCTGCACTGTCATTTGTTCACTAGAGAAGACATTTTTAAAGTAGTTTCTCCATCTTAAATTATAATGTTCCTTAAAAGAACATCGTTTGCTGATTAGAGATATCAGTTTGTTTAGCTGCAGAGCCTGAAGCTTCAAATTTGATTGCATTCATTTTAATCACATAACTGATCTTATTTTCAGTAACACAGAGTTGTTTGTTCCAAATGCATTTATGAATTCTTAACTCATCTCAGTTATGCCACATGCTGGAAGTGATATTACTCTTACTAATTCCTAACATCATAAAAACCCAACCTACACAGGAGAGAAAGTGCTGGAAGAAGGAAGCATCTTTTGAATTTATTTAAAGTAAACTGACTTAATTTCAAGTCTTTAATCCTGCTTCTGCTAGTCTAAAGGACAGGCTCTGAAAACACACACGGCCTTTGTGCCTCAGATATGAAAGACCTGTCAGCTCCTGGACACTGAGAGTGACGCTAATACACTTGGCTCGTCTCACACTTCCCCTGGCTATGGCTGCATCTCACTTGATCGCAACACTTTACCACGTCCTCCTTCTTGCTAGATGAAACCTACCTCCCCGAAGCAGCCAGCTGCTCCAGCTGCCATCCCTCATTCCTCCGGCCTGCAGGACAAGGGAGGAGAAAATAGCCTAAGGGAGGAGAAACCAGACTAAGGGAGGGAGCATTATTTCAGAGCACACCTTCCTGGCTCCTGTACCACCTCCTCTGCCCTGTGATCAGAGTGCCTCCTCACACCTCTCTTTGGGAGAAGACAAACCTGAACTCCCTGGGCCTGCAAGGCAAGCACCAAAGAGGGTAAACTTTTAACAAAGCAAGGCAGAGAGAGTTTTTGGTGATGGAAGAAACTGCACCTGGCAAGGCACCTTCTACAGAACTTGTCTTCTCTCTGCAGCACGCTGGAGGCAGAGACGCCTTTGCAGAAATCTTCGCTTTCAGCCAAGGCTTAGAGTGGGACCTTTAATGAATTAACTAATAATTTTACTGCCAACACATCTAAACCTCTGTTCCTAACCTCTTATGTTTAACAGTCACGCCTGTGGGCCACAAGGTGAAGAACAGGGATCCAAGGACATAATGTGTTGGCAGCAAAACATAGCCTGAGTGCCACAGAGCTCCTTTCACACTCCACTTGCTGTCTGCCAGCGAGCGGGGAGTGCCCACGCTCCCCAGGATGTGTGTGCCAGGGATATGTGGGCAGGAGAGAAGGAGGTTCATTACCTTGTTCCAGAAGTTAATGGTCTTTAGGTGCTATTTTTGGAAGGGGTCATCGCTGGGCCATGAAATGCTTGGAACATGTCCTCTCTCACCCAGAAACTCCCTCCGTGGCAACGGTGGGGAGGATGCCAGTGGAAAACTCCTGTGCATAACAAGGTTGGATACACTGGTTTTCCATCTTTTCTAACTGCCCAAACAGTGAAAAGCAACTGGAGTGCCCACCAAGGCTGATCCAAATGCAGCTCTGGGAAACATTACACAAGAATAGGGCCTTGGTCTCCCACTTAAACCATCTGCAAATGGGAGTTGAGCCTACTGAGAAAATCGGTCAGATCTCCTGCCGAGATAGGGTTGTTCTAATCAGAAGAAATATTTGAAACTTAAAGCCATCTTTTGAACACGATACCTAAATCTAAAGGTGGATATGGGAAAACGTGACCAAGTACCCCAGTGTGTGCCTCTGAGCCTTCCTACGCTGGAAGGCAAAGCCATGTTAAAAAAGAGGGAACAGTTTGTGCATTGGCTCTAACATGCAGAGGTTTAAGTTCTCTGCAGTAAGTAACAAGCGCCGGTGCCTGTGAAAGTCACTGTGCATTGAAGAGCAAGCACGCAAACGTGGGGCACCCAGAAAGCCACCCTGGTCCAGCCCTGCCAGCATCAGCAGCTGCATGTCCAAGCACAAAGACAAAAGGTTTTTATTGCAGTGACTTCTGATGATTGAGCCCGGCGTCCATTTCAAAGGAGAGGCTTCTCATCGAACTGGGTATTAATGCCCGATTCTGGAGAGCTAATGGCTTTATTTCATGATTTCACTCTGACAGAGGGCAACGGCTGTTCTGGTTTCAGCTGGGATAGAGTTAATTTTCTTCCTAGTAGCTGGCATAGCACTGTGTTTCGGATTTAGTACTAGAAGAATGTTGATAACACACTGATGTTTTTAGTTGTTGCTAAGTAGTGCTTAGACTACTCAAGGACTTTTTGAGCTTCTCCTGCTCGGGCAGGTGCGTAACAGCCAGGACAGCTGACCCAAACTGACCAAAGAGCTATTCCATACCATATAACGTCATGCTCGGGGGGAGAGTGATCGGTGCTCAGAGGGTGATCGCTGCTCGGGACGGGCTGGGCCTTGATCAGCAGGTGGTGAGCAATTGCACTGTGCATCATTCGTTTTGTATATTCTGTACATTCTCTTACCATTATCATCTTTATTGTTATTCTTTTCTCTTATTAAACTGTCTCTATCTCATCCCACGGCTCTTACTTTTTTTTCCCCCCTGATTCTCTCCCCCATCCCCCTGATGGGATCCTACTGGGGGGAGTGAGCGAGTGGCTGTGTGGTGCTTAGCTGCCAGCCGCCTTAAACCACGACAATGGGGAAGAATAGGCAGCAAGAGAAGGTGGCAAACACAGGCAAACTCTTCTGAAACAGTTGCAATTCTAAAAAGTAGCGTCGAGGTTCTTCTTTGCACAAGTGCTGCAGGCAATGAGGTGACACAAAAAGGCTGACTACCAGCAGCAGTGTGGAAATCAGCAAATAAACCAGGCAGTAAATGGGTAGGTCTAACTGTTTGGATTTGTTTAGTTTTGATGAGGTGTAAAAGTAAAGGTAATAATTGGAGAAAGGAATGGTTCCATTTTTAAATGATTAGCAGACTCACCAGAGCAGGTTTTATTTTCAAATTTGAAACATGACCTTACACATATATATTACATAGATGTATATAAAATTGATGTTTGTGTATAAATATTACGTATATATAATTTCCTTTATCTGCATTGCCTTTTTCATTAAAAAACTTGAATCATCTGGCTCACATGGAGAACTTATAATAACCATGTTTGTGTGGAAAAGCAGTGGGTTTTTTCTGTCATTCACTAGTGTCACTTTGTGAAGTCTTAAGACGTTTAAAATGCCCTTTAAACAGCCTTAATTCCGCCTACTTCAAAGAAATCTCAACTTACAGAAAGCTGGGAAGGGCAAATGTGCTATATCCTGTGCCAGAGCAGTACAGGTCTGATCCGCTCGAGCATGTGCTTCATATCAAGAATGTGAGCAATGCTTCTGACCCATATGGTTTACTGAATCAGAGCCTAATTTTGTAATATCCCATCCAAATTTACATCTCAGTACCTGAACATTTTGCCTATCAACAGGGAACTAGAATGTCTCCCTGCATAATTCATGAAGCTGTGAATTATTTTTATATATCCTCTAGCTTTTTTTAAAAGGCATTTGCAAACCAAAGACTAGAAAACCAAAAATGGTTAATGGCACTCTGGAACAATCTTAGGTCTTGCAAACAACATTTATTGAGAGCAGTGAAGGTCTATTGACACATAGAATCATAGAATCGTTTAGGTTGGAAAAGACCTTCAAGATCATCAAGTCCAACCGTTAACCTAACCCTGCCATCCCACCACTAAACCATGTCCCTAAGCACCTCGTCTGCCCGGCTTTTAAACACCTCCAGGGATGGGGACTCAACCACTTCCCTGGGCAGCCCGTTCCAGAGCCTGACAACCCTTTCATTGAAAATTTTTTTCCTCATGTCCAACCTAAATCTGCCCTGGCACAACTTGACACCATTTCCCCTCATCCTATCACCTGTTACCAGAGAGAAGAGGCCAACCCCCACCTGGCTACAGCCTCCTGTCAGGCAGTTGTGGAGGGCAATAAGGTCTCCCCTCAGCTTCCTCTTCTCCAGGCTGAACAACCCCAGTTCCCTCAGCCGCTCCTCATCAGACTTGTGCTCCAGACCCTTCACCAGCTTTGTGGCTCTCCTCTGGACATGTTCCAGCAATGCAACGTCTTTCTTGTAGTGAGAGGATAAATCCCAGATGTAAACATTTCCTGGATCACAGCTTACACATTTGAGGGTGCAAAAATACAGCACACTACTTTTGTTCAAAGTCCAATAACAATACTTCATATTATTTTAATTTAAAACTTCAAACCACTAATAAAGCTTGCTCCTATTAAAAAAAAAAAAACAAAACAAAACAGCAAACCAGCAAACCAAAGTATAATATATTTCACTTTTCTGTTACTTCCCCCTTGGATGCTAAACAACCAAAATAGCATAAACTGCTACAGATGAATCTTCATCTAGCGCAGTCTAGCACAGCTTCTATGCATCCCATCAGACTAACATGTAACAGTGAAATGAAGACAGACGGTGTACTAAGTGCAAGAGCTGTAAATGAATGTGAATAGAAACTGATTTTGAGATGTTCTTGGCACTTTTTCAAGAAAACATTATCACTGTGTTTAAAAAAAAAAAAAAAGTACTCCATGCATTGTTTCGAGATTCCTAAGAATTAAAAACTCTGGCCTCCTTAGTCATTTTCTCTTCTGAGACGTATTTTTAGTTCAGTTGCAACATCTGCAGTAAAAAAAACCCTGGACTTTTATGTACTCTTAATATTTAATAGACAAAGAATAGTACTGCAGTAGTGTGTCTAGTTCTGGGCTCCCCGGTACAAGACAGATATGGAGCTACTGGAGAGAGTTCAGCAAAGGGTCGCTAAGATTGTAAAGGGACTGGAGCATCTCTCATACAAGGAAAGGCTGAGAGAGCTGGAAATGCTCAGCCTGGAGGAGAGACGGCTCAGGGGAGACCTCATCAGTGTATAGAGATACCTGAAGGCAGGGTGCAAAGAGGATGGAGCCAGGATCTTCTCAGTGGTGCCCAGTTACAGGAGCAGAGGCAAAGGGCACCAACTGAAACACAGGAGGTTCTGCCTGAACACCAGGAAACACTTCTTTTACTGTGATGGTGAGTGAGCGCTGTCACAGTCTGCCCCAGGAGGTTGTGCAGCCTCCACGCTCAGATATTCAAAAGTCTTCTGCACGTGGCTCTGGGCAACTGGCTTCAGGTTACCCTGCCCAAGCCAGGGGAGTTGGACCAGATGATCTCCAGAGGTCACTTCCAACCTCAGCCATTCTGTCATCTTGTGAATATATTGAGAATTGTGCTTTAAAATGTGTCAGTCCAAAAAATTCCTGAGGTTACTGAAGTTTTCTTGAGCATCAACCTCATTTATTGCCTATGTCTTAAATTAAGCTGTTTCATTCTTGGAGTGGACAAAGACTATACATGCAAAGCCTGGTTATTTATGTTTTCGCAGGTCTGCAGTTGTAAGGGGTAATTCATCAGGATCCCATAGAGAGAAGTCAGTATTCTGCAGATTCATGAAAGCATCTAGACCAGGCTGCTCTCACTTGCATGGAGCTGGACCTGTGCAATTTTGCATGGCTCCATGTTCCCCAGCCTAGGTCACATTACTCCTTTGGTTATGCTTAAAATAGCTGGGATAAAAAGTTCTCAGAAGAAGTCTCTTATTAAAGTTTTCATTTTTGTAAACCCAGCTTTATCTTATGGCTTTGTTAGTTTGACCAAAAAAGAAAAAGCCAACCCCCCAAAAACCTCGCCACCTGGAAGAGGTTTTATTTCTGGACAATACTGTATTTCTGTGTGTGTGACCATCCGTGTGTACGGACCTTGTTACATGCAGCGTATCACCTGGCACTATGAATGCCTCAAATATGTCAAGCTAAGAAATGTAGACCTGGTGAATACGCACGGCCAAGATGGAAATTTTAAAAAAGGTGGAATGCTGCACTAGTTTTGTTGATTCGGAACTTGGAAATCTTCCATCTACATGAGCATATATCCAACTTCCTAGCGTATCATTAAAGGGTAACTTGTTTCTGGAGGTGCTATCTTTCCCCAAGGACATAAAGCCATTATCATCACTACCATCGTTAGTTGTATCTAAGACCCCAGGACATTTTCTTATCAGACTCAGTCTTTTAGCCTGCAATTCCAACAACATGTATTATTACTCAGTGTCTGCGGCGTGTGGTCCCAGGGCTGCAATGGGTCCAGTCACTGTCCCCAGCTCTCTTCATCCCCTGCAGGGGCTGTGGGATGAGGCCCGCTGGGTAAGGTCCCTGCCCTGGCAAGTGGAAGCACGATCCGTTAATAAAAGTATAACATTTCCATTGCAGCAATTACTGAGATGAGCTAGCACAAAGGCAATAGCAAGACGTATGGAGAAGAAAATTCAAGTAAAACATCAGGGATAAAAATGTTAGCTGCTTTCAGATAAAAACACTACTTGATTTCAGATATTGATTTTTGTTCCTGTACTTTGAGATGCTTCCAAATTCCGGCTCTGACAAAAATGTTACAATCAAAATCTTGGCTCTCACACTGACATCAATAGTAGAGTAGATGCACTTAAGGAAATTTAGAATTGACAATGTATGTTGTACTGACAGACTAATTAGTAAGACAAAAATAACTTTTATTTTAATAAACAGTGAAGTGCACAGTGGGATTTTTTGCTTCCTTATTCTGTTAGCCAATGTCAGAACCACGCAGAGAACTGCAGATTAACTACTGCTCTCTAAGCATGTAAGAATACTTGTGATTCATTAGGAATCATCTTGAACATAAAAAATTGGACATCATCTGCTGGATGAAGAAACTGTGGATTGCGACAGACCTGCCTGCAGAAAAGAGCTCCACCGTCCTGCTAGTTTGAGCAGCTTCAAGCTGAGGGAAGGAACGCTAGCAATAACAATGCCTGTGGAAAAAGGTCAGGATAGGGTCAAGGTAATGCTATTTTGAAGTTAGATTTTTGCCAGTTAAGATGAAACTCAGAACTTCAAACCTCCTGCTCTGCAGAAAGCCCTGGCATTTCTCAACAGCTGAATGGCAATTCACCGATTGCAAGGAAGTTTACACAGAGACGCTGAAAAATTTAATACTCTCTTCAGAGACTTCATAACAGCCGCTATGTCTTTAACTTTGCTGAAACCCTCACCAAAAATAGCCCACCTCTCCAAATGCAAAATGTGATATTCTGCAAGCAGAATCAATTCTGTAAGCAATGAGTACGTCTACCCACGCTACCAGTATCTTTTTATAAGAACCTTTAAGCTGTTCACTGTATGTTCTCACAACAAAAAAAAAACACCCCAAAAACTCTCTAGCCTTGTTTCTTAAAGAAGCAAGGTTTGCATGATCATGCATGACTGTCCGTCTACCTATTCAGCATTTCCCATTATCCTGATAATTTTGCATCTGTTGGCCAATTTCAACCAAATGTGGCAATAAAGACAGAGTCTCAAAGAAATGAAACTCCTGTTCAGTTCCTAAGTTTCATGAAAATGAGCAGTGGAGAGAAATTCAGTATGCCCTTGGAGCAAAAAGTAATTCAGTGCAGATCCTTACCATGGGCCAGTGGTAACTCAACTTCCTTTGCAGCCTCAGACACCTGCCAAGTCCCCTGAGCCATCCGCAGCACAGGCTTCACACCAAATGGGAAAGGCGTGGCTGGGATGCAGAGACCAAGGTGAGAAATGCCGCACAGGACAGGCCTGGGAGTAAGATGGTGATAATGGAAAGCAGGAAACAAATGAGTCAGACACCAGACCTTACTAGTTCCACTGCTCATGGACCAGCTTGATTAACAACAAACACATGCAAGTCTCAGAGTGCAGGTCTGCTGCATAAAAGCACAAGAGCAGTCATTGTATACCCATGGGAATTCAAATGAGGTAGGATAATTTAAATATCTGACACAATATTTAACATAATCTCTGTGAAATAACATGCTTTGTCTCCTGATGTGTAATTTTCCTTGTGATGAAATGGCAATACGTGCACTAAAACTTATCTCACTTCTGTCATGCAGAAACTGTGTTTGTATTATCAACTACACACACGTAACAGAATAAAAGGTTGACTTAGGAAAAGAGATTCCACTCTGCCATGCCAAGAAGCACTTCATTTTCAAAACAGGTCCTCATATCACTGTCAATTGGTCATCACGGAATAAAAAACACAACAGCTTTTGAGTAGCTTTGTAAGTGGAGTCCATACAGAACAGGATAGCCTAACCCGAGAAATGAGAAAAAATACTTAACAGTAAGAAACAAGAACGTACTGAGCAGCCAGAGACTGATGGGGCAATGTGGCTACGGAATGACAATGCTATGAAATCCTCGGGGCTGCCTCCACTACATGACTCCTGGTCAGGCTCCTCCATATTTTGGCTACTAGCAAGGTCTCTGCAGCGCACAGTGGTAATTTCCTCTTCAAGAACGCATGGCAGGGAAGGTGGAAGAAGGGCATAGGGTAAAGACATGTACTTCTTTTCTAATGCGGACATGAAACAGCTCTGCCTAATTCATTCCCTTCTGCCAAATGCCCAAGAGCCAGCTGCCTACCAAACATGAACTGATTACAGGGCAGGGACAGAGGTGACCCCATAAACCCCAGAGCCACTCGCTTAGGAGTGTGGATTCCCAGGACAAAGCCCAAACAGGCAGGGAGAGGAGCTAGCCTGAAGACCCTCTAGCCCAGCCCTGCTAATGTGTTCACACCACTAAACACACTTCTGTCACTGAAGCTCAGCCTGTGCATGGGAGCCCAGAGTTTCACCTTCGGCTCAGAAGAGATGTGGAGTACTAGGTAGGAATGAAACTGGCAGCTGTGTGTGGAGGTATCAAAAAATCCTGAAGGCACACTAAACTGTTATATCGGTAACATGTATACAAGACAAACGATAGACTAACCTGTAAGACATCTGTGAGGAGATGCCTCCAGTCCTAACACTACAGTGGAGGACAGACTACTGTGCTCTGTTGGAAATATCAGACGGCATGGATTCCCTGAAGGAATATGCAAATAAACAAGTAGAAGTGAACAAGCATACATGAACAAGTACACCAATAAGTAGTTAGCCCTACTTTGAGCATGGGTTGGACTAAGATCCCTCCCAGCCTGAATTATTCCATGATTCTGTATTTTATCGATATGTAACACACGTATCTCCAGAATATAACGTTCTCCAGAACATGTGTCCTATGACGGATTTACTAGAACAGAAGAAGCAGCTTTGAGGCTTCAGCTCCTTCCTCCACAGTTACCTCCACCCACCACGCCAGTGTTATATCCCTTCCTTGTATGATCCATAATTTGTTTCCCTTCTCCTTGGCTCGCTGCTTCAGATTCACAGAGCCAAAGAGGAGGCATGGCATGCCCAGGGAGCACAAACCAGGGAGCTGCAACAGTGCAGAGGGGTGAGAGGGGGGAATTCATGTTTCTCTCAAGCTGAAGCTGTAACACCAGAGGCCCACACTGGCTCTGGGACCCAAGAGGAGGGCAAACCTCCAAGGATGATCTGATGAGAGACACGTGATCCACATCTGAGAATCACCCCTACTCCTCTTCCATTTGTATCAGGACTGCATCTCTGCTTGGTTGAGTGAGAAAGATACAGAACACATCCTGCCTGAAAGCATGAAAACATGAGCAGTTTAAGAATTTTTTTTTTTTTTTTTTTACAGCTATAAGAAGCACACGTGTAATTTTAATTTAGCTCTCCTTTTGGCTTTGGTGGTTTAATACTCTTATACAAAAGAAGTACAGCGGAAACTGTTGTCCTCATTTCTTGCTCGATTGCTGTATGACATCTGCCGACCCTACAGTGGCTAAGCACTCTTTGCTTTGTCAAAAGACTCTCCAGAGCACGGAAGGTGTTCCTTTTCGGCATGCCGTTACTGCCTCCTTTCTGAAAAACACTGTAGCAGCCTTATTTGACCCTCATATAGAAAAGAGTCACTAAGCCAACTGATTTTCTTATAAAGTCTGTATTTTTGTTAAATCCCTTGCTGCTGCAACTGGCAGAGATCCATCTCCCCTTGCTGAGGTTCTCAAAAAGAGGTGCCTGAGCCCAGGTTACTCACTCGGTTACTTTCAGTGCGGGGCGACAAGGACCTGCAGTGAGAGGATTCCTTCGCATCAACGGGAAGACCGTGTCTGAGACACCTCCGGCCCCAAAAGACTGCAGGAAAATACCAGCCCTTTTAATTTGAAAAAACAAGATTGAAAAGATGAAGCAAGCATCCCCAAAATGTGGAATAAATGGTGTCAGAATGAAAAACAAAACTCCCAAATTTTCACTTGAAAGAGAACTTGGGGTATACACTTCTCTACAACCAACAGAAATTATGCTGGAAAACCCTTAGCTACAGCCTGAACCCTATCAACAGGCCATCAGAAGCCAGTTTATGACAGAAAATAATGTATGAATGAGATGTCCTACCCATTGGTAGGGCATTTTCACATTTTCAATGCTCTAGATCGCCAAGGTCTGTGTGGCAAGAAACCACAGGTAGTACAGTTGTGAATAAGCCAAAAAATGGGGCTTTAAGGAACACTGTACAAGCATAGGCTAGTAGGTGGTACCTAGAACATACATAAACATGGCAAAAATGCACTGCAGGAAAAGTGTAGAAACCAGAATCAGAGGGTGGAAGCAAATGTCTCTGAGCAGATCATAAACCCCCCAAAAAAGAAGGAAAGAAAAAGGATAGGGGAGTTGAAACAAAAAGCGGGTGTGAAAGTACAAGCGAGGAGCTGCAGAGTTGAAGGTACTTTGAGGGGAGGCAGGAAAAGGGCTGAAACGAGCAGCCAGCATGAAGCAGAGAGAAGCCAGCCACAACTCTAGAAAGGTCTTTTGACGTCTGAAGGACAGCGCTTTGGCTCTTGCTAGCGCTGTTCTGCTACTTGCTGCTGGCTACCGGCTGGAGCCTCCAGCAAGCTGCTCCTTCCACTGTCCTTCGGGGAGGCCCTCAATTACGGAGGTGGCATCTCCAGCGAAAGTACCAGAGCCCACCAGGTGACCGACCGTAAGTCACGGATCTTTGATGACAAATTCACTTATGCTGCACCAGCACGCATCATCAAGGGAAGATGTGACAACTGTGTATTTGTATCACGTAGGAGTTGCCCTTCAAGATTTTCCTTCTCTCCCCCCCCGCCCCCCCCCCCCTTTCTTTTAACTAGGAATCTATTCAGTGGCCTAAATTTTCTGTTCCTCATAAGCTCTGCTTGGCTCATGCATGAGGGAAAGGGGACAAAGATGGCTTCGTGCCACCACTGGTCTGCTGGGGACTTGCTCACTTGCTCGGCTCTCCATGTTAAATTGGCCTCAGCCTGCCCTCGTTTGGATTTGGCTACATCCTTCAGCTTCGGCAGCAGCAGCGCCCCCCCCCCCCCAGGGGCTGTTCCGGGGCCAGGAATAACTCGGCAGCCCTCTCACCACCCTTCCCGCCCCTGGATCTCTCCTGCAGGCCCGGCACTCATTCCTGAGCCAAATCTTCGGGGGCGGGAGAGGATGAAACACCCGATAAACCCCTTTTGCTCGGGGATCTGCGGTCGGGTGGGGCGAAGGCACGGGGTGAGAGGGGGGGACTCCGCTGCGGGAAGGATGAAGCGCCCGGCAGGACGAGCCGGACGCCAGGACCCGGCCGGGCTCCCACACGGCTCGGTCCAGCGCTCTGGAAATCCGGGTCGGTGCCAGCCGCCCCTCGGCACTTCACCGGCCGCTCAGGGACCGCCCGCCCAGCGCAGGTGGGGCGGCCGCCCCCGCCCCGAGGGGCGCTGAGGGGGGCAGCGGCAGCGGCGGCCGCTCCGCCCCGGGGAGGGGGGGGGGCAGGCGGCGGCCGCCCTCGCCCCGTCCCCGGGGGCCGGGGCCGCCCCCCCCCCTCCCGGGCCCGGCCGCGCACCCTCCCCAGCGGCCGGCGGGCGTCGGTGGGGGCGCCCCTTTCCCGCCGCTGCTCCCGCCTCCCCGCTCCCTCCCCCGGCAGCTCCCCGCTCGCTCGCTCGCTCCCTCCCGCTGCGCAGAGCGCCGCGCCACGCCGGGCCGGCGGGGGCATGGAGAGCCAGCGCTGCTTCGCCAACCGCTTCGATGACTACCCGGGCAGCCCGGCGGCGGCTCCGGACAGGGAGGCGGCGGTGCCGCTGGTGACGGCCACCATCGAGCGGATCCTGCGGGAGCTGCCGCCCCTGGGCGCCCCCCGCGGCTGCCAGGGCGGGCTGTACGGCGGCGTGGCCGGCGTGGCCTACATGCTCTACCACGTCGCGCAGTGCCCGCTCTTCGCGCCGTCGCGGGAGGCCTACCTGCGGGCGGCCCGCCGCGTCGTGGACGCCTGCCTGCGCTACCAGGAGGGCGGCGGCGAGGCCGACGCCGACACCCGCGCCGCCTTCCTGCTGGGTGGCGCCGGGGTGTACGCGGTGGCGGCGCTGGTCTACCGCGCCCTGGGGCTGCCCGACTTCGCCCGGCCGCTGGGCAAGTTCCGGGAGCTGAGCGAGGTCTGCGCCCCGCTCTCCTTCCTCGAGTGCGGCTCCGACGAGCTCTTCGTCGGCCGCGCCGGCTACCTGTGCGCCGCCCTGGTGCTGAAGCAGCGGCTGGGCATGGAGGTAAGGGCAGCGGGTCACACACACACACCCCCACACACCCCCGGGGGACCGACCCCGACGGCGGCGGGGTCCCCTGGCGGCGGGTGCCTGGGGCTGGCACCCCGGGCCCTCCGCCCCGCCCCGCCGCCCGGGCAGGGCCTGCCCTCGCTTCTGCTCCGCGGCAGCGGGGGGACGCACCGGTACCGGGGCTCTCAACAACAACCACAACCGGAACGCAGAAAGGAAAAGCGCCTCTTCCAGGCTTGCACGGCGAGGGCAGGCGTCGGGAAGAGCCCCGGCGGAGCTTTCTCTGGTGGCCGTTTCGCCGCCGCGCTCCTCCCCTAAAATAAAAGATGCCTCTTTTGCCAGAGGGAGCGGCGGGTGCGGGGTGCGGTGCCGGGGCAGGGCTCCGGGAGCACCCCGCTGCACCCCGCTCCCGGGGCCCGCCGAGTGCATGGGCTGTCGGTTGCCAGGTGCTGAATTACCCGGCAGGAGCAGCCCCGGGCTTTCAAGCATATTTCCGTAAAATGAAGCGGCTAAGAGCAGGAATGGTGTTGGGTAAAACAGTGAGGAGCCTCATGATAAGTGCTGCTGCTGCGCTGTGATTTGCAAGCAAGGAACCAGATTTCCCGAGGCGCTTGGTTTTAGTAACCCCAGTGTGCAGAAGCTGGTAGTCTTTTGGAAATGTGGCCCGTGTATTTCAGTGCTTTTCATGAATGAGAGCTGTTTTTTTCCGGCGGCGTGAGATGTGATTATGGTTCAGTGTGCCGTTGGTTTCAGTCGTCGGGACTTCACCCTAGGATATTGTCATTGCCAGTGCTGAAATTCGGGGCTTCCACTGACTACAGCGTAATAATTAATGCAACTGATTCTGTTTGCTGTGGTGTTTGTTACTAAGTGGTCAGGGCGGTATCTGAGCAGGCATTTGTTAGATTTTTGTTCCTGTCCTCTTGTCAGCTCCAGTCTGTGTTTCTTCTCTTAATCACTGATTTGCAAGTTCATATGCTTCTGGCTTTCCTCCTGGGAGAGGAAGCAACTATTACAAGTAAATAAGTGATGTAAAAACAAGTGGCTCTGCCCCATCCAATACCAGTCACTGCAATCAGAGTCCAAGGAAATTCATTTAATGGAGGAGTCAGGAGACTCCAGTGTATCCAGAGAGGGCAAGAAGAATGTTAAGTCAGTTGAATGTTTTGATTGCCTTGAACAAAAATTCTTACAGCACTAAGCATCTAAAGTAGCATGTCATACGTACTAACCGCTTCTTTGTGCAGGATTCTGTCTGAAGAGCCGTAACCATAAACATGATTATGTTATTCGTAACCATAACATCACCAAACTTTTTATTCTGGCAGCGTTGTCTATGTGAGGACCGTTTTGCAGACGCATCACAATCCTACGTGCAGTGTGCGGCAGTGCCAGCCCGAGGGGTAGGTTCCTCACAGAGGAGTAAGCCATCCCTGTTAGTTCAGGTTGCACTGGGGGAGCGTGCCTGGTACCCATCTCAGTGCTTGTGATGGTGTCGTGACATACCAGCTGAACAAGGTAGCACCCCGGACTCTACTGCTTTATTTAATTCCTTCATCCATTCGTCTTACGTCCTTGAGAGCAATCACTGAACAGTTTGGAGAGTGGGTGCAATCACCTCTGACAGGCAGTGCGAAGAAGGGGAAAGCTCTCCTCTCTGCTTGCTTGCTTGCTGAAAAATTGTACTTTAGGCAGCTGTAAAGAGTTAAACATCCCCACAGATGAGCACAGGTGTGCACTTATTGTGGAGTCCATTTGGCAGGCAGGTGGGTTAAGTACAGTCGTAGAGGGGTTTATTTTGCCAGTGAACCATCATCTGTGTCCCCTTGCCAATGTTTTAATCGATAAGCTAACATCCGGCCATAGTATTATTTATTCTGTCACCACATTGTAATTTTAAATCTGTAGTGCAGAAATAAATCAAAATAATCTAAACTGTTAAGTATTAATAAAACCAACTTCAATTTTTGATTTTAACAAGAATTAAAAATTTTAATTAAAATATTTTGCTCCTTAATGAGGAAAATGATAATGATTTCTAGTCTATGTGTACTCATGCTTGAGCAAAATTTGGGTCCTTTGATAAATGTTCCCATCCTAATACAGAATTATTTTAATTAGTACATTGCCAGATCAGACCCTGCATCTTTTTACAAATGAAGAAAGGGATGCCCACAGAGAGTGCATGTCATTTATTACCAAGGTCAAACGGTAAGCCAGGTACATCCCAGAATAGCAGCAACGTCTTGTGATTTGAACCACTGGAAAATGCTACCTCCTGCAATTTGATTGTGCACAGTCTCACATGGCTCATTGCAGCATGTTTTCTTGTTTCCCACGTTCTTTTTTTTTTTTTTTTTTTTGAGGACGCTGCGCAAACATTTCCAGCACAAAGTGAAATCCATTCCTTATACTGAAATATAGCCACTGCTGCCCGTACAGTTGGGTTTTTTCCTCTGAAGAATTCAAATAGTGACCTATATCCAAGAAATGGCTTGCCTTTGGAGAAAGGCTTTTTGAGCAAATTTTACAGTTTATGTTGTGGGTTTGGTTTTTTGTTTTTTTCTGGGCAGGGAAGGAGGGAGACTGCTTTATTTCAGTAGAGGCCAGTTTAGCTCAGCTGCTGTGCCCTGATGCTTCAGTTTCTTGCTGAAGAGTCTGGGTGTTTGAAAGCTTCACATGTTCTTCAGAAAGTTAATGGACTGTCCGGAAGGATCCAGTCTGTTGAATAACATTGACCTCATGTGAAGAAGGCATTTACATTCAGCTGGTTTTCAGAGTTTTAGGCTAATACAGCATTTTTCCCTGATGAATTAATTGGGAGCTTTTGCATGAGTAAGGATTACTTCAACAGTCAAGGCTTAACAGGATCTGACTTTCATGATGGAATGTGCATTAGGGAGGATGTTTGTTTTCATCCCTTAATTTCCATTACATTGTAGTCAGTGCTTCCCAGGCAGAGATGGGTAAAATATTGTTTTGGCAGAAACTATTGTGTTGTTTGTGTAAGGTACATAAAAATAAGATGTGTGTACTTTAGCTGGCCTTAACTGCTGTGTTTTCAGTGTTCAGGGGAAATTTTCTGTTGTGTCTTCTTTGGGTACCTCTTTTTCTGATGGTTGGTTCATTACGAGTTCTTGGGAAAATCTGTTAGTCCTGCTTTTAATTCTCTTCATTTGGTCTCTATTTGCTCATGAAAACAGCAGTAAGACAGCATGAAAATGGTGGTCCCATCCCCCTGTTCGGCTGGTATTTTATCCTCCTCTCATTTTTTCTCAGTGATATTTCTGTCCCATTTCGTGGTTGATGGAGCATGGTGTGTCTCGGTGGTTGCACTTCCTTCTGGCGATGTAACTGTCAGATGACGGAGGAAAAGGTACAGAAGTTCAAGTGGCTTCTTGCACCACCATCTGCTAAGATGTTACAGTCTTTTAGCCGGGCTCAGGTTTTCTTTTAATAACTGACCGAAGCGATGGGCTTGACTGACTTCCACTGGCTCTGGGCTGCAGCAGGAAAGGCAGCGTTGGAGAGCCCCGTACCATGCAGGAGGCAGGGCAGCATTTTGCATGACTGCCTGATGCTATGGTTTCATTAGAGACCGTAGTTTTGAAAGACGCTGGGGACACCGTAGAAGACCCTTGCCTGCCATTGCAGCACGCTCTGCCAGCAACATGGCCAAACCAGTTCCCTTGGGAGCTGAGCCACTGGGGTGGGTCTTGAGAGACTGCAGGGACCCGGGGCTCTTTCACACCATGACATGGTTAAGCCTTCTGTCTCTATGGCAGAGGGGCATCTCGGTTTCCTTTTCCAACAAATGTGATGTCATGATTTGGTGTGTGTTTCTGAGGTGGTTGTCCTGTCACAGGGAGGGCATAATTCTGATGTTACTCTGCTATGGGATGCCCAGAATGGGCAATGGTCTTTCTAGCAGTATTCTGTTGAGCGTAGGGCCCTGCTAAAAACCATGCTTACCCTGGCTGCTGTCTATCACCAGAGCCTCTTTTGGACCTCACAAGGTTGCAAGTCCAGCTGACCAACTTCAGCTGGTACGTGGAAAACAGAAGGAGCACCGCTGTGCGATGGCTGGCACCTGGGTGCCACAGCAAGGGAGGTGTGAAGCAGGACTGGCTTTAAAAGGCCGTGAAGCAGAGTGATGAGCAGCACATGGGACCTGACAGGTCCAGCCAGTGTATTTCATAATATTCTGGGAGAGAAGATGTAAATGAATGAAATGGTTTTCTTTCCAGTCCTCAGACATCTTTAGATGATATTACTCATTCCTCAGCATCTTCCCTCCAACTAGTGTTTAAAGGCTGTTGTAGGTTACTTGACATTTTTTGACTGTTTTTTTCCATCTCAGAAAAAAATTCTGAAAGTGTGAGAGAAAGGAGTTTCCTGAATCTTGCCTAGAACATGTTCATTTGTGACTCTTTAAAGTGGGATGTAAATGTATTCATGCTGAACATCTTGTTTATGAAGGAGATGCACCTCTGAGTGCTGTAGCGCAGGGCCCCCATGTTGGGCTTTTGGTCTCAGCTATGACTGCAAGGGGAGGTTATCCTTTGAGGTGAGATTTCATTCCTTTTCTATGCCCATTAAAGTCCTTTCTCTCTGTGGAAGAATTTGCCAGTTTATCTGAAACATTGTGGTGTTTGAAATGTCAAACATCGCGGGGCTACCTGGAGCCATACTGATTTAATTATTTCATTTTACACAGGCCACTACACAGCCAGGATGTCATTTTTTGCCACGGAGGATTTAAATGAGATACCAGTAAAGAGAAAAAGCTTTTGATCCTAGCCTGCCTCTTTTGTGCGTACATTCTTCTAACCATGGTTTCTCAAACCACACACAGGGGCTTGATTTTGCATTAATTCGTTTAAATTGATGAATTTTAGCTGGGAGTTGAAAATGGGAGTTTTCTAAAGTAAACAGTGAAACAAAGGGAATTATTTACATCTGGATTTTTTTAGAAAGCATTCTGAAAACATTTGGGTCTACATTTCAGAATTTCTCTGTTTCTTTTCAGCAGGGTAACACAAATCTTTTTTATTTTAAACAGCCTTCCAGTTCTGAGATGGGGATGCCTTGATAATGGCCACCTGGATTCAGTTCAACACAGTGGACATTTGAATATCCAGTTGTAGAGATAAAGTAGAAAATTTGGGGTTGAAAATGTTGAATTTCAAGTGTATTGTTTACCTGCCAATGAAAAGCACGGCAGTACAGAGGTTTTGGCATGGATCTTGCCAGGATTGGAGGTTTGATTGACACAAGTTTAGCTATATACATTATATATTCTGTTGCAGAAATACAGATTTTAGCAGCTTATAGATGAAGAGTGGTATTAATCTGTCATCGTCTTCTAAAAAGACAGTTTTGTGCAAAAGCAGTGTCATATCTCTGTACTGCTTTGTGCTGTTGGAAGAATGTTTGCCTATGCAGAGCATCTTTTTGCTGAAAAAGGAGCCCAAGCAGTAATACTGATGTTACAATACCATGTTTTAACAAGAAAAGAAATATATTTATCCAGAGCCATCTCTTGTATCCAAAATAGATCTCTACTTTCCCATCTTCCTTCTAGCTCCTTTAAATTCCACGTAGTGAAAGTAAACGCTTAAATGTTGTCAGTTCAGTCATCTTCCTCATCATTACTGTGGAGAACTTTTACGTCTCCTTTTGGAGTTTGCCTGTACCCCTCCTTCACCTGCTAGAAGCAGAGGCATGGAATGCAAAGGGCTACTCTTCTTCGCAGCATTGGTAGTTACTTGTCCGTTTGGTGGCACAGTGCAGGAAGTTTCTTAAATCAGTTGCCTTAGGTTTTCAGATTTTTGTATGTTGTATTTTATACATGTGTCAAAGAACTTTATTGCAATACTGTGTTTTTACAGATAGCTGTATTTGACATTTACATTTTCCTCCATGACAAAGGCAAATAGTGATTTTTTTGGTGTGGTTCTTACAAAGGACCAAAAGCCATGGTTAACTGGATGACATACCAGAAAGAAACAGTGCATGTGTAGAATGTGCATATATGGTGGAGTATGTGAGGGCAGGGAAATAGGCAGGCGTGGGGAAAAAAGACATTTGACAGAGGCTGAACGGAGAGGAGGAAAAAAAAGCCAATAAAAATGAGAAAAAAGTGAAAAAATAAGCTACCAGCAAAAATACAAAAATGGAAGGCTGCAGAGGGGTAGCAGAATTCAAAGATGAAGGGAAAAAAGCAAGAAATAACATAGACCCTGGAGCAGGGGAGATTTAAAACTAAAATCAGGTTCTCTGGCAAACTGGTGTGGATCTGATGGCTAATGTACTCAATTCAGAAGAAAATAAAAGTTCAACAGAAGAGTAGAGATGGGGAGAAAATGTCTTAGGGAACAGGCAGAGGACTAAACTACATTTTGTTGAGGAAAATTACTATTTTTTTCTGCTTGGTTTTTGTTTGTCACTCTTCTGTCACCATACTATCTTTGCATAGGCTCATACACTTAGAAAAATAGCTGTCATCACATTCCGTGCTTGAAAATTCAGAGCACAACAGTATGTCTTATATTCCATATTTCCTTCCTCTAAGAAATAACTGAGATGACTGCTTGATGTCTGGAAGCAAATGGGCATTTTCATGATCATTGCTGTACTTCTTCTGACACCTACATTTTCCTATTACATGCATATAATGCTTTAAATCAGTATGTAACCTAAATGGTAATGCTGTTAGGAAACCTTACTTTGGTACCAGGCTGGAGAAGATGAAATATGAAAGACCAAGCTGCTCCTGAGAGGAAGAAAAGAGCACGAGGCTAACAATTACCAGTGAAAGCGTAACATCCTCAGCGCTTTACAGCACTGAAAGGGAGGGATAAAACTAAGCCTTAAGTTTCTCTCTAGTCATTTAATACACATCGTTAGAACATTAGACTTGTATGTAAATCCTAGCACAGCTATGCACCACAACTAGCAGGGCCCAAATACAGAAACCATCCTCTTCTTTCCCCTCTCCTCCATTAAATCAGTAGACCCTACTTCTCCCTGTTAATTCAGCCAGGCAGTCTTAAAATCAACCACCACCCTGTTGACAGGTTGTGTAAAGACTGCAGAGCAGTTTACTCAGTCAGTAAACTGCTGCCTTCAGCCTCACCTCAAGCAGTAGAGGAGCTCTGTAGAGGTCTGGGAGGCAATTAAAACGGGTCAGTCCCATGGTCCTGCTCTGCTGCGGGAGCATCCCAGCATGGCGTAAGGCATTTGCTACGAATGGGGCTTTACTCTTCTCTATTCCACCCCATTTTAAAAAAAATCAGAATTCAATATGTGCAACCAGGTCACCATTTCTGATAAGGCAGTCTGTCAAAATGCCTCTTTGTCTGTGTGTGTCATGCAGTTCTTTGACCAATGGCAAGCATGAGATTAAGGACCGACTGATGTTGTGTAACCTTCTGTCCACTCCATTTCAACAAAGCTCAACGAAAATACCCTGTCAGAAACAATTATTTCTTATCTATGTTGTAGGACTATTTTCAAGTGATAGTTAGTGAGCTGATTAATTTTTCTATGGAAAATAATTGAAGTAGCTTATTTCATTTCAGGAAAACATGATCAGGAGGTATCTTAATAGCAGTCCAAGCTGTTGCTGAGTCATTTGGTGTTTCTCAGCTTGGTGTATTTTGATGTCTGAGAGCAGAACCATAAATCTATTTTTGCAGCAGATCAGCATTCCTGAATTCTTCATTTTAATGGCTTAATATCTCCTGTTGGAACAACAGTGGATCATGAGCAAGATGGATGGATGTCAGATAGCACTGAGTGACCCAGGAAAAAAAAATGTGGCAGATAAATACACCTTCTAGTTGTCCAAGGTATTTAGTTATTTTGCATGGCTAATCTTTTTCTTCACAGAATACTTCTATTCCCTCATTGTTAGAATGATAATGTAATTGAGGATCGTAAGTTGGGGATGTGCTGGTCAAAATTAGATTTCAGTGTCAAGGAAACGGAAGCTGCTCTTAAAAGTGCATGGGCCCTGGGCGAGAAGCAGCACAGGACAAAGCAGCTCTCTGCTGGTGGGCCAGTGTAGAATTGGAAAATGGTGGGTACTGCAGAGTCCATACTGGCAGTGTTCTGCAGGTTGTCTACTCAGTCCTGACAACCAAATGATAACCTTGCCAGAATCAAAGAACTGGTAGGACCTTGCAAGGTAATTCAGCCTGCCATCTAGCCCCCAGGCAGGTAGGTGTACCCTGCATCATCCCGGACAGCCTCTCTCTAACCTGCTCTTTGTACCCCTCCAGTGATGGAGGATCTGCAGGTTGCCTTGGCCGTCCAAGACACTGTTTTGTTAGCATCCCTATTAGAAAGTCTAGTCTAATGACTAATCTGAATCTTGCGGTAATTTAAGCCTGATATTCCTTATCCTGTCCATTGAGAAATGGTGAGAAATTCTGTTCCTCTTTACAGAAGCTCTTCGTGTATTTCAAGACTCTCATAATTTTTACCCTTAATCTTCTCTGAACAAACAATCTTGATCCTTCCAATCTTCCCATGTGTGTCACGTTTTCTGCACCTCTAGTTGTTCCCGTTGCAGCTCCACCAGACTCCCTCCAGCCTTTCCTGAAGAGTGCCAGATGTTGGGCGCATGGTTCTGGCACAGGCCTTTCTAATTGAGCAGAGGGTTAACTTTGTGTTTCTTCCAGGTCTTGTTTCTATTTATACAACTCAGTAAGGTGTTTGCATCTCACACCAGTGTGACACTGACTCACATCCAGCTCATGATCTGCTGTTATCCAGCACTCTTTTAACAGGCTGCTGCTCCATGCTGTTCATTAGGAAGAGCCTCTGAACAAGTGAAGTAGGTAGGGGTCATGTAAAGCCACGGAACCATTGAATGGCAGAAGCTGTGCTGTGATACACAAAATGAGAAGCTTCTTCAACTGGAGGAGCTTTGTTTCGTTGATGCCAGCTAGAGAATCTCCTTTTCTTTTTTCGCTGAATAAAACCGGGTATACGTTAGTCTACGTTGTAATGCCAGATGTGACATTATGTATTCAGGGGACATCAGTGAAGTGATAGGGTTCCTTCTTGGATATATAGTTGGCACAATATATTTGAGAGGACCATATTTGTTAATTATTTTGTTCACATTAGAAATCAAGTAATAAGTGAAATCTGAAGATGTGTCTGGAGGTTAAACTTAGTCTGCTCTTGTGATTTACTTTTGTTGCTAATGTGAAAATAAAGCTCAGTGTTGTCTCTCTCCCTAGTTCTGTCTTCTTCAGTGAGGGCCATTTTATATATTCTTGGCTTGACCAGCAGCATGAGGCAATAGAAATCCCTCCTTTTATTTTTATAGAAGTTTTTTATAGCTTAATCCTGCATCACCTGACGTGGTTTTTTGGCTTACTGAAACTGTCCTAACAAAAGCAAAGATTGTCTAGCAGTAAAGTAAAAAAACACCTACAGTCAGGGGTTGGAAGCATTACCCATGCCATAGATGTTCATAGGACCTTGAGCGTGCCATTTTCACTAAGGCTCTTCATCCCTTTGTAAAGCTAACTTCTGATCTCTACGTATTTGTACTTGCCATCTGGGAAATGGCTAATGTATATTTGAATTGTTTTAGTTTTCTGAGGCTAAGCCAGTGATTAATTATTCAAAATTACAGTTATAATAGCAATGAACCACAAGATACACATTCCACATGTAGCTGTTTAAATTTGATCAGACATAAGTTGGTCAAATATGAACTCAGGGAAGATTCTTAGTAGTAGAACAGCAGAACAAACTTCTTTAGGCTCTTTAAGTAAATATTGATTTGTTTGTTCTTGGTCTTGCAGAGCTGAGTCAATCATGAGCTTTCTTATACCAGGCTGCTGTTTTCGTACATACGCATTTTTTATTATGCCAGCAAAAATACCTGGGAATAATGCTTATACAGCTGCTACACATCCAGAAGACAAAATGTAGACAGAGTTGTAGTGGGAATACATTTGTCCTATTTTGATTTTGTTCTCTAAGCAACTGTGGGACTGCTGGCTTATTTTGGTAAAGCAAATATGAGGTAAATTTTAAAAAAACCCACACAGGTAAGCTGAGTCAAACTCAGAGCTGAATCTAAAGATCTCTAGAGGAGTAAAATCCACACCGTCTGGCTGAACAGTGTCTTGACATACTGAACTTATATTTGGATTTGGCTCAGTTGTAGAGTCACAGACTGGCCAAGGCACCTCTGGAGATCCTCTGGTGCAGAACCCTGCTCGGAGCAGGGCTGGCAAGAGCAGGTTGCTCAGGGCCATGTCCACTTGGTTTTGAATATCTCCACAACCTCCCTGGGCAACCTGTTCCTGTGTTTGGCCACCCTCATGGTAAAAAAGCATTTTCTTTATATTTAAGTATAATTTTCTGTCCCTGGGCACTTCTGAGAAGAGACTTTTCTGCTCCCTGCCATCAAGTGTTTATACACCTTGATAAAATCCTCCCTGAGCCTTCTCTTCTCCAGGCTGAACAGCCCTGAGCACATGGAAAGCACCCATGGAGAATCAGAAAAATTAAATGTGACTCCTATAAATCGCAGTTGTTCCTGCTCTGTTTTCCTCTTTCCCCAAAAGCAGACTCATGGTGCTGTTCCACCTCCTCTGTCTTCCCCTACTACCTTGGATGGGCAAAGGAGTGTAATTTTTTCCCCCTACAGTTGCAAGCAAGGAAGAACCTGAAGTCCAGAAGGGTCAAAAAGGAGCCATTCAGTGCCACGCTCCGCCACAGAGCCTTGACCACCAGCTGCGTTCCTCCTGGACAATCTTTACTGTACCAAGGAGGGGCAAAATCCTCCCCCAGGTAGTGAAGGTTGACAAAATTATTCCTAGTTCTCTCAGGTAATTGGGAAAGTTCTGGATCTGAAGAGCTTTAGTGTAAAGACTTTTTCAAAAAAGCAAAACCATCTTAGAGCATACTGCAGCCCAAGGGCTTCTTCAGTGCCTTGCACCCCTGCAGCACTGAATGTCTGTTGGTGAAAATGTCTGGATGATCATAAGAGGTGGACCATGCCCCACAGTAAAAGGAAGACAAGAAATACCCTAAAAATACCTGCCCCCCTGAGCTATGGAAGGATTATTTCCTAAGTCCCCATATTAATCAGACACCTCAGACTGCCATTTGCCAGGGGAGGAGGGGAGTTCCCTGTCCCACATCATGTGTGAGGAGCCAAGGATGCATCAGGGGAAGGTGGCAAAGCTTTGTTTTGAAAGCTGAGTTGCAGGCCAGGGATGATAACACATTCTTCCTGATGTCTGCAGATAGCCAGGACAACCCTTAAGCACGGGGGCTGTGAGGGAGATTCTTTTCTGTTGGTTTTTTATGGGATCTTTTTCAAATTTTGCAAGACAGACATCAGAGGACTTCCACGTCCTTCATGGGCCCTTGAAGTGAAGCTGCTTTACTCCAAGGGCATCGGAGTATTTAGCACACAGGATAGGTAGGAAAGGTATCTGGCAAAGAATTTTAAATACATGCAGTTTGACTTAACAAGCTTGACTTGGAAAACGCATTTTGTCATCTGTAGGTCCAGAAATAGCTGGGCAGGCCCTCCTGTCTCCCTTTGCACAGTTCCTCCTGTAGGGCTGTAGAGAGTAGTCGTGTAAAATGGCAAATCCAGCAAAAGAGAAGCATGGCTTTGAGTGCTCCCAAGGCGTGACAACACGATGTGATCTGTAGCATGAGGTAATGGTAATTCCCGTTAGTTAATTATACGGCACTTTGAGATCTTCAAATGCAAGGTATGGCTAAGTACAGTGAATGTCTGTTTATTATTGGTGGTGGTGCTGTGATTTGTCTCATGGCTCTTATTCCTCTTCCTCCTTTCCTTGTGAGGTTTGACCTCTTTTAGCGTAATCTGAACTGCGCCTTCGGGCACAGCAGTCTCTTTTTCCCAAAGCATGCTTCGTTTATACACAGTCACAACTGAGAATAAGTTGCACAAAGGGGAGATGGGTAACACTTTCCTGATTTTATTATAGTACCAAATGGCAATCTTTTAACCAGGAGAAAAGTACAGATGGTGATCACATTGCTTACCAAGTAAGCTACGTTTTAAAGAGCACAGTATCCCACACTTCCTCAAATTAATCCCATGACTCTTACTCTGTCCTTGAAATGTGGCAGTACTGAATTATAAGTGACAATCTGTATCTGAAGTATGACTTGAATTGTGCTTGGAGTTGTGGGCATATTTTTCAGGCCATGCTAATGGCACTGCATGGCACTGGAAACTCTTTTGTTACTGCCTTTTGCTCTAGAACTGTCTTCGTCGATGTGCCTGGGAGGATCTCGGGGCCACACGCAGATCATCAGGATTTTTACTACATCAGACTGCAACCACAGTCGTAAGAGTAGGGTAAAATTCAGATGACTCAGAGAACTCGATCACCTTCATCTGGTTTTCCTGCATTACATTGTCAGCATTCTTCTTGTAGCTTAAGTTGATATTTCATTCAGCAGCTTATTGGCATGGCACAAATTGCAGATCGTCACGCAAAGTAGAAGTGGCACGGTGCCAGCATGGAGTTCTCTAGAATTACCTTTGCTTGAAAGCAATGCTGGTGCTCCTTTAAAGTGACTAATTTATGCCTCTGTTAGCCTGTTAGTGATGCTGTTTTGTCGTTTACCTCATTTAACTAATTTTGTGGGTAGCCACATTGTTCCTTAGCAGCAAATATTTAGACATACTTTTAGGTGTCACATGCCTCATAAATATCTGCATAATAGAATGACACATATAAAGCAGCATGACTTAGAAGAATAAAGAAGTCTTGCGAGACAAAGATCACTTATTGTAAATAAGAGAATTATAAAATTAGTGGCTGATGAAAGAGCAGTAGCCAATACCCTGTTTACATTTGAATAGGGCTTTTGATGCAGTGTCAGAGATAATCTTCCTTGAAAACTTAATTCATGCTGGCTTGGATGGGGACATTGTGGATTTGGAATTGACTGAAAGACCACAGGCAAAGCTAATCGTAACTACTAATAAAGGACTGATGCAGGAACCAGCCTTATTTATTATCTTCATTAATGATCCGGAAGAGGCAGCTTGCTGGATAAGAATTGCTTTGGCTTTTAAACTGAGACAAGTGCCAAACACCATACACAGGCAGAGGGAAAGTATGAAAACAGCTCAAGAGATTAAAAAATGAGCTAAACAAGGTTTATTTTTAGCAGTGCAAGCATATGTAACTGGCGATAATTATCTATAATACTTATCCTCTGTGCTAGGAAGAAGCTGAGATTGAAGTAAGCCGAACATGACAGGGCCTGGTGTACTCAGTTCACGTGAGTGCTAGCGTAGCGTCTGCACGTGCGCTGCATCGTGGCTTGTACATCTGGATGTAACATGGTAGCGCATCAGAGTTCTACACTTACTTTAATTTAAATTCCCGTTACATTTCTTTGCATTTATTCTGCATGGGAGTAAACACCTAATATAAATGAAAAGTCAGAACCAGTCCTGGTAGAGGTTAATAGAACGTGGCATCCAGAAGGTCAATGAAATTTTGTACTGCCTACTGTTGTACTACCCAACAGAGATGTTATGGATTCACTCTCTCTGATTCTTCAGGCCTTTCCATTTCCATTCATCCTCACTCTGGGATGCCAAGACCCAAAAGTTTTGTAGTCAAAACTTCCCCCTACTGGTGGCTAAGGTTGGATGTGCTTAAATGTCCAAGGCATCTAGTTTATGCCCTTGAAGTCTTCTGGGCATCTTTTGATAGGCATGCAAATCCTCTGTGGGGCGCATAAGCCATGCCAAAATTCATAAGCCGACAGCTGTATCACTCACCATCCATGGAGCTCTGGTACAGATTTATAGTGCTCTCTTTTCTCCACGGTATTTATGCAACTCCTTCCAGTTCCTTCCCACAGCAGTAGCAGTTTGAGTTTCCATCTCACCTGCTGAAACTCATCTCTGCCTCCTTCAAAGGAGTCTGTAAAGCTGCAGCTGGGGAGCAGGTCCCACCCAGCTCCCCTCTCCCAGTTTGCTGGAGGAGCTCTTCTCACAGAGCCCCAGGCAGGGTCTGGCCTGCTGTGGAGTAAAAGCGAACTAAGCGTCATGTCTTTTCCCATTAGCAAAGGCAGAATGTGTTCACCTCTCGTTACCCTTACAGATTTTAAGACCAAATTGGGCTCTGAGCAAATTACAGTCCAAGTGGGGGTCATAGTCTTTTCATTTTTATATGCAGTAGCCTTGAGATTTCATCACTAACCTGGTAATTTAAATTCACATCCCTTCTTTTTCTGACACAAATGCAAGAATTTAAGCTGATGTGTCTAAGCCGAGTGTGCTGATGGGTAGAGCAAGTCTCTCTTATTGCAGTCCTGATTGAAATTACCTCCATAAAATACTCAAATGTTCTTCAGAGCAGGGCCTGCAGGGAAGTGCCCCAAACTCCAGGCTCCAAAGCCTCTCTGTTTCTTTGTCACCCAAAATGTAAGCATGGAAAGAAACTATTCCTACGTGGCAGAGAGACGCAATTACAGAGCATCTTAGGAGTGACATTTTTCAATCTGTGTTACACACAGCAGCACGATATGGACACTGTCCAAGCAGTTGAACGCTTCCACTTGCTGGCAGTGAGAAGCACGGTAGCATACAAACAAATTTTTCTTCTTCAGGATTTGTTTCCAGCACTCCATCTGGTTTAATATCTTATACCAGTACTAGATGACGCGGAGTAGCTGCACGAATGTCTGTGGAAGGTAATTTTGAAATGTGTTGTCTGTAACATGCCTAACTTGCATTTTTTAAGGATTGGCTTTATGCTCTGAACCAGAAGGGTTTGCCTGTCTTCCAGAACTGTTGGGCTGAGTTCTAGGATTTGGTTGTATGACTTGGCCTTGCAACATCTGTCAGGAATAGATGTTTGTGCCTTGTAATATTTGATGAGTTGAAAGGTGATACAATATTTATTTAAACCACACAGGCTCTGAAGAATTGTATTTTAATTCAGGTGGAGTGGTGGGGCACTTCTGGCAGTCAACCCCAAAACCTTCTTAGAAAATTCTCACCTTAATTATAGAGAGGTTTACTTGGTTTGATAAAATTCCACAGTGAGACTGTGCTCAGATAAATTTTGCAGACATAAATTCCCTACTTACTTGAGTCTTGGGTGAGCAGAAAGATATTTTGTCTTTAAACTTGCCGCTTTTCGCAAGCTACCATTTTGTTCTTATACTACAAGATAAAATAACTTTTTGTGTTCTTTATCACATTAATTACCTCCTGTCCAGAAAATAAATGTTGCAGTCTTTTTAGCTTCACTTCTTAGGAGAATCTTTTACTTGACTCTAAAATACCTGTTTCTGCTTGATTTTTTAATTTTATTTTGATAATGGGAGAAAAGACCTTGAGAATTACCAGAAGAAAGAACAAAGCAATGACTGCAAAAGTAGTTTTTTAATAAGCATTTCAGTATTATTCTTATCCTAACACTTTTTATTTGCTTTCTGTGGTGCTGCAATACACTAAGCAGAGATTTTCACCGAGCTGTTCACAGCACTATGCAAATTGTCATATATAGTTTAGGTCCTTCTCCAGGAGTGTAAGATTTTGAGAAGGTCAAGGACTCCTCTAAGGTACTGAACTGTGTATGTATTATTCAGCCACTATCGGTATTCCATGCATCCCTGTGTAGCATCTTAATGCGTAAACTCAAGCTTTTATTGATTGTAAATGGGAAGAAAAACCCAAAACATTGAAAGCATTGCAGTTGGGAGCCTCTAACTGGCAGGAACTGTGTTCTCTTTCTTGAACCTTAATTTGAAACAGATGAAGAAAATGCTATTATTTTGATTGTCTCTTCTTCTGGAGTTCATTGCAAGTTTTGCACAGTAACAAGATACAAAGTCTCCTGTGGATAGTTTTCCAAATGCTACTTTCTGTAGCAGAACTCATTAGCAGTCAGTCCGATTTGGTCTGAGTTCAGAGCAAAATAGTTGGGGTTTGGGTTTGGGTAGAAGAGCATGAAATGAATGCTCTGCCTTGGCCTCTCCTCTCAACCACTCTCTTCCCCCATCTTTTTTTTTTTTTTCTTTTGTTCTGCCATGAGGCTTTGAGGAGACATATCTGTTTAGTTCGCCAAGGCTGTGAATGCAGTTGCTCACTTGTGTAGAGGGAGGAGGTCTGAACACTTGGAAAACAAGCCTAAAGGCATTAGGGGTGGACTGTTACATGAGGATGGTCGATGATGAAAGATAAGGAATTCAGTATCTTTAACACAAAGAGGAAAAAACCGTAAGCCTGCTTAATAATGTATAGAATGAAGTCTCTGTCTTCCTGTGTTTCAGCTGTACCCGGCATATTTCGTGAGTTGCAGCCATGTGAACAATGCTAAACAAAACTCTGAGGAAGCCAAAAAAAAGGGGGGAATAAATAAGTTATGATACCCAGCAACCCACTTCATATGTATAAGTACGTGGATGTGTACTTGCTTACATTGTAATATTTGATTAGTTGAAAAGTAATAAAATGTTTTCAACAGGTGTGCTCCAGGCCCATACCTATCGTCCTTACAGAAAAATTTCTCCCTGGAAAACAGTGGAAATTTGACCTGTGTCTTACAATCACAGCTGCATCTATGAACCATGACCTAGCAAAACAGCTTGAAAGGCAAATGAATTCCTGTTAAACTGAATATTGAACGAGATCAGATAGTTCTGTCCAGTACTTTTTGATGCTGGGTGTATAAACTGCAATCTTTCCTTTTATTGCTAGGTTTTTAGTCCCTCAAACAATGTATTTGCAGTAGAAAAGCTTTACAGCAAGAGTGTAAAGCTCTGCCTCAACATGAAATAAAAACCATTATTTGGAATAAATAGCTGCAGGGGAATGGTGACTCATACCTCGACTAAAATTTTTAATCCTCTTTCATTGATGGAAGACAGTATATTGCCCAGCTCATCACAGGAAACAATCTCCTTGAGCATATCTGTTGACATGAAGCAAAACTCTTCCAGGAGTTCCAGGGAGAACTAGTGCTTATAAATGCAGTTTTATTCAATAGAGGCATAGAGTGTACGCAGCCTCGAATTGAAGAAAAGATTATGAAAAAACCCCAAATATTTTTATGGTGTATAAGTCATGCACTCCACATTGCTGCAGAGCAATGAACAAGGATGCATCTGCTAATCTCTTCTCTCCAAATTGACTAAAATGAGAGTAGGATCAATCCTTGATGAGTTAGATGTTTGCTCAGCTGTGTCTATTAGGTTTCTCTGCTTGGTTTCTGCGAGCAAGGTCAGCATTTTACTCTGTCAAGTTAGCCATATTCCTGTAGTCTCAATCTTTAAAGGCTACGACCTCCGACAAAATTATTATCAATCAGTCTTAACAGACTGTGAGCCAGCCCCATGGTGTTATTGGCAAGACATGGAATAACAAGAATTTACAAGAATAATTACATGGCATAGAAACCCTAGTTTATCGACCTGGTTACTAAGTGAATTACTGGACTCCATTCCTGGGGGTCATTAAATTACTACATTTTTATATCTATTTAAGGTATTATGCCAACTGGTAAAATGTCCAGCATTTCTTACAGAATACTTGCCAGGAGTAACACCCCCCTGAGTCAAGACCCATTCAGGTCAATGAGGACTTTGATATTAAAAGCCATATGAATGATCTAATAGGTGAATGACAAATTGAAAAAAATAAATACTGCATGAGACTGAAAGGGCTCTTTTCCATCACTCTGAGTGATTAAGATGATGGTATTACTTAAGATTAATTGAACCATGAACACCCTTAGAGATATTGTCAAGGAACTAGCAATCAATCTTTCTCTGTTCCCATTCTGTACTTTTTATTTATTGTATTATTCAGTTGCTTTCAGTGTAATCTTTTAGTTTTATTCGTCTTTTTTGGTGATCTCACATGAACAGCATAATTACTGTTGGTGAAACAAGCAAAGCTTTAATGTTATATACAATTGCGGAATGAAAATGGTACTTAGGAGAAGCTGGAAATCCATAAAAGGTTGTGCAACCATACAGGCTGTGTGCAGTAATTTGGTCAGATGCCTGAGCTAAGGGTGCAGTAGAAAAACATTCAATCATCCAAAAAAGCTATATGCAAACCGCTGACTGTTTTCTCCAGGCCAGTAGCATGCTGGATTTCAGTGTAGACTGTTCTCTTCAGACACAGCTAGTTAACATAGCCTGTGGAGCCCAGGAGCTCTCTGTCTTTTACTTCTCTCCCTCCCTCCCTCTTTACCCCCCTTTCCCTCTCTGCCAGGGCCAGTTACACCAACTCGTCTCTGTTTTGTGGCACCTTTTGCAATGTGGCACCCAGCTGGCCCTTCCCAGCCAGGAGGAATATGAGGAATACGAGGAATATGAGAGCTTAGCCAGCCTCCAAGCACACAGCCTCTACCAGGAGAGATCCCTACAGCAGCGAGGTTTTGTTAAGTCAGGTGTATAAAGTGATACACAGTGCTCTTTATCTTAACCAAACATCAGTTTGAAGGAAATTGACAATTATTATCAGTTTCCCATCGAAAACTAGACTTAAGTTTCTCAGAGCTTAAACATTGGAGAGGAACCAGAGATGTCTTCGTTTCCTCTTACCCATTGCAACAGTGGCTCCAGTGCCCGATTTCACTTCTGTATTTGGTGGCACCTTCAAAATTAACTATGTCTTCATGGGCTTGGCAGCAGTACAGTTCATAATCTTTAGAGGTCCTAGCATGAACATTGCTCTTAGCACACACTCCTCAGAGGTAAACACATTACGTTTTATTAGCTCAGTGCCCTGTCAGGTGCTGGGTGCTGCTGTTTCCAGGTGAAGTAAAGGAATGGAAGTGTCCAGTTCTTTCTGGAGACCTTCAGGACATCTTAAAGTGTGGCTTATCATGGTTTGATGTTTGGTTGTTTAATTTCTAGATACAGTTGCCATTTTCATGTATAGAATTCTTAAGCCTAGGTCACCTTCTCCGTGAAAAATATTAGCCTTTACTGACTGACTCGAACTCAAGTTCTGCTCATCTTATGTTGAGCTGCAGAGGTGTACAAACACTTAACAAATTTATTTTTCCAAGGAGTGGTCTGCCTAAGTTCCCAGTAGTAAATGGTGGTGCCCAATTAAACTGGACTTGCATAATTTCTGAGTTCAAACTAAAGGCAGTGCCATGGTTACTGTAATGTTTTGGGAATGCGCTCTCTCCCGTGTTACAAAGGTTTTATTTTTTGCAAGGGCTGTTTCATGAATCCTGTTTCCTCCTGCTCTGGAGCTGGATGAATGGGTAGTACTTCTTATGCCTTTGCATAGGTTGCATGCATCAGCCAGTTCAAGCACCGTGGCAGCTTTACTAGAATGAGAAATGTCTGTGGAACAAAGTCACGGATTCACTTCCAATGAACCAGCAGACCCGCTGTTAAGGGGAAGTAAGCTGATCCAAAATACACAGGCAGAGCAGATGTTCCTTGCTTACTAGTGTAAAAAATGGGATGGGATCCTGGGGCAGCGCAGCTACGACACACTGGGCTGCCTGTTACTGAAACCAGAGTGCAAGGTACCCAGCTCGAACGATGTTTATCATCATAACCCAGAATTGTCAGGACACATGTCTAGAGTGCAGCAGGATAGATCTCCCATCAGGAAATGACACCTCCGCGCTGCAGTTTTGGCATAAGCTAACTACAGGACTTGTGTACCGATGTACTTTCTGACTGAGACTAAACAGAGTCAAAGGATTTCCCACGGATGAAGAGGTTTTTACATGAATAATCTCCCTCGTACCTGTGCGGGGAGCATAGATGGAAGGAAAGTAGTATCCATGCAGCACTACTCTCTGACTCATTTGCAGCTGCCACAAACCGCTCCGATGTCTGGTGGAGGAGTGGTTGACACACAGGAGCTCCAAACAAGGATTTAGATAGCAGAAAGGTGATCACCGATAGCTCCATTACGGCCAGTTCCCAGGGTCTGTGCCCCCAGAATGGCTCAGCCATGCATTATGAGCCTGGTGAATAATAAAGGAAAAGAGAAGAATTTTACTTCTTTGTTGAAAAAAGTTGGGGTAGAATTTTGTAATTTAGAAAAAAGCCTCTCCAAGCAGCGCTGGGTTTGTTTCTCAGTTTGCAAATCTTGTATTTTTAGTGGTTTTAAACATGCTTTTCAATTCACGCTCTTGAATTTGAGTGCAATTCTAGGGAGAGATGCTTGAAATGAAATTGTTGGCTCTCTGTGTTCTGTGGTAACTCTAACCCTCTACTAGGCAGGAGGGAACATGCAGCTGGGGTGCAGACAGTTGCCAGTTGGAAGCCAAAAGTGCATCCCAGGGCACTTCACTTCTTCTGTGACGGGACTTGTCCTTCTGAGCAATTCCCTGCTGTCTTTGCTGTTGACCAGCCACCTTTGGCCAAAGACCACTGAAGCTCTTGACAGGCAAACAGATACCTCCTCCGGCACATTGCTTATCTGAACTGCTCTGCTCTTAGATCTTTTCCTTGGCATCCTTCCTGCTTCAGTTCTCCAGCAGCAGCAAGCAGGGGGTTGTGCTTCCCTACTTTCTTCAAGTAAAGAGGATGAGCTCTTGTTTCCTTCCCAAGACCTAGGAGAGCCACTATATTAGAACTAGATAGGTGTATCCAGCCAGATCCTGGTGAAGCTGCATGAGAGATGTTGGGGCCTGTCATTAATTGGGGGGGAGATAGACAGGGGAGAGGAACGGAGTATAACCAGAGCAACTCATATTTTCCCTCTCTCTTTGTTGACCCAGGATGGGGGGAGCTTGAAGAAAGGCCAGTTGCTCTTTTTTTCCTTGAAACTCTCCAGTGTTTGAGACGCAATGAATGCAGATGCTCATTGCATTTGACCAACTGTGTAGCAGCACCAGCTGCTCCCAGCCAGCCTCCTAGCTACAGTAACACTTATGCTCCATCCTTTTGTGCAACACTTCATTTGCAGCCGGGTCCGAAACTTGCCCCTTCTGTGGAAGAATCTGGACAGATTTAACAGCAGAATTTTATGGGCTTGGTGCTATATGGTCCTGGCAAGTGAGACCTGTGGAAGTTTTGTACTCTGTTAGCAATAAAAAAAGTGCTGTATTGTCTTCTTTACCAGTAATCTAATTCATCAGGAATAAATGCAGCCTTCAGTTTCTGACTGGATTCATGATTAGTGCCCTATGAAACAGGACAGGACTGACGTTGCTGTTTCCATGCTGCTAAGGCCAAGGGCAAGCCTCAAACCCCCCCAAATTTACATGTTAAACAAGCAACACCAATGGGCTCCATAGTGGTCTGTTTTACTCAAGATTGGAGTCAGGTAGCATTTTCCAATGAACTGACACAATCAGGTTAGTAGTTGGGCTGAGTCTGTCATGTAGTTGTGTTATTTTGAGAAGTTTGGGAAAGAACGTTCTCTAGAAAGCACTATTTGTGGTGCTGTTACAGCATGAAACATACTGTATCAGCAACACTACCAGTAGTACTTCAGGAATGAATCCCATTCCTTGAACAAAGTTTTCAGATTTTAATTTTTTTTTTTTTTTTTTAAGAAGGGGTGAACATGCCACTGCTCATAAGGAAAGTAGAGAGCTCTGTGCTTGGAGCTGGGCTTCCCACTGTGCTGCAGGAGAGGTACATCAATCGAACTGGAATAACAGGAGGGGGAGGCAGACCCCTCTGTCTTTGTAGCTGCTACTCTTCCATGGCTTCAGGTGTTGGCATCAGCTGAAAGAAGAAAAAGAACTGGCCATGGCATTGCACGGAAAGGTCCCTGAACAATCCCAGCCCCTGTCTTTGGTAGAAAAAGATCAAGTTTAAGAAGTGAACTTAAACATCGCGCAGTGCAGTAAGGTATCAGTAAATTACCGAGTTGGCTCCAGCATCTTTCTGCTTGAGTCAGCTGTCCTGCTGAACACAGACACGTGTATCTTTTTTTTTTACAGCATCTTTGGGTATTGTAACTAGTTCACAAGCTCCCTCTGCCGGGCTTCCAGCATAGGAGACTAATGGCAAAGCTCCTGATAGATTATTTGTAGACTGACCCATTTTTTTCAGCTTATTTTTGACACTTTCTACAGCATCAGAAAAAATGTATGATCAAATTCATGTAAATGGCTTTTTAGAAGTGTGACAGGGAGAGGTTTGACATGTTAGATGCATATTAAAAATTTTATATGCACAGAAGAAGGCTTTTTCCACAATAATGTAAGTGTAGTTGTTGCCTCCCAAAAGTACTGATGCATCTATAAAAAGGTAATGATACTTGGCATTCAGTAACGCCTTCTGTTACTTACATACAGGAAAGAGCCCTAAGAAAAGAAATACAGGTCTTTTAAAAGAATGAAAAGCTTACAGTCCTCAAATGTACTCGATACAGTATGCAGTTTCATGTAGCAGGGGTTTTCAAAAGGCAAATCCCGAGCCAAGGGGCTTGTAGCAAGCGTTCAGAGGAATGATGAAGTGCTGAAAATGTTGCTGTAACCAGAAGCAAAGAAGAGCTAGCCCTGCTTCCTTCTGCCTAATCCTCAAGGTCAAGGTTTCCGTCTACAGTTTTTGAAATGCAGATCTAGGGCCTAGCATTGTCGTAACCAATATGTTATGAAATCTGTCTCAGTAGATTAAAAGGAGTTGTGAAAATGATTTGCTTCCAACTAAACGATCTCAGGTTGAGTAAGACTGCTAACAACAAAAAAAGGGCGATGTTCTGTGATTGCTGTAGACGTAGCACTTCCTCGCTGACTTTGAACAGGGATTTACTGAATAAAGTACCTGCCTTAAAAAATTCACAAGTTTATGGAGTCCCTTAGCAGGAGCAGGCATATTGTCTGCAGTGGCGCAGGAGAAAAATGGAGAGACTTTAGAAATTGCAGTGGCTTTTTTTACTATATAAAAAAAGGGTGTCCTAGACGCAGGCAGTAGTACAAACGCGAAGTATTAGAGTGCTGCGTAAGCGTTGTGCTTAAAGTAAAAGGTATATGGGAACGCAGCTGTCACCAGTGTGAGCGGAACCGTTACTTAACAGCACACAGCATCACTGGACAATGATTTAAAACAGAAAACAAAGAACTCCACCGACCAATTGACATGGAAATTGCAGGGAAATGTGGAATACGTGTATTCCAAACTTCGGTCTAGCGAGGAGACTAAAATGAACACTCCTAATGTGATAGGATGGGTTGCGGTGTCTTTAAAAATACAAAAAGAGTTAGCTGAAATATTAAACCGCCACCAATCTATCTCTTAGTGTCAGTAGTCTTTTGGCTGAGTACTGACATGATAAAGAATAATTTTACCTACTGTGTAGCCAGCTCATATTAAATGACATTCAAGAAGTTTCTCAAAAAATGTAGCTATCTCAAGCATGAAAATTTTTCAGGGTAGCATATTCTCATATTGGCTTTATTCTTCATCAAAGCATCTGACAGCTTTCAGCAGAGGACGTGATATCAATATGCAGTTTATCCTTTCAAAGCCTTTGGGATGATCAGTCTATTTCTTTGCCATCCCTAATTAAATATATTGCTTCAGTAATTCCCAGGGGCAAGGAGGCATTGCGACTACACTGAAGCGAAAATGAACTTTGTAGAACCACGGCTACGCCATCTGTGATTATGATTAATGTATTCTATGATTGTTGTTCTGGTCATAAGTTTTTAGCTGTTTCATTAAAGATATTGTGAGGGGAGCATACAGGGACTAGCCATGGATTTATCTTATTAATTATTGGCAAGGTGAAAGAAATCTGAAGAGGTTTTGACACAGATTTGCTTGAAATAAAATGTAGCAAGCCGATGGAGATCTTAAATGTGATCTCTGATCATTCAACTTTTGGAAGGCCACTAATAATGAAGGTAAGTGAGGGTCCCTGTTCCAGCCAACCATTTCCTAGAGTAAGGATCAAATACAAATACTTCATATTTAAGTGTTTTGGAAAACAGGCAGCAGCCCCACAGTGACTGTGGATTGAGACACTTGGTAAGAGATACCTGGAGCCAGCACAAAAATTTTCTTATTTAGCTATTATTTAGGACACATCTACCTGCCTTAAGCGTACAGGTCAGCCCGAGTGGCCAGAGAGAAGGTTGCTTTCAAGATACACAGGTTATCTTCTTTTCCATTTTCTTTGGTAATGTGGAAGTGGGTCAGGACAGGTTGATTTCTATCATCCATTTTAATCGTTATTTTAAATAATCTTTTTTCATCTGGCTTTGCATGCGGGCTTTTTTTGCATTCTGAAAAAGAGATGATATTCATTAGCGTATATCATTAGGCCAGCCAAAAGGGAATACTGTCTATACACTTAAGTAATCCTAGTGCTTAAGTGTTTGACTTTTTACACTTTCTTTATATTAAAAAATGGCGAACAGTGCATTTCTTGCTAGCTGATACTTCTCTATGCAGCATTGTGCAAAGGCTGGATTTGGGCAGAAGTTTAAATCCATTTAAAATACACAATCAGCATTTTATAATAGTCGTTAAATCAATTTAAAAATTAAATGCGCTGGACATAAAAATATGCCTAACAAAACATGATTTGTATTGGAAGCCAGTTGATATATTAAGTAAAGGAACCATTGCATACAGAAAATGAACTGATTATGATTTTTCTAATCAGCGTGCCTTTGCCTTCCAGAATTACAACTAGGAGATACTCTCCTTCACATTTATTTTTCAAGGGTTACCTTGCTAATCCTTTTACAAAGTACAGAATTTGGAGAACCAGGTCCTAGACTGCAAGACAGTAAAACAAGAGCTCTGGAGAGAATGCGGTGTGTCTCACCGTGTCCCTGATCTCGTTTGCTTAGGATTTCAACCGTTTCTTTAAATTCAGTGAAGCTAAAACAATTCATTTAAAAATGACTGGAAATGAGTGAACTCCAGATGTTAACGGCTTATTTACTTCTACTGCAGTAACATTAAAGAACACTAATCACGATCAGAAGTGGGTTGTTCTCCAGATTGTACAAATACCATAGTCATTTGGAGCGGCTGTAAATAAAATGCCGTGTTATCAGAGAGCAAGGTAAGATAGACAAGCAAGATTTTTCAGCCATTGGTTTTCAGTCAAGTTCTAAGTGACATTAATTATCTAGCATCTTCTACATGTCAAATGAGAGAATATGGTTGGTAACAGATGTTGCCTCCATACTTAACGCTAACAGTATTTTTTAAACTTGAAGAAGTAATTGTAAATCCTATGATAATACAAATTGTAGAAAAACCAAATGTGTTCAGAAACATTTTAAAGACATTATCTTGGCATTCCAGTTAGTTTTAGGATTACTATTTATCTTGTCAAGGCTATTTCTACAGCCTTTTTTCTTTTCTCTGCCTCATTTTGCCTTTTTTCTTCCTCAGTTATTTTTTCATAGGTTGAAATATTTTTTTTTGCAAAGTACAGCTGCCATACAGGCTTTCCCTTAAAGTCAAAACACTGCTTCAGCTAAATTATTTTAGCAACCTAGGTGTTGGTCAGTAATGTACAGATGTGGCTGGCACAGCGGAAATTGCTGATGGTTGCAGTGAACTGCATATCATTAGAGCTGTAGTTACAACCTTTAAAACCGATTTCTCACCGAATGCTTTAGGTCAGTAACTTGGAAAAGTTCATCTCTGGTGAAATGTGTAATTTGTCAGGCTTATTTACTTCTGACGCTGCCAAGAGTAAGGCATTAGCCGTTCCCCAGAACTGCATTAAAGACAGCGTTGACCTGTTCGTGATGATAAAGTTCCATAAACACGGCTACTCTCTCTTCATAGAAACCTGTCTTCCACTTCATTTTTCTTAGCATTTTCTTGAAGTAAGAAGGCCTGATTCTTTTACTAAGATGTTTCTGAACCCCCACGTGTAGTACTGATTTTCAATAAAATTTAGTAACCTCTTCCTTCCTTCCTGTTTTTTATATTGTCTGAGAAATATCAGTATGTCCCAATAAAGCCCGTAACATTTACTTCTTCCTTGGGTCTGTTTTCCTTTGTCTTCTCCCAATGTCTCTTCCTCCAGTCTGGAGGCTGTTGCTCTGCAGCTTGCATGGTGCTTGCTGTCAGCTTCCATCAGACTGACAGAAGGAAAGGCAGGAGCTCTTCGTGAGCCTCTCTTCACCTCCTCTGTGCAGCTAAAGATTTGACAATCACTTTCCTGAGACGGGATGAAACTCTGGTTTTGAGCAACATTATGTACATTTACTGTTTTATGTAAGGAACTCTTAATAAGGATGTACATTACGGCATGCTCAGATTAAAGGCAGGACTGTATCTTGTGCACCAGCAAAAAAGCAGAGTCCTGAAAAATGCCTAAATAAGAAAATTATTGTAATAAACTTGATGTTTGTTTTGATGTTTCTGTTTAGGTGCTGACCCCAGCACAAATAAAATCAATTTGCCTCGCCATACTAGAATCAGGAAAGCAGTATGCAGTGAAGAAGAGGAAACCGTTCCCACTCATGTATTCCTACTATGGGACGGAGTATCTTGGTGAGTAAAACACACCAACTACTTTGAAAGTGATGTTGGGTGTAGAGGCTGAGCCAGTAGACGCTTCAGAAATAAAACATACAAAACCTACAGGGTGGGGTTTCTTCTGACTGAGTTGGGACCATCCAACCTCCTAAGACTGCGAAGTGGGACTGAGGAGCTGGGGGGAAGGACCGGTGCTGCCTTGTGCTGGGGCGCGCAGGAGGTACCTGTGCTGGGCCAGGGGAGCAGCAGGCAGCACCTTCGTTCCCTCATCTCCCATCTGCCCTGGTACATCTGCCCTGCCAGCTGGAGGCAGCCAGAGGTGCGGTGCCGTGCCTGTGCCAAGGAGATTACCAGGGAGAACCGTCAGGGGGTGTGACTTCTGAGCTGCTGTTGCCACGCAGGGACTCGCAGAGCGTTTTTTGGCCGTAGCCGTGCAACTCAAGCATATGGTCAGCTCCTCCCCATCGTGAGCAGCTGAGCTGGAGCGCATCTGAAGCAGTGGTGAGAGGTCACTGAGCAGGTCCCTAGTGGAGTCCTTGAAGCATGGTATCACACTGCAGAAAGTGCTTTGCAGATATTAGTGGATTCTCTGGCAGGGGAGCAGAGTGGTGCTGCTCTACAGACCCTGTCGTGTACAGACAGTTCTTGCACTGAAATTCAGGTTTTAGCTGACTGGCACTGTCAGTCCCTAACTGGGAATACCATTTACAGTCCAGTTTCAGTTTGAGCTCAACAAAGACTTCAGAGTAACAGTCCAAATTCAGCAGTCAAGTCAAGAAGAATAACGGCTTGAAACACTGTTTGGTTTAGGTTCAGTTTAACTGCACACGCTGAGTTTCAGTCATATCAGAGTGAGAGCAGAAAAAATTCATATGTATTTTTGCATAGCTAAGGGAACTGGAAATGACAGAAGTAGTAACAAATCATAGTGTCATGCACCTAGAAAGCTTTTATTCCAAGCACTACTGCTACTGCTATGCATAAAGAAGATGAAAGAGCCAGGCACTTGACAAGGAAATTGGTCCCAAGGGAAAGTTGCCATTAGATGGAGGTAGGACCTAAACCTACCCTCTGACTGTCTCTGTTCTTCACAGGTGCAGCACACGGGCTTTCATCAATCCTTCAGATGTTGCTTTCCTATTATGAGTACCTGCAGCCAGCAGATCAGGAGCTTGTGTGGCAGAGCGTTGATTTTCTTATGGACCAAGAACAGAACAGCAACTGGCCTCCTGAGCTGGGAGAGACAATCGAGCGCGAGAACGAGCTTGTACACTGGTGTCATGGAGCTCCAGGTTCTTTTCCCATTGATGCTATGAATAACCAGATGCTGATCACATTGCTTTTCCACGTTAGGTGATTCCATGTAGAAGATAATCTCAGGTTAAATTTGACCTATTTTGACGTTTTGTGAGATGCAAGCAAACTATCTAGGCTTTTTCTTAGAGTTAAGAGTCTTTTACTTATTGCTGAAGACGTATTTTCTGCCTTAAAAGCATAGGTGACCACAGCTGAAAGAACTCTGATGATCTTGAACTGTATGTTTTCTGCTCTTGCTCCCTTTCATGACAAGACCTCAAAGAGTGGTACAGCTGAGTCAAAAGGCAGCATATGGCTGGACAGAGAAATACTATGTGAAAGAACATAGATACAAACAGATCTGTGAGTTTTGGGAAGGCTTTCAGAATAGCTTTTTCCTGCCCTCATCAGAATCAAAGTTTAACCTGTACTTATTACATGGGTAATGCATAAATTCGACCAAAGTATTTTAAAGTGAAGGGGAGTTGGCACTAGCAAGGAGTATTTTTTCTGAAAGTCATCCATACAAAACTGCTTTTCAGAGAGGAAGAGAATCAATGCTTAGTTTGGGTTCGTGAGGTAAGGCTGATGTCTGTCAGTTCAAAATCTAATCCTATACATAAGCAACTTTGACAAGTAATGCTGTATATTTGTCGTGGTTTAACCCCAGCCAGCAACTAAGCCCTACCCAGCCGCTCGCTCACTCCCCCCGGTGGGATGGGGGAGAGAATTGGGAGGGTAAAAGTGAGAAGTTGAGATAAAGACAGTTTCATAGGAAAAGCAAGAGCCACGCACGCAAGCAAAGCAACGCAAGGAATTAATTCCCTGCTTCCCTTGGGCAGGCAGGTGCTCAGCCATCCCCAGGAAAGCAGGGCTCCATCACGCATAACAGTGACTTGGGAAGACAAACGCCATCCCTCCCAATGTCCCCCCCTTCCTTCTTCTTCCCGAGGTTTATGTGCTGAGCAGGACGTCATATGGTGTGGGGTATCCCTGTGGTCTGTTGGGGTCAGCTGTCCTGGCAGTGCCCGCTCCCAAGCTCTTGTGCACCCCCATCCCGCTCGCTGGTGGGGTGGGGTGAGGAGCAGAAAAGGCCTTGACTCTGTGTAAGCACTGCTCAGCAATAGTGAAAACATCCCCATGTTATCAGCACTGTTTCCAGCACAAACCCAAAATATAGCCCCATACAAGCTACTGTGAAGAAATTTAACTCTGTCCTAGCCAAAACCAGCACAATATTGAAATTCCTTTTACCCCCAGGCAGAATTTTATTGCTAACTGGTCATACTGGCTTGGTAGCATGAACCTAGAAGGTTACAGAAAAACTTAGTTTTATTGAAGAATGTCCATGAGCATTAATGCATTGCTTTTAAAGGTGCTCTGTTACAAAGAGTACATTATAATTAACATCCCTTAAATGAGCTTTCTGCTCGTGTATTATCTTTTTGTTGGTATGATTAAGGAACAGGCTTCTTGCTTTCACACTATAATGAACTGAAGTGAAATCAGCTTTTGCTTAACAACCTTTTTTATTTTTACAAGGAAAAAATTACTTTTACAGCATGGCTGGCCTAGTGATGAAGCCTGCAGGGAAGATGCCCTCTTTGTTTAAGTATCTTGAGAGTGGCCTTTAGCTTGGGTTGTGGAAACATATGCAGTGAGACTCAACAAAAGTGACAAAATCCCAAAGGGCATAAAAAAGTTACTTTAGGAGACATTTAGAGACACGTAAATTCATTAATTGTTGCTGTTCTTCCCGAGAAAATCCTGTATCCCATCACTGTTCTTGGGTAATAACTCAAATGTAGTTTACAAGAACACATTTCAGCTACTTCAGTATGTATTATATTCAGACCACAAGTGAGCTATTCTAAACATTTCCTTAAGCATTTGATTTATGTGTCATATGCATTCTTTTAAGGTTACCATGAACTGAGCTGTGCAGTACTCTGTTGAAGATTATGATTAAATTATTTGAATCCCCTCTAAAAATAAGCCAAATAGTTTGGGGTTTTTTAACAGAAGTTAGTATGCATAATTTTTTGTAACTAGAATACAGCAATATGGGCCCCACTGAAAAAAAAAAAAAAGCAAGTTTCTTTTTCTCATTCAGTAAAAAATTGTATCTGTTGCTAATGTAAGAAATTACCTTGCCCATCCTTGTGTTTCTGTCAGTGTAAATAGGTGAGGCGAATGGGGATTTGAAACAAATAGAAGACAGTGCTAAGAGTTTACTCTTTTAAAGGCAAAAATGTGACTACTGTTTTGAATTGATGAAAGACTGGGATGTTAGAGTAAACCCCAAAATTCAATAATGCATTGAAAAGATTGAAAGTGGTGTTGTCAGGGGGAGTGGTTAAGTACATCTTACCATATGCTTTTTAGCATACCAGATACTCTCCCCTCCATGTGTAGCATATAGATATGTAACGTTGACATGTGTGGAGCACGAGACTGCAGGTTTTTAGTGTATTAATCTTTATTTTCCTGTGTGTTCTACAAAACCCTTGGCCTACTTACTACAAAAGACAATCTCACTGCTGTTTTCCTAGGCATTGCATATCTGTTTGCCAAAGCATACCTGGTTTCCAAGAAGCCTCAGTATCTGGACACTTGTATCCGCTGTGGAGAGCTAACTTGGCAGAAAGGCCTGTTGAAGAAGGGACCTGGAATATGCCATGGAGTGGCCGGTAGCGCTTACGTGTTCCTGCTGCTGTACAGGCTCACTGGAAACTCAAAATACATTTACAGGGCACAAAGGTTAGTGTTCCTACCTTTTTGGATTCAGGGTAATCCCGGGAAGTTTCAAGATGGTTTTCAGAGCATTGGACACTATCCCTTGCTACTAAACATGGAAAATAAGTATAGGGCCTGCTTTACTGTTACTTCACTGGTTTTTAATTTATCATTCCCAGCTTTAGCCAGTTTGACATTGTACTATTCAGCTGAGCTAGTGGGGTTAATTCCATTTTGTCCTGATGCAAGCAAGTATATCCCACTGAAAATTCTGTCACAGTGCTGCAACTATACATGTTTTAAAAGATAGTATTCAGTGTTTGTTACTGTTTTCCTTACAGCATAGAGTAATGAGGGGAAGTGTTATAGTAATTAGGGTGACTTATGTTCAGCCGTTTGCTTTGAAGTGAGAACATTTTATTTGTGTAGTTACTTCATCAGTACAGAATTTGTTGCATCAATGCGGAACATTGCTTGCATCCTGCTGACATAACAACCCAGATAAAAGTTATTAAAAAGTATTCAGTTAATAATAGATCTTATAGACATCAGAAGAAGTTAATAACTCTCCAAGAAGCATAACGCATGTACAGATCGCAAAGGTTTGGCTTTTCTAGATCTCACAGAACTCAGTTTATCGTGAAAATCGGAGAGTGTAAAATTTCCACATAAGGTTAAATAATGAACGTTCTACTTTTTTAAATCTTTGAATGTTATTAAAATGATGCTTTCAAACAACAAGTAAGTAGACATACAGGGACACCAAATAATAACAAACTCTTTTTTTTTTTTTCCCCTGTTTCTTAGGTTTGCAGAGTTCTTATTTACAGAAGAATTTAAGGCTGGTTCGCGGGCATTAGAAAGTGTATATAGTCTGTATGAAGGCTTCTCGGGAACTGTGTGTTTCCTGACTGATTTGCTGCAACCCAACCAAGCTGAGTTTCCTCTCTTCAGTGTCTTTGTCTAGAGAGTAACACTCTCCAGGGCCGCATCCTGGTGGTGATGGAAGAGGGCGCCTGCGGTTTCACTTATTTGTCAAGAGAGGCTATTTTAGAAAAGCCAGTGGTACCACTAATGCTAGCCTTAATGTAGCTGGGAGTCAGGTGAAAAAGAAAATACACTAGGGCTTTGGGAGGGATGCATGTGGTCAAAAAAAAAAAAATGGGTCAGTGAAAAAAAAAATGGGGGAAGTGATTGAATCTGATATAGTAGATACATAGCTGTAATAAGAAGCAAAATCTGATTTTTCAAGAAAGAGAGAGAAAGGGGCATTATCAAACTTTTAATTTGGTGGTTACACAGGACAAAAAAAAAGGCAACCTAGAATTACAGGGACGTGCAAAGAAGAGACAGTGATGCATCCAGTAGGGTTTAAAGAGAGACCTGCAAAAACAAGTCTTTGTGCAGCGATGCACTTATCGGGGAGGGTGTTATAGACGTGTCACTACACTGCACAAAGGCAAAATCTGGGATTTTTTACCTAAACCACATCTACTAGTTCTAGTAACATGTATTAGAAATACCTGTATCTTGGAGCTCTTTCGTCTTCATATGCATATAATGATAGTTGTAGATAGCTGTATATTCAGCCTGCAGTTTCACTGGCTCATTTCAGCTAGTGGCGTGTCCATGTCTGTAAATGAGAACTGAATTTGACCCTTCCTTTCAGAGCTCAGTCTGTGGCCAGGAGCTGGTCTCCTTACTGATTTACATGTCACTTCTTGTCAATACTTTCCCTGCCACAGGGAAGATGAGCGGAGCCATGGAGAAGACTTGGATAGAAAAGTTCTATAGCAAAGATACAGCAGGCAGATGCTTTCTTCACTGTACAGCATTGCTAGATCAGTATTGTTCAGTGATACAAAAGCTTCCTTTAAAAATTAATTACTTACAGCAGCATTTCTGCACAATAACATACATGTTTCAGAGAATGGAAAATCTATTTTCCTTGATGAATTGTTCACTACAAACCCTGCAAACTGAATGCAAACTTTAGATGGCGTACTGATCCTAAGAATAACCTGACAACAAAACTCAAAATTGCTTCTTTCCTTGTTAACAAAGTAATGTATATGCCCAAATGATTTGTAGCTGTAGAAATAAATGGGTTGCACAACACTAGTTGCACTAGCACTTACAGTTGCAATTATATGATGTTTTATATGTATTATATATATGACACAGCACTTGAAAGCTAAAGAAAATGCTAACATAGGTTTGTACTAAAAGAACTATAAAATCAATATCTGTATTTAAAATATATTTACTATTTATTTTTTTATTTATATGGGAATAATGTAATGCAATTACCCTTAAAGACAGATTGGGAAGACCAGTATGTCAAAAATTGCAGTTAGGGTGAAAAAGCTGACCTACATGCACTGCCAAAGAATGCAGTTTCTCTTCCTGCATTCTCAGCTGGAGGAGATTACAATTTCTTTATTTTTAATGCCTAATGGATTAAAGTTCCCATTTAATTTCAGTGGACCTTGATCAGGCTATAAGTTGGAGCCAGGTCTTGCAATCCTTCCCCATTTTAATATAGTAATCCCATTTCTACTCTTGCCACTGTTATTTTAATGAGATGGCTTGCATTATTATGAGCTGCAGATTAGGATTTGTGCTATTTTGTCTTGCACCGTGCAGCTCTAATTAATTACTTAATCATAGAAGTAACCGTATTTCATTGGTGAATAAAGCAATGCAGTTCTGTATTGGTTTGTCAAGAATTTAGGGATTTTTTTGGTGAATGGAAATGTTAAAATTCAATACACGGTTGTTATGTGTTTATTATTTGTGGGAAAAAAGGTCTTTCAAGAAAGCCATTAATGTCACTTACTTTGTTACTCTGAGCAGTGAGATGCATATACATAGGAGGATGTATTTCACAGGGAGGTATACATGTGAGGCTAAATCAAAAAGTCAATGGAGACATGTGCGTGCTCCGCCCAGCCACGTTTAAATACTCCTGTTAGATCAGAGCAAAGTCAGTTGTCGGTAGTGAAGATCCTAAGTCCATTAGGTTTCTTCTCTAGTTGCTCCGTATAATATGGGTGTCTAAATATGTCATAACTGGAACCTTTCAAACAAATATTGAAGGAAAGTAAAACTTGGCCCATCCACTTTTTCCTTGCGGTCAATAGCTTTTCAGTCTCAGTTTTATTGTAGGGTAGTGTTACTCAGCTAAAACATGTAAGTAACAACACCTGTGCCATAGCATTTAGAGAGCTACTGTAACTGTGTTCTGTCTTGTTGTAGGACAGAGAAAAAGGTTTTGCCTTGATCTGGACTCAAGCTGTTGCAACCCTACATTTATTGCCAATCATTTTATTTAGAGATGCAAACATAAAACAAGAAGGCCTGGTGGTTTGGTAACTACACAGTCAAAAACACCCAAACAACTCCAAACTTAAGCCTTAACAGAATCTACGCATATCAGCATAGTAATCATGACCTTTAGATTTTGGCCCCAGTGCCTACTTTTTAATTATCACTAGGCCACAATATTTAATTGTTTCCAGTTAGTTATTTCTCAGGAGATGTTTGAAGAAGAAAATCTTTGCCAAAACCTCAATAAATCTAGAGCACAATAAATCAATACAGTAACTTAGATCCTAATCGAGTCGTGAGTGCTGCTATTGTAACATATACTACATATGTTAAAATTTACCATAATAGGTGTAAATAAAATCACTCCATTGTACTATGCTTAACTTCTAACCACCGTGTTTGCATTTATCTTTTAATATAATTCTTCTTAAATGGCAGGAAATACACATTAAGAACTCAGTGTCAGTTTTTTGGTGGTTTTCCCTCAGTGTCTCTTTGTAGAATTAATTCCTTCTGATTTACATGCAGAGGAGACTCTGCTCTGTGTTGTGTTCAACAGCACCCGCAAAACAATCTTCTCCCCCTGCCACCCTTCTCCATACATGAAGCCACGTGTTTGGCTTCATTTGATACTAATCCTGTGAGAAAGAAGAGAGATACCTGACTAGGAGTTAGTCCATTCAACAATGAGAAAACCCATGCGACCACCCAGTTTTCAAAATCTAGGTCCCAAACATCTCTCTGCAAGTTATGGGAGTTCGCCACTGACTTCAGCAAGGGCAGCAGGCGAAATTTGTTGACTGACACTTAAGATCGGTAACAGTAACATAAACATCCAGTCTCACAGGATACATCTTGTACAATCTTGGAAGACAATTATTCATCTGTTCCATCAGGGATGGCAGTTTGAGCTCATTCTTAGAGCTCCATGGCTTTTCTTACCTGACCTAGCTGGATTAAGGTGGCTACTAAACGTGCTGTAGTCACAGCTTCTGAACACAGTGTAAATATATCCCAGGGCTCTTCCGAAAATGCCAATCATTAAAAAAGCAGGGTTGGTTTTTTTTTCATCTTTTTCCTCCTCTTAATTGTCTATCTGCTTTTTTCCCCTTTGTACTATAGATGCTGTTACATACATGCTGTTGCAACCTTTATTTGTTGCTTTTAAGACATTGACAGGAAAGCGACCTGAGCAGAGCTGTCAGCACTTTCCAGTGTAATAAAAAAATAAGGTCCTTTGTGTTCCCTCCTTACTGCTTCAAGAAATCGATCGTGCAACCTTTGCTAGACATTCTCAGCTGGATGCTGTCTCCTCCTGCTCCCGAATCGGGCCCTAATAGACTGAAAAAGCGGATTCCTGAACAGATTCTGCCACGGTGCTGTGACAAAAGACTGTGTTACCAGAAACTAGAGAAGCCTCTTTCAAAGTGTAAAACATCACGTTTGCACATTAGTTTCTTGACTGTATTTAGTTTCTAAAGTGTAGGCAATAGGAATTTAAGTGATGTAATAGTATTTCTGATTATGCTGTTAAAGCAAAGAGGATGCATTGTGTGGGTATTGGTGCTTGTTTGTGATGTACCCGTGTTCGTGTGGTGCTGTTTGTGAGTAAAGCTGTAGATTACAAATCAGTTTAAGGAGCTATATACTATTCATGACTTTTGGTAGGTCATCCATAGATTACTGTCACGGAATACTTTTGAGGGAAACTAGATCTGTAATGTCCAGATTTAGTGGTCTCAGGATTCATAGAGCCAGATGCAGTAAGTTTCATCAACAGTACAGTTCTAACAAATACATCTTAATTTTTTCCTGCTACTCACAACTTCTCAGCATGGTAACGTATTTGTTTTGTGCCGCTGCTTTCAATATCTGCTTTGTTTGCGCCGTTGTTTCCTTCAGTTTCCCTGCCTTTCTTTCCCAACCTATGAGTAACTTCAGAAGACTGAAGCCGCAGCGCAGGTCTTTTGTTCTTGAAAATCAGATTGATTAATTTTGTTTAAGAGGGGTGTTCCACTTACTTGCATTACATTATTTTACATTCCCAGGTGGTCTCTTCTCACTGGCTCTGCCATTTCCCACCTGCTAAGGAAAAATCATTATACTGTATAACAACTGTCACTGTTGTTTTACATCATTAAATAAAACAAAGAGAGACTTTCTAGGGAGCATGTTCACTTCTCTAGTGTCTCAGTTCTATTAAGACAATCAAAAACAAGTGAAATGGCTAAACATCCCAAAATACACATTTAAATAGTTCTGGGAAATATGCACAAACAAATGCAAGTAAAGTGGTCACCATTTTCGCTACTCTGTGAAATTAAGTAATGTCACTTTGATGTTCTAATAATAATTATATGGACGTGTAGAGAATATGGTAAGAATACCGATTACTTTTTAAAATACTGTGGAAAAAACTGAAATGTAGGTATCTGATGTATTCAGAAACATACAGGTGCAATATGTGCAAATGGAAACTTTCATAACCAATCAAATTTTTGCACTTACATCGTTATCTGCATATACAGTTCTAGCATCTGCCAACATACAGCTCATTTTATGCAAACAGTGACCTATTTTAGCATGTGCATGCATTTTGAGAATATGTCCTTGTTACTGGGACCTATAAGATCCACGGCCAGAGTGTATCATCTCTGAGGTCTGCCAAGTAAATCTCAGGTGCGGTAATCTTCTCCTACATACCCTGAATATTCACTGGCATGAGTGCATATTCTAATCTGTAGGAAGACTAGTATATCAGGAATAAGAATTGCCCTGTAGATTTTAAAGAGCAATCTTTCTGCGAAGAGCTACACCGATGAGCAATTGCTGGCTACCAGCACAGTCTAGATTGCTCTGAGAAGACACTTCAGTTTAGATAATTATGTCCTGGACTAAGTAGTAAGCAGCAGAAAGCTAAATTGAAAAGAAATAAGAAAATGACCAAAAATCACATTGCTGAAGGAACAACATACTTCAAAGCCATAAGCCAAAAATGCTCAGGGCCCACAAAACAATACAGCAATTTAGGGATGCGAATAGGCATTTTCCAAGAGAATAGCACAGTTCGCTTCATTGCACCAATAGTGGTACAGCATGGACTGTACAGGTTTTAGCTGACTTGAAAAACGCTTCATTGCTATTATAGCAAAGTCTTCATATGCTGAAAAAAGGCTGCCTATGAAGGAGCTGCCTGTAGCTGAACCTACTGCTTACTCCTATCATTTAGAATAAAAGTGATGTACAGTATCGATGCTTAGGCAGTTAAAAAAAAAAAAAGATCCAAAAAGCCAACATGCGCCAACTTTTCAACCTTCTAATTTGTACCATCACCGATGGCACTATTGGTCCCGTACCCTGTGTATTTAAAATTTTACATTATGCTCTGAAAAAAGTCAATTTATAAATAGCGATCTGCTTGAAAATACATAAGGCCATTATTTGTTTTTAGTACTTACAAGGGAGTCCCTTGACTTTGTTCACTGCATGACTCAAAGAGAAGGTGGAAGTGTTTAGGTCCAGTACAGCGATACCAACTAGAATGGCAGAAAATTAATTAAAAACTTACTTTACCTAGTGGTATAATGATACTTGAATAAAAGGTACGTTATAATGCAGTGATATTCAGCAACAGCACTGCATGACTATACATGCATACTCCCCAGAAAATTTTATGTAGAAGTCCTGACATCAGTTATATCCCATAGTGAATAGAAAACAAATCCAATTTAGACATTTATTTCTACTTCAAATAGAAGAGAAAGTCTGTCTGACCAGAAATTGAACTCTGCTTTTATCATGACCACACACGAGAGAAGAAAGATTTCCTCTAACAGCGGTCTGATTTTGCCACTGATTTGGCCTCCTGTGCTCATTTTAAGGGCCTGATGTGCCACCTGCTGATGTCAATGGTGAATCTCCTCTTGATTTCAGGCATGCAAGGTTAGGTCCTTCCAGAAGTGTGAAATAGGGGCAAAACTGCACCATTCTGGGCCCCAAGCCTGCAAACTTTCCTCTACATAGGAGTTCCATGGAACGAGTAAGGCTTGTTCGTATAGTGTAAGAGGAAAGCAAGGGCATTTGCGTATGCAGGGCCCTGTTTGATATCAGTTTTAGCCCCATTTTCCCTCAGTATTCTGCAATACACAGAAATGCCAATACCAATAAAAAGTACAGGGAACTTAAATGGCATTACAAACAAAAGGTGTTATTTCATGTCTAGTTTGTGTTGGTGGTGCTTGGTTATTCAATATATGCCAACATACAGTGTTTGTTTCTTGAGTACATGCTGCACCCTAGATTGGTTTCTCAGTGTAATAGCCATTTGCAGCCACAATATGGTACAGGCCCTATAGAATCAAGATTGACTTGATTCTTTAGAAATGCACCTTATCATTTAAAAGCAGGAGCCCTGCTCTTCTGATGTTTTAAACACTGTGATCTTTCAGAATGTGTTTATTGTATTAGTTTTGTATTGTAGATTATGATAGAAACTAGATTTTATAGCTTTCTAAAAGCAGTGATAATATTAAGCTTCCTAAGTGGCAGAACAAACTCTGTGTACATCCATATTATGAATATTAAAGCTGTGATTATATTTTGCCTTAAGTAAAAGCCCAACCTTGAATGGTGTGTTTTTGCATTGGATTGCTTATTTCCATACTTAATCTTTCATAGCGCTGGCAACCTTTCCTTCTGGAGCAGTCACAGCTCAGGGCTCCAAAAGCTTTTCAGTTGTACTGCGTTATCAAAGGTGAAATCATTCATCTGAGAATTAGATAAAACATCCAGGCTGCACATAGCGATCAGGTGAGACTACCCCATGGCAGTTTCCCTCAAGATAACAGAAGACAGGTTGCTTTTGGTCTGTAGGTTATTTACCCACTTGGGTATTTATTTTCAGCCTGCTTCAGTCCCTGTACATGTGGCCTCTACTCCTTCCAGAAAGACCTCTCCATTCCCAGTGAAGACCATTAGAGCATTATATTCACCTTGGCCCGCCTGTAACAAGGTTTCCGTCTTTGCTACCATCAGCTGAGCTTCCCTAGATGAGCGATTGGACTCCAGATTTGCCAGTGCAGCAGTTCAAACAAAACATTGCTGGCATTTTTTCTGGTAAATCTGGTGACAACCTGGGTTGCATTAAAGAATAGTAGCAGACATGCAGAAGTAGCCATTAGTGTTAACCATTAACAGGCCAATGGCATCTCAGACTCCGTATCTTGCCTTCCCATCATGCTGCTGGTAGGTCCCAGGTCTGTAGCTAATCTCCACATGTAGATCTGCAATTGCCTGGAGACAGGCAAGGAGAAACAAGATCTATCAGGGGAGGCATCAGAGCCAGCTGAGCGTGAACCAAGTACCTGCACCAGGAGAAGTGGCAATGGATGGCAACTCCCCCTGTGCAGCATTCAGGCACCATCTGCCAACCTGACCTGGTACCTCAGGGAGCTTTGTTTTTTGCCAGGTGATCAGATTCAGGATGTGGTGGAGAGACTGTGAAGACTCGTCTTGCCCCCGGGCTGTTACCTTTTGCTGGTCCTCTGTGCAGGCATCAGTGATGCTGCTAGGGTGGCCTTAGGCATATCCCAAATGACTCCAGAGCCCTGGTGGCAAGGGAGGAAGGCACCGGGTGGTCTCCTGGCTCCTTCTGGTGAAGGGGAAAGGCTCATGGGTGGTAGACAAATGCTGCGGGCCAACAGCTGGTGTCAGAGCGGGGCTTGGGTTTTGTGGGGTCTCTAGGAACCTGGGAGGGAAAAGGCCTGACAGGCTGGGGTAAGCTCCCCCCGACGAAGCGCTAAAAGAGCACCTCTACCAGAAGGTTCATTAACCTGGTGAGGCGGTCTTTCAACCAGGTGCATCAAGGGGAGGGGTTGCCAGGACTCGCACCTCCTTTTCTGCATTTTTTTTCATCAGCTGTCCCTCTGCCTTCAGTGTTGCACGGGATTATTTTCCCCCAGGTACAGGACCTTGCCCTTGCCTGCTGCTTTCAGGCTATGTCTCCAGCCTGCCGAGGTCCCCCTGAAGAGCAGCCCCACCTTTCCACCGACCGATCCCCCCCGACCCTGCCCTTCGGTTCCCTCTACCGAGGAAGGTGGGGGGGGGGGGGGGGGGGAAACCCTTCCCCCCCCCCCCCGCCGCTCTCAGGGTCGAGCCCCGGCAAGCGCCCACCTCACCCGCACCGGGACCGGGGCCGGGGCGGGGGGAGGGGGTGCGCCCAGCGACCCCCGCGCCTTCCCCGGCCCCTCCCGGGCGGAGGCCGCGGCGGCTGCGCCGGCGGCTCCCCCCTGCGGGCGCCCTGTGCCTGAGCGGGGCGTACGGCGCGGCCGGGGACCGCATGTGGCGGTGGCTGACGCTGCTCTTCGCCCTCCTGCCCTGCGCGCTGGTGCAGCTCAGCCTGGTCTTCATCCACCGCGACGTCAGCCGCGACCGCCCGCTGGTGCTGCTGCTGCACCTCCTGCAGCTGGGGCCCCTCGTCGGTCGGGAGTCCCGCCCCCCCCGCCCCGCCGCCCCGCCCGCCTGGGGGGCCGGCCGGGGGTCCCCCGCGGTGCCGCCGGGCTCGCGGGGGCGGCCGGAGCGCCCCGGCCTTCGGGCAGGCGGGCGGCGGCCGCTGCTCTGCACCGGTGGCGGCCGCGGTCGGGTCCCCTCCCGGTCTTATTTCCGAATGATTTCCCTTTTAAAGGCCCTTGGGCAGAAACGCGGCGAGGGGCTCGGCGCTTTCTGACCTGCGGCCGGCACTTGGCATTGGAGCGAAGGGGTGAAGCCCCTCCCGGGGGGGCAGGCGGGGGTTCGGCTGCGCTCCGGCGGAGAGAGCGCGGAGCCCGGCGGGGCCCGCTCCCTCTCCCCGCTGGCCGCCTCTGCCCGCCTGCTCTCCCCGAGCGCCTTTGTGCCCGTGGTGGTGGCCGCTCGGTGCTGGTCTGTCCACGGCCCTTCGCTCCCCGGCGGCTGCCAAGAGGGAAAGGCGGGCTCGCCCGCGGGCGAGTTTAACGCGACGGCAGCGCCCGTCCCGTCCGTGCATCTTGGAAACACCCGTAACGCTTTAGTCTCTCTCTTCTTTCCCAACGCGAGCTTCTTGCCCCAAGTTGCTTGGGAGATTTTTCAGCTTGGGTTCAACTCCCGGCTGAAAATGTCCTGAGGGATAAAAAAAGACAGACAAAAAGCTCCAGAGGCGGTTCAACCCCATGACCAAATATTTGCTGGGGGGCATGCATTTTAAATTTACGTTCAAATCTTCTCTTTAAAAGGAAAGGGAATTAAATACAGTATCTCTGTAGTAGAGGCTAGGAGAGGCATCCCCAACTCTTTTTAAATTCCTGGAGAGTGTGGAAAAGGAAGATTTGTTCACACTTAACAGGGGTGAACGGTTTTGTTAACTTCCAAACATCTTGCACTTCAAAACCGTTGAATTTCTGTGTAACCATGCCTGCATTTTCTTGTTTGGTTGTTTTTGCTAATATTTTAAAGAGATTTAAGTTATGGCTTAACAGTTAAGTTCTTGAAGAGCTCAGATTTTCTAAAAGCTAAGAGCAAAATACTTCCACATTTTTTGGAAAGTGAGAGTGGAACCAGGGAGAAAGCACCTATCAAAATAAAAATTACGTTCATGACTTTTGTCGTTCTAAATCAATTTCTTGAGGTCAGGTTTTGTCATTCTAAATTTCTTGAGGTCTGACAAGGAAAGACTGTTATGTCAAGCTGTAAGATGGGGAGAAGCAAACAAAGGATGTAAGCAACGACAACAAATTAGAGGATTTTCTTTCTAATTATCTGGCAAAGACGCAGACTTCTGCTTTGACCTTAACCACCCAGCATGATTTCACTTTCTCTTTCTTTCTCAACATCAAGTTTATCTGTTTACAACAGGAGTCTCATCTCGCATAGAACATACTTTCTGCTGTGTTGGTGAGCTCCCAGCTGCAGCCACTACTGTAAAACTAGTGAGCGTATGGAAGCCCTCTCTTCTCTGCTCCTCTCTTCTCCCCTCCTTGATGCTGCAGCATACGAGTGTGTCGCCGGCTCTGCACTCCTGCCTTTCTCAAAGATTTATGAACTTTGCGTTTGCAGGAGGTTTGAAAATGTTCTGGAAGCGTTGCCACGGTCCCCATGGCATCATTTAGGCAGTACGAAGTGATGCATGTTAACTTCTCTCTAGACCCAGGATAACTGGAATTGTAATTACTGATAAAAAGAGGGTGGTGCATTCATGCCACCTGAAAAACTTACTTCTTGCTAAAGGCTGGGAGTACTCTACAAATTAAGAAGAAAAGTTTCATGGAAAACAACCTCTCTTTAGATTCAGGGAAATTTATCTGTTTGTCGGTTGCAGTACAGTAGTGTGGGAAGGGGGAAGTGATTGGTCCGAGACAGACATTTTTTTCTCTTCCTTCCCTTCCTATCCACCGCTACTAAACGTTGTTCTATCTGGTAGAAGATGAAACCGATCGCCTCCCATCAGGTGTAGGTCTGCACTGGAAAAACCAAAGTGTTTTCAGCACATGAAATACCTTCCCTTTCCCTACTTTGCACAGGAGGCTTTCTGTCCTGTGTGGACTGGAATACACACAAGTCTGTGGTGATAACTAGAAGGCAAAATATTTTTTTGGCTGTATCGTCACTTCACTGTGGCTTTAACCATTGTAAGCTGAAAAGGACCACTGTCCTTGGAGCCGTTTTGTCCCATCCTTTTAGGCAAACCTCTGCTCCTTTGCACCAGAGAGTCCTGGGCTCTTAGTCTTCTGCTTCCCCAGTATGGAGTCTCACTCCACCCCCTGCGTTTGGTCTCTCTCGTATCTCCCTGGCACAGCCCAGGGCCTTTTAGGGAGTGCTGGGTCAAATTAGGTCAAATAGGACACACAGACAGTAGAGCTGCCCTGGCTCTAAGCTTGCGGCGTCAGAATGAAATGTTAAAGAGCCTTTAGGCTGTGTGAGATAGGATGCTTCAACAGAGGGCAGTCTGCTTCAGCTGGCTTTAAAGAAAGCTCACACTAGCTTTTTAACCATCTCTATTTGGTTTGAAACATGATGCAGGATAGTTAGAATTTCTCTGTTCATACTCAAATATCAGTGCACTGGTTTAAAGACAGCCCATGTACATTATGTGAGTTTTCTTCATCACCTTAAAAGCTAGATGTTTTTCTCCCCTTCCTTTTCCCCTTAAAAATTGTTTAAATTTTGGGGAATGGTATGGAAATATCTTGGCAGGGAAGGAGAGTATTTAGGCTGGATCATTTGGCTTGTGAAGCTATTTTGAATCTTCCATGTGACAGGGGAAAAAAGTACATTTTCTTATAAAACCTTCCTGCATACCACCACCTTCCCCAAACACCCACACTCCACCTGTTTGGGAGGCACTCGCTGTCCTGCTGCTGCCACTGGAAGCACTAAAATTAGGAAGCATCCCTCTTCCTGGAGAGGACTCTTGCTGTACTGGGAGACTACTGTTAATGCACCCTTTTTTAATTCCTTCTCTCACTCCCTAAGAGTTTCTCTATAAATTCGGAGCAATTTGTAGAGTAAAATTCCTACCCCCCCTCGGTGGCCTGGGTCTGATACCCAGGATGTAGGCATGCTGTTCAGAGATTTGGCTGGAACAAAGTGACTGCAGGTTTCTGGGCACCATGGGGGATTCCTGCCGCATTTCAGGCTGGTGCCACTCTTTATGAGAGTACTAATTTGTCTGGATGCTTAGAAAATCTATTTGGATATTTCCTCTTTTTTTTTTGTAAAAGGAGATTCTTTTACCACATAAAGTAAATTATTACACAGACACACACACACAAAAAAGAGTTAAAATGATAGCTGGTGTTAATGAGAGGTTTAATACATTTTTCTTTTCTTTAGAGAAGACCATGATGAGCTTCTTGGCTCATTATCAGCTGCTCCTGAGCCAAGGACTGTCTCTTTGTTCCCTGTTCATTTGGACAGCACCTGTAGCACCAACATCGTCTTGAGGTTTTTAGGTGCTGCTACAACTGCAATGAATAACTGGGTGCATTTTTGCTAGTGTACTGCTCTGCAGTTAGGGATCTGTTCAAAATGCAAAGAGCTCTTCATGAAGGGTGCCAGAGAAACCCGTGTTAACTTGTTTAACCTTTCCTATTCTGCAAGCAATGAATAGGTCCGGACCTGAAGTGAGGAGTGCAGATTTCCAACAAACTGGCTTGAACAGTAGGGGCTTGCAGTCACGAGCAGGGGGTGTTGGTGGCATTGTACCATACGTCCGCTGGATGCGGTGGTTCCTTACCATCTGATTCACTGAAGTCAGTACTGAAGGGGCATATCCAGAATGGATTGGTGTGAACTTGGCAGTGCTTCCTTCTGATACCAGCTTCATGGAGAGGAAAGCAAAGTGGTTGCTGGTGTATTTGCAGCTACCGTCCCTAGCACTGTTAGCTGAATGTGGGCCTACAGGTTCTTCCTTACGAGGAACATGCAATTAGGAGATGGCTTTGTCTGCAGGATGATGAACTTCTCTTGCAAAAAAAAAATTGAAAGCCAATATAACAGGCCCCTGTACAGAACACTAATGGCTGTTTTCCTCAGATTTTAATGGGACACGGATATAAACAATAGGTTGTTTATTGTTGTTAAATGGGATCAGGCTTTGTTTCTCAAGGCATAAGGAAAAACAATTACATGTATCTGTACTGTGTAAGCAGCAGCAAAGCAGGGGCAGTAGGAAGTTTGCATCAGACTGCCAGAGGAGCTGCTGTTACAGCCAAAGTTAGGTTCTGCGAGCTGCAGGAAGTAAAAAAAAAAAAAAAAAAAAAAAGAGAGAGAAAAAAAAAAACCACCAAGCAAACCAACCCCCCAAGAAAACCCCCACACCAAAACAAAACCAAAACCCAACAACAAACGAACAAAAAAACCCCAAAACAAAACACCTATAGGCTGAAATTATCAGAGTAATTAATGTTTTGGGCACCTAATTCTGCAGTTTGAAGTCTAATAAGCTATAACAGTGCAGATAATGCTTCAGTCACATTGTGCAGAAGCATTGTCTCTTGTGGGTATTCTCTATTTCCTAGTGATACGCTTTTTAGTTCAGAATAGGAGAGGTCTCAAAACCTCTCTTTCTTGTAGGACTTCCATTGGCAGAGCTTACTGTAGGAGATTCTGCTAGGTCTAAACTTTACAACTGTTGATGCATCTCCCTCTTTTCCAGATGGGAAGAATATGCCTAGACCCTCTTCAGGCTTTTTTTTTTTTTTGTTGTTCCTTTATTCTTGAGCAGATGTGTTAGGTGTCCAAGATGCAATGAACAGAAAGTCAGTGCAGATGGAAGGCAGAACAGTGAGTGAGGAACAAATCTTTGTCTGACCCAGGTAAGTAAATCTGCAGGACTGATAAGTCTTTTGCGCACTTCTCTAAAGAAAAGGAATTACTGGAAATGGAGTCATTAGAGAAATCTGCTTGTACATTTGCAGTGAGTGTGTGCGCGTAGGTCTCAAATAGATATTTGCTCTTGGAGTGCTTGTTGGCTGTGGGAAGTTCCCTGTTTTCATTGCCTGCTCCCTCTTCGCACCACCATTATTTTGCCTGTGTTTAAATCCCACACATCCATGATTAGAAGATGGAATGAGGTGCTTGCTCTCAGTAGGCATATAGGGATAGGATTATTCCTCCTACTGACTGTGCAGAAGACAAATGTGTTGCTGCTGAGTCACTCTTTGTAGGCACCATCAGGATCCTTGAAAAAGTACAGCTCTTCTCTCTGCCAAGATTTGGCAGCAGGGGAGAAAGCAGTAACATCTTTTTCTTACCTTTTAACTTTCCCTGTAGAGAACAGATTTCACTTTTTTTTTTTTCTTCAAAGTAATTTTAGTTCCTTCAGAGCCCGTACTGCAACTGTCATTGCTTTACATGCAGTGAAACCGGCCAGCTGCCTGCCTTCTGCTGTTGATGCCATGTGAGGATCTGTTGAAGGGGCCCTAAACATCACTGCGTTGCAGGAGATGGATTGTGCAGAAGTCAGGATCTCCCGTTCTTGTTCCTCCAGAGCCGAGCAGCAATGAGCAGTGAGCGACTGGGGCTTCTGGGGAATTCCCTGTTCTGTAGCAGAGTTTGTGACTGTGGAGGAAAATTGGCTTGAAGCAGTCGCCTTCATGCATTGTCTTTTAGTTGTGTTTCATACTAAAAAAAGAACAAGCTGGTTCATTTAAAGACAACCCTTCTGAATATACTTTGTAGACAAAGTTGTAACATGGCACAGGTATGTGATCTGAATTGATTCTTTTATCACTGTTCTGAACCCTTCTCAAGGTTCTTCAAGTGCCCATGCCCCTCTTACACTTTAGGTACTTAAATATTTAGATTGGTGCTCTTTCTTTCTAGTGTGTCAGCTGCTAGTCTGCTCCTGTTTGAAGCAGTTGCTTGGGCAGTGGCACCATGTAGAGTCTTGAGTACATTTGTTATTGGCCCCAGAAGATACGATGTCCAGAGACACTCTTGCATGGGCTTGGAAGAAGATGGACATCATTACCGATGTCATCTGAGTGCTTGCACATGCCATTTTTATTACCAAGTTTTACTGGTAAAAGTCCCCTTTGGCCCTGAGGTTTGCTCATCAGACCATTCATTTCACATTGTGTTTGCTTTTCTATATGGACATAAAATTTCCCATCACAAACAATATCCTGCTACTTAATACCTAGTGAACAAATACAAATCAAATGCTTGCTCCAAAACCCAACTTTTTTTTTTGATTATGATATTTGCTATAGTCAGCAGTCTTATGAATCTTATCATCTCTTTTATGGGATTACTGCGTATTTGTTAGATGGGTCCCTAGACTATATCGGCTTCTAATCACACACAGCAAGAGTTCAGAGGCTGATGCTGAGATCTCATTTTCCGTAATAGCTTCAGACTTGCCCTTAGCTCAGGATGAATAGATGGCTGTGAATACTAAGCAAGGCAAAAATGTTCTGGGATCTTTCTTTTGTAATAAAATCAATCTGTTGGTTTTAGAATCTGTTGGTTTCAGAAGCTGTTGTGCTTTATTAATTTTTCACACTTTATTTTTGGCTGTGTGGATTCTTTCACCTGGAACAAGACTGGCAGGGACTGAAAAAATTAACAAGGGGAAGATAGAAAGTCACCACTGTGAATGGAGCCTCCACCAGGCACTGCTAATAGTGGTAATAGTAGGGGAAGCCTAGTGAATCAAGGGTGTACTACAGGGTCCTAAAACCGCTCTCCATCCAGAGCGGGTGAAACTTGCTGGTTGTCCAGTTAGGGGAAAAAATGAAATCAAGTTTATTAAAGCAAAAATCACTATGCTTTTATTTGAATTTCTGTCAGTGCTGCTTTACAGTTTGGTCCGTGAGCTTTCCCCTGAAAGGCTGTGTTAGGCTCTGGCTTGGCAATTGTTGAAAAAAATGAAGCTGAGAAGGAAGCGGGGATTCAGAGTCTTAGACAAGCATAGCTCTGTGATCGCGAGATGCTTTTAAATAGAAAATAAGCCTTATTTGTACATTACAAAAACTCACTGGCCAAATCTGACCTGTCAGAGACTTGGAGATGCTGCATTCCAGCAAGTCTTACCTACAGAGGCAATCAGGTGGAGGAGATGAACCCCAGCAGGCACTGTGGAAGGAAAGAAGACAGCTCAGTCTTCACCAGAGGATGATGCCTACACAAGAAGAGGATACTACTCTTGGTGGGCCATAGGAGAAGCTGTGACCAGAGCTGGTGCCGCCGGTCACCCTGGCAGTGGGGGTTTCTCTCCCCCAAGCTTCCCTCTGGGCTGGAAGCCAGCCCTCGCTGGTCCTGTTGCTCACACAATTGCTTTTCTTCTTGAAGCCCTCACCAGTGTTAGGCATAAAAGAGAAAACAGGTTGTGTCTGCACTGGATTTGGGCTTTTGGGGGTTTTATTTTTCAGTAGCCAATGCCATTTATCTTTTATGGTCCTGCTGTACATGGACTCCTCCACAGCAGGCCCTGTATTTTTAGGACCCTATGCAATGTGGGAGAAATAGTGTTTCTTTCCTCTCACGCCCCCCTCCGCTTGTGATTTCATCTGTACCTCAGTCGATCCTTGCTTGTTATTATTTTGCAGACAAGGTTGACTGTTCCCCATTGTGTTTTGGGTTCTGCTTGATACCCAAACCCACCTTTGACACCTTCATATCCAAGAAACTCTTTTAGAATATTTTTTCTAAAGTTTTTGCCAAACTCAAAAGCAGGCATTGAAAGGAAGTTTCAGGAACTTTCCTTTCATAAATGTGGCTGAGGCTGTACTATCTTCTTCTATACTCAAGGAGCCAACTTGTCCTCGTTGCTACAGCCTTTGCTGCTGCCAACCCCTTTAGCCCATTTCCATTCCCTCCCCAATGTATGGATTATTCTCTGTGTGTGGGTAGAGGCAGCGTGTATTACAACAGTATGTAATTTATGAATAGGAATGCATGTGCTGGAACCACTTTTTTCTTTGGAAGTTAGTCCGTGGTAAGTTAGACCTATGTAAACCAGAGGGGTTTGTTCACCTGTGTTTAAAGAGCTGCAGGAACTGGAAACACTGCATCTTCTTATTTAGAATATTTTTGCAAGAATATTTTGTGTTGAATATTCCTTAAACAGCGCAATAAATTTAAGCAAACGTAAGGAGTAAGGTTTCTATTTGTGTGTCTTTTTGAAAAATGTTAATATGCAGAGTTGTGAGACTTTAAACTGCTTGTTCTCATTATTGCTGCTATGTCTTGTTACTTGTGTTTTGGGACTGTTGCTTGGTAAAGAGTCCAGGCCTAGAGTCCAGTTGTTTGAGGTGTGTTCACCCGCTCGTACCCTGAGCTTCTCTCCAGTGTCTTGAGATTGTTTGTTTAAGGCAAAGATATGAGAAGCAGTTTTATTGCCCTGTCACAGATGTACAGATAACACCAAGAGAAAGACACCAGAATCTGAAGAAACACTTCCACCTTAGATCCTGGGTTGGGAGCCTACAAACATTGTAGTGGATGAGTAGTTTAAGGACTTCAGTAGGACAGCAGAGAGCAAAGGCAGCTCACAGAAAATAGCTAAACCACCTCCTGTGTCTGAATACTACAAGCAGCCCAGATTCTTGCCCTCTAGTCGCGTGTAGTTATGTTTTAAAGGGTGAAATATGTCATATTGCAAACATACCAAGAGGAGAAAACGCACAGGCTTTGCTCTGTGAACAAACAACTTCGTATGTGATGGCTTAAAATACTAAGGAGTGGGAAGACATATGCTTTTGTTTCATTTTTTCCTGTAACTCTATTTACTGATTTGCTTCTAGGTGTGTGGAAGTCTTTTACATTTACTTCCGTGCTGGCAGAGTTGAAGAGCCCTATGTCAGTATCACGAAGAAGAGGCAGATGCCCAAGGATGGGTACTCGGAAGAAATTGAGAAGGAAGTGGGTCAGGCTGAAGGCAAGCTGTGTACGCACAGGTCTGCATTCAGCAGGGCGTCTGTGATCCAGGCGTTCCTCGGCTCGGCGCCCCAGCTCACGCTCCAGCTCTACATCTGTGTCCTGCAGCAGGAGATCACAGCTGCAAGAAGTAGGTAGCGCTGTTGTTATCGCCTTCATATTTTGGTGGGAGGGAGAGGAGAAGGGTCAGCAGGCAGGTGTGGCTGCCCTGGTCAAGAACCAAACGTATTGCAATGGGTTTCATCTCCCTGATGGCTTTTGATGGTGGTGTTGCTCTCAAGTTTATGTATACCATCATGATTTAGGCTGTGATGCTTCCTGTAGCATAAGTGGGTTGCTAGAAAAACATTATTTGATAAGTGGCCATTATGGCATGAGAGGGAGACAGATGGAGGGATTAAGCTGTCTTCATGAAGAGGAAAAAAAAAAATTACTTCTGTTCCATTTTGGGTTTTGAGCAAACTTTCTGGAAAATTCCTTGGGGTACAGTGTAGAGCATGTTTTGCCATGCTGCAGTAAGGAAGATGTACTTTCAGGAATGCAGTTTCAAATATGGACTGAGGATGTGAACTGTCTTTATTTGTGCCAGACTGAGTTTGGAATCAAAAGGCAGGATTCAGTAAGCTGGTATGCAAATGTGGCCATCTCATCTCTGGACCCAAGCTGTTAAGCCTTCACCAAGCAGTGGTGCACCACATGGACTTACCAGGACACATCTCTCGTACCACAGGACTCTTCATCTTGCTCCATGATGTGCTCCAGCTCCTTGAAAAAAAGTCTCAATTTGCTGGCCGGATGCTAAATGAAGAACCTACTCCAGCTGGTCGTAGGACAACCAGCTGTTTGGTGCAAGAAAGGACTTTGGCACCTGTGTGAACGAGAGGTGTGTTTCCGCTGAAATACAAAATAGCCCTTGTTCTATCTCCGAGGCCAAGGATCTTTTCCAGCTTCACAGGCTGAGGCTAGTGTGACACATTACGAATCTGAATGCTTTATTCAGTTCCAGTGCCTTGGTAGGCAGGGTACCAAGGTAAGGAGCTAAGATTTTTGGAGGAGCCTTTATAATAATGTCAGGGTTGTCCCATCAACTCAGGGAATGGAAAACTTCAGCATGCCAAGGGACAAGTCAGCACATAAGGATATTACAACAGGTTAAGGTCTTTATACAGAAGTATTTGTTTAAGGTCATAGCAGTAATTACTTGAAAGACGTTGCTCCTAGACAGTTTCTGAGTACTTCACAGCTAAGGTAGGCTCTTCAAGTAACCATCTGTGACATGGGATATGAATGAAGCAGCTAAATCCTTTGCTGCATGGTGCAATTAGCAGTATTTCCAGTCACTTCACTGCAGATGGCATTTGCTTGGGAAAGGTCACCTTTTTATTGTGTTTCTTCTATTTCTGGTGTTGACCTTACTGGTCATGATTGCCAAGGTGAAGCGCTGTGTTCCAGATGATTAGAGAATTGCATATTTAATAATGATTTGTAACTCCCTATTACTTCTGACTTTTATCAGTCACTGCTGAGATAAATTCTGAATCACAGACTGATAAGGTGACCTTCTGTGGGTGAAGTTAAACAACCAGAGATAAGCTGGCTCACCAGGGAGTTCAGTGAACCCACCAGCAAAAGCAGTACTCATCTTGTGTCTCCCAGAATCCATCTCTATAGCAGGTGTAATTCTAAAATACAGAAATGAAAAGAAAAAAAAAGTGGTGGATTTTTTTTTTTTTCTTTAATCGGTGGTTTAGGAACAACGGCAATGTCTATTAGAGCTCATTTACCAGAAAAACAAGAATCCTAACAATATTCCTCTTATGTGTATGTTACCTTCTGAAATATTGAAACTTTCTGCAGTCGCTTTAGCCAGATTATTTCTGGAGTAATACCTTTTGCCCACCGGTATTATTTAGCCTCCAGAGTAAACAGGAGTGATGCATAACACAGTTCCAGCTTGTTGTTTGTTATGTGTACATGGTGATTCTCATGTATAGGGACATGACTTCATGAGGGGTGCATGACTTGGCCTCCTACCCTTGAAAAAAGGGCCTGTTCTCAGTGTTCATTATTGAATGCAGAAGATTTGTTTCCATTAAGAGCGATCTTTTTGTAAGTTTAAAGTTTCTGTGCCATTAACAGCAGTCAAGTTATATTTTTCAAGTGTTGCTTACAGTGATAAAACAATCTCAAAAGGCAGATATCCCACCATTCAAAAATGAAATTGTTCTGCTGCAAAAGGTGCATTTTTCTTTAAATGAAAATTTGTAGCAGTGACTGCCATCTTCAACAATAGAGGCTTTGGATTTATGATTTTTTTTTTCAACTTGCTGGTGGTTGTAGTGTCTCTTTCCTAACGTTCATGAACTGCGCTTTGTAGGTGTTCTTACCAGATGCCTGAAGATGCTTCTACAGTTGTTTCTCCTCAACTCATTAAGCTCTGACCACAGCACACTTTTCTCATTGTTTGAACAACATACTCTGAGTACTTTTTGAGTATTAATAGGGTTTTTTAAGTGTTGCAATTATCTCTTAAGGCACAAAAAATTGTATCTAGGTGTCTTGTCATAAGTAACAAAATAAGTGTCCTTATTTTTCAAGGGTTCTGGTTATCAGTTTAGAAAACTATAGTATATATAATAAATAACTTATGTTTTTTCAGATGAATGTAAGATTTCAGTAATAGGTATTTGTGGTGTAGCTTAGCTAGAGCAGAATTCCCTCAGCAATTTCTGAAGTGGGAAAGACCTGGTCTTGAAAAAACTTAAGACACAATAAAAAAAACTCAACAAAGTAAAATGGTGCCTCCCTGAATGACTCTGTGAGTGTGCATCTCCGATGTGTAAGAAAAGTACAGCCTTCTGGGAGCAGGAAGAAAGAAGAGAAATGCCACCTTTACAAGGACTGTTATGGGATTTGGGACTGTATCAGGGAAGATATTTTGCCTTTTAAATTTTCACTTCTTTGCCTGCTCAGGATGGGTAAAAGCAACAATAATGTCACCCTCCCACATCTCCCTTTGTGGTTGCTTCAAACCATCTTTCTCACGGACTTAAAAGTGATGCTTCAACTGAAGGTTTGGTGGCAGTACTGAGCTTTTGGGAAAGGAGCAGGACTGGACTACTGTATTAAACCAGAGTCAGCGTGACTTGGTTTCTATCAATGGAGAAATGCCTCTTTCGGAGGCTTGAGTTTTTGAGACAAGTTAGAGATTAATAGAGAAACCCTAAAATTAAATTGGGTAATAAGATGAACATCTCAGCCTATCAAAGCAGAAAGCAAGCAGAGTTCCAGGACAGCAGCACCCTGTCCCCAGTGGGTAGGGTTTTTTGTTTCTTTAACTCTGAGAATATTCTTTTGCTTCGTTAGCTGATGGAAGTTATTTGTTCTCTCATAGCTCTAGAGCCAGCTCAAAACTACAGGAAAGGTTTTGTAAAGGGCTACAGGCTATCAAGCGATATTCTTGACTGCACTCACATGCTCTTCTGCTTTCAGCCAATGTTTTCTAAGACATAATGTTTTAAAAATCTAAGATCAAGTACAGTGCTTTAAGAAAGATGTTTAGAAACACTCGTACAAAAAATTGTGTTAAACAAGCAAATACATAATCATTTTCAGAGAATGTATGCACCACCAAACTGGCATATGCAAAATTACTATATAAAATGGGAAATCTTTTTCAGCTTATTGAGTGCTATTGGAAATTTAGATATAAAGTATTAATTCTTTTCCAAAGTAATTCAGAGGTGTTTGAGGATTGGGAGAGAGGTGATAGAAAATGATAGAGAAAATCCTGTTAGAAAATTGTCAGAGATCCTGAAATACACTTTTTTTTTTCTTTCAAAATGATGCTCAGAAATTAGTAACTTTCATTAGGAAAAAAAACCTTATAGTTACAGCTAAATAGCTATAGCAAAGCAGGGAATCCAGTTCATTTGTAGGATTTGGGCACATAAACTAATTGAAGGCTGCAGAATGCACTGGTTGCTAAGCATTGCAGAAGTAATTGGCATAATCAAGAATTCCCGACTCTGATTATTTTGATGCAATATAATGCCCTGTAGCATGACCTGTTAGCTTGGTTGGTTTAATTGAAATTCTGAAAGAAACAACTGAATAATTTTTACTGTGCTTAATTCATTTGCATTTGAAGTGTTCCTTGCTTGGACAAAATGCTAAGATTGAAACTAAAAGTATTGATTGGGAGTGCCTAAAATTAGTCCCTTAATCAGCACGTTGTTAAAAATTGTCGAGAAAGCATTCAAATGCTAACAAAACCTTGGGCAGTTAGCACTTCTGAACATCAAGGTACTTCTCTGTGAATGCTTACTCTGTGCATCCAGGGTTCTTATGTGTCTGTACCTACTTAATGTAGCAAGACAAGACTCCAGATGCAGTGCCGAAAGCTTTGCCCCTACTGCATCTGAAGGGGGAGGCTAGGAAACAACTGACCTCCACCTTCACTTGCTGCAGAATTTAAATGCTGTGAAAACTTCACTTGAGGGATTCTGGGTAGATGAGAGATACAGAAAGTTGATCTGAATTTGAAGAATTTTTTTTAGAAAGAGTGTTGTTTTTAAATGCATGACATAGATAGATATGTGTATAAGGAAAATAGGTGTATGGGAAAACGCAGTGTAGACACGTGTACAAGTATCTGTCTACACAGGCAGAAAAAGTGCAGATGGTTCTGGGTTTAAATTGCTTTGGCTGTCAATTTTGAGCTCCATCGCAGACCTCTTCTGTGAGCTTAGACAATTTGCCTCGACACACATTATCTGCACGCCCAAGTTAACTAAAAAATTTCAGCTTCTGTTTCGCAGTTCTTCATCTGTACAGAGGGGGAGTAGCACCCCTGTGCCTTTTGGAGTGCTGTGAGAGTCTGAGAACAACTTGGCTACTCTTACGAACGAGCTGTATTAATTACCAAAAGCAGTGTGTGTGTATGAACAGCCCTGGGCTGGGGGGGAGGGGGGGCGGGGCGGGAGGGGGGCAGCAGGGAGGAAGAGACACCTGGGATTGCAAAGTGCCTTTTTTTCTTTCTAGCTACTTGGAAAAGTAACATGGAGACCAAAAGACGAGGCAGAGTTAGAGTAAGAACCCGGAATTGTATACAAGGAATGGCTCTTTTTATTGCATTACACCCTGGTGGGAATCCCCAGAAGTATCATGAAGACAGCTACACCTGGGCTACTCTGATGCAATGTCTTTAACTTCTGCTAAGCTGAAGGTCCTGATTTGTGTTTTCTCTTTGTAGGTATTTTTATGGTCCTTTCTCTGCTGTCAATTGTATATGGCGCCTTACGCTGCAACATACTGGCTATTAAGATTAAGTATGATGATTATGATGTCAGCGTGAAACCAGCTGCCTACTTCTGCATATTCATGTGGAGAAGCTTTGAGATTGCTACGCGGGTTACGGTGTTGGTCCTTTTCAGTTCAGTCCTTCAGATCTGGATTCTCCCCGTTGTGCTAGTGAATTTCTTTGGTTTTTTCTTCTACCCGTGGATTCTCTTCTGGCAAAGCAAGTCCCCGTTTCCCGAAAACATAGAGAAGGCGTTGAGCAGGGTCGGCACTACCATTGTCTTGTGCCTTCTCACCTTCTTGTATGCCGGCATTAACATGTTCTGCTGGTCAGCAGTGCAGGTGAAGCTCAATGATCCTGACTTAATTAACAAATCCCAAAATTGGTACCGACTGACTGTGTATTACATGCTGCGATTCATTGAGAATGCATTCCTCCTGCTGATGTGGTACATCTATAAAACTGATATCTACCTGTACGTCTGTGCCCCGCTGTTGGTCTTGCAGCTCCTCATAGGTTACTGCATGGCTGTCCTCTTCATGTTGGTGTTCTACCAGTTCTGCCACCCATGCAAAAAGCTTTTCTCATCCAGCATTTCCGAAGGTTTGCTGTCCTGTTTCAAGTTCCTCTGCTTTATTTGCAAGCCTCCCAAATCCAACGCGCTTATGGACAAGGCAGAAGTGAAATCCGAAAATACTGATGAAGCACGGAGCAGTAGCAAGACAATAGATTCTCAGAAGGGGAATCCTCATCAAAGTGTTTCTTCCAATGCCTAGTACAACTGGAAGCAAGTAGGTGCCTTTGGAAGGTGGCAGATCACCTGCTGGGAACGTTGTGTATCTTGGACATTGTGTCTTGTGGATGGGATTTCTTTATTGCAGGTGTAGCACTGCATGACGACTGACAAGCCTACCTTTGCAGAAAACTTATTGTATGAGTACGTGTACCTGTGTGTGTTTGTGTATGGGCATAGAGAGCAATCACTGTTTGTAGACTTCTGTTTCTGAGGTTTTTGCACATAGGTTTATTATCACGTGCTTATTTTGAAATCGTTACAGGAGACATCCTTCGAAAACTGGCTGATGCTCAGCTTACTCAGGAAATCTGAGGATGGAAGGAAATGTGTTTTATTTCGGATAGGATGTCATTATGGCATGCCACCCTAGCATGGAAACAGAGCATAGTCCTTGACTACATATTGACAGTAGCCGTGGTCTGCTTTGATCAAATTGCAGACTTTTTTACACTCTAATCAATGTAATAAGATAATACTTCTCTCTGTGGTATAAGAGTTGGACTTTTACAATGCACTATAGTCTAGGTTGCCAAGAAACGGCCAATTAGCCAGCACTCATACTGAAATGAGACTGTTACTGAGAACGGACAGAGGGGTTATTGGCTTTGCACTGTTTTACTCTTCATATCTGCTGCTTGTTAGTAAGGGAATTAAATTTAACACATTAATTGCGATGTTCTGCAATAGCTCATTTCTCTGACATTATCATTTATCTAATACTTTGTGTGTGATGTTTTGGCATTAGGGCGGTGTTTACTTTTATATAACTTTAAATATCTAGAAGTTGGGCAGATAGCGTGAGCTAGTCATGTAGGTGCTCTCTAGAGCACATCTCCAGGGAGTAATTCAACCCATCTTAAAGTGTTCTCTAAGTCAGGGGATATGAATCATTCTCTGGAGACCTGTTACTCAGTGTTAACCAGATGCCTTGACAATTAGTTTTGACTATGTGTCTCACTTTTAGGTGGCTGAAGTTGAGACAAGCACTACCCTGATTGTCAGGGGGTGGGTAGTACGCCAAGCAGGCAGCTCAGTGACTTGTTACGGGGGGACAGAAGACACTGAGTCCTTCTTTTTGAGGCTATGTTATCGTTAGTTTAATATCAGTAGTTCAAAACCCTCTGACTTCTTTACCTCAGAAGTACCACAGGCTTGAAATCTGAACGAGAAAATGGAAGTTGTTGACTTTTTCTTCTATGCACTGTATCACCACAAATAAAAGTGCTTCTGTATTTTGCAAGTTGCTGAGAAAACTTTAGCAGATGAACACCCAAGCATTTAGTAGAAATACACAAAGCCAACTGTGTTTTCAAAAATTAAGTGAAACCTTTTTGCACTTTGTTTGCTTAGCACCTTGCATTTTTTCTGAGTATTACATATTGTGGCTGCTAGTGGAAACAAATAATTTATGACCCAAAGCATTCCTAGTATCCTAAACTTAGCCTCTGTCCTATCGTCATGGAGGATGTGAAGTTCTTCAGTAGGAAAGACATCAGCATCATTGCATTAGAAGTGTCTTAAGTTTGAGTCTGAGGTCATTTATAATGAAATATGTCACATGCAATACTGTGAAAAGCTAAACTGGTTTTATTTTTCTTTACTGCACTGTAAATGAATGTCTTCATACTTCAGTTTTATAATGGAGTTATGTTCTTTTTATTTTGCTTAATATGTGTCTGTGTGTGGTATCTGTAGGCAAATCTCGTTAAATTATTGGTGGGTGGTAATGGGAGGTGTTGGCCTGAGCTTGCTGATGTACCTCATGTATCTGGGGAAGACACCAACCATCTTTGTTCTGATTTCTCTATCTGAGGAGCATACAAAAGTGAAGTGACTCCTCAAAGACACGACAGTATTTCTCTGTACTTCTGCGTAGAAGTATGGTATAGTATTTCTCTGTACTTTTCTAGATGTAAAAGAGTATTTGAGGATTTGGTTTTTTGGGGTTTTTTTTTGTTTTTTTTTTTTCGGTAAGGAGTTAAAGGAACAAGTGAGAATGTAACCCTTGCTTCCAAACCTGCAGAGTTCAGCACACAGGGCCAAATTTTTAGGTATTCTTAGCTAAAACTGAGTATCTGACTTTATGGTTGAATACTCATCAGTAATCAGGGAATTATGGTTGTTGCCTATCTACAGATGTACCTAGGTCTGAAATGTTAGTCTTTGAGGACAAAAAAAAAAGTGGCTTCATATGGAAGTACTTAATATCTAAAGAGAGAGCTCTCAAATCCTTAAAGCAGACTTTGGGCATTGTAAGTGATGGCACAGTTGTGATTTTGCCATTTGGAAACAGTGGAAGCTTTGCAACCTCAGCCAGTGAAATGCTTGTGCTACAGCAAAGTCACCAGTAGGAGAGTTTACACAGCCAGGAGTCCAGTATGTATGCATAGTGAGCAGCCTTTAACCTCACATATCAATGATGAAGACTACTGTATATGCATATCTTTAGTGTGCCATATTACTTCCTATTTTTATACTCATCTCCTGAAGTGCATGGATAGGGAACTGGATATTTAAATCACTGAGAGAAAAGAGGGGAAAAAAAAAAAAAAAGACCTGTATGGGTTATATGACTGCCATGGGGCTTGGTCTTAGTTGTGCAGACTAGCCAAATACAGTTTAAATGCTCCATCAACACGAGTGCCGTCGTGTTTGCTGTGCCTCATGTCATCACAGCATGGAGTGCCCATTAAGAGTATGGCTGCCCTGTGTATGTTTTGATCTAGCTGTGCTGGCACTGCAGGTAGAAAGAAGGTACGAGAGGGAGTAGCAGAGACAAGGATGCTCTGTTAAGACCAGTGGTTTAAAGGGACAAGCTTATTTTTCTGAAGCATGCTATAATGCTAGGAGATGCATTTTTTTCCTAGGATAATGACAGTCTAGGCAGTGTTGCTATCGATACACCCAGTGGCTGCAGTGAGAAAGGTGTAGTAGTAGCTACAGAGGACGTATGTGTATGACTGCCTGGTCTCGTGCTGCAAGTTTACTGTATTTTTACTCTCTTCTGTGAATGTTAGAGGCGTGCGTGTTCAATGGAAGGGTATAGGGCTACTGTTAAAAACTGTACTCACCCAACTAGTCCCGAGTCACACAAAGGTTTGCTCAATAAGGATTATTCACGTGTATAAGAGTATGCAAGATCTGATACATAGGTTTTCTTTTATACCTGTAAAACAACACAAATTAAAAAGTTGAAACACTCTCTGAAGTTGTGTTGGCATCGGTTCTTAGCCTGCTGCTTTCAGAAATCCAAGGTAAAAGTTCTGTAGCATGCTGTCGTCTCTTACCATGCGGCAGAAGAAATGTTTTCAGCCAGACCTGACAGAAGAACCATCTCTGACCAATTTGGGAGTTCCTTACCTCCAGCCAGTGGTGCTTCCAGTGCTGTTTAGCTGGTTGGGATCTCAGCAGACAGTTTTGTAGGAGGCAGGCAGTTTGAGAGACCAGTGTCATACAAAACAGGATCAGTATAGGTTATTGTTAAAATAAGAATATTTAGTTGGTTTACATTGGGAATTGGAAAGAAATTATTCCCTAAAAAAGGATCTGGTAACTTTTTCCTGCACGCTTGTTTCATGCTCATCTGGATTTACTACCTGCTTGTCTCTGACCTTGGGAATAGCCAGCAAAATCCACGCTGAGGACTATAATGGAGGCACAGGAATGCATAAAAACTTTGTAAGGTGTTTAAGTATTTGTAAATTTGTATATATGTATAAAAATATATGTGTATTTTATAAATACAGGTGTAAATACGTACATTGTAACAAGCTGTAATGTGTGCACATCACTGAAATGGGGAACAATGAGAAAGGATTTTAGCGGTCCTGGTGGTGATGGACACCACTACCTGCTAGGAAGAGCTGCGCTCCCTAAAACCTAGAAAGTAATTTATCCTTTCTTACAGATAATATTTTTAGTCTTAAGGGGTGATTTTTAAATAAGTATCCAGCTTTTTTTTTTTAATCAAATGCAGATGAAAACCTAAATGAAAACCTTCAGATTCACGCACAGTGTTGGTAACTTCTGGGATTTTTATCACAAATTTCTTGATATAGTTTCTGTCTTCAGACTTGAGAGAACCTCTTTTTGTTTTCAACATGGTTTAAAGAAAAGAAGCTTATCTGGCTGCTCTGTTTTTCTGTTTTAGAATAACTGCATTTTTCTGAGGGCAAAAGCAGGCTTATACAAGCTTTGTGAAGACTATCAGCTTCCATTTGATAAAATGATTCTACTGATAGGAAGGGTTTCAGCATGAGCCATCTACTTTGACCTTCTTGCTGACCACTTAGCAAGCCAAGCAGTCGGCATGCTTTAGGTGTGATAAACCTGTGTATCACTCGGCGATCCACATATCTGCTACCTCTTGCCCTTAGCGTAACAGAGGATGAGAAGTTGTGGGGGTGAAGAGATACGGAGGGAAAGAGGAGGAGGAGATCATAAAGTCATGGGAGGTAATAGGAGTAATAAACTTCAGTTTAAAGGATGTGGCGTGGGCTCTACAGGAAATTACGCTTTTTGTGTTGTTCCACTGATTGTAGAACAACTTATTTAAAGTAAGTTTCTAATCATTCCAATGAAAGACAAGGGGGTTTTGGACTTGAAAAATGTCTGACAACTAAAATGAACCCTATTTTAAAAGAAAAAAAAAATATTATTTGCAAGCCAATCTGGTGACACCTGCAGCCTGACTCAGAATTGGTGAATACTTGGAGTTGGTACACTGTAATCTAATTAAAATAACAAATAAATAAAAATGGGGTAGGATTTATTTTTTTTAATTCTCCAGTAGTTCCTAGATTTTTTTGTCCTGTAGAAGCTGATAATATGTAGTCTAAAACAATAAACCATTTTCTGTTACTACTTCTTATTTGAAGGGCTTATGTATCAAAGAAAACAGGATTTTGAACTGAGATATTTGCAAGCCAAACATCATAGTGGAGATTTATAATCCTGTATTTTAAAATGCAGTTGGGGTAACAGCCTCTAGTCACTCAGGAATCGTCACAGAAACATGAATATATAGGAATTCACAGAGCTCGTAAGCTTGATTCACTGGAGACAGAAGACTTGAAAACTAAGAAGTGTTAAGGATTCTGTAATTTCTTACTGAGCAAGAAAAATAAGTATAATAAAACTGTTAGGTCTCTTGGGTTCACCCCAAAACTAAAGTCAAAATGCAAGGTAAGTGCTTCAAAATGGCACTGTGCAAGTTTACTGAAGCTCTCCTTTGAATGAATGCCAACTTTATATCCTGAAAAAAAAGAACATTTTTATCCTTTTCTGAATTTCTCACAGTCATAAGGAGAATCTCTTGCCACTGAAATTAAGTTTTACAGAAATGATGAGCATATTCAGGTATGAAAATTTCATATTTCAGGTGTGAAATTCAGATATGAATGGGGCTGTGTGTAAAGGCTTCTGATCACAGGCTAATGTTATGGGTAAACACATCTACGCAGGGGATTGATGCTAATTAGTTGGATGCTGCTTACCGAGGTTCTTCTGGAATGTTGTCAGGGTTGTAATTTGTTGGCCCTGAAGGTGAGACCTGATTTAAAGAACTAGAAACAGCCTGTCTTAAATATGCGTTCTGTGCCTTCATGTTCATAATTGTTTAAGTTCCTATTTTGAGAGAGCAAACAAGGTGACAGTGAATAAGTGTTACAGATGCTAACTTCTGAAATCTCTTTCATCAGCTATTCTTTTCATCTGATTAATGTGCCCTGTCGGTACAGAGCTGCAATCACCTGCAGATACTTCCAGGAAAAACGATCAGGGATGGATTCAGATGGAGCAATGCCATAGGTTGTCAAGATGAAGATTAATTCATATCTGGCTTCAAGAGTGGGAGCTAAATACCAAAACAGCAGCACAGCACCTTGCAGATGAGGTACCAATGTTGCATTTCATTTTCTTTGTACATGGATTTGCAGTTCTTTTAGATCTGTGCTGCAGTAAGATGTGCACTAAACTCAGCAACTAGCAGAAAAGGGAGGTGCTTGTAATTGCTTTAGTTTTGCACTTGGTGGCCCTCCTAACACCAGTTATGTTCTTCAGAATACACGTCCTAGCTGCTCCTCCTTCCTCTCTGCTGCTTCAGGGTGGTGGTTTTAAATAGAAATGGAGAAATAAGGCACAGTGAAACACTTGGCTACATCTCCCATCTCCCAGTGGGGTTGCTCTTTAGAGCCGAAGTTGCATGGCTGTGAAAAGGGCTGAACTCGTGGAGTGCGTAAACTCCTCATTCCCACATTGCAAATTTTAGTAATAGTGGGCAGTACAGTAATTCAGGAGCATGCAGATGGCATTAAAAAAAAATGGAACGGAAAGGAGATTTTCAAAAAGGAGTAGCATCAATTTTGGACCTGCAAGGAAAGCGAGGGAGCCTTACAACTGCAGAGTAATTAGGTGTTTCTTAAACATTTTTTTCACAGCATTTGTGGATTATTGTGGGCTTCCCCGGCCTCCTCATCTTATTTTTTAAGCAACAAGGAGAAAAAAGAGCAAGCATGAGAAAAAGAAATATTTTATTAAAACAATAAAATGTCTTTTCAAACCTACAGAAATGTATGGGGCAACTCAGAAATGTGCACCTAGATCTGTCCACTGGTGTTCTCTAAGGTGCATGGTGTAAGCCCCAGTAAAGAGGCCAGGTGCAACCAGGCAGTGTACCCAGCCTCGGAAACTGAGACGGTCTCCCTGATCTAGACACAGCCTAACTTTTTAAAAATTCATCTTTCTTGGTTGTTTCTCTGTTTTAGTACCAGCATGCTCTTAATTATATATATTGTGTTGCAGTACACGCGTTAGTTTTGATTCTGCATCCCAGCACAAATAGGTAATTTCCATGCTAATGGTCAGAACAGAAATATGATGCATGATACATGCAGTTTGCTTTGCTGATTCCACCTTTCTTATGCATGTAAAGAAAAACAATGACCTGTGCAATATATTAGAGAGTTTGTAACACCATGCGGTAGCTGGCTGGTTCCTGCGTGGGTCATGTTTTCTTCATCAGCTGACAAGATGTGATTCCCTGAAAAATCAGTGTCTGTTCTTTGCAGAAAGATAAAATATAATCAATTGGAGAAACCTAAGGCATTGCACATGCGAAGTCTTATTCATGGTGACTTGGCTGTGTACATCAGAAATGAACCAAATTACTTTAGAGTAGGAGGAAAGTGAAAACATTGCAGGGGAGACAGGTTATCGGGTGGGAACAGGCAAGGAATGCAAAAAGTGAAAAATTACTTCTGCCTCACCGTAAAATATGAACCCCGGTAATGATGCTGGTGTTGTGCCGTAACGATTGGTGGTAAGGCAAATGCAGGGAAGGCTAAAGAGTGCGGTACCATTAACTTATCAAATGGTTCAACTGCCAATTACACCTGACTCTTCAGCGTAATTCACCATTGCTACAAAATGAAGTGGAAGCCCCCAAGCACCCCAGGCAGGAATCCATTAGCAAACACCTATAAATCACTCAACCTATAGCAATCAAGGGCTTAAGTGTTTGAGCTGCTATCTTAATAAACCATACATCACTGTTCTTTCCAGGGTGTAACAGCAAATGAGCAGTTGTTTCTTCAAGCAAGAAAAGAAAACAAAAATTGGCAAGGGAAAGGGGAGATTTACTAGTGGGAGATCTAAAATTAAAAAACATGAACTGTCTATGGGCTTAAGTGTATCACTCATTCACAAGAAATTCCAGTGCACTAGGAAACTAAATGCAATGTTAGCATGTGTAAGAGCATATTTGTATGGGAAAAAAATATTGGCAAAGGATTGGAGTATACGATTTGGCAGTCCCTCCCTGCCAGGTAGCAAAAGTCTCAGTGAGGTGGGGTTGTGTCCCAGAATACAAAAGAAAGTGGCCTAGGTCACTGTAATTAGCTGTCAAAAAGCTCTGATTTTGATCAAGGTGGACACAGCTCCTTTAGCTTTGGCAGAAAACTATGTGAGCGCAGGATCTGTAAACCCAGCTGAGAAAGAATTGTGGCATCTCCAGCATATCGCTACTGTTGTGAAAGCCCGAGCAATGGAAATAGTGGAATATCGTGAGGCCATCAAACCTTACAGTAAAAGGTCATAAAAGCAAGAAATAGAATTAATAAAGCATATTGTGGAAAGTGTATTCCCCAGTCTAATCCACTCTTTCATTTTTAATATTGGTTTCTCTGGAGGTGCTAAAAATGTGTTACAGGAGGGAAGTAGGTGTGTGTGTGTATAAAGGGCTGTAAACAGTTTTGCAAGAGGAGGCTTCAGTAGTTATTAATCCAGTGGTAATTCAGCCTGGAAGAAAGTCATCCCCTTTCAAAGCCCAGGTTGTGTGTCATTTCTGTCTTCATTCGGTTTTCCAAAGAGATGGATGGATGCTTCCCAGCTTCTCTTGAGTGTAGTTTAAGCTAGGTAGGGCTTTGCAAGCTGCTCTCAGACAAGTCTCCAAGTTACCAGGGCAAACCCAGAAGTAGAAAAGCTTTATTGTGACAAATGAGCGAAGGGAAACATATAAATCCAGTGACTGTGTGGCTGGAGCAGTGTAATTTGATATTAAGAGGCAGTCAAAGTACGATTTAGCAGCATATCGGCTTCCTGCTGAGTCTTGGCACAGGGATGAACCACATTTTAGTAATCTAACCGGAGGATATTTTTTTAAGCAAAAGCTTTAAGCAAAAGCCTGTTCCATGCTGCTACAGTTCATTGTGTCATGTTATCTTACTTAGACATGTGCATTAAACATGACGTCATTCCTCAATGTTTCCCCCAGTGATATTATTGAAAACTAAAAATCCTCAGTACAAACAGGACCGAGCCAGAGGCTGTGTCTGTCGGGTGCCTGGTCCTGGACAGGCGTCTGCTAACTGAACTGGGTCGCCCTGTCATCCTCACGCTGAGGACTGGGAGAGAGAAAAATCAGCAAAAAAGCTATCACAGCACTCATCTGTAATTTAGAAGACAAACTGCGGCTGTGTAAATCAATATAGGCCGGTGTAGTTAGGGTGTAGGCACCACGGTGTTCACACCTGGGAAGCTGTTCCTGTGCCTGAACAGAGATACTGGAAGACTTCAATGGCTCTGTAGTTCTGGTGATGCCATTTCTTCCACTGCTGTAAGATGGACAGTAAGACCCCCACCCAGCCAACAGATAAAGCTGTATCAGGGCGTGGTGCAGGTTTAGTTAGACCTGGGATTACCGACCCTTCTGTGAAGCGATGGCTTTTGTGTGCATGTGCGTGCTCCCAGGCTGCCTCCCTGTGTAATATCCTACCATGCAGGCAGTCAAGTCGTGGATCCGACTCTAGCTACCATGCAAATGCAGTAAAAAGACAGACTCATTTTCAGAAATTGTCTTTCAAAGACAAAGATGAGAGATGGGTGATGGATGTGGAGCACTAGGGGAATCCTAGCGCAAGGCAGCTTGCCTGTCTTTAACACCAGAAGGCTTGTGATGAGTCAAGTCTGCTAGACTTTCGGAGCCATCAGGGAGCACGTAGCTGCAAAAGTCAGCAGTGAGCCATGTGAGTGGGAGCTGGGATCCTGAGGAAAACTGAGGAAGCGGAATTTTTAGTTAAAAAGAGAAAAAAAAGTCGTTGTCTGGAGATTGTAGGCCATGGTGGCCAGTGAATTGACGCTGTGCTGATATTTTACCTAAGTGTCACACTTTTGTTTTCGTTTCTGACTTCTTATCACCTCAAGTACTTCCCTGTGGAAGTGCTGATCCCCGAATGGTAAAATAACATTTAATACAAAATGTAAACTTGCATTTACTGACAGCGGGCTTGTTTTCTTCCTCAGCATTTACAGGTCTTTTAGAAAAATTTCAGGTGCCCCAGTGTCTTTAGAAGTACTACATGTAGCCTAATGAATGAAAATGTGCCCCAGCAGACACCTGAGGAAAACCTGCCTCCTCCCTTGCCACTGCCCACCACCCTGCACGCCGCGCCAGCATCCCTCGGGGGAGCAGAACAGCAAGGTCTCTCCCCAAACAAAAGCACGGGAGATTCACTGCCAGAATGGGTCCAGGGGCTGCTGCAAAAGGCAATAGATGCAGACCCACACAGGTCTCACTCCCCAGTGCCCGGCCCAGGACACTAACACCATCTGCGCACACCTCTCCTCTCACCCGTTTTTAAATGGACTCCTCTTCGCACGGCACGCTCTCGGTCATGAGCTGCTAAAGGACAGCTGCAGCGGGCTGTGAGGCACCTTGCTTATTTCTAGTTGTGGAAGTGGTGATGTAGACGTGTGCCAGGAGTGATACAGTTCTAGTGGATCCTATTTGGAAGCACGGAAGTGGGCGCATTGATCTCTGGAGGTCCTTTCCCAGCCTGTGATCGTGAGCTGCTGACCAGAAACAGGATTTGACATCCCAGCACTGAAACAGGGATCACAGGCAGGGGGGAAGGCAGGAAAGAGGCTTTGAACAGGGATGTGATAGAAAAGAGGACACAAGGGCAGGTCCGTACGCTGGGAAGGTCTGGGATGGGATGGGCACGTCTCCTCCAGTACCCTCAGCTGAAATCTGCCCCATGAGCGATGTGGGCTCTGGCTCGGGGTGCTGCGCCCGGGCCAGGCTGTGGTGCCAGGGGGTGGCATTGCTGAGCCACACTGCCACAGGGTGCAACCCTCAGCCTGGTCACCAGCTCCCTGCCTAGCCACAGCTTGTCTGGGGAAATTTGGACTTCTTCCGTCCAGGTTGAAAGTTTTCTAGGCGATGCACAGTAAGGAGAAAACTGCCCTCCCTCTCACATCTTTCGAGATGTTTTCTTGAGTGGAGAATGGCTGGGCACCAGATTCTGCTGAAGTCCCTCTCTCCAGGCAGAGAAGAGCTACGCCAGGCTGTCACAGGCATGTGTAAGGGTAGCGGATCTGAAGCCATGGGACGAGAAGTCTGGCTGCATGGGGAGAAGCAAACAAATGATAGCTGTGTTCCAGTCCCAGAGCCAGACTAGCAGACCACAAAGCCTGGTACCCTGCCGAAAGGCTGCAAGCTGGGCTCCTCTCCCTCAGTCCCACACAAAGCCAGGTTATATTGGCTTCTGCCTTTGTACGTGGGAGGTTATGCTATCCTAACTTTACTCCAGTTCTACCTGGATGGAAACTACTGCCAGCTTAACAGAGTACAATTTCTATCTGTACTTAGACAGGGTACGTGGCTGGTGGTGGCTCTTCCTTCCAATAAAATAGCGGTGCACAGCCTGTTTTGTGCAAGTGCTGTCTGACTCCAAGCCAAGACTGATATGGCCAATAGCATGTGGATCATACATGGAAGTTTTTTGACTACAGCATGTGGGTCTCGCATGATCATTGCAAAAGGCAGTGTGAGGAAATACTGGAGCAGGGAGCTACACTGAGGGTTATAGTGTAAAACAAGGACGTAGAAGGATCTGTCAGTCCTCACTGGAGGCTCACTGGCCTTTTTTTCCTGGCTCACATCTATATGCTTTCCTGCCCTCATTTCAGCATGGAATCATTTCTCTTGTAAACAAAACAGAAAGAGCAGGACTGTCAGGCGATGTCATTCCCTTGAGTGAAGGGCAAGTGCGTACGGTGACAGCCTCAGGCTGCGTGTGAAAGCAGTCCCTTCGGGAACGACGGCTTGACAAGTCTCTTGTCTGCTTCTTCCTCTTTGGTGTAGAATCAAGGGAATGTCGATAAACAAGGATTGCCCAGCATTCAAAATAGAGATTTCAGCCTACAAAATAGAAGAGGCGAACCAACGTCTCTCCTGGGCTTTCCTCCTGCTACTTGGGAAGGAGCTCAGCGACCTCAGCTCAGCATCATCTGCAGCAATGCAGCAGCTGGGTCACTTTCACTATGTTCTTATTGCTCTCTCTTTTGGGGTTCACACATGCAGAATTTTACGATGTCCCTTTTAGGAGGCAGGTGTGAAACACCTGGGCCTATTGCAACTGTCTGGTATTAAATTTGTGCAGGAATACACAGAACGCTATTGCACAGAGCAGGAGAGGAACTAAATTAGTTGCTAAGCAAGGGGGTAAAATTACTGCAAGGAAATGCAGAAGCCTGAGACCTGCACACTTTTGCAAAACTGTCATCCTGCAAAAGGAGCACTGTTCGCTGAACTTGTCAGTACAAAGAAGGATAAAAAATGCTGTGTGTGTAACCAGCTCACTTGAAAGAAATTTTAGAAACAGAAATGAGATAGTGTCTAATTTTTTCCATATTCCAGTTTTACACACTCCTACATAATTAATGCACCATGTTGCCTTTTCTTGTACAGGATGCATTTTTTAAATTAGACCAAGGTACAAAACACGCAAGTCTTCCTAATATTACTGCCACGAAGTTTCACTCATTCAGGAGGTGCAGGCACCAGAATTAAATCAGGGGTGACGCGTAGGTGGTTTTGGTACCAGTTCTACTCACACCTGCCACTTGCAGCAACCAGGCAAAGTTTGCTGTGCGTCGTCCCATCACTTTTTAAATTAGTGGGAAAGCTCACAAACATCAGGGAGCACCCAGAACTCACCAGCTGTGGAAGGGCCCAGCACCTCTACCCTTCCTTTTGAGTGCAGGCAGTGAGATCAGCTATGCGCACCTCAGAGCTGTTAGGCTGGGGACAGCTGAAGTATATTCTGTTTCAGGGCCGTATTCAGGCTGTTAAGAGGACGTCAGGCTTTGTGACTGCTGTGACTGATCTTGGATCAGCCCCTGCTGAGTTTGTAGCCTGCCAGAAACCTCCTGAGCCAGTAAATCTGTGTTTCAGTGGCTCTGGTGCCGGAGGAGTTTCCAGGCAAGGCAGAGCTGCCAAAGCTCACGGCATCCTGGATGCCTGCAGTTGCTCACCCCAGAGGAGCCCTAAGTAACTTAAGCCTAAACTAAGGGGAAGAAAAAGGTGGCGAGAGCACCGCCATCTCTGGGCAGGCAGACGGGGCTAGTCTTCACAGCAAGAATGGACATCCACAAATCAGAACTGCTCCCCTCCTTTCCTCCCTCAATCCTTTTAGCTGTTTAGGTCCCAAAGGCTACCTCTCTAAACAAAGATACAGGGGACCAGACCCTCTGCTGACATCCATTTGGGACAGCCATCAAAGCGACTGATACCGCATGAGAGCCTGGCTCAACACAGAGCCTGCCAAATGAGGTTGCTGCAAACCCCATTTAACAGGTTTTGAAGACTTCATTTAGGTTTTCAGTGACTGAAGCTTGGGAGGCTTCTGTGGAGGCAGATGATTAAAACATGCAAGCCCTGGCTGTGTGAGGAGGTAAAGGACTGCTCTTCATCCCTGGGCTACGTTTGAGCTGTTACTTCTATGCAGCCTGAGAAGGAATAATAATGCAGAAGTCCCCTGTATCACTCAGATAGCTGTGTTTGCCTATTTGTTTTAGAAAAAAAAGTAGAAATGTATGAGTTTGTGTCTGGAATGGATCTTTGTTCAAGTCCCAGTTACGTCACCTTATGGAGGCCATTTTCCAGGAGAAATTTAATGAAGGCATTGGAGTATGAAGCGTGTTGGAAGCAGAGGCAGGAAGAGAGCCACTAGCCAGAACACAGGTATTTATCCCGGCTCCCTTCATCCTCATTTTTACATCATGACCAAATGTCTCATCACTGCCAGAATCAGGCCCTAAGAAAGCTCTGAGTCCAGAGTAAGGTAGGCTGTGCTCAGTCTCTTCTCTGGTGGCCGAGTCACACAGGGTTTATCCCATCTGCCCAGCCCTTGCCCCCATGAGCTGTTCCACATCTTGCTTTCGGTTGCAGATCAGATCAGCGTTTACTCTGGAGAGCGAAATTCAGTCACACAAATGTGGTACAAAGCTTGCTGTTTACTCCAGTAGGTGCAGGATCAGGCCCATGAAAATGCCACTGTTCTCTGAAGCTGTTAGCCAGAGGATGAAGGCTACGCCGGGCTTGCGAAGACTTTTCAGAGCCATGAAATTCTGCAGGGTCCAGCAGGGTGTCCCAGCTCTGGCAGAGGGGCACCACCATTCAAACTGCCCTTTTGCCACTTTCTAAAGCCTAAAGAGTTCTTTAAAGAACACCATAGGTACATACACTTCACTGCTTTGGAAAGGAGGCAGACCTGTGTCGGTCACTTTGGGAGGAGACTTCTATTTCTGTGGCGCGGTGGGTGGGATACATGGGAGAACGAGTCAGCAGGGGGCATGCCTGGATACCTTGCTCCTCCCTGGACCTTGCCAAAGGATGGTCCCTCTTAATCCCAAAGCTTCCTCCGAACTGCCATATTGCATTCTTCATTGCAAATTTGGGAACTGTGATACCACAGAGGCAAAACATTCAGAAATCATAAAACTCCCTTAATCTTTTTTTTTTCTTTTTTTTTTTAAACAAATACACTTGGGATAAATATCCTCTGGCTTGTAACCTCTAAAATACATTTGGGCAATATCGCATTTTTTTTCTCTCTAATCACAAAAGCAAAATGCTTACTTTCATTTTTTTTCTTATATAGTGACATGGTTCCTGGGGCTGGGGACTCTGCGAGAGTGCAAAATATGAAAAATAGCCTGTCTAGTGACACACGTTCTCAGTTTTGGCCTGAGCAGAGAGGAAGTATAAAGGCTTGCATGTACCAGACAAGAGGAGTTAGATTACATTTGGAAGCTTCTGTGGACATTGAATTACTGGCAGAGAAATAATTCTAGAGGTTATTTATCAAAGAGGCTCAGCAGGAACGGTAGCTCAGATCTGAGGTGATAAAAAAAAGACAAGGCTGGGAAGAGATAACCCTCTCGGCGCATTGTGTATTACATTTCAGCATTGAAAGTTATATAAAGTGGCAATATATTTTTTAGCAGAAAACCTGACCAGTTATTTTGTCCTCTGCATCACCAGGAAAAAATAGTCTATTATATATATTTGAATTATGAAAAGATATATGTAAAGATGGTAGAAACATGTCTGAAACAGAACTATGGACATGATTCAATGGTTAACTTATTTCCTAAATGAATGAGAAAGGAAACAGGTTGCTGCAAGCTTCTGCTCTCACTTCCTTATGAGAGAAGACATAGACGCTGTCCCAGAAAGAACGGGGCTGTCGTGCACACTCGTCTCAGGCAATCATGGGTAACTGGGTGGAGAATGAAGGACTGTCCATCTTCGTCGTTGTAAGTACAATTTTTATTGTGATTTGTGTCTAGTGAAAAGTTCTTCAGAGAGTTGTGCTAAGCAGATCTCACTGCGTCAGTGAAGGATGTGTCTGGTTATTCAGAAACCAGAGCAGCGAGTGCAGTGAAATGCTTGGAGAGAATGATTTTGAGGGAGCTCTGTCTGGTGTCTCGATTGCTGTAGGCTGTCTTGATTGCTGTAGGCAATCACGTCAACTGATAAATGATTGTATGTTACCTTTCATTTGCCTTGTTAGAAATATTTTAAGTATCAGGGTTTTTTGGATGCAACAGTGACGTAAAGAAAAGAAGTAACATTACACATCACTTAACCATGTGCGCTTCAACAGAGAAAGCAATTAGAGCAAGCCTTTCTTGCACTTTTATAAACAAAAGTGAGTGTAACTCAAAGCACAGTGTCTTGATGGTACAAATCCATATTAGAGTCACATTCCAGAATTTAGAGCAGAGATTCATGACTCCTTCATTCAGACAACCAGTAGTTGAACTGAGTTTGTAGACAACTTGCATAGAAGAGCTGTGAAAGTAGGTTAAATTCATTCTGAGGAAGGCTTAAGAGTCCTGAAAAACCCAGTCACTTTTAAAAGTGCTAAAGAGTAAGGCAGGGCCGTCCTCCTTGGAGAAAACTTAGGCAGAAGTTAGTATTTCCATGTTTTCTTTTTTTTTTTTTTACTTCGCAATGCAGTACAGGAGCTATAAGTATGCAATTTTATATAGACAGACAAATAAAAACATATACAACACCAAAATGTGATACCAGTTAAGGGATTGTTGCCAAGCATGGTTAGTATATGTAAGTACTGAGAGGAAGAGAAAGAAGAGATAGAACTTCTATATTTGTGGTGACTGAAGTGCGACCATCTGTATTTAGAAAGGTTTTTCTGCTGCTGTGAACAATCGATGCTTACGTGTTACCTTTACATTGTAGATGTGCAGCTCTAGTTTAGGAACATAACGCTGGTACTTCAGTGCTTTGAAAAGGAGTAACTGCGTTTGCTGTCACCTTCAGTGAATTGAGGAAGTTGAAACTGCCAGGAGGTGAATTCTGGCATTTTTTTTTTTCCACCAGTACTGAAATGTTGACAGAATTAAGTAAAAGGCTCTTATTTTGTTCAAATAAGGAATTTGGTTTTAGAGTTGCAAAGCTATAACAAGCCCAGCTAATAGGGAAGGAAACCAAAGAAGTCACTTACAAAGAAACTGGCTAAAAGGGCAGTTCACTGGAAGCCTTCCCCAAAGTGTTCTGCATCATCCTCTACAGCTTTCCTGCACACTGACTAGGTACAGGGTTATCCAGGGCTTGACAGAAACAGGACAGCCACGATTTCTCTTGATTTACCCCAGCAAAACAGAAACATGGAGGCCTTAACCTCAGCCAATGCTTCCTTCACTGGCCCTAGCTAAAGAGCATGGATGGCTGCTAACTCCACAACTCAACCCAAGTTGCTAGAGGGTGTCACAGCATTTTTCGAAGGGTCCATGTTCCATACGGGTCAACACCAAGAAGAACTGTGAGAGACCATCAAGAATCATGCCAAACTTCTTGGTCTTCTGAGCATGCTGTGAGGGTACTGTACATGGGAGTGGCACAATCTCTTTAAATACATATCCCAAGCATTTAATCCTGAGATGAGCTTAGCTTTTTAATGAGGTTTGGGGGATTTCCGACATACTGCCTTACCCTGATGGAAATCCCTTCATTTCCCTGTATTTATGCCACAGGGGTAAGACATTTTCAAGATCTAAATTTATCCCAAGTTTTTTACAGTATCAGCTGGGCCAACGAACTAGCAAAATGTATGGGTTAGGAGGCGTGAGGGACTGTAAAGTCACAGTTTCTGACATCCTTAGCCTATAACCAGAGACTGGGTTTTCTCCCAGTTCTCAGACTTTCTGTCCTCTGTTTTCATGCACCACCTGGTGAATCTACTTAGACTGAGAGTGCATTGATACAGACTGGTTTCATATGGGATGTGAAATCAGCCAACCAGCTCCAGAAGGGCAAATGGCCAGATTTACTATGATCTCTGTGGCCAGACAGGTTTGTAGCTGCCTTAGCTTTGAGAAGGGCTAATAACTTCTCTTTCTCTAAAGAAACCCGCACAGTAGGATATGCAAGTGTGAGAGAATACTGCGGTACAGCTATGAAGAAGCCCGGTTTTGGGTAGTCTAAACACTACCGAAGTGCCTGTATTGAGTATTTTCTGCTGGCTGATTTAGGAACCTTCAGAGACTCCTACTCAGTGGAAAAAATTAGGCCTTAGGTGTAATTTAGGCCATCTATATTTAGATCTCAAGCTTCTTTGTCCTTTGTCATGGCTCCTAAGTCTTCCTCCTACATAGGTTAATATGTCTGAGAAGCCTCCATTTGGAAGAGGCCCTAACCTTCAGTGATGTTTGGAGATTCAACTAGACTCACAGACTTAACTAACACCTGTAATACGATGGTCTATATAACCATAGAATCATTTAGGTTGGAAAAGGCCTTTAAGATCATCGAGTCCAGCCATAAACCTAACACTGCCAAGTCCACCACTGAACCGTGTCCCTACGTGCCACATCTACACATCTAAACCCTTTGAGCTATGTAAAAGTTTCAGCTACCCATTGCTGTATTTTGTTTTACTGCCACTCCTGTACTCCTGCGTTCACACATCAGAGCCCATTTCCACTGAAAAAATTTCTATCAATCACCCCTGCGGAACCCTTCATACCCGGCAGTTTGCCTCCCTGTGCAAATAGCAGCACAATGAACTCATTGCCTGTGTACATTCAGATGCATGACCTCTAACAACAAACCGTAAAGTTTTCTGTTCATTTCTCTTTCAGCTTGTGTGGCTGGGGTTAAATGTCTTCCTCTTTTGGTGGTACTATCTTGTATATGATGTCCCACCAAAATTCTTCTACACCAGAGTACTCCTTGGAGTAAGTATAAAACATGTATTCTCTTGGCACAGACTGAGCACATAGCATTTTTTCCCTAGTTTTATTTGATTGAAACAAGATCAAGTAGCTGGAGCAGCAGGTTCACGTCGGGGTTAAAAGTCACGTGCAAACAGATAACTGAATGCACTGACAGATGTCCAGTGCTTCTGAACAGAAAGCTGGTAAGCAAAATAGAGAGGTCCCATTCTAAAGATATTTTCAGGTAACTATTATGCTCCTGGTAATTAAAGTGAACAAGCATTGTAGCTGCTCTATTAAGCAACAGATGAATAAAATATTGCCATTGAACTGTTGTGCAGTCATTTCCCCATGCAATGGTTTTTCATAGCATGAGTAGTTTACAAAGCTATTAGCTCTGAAAAGCAATCATCATTCATGTATTCATCAAGTGCTACTACTACAAATAGTAGTCAAGTAGTGAAGTGACCCCAGGCCTTGGGCTATTTGACATAATTCGACTGGTTAATGCAGCATTATGTGTCCTACCACAAACTTGCTTCCAAAGCTACCACGGGTCATGACCAATTGATAGAGAAAATTCATTTGTTCAAGTATTTTAAAAGCCTGATCACAGCCATAAAAATCAGTCTAAGCTTCAAATTAAAGAACATGGCACTTTGTAAAAGGTTTGCAAAGCCATGGTTTAATGCAACAAAGCATGAAACCCCATTCTGCATGCGGCTTCAGATCTATGGATCAAATTCTGTCCTTTGCAATCTGGTGCAGTTGCCTGTGCTTGGATAACTAGATCCCAGTGTAACCCCAAGTCGCTTACTCTGATTTGAAACCTGAAAGGGTCCCAATCAATGCAAGGAGACCAAACATCTTTTCTTTCCCTTTGGTGTGTTTGGATTAATATGGTCATTATTCCCTCCTTTCAAACAGTCTTTGTCAAAACCTGAAATCATTCAGGTTGTGAAGAGCAATGTTAAGGGAACATATTCCTAAAAGATGAGGCAACAGATTTCCCTCGACTGCCTTTACTGACAACAGAGAACATAAAACCACTTCCCTCATAAGCTGTCCTTCTGCCTACCATAACCCCCCAGCCAACTGAAACCACAGCAGTGAGACTTTCTTTGTAGCCTTGGGGCAGAAAACTCTACTAACGGCTTAGACTTGCATCTGTGCTTGGCCATTGATTGTCAGACATGACAGGGAGGTTTTTGTACAACCATATTATTTCAAAACTGGAAATAGAAGGTGTCTATCTGGAGGAACACGTTTTGTCTGCATTCGTGCCTCTGACTTGGCCAGAGCATGACTACTCTAAAATGTGAACATTGTTAATTAACTCTAGATCTCGCACTCATGAAAAGTTGTGACACAATACATAAATGAAATCTGTGCCTATCCACGTCCCGGATAATGTCGTAGGCAATTCATTTAATAATGGCATCTCTCCATTACAGCGTGCTTTGGCCCTGGCAAGGGCCCCTGCAGCTTGCCTGAACTTCAACTGCATGCTGATTCTGCTGCCAGTATGTCGAAACTTGCTCTCCTTCCTCAGAGGATCAAGTGCGGTAAGATGAAGAAAGAATTTCAAAATTTATGAAAGATAATAACCCAAGCAGCCTTGCAAATATACCAAGCAACTTTGTCTAAGTTCCCCAAATATACCGTATTTTGGGGATGTCCTCTTCTAAGAAGTAGATAAGCCTGGAGTTTTGCTATGAGCAAGACTGAGTATGTATGTCTGTGGTGCATCTAGAGCTCTGCTGAGAGCCTTGAATTAGCCTCCTTTGCATATTCCCTTTTTTCTTGCCTCCTGGGCATCGTGCTACCCTGGACGCAAAGTCCCTCTTCTGTCTGGCAGCCAGAACATTTGCCTAATTTGTCCCTGATACAACACCCATTTATAGCAGGAGATATTACTCTATGTCTTCTGTCTTTGCATGTTCAGTTCTTAAAGTAAGTGTAGTCTTTCAGACTTTCAGAATGGGACTTTTTCCAGCTGGTTCATAAATTACATTCTTTCTGGTCCAAATTGCATTTCCGTCTCAGGATGATATAGTTCTCAGGCCTTTTGACCATTTCTAGCTCCCAAATGCAAATGTTATATACAGCACTGAGGAACCACCACTTAGAAAAGGACAACCAATTCTAAGTGACAGCTGGAGAGGCTTCCTATGGTAGCAGTGACTGTATCACTGAAATCTAGATCTCTGGCTGTTAGAGCAGCAATAATGCAGACAAGGCATGCCATGGTGCAGTGAAAAAGCGGTATTCTCCTCCAGCTCATGAACTGTCCTTCCAAATATATAATGTTCCCTCCTGTCTTTCTAGCATCTTTAATATACACATGGTCAACCACAGCAGTTCACGGAAATTGGTTTTCATCTGTAAACCTAGTATAAATTCTTTCACGCAAATGAGACAGCCTGCAGGAGCTGAAAGAGCTGAGCAAAAGAGGAAGCAATAAAATGCGATTCAGTGTTTCAAGAGTCCTTCACAGGGAAGGGGGAGTGGGACACCAAGTAATAAGAAAATCATCAGAGACAACCCAGGCTGTACATCCATCTAGCACAAATATTCTGACAACCCATGTGGCTGACTGTCACACATGAACAAGATGTGTCTGACACATTAAGCTCCTAAATTGCCTTTTTAAGGCATAACCCTTAGAAATATCAAGTGGAACTACACAGACCAGGCTTTCAGTCTTGTGCTATACCCCTTCAGACTCTGGGATGCTACAAGAGCAGCCAGCTGCACCCACCAGGTATGTAAAAGGAAAAAGAATAGTAAGCAAAATTGTAGGGTTAAAATTGTTCTTCTCCTGTCCTGAGAAAGACAAGCTAGTATCTGCCAAAATTCAGAGCCGAGTTCCCAGGCTGCAGGAGTCAATAATGAGCGTAAATTTAATAAGAATTAGTGTTGCTGTTGGATGAATGCAACTGGAAAATATAGATGATGGTCATACAAGGCCTTCATGAGGTCTGAAATAGATTGCATGGGGGTCAAGCTGCAAGCAGGTTGGGCAGAGGTCTTCTGAGGTCAAAGCAATGAAAGAACTGAAGACACTTTGGAAGACATTACTGGAAGGCTAAAAAACTGATTCCAAGGATTGAGAACTGTACTCCAGCTGGGACTTTATGCTACTTGTCCTGTACTGCTCATCTCCTAACAAATACAGCTTTTCTAACCAGGATCTTGATGCAGCTGTCCCTCACCTCAGTACTTAAGCTGCAGAGTAAGTCCTTCTGCCTTGGGCACCCAGGCTACACCTAGTTTGCAAGTGAGAACCGTGCAGAGAGCTACAGCCCTGCTGCTGCTGCCTGCCCGCCGCTCGGGCTCTGGCTGGCTGTGCTGGGCTGCATGAAGGAGCAAAGGGCTCCGAAGATGGGCAAGGAGGGGAGGGAGGGGCGTAGAATAGGACTGGCAGAGAGTTGGTGTTTGTTCAACTCCAGTTGCTTTTTGCAATAAAGCCATACCTCAGGAAGGAGGTAATTTTATATCTTGAAGCAAAACGTGCACAGCCCGGTGTGCCAGTGCTGCTGTCAGGACTGGGGTGGCCTTAGTGTGGGGCAGCAGCTGCTTATCTTGCTTGTCCTGCTGTTGTCTCCGATTAGCTGTGCTCTGCAAGTAACACCTGTGAGGATCTCTGAAGAAAAATTAGGATTTATAAATGTTAGGTAACTTACTGAAAGGGTAGCGATCTTTCCAACAGCAATGTCACTGGGATTAAGGAGAGGGGAGAATTGTTCAAAACCACTGTTTGGTAGGAATGTGCTGGAAACTCTTGCCCTTCACATCCTGCCACCCAGAAATCATACGCTACAAAGTTATTTGTTATTAATTGAAAGAGCAGCTGTCTTGTCTTTGCATGCCCTTCATTGCTGTATTCATCACTGTTGTTAATGAGCTTCACTACTGAATCCAGCTTCAGCATTTTGCCATTCCTTGGCCTTCTGCTTCTCAAACAGAAAGATCAAGCGGCTTTTGCAAGGCAGTCAAGCAGCGTTGGCACTTCTGCACTATGCCACAGTTTATTCTACAGTCTTTTTAACTGTGTCTCAAGGCACACGATACAGAGAAAGCCAAATTGCTCCTGGCTGTTGTTACAGTCTACTGAAGTCACTGCAATAACCCCGGAGTGTTAGTTTGCCCTTTAATCAGTGTCACAGCTGGAGAATAACCGAAGGAGAGAACTGTTTCCTGATCATCTATTTACCTGTACAGCTAATACTCATGGGATATTTAGAAATGGACTGGTATGGAAGAGTAAGGCCACTGTTGGTATATCTCCACGAAGTAAAGAGCAAATCAGAAATTAAATTGTTCCGGTGTTTATCATCCCTTCTTCTGTTTCACTCCTGGATGGTTGGGATGGTCAGCTCCACCCCAGAAGCTGGGAAGATACATTACCTTACCCTGCCATCCACAAAGTTAATGTCCAGCAAACACTTGGGAGAATATTTTGGTCTCTCTTAATTTGTTGTGTGAAATACCTACATGGTTCTTGTGAGGAAATGTTTGTGTTAGTTTGCATAGTGTTTTCTTCCCTTTGCCAGTCAGCAAAAGCAATACGAAGATACCATACAGGATAATCATGCATTTTACTGTGTAGAGACAGCAAGTGCTAGCTTTACAGGAACTTAAAGTTACAGAAGAACTCCCACTGACTACAGCCCAATTTAGGTGGGGCCGAGCAGGAACCTGTCATCATTCTTAATGAAAACATCAATCTGTTTTTCTTAAGAGCAAACTTCTTCAGTTCTTTCTGCTTCCAAGTACACCCAGTATTTTCAGGAAGGAATTCCTTCGTATTACCGGACCATAAGTGACTAGCACATTTGGGGTGGGAGCTCCCTGAGACAGTTATACCCAAACTTTGCAGTCCATTTCTACAGTGTAAACCACAACAGGATCCTGATGCTAGGTGGCAACTTGAGGCTCTACCAAAGCAGTCACCCTGCTACGGCAGACTGTGATCCCTCCTCCTGTTTATAACGTGTAATTTAACACAGATGAGAAATATACCTTTGTCATGCCGGACGTTTTTTCTTATTATCAAATACTTTGTTTCAATGGGACATGTTAAAACATAATTCTGAAGTATGGGGGGGGAAATATTTTTGTCTATATTTAGGAATTCTAGATTTTTACTAGCAATGCTAGTGTTATGCTCAGGGCCTCTGGTTTTGTCCCTGCATTTAAATAAGTATGCATAGACATCACAAATAGTCTCCAAATATCTTTTTTCTTCAACTCTGAAGTGCTGCTCTACCCGTGTCAGACGACAGCTGGACAGGAACCTCACCTTTCACAAAATGGTGGCATGGATGATCGCCCTTCATACTGGTGGGTACTCAGATGTTTCTTTTGTCTATTGCTTTCTCATGCATTTTATGCAGAATCCAGGTGGGATTCAAGTTCTTGTATGGGCAGAGACCTGATTTCATTAACCTAAAGGAGTCAGCGTGAGCCAAGGCTTAAATCAGTTTCCAAATATTATTCTGCAACTGGCAGAGAGCAAAAGATAAATAAGAAAGAATACTTTTCTTTGGAACCATCGGCACCATTTATGACATTGGTTAATAAAGGTTTAGCAACACCCTGAGAACCAGACACCCTGGCTTTAATTCTTGCTTAGACTTATTTCTTAGCTGGCATGTCTGAAACAAATAATAGAAATGATGAAAGAAAAGGGTATAAAAAGCTTGGACAGGCCATGGAAATGTTTTCGTACTTTATCTCTCATTTCCTAAGCCAAGGGTTTTCTACCTGTTTGGGGTTTTTTTTCCCATCAAATTTGTCACTTTTCAATGCAAGTACCTTACAAATCATATATCCTAGATCAGTCTTTGTATCAGTAGATTACCTGAGCTGAGAAGGTTCCCTTTCTGAGCTGTGGCTAAAATCTCACCACCGCTTCTTAGGAAGGGAGCAGGGCAATGAAGTTAACATAGGGCCACAGAAGAGGTCTGCAGCAGAGATTGATTGTTTGGGGATGTTAAATCTGTACTCATCAGGTCCTGTTTTGAAGGTGAACAAGTGCCTGGTGATATAAAAGGTGAAAAATTTTGAAAAACGTTGTCCGACTTACCCCTGCAATGATGTGTAGTGGAAGTAGCATGAAACACCTCAGCTGTACTAGGTTTATGGACACATCCAGCTCAGCAAGAACATTATTAGTGATCATTAGCAATACAGCAGAACAAAGCAGCACTAACAAATGTGACACCAAAGAGATCCAGATTCACTTCTTGGCTCTTCTACAGAAAAGCTGGATGATCCTGACAAATAATTTAAGCCGTCCCATGCTTCAGTTTCCCAAGTGTAAGGACACTACTGTTTGATTTGTTGAAAGCCTTTGTTGAACAAAGATATGCTGGAAACTTCCCTTTACTTCTTTCCTTCCCCCACCCAAAAAGGCGTAAACTTCAGATGGCAAAGCTTTAACAGTAAAACGCGTCAGTGATCTGAAATTGCGATGAAGAAGGCGAGAGTGGCAAAGGTCTTAAGCTGCAGCTGACAAATGTTACAAAGGTTCAAACATTACCCAAAACCCACTGAGTACTTACCTTGTGCTTAATCCCGACTGTTTCTTTCCTGTCCCTCCCAGCAATTCACACCATCGCACACTTATTCAACGTAGAGTGGAGTGTGCAAGCCCGGGTCGAAGAGAAAGGAACTCTGGCAGCTGCACTTTCTAACCTTGGTGATGACCCGAAGCAAAGCTATGTCAACTTTTATAGAAACACTATTGCGGTAAGTGGCATCAGGCTGTGAAGGGTCTTTAGTACATTTGTCTAGATGATCATCTAAGACTATTTGAGCAGGGTGCCTATTTCTGGTGGGCAGAATCTGGGTTTGGGCCATCTTGCAGCAAAGCCTTGTATAATTCATTCTTCTGGATTTGTCAGTAACACTGCTGCTGAATTTTGGTAGTACTTTCAACTTTTTCACCTGAGGATTTCAAAGTAGTCTTAAAACATTATGTAAAAACAAATACCCTGCAAAGCAGCCTTCTGACTAAGGTAGACATGGCACGCAGAAACATACACAGAAATCAAGGCAAAAGTATTGCTTTTGGGCTGCTTAAGCTCTGGTTAAAAAAAAACCCAAAATAAGGAACTTCCCCATTCCTCACAAGCACCAAGGGTCCAGCTTTTGTGTGAGTTACGACACCCACAGCCACATGACGCCACTGAAAAGGAGAGCTTTCCTTTAGCTCCCTAAATATGGATGTAGGACTGCAGCTCTTGACAACAGAGCTGTGCAAATGGGTTCACCTTCCCCAAGCCTGTACTGCGGAGCAGAGCCAGACTAAGAAACAATGTCCAGTGTGTGAATCGGTGGAAAACCCTTTCACTCTACCTCCACTTGTTTTACTAAAGTGCAGTGAAACAAAAATTGAGTGGGATTTTGGCGTTGCTGGCATACAAATTCACAGAGGATGACTTAAAGACTTACAACAAGGCAAAGGATTTGGCGAGTCAGACAGGCTGATGGTTCAGCTGGCTCTGCTTTGATGCAACCCCTTCCTTAGACCAACGTGTGCATTTATTTCACAGAATCCCGTGGGAGGCCTATATGTGGCTTTCACGTACCTGGCTGGTCTCACTGGTGTTATCATCACGCTGGCCCTCATACTAATCATCACGTCATCCACCAAAACCATCCGAAGGTCGTATTTTGAAGTATTCTGGTACACCCACCATCTCTTTGTCATCTTCTTTATCGGCCTGGTTATCCATGGTGCTGGGTGAGTGTTCGCACTTATCACACAATACATGGTAACTACTGTACCTTAATGTAAAGCTCTCTACACAGATAAGTACAGGGACTTAAGTCACTAAGTAGCAGTTATTTTTGATGGTAATGTTGGGCCAATACAGGCTCTGAGAGCCAAGAGGCTCTCATTGACCCGTGCAACGAGCTATTTACACACACAAGGCTTTACGAGACTCTGGCATATTTAAGCTCACTGATACTCAAATTTTGATACTTTAATTGGAAAGCTCTTTTCCAAGGCTCCTGTTTCCAATTGTTAATTTATCTTTCTCTCATAAAAGGAATTGCATCACACACATACCTGTAAGGGAACCTCAGCATAAAAATGATACAGAGTCTATAGAGTCTAGGATTTTGTTGGGTAAATGAAAACTGTAATAACACAGATTCATCTTTCAGCCTTGAATGAACTTTTAATATCAGCAGCATTTCAGAATACATTTTTAGCTCTTGCAGCTCAAATACAAGCCACTGTAAGTTCTTATAACTTACAAATACCAAACCTCTTTTTGCACTGTTGCCTCATTCCAAACCTTCTTCTGAAATAGCTGAAAAGCCTAATGAAACAATTTTAGCACTACCCAAACATAATTTTAGCACGTAGAAAAATGAACTTTAGTTCCATTTTATAGAACCACAGAATTGACGCATAAAGAAAAAAAAAAGGCTAAAGTATTCAAGGACATTTCATAGTTCATAATTATACCATATTGTCCATTTTAAAGGAAATGCTAGGTGCGCTAGAAAGTGTGCTTTAAAAATGCCCAGCAAAAATGACCATTCAAAAATACTTCCTCTCAGTCCAGTAGTGCCAGAAAAAAAAGACAGAAATGAGAGTACAACAGGAAGAACAAAAATAGAAGGCATATGAGAATCAACACCAGCGTATTTGTCCATTCTGACTTCCAAAACAAGAAGGAGAAGGCTTGAGCAAAGCCTGTTGGAGGACATGAACAAGTGGTTCATGTTTCCTGCAGCAAACACTGCATAGTTACTGACAAAATCTCCAAACTTGCCGGTAGTTACTACACAACGCTATCAGAAAGCAAGCGTTGCTCTTTTTAGAGGTCAGTGAGGAGCATATATTTCATAAAAGTTGACTTTTTAGTTACTTGGATGTTCAGGATACTTCCACTGTTCTGAAAAGACAAGTGTTTGGGCAGCAGTGGTGTTGAACATGGCTGTCAGAGACGGTCAGCTATCAGGAAGGAGATAAATGCAGGAATATTATTATCTATAGATAATCTGTCTGGGAACTCAGTGGCCTCGCTATTTGGCCTTAAAGGCAAGAATGACATTTTGAGTTTAGAGAAAATACTAATACACTAAAAAATACTGGATAGGCTTTTTACACTCAAGGAAGGCATCTTAGGTGTACAAAGATGGGCATTATGGAATAAGTATGATCAGACAGTCTCAAAGTAACACGTTAGAGAGCGGCACAGATGTCAGTTTATCTCAGGAGACAGAAGGCTGTGTGTCATACACACTTATACATACATACATATATGTATATACAGAAAACTGAACCAAAGATAATTAATAGAATCGAGGGGGCAGATTCTCACCCGTTACAAGCTGTTACAGCACTTTTGTAGCACTGATGGTTTTGGGGCATGAGCTATGTGTCACAGACAAATGCCCCAAACTTTCCATCATAGACATAAAGAGGAGAGAGTACGGAGATTCAGATCACGCTGCCTTGGAAGCAAAAGTAAAGCTTCCAGCTGAAAAAGAAATAATTCAAAGGCTATACTACTGAAAGTTTAATTACAGTACTGGAAGAGCATCTACATTGAATAGTAAGGAAAAAATACATCTTTTCTTTCTCTAATACAGGGTACTGACATTGTCCAACCTTGAATGGAGGACAGGGCATGACGAAAACCTTCAGGCCCACTTTCCCTTAAGCAATGGGGAGGGGAGTGTCAGGAAGTGGGCTCCTCCTGTTCCCATAACTCATCCCAGAGGGCAGCTCAGCTGAACCCCTTGTCACTAGTGGGGAAGTAAGCTGCAGCTGCTGATGTTCCTGCAAATTGCAACTCAACTCGTGATGCTCCTGGGACAGTGTCATTCCTTCCCTTTATTTTTCAGGCAGGATGTTAATCAAGCCTTTAATGAGGAATAGGTTCATTAGTAGCATTTATGAGCAGTGCAATCTTTTAACTTTCAAGGCTGTGCACAGGCTTTCTAACAAGCCTCTAATAAATCTTTCACTTAAAGCTAGGCATACATATGACTTAGACACCATGTTTTTCTGAAGCAACAGAAACATTGACCAGTTCACAGAAACTGAGCTCGAAAAGCAGAAAGAGAAGTCATGGGAAGAAGATATCAATGGAATCATATTGGCATAAAACTGAACAGCCGGATCAGAATCAGACGATTTCTAGGGAAAATCAGCAGATCTTAATCTGAATTTCTCTACTATGACCCTCACCCTACTGATTTTCACCATTCTGGGGACTCTCACACCCCCCCGAGGGTGGCAGAACTCCAGCCAGGGGCAGGAAATAGTGAACAATATCAGAATATATTTTTCCCCTCTCAGAACTGAAGCTGTCTTTCAGCACTCTGCCACTGGAAACAGCTGAACTGGAGCAGTCAGGCTTCTCTATAATAAAAAAAAAACCAAAAACCACCAAGAACAACAACAACAAAACCCTAACCAAGCAAGAATATAGAGGACGGATCATCATCTGACATAAGCTGGCATAGCTGCTTCATGCCAGAAGCATCTGTGTTCACTCACAGCAACTGCACAGCTACTCCACAGCTTTAAAGAGCAAGGAATGTCTGTTGGAAAGGGCTCTCCAAATTGCTACGATAAACAACAGAAATAATTTCTGTACTGGTCGCTAGGAAATTGATTACCTTGCCCACTCCAGGTTTTGTTTTTATGGAAGAAAAAGGTAGGGTGACTCTGAAAAGAAGGAAGCTTTCCTACCATGACCATTTCCTGGAAAGGGCAAGGGATGTACCTCTTGGTTCCTTGCCTGACTGTGGAGTCAGTATTTTCCCCTACAAACTTTCCTCCCCGTTTTTATCATTTTAATATTAACTTTGTGGGTTTATTAGAGCAGTAAATCTGTATCAAAGCTGTAGCACTGCAGAAGTCCGCAACTCCAGGTAAATAGAGTAGTACCTAAATAGAATAACAGTAAGGGACAGATACCTTCATTTTCATTTCATTGCCTTAATGATTTTTATTTTTTTTCCAGGCGTATTGTACGGGGGCAGACAGCTGAGAGTCTGGCTGAACATAATCCAGAGATTTGCTACAAGAACTTTACTTCCTGGGGAAGGAAGGGGTCTTGCCCAGTCCCCCAGTTTTCAGGGAATCCTCCTATGGTAAGAACAGTTGTCTTGAGTGTAAATCCAATTTAAAATGTTTACAGTTCACTCTTTTTGTTAAATAAGATACGCACTTGTTGTTGAAAAGCAGCTACATAACCCCCTGCGCTCTTCGGTGGCAGCTTTCTTTACATAAAGCGATAGATTTTGACACAAGAGATTATAAGCAGAAAGGGACTACAGACAGGCAGACAGCCCATTCCCAGCGTGCTATAAAATGAGCACACTTAACAGGCACAGCAAAAGAGCAAATCATATCTGAGAACTGTTTACCCAAAATGTATTCTGTGGCTCAGGGGGATTTCTAGACAGTGATATAATCCACGGAATAAATAGTTGCACATTATTAATGGACTAATGATCATTAACAGAAAATTAATGTGCCGGGAAAGGTGGCATTGAAACTTCAGCTTTTATTGACTAACCAGGCTGATTGTTCGTTCACATTTCAGACAGATCTGTTAATAGAAACCGCATCTTTCCCAGCAGTAATACAGGCCTGAGTCAATAATACATTCAGAGCTTTACTCCACATTTCACTTAGTTACCTTAATTCTTAGACAGAGACAAAAATCACTCATAGGAAAATAATTTGCTGTAATTGCAGTAGCAACTAAAAAACAAGCTGCAACTTTCAACAGGGAAAGAAATTCCCTCTCTGACCAGAAGTAGTTTTGAAGGTGTCGTCTCTCTTAAGGGTTCCCTTCTCTGGTTGATAAAGAACCTACATTACTTGAATTTCACACCTGCTCATAGCACTTCCAGGACTCAATTTAACTAAGAAGTTGCCACCTTCATCATCTGACTTCTCATTTTTTTTCTGCTTACAGACATGGAAGTGGGTAGTAGGTCCCATGTTTTTGTACCTGTGTGAGAGGTTGGTGCGGCTTTGGAGGTCACAGCAGAAGGTTGTTATCACAAAGGTATGTGCTGATGCTATGCTTAACACCAGGCAAAACATCATTACCAATTTTTCCAAATGGTGCAGAAAACTCAATGGCTCCTACATGACCGAGGAAGTTATCAGTGAAAGGCCTCTCAGGAATGTTCTGGCTGCTATCATGCAAAACTAATGCCAACCTCTAACATCTGAATGTGGCCTGTCTCTACAAGAGAGCAAGATGAGGAAGTTGGTTAAGTCACAGGACTGAATCTTAGGAAAGAGAAATTAATTTTCTTTATATGGAGTGAAAAATTCCACAGTGTAGAAATTCCACAGCGTTACGAGTATTAAGATACCAAATCTTTGTTTTCAAAACTACCCAGGTATTTAGAAATTCTGATTTTTCAGCAGAACGAATGACTCCTGAAAAAAGAGAGTTAGGAGGTGCCTATTTTATGCAGCCAAAGCTGATGTTGAGCTTCCATTCCCCATGGTGTGTTGCAGAGATATTAACGCTGGTTCTGAAAGTCTGACAGCCAAATTAGCATGGCACTAAGCTCAAACGTATAAAAACTACCCTGGCCTTTCCCAGTCTAATTTCCTCACATGGCACTGGGCTGCATCTTGTGGACATACCCTGTTCCGAGTCATAGCAGGATTTGGGGGATGACATTAGATGTCTCTACTGAGCCCTGGCACAATACTGACATGTTGGAAGGCTCTTATATACTAGTGTGCTTTTTGGTAATTTTACCAAAAATATCTCTGAGCCATTTCTACACCATATGTCTATGGCATCTGCTCAGTTCCCTGTCGGCAAAAAATTTCTTCCACAGTCCTAGGTGCTATTATTAATACCTACATTAATACACTTGATTTTCCCCCTTGTGAATCTCTTCTGAAAATTTAAAATAAACTTGGCAGACAACTTTAGGATTAAAAAATCATAGTGACAGAAATACCAGCCTTGCTTCTAGAATCTCGCTTCTATTTATTCTTGGCTAAAGATAGGAGGAATGTCAATGCCCATATTATAGGTCCCACCCAGCTACAACACAAAAACATCAGTTTCCAGTGGTACCATGTACCCGGTTCCCTATCTGTATGATAGCCCTATGGTTTTGTGACTGTATATGCAGTCGAAGTCATTAAAACTGTGCTCTGTGCCACTGTGTAAGATGCATCTGGAATTAACAATGTGTGTACATAGATCTGGTGATGTGTTACAAGATCTGCCAGTCTGACCTGTGCCTTTTGGACTAACTGCAATCATGGTGTGAAAAAATACTTCAGCCAAAAATTCGGTATCTTCTGTAGTCTTCCATCTGGGTGTCAGGTGCTGTTCTTCACTTCCAGTTCTGCTGGGAACAAAGTTTCACCTGCTTTCCTTGCTCACATAGCAGAGGATGATGTTAGTGATGAAGGGTGTTGATATGCCCAGTGAACAGTGAAGGCAGACTTTTTCTTTTCCCTTTTTTCCCCTTGTCCCTCTCACTGTAGGTGGTCATTCATCCCTTCAAGACAATTGAGCTCCAGATGATGAAGAAGGGCTTCAAGATGGAGGTCGGGCAATACATTTTTGTCAAATGTCCAGCAGTCTCTAAACTGGAATGGCATCCATTTACATTAACCTCTGCTCCAGAAGAGGATTACTTCAGCATTCACGTCCGTATTGTAGGGGACTGGACAGAGGGCTTGTTCAACGCTTGTGGATGCGATAAGCAAGAATTCCAGGAGGCATGGAAGTTGCCCAAGTATGTACAGAGAGTCTCCACAGTAAAGCCAACCAACACCTATAACAGTTTACATTTTGTTCAACCAGTTTGGTGGCACCTGTGATACAATCCTTAACTACTTCCATCGTAGATGTGGGCCTTAGATGGCTCTTTCCAGTTTCTTCCTATCATCAATCCCACCTCTTCTTTTGCTGACTAGTATTCAACCCAAATGTGCATTGTAGCAGACAATTTTATTGTTATTTTAAATGGTGCTAATAAATATTCGCTATTTATTTATTAAGCATACTTGCAATTTCAGGATAGCTGTGGACGGCCCCTTTGGAACAGCAAGTGAGGATGTATTTAGTTATGAAACTGTTATGCTTGTTGGAGCTGGAATAGGGGTCACTCCCTTTGCATCTGTACTCAAGTCTGTCTGGTACAAATACTGCCACGATGCAACCAACTTAAAACTCAAAAAGGTGCGTGTCCTCTTTCCCAGAACCCATGGTCAAGGGCCGACGGCCCAAATCAAAAAAGGCCCATCAAAGGCGGTCTGGCTCTAGACACGCATGGGTCCTAAGAGAAGAGATCCAGCTACCTCACAAGACTATCAGGCAGGGAAGTGGGAGGGTCAAAAGCAAAAACATAATGAAAGGAGAAATAGCCTACCAGCAAAATGACACATGCAAATCCTGGCTGTGGCCCTGGGGATTTCCACTTGCAGCAGAGATGCTATTCAATCTGCGTGAGAAACACAAAATCCAAGGCAATAAAACAGCCCGTGCAAATATTGCATTCCTTCCCTAAGCACAGAGAGAGCAACTTTTTGTCAGTGGAAGCGCACTGCTACCATCCTCCCCTCACCTCCTGCCCCTGGAAACTCCCTCTGCAGAGGTGCGGGGTCACACTCTGCAGTTACAGCCACATTCAGTGAACAGAACTGGTTTTGTTACCTGCTTTAATTTACCTTGCCCACCAGCAGACAGGGAGATAAGAGTCTACCGCTAAATCATTAATTTATGTCCCAACAAACTGTTTTACAAGGATGTAAGTGGGGAAACATCATGAACTAAAAATGTAACCTGCTGGTGGAAGAGAAATAGAAAGAGGTTTCCTTGTTCTTGCAGTCACTCATTCTGCTTCACAACCGCCCCAGCATCAAAACTCCTGAATAGCTTTGATACCAGCCTACCCATCTACAGAAGTGGTCAGGGCAATTTCTACAAGAACTCTACAATCCTCATTCTGTTGGCAGACATAAAAGCAGAAACCATGAGTGCCTATGTCCCCTGACAGCTCACTCTTGTCTCTTCCAGATCTATTTTTACTGGCTTTGCAGGGATACCCATGCCTTTGAATGGTTTGCTGACCTCTTGCAATCTCTGGAGGCTCAAATGCAGGAGAGGAATAACGCAGACTTTCTCAGCTATAACATCTACCTTACAGGCTGGGATGAATCTCAGGTAAGAACATGGTGGAAAACATCGCTTCCATGTGCACCAAGGTTGATGTTATTGTGTTATGTTTTGATAAATGTTCAAATGGTGTTTATCCTGGGCCTCCATCTGGCTCTCAGAGGTTTTAAATGCAGACAGGTTATTAGCCGCCAGGGATACAAAGGGGCAGCTCTTCCATGAGCCACTTGATAATGTAGGATTGAGTCAGGAAAGGTGCTCACTCCATTACTTGTAGCGATGTTTTATTTTACTTATGTCTCACCATTGCAAAATTCACCATGTGCCTGAAGTGCTGTAGCTCAGCTAGACGGACAGGGAGGGGTAGGAGTAAGGTAGGAACCTATCACACGGGCAATGGAAAAACAGGAAGGAAAGAAGAAAAGTCACACGATTCTCACTTGGGGAGAAAGTTACCTGTAACTTTTTTGGCATATGAAAGTTCTGCAGAACTCCACAAGGCCTGAACTTACGCCCTTAAGCACATCTCCTTCTCTTCCTGGCTCTACTTGGCTTACCTGGGCTAGGTGAAATTTAGACAGGGAGGGTGGGCAAGACCTTCTCATATGGATCAAACGTTCCAGAGATCAAACTGGCAGGACTTCATTAAGGTCAAGGGAGTTGTATTACTGCACCTGAAGGGAAATTTTTATTTTAATTTACAGCTTTATTTTACAGTTCTTAGACCAAGCCAGTTCATTGCAAAAGAAACATAATTAATTTCTGTGTTCAATGCTTCATAGCTTTAACTCTTGAGATTGCCCAATCTGGGGAAAAGGGGGAGATAGACACTGATACTCAGGACATTACCAATGTTAGCTATGGCTAAACACCATAAATTCCACACTCTCAGTTTGGAAATAAGTCTGTGTGTATTAACATTATTATTGGGGAGATTCCAACTGGACATCAGAGGGAAATTTTTCACAATGAGAACACTCAACCATTGGCATAATCTCCCCAGGGATGTGGTTGCCCCTGCCATGCTGGACACTTTTAAGACTCAGCTGGACAGGGTGCTGGGCCATCTTGTCTAGACTGTGCTCTTGCCTAGAAAGGTTGAACCAGATGATCCTTGAGGTCCCTTCCAACCTGGTATTCTATGATTCTATTATTGTTTTAACAAGATATAGTGCTGCTATATCTAATGCTGTCTTTACACTGTGCTTTGTGTTTCATTCCCACAGGCCACTCATTTTGTAGTGCATCATGAAGAAGAGAAAGATGTGATTACAGGCCTTAAACAGAAAACCTTGTATGGAAGACCTAACTGGGAAAGCGAGTTCAAAACTATTGCGGGGAAGCATCCTGGGTAAACCTTTACAAATTGGATGTCCTTTATCTAAATTCCATAATAGCACAATCTTGGTTCTTTGGCTGATAAAGTTTGAGGAGCATTTTTTTTCTAGCAATCTCCAGGTATTTTCTATTCTTGTCTGAGCCATGGACATGATCTATGCTCTTGACCAAATTGTTTTAACCTACAATTTAAAAACAAAACAAAACAAAACAAAACCAACCATCCTTTTTTGGTGAGGTACTTCATGGAGTGTCTAATTACTAGCAGAAGTTTTAGAAAAAACATAACCCATCATTCCAGCTGAAATAGATTGGAATATCAGGTGACATCTAAATACCTCCAAAAATACTTTCTACTGCAAAACCCCCAAAACTTTAATATGGATGACCTTTAGCTAAGCACCCAAAATTAGGAGGAAAAAAAACACGGAACAGTTCCTTTCAAGAATTTGTGCCATAAGCTCTTTGAGACTCTCTTTTCTTGATTCTGAGGTCAGTAAACCTGTCTTCACTGACTTCTCCTGAGCTGAGATTTAGCCCACCATTTGTTTTAGAAGCAGCAGTAAATGCCTTGCAAGTTTTAAGGGGTTATAAGTTTTAAGGGATAGACATCCAGTTCTACTTTAGTTCCTGTAACTGAGAAAAAAAACCTTGCACCTACATAAGACAAGATTGATTTACATGAAGAACATCCAGCTGCTCCACACTTAGTTTCTGAACCATATTTTCATTTTCTTACAGCTCCAGAATAGGTGTTTTTCTCTGCGGACCTGAGGGCCTGGCTGACACACTCAACAAGCAGAGCATCAGCAACTCAGAAGCTGACCCACGAGGAGTACACTTCATTTTTAACAAGGAAAATTTCTAACTCCCAAGCACACGGGAGTCATACAATACAAAGTGTAAAGACTGGATCTCTTTTTCTATTTGGAGTCTGGGAAGGACAGCCCAGCTTCTCATCTTAGCTACACTAATGCAAATCCCTTTGCTTCTTCGGAATTATTTTGGTGCTGCGGTAGAGTAAAAGAGTCAAGTTTTACCTTAGGGAAATGTGCACTGCCCTCTGCGTGCTGGCAATTTAGCAGAAATCTATTTTCTTTGTCTGTGTGAGGGGATTTCCCCTCAATTAACTGCCTTTATCCTCCTGTTATTCATAATGACTGCTGAAGGGTCTAGGCAGCCATATGCATTTGGGAGACCATTCCCACTGATAAAGCTTAATGCTATTAAACAATAAAGCATTCTAGCATAATGCTTGCTGTTAGGAGTCAGCTTCTCCTGGCTACAGCCAGTCCCTGGAACGAGGTGGGGGTTAGAGAAGGGTGACTGGGGTTTTTCCTTACAAGAGGAAATCTCCTTTGCACACCAGCATCTTTCAGGCTTCAGAATACAAGCATAAACATCTTGTCCAAGAGAGAGTGCAGGCAGCTGAAAAGCAGCCGTTCCTCTTTAGGAAAGCAGAGAACTGGAAAGAAACCACCTGGATTTCTGAGCACCACCCCCACCCCAGTTGTGGAGGGATGACGAGGACGGAGACAAACCAAGCCCTGCACCCAGCACGTGAGCCATCGCTCAGCTGCTTCAAGCACTCTCAATTTCACATCTTCAAATTCACAGTGCAGGGATCCAAACAAGAAGAGGTTTTCTGTTTTCAAGACTGCTATTTCTGATATTCACGGCTGAAAAAACTTGTTGCTAAAGATTTAATGGGTATTTCCTGAAGCATTCCTAAATGCATACAGTGCTTTTGGCCCTATGTTTAGCTGTTCCTCTTTGATGGTGATGGTGAAACAGGTTTGAGAAAGCAAAGATGATGTGGGCAGTACCAGGAATGGCTATGAATAAAGTTTCTGATGTGTACAAGACACCCATACAGAGCACGGTACTTCCATACGTACATTACAGGTAACAGGTTCTTAAAAAAAAAAAAAAAAAAAAAAGGAACCAAAACTTTTAATACCAGCAGCAGAATAAAAAACAAAAAAACAAGTGCAAAAAGCCTTGAAAAAGCCACAGTTTAGTACAGGTGGGTCTCCTGTTCAGCCCAGTCACCCACTTACTGCCTTTTAAACTCTGCAGCCAAGCCCCGTGAGAGCTCCTAAACAGCACGAGACCCTGCTGACAGGTTCTCAGAGCCACAGGAGAAAGTGGTGGCCTCCTCCTGCAATTTCAGACAAGTTTGTGTAGCTATCTGGCTGCATGTAGCATACTTTACACCTCAACCTGCCAGATGGGATCTGTTCTCCTTTTACATGATTTTTAAATGTTATCCAAGCACTCCATGCTACTTCAGGACAGCTTACCAGTTCACACTTACTAATATCAGTTTCTGTGAACTGCTAAATGACACACTGAGTTATGTCAACATCTGAAGGGGAGGAAGCCACAGTTGGCGAATGCTAGCAAAAATCAACCCTTGGTGGGGAATTTTGCAGTTCCTTCCCTCACACGGGCCATATTTAAACCCACATAATTCCATTTGAAACACACCTATTAAATCAGAATAGCGCTTAAGCCGAATTAAAGAAACAACTTCTGTGGAATAAAAAAAAATGCTACTGAAACATAATGAGGCTCTCACCCTGTGCAGAGATCATTGAAATATTTAGCTTTGATTTTAATGGAAATACAAGCAGACTTCTATGCTGTTGGAAAGTGAGCAAAGAGGAATTGCAAGGAGGCTAATGGAGACAGCATATTTATCATACAAAGAGTCTTGGAGGGTGTGTATTTTAATTCACCCATTGATTTTCTAAACATTCCGATGTTTGTTCTTAAAACTCCAGGGACCTTTCCTTACTCAGCCAGTTGTAATGACACTCCCTGACCTGCTGCACACTTGTACCAGGGGTTGTCTGTCACCTCGAACTCGGAAAAAGGAATTCTGCGCTTATTACTGAACCAGTCTTCCTAAAACATATAAAAGAACAAGCAGGTGAGAGCTTCTCAGTTTCTTTCAAAGGTTTGTTGTGTGAAATCCTGCTAAAATAACAAACCATGCATTATCGGTCATGGTCTAAGCACAAAGGTTTTTTAAAATCTAGGATACATGAGTGAAATGGATAGCACTGAAATACAAAGATAAGAAACAAACTATCTCGAGTCCCCCCTACTCTTCAGCAAAGCACAGCGGGACGTCAGTGGTACTGTTTTAAGTCAATGCTGCTGTCTTCTTGGGCAGTAAAGTAGTAAAGCCCTCCAAATGCTTGCCTGGTCTATAGAAATTCCTTATGTCGGTGGTTTAACTGGTGAGCCACCTTAGACACAGACCTTTTTTTAATAAAACATCTTTTACAACACTTACATTAGATACAAAACCCATGTCTGTGGTAAATTCTTAGACAATTGTGGCTGCAACACCACCACAGCTTCCCAGGCAGGACATACAGAACTCCTCATTCACCCAGAGGAGAAGGCTAGGGCAGGAAGCTACAGGTGCATGTAAGCAACAGTCCTGTTTTGTGACCAAATGCCACTGCTTGCAACCTGGCCATTGCTATCGGCTGGCCTCTCGCTGAAAATTTCCTCCTTCTGTGTGTTTGGGGATTTTCTTTCTTGGGGGTGAGGGAAGGCATCACTTTCACAATAAACCAATTCTTTTGCTGTCAAATTGCTGGCTCCAAAGTGCCTGCCCTGGATACAAAGGGTGGCTTCTCACCTTTCTTTGAGAAACTGCACATGGCACCATGACCCTGCTGCAGTAGCACCGGCAAGATTTTCTGAAAGGTGGGGACATCTCAAGGCTGCTTCTGTGGACAGCGGAGAGAAGCAGCATGAGGGGGGTGACAGTGAATGGTTAAAGAAAGGATTTGAGGGAGCTCCATGTTTCATTGGTGAGGGTCAGTTGCCACCACAAAGCTCTTCCTCCCATCTTTACTAAGCTCCTGATTTGCTGGGTGCCAAAGTAAATGAGCTATTGCACTTGCTCTGGCAGAGCTCTGCCACTGCCAGGATCTCCAGGCTCCCTCCAGAACTGCCCCCGCTTCCAGTGGGATCTGAACGCTACAAGCAGCTCCCCCATTAAGGCTGCCCTTTATCAGTAACCTCAGGTCCTGGCACTGCCTCATCTGCAGAGATGACTCTAAAAGAGGTCATAACCTCTTAGCACGCCTGACACCGTCAGTAGAGACAGGAGTGCAGTCCGTGTGACACGCACTATTGAACTTGTGCTTTAAAAGTGGGCTGACGTCTGATCTGTCCTTCCATACAGTTCCACAAATTCCATATTCAAATGAAGAGTGCTCTGCTGATGGCAAGGAAAGCCAAATATTGGATTACTAAAGTAACTGCTTCAACTAATGGAAGCAATTAGAAATTCAATACAAAGTGACTGAAAAGTTGGTCTCACTTATGGCCTCAGCTCAGCATGCTTTCCTTCCCTTCTTAAACAATATTTTCTCTGTCTTCCAGGCATGTGCAGGACAATCAGGGGATCAGGCCCAGCCAGCATGGGTTCATGAAAGGCAGGTCCTGCCTGACCAACCTGATCTTCTTCTATGACAAGGTGATAGGATGAGGGAAAGGGTGTGGATGTCCTCTGCCTGGACTTCAGCAAAGCCTTTGACACTGTTTCCCACAGCATTCTCCTAGAGAAGCTGGCAGCTCATGGCTTAGACAGGCCTATTCTTTGCTGGGTAAAAAACTGGCTGGATGGCCGGGCCCAGAGAGTTGTGGTCAATGGAGTCAAATTCAGTTGGCGGTCGTTAACAAGCAGTGTCCCCCAGGGCTTAGTATTGGGCTCAGTTCTGTTTAATATCTTTATCAATGACCTGGATGAGGGGATCAAGTGCACCTGCAATAAGTTTCCAGAAGACACCAAGTTGGGCATGAGTGTTGATCTGCTCAAGGGGAGGAGGGCTCTGCAGAGGGACCTGGACAGGCTGGATCGATGGGCCAAGGCCAACTGTATGAGGTTTAGGAAGGCCAAGTGGCGGGTCCTGCACTTGGGTCACAACAACCCCATGCAGCGCTACAGGCTTGGGGAAGAGTGGCTGGAAAGCTGCCTGGTGGAAAAAGACCTGGGGGTACTGGTTGACAGCCGGCTGAATATGAGCCAGCAGTGTGCCCAGGTGGCCAAGAAGGCCAATGGCATCCTGGCTTGTATCAGGAATAGTGTGGCCAGCAGGAGTAGGGAAGTGATCGTGCCCCTGTACTCGGCACTGGTGAGGCCGCACCTCGAATACTGTGTTTGGTTTTGGGCCCCTCACTACAAGAAAGATGTTGCATTGCTGGAACATGTCCAGAGGAGAGCAACCAAGCTGGTGAGGGGTCTGGAGCACAAGTCTGATGAGGAGCGGCTGAGGGAACTGGGGTTGTTTAGTCTGGAGAAGAGGAGGCTGAGGGGAGACCTTATTGCCCTCTACAGCTGCCTGAGAGGAGGCTGTAGTGAGGTGGGGGTCAGCCTCTTCTCCCTGGTAACAGGTGATACGATGAGGGGAAATGGTGTCAAGCTGTGCTAGGGCAGATTTAGGTTGGACATTAGGAAAAATTTCTTCACCAAAAGGGTTGTCAAGCATTGGAACGGGCTGCCCAGGGAAGTGGTTGAGTCCCCATCCCTGGAGGTATTTAAAAGAAGGATAGATGAGGTGCTTAGGGACATGGTTTAGTGGTGGGATGGCAGGGTTAGGTTAACTGTTGGACTTGATGATCTTAAAGGTCTTTTCTAACCTAAATGATTCTACGATATGTAGTCATCTGAATTAAGCAGTTAATTAATTCACCGATAGCCTTGATTTCCAGTCCACTGTAGTTAGTCTTACAGTTAAGGACCCTGATCCTCCGGGGTGCTAGGCAGCTCTGGTTTCCACTGGCCTCATCTTGATTTTGTAAACTGGATGGGGGCTTTGGAGGGGGAGGGGGCATGGCACCTGGTTATATCCAGATAATATATTCAAGTATATGTTATGTGGTGTGTCTCATCCAGTCCTCCTTCCTTTCCTGGGACATACTTGCAAAGCGTGCACACAGGCAAATGAAATCCAAGTTTTCGTAAGTTTTAACCTACAATAAAAATGCTACTCTGCCTGTTCACCATCATGTATGTCCTGGGGGAAAACCACCCTGGTTGCAAACTAGGTCTTCCTCTTTTCAGTCTTGTAAGACTTTCTCTGCTGGGTGGGGACTTTCTGCCTTTCAGTCCTCAAATGGTGGGTTACACCAAAATAGAAACAGAAAAACAAACAAAGAGTTGCCTGTGAAAGACAAGGTACTTTTGAACGAACAAGAACTAATGTTAAGGTCTCACTGTGGCACTTTTTCTCAAGATCCTGCTCTATTTTGGAGTGTTCTTGGCAAATTAATGTTCAGTGTTTTATTTTTTCATCTTTCAATGAGTTCTTTGTAGAATTTGTAGCCTGGTGTAAGCCCTGAGACCTCAAACACATAGGTATATATGCTCAAATGAAGTTAGGAGCATACCTTAAGATGCTAATGGTAATGAGCATCAGCAGGATCAAGATCCTCAAGTCTGACTGTGTACAACAGCGTCAGTTCCACAGACACAAGCCAGTGTAGTTATTTGTCACGAACCACACATTCATTTTTACATTTCATACAGACCCTAGCAATCCCCTTGGTCTCATTTACATTCACTACACACAAACCAGCCCAGGCTAGCAGCAAAATTAATTACAGTAGAGTGAAAAAGTGTTGAGAGACTTGCTGAAAGCTTACAAATGCTTTCTGCTAACCCTCCCTTCCCACTGGTCATCTTCTGCCTGGCTACCTCGCGTATCTCTGCCCACTCAGCTCCCACTGATTTCTCTCCATTCATCCTCTTCTACCAGTTGCTGCTGTTGGCCCTTCACTCACCCACTCCTTCCTGCTCTCCAGCTCTGCAAGTTTGCCGAAAATTTCCAGCTCCTGCAATCTTTCTGCCAATTTTGCAAGTGCTTGTGCCCACTGCAAGCACAGGGAGAGGCACAAAGACTTTGCTCTGACCTCCAACCAGTGCAGTGCACATCTTGCATAACAGGATTCAGCTGCCACCTCCCCTGTCACTACAAACAGACCAGGGCTGCACCCACCTCTGTGTTGCCCAGACTATTTTGGTCCCCTCCCATAATATTCTCTCCCCTGCTTAGTGATTTTTATTTTAAATTCTACAATGAAGGAGACTTATGAGCTGCTCTGCTCTAGTATTTCAGTACATGTGGGTCAAATTATATACTTTTATCCTATAAAACATACCTGCATTTGACGCTACATTTCATTTGTATTAGTCAGAAATGAGGGAAACGGCCAAAAAACTCACCCACCCACCCACCCCGAACGCCCACCCAACCTGCTGAGCATTATCACAGACAGAGGGAGGTGGGGAGGGAAAGTCAGATCATCTCTCTCCCTTGGAACTGATGCTTTATAGTTCAGGCAACGGTTTACAAAGCAAAGTGCCCTTCAAGTAACTCTTTGGCTGATTTTGTTTTGTACTTGTACGTCAACTGGTGTTAAGACCAGAAAATATGCAAATACCATTCACCATGAGTTTTACGGCCTTCAGGACAAATGGACTGCAGAGCCATCTTTGGTCAAGTCACCTTTGAAGTGTAGATGTTTCTTATGCTGTTTTTGTCTTTTTACACTCCTGTGACTTAGACTGGACCATGCAAAAGTCCAGGGTCTATACTGTGGCTCTGTAAGGTTTCTCTGTGAATGATGGAGTGCACTGAGAAAGTTCAGGTGGAATTTTCCTGGGTGCAGAAATGGCATAGGGAAGAACTGGACGGAGCAATTGCTACCAAAATGTAGTTGTCAATACCAGTGTTAACAGCAGGGCATTTTGGCACAGCAAGAGCCCAGTTTCGTATCACAGACTCTCTACCCTCCTGAACCAAAGTGATTTCTACCCTGCAGTCCCATGCAGCCAGGCAATAAGTGAATATCCCTGCAGGATGACCCAAGGCTGGGCAAGTTCCCACGAACAGCTAACGAAGACAGTTGCTGCTGTGGTTTTATCACCCTCCCTGCCTTTTTCTCATACTTCCCTTTCATCTGTGACAACCAAGGCTAGCTCAGGCCCGTTTTCAGGTGGCAAATTCACAGAAGGAAGCCCTCTGAGACCTGAACCTTGCTCAGACAGCAGCAAGATAATAAGCAGCAAAGACTGACAAACCAACTGTGAGAAACACTTTCTAGGGCCAGTCCCCCTGAGGAGACAGGAAAAAAAGCCCTGCAGACCATCAGCTGCTGCCTTCTGCCTCAAAATTATGAAAGTTCCTCTCATCTGTTAACAATTCATTACTCTCACTGTAATAGGGCTGCAAATGGTTAAGTCAACAGGTGGATCATTGTCCATCACTGCTGTCCGTCTCACATAAATTAAGCACTCAATAGCAAAGACTTAACGCTACAAGCCAAAAAAAAAATAAAAATATTAAAAACAGCATGCAAAGGACAGCAACATGGGTTGCAGTGAAATGCTGCTTACAGAGGACTAACTGATGCTCAGTTACCCAACATTACTTTGCATTCACTTTACAGGAAACCTCTAAAGATTATAGTCTCTGCCACAGTTATTGCTGCAGCTGGAAGCAAGTCCTTTCCCTGCCATTTCACACCCTCTGAGGCAGGCAGCAAAGCCCCGGGTTGCAAACATAGCCGGGGAATCTTGCTGCAAGTTAGTCGTTGCTGCTGGTAATTTAATTAATGCCCCAATGCCTTCATTTGCATTCATCTGTCAGAAGTTCAGCTGGTACCACTATAAAAGCCATTGTAAGGAATGAAGTGAGCGTTTGGGGACTGCAGGACAGCCGTGGCAATACGAGTGTCAGGCTGAGCTTTGCATTACACAGGGCCGATACTTGAATATGTTTAGAGCATTTGCCAGCGTTACTTGTTGAGAGCCTGCAAGAAGACAGTATCGTATTTAAGCACCGACTCCTTCCCTGTAGGAACTTGTATGCCCCTAATCCTTCCAGGGTAGTGGAGGTTAACTGTAAAGTAGCAGAGTAAAGGTATCAGTGACAGATTAGAGGGAAGATCTCTGTACCAACATTTGGGGAGGGGGATCTTGAGGCTGACAGAAAGGGAACAGCAGTAATCAGGGAGGGAGATGATGAGAGCCACTATGTGAGTCCTGGCTTGTGAGGCTGGACAGGAAAGCCAGCGTTCCCCCAACAGTTACACTGCAAAAACATCTGCATTTCTCAGAGTCAGTCAGGGGGTGACAGGTGCAGACAACTCACTACTAGGAAAATTTAACAGGTACACTTACATGTATGTAAGCAACAGAAACTAGCCCCAAAACCAAGAAAATGATGAAAGCCCACATGTTACTTTCAAGTCATTTGCAAAGACTAAGCTGTAACCCATCAAGATGGCCACTTCCCCTTTAGAAGTAACAGATGCTCCCTCCTTATTTAGCTAACATCCACAGCCATTTCATTTGTTTAAAGATGCTGGGCCTCCCCTTCTCCCCCTACCAATGGACAAAAACACTGTTCACTGCCAGCTAAAGGGGACAGCTTTTGCATTTTGTAACCGCAGAAGGAAGCTGTATTGGCAGAGAAAATATTGCCGGAGCGAGCTAGCAAACCGCTGCCCTACGTGCCGACTGGGTATTTACTCCTGCCAAGGAAAGTGTCAGTGGGAAAGGTTGCCCAGGACTGGCCTTTGCATACTTTGTAAATGCCACATGAGCTGCAAAGGGAACCTCTCACCTTGTTTGTCTTGTTCTCCACCCAACTCAAGAATACTCTCATCTTTAAAAAAAAGTCAAAACAATCTCTTGCTAATATAACTACCAGCCCTTCTTCCATCTCTTAGCGAGAAAGCGTTTTACGTGATTGCCAATGCTCCCGTTTTCATCTTAAACCTCCTCCTGTCTGACTTCTAACTCAGTGCAAGACTCAAAACTCTGCAACTGAAGTTTCTAAGTAGGCAGGTCCCTAACCCTCTGTTGTTGTTGTTGTCCTTGACCTACCAGTTAGCATCAACACACTCAGCCGTGATCTTCCTCAGAGAGCTTCATCTCTCCCTGATCTTTAGCCAGCTGTTGAACTCAAATTCCTGTCTAGGACCTCGCTAGTTTTGGGGTGGATATATAGTGCTTCTTTGCGTTCCTAGGACTGCCTGCGTCCATCCATCGCAGTCTTCTCTTTGCAGTCAAAATGAAGCGCTTTCAGACAGTTGCTGGGCTTTTGGTTTATGTTTGAGTAACATACAGCATACCAGGGCATTGTTCCCATCTTAGTGCTTCTAGGTGATCCAGTCGTAACATCTTTAAACCACCACCACCACCACCACTACTACTATTATTATTATGGAGAACCAGGATCATGTATTTCCACTGCTATTGTTTAAGCAATTCTTAAATGAGGTTTGCAAGCTAGGTTTATTTGTTTAGTCTGTTTTCCTAAAGAAATGAGATAGGAGCCAATGGAAGGAATAGATATTGAAAAGGGGAGATGGAAACCAGGTTTCGTACGCTGAGCTGCATTTCAAGGTCAGTCCTACGTTTGGAGTTTTCCTAGCATTAAAATCATCAACCTATGTGGAAAAAAAAAAATCAATCTGGAGATGTGTATTCTTTCTTAAGTTTCTGTTTCAGCCGTTGGTGTTTTCCCTGCCCCTTCACACTGCCTCTCTTTGCTTTTCTCCATCTTAAGTTTGGTTTATAAAAGAGAAAATGACATGCAAATTTTTACGAGACTGTTCAGTCCCTCGACCAGCTCCAGTGGGTGAATGAAAGAGGTTGGCAGTATGTAACACCAACTCTTTTTAGTTCCTCAACATCTGTTCAGTACCAACAGATACCGCTACTATTGCGGTCTAGTACGGGAATGGCAGTCCCAGGTCTCTTCTCAAGGGACAGTATTTTTAATGGTGGCAACACTGGAATTAAGAGTATGTCATACACACAAGCTAAGCATGTGTACAAAAAGCTTACTTTTACGAGGTCCAACAGCTAATACAAAAATAGCCCAAGTGAGGGGGTGGGTGGGCGACTGTCACACACAGAGCTCACAGCTGCTGCCGCAACTCCCAAATTCCCAATAGGGAAGTAAGCAGAGTGCCGGCGGGGTATGTGTCGGCTGGCAATGGCAGACAGTTTGCAGCCTCATGTTTCCTGGAGGCTATGACAATTTCACAGAAAACACACGTTTCCAGAGGAATGGCACAACCGTAACTGCCCCGCGCCGTTTTGTAAGAAACTCACTGTTACGCGTTATTACTGCTGCTCTGCAGCCGAACAGCCGGGGCGCTTCCACCGTGGGCTGTCTCCCGCGCCCCTGACGGGGCTTGACTGCTCGCCCGCCACCTCGCCTTTTCCCGACGCCTGGCTGCCCGGGCTGGCACCGAGCCCGGGCCCCGCGGTCGCCCATCGGGCCAGCCCCCTTGGGCAGCAGCTGCCTACGAGCCCCCCCCCGCCCCGGCAGGGAAGCACCGGGCTTTCGTAACGGGCGCTGTGCCCAGCCCGGCAGCGGCGCCTGCCCGCTACCAACGGGCCCGTTCCCACACGCGGCCCGGCCCGGCCGCGCTCTTCCTCCCGCAGCGGGGTTGCCCGGGCCGCGACCGGCCGGGGGAGCCAGGGGAGCTCAGGCGCTCGCCCCCGGGCCCTGCCAGCGCTCCCGCCCAGCCACCCCGCCCCGCGGCGCCCGGGCCGGCCCCGCGCACGGGGGAGACGCCCGGGGACGGCGCCCCTCGGGCCGGCGGCCGCGCCTCTCCGCAGCCCGGCGGGGGAACGTCCCGGCCCCTCGCGGGAGCCCGAGCGGGGCGGGGGCGCTGCGGGGAGCTGGGCCGCGTCTCCCCGCGGCGCCGCCGGCTTCGGCCCTCGACGCGGCGCCGGCCCCGCGCTGCCCGGGGACGTGAGGGCGCCACGGCTCCCTGGGCGCCTTGCAGGGGCATCGCACCCAAGCACTTGTAAAAGGCGGAACGCAGCGCCGGGCAGCCCCGTGACCGGGAGATGGGCACGGAGCGGCAGCTGAGGCTAAGCACCCGGGGCGGGCACGTCCAGCCTCGGCTAAAGCCCGACTTGCCAAGACTGTATCGCCCGCCTTAGCCGAGTTAAAGGCAGCGGGAGCGCTTGCTACATTCCCCCCCCCTCCCAGTGGCAGCAGAGCTGCACGTTCAGAGAGGTTTGTGTTTGCTTCCTGGGGAGCAATTCGTGAAGCCCAAACTGGAAAGCATATATGCACCAGCTCCTACCCAAATAATGCCAAAATTTTGAGGGGAATAAAAAAAAAAAAAAAAAAAAAAAAAAAAAAAAAAAGAGGCAAATGAGTAAGTTTGCTTAAGAGGTCAAAGCAATGGTACAAAGAGCTGAGCTTGGAAGATTTCAGCACTGATCCCTAAGGCTCAGCTGATCCAAATCTAAACCTTAAATTAAAACTACTCAGTTTCTTCCCTTCCAAAGCCAGCTTTTGAAAGTAGTTCCCTACAACCTGTCATTTCAGTTATCATTCAGGGACCTATAATGAGTGCCACAGAACAGGCAACTACAGTTTGTTCACAAAATTAGCTACAACTCCGATCACCTTTTGTCCAAGATTCATTTCCAAAAATGTTCAACTTGGGCATGAATGCTATACAGCTATTACAGCACTGATCTGTGAGGTCCTTACATATTTTTGAAGATGTTTCAAACTAACAAATGCCATCACTTGAAAGCCTGCGATAGATTCTTACGTGATTTGGTCAGACCAGCTTCAATACCTGTTGTAGAAGCACACACACACCCCCGCCCCCCGAAAACAAGTTATTGCCCAAGATTGGATAAAGCAGTGACTGCCTCAAGCGAGTGCTGTGAGTAGCAATAAAAGCAGTCATATCCTTGCTGTTTTCTAGCCCTCTCACTTCTGCTGGCTGATATCTAAATGTTAAATTGTATTGTCTCTGGCCAGGATTTGTTTGTACAAATGCTGTTGGAGCCCTTGCTTTGATACCTAATCATCGCTGAAGTGGAAATAAGCAACAAGAGGTGAAATTCTAAATGAACAAAATTAACTGTGTATGAGTCAAAATTGTGAGGGAAGCGGATAAATAGACGGTATGAACATACTTACATGTATAACATATATGGGTGTGACAGGGTATATATAGAAAGATTGCCCTCGTTTTTGTCAAACAAGGACTTCATTTCATTCACCCCTTCTTCCCCAATCTCTAATTTTACCCAGGTGGTCATGAACAAGCACTGAATAAAGGCTGCCTCAAAAACTTCAGTAAACTCTACAAAACCAGATAGCAGAGAGTGTTTAATTTCCTCCTAGGAATTTTTTTTTTTTACAGTTTACAGATACTGGGGTGGGGCGGGGTTGCAGATATGATGATGTTTCTGATTTAGGAAGTGCTGTTCAAAAACTATTCTGATGATATCCAATATGGGCCTATGAGGAGGAGAACCTGCTGACTAGAAAGAAGTCTGAGTTCCTTGCAGCCAAGCCAGCTAGTCCATCTCGCCGCCTTCTCGAGTGGACGGGGGATTTTAGTGGCTTTGATTCTGAACTCTGTGTGGTCCCTACACTATGAAGCTACATAAGCATAGATTACAAACTCTGTAATTAACTTACAGCTATGGCAAAACTGCTATTTAAAACAGCAGTGCCACTACAAAACTCGCCTGTTTTGTCTCTTTTCCTTCATGCACTTGTGCTACGTGGCCCAGGTAGCATCTTTGCATGGCAGAGTAACCATAAGCCCCTGACACAAACCCCAATGACCAGGTGTGTTTCTGTGTGAGGTGTGTGTTTCTGCAACCCTGATTCTCCTTTTCAAGTCATTTTAGGCCAGAGAGTGGGATGGGAGTTACAGGGGTGTTTGTAGCTGTCACTCTTAGCACTACTCTGTTCCTTTTTAGAAAACTAATGTAACAAATAAAGGTGCTGTCACAGTATGTTTCCTCTGCTTAAAATCAGATGCTTGCTGGAACACAGGAACTAAAACCTCCAGTTAACTCGACAGTGATTTAGACTCATTGGAGTAGAAAAGTCTCCCTCAGAGGGCACGCTGGGTTTGGCTGCAGCCTCCTTTCCATTGCAGGGGGGAAGAGAGAAATGGTTCCACCTACAAGCCAATGTCCATGGACCCCTTAGCTGGCGTTGACCCAACGGGCTAGAGCAGCTCACGTGCAACACAACGTACACATGACTGCATAGCTTTGGAGCAGCTTCGCCACGGGGTTCATTGCTGCATTTGCAGAATGCCCCATCTGAGCTCAGAGACTCCCCAAGAGACTGGTGCTGGCTTCGAGCTGGGAACGTCCTGCAGACACGCAGGCAGAACTTCCTGGCTCAGGATATTCTGACAGGGGGCTCAGTCTGGCTCTGTGCTTGCGTGACACTGTGACTGTGCTAAAAAAAATCCCTCTCAGAATTAAATGAGAACAAAATGACCTGGTCAGATTGCACGGGAGGCAGCAAGGTGCATCCCAATAATCCGGTAAGAATTGTCCATGACAGGATCTGCTGCCTGTATTAGAGTGAAATCCAATTTTCTCAGTATGGCAGCTACCGTACTAATGCATATAGGCTACCAGTAGTTAATGTTCTCTCTTTTATGGTGTATGTAAAGTATCAGCGCTCTGACATTCACATCTAACTCTAAATAGGCTAGCTATAAGCTGGGATTTCAGTGGCTTCTGTGAAGTGCTTGAGAGTGCATGAACCTAAATTGAAGCATATCCAGATTTCCTCCATCAAGCTGAGCGTAACAGGAAGAGAGTCATCAGAAAGGTGACAAGTTATGGACGGACATCTGGCAGGCAATGAAAAGGGCAGTAACAAATCTGCTCCCTTACTTTCCCTTTCACACTTTTCCATTCAGATAAGAAAACTCTTATACACCTCTCTGTATGGGAGGAATAACAGGTGTCTTTTGTCACGAAATAATATGTAGGAACACACAGCTCCATACATATAGGCTATGCCTTAATGCAAACTCTTCTGTCCCATCAATAAGACCCCCACCACTAACAATAACTCAGCCCCCAGTTGTAACAACTGAGACAAACTTATATTGGTAGAAAACACTATTGAAACACTGTGCATTCTCATGTCCTGCAATGGTTTTAGCCTTGAAAATAAACCACTTGGAAAAGCAAGTGGTGGTGGTCAGCATTCGTTTTGAGAGTAACATTGAATACAAGCAGCTGTTTGTACCCAGAGAGGATAGGGAATGGGAAGATGGGAAGGAAGTTAAATTCCCAGGGATACGATGCAGAATGAAAATATTTTTCCCAGTGTTTCATAATAATCTGTCTGGAGCAACAAAAACTTTAATTTGCATCATCAAGACAAGTAGTTAAGAGGAAGAGGTCTGAGGAGACAAGAGGTGCGAGAAATGAGGCCAGGTCTGGGAATCAGCCTTTGGTGAGGCCTCGTCTCTAAAATACACGCACAACTGTAATAAATTTCCCAAGTTCCCACCATTGTAGGCAAGTGAAGGAAAGTAAGAGAAATGCTGTTCTCAGTTCCTATTTATACTGATCAAGAACACATGAGGCAAAACCAGAACTGAGGCAAAACCAGAACTAAGGCAAAACTTTATTTTTTTTTTGGTAGAAAGAAAAACGAAGCAGTCTTATAATTAAGCAGTATTTTCTGGGTTTCTTCTGCAGCAGAACCTTCACCAAGCCTCATTGAACTGACAGTCTTACTCAGTGCATCTTGTTTTCAAGTAAAGCAAAAATCCCAAATGAGATTACAAATGGCTATTTGGAATATTTCTTCTGACCACGGCACCCGAATGCCCACTAAAGGGGGATAACGGCCACCACTATTTTTTAATCACCCACTTCTTACGCTCTATCAGTTGTACCAATCCTTTTTCCAGTTGCTACCCCACTTATTTTTTTCACTTTGCACAATCCTGAACATCAGTGAAACTACTGCACTTTTGTCAGTTCCACAACTCAGCTCTTAGATGCTGGCACCTAGTTCAGAAATTGCTGTCCCAACCCAAGTAATGTTAAATTATTATACATTTCAAGGTCAGTACAACATACACATACATCTTCACACTACGCTTGCCTCTTAGGCAAATGCAGTATTACAGCATTAATTTGACTTGCACTTAGGTAAAAGCGGAACTGTATTTGTCTGCAAAGCAAGAGATTTTGAATGGTATTGTGAATGACACATACACATGTTCCTTCGATAGTCTTGTACTAGCTATACGTATACACAATTTAAGCAATGGAATGGTGTTTAGCTTGTTCTTTGAATAGGACACTTGTGGCATGCCCCCATAGTCAGCTATCTGGGGAAAAAAAAAAAAAACCAAACCCAAACCCCAAACTGCATAATAGTGCTTTAATATTCATTTGTTAAAATCCAAAACAGCTTTACGGTAGCTCTTAGGTAGTTACCAGTCTCTTCCAAAGACATGATGCAGTAATAAAGAAAAAATTCTATCCTTAAGCAGCATCTGAGAAAACAACTTAATGTAGCTGCCACTTAGTGGCAGCAATCATTTAGGCGTTTTTGGCATTGACACATCTCTTTATCATATAATTTGTGCATTAATCAACAATGTAGGCTCTAATCCAGCAAATACTTGCATGTGTGCAAATGTTTTTCTTCCACGTGGAATATTTCAAGTTAAGACTCATCAGATGAGCAAAGTTAAGAACTTGCGTAAATCTTTACATGAGGGGAATTCTTAGTGCTTAAAACTTAACTGTATTGTTTCAGAGGACTAACATCCAATTCTAGACTTAGAGAACGTAGGAAACACTCCCATAAAGAACAGATATGTTGCTTTAAGATAAATGCTTTCAAAGCTAACAAAGACTCTCTAGAAATGTGTGTGCCTTCTCTCCGAACACTTCGATCCTACTTGAGAGTAACATGGGTCCAGTCTTACTGCACTAGCTCCTGGCTACCGCATAAGGAATCAATAAAGTGCTTGTCACAAATTCCACAGCCGTGGAATAAAATCAAATTTAAGTACCTTCAGAATGTTTTCAGATTTGTAAACGATGAATTAAGGGCTGATGTCTGATCCCCAGTATGCTCCCCTGAACTGGTAACAAATATTATGTTGTTCTTTCTGAAGATAAATTAGAATTCTGCTAGGACTAGGTATATTTCACCTTTGTCCCAGTGAAGTCATCCTCTGCTTCCAGGGGAAAAGTTTAACTGGGTTTAATTTCAATGTAAATGTTCATGCTTGACCGAAATGTGATGCTCATGCAATTTCACAAGCACCAGCATTCAATGTGACAGTTAGCTCTGTTTAATCAAACATGAAGCACCAGTATTGTTTATAGTGTATCCACTCTGAATTGTGTTCATAATTTGTTCCCAAATGCACCGCAATCCTGAGAGGTCTTGCTTGCCCTTTGACCTTTGATTTTATGTGTTTTGCTCCTCTTGAATGAAGTTATCTTTGATATTAGCTTTGATATAAATTGTATTGATCTTTGTGGCATCTTCTCTTTAACATACTTCTGAATATTTAAATTACTAAAACTTTCTCTTTAGATATATATATATTTATGTTTTTCATTTTTTGCTAGCTTTCAGAAAGTTAATCTATGAGAACTGGCTTAGACTGTATACTCTCTGTAGAGAACTTCTGTATGCTCCTCATACAAAAACAAATAATGGTTTGAAATATTTTGCCATGTGTTTGGATGATTTTTTTTTTTTAAAGGCTTCGGTGTTGCTTGTATTTATCTTCCAGTCAGCTACAGGATAATAGCAACAGCAAACACATTGACAATGCAGTTCATTGTTCGGTTTTCCCATCTCACTGTGCAGGTTCCTAGAAGAGATTATTACAAAATAAAAATAGAAATCCAGTGCCTTTACTACATTCACTTTATTGCAGGGTGAAGTTTGTCAAATTAGTCTGAATAATTCAGCTGTGATTAAAGGTAAGTACTATTATGTCATCTTGGCTGTAAACAGACTACGCTCCTCAAAGCATTTTCATTAACTTGCACACTGTTTATTACCTAACATGACCCCTGTATGCTTAAGACAATTTCCAGGAAAGCACAATTTCAGTATCTCTCTTTAAAAGCTGGACTTGCAAAAAATCCCTGAATATCTCGTACTGAAATGGCAAGGTAATCAGACAAGAAATCAGGAAAAAAGACTGGATCAAACACATTCTAGTGTATTCACTTTCTGTCATTTTTCTTCTTCTGTTGTATCAATGCTTTACAGGCCAAGGAAACATGAAGATTAAACTGTACTTGTTTACTTAACTTAAGTTTTGGGTTTTTTTAACCTTCGTCGATTTTCTAATGCCATCACTATTTTAAAGTTAAATTTTGGTGTCCTCTTCTAAAAAGACCTTTCTGAGTCTGTGGCAGACATAAAATTATTTTAATCTTCTTTTGCCATGATACTCTGAACCTGGGAAAAAATGCATTTAGAACTAATTTAGAAGCAATAAAACGCATCCAAAGCCTGGCTGATAGTCAAGCAACTGAAACACAAACTATTAGTCTAACTATTTCTATTTTTTACCAAGTTCTGTTCTCCTCCAGAGCAGCACCATCCCCTTACAGCAGGCAGGCAGACAGGGCTGTCTCATCAAATGATCTATGGTTACTGACGAGGATTAAATGTTTTGACTCTTGTTTCAGAATGAAGCCATTTCAACTCCTGCTTCTCACCACTTACAAGGCAATCGCTCTTAATGCAGGCACTGACTGCTCACAAAATATTTCTGCTGGGATTTTAAACAAGCATTTAAACCTGGAAGCTACTGCTTCTACAATCACTCTTGAAAATGTTCAACCTAACTGTTACAGCTGAGCAGTAACTAACATTTCTTTTATTAGTTCTTTTACTACACATTTTTAATTTGACTGAGGAAACTTACCATCAGTTGTGGTATCCCAGAAGCACGAGCTTGCTGTGTGAAGACCAGCTCCGCTCCTCTGCATCACCGCACAGGTTACTGCAAGATACAGTCATAAAATCAAGGAATTCGTCAGTAAAGCAGAAGAGGTGAATCATTCAATACTTCTGAACTCAGGCCTGCATTATGTTTTCAAATGGCTGGCAGGCAGCACTCAGCAAAGTCAAAACCCTTTTTGACTACCCCCTCGCCCCCAGTATTTTCCTCAAGAAGTCAGTATTCATTACACGATTATTTTTACTCGCATAAAGACAACGGCTTTAACAAAATGCTTGCTAATAGGATTATGGCTTTTATCTTTTAAACTACTTAGGTATGGCTTGTGTCATGTGCACCTCGGAACGGGACCGCAGGTGCTGTCCTCACAGGTACAGCAGAAGTCGCACTTGATGAGAGTTGTTTCCCGGAAAGTACTGGCTGACTCCTCTCTGAAACCACACTCCAGTAACATGCAGCATTTCTAGACTGATCTGCGACGGTCACAAAAACACTGACAATCTGAATCTAAGACTTTCAAAACAGAACAGAATGCAAAGACTTGCTATTACATCAACACTCCATGTAAGGACAAAGTGGTTTAAACTTCTACTTATTTCCATTTCCTTTCCACAGATATGCATATAAATATAATGGGGCATGACTTAGCCTACGACTAAAGTCTTTCAAATGTCTGCATTTATGGGCAGCTTAATCTACTGAAAATTTTATTTAAGACAAACAGAATCTATTTCCTAAATTGATAACAAAAAGTTGATATAATAGTTTTGGGTTGCTTAACAGCCAGGAATGACCGAATGTCATCTTCTGTGCTAAGTGTTGCTAGCATGCTTAACCCAAGTGAAACTGCCACAGTTTTACCACCATTATTATTAAAAATCTACATAACAGAAGCGTTCAGGTACCTGCTCTGCTTTGTTTACAGTTTAAAACTTTCTATTGAATGTAACACTGCATTCAAACGAACCTTTCAGCAATTATTTATTGTGATTGTATGTGGTAAAAGTATGATTGCTGGTACTTACCAATGTACTTGTACGTTTTTCCGAGTTTTACCAGATGTGTCAGCGATTGTTCTACTATAGCAGCAGTCCACTGGTTGACTTTGTTGTGATTATAATCTGCCTTGCCCAAAACACTTTCTATGCACTAAAATAGAGAAAAAAAAAAATAGTTACAGTAAACATACTTCGAAATGCAGAGGTTTAAAATGTCTCACATAATCTGAGGAATTTTATCTGACAACTGGATTACTTTAAATCACTTGAGCTCATCAGGTGTCAGTTGCTGAATGGGAAGTAAAACGAGCCTTCTCCGAAACTTATTTTTAGTACACGTTTACCACATTATTACACGGAGAAAAATGAGGCTCTGACTGAACATTTCTTGTAGGAAAGATCTTAGCCATATGCTTTAAGTACCAATTAAGTGAATGGATCTATTTACCAGTGAAGATACTGACACATCCCACTGTTCCTGATGACTGCCTACTCCAGCTTGGCTTTCAGAAGCTACTGTAATGGAAACGGGACTATTCAAATCAATAATGTCAGCTTGCGCTGGCCAACCTGTCAGAGCCTGCGAGCAATATACCAAAATCTTCAGAGCTAGAGCGACGATAGTGAAATGCGTGCCCCAGCTTAAAAGATGAGGAAGATACAAGAGTGAGAGATACTCAAGGGTCCTATCTTGCAGCACAAGAAATATCTGAACTGCTTGAAAACTGCATGTTCTCCCACAGCTACAGACTGGCCAACCCTTGCTTAAACTTAAAGCGACTGAACAGAATGCCTTCTCTCTAACTGTAACTCTTAAACTGTGTTCTCTACTCCTAAGAAATTCAGAACTATGTGCTGATGGATACTTCTTAAAATTGACAAATCTGGTTAAGAAGGGAAGTAAAATAAAACGATGTTCTCCTCTGATTCAGCAAGATGAATCCTGCATGCTAACCACCCACCAACAGGCTGCGTAAAAGACTTCTGCCCCAGATCTTAAAAAGCCCAATTAGTTCTGATCACAGCGTACAAAGCTGGACAAAGGACTCAATGGAAACAAATATTCACAAAACAGAACAGAAGACAGAAGAGGGACAAAAGATCCCTCAGGGATTTTGGTCCTTCCAGAAGTGTACCCAGTGCTAGAACTCCTCAGCTCTCGGTAAGCTTTCAGAGGCAGAAACACTTGGCTTTACTCCCAGTGCCCGGTGCAAAAGGGAAGAGACTCTGTCATACCGTATTTGGCCTTTCAAGGCAGGGACAGTTATATAAAGGGTTGAGCTGTCATTTACCTGACATCCAAGAGCTTGCTGTTGTGTATTGGAGCAACTCTAAAAGTCCAGCCCTTTCCCTTCCAGATGGGGCAGGTGGGAAAGGACCTGCAGAGCCCTTTTAGGAATTCCTTTCTCAAAGCGGTACGTCCCTGCAAAGCCTGACAGCATCTCTACGCCACAGGCTCGTCATGAATCACTTTTCAGTTACAAGGTATTTAATTTAGACCATTGGGCTATTCACTTTCAGCCTGCTCTTTTTGTGTGAAAACTGTTTTTCAAAAGGATTGCTAGAATAACAAGCTCATGTAGTACAATCTCCTGCTCAAGCCAAGGCTAATTTCAAAGTTTGATCATGTTGCTCAAGGCCTCGCCCAGTCAAGTTTTAAAAATCGCTGAGGATGGAGACTCCTCAAGCTCTCCCTGAGACCTCTCTAGTGATTAACTAATCTCTAGCTGGATAAAGGGGAAAAGAAATATAAAATCAGAGTGCATTTCCCTTGCAACTTGTGATTGCTGCCCCTCGTCTTTCCACTGTAATGTGAATTCTGTCTCTCTTCTCTCATCCACCTTCTCCTCTTTAGGTAGCTGAAGACAGCAATTAGATGAAGCTTAAAGCAGCTCCGAATGAATCTCTGTCCTTATTTGATATAATAGTTTCATACAAGTTTGAATTTATCTGGGATGGCCAATGAAAGTAACTGCTTTCACTATAGTGCAAGGTAAAGTAAAGATTTTCTTTGAAATACAGCTGTTAGGTAAAACCTACCTCCTTAACTATGTTGTGGGCCTCATCAGCATTGAAGATCATCTGTAATAAAAATTAATTATTATTATCATTACTAACAATAGAAACGTAAAGAAATGATGCAGTTTTCCTCTAAGTAACACGTAATGACCAGGCCCCATGTCTAGTTATTTGTATTGTGCAGTCTGTTAGTATAATTCTAAAATCTTACTTTTTTTCCCCACCACTGTCCATACATATGTTATTTAGTTTTGTTCTGCTAGTGACGTTTCAGTGGGTCCAAAAAGCTCAGACCTCAGGGAACTTGAAAACAGGTTCCATTTACACTGTCTGTAAAGATTAAATTCCACCGCTGCCTATGTTTGTCATGGGAATATTCTCCAAGACAAAAGGTTAAATGGCAAATCTTTTCCTTTGGCTCTTAATCCCATTTTTTATTGGAGTCACAGACTTACTAACCCATGGGTTACGTTTTGCTGCCAAACGGCAACACAAGGTTTCATGACCCTAGCATCAAAATGGTTTCCATAGTCATTGGCTTACCCAAGTAACTTTCTCGAGTGCAGAAAAAGCGTGCAAGTTTTACTGCCTCCTATTTTCTGCTCATCCCTACTCGCCAGCGTTTAGCTTGGCTTCCAAAGGAAACACAGCATGTGTCATTGTGCCATCTGCTTCTTCATATCCACCAATTTCAAATGCACGGGCAAGGGCAGAAACCTCAAGGCCAATAATGTTTCTACCAGTTGCGTTTTTTTTTTCCTTTTTTAAAGAAAACTGGTGGCTGGAGACGCAAAGTAAGCCCCGCCCCGGGGAGGGAAGGGTTCCTCAGCTCTGGCTGGCAGGGCCCAGCCCGCAGCGCAGACCGGGCCCAGCACTTTTTGGTTTGGTTTTTTTTCCCAGGGGTGAGATAAGAAAAATGGCCGCAGGCTGACAGCACCGCCGCGGGCTGCAGCAGCCCCAGCCCCGCTTCCACTGTCCCTTGCAGGAACTTTTCAGCTCGCAGACCCGGGACGGGCTAACTGCAGCCCAAGCAGGCAGAGGGCCGGGCCGAGCCCCCAGCCTGCACCAGGAGGCCGCCGTCCCGCCCCGAGGCGGCCCGCCAGGTGCTGCGAGGGGCCCGGGGGAGCCCGAGGCGTGGGGGAACGGCAGGGCCCCGCGCACAGCCCACCTGTACATCCACAGCCTTCGGCCTGCCCGGCCCGGCCCGGCCACGGGCAGCGGCCCCGGCAGCGCTGCCCGCCCCCCGCCGGGCTCTCGGCCGGCTCCCTCCGGCGCGGTGGAGGCGGCGCGGGGCCCGGCCAGCGGAGGGCCCCGCACCCCGCCCGGGCACAGTCGCCCGCCCCGTCGGCGGGCGGCGGCCCCTACCTCGTCGTTGTGGGGGTGAAACTCCTCCATGGCCCCGGCGCGGGAGGCGGCTGTTCCGGCAGCGGCTCCGAGTCCTGCGCGGCTCCGCCTCTGCCGGGCCGGGCCGGCCCGGCGGGCGGGCGGGCGGGGCCTCCGCGGCAGCGGCCGGCAGGCGGCCGGGGGCGCCTGGGCCGTCTGGGCCGCCCTGCAGGCGCCAGCTGCCGGGCGTGGGGGGTTGGCGAGGCGGCCGCTGCTGTGCGGCGCTGGGGCCGCGCCGGCCCCGCCGGGCGTTCGCCAGCCTGTGGCTGTGCCGGGGCCTGGTGCTTACAGCCCCGCTGCCGAGCGGGGGGGTACCCACTAGTGGCCGTGGAACCCACGGGGGCAGCGGTACGTTGCGCCAGAGGGGCTGGTGATCCCCCCACCCCCGCCCCCCCCTTCTGTCCCCTCTGTTTCTGAACGAATCCGTGCCAGTTATGCGACACAGTAGATTCTAGTAATGGCAAATTGCCGTTTGAGGTTCTTTTAATTCCGCTTTATTATAAAGAATTGATCCTGAGTTCTGTGTGGCTCCACCCGTGCGTGCCTAAGTACATCGGATCTTTTCCCTCTCTCTGAAGTTGCCTGGGAAACGGGAAAGACACCTGGTACAAAACAGCGCTGAATTCTCAGATGGTGGGGTTTTCTTTTATTTCGGGGGAAGGTCTCCTGTAGACTCCCCTCCTGTGATACCTGGTATTGCTAAACCAGGCTGAAGGTGAGGGAGAGGACCGAGGCTGCCCCACGTGTAGCTTCAGTTTTGGTGGCACATGGTTGGACCCATACGGGCTTCCCTTACAAAAGGGTCTCTTGTTCAGTCTGGGTTGCACGCTCATTGGAAACATTCTGTTTGAAAAACCTGAAAGTACGGGGGGAAGCAAAGCCAAACATTTGTATATCGCCTTGCTCTCAAATTAGCTTTCATGCTTAGTGTTTGCTGGTGGCTACAGAAGACGACTGGACGTGAAGACTAAATCTCTTTAGGACCAGATCTTTATGAGCAAGTGCAGATGGATGTAGTCATAGGAAAACGCATGAAACAAAATCTTCAGTATACAGTTTCTTGTGTTACAACCTCTGCAGTATTTTCGCAGGCTAAACTAAGGATAAGTGTGCATGTTTATTTTTAAAGAAACAAAAGCTAGTGGAAGCTTGTGTTGTATGTGCATTGGCATCCTGGAGACAAAGGTAACGGTGCTAAAATAACTCGCCCTTGGATCTTGTGCATGTTTTATTCTCTGCATGTTCAGAGATTGCATCAGCATCTTTACACCTGTATCTTTGGATGCAGTGTACTACCAAATGAAAATAGTTTCTAGACTACTTTTCAGTTCAGTTTAGAACTATTCAAAGAAATACATTCCTTGAAATATTAGCAACAATTACCTCAGTGAATTCCATGGAAAATAGAGAGGGTTCCTGAATGACCAATGCGTGTGTGTGTGTGTAGGTCCTAATGCAAAAAAATTACCTATCCGTCCTTCCCCACTGCCCCTTACAGACAGGAGGAGAGACAGAGGTCTGCGGAAATTCCGAGTCCATCAGGCTCAGCTCAACGCCTAGAGAGCCATTAGAAAAATAACAAAATGACAAAACAACATTAATGCAGGAAGTGTTTACAAAAAACCACCCAGCATCACCCATGAAGAGCCAACATGGATTTGTCAAGAGTATATGTCAGATAATCTGATTTTATTCTTTGGTAGGACAGCTGGTTTAATGGATGAAGAGGAAATAAATAGTAGGTGTGTTATTTTGTAGTAAATGTGTCTTTTTATGCTCTCCCACATAAGAATATATCATCTAGGGAAAAAGTAGACAATCATTCCTAATAAAGGGTTATCAAAGTAGGAGGAAGAAACGCAAGAAGATGGGTGGCTTTTTGCCCCAAGAACTTACTAGTATTAGCCACAATAACTGGAATCATGAAATAAAAATAGTGCTTATAAAAGCTTTTTAATGATAGCAATGTTGAAAGAAGTTACAAGCATGTAATGACAAGCAAGAATGGCAGGATCAAAATTAAAAATATTCAGTAGGTTGGAGGAATCAACAAGACGAAATTTCATAAAAAATATACTGTCTGTAAAACCAGGACATCAAGTGCACAAACACAAAATGGGGACTAATTGTTTAGGCAGTAGTGCCACAGAAGAAAATACAGAATTACAATAAATAGCAACCCAAGTCTGATGTTATAAATAACTAAATAGATCGAAGAATACCATGAAGGGCGCAGAGGCAGTTATGTTGTTCTGCTTGGTGTTGATTGGGTATCGAATGTAACCCTCAGCCCAGTGTGATGGCAGGACAGAGACAGAAAGGTCATTCTTCCTGAAGGCAGCAAGACCGAAAGGAAGCTTAGAAAATGCGGTTTGTGGAGGAACTGCATTTGTTTCAAATCCCTTGCCCAGTCTCCCTTGTAGATGTCTCTGACTGTGTAGCGATTCACGGAAAAAGGTGATTTAACGGGCCGATGTATGATGAAAGGTAGGACAAGAAATAATGGCTTTAATTTGAGGGAGATTCATATAAAATACTAGAAAAAAAATTTCCAAGTATAAGAGTAATAAAGCCCTGAAGGAGACCTGGTTTGGCATCACACTCACTGGATCAATAACACATTAGACAACATCTGCCAGGCATCCAGCTAGCCTTTAGAGAGGAGGAGGTATTAAATCATCTTTTGAGATAGTTTTAGACTTACATTCATTCAACTTTCACAACTATTGAGTGGTTGTTTTCCTTTTTCCCCTAACAGATTCACTTTTTATCTAATTTCAGTAATGAAAATCACCAATATTTTCCCTTTTTTTTTTTTCTGAGAATGACTAATGCTATTACCGATTTCATGAGAGCAACCCTGAGCTGTAACAAGGAGCCAGTGCGTTTCTTTTCAAGGGGAGCTACCTGATAACACTGCTTAATTCTTTATTACACTACTGTGAACTGTAAACTGGAAAATGCAAATGGATTGGCAGTATAATTAGTTCTGTGAATTGTAATAGCAAATGTGAAAAGCGCTGAGAAAGGTGGCTCAGAAGTACAACCCTAAATGTGAAAGAGCTGTAGGCTTTCATCATGCAAATGCAGAAGAGGAGCTCTTAAAAAGACAGAGAATAAACAGAGCAGCTCAAATAATTTGTTGATTAAAAGGCAAATATTTGAAGAGGATTTGGCGTACTGGAGAGGTGGCAGGCTGTGTAGATCCTCTGCTGCTTGAGCAGAGGCAGTAAAAAATGTGAATACCAATACAGCTAAAATAGCATGCCCCCTCTCTCACTTTTTCCTTTAAACTGTTGTAAACGTTTTAAACCTTCACATCCACCTTAATCAGTCGAATACAAATTCAGTAGAACACTGCTATTTAATTTTGCCTACTTAGTTCTTAAGCTAGGTGTGGCCAGCTGCTGGAGGAAGAATCAGCGTGTGCTGCTCTTGCTCTTGCTCTCTTCCTGCGCACACACTGCTCAGCACCACAGGGAACGGAGCAGTGGACCCTTTGGCTAATCAGTATGGCAGGTTTTGTGTTGGCCAGATCAGGGGGTTTGGCCCTAGCAGAGGTTTTAAAGATTTGCTTTTCTGAATTTTTTTTTTTTCCCCTGAGAGTTGTTTTGATTTTAATGTTTTAATGTGCAGTGACTTGCTAGAACTTCTTTGAAGAGCTGAATGCCCACTCAACAATTGTTTCAAAAACTCTCAGTGAATTGTCAGAGGCATCACCATTTCCATAGCTACAAATGGTCTGTCAAAGCGGATTCTTTATTTTTGGAATCGTCATGGTACTGGAAGACCACGTTGTGATCATGAGTGAGGAGTACAGCACCGAGCCTGTGCAAGCAGCTTAGCCCAGCCCCATGGAATAAAGTGTGGTGCTGGAATTGCTGCTACCGCATCCGCATGGTGCTGCGGGCCGTCTGTGCGGCTGCCGAGAGCGGGGTGTTTTCTCAGTCCCCAACGGGAGCGGCTGTACTGCAAGTCCATGAGGCTGATTTAATTTGTCAGATAAGCTTTGTGATACGACAATGTACACAGTCAATTTTAGGGTTAGCCTTGACCAGCTGCCACTGTTAAATGCCCTAAATATTTCTTGTCTGCAGTCAGTGTTTAAGAGGCACGTTGAGGTAGAATAATTTTCCAGTGCTAGTAAGTTTGCATAGCACCCACTGTAGTGGCTTACCCGCTTAAATATCCAAAACATTAACATTAGTCGTATGACATCTGATAAATGAATAAATAGGAAGTTTAAATTCTGTTTCACAATTAATATTACTTGGACTTCTATAAAGTTATTTTCTGTAAGCATAGCTTACACGATGTGTTTGAAATGAGAATGAAGCAACAGTATTTTACTCAAGTTAGATATCTCTTCTAACTATATAGAATTTTCTGATGCTCCACATTTTTAAAATGTGCAATAAAACCATAATTGGCAAAAGCAAATAATCTAATAAAATCTCTTCGAAGGAACAAACTGAAAGTACATACTTACTTGCGCTATGCATTAAGTGGTCTTTTGATTTATGTGCTGTTTGTCTTTGAAAGTATGGTACTATAAGCTTTAGACGGAATTAATTCTTAATTCCTTTCTTAATGTGTTGATATGCAAAATGTTCTGTTTTTTATGTACCGTTTGGTAGTACTGCTGCTAGTTGTGCAAGCAGTGCAAGACTCCATTTAATTACTGAGGATGCTTCCAAACTTCAGCTATTTGGCCAAAAACTGCCTATGTAATTTGCTACTTCATGTTGAATATTTTTGGAAGATTAGTGCAAAACTGGCTAGGATACTTCCTAAAATGAAGCTAAGTAAAAAATATTTTATTTTCATCACAGTAAAAAGAGACAATTTTTATACTCTAGGAAAAACAAAACCACCAAACTTATTTGGCAAGGAGATCATCTAAAGAGCAAATGTTAGAAGAGTTTTGTGAAAACTCACCCAAACAGATCCAGTCATAAATCTCTGGAAAACTGTTTGCACATTTTTAGAGTAAGTTTGTTAGAGGTCACCATCATTATTTAATTAAAAATTCTATTTGCACTGAATATGCTGCTGGTCTATGCTCTAGCCGTTAACTACAGGGCTTTGCATTCAGCTGCTGCTTCTGAAGGGCTATGTCTGTCATGGGAATGCTTTCTGCTTCCTATGTATTGATGTCTACTTGGGTGGCACCCTTATTTCATCTCAGGAGTAAGTGTGTTAAATGCCTTCCCTTTCCCAGGCTCAGATCCCCTGCCTCCCAGCACCTGGGGCACCCTGCCCAGGCAAAACCGTGGCACTGACAGGGCAGTGGTCCACAGGGTTGGTGGACTGGGGCCCCTGTAACGTGCTGCAACACATCAAGAGGTGCCTGCAGATGAGTCTGTGGCACTTGGTACTAAAAGGGAGTTCTTGAAGCTCTTTTCTCAAGCACTCCTGAAAACTCTTCTGTATGCAGGCGACCAGAGAGCAACCAGTGGGGTCATAAAAACCAGCCTCACTGTTGTAAAAAGAAAAGCCACCATCAGAGAAACAGAATTGAGGGACAATGTTCCATCTGAGGATGGTATGGACAGGGTAGGCCTGAGACAGACAGACTAAATGGAAGGAGAAGCATGGTAGGGAGGGAACAAGAAGTTGACAGCCAGCGTGGAGCATTTTGGAACATGAAGCCCAGCGTACCTGTATTTCAAAATACCTCTGCTGGTCAACAAATAGCTGTGAATCCCACTGGCAAAACAAAAGATACTCTAGCACAGGAAAAAAGAAACACCCCTTCTTGCAACCCTAAGACTGAGTTTTTTATAAAGACTTATCACAAACTAACGCTGCAGCCATTCTAATATGGAAAGTCAGAACCACTATTCCTACGCAACAAAGAAACTACCGAGCTGGAAGGGCAGCAGAGCGCTTGCCTCCTTGACTTCCTAAGCTTTGAAAATTATTCTAGCATGAAGCAGACAGAATGGTGTCATGTCCTTGTGCCCAGGCAACTATACAAACATATTTCACTTGGGATAAAAGCTGGTCAACATTTTGAATTTTTATTCCATGGGAAACGCTGACATTTCAGACCTCACAGTTTTGGCAGAAATTGAAATTTCAAAATGAAATGTCATTTGTGGGAACTGCTCACCTGCTCACTGAAGGCAATATGTTTGTTGTGCTTTCATGACAGGACAAAGCAATCCACAGTCAAACCAACTTGCGCTGGTCCGTATCTACTCTCTGTATGTCAAAGCTCAATACTGCATGCACGCGGTGGAGCTAGCAGCTGACTACTACGAGCAAGCAGATCTGGCAATAAAGAAGAAAAAGTGTTCGATGAGTGAGACACTAACAAAATGTAGAACGAGATTGTCTGAAGAAATGAATGATGCTGTGCATGGCAGTAATTCATCAGTTCACTGAACTACTTTAGGAGAAGCTGTTACCTGCCCTTGAGGATGCTTGCAGTATTTTTGTGTTATAAAACCTTCTACCATCTACAAAATTAAAACTGAGGAGAAAAAAATGGGGGAGGGGGAGTATGAAGAAGAGCTCTCCTGGAACAAGCTCTTTAATATTTTCATAGAATCATAGAATTGTTTAGGTTGGAAAAGACCTTTAAGATCATCAAGTTTAACCATTTACCTAACGCTGCTATTCCACCACTAAACCATGTCCCTGAGCAGCTGGTCTACTCATCTTCTAAATACCTCCAGGGATTGGGACTCAACCACTTCCCTGGGCAGCCCATTCCAATGCTTAACAACCCTTTGGGTGAAAAAAAATTTCCTAATGTCCAACGTAAACCTGCCCTGGTGCAACTTGAGGCCGTTTCGTCTCATCCTATCACTTGTTACTTGGGAGAAGAGGCCGACCCCCACCTGGCTACAGCCTCCTGTCAGGCAGTTGTAGAGGGCGATAAGGTCTCCCCTCAGCCTCCTCTTCTCCAGGCTAAACATCTAACCAGTCAAAGGCAAGGGACACTGTATTTAGGACATATTACTATTTTTTTACATCTATTACAAAGTATCATTCTGTATAAACATCTATTGGATCAATTAGAGCTGTAACTCTGTGTTTAGAAATTCAATATATAATTGTGTGTGTGAGAGTGGAAAAGACTTGGTTTCCCAAGTAGATGAGCATTATAGAATATGTTTTACTTTTCCAAAAACGTTAGCAAAACAATGTGCAAGGCAATTTAGTGGGAATTGCTGGTGATCAAAATTTTAAAATAAATAACTTTAGAGCAAATACATTGCTTTTTTTTTTTTTTTAACAGAAATTGGCTGGGTTCAGTTTAGAATGGTTCCATATCTATTTGTTCAAAATTTATTGAGTGACTTCTTCCTACAAGATCAAAATTCACCACAGATGGTTCATGAACAATGTGTGATCCCTATATTGAAATTCTCAATTGCTGTTTTGTTTACTTAGGTACATGGATAACCTTCAAAGTCAGAGAACCAGAAATTATAAATAAAGTTTTAGTGAGGCTCTTCATATGACTATGAAGGCTCATAAATTTGAATGAATTCTGAGACAACTGTTTTATTTGTCAGGATTTCTGAAAATGGTAATGTGTGGCAAAGAAAATTACCTCAATGAGCAGTAAACATTAGAGTGTACCAAGGCTGCCTGGTCACATGTTTCTAACTCTTCATTTGCTCCTGTTAAATGATAGTAAATAATATCTTAAAATGCATGGAATATGGTGGTGGTTTAACTGTTACTCAGTCATCATCATGCTGCTGTAAGATTATAAATTATGAGAGCTTGTGTCCAAAAACTCCTACAACATGCATGTTTGAAGATGACAGGTTTTAAGATGTATAAACATTTAAGTAAAAATAAGGACTGTTTTAAAAAGTATTTGTTTAAAAACATCTGGTCTATGAATTTTGTTATTGCATACTATGCATAAAACCCTCTTAGTCTTTGAGAATCTAGAAATGCTGCAGTATCAGCTGCTAAAAGCAGGCACGCTGCTATCCTCTTCTTGAATGCGAGACCTTAATTGCACAGAAGTTAAATAAAACATGTGGTTTTTTACCATGACCAGAGCACTTATCTTTTAAGCTATTATTTGCTTTACTGAGGTGAAAACAACCATTGTAGGACTGGGATGTATTCCTGACATTGTTCTTAATACAGCTGATATAAAATGCCATACCGCTAGACGTCGAATTAAAAACTGGCAAGAAAGTTACATGGCTGCATTTACATTTTGGTGATCTTATTTTTTTCTTGTTGTTTGGAAAAAAAAACCAAACGCACATTACTTCTAAGGTGGAGCAAACACCACGGGACAGCTGAGCTGATGTGAAGGCTCAGTGCCAGCATATGGAGTGGTCCAGCCCCTCTCCCCTCAGTTTCCTTCCTCCGCAGCGCATCCCTGCCTTCCCTGGCAGAGGCTCCGGTCCTCCACTGACTCCTCACCCTGGGGATGTGGGTCACTAAATCAGCAGCAACAAAAACTGAGTAACTTTCTGCTAGTTTTCTGCACTGGCTTGCTGAGAGGTCAGACAGGCAGCAGAGCAAGGGAGAGGGCAGGACACCACTGAGGAATAGAGGAAAAAAGTAGTGGGCAGCCGGTTTCATCTTTCAGTGCCTGCAAGTTATTAAGGCAGATGTAGCCTTGTCACCACACATGAGCTCATTTTCCCTAGGTATTGAAAGATTTTTTTTAAAATTTTCTTTTTTATATAGTAATTGTCTATCTATACCTGCACTAGGAGCTACTGTTTGGCAGGAAGAAATCTTAATGATCCTTGCCTCTCACAGTCCGGCTTTAAGGTGATGAACATTCATTCCAGCTAAAAAGGGAAGAGACATTGAACACCCCTCTTGTTGTTCTAGCTGAAACAACAAAAACCATTGTCCAAAGCACTGTCCAACATACCACAGAAAAGCATGAAAAGAAACTCATTTTTTGGATTAACGGGCTTCTCTGAACTGGAAATATGGGGACTAGCAGTTGTCTTCATGTGCTAAGGGAGGGACAGCCAGCAAAGAGATGCGGTTGTGCCTCAAGGACTCTAAGAAGCAGAGCTTAGTTTGGAAAAAAAGCTTTCTGCAAAGAGAAAACTGGATGCCTGCATAGAAAAGTGCCTGTAGAAAGTATTAGCTTTCTATACTGTTCAAGGCAACACAACTGGGCTGTGTTTGTAAGTCACTTAAACCATGCTGAAGAAACATTTAATTCATGATGACAGTTTTTCTCGTCACAAAAATCACCTCGTAAGGCTACAGCTGTGAACAAGCGCGTTGAGCAAACCATAATGCAAATAAAAGAAAGACAAATTAGTGACTCTTGCCATGTCATCGAGATTTCCAACAGGTGAAAAATTCTTTTATAAAATAAACGGAAGTATTTTTTTTTGCTGTGAAGATGTAAGTTTGCCGCCTTAGTTATTTTTCCAAACCCTGTTTCAAATGTAGAATGCAGCTTCTCGCTTCCTAAGCAGAGTTTCTTGTCAAGGACAAGTTGAACTGATTCGTTTGACCTAAAATGTCCTTTCAGTTTCTGACCAGAATGGAAAGCATTGGCATATAAAGCCTGCTTTAAATATTTGGCGTTAACAAATATCTTTGCTTGCAGCAGAATACTTCCAAAGATGAAAGACAAATTTGAGGATTGGCTGGTATGCTGTGTTAATCCAGTGCACAAACCCTGTAGTTTTATAGACTCCTATTCAGGTCGGCATTTATTTGTACAGTAAATCAAGACAATGCAAAGACATTGGTGAACATCTTGACCCTAAATTAGTTCAGTGACAGCAAACAGAGGAGAAAGAGTAGTTTTGCCTGAAACCCTAGAAATTTTTGCAAGCTGCGTATTACTGACAGGCTGTAAGGGTCCTGTGTATGCATTTTCAGCCAAAGTAACTATAGTCATCTTGTAGAGTTTTGGGGACGTTTTGTTAGAAGAAATGCTGTAACTCTTCACAGCTCCAGCAAAAATGTTGAGGTTAAGTGTGAGAAAAAATAACTAGTGAGCTAGGAGAAGACTGTTTCTGTTCATCCTCTATTGTGAGGAATTTTAGGGGTGGTTTTCGTTTCTTCCTCTGCATCTTCTAAAAAGCCCTACATCTTGTCAATTGACGATTAGCTTAGATGATCACTAACATTTAGGTGACTTCAGCTATCTTCTTGATGAACCTCAGATTTTATTTATATGAAATCATCTGGTTTCATGAAATGTTTCTGTATTTTGTAGAGGCCATTAAAACTCTTTACAACAAAACATTTGTGAAAAATGTAGATGTTTTACTGATGGATTCACTAATTGGTAGAACTGTAGTGAGCTATTCTGAAGTAAAACAGAACTCTAAAAAGTACTTCAGTGCATTTAGGATGAAATTATATGTTATGCTCCCAATTTATGCTTTGCAGGTGCATCATACTTGTTCAAATTCTTTGAATGGAGGAACACTTCTCGATGTCCTGCTGTGGAACATAAGGCACCCGGATGTTAACTGAACATTTCTTTATGCAGAATTTCTTTCTACAGCTCTCACTTTGCATAGTTCTTGCTTGTGCAAAGAATGCCACAGTTGACCCCAAAATAATCATCTTAAGTAATGGGGGCTGTAAGAGCTTTCCCTTACTTGCATGAGTTCGTTCTAGGCAGTAATTCAAATATTGGCTTAACATAGCACAGTGAGATGCCTAAGTGCATTCTCTTATTTCTGTTCTTTTAAATGTACTAAAGAAAAGCAGGAGCAAGTAAATAGATTCCTCATTTTGTGATGTGAGAAAAAGAAGCACAAATGTGTTGCTGCATTCGATATATCTCTTAGTCTGCTTTTAACTTCTCCTTTAAAAAGAACAGAGGACACTGTAATTACCCTGAAAAGCTTTTTGTAAATACCTGCTTTTCTACATCTTTTCACTGGCTGAGACAGAAATGGCCTTGTCTCAGAACAGCTAATGACATCAGTTCCCCCTTTTTCATTTCTAAGCCCATGACATATAATTTTCCCATTCCTGTAGTAACTAACATTAAGAAAAACCTTAAATAATTGCCTTTTCAAAATGTTGCCCTCTTGTACAAGAGGTGGCTTCATTCTTCTTGTAAAACATTTCCTACATCCTCATCCTGCTTTTGACGTCCCTTGTTCTGTATGGAGAGGAAGAGAAGGCTAAAATGACAGTCAATAACCGGAATGAAGCTTGAAAAATATTTATTACTTTTTTCTCAGAGGTAAGTTTCTGGGCTTTGTAATAAGAAAACCTGTTAATGTTGTGTAAGTAACAACGGTGGGGCAAGTAAGCTCAGGGACAAGGACTTCTGACTTGCAGCCCAATACTGTTCTTAGAAACACAGACCCCAAATGCTACGAAAAGCAGGTGGGTCCGGATCCCAGGGCTACTTGGTTGCCCATGAACATTTACGACGCATGCTAAAAAAACCCATAGTTGACAGGGCTATGTCAAATTCCAAAAAACCCCATCTGTCACACACTCATCGAGGAGGAATTGTGAAGGAACAGTCTCAAATGAAATTAAGTATGTTTTAATAAAATTAAACCAGCAGGCATGATGACAATGATTGAATAAATCTGTCTTCTTTCAAGAAGGAATGCTGAACGAGCTGATGAAAGGTTTAAAGAAACATAGTGGTGCTATTGCTTCTGCAGCAGTTACTGTATTTCTTCATGAAATGCTATTTTGCCTTATTATTCATTAGTGCATCAGAACAGGCATATTTTCAAAGCATAAATTTGACTTTTTTCCCCTTTTAACTGGCAGTGGAGAGAAGCACATCAGTATCACAAGCCACATTAAAATTTGAACAGGGAGCCTTTTTACAGAAATGCCAAAAAGTTCTTCATTTAAAATGCAGAACACACAAGATCTCAAACCCCTGAAAAAAACCACACAGAAATAGGACACTTCTATTGAAGTAGCTTCCATAACCTTCTGACCGATGGGAGGCATTGCTGAAGTCTCTGGGTTTTTTTTATGAAGACCTCCACCAAGTGACAGCTCAAAACCTTGAGCGATGAGAGTTGGTAAAAGGCACGCTCCTCTCTCCTCATTATGGCTGCGATTATACTTTTGGAAAATAGGCCAGAGAGTACTCAACTGGACAATGAGAACTTGCATATCCCAGCTTCCTTGACAAAAGCTTTCTTTTAAAATTTTGTTCTCAAATTCTGCTTCTAGCACCTGTGTTATTTAGGAGTGAAATGTAAATAGTCACCCCACAGCAGCTCTTGCTGTTAACAGCTATGGCTGTTTATTAAAAAAATGTCTTTTCTATTTCATGCCACATCATTTCTTACTCAAAACCTTTTGGTTTAGCAAACTTCACCAATAGCCTAGTTTTCCGATATTCATTGATAGATTAGATTAAGGTGAGGAGAAATAAAAGCTTGCAGAGCACTCTGCAATGCTACCTGCAATGAAAGCAAACTAGGTTTTGGTCATTAACGTTATCGAACCGAATTCTGTGCAATTTGTGCAAGTTCTTCACGTCTGGAAGATGTTGTGGCTGTGTGACCCAAGACATCAATAAATGTTTATTAAGGTCCTTGATTTCTGGTGCATGGGCTTAGCAGTTTTGTATCCAGAGAAGAAAACCAGTGGGAAAACCACTGCCCCAGAGGACAAGAGAGTTGCCACAGCACTCTGGAAGAGGGCCATGAGTACTAGGAGTCATTCCTAATAAAGCCGCAGCCTGGGACCGGAGCAGGGTAGTTCTTTGCAGTGATGCAGATGTTACTGGTGGAGATTGAAGTCGCCAAAGAAATAATAGCAAGAATATTTCACTTTTGTTCTAAACAGGCCACAGATTTCTGCAATCCTGATTTATAAAGCCCTTGGTTCATGTGGTCTGTTACGGATCACAAAGGGCGCTTAATAAATATGGATTGATATGGGGCAGTGCTACAAAAATAATGTGAGGCCTCCAGTCTTTTAAGAGGGGCTGCTTTCTATCCCAACAGAAACATAAAAGATCTGGGGTGTTTCTCAGAAATTCTCCTTGTCCTGGGGTATCCCGGTTGGTAACACTGTAACTGAGCTCTCGGGCTGCTGTGCAAACAGATGTTAGCCATCCCTTTCACCAGCCCCAAACAACATTTGTAAGATGAAACTGAAAAACCCCCACATAAATCTGAAGCTGTTGTTCTAATACTTAAAACTAAATCATGCATTGCAGAATATATTCACCTGTGTATCTTTTTTTGATAATGATTCACACTGTTATGGAGACCAATGTGTTATTCTGGTAATTACAGACAAGCGACATACCTGAACATTTAATTTAGAGCAGATCCCTTCAATAGCTGTTCCTGGGCAAGTCAAGGAATGATGTTGTGAGTATAATGTGGCAAACTCAAATCAGCCTTCAAAGGGGCTGCATTTATATACTAACCAAGTAAACATTGCACCTCTTAAGTATAAGCTTCCCAACATATGCATCATTTGGAATAATATGAGCACTGTAGTTTCTTGGAATTTCAAGGTACCAAGTAACGCTGCGTTGCTATTGTGCATCATCTGCAATTTCCATGCTAAAATTTTATGTGTGAAAGCTGAGCGGGAGCTTTTGGTTGCATGTATTGGAGTTCTTCTAAAGTGATAAAATTAGATCAGTTTTAAAATCAGTTACAGCTGTGAAAAAGAAAAGCTCTTAAGTATTTTCATGTGGCCTACTTCTGTTTACTGCACCGGTTTGAAAACCGTATTTTAACTTGTTAGGAAATACCAATAAGTGCTAAATTAGTTTCCTTATCTTTCTTAGAAGCCTGCTACCTGAGCTCTTCGGGTGCCCAAGGATTCCTACGAGGGTGAATGAATCATTCAGTTCATCTGGATGAGTTGAGATGCTGTTTTGCTTGGTTACTTTTGAAATCCGGAATATTTTATAATGCTTATCACTGTTGGGTAAGTCTAGCTCACTTGAACCATTGAAAGTGATGGTCGTAAAGCTCAAGAACTATTGCATATAGCTGTAGGGAGGACGGCTAGGACAAGTGCCTTTTATTATACGCTGACATACTGTTTCACCCTTCAGACACTTCCCTCATCCAGCGTACAGAACAGATGCTGCTGCTGTTTCCCAGTGGTTGAAAAATTGCAAAACTGTAGAGCAAATACCTCTTTTCCCCCCCTCCCAAGCCCATCCTGAGAAACCACGACTCGCCTCCTGAGCCGCTAGCTGCACGCAGCTGAAGCACGGCTGAAAATGAGGGGATGGCACTAAGGAAGAAAATTTACAATGAGGGTGTTGAACCACTGGAACGGGTTGCCCAGAGCGGTAGCAGAGGCCCCATCCCCGGAAACATTCAAGGCCAGGTTGGACGGGGCTCTGAGCAACCTGATGTAGTTAGCGGTGTCCCTGCTCACTGCAGGGGGGTTGGACTAGATGACCTCTAGGGCTCCCTTCCAACCCAAAACATTCTATGATTCTATAAAGGGGTGCACGCCCTTCCCCTGCCCCATCGGAAGGGGCGACCTGCGCTGGCGGGTGGGCGGCCCCGCGCCCCTCTGCGCAGAGGGGTAACGGGAGGAGAGGGAAGTGGGGCCGCTGCGGGGGCCCCCCACACCGCCCGGACCCGCGGCCTCCGGGCGGCGGAGCCGCTCACCGGCAGCCCCGCTCCGCTCCCCGCACCGCGGGACGACGACGGCGGCGGCAGCCCCGGCTCCCGCGGGGCGGCGGGGGCGGCTCCCCTCCCGGCGGGGACGGGGGCGGGGAGCCGCGCCGGGGCGGCTGCAGCCCTCGCCGAGCGCCGCGGGAGCCCCGGGCTGCGGGCGGGGAAGGGTCGAGGCTGGCCGCCGGAGGGCTCACCGGCACCCGTACCCTGCCTGCCTGCGGGCGTGGGTCCGCCCGTGCCCAGCGCGGTGCGTGTGCTCCCCGCCCCGGCAGGCAGCCGAGCCCCGCGGCGGCGGGAGCGGGACTTCGCCTCCCCGTTCCATCCAGCTGCGGAGTTGGCATCAGCAGCCCTCGGCCGCCGCTGCTCGCCTGTATCTTCCTCCTCCTCCTCCTGCCGCCGAGGTCCCCGGTAAGCCCCTCTCTCTGAGCAGCGGCTCTTCGGGGGGAGCTTTCCCCGCGAGAAGGGCTGGGAGGAGGCAGCCTGCGGCGCCGTCCCGGGGGACAGGGCGAGCGCTGCCACCGGGGAGGGGGGGCTCCGCGCCGGGCGCGTCCGGCTGCGGCGAGCGGCGGCTTCTGGCCGGTAAAACAGCGCGGCTGGGCTGCGCCCCGTCACGCTCTCTGCCGGACGTCGCCGTGAAAATGGAAGGTGGCGGATCGCGCCCCTCGGCGCGGCGGGGGGCGATGAGGAAGGGGCGCTTAACCCGTCCTCTTCCTCACCGAGCGGGTGAGCGGCTCTGCGGCACCCAGGTGGAGACCGGCTCTTCTTGAGTGCCGCCTGGGTTTTTCCTCCAGGTTTTGGCTTTAAGAAAAAAAAAAATACAGCTTACTTATTATTGCCTATAGCGATGTTTAACTTAAGGTGCATTACGTGGCAAAGGAAGGAGGCTGAGAAGAGCCGATACCAAGTAGCTTGGGTTACTGGGTAGTTACTGAGCGTGGCCGGCCCACAGGCGTTTCAGCAAGCCAAGCATGGAGTCATACCCGTTAGGAGCGGTTGGCTGGGGACTCTGTGCCCCGGAGCTGGTGATTTTTGGAAAGCCCTGGGAGGGTTGATGGGCAGCCAGCCCACTGAGGTGTAGCCCTTCAGGTGAATGTGAGAAGACAGGGGAGCAGGTGGGGGAATTGCCTGTGAGGTTGCACAAGCACCGCTGGTTTGCTCCATGTGCTTCAGGTGAGAGAGCTGTGCGCAAGGCACGGCATATGCATAAAACATTTAAAAGCCCCTTGCTATAAAGTCACTCAGAGCATATGTTGCCTTGAGTGGATCCAGAAGAAGGGAAGAAGTGATGGGATCAGTGCCCAGAAATGCCAAGGTGAGGAATGGGCTCCTTACTTAAGGGCCAAAAAGATTTAACAACATCCTGTGTTGGAAATTTGAAGCGGGACGTTCTGAGGCTAGACAGAGGGTGCAGGGTTTTTTGAACTGACAGCACTCATTAGACTAATAAGCTCTTAAAGTTTTTCATCATTAAAAAAAATCTTTAAACCAAGGATGCCTTCTCTAAAGGCAGGTGTGTTTTTAACGGGACTTGGCATGGGGAAACCTTATGGGCTATGTGTAGGGGAGGCTGGAACAGATGATCCTAATGAACCCTAACTGCCTCTGCGAGGCCTGTAAGCAGGAGAGCTGCGTCAGCTCTGGGAGCACGCTCCGTCCATGTACTCTCTCCTTCCTTCTCTTTGCTCCCCAGGCTTTCTGGATGTGAAAGGGCTCAGTAATGTCAATGGTTAGCCTTTAGCTGTATGCTTTTCTCTGTGTCTCTAATACAAGTTATTCCCCAAGTGCATTTTGATCCAGGGATCTCTGTGCTTCTGTTCTGCATCAAAGGGATTTTAGTGAAGATCTGGAAGGCGAGAGTTGCAATGAGAGTTGCAGTTCGTAGATCTGAGTAAGGTTTGAGGAATGTGGCTTGTAAGGCTGGAGGTGGGGCTATGATTTCCAGACACTGTCAGTGTGTTTAAACATTTGGAGTGATTTAACAAGTTAATGTTTCTAAGCTGTCTCCAGCACTATGTTCACCCTTAAGAAATACTTATTAGCATGTCTTCAATTTTATAGATTTCATGGTAGTTGAAATCTTAGGTTCTTTTGGGATGAAGAAATGCCTATTTAACCAAAGCTCTGTGTGAGTTCTGGGTTGTAGCTGTATTTTTCAGAGTAGAAAAACAGTAGGTACAAAGGACCTTATCAAACAATTTTCAGTGTGATGTTGCAGTTGTCTCGTTTGCCTGTCTACAAAATGTGTTATTACATAATGCTCTCTCCTCTAAATCTCCGTATCATGAGAGATGAATTTCAGATCTGATGATTAACTGCTGTCTATTAGTAAGACAGGGTGGGAGGGAGAAGGGAATCTGTTGGATAGAGCGGCGGCTGCAAGCGCAGGATCGTTTTGTGACTTGAGCACTTTGTTTCCCAGTTCTTTGTTTCTATTGCCTTGCCTGCGTTTACTCTGCCTTCTAATCAAACTTCCCTCGTACCAGGGATGGGTGCGCTGATGTGTTGTCCCAGAGCCTGGAAACTTAGGAAAGCGGAATAGGCAAGAACAGCTGGAAGAGTAGGCCTTGAAGAACAGCGTGGGTTTGAGCCCAAGGGTGGTAGCTAGGAGGGGTATCTGTGGTAAGCATGGGAAGCTGATATGTCCGTATTTATTTTTGGATCTTTAGAGTAGTTTTTCTCATCTATTCATGTAGAAGGACCATATAAACATATACATAGAATGTATACCACTGAATATAACGTATACATACAATATATGCCAATGAAGCTTTCTGCCTTCTTCCTGTTCCAAACAGACTGACTCTGCTGTTTTTTTAAAAAGAAAAAAAAAAAAAAAGTCTTTTTAAGCCTGTATCTTAGTCTGTCCTGGGCATAACCATGTGGCCCTGTTCTGTGTGGCTTTCCATATGCTGAGGCACAGCTTCAGAGCAGAATCAATTGGTTGGGAACTAAATTTGTCTGGTTTTTTTTATCTTCACCTTAGCCAGCACTGAAATTTCTTCATAATTCAATTACTCTAATCTGTACCTTTTTATTTTTTGCGTAACTTTTCCCTGGGTGTGCTTTTTGTATTGCTTAGAAATGTAAATGGGTATCAGAAATGAAACAAAATTCCATCATAGTTTGTACTGTATTCCACAAATGAGCATTAACAAGAATCTCCTTAAATGAGCATTTTATTTATTTATTTATTTTTAAGGAGAGTTGCTCTGCATCTTCACTTCAGTGCATCTCTGGAATATTTAAATTATCTGGGGCATCCCTCGTTGTTGACATGTAAGTTGTCTTTTCAGTTGCTCTGTCTTAGTTCCAGATGAATTTGTTACAGGTTTTTTTCTTTTTTTGGTGAGAGATTAGCTTTCACCACAGCCATTTCATGTGAGGAAGTCTGTGCTTTTAGGAGTGATTGCATTATGCTTTGGGATGACTGCAGCTGAACTTATTAGTGTCTCCCCACTGGGACTCCGATAACTTTTTTGGATTAGACTAATACCTTTCACCTGTACAGCCTCACAAACTGGAAGTAGCAGTGTATCAGCAGATGGGAGGGAAATGTGGAGACATTCATGCTGTGAACAGGTTTTTATATAAAGTATGACTAGGATGGGGACAATGCAGGAATTGTAAACAGCACCAGTGCATTTCCTGGGATTGAACAGGAGAGTGGAACTTGAAGGAGATGGGTTTTTTATATGTATGGTACGGAACTTGCAGGGTGTTGTCTGGACACCATGGAAGCAAATGTCCACGACCATGGGAACATTGTTTCCAAGGATTCTGCTATTAGACAGATTTCTGGGAGGAAGTGCTGTTTGAAAGCAAGCCATTTGTCATTTGGAGATTATTCATCATTTGCAGTTACTACATGGCACAGTTGATGGCTTTTTGAGCAATTGTGTATAAAGTTGAATCTGAGCTTGTCTCCTTACTTCTGGGGGCATTGCAGAGCTGTAGAAAAGGTCAGACATAGGAAGAGACGTACTTAATATTGCTTCTAAAACATCATTCCTTTTCCTGAATCTTTGCACAAAATCCCTAGTGCCTGATGGGTTGAGGAGGAGAAAAATGGAGGAAATAAGAAACTGAATTCCCATTCTCCCAGTATTAAACCTGTTTAAGATAATAAATAGGCTAATAAATGGACCCCTGGTTCAAGAGAGATGAGGAACTCCTAGAGAGAGTCCAGAGGAGGGCAACAAAGATGATGAGGGGCTGGAGCATCTCCCCTATAAGGAAAGGCTGAGGGAGCTGGGCTTGTTCAGCCTGAAGAAGAGAAGACTGAGAGGGGACCTCATCAACACATACAAATATCTCAAGGATGGACATCATGAGGACGGAGCCAGACTCTTCTCAGTGGTGCTCAGTGACAGGACAAGGGGCAATGGGCACAAACTGAAGCATAAGAGGTTTCAGTTGAATATGAAGAAGAACTTCTTTACTCTGAGGGTGACAGAGCACTGGAAGAGGCTGCCCAGGGGGGTTGTGCAGTCTCCTTCTCTGGAGATATTCAAAGCCCGCCTGGATGATGTCCTGTGCAACCTGCTCTGGGTGAGCCTGCTTTAGGAGGAGGGTTGGACTGGATGATCTCCCAAGGTCCCTTCCAACCCTTGCCATTCTGTGATTCTTATGATGCCACGGGTGCCAGGTGCTTACAGACGTATGACTTCAGAAGGCTAAGAGAAGCGTAAGTCATACATTCAAGTAAATATAGATCTGGTGTAGGAATTGCCATCCATTAGCTGTAGGCATTAGTACAGCCCAATAGCACTAACTGCATGATGGTGTGCGTTAACATGGGCAGATGACAATGTGAGATTTGTATTGGGAGTGGGGAAAGCTTCATCTGTGTAAAGTAATCTGGAAGACTGGAATGTGATGAAAATTAGTATTCTTGAAGCCTATAGGTTCAAAACATATTTGGGGTTTACATTGGAGAGTAATAGTATAAGATTGCAATATGGCTGCCTGCAGTGATGTGTTGGGTTGGAGAAGGCCCTTTTTCTAACAGCTTTTTCTACACTAGCTGTTGTTTCTGTAACATTTTTCAAAGAAGCTGTTCTATAGTTGGCAACTGTGACTTTTGTCATGCTCTGGAGTTAAAGTACAAGTGTGTACTTCTCTCCAGGAGTACTTCTATCCCTTTGGTGTATTAGCATATTTTAAGTAGACTAAGACAATATAGTAGTGAAAATGTCATTAACTGTTGGCATCTGTATCCAGATTAGAGCCCTCTCCATTGTTATTGCCAGTGTTAAGTTTTAGAGGGGAAAAAATAATGAAGCCATAGCTAAGTTTTTTTATGGGACTGTTATTTTTAACCCTGGGTAGTTTTGAAACCCTTGCTGTCAGAACAATATGGACAAGTAGGATGTAATCAGGAGAAGAAAAATTATTAATGCACTGGAGAATAAGGATTTATTAGGTAAGACAGAAAACTACTGAGAGTGAAGGCTATACTTCCTTGGTGTTCTCTGTTTCTGCTTTGAAATGATTGTGGCAGCAAAGAGAGGTGGAGAAGTATGAGTAACCTGTGCAAACAAAGGTGTCATCTGGCTGGCGCTGGGGTCAGTAAGGAGCGCCCCGAAAGACTAGGGTGTGAGGAATTCTGCGTGCCACAGTGCTGCTGGTGTATTTGTAGACCCTGTGCTTTCATTAATGTGTGTTTGTCTGGCTTGGGCTTTCCTAAGTGCAGGACCTGAACAGAGGCCATTTAGATGAATTTAACTGCACGTTCTCCCAGTATGTGGGCTGTCAGTATTTCACACTAGAAATAATATTCCTTTGGATGTCCTGTTTTTCCTGAATGTCTTTAGGCAGGGGTTTGTGTTGGTTATGATTGTGAGAATCTTGAAGGGAGCTGTTAAAACAGTATCATCCATGCTAAAGTACAAGTCCCTCCTGATCAAGCTTCTTCTTAAGTTTCGTTTGTTTGTTGTTTTGGTTTGGTTTTGCACTTTGCAATGAAATAACTTTGAACCATGGCCTTGCTTATGACAGTTCATTTCTGTTACGGAAGGGAGTGGAAACATGTCAAAATGATTTGTGGGACATGAGTTTTGAAAGCACACATTCTCAATTAAGTGTTTAAATAATTAATGTAGCATTGTTTATATCTGAATCGAAATTGTGAGCTCATTTCTGGTTAGTTTTGTGCAAACGTTTTGATGTTAGTTTACCACACCTTGTTCCAAATATGAAAAGACCGCGTTTGGAAGTAAAAGTAATCAAGCATTCAGCTTTAGGTTTGAGGGAAGATGTGAACCATTGATTGATACTTGCAAAAGCCTTCTCGCTAATTTAGTGAGGATAATGCTACAGGTGTTTCTAATGTTGTCATTTTTCAGAATAAAGTTGAGTTTCTAGGAAAACAAGGGAAAAGAAAGTATTCTAAAGGATTTGTGTTCATTGTCCACGTCCTTCAGTTTCCAGTGAGATTGTAGATGGTTTTAATTGACCATGGTCAATCTACAAACATGTAGATGACCAATGGTCATCTGTAGTGGTCTGGACAATGCCTGACCACTGTCCAGGCACAAGCCTGGACACAATCCTGCTTCTGCTTTGAACGGTGTTCCAGTGGCAGTGTATCTCATGTGTGAGGAAAGGAAGCTCCATTAAGTTCTGCATGAATCGGGGATGCACAACACCCAGTAGTAAAGCCTGTAAATCAGTCACCAGGTGCGGTTTTTAAGTTCATCACTTTTCAGAACAGAGTGAAGCTTTGGGCATATTTAGAAATACTCTACATGTCTGGTGCTTTTACACTTAGGAGTGAGGCCCCTGGGTCACAGATAGCAGTGTAGCATTGTTTTCCAAAGAGTTTGCCACCTTCTGAAGATTGCTCTTTCTCTCCCAGGCTCAAGATTGAAGGGCTTGCTCCTGGGTAAAAGCAAAAAAAGAGCTGTGGGTTTTCTTTTATCTTGCTTCAAAAGTCTTTGCCTTCTACTGCTTTAGCTGAAAGTCCTCTTTCTGAACAAGTGTACTCTGTCTTCTGGCCGGTTCCTGTGCCCGCTCCCATCATGAAGATTCTGGCTTTCGTTCATTCAACCTCTGCACTCACTCGCATATTGGCTTCTGATGAGATTGATCTGAGTCAGTGCTGTTACTGGAGATAGATCAATTTCATTAACTTAATTTTAAACATACTGCCAATCAATTCAGAGATTCTCTATATCTGTAGCATGCCACCTTAAAATGCATAGCAATATCACAAATGATGTTTTATTAGCCTGACTTCCCTTTAATTGAAAAAGTAATGTTAGAAAAGCAATAACTGTTTCTCAACCTTACATCTGGGCAACATCATATTTAATTTGGTACTGAAAACATAGCCATCAGACAATATACTGTGCAAGTTTGTTTGGGGTGCATTTGTGTTAATTTGTATCACTAGCACACAAACAGCTGATCTCAAATTTGGAAACCCTGTGAATTAATTAAAAAAAAACCAACTTTAATTGCACAAGCTGTTTATGGTGGAATAGTTTATTGTAAGTACTGTGGGTGGTATGTGGTTTTTTGATTGCCCTATGCTCAAAAGCTAGAAGTAATCAAAGTCTCATTTGATACTCTTGTCTTTAAACTTGATACAATCCTTCTGATTCTGCTTGGAAGTAGACCGCACCTGATGTATAAACTTGCACTTTTTTGAAACTGCCTGTATTTTTGACATTCTCAAAAATGCCCTTTTTGACCTTCTGGCTCTTGTTAATGGTGAGGGAATGAGGCCAGGTTGAAATTTTTCATTGTGACAGCTTAGGAACAGAGGAACGGCGAGAGGGACAGAATAACGTACTGCCACATGGCAGCCTTGCGTAGCCGGGGATGCAACTTTTTCTTTTAATAGGCAACTCAAATGGCAAAATAACGTAACAAGGCAGGGTCACTAAATGGAGCGGAGTTGCTTGTCTTACTGTTGTCACTGGTTTTCCAATGGAGATGCTTTTCACTTACATGGGTGAAAGCTGAAGCCAGAAAAAATAAGAGTGGGTTTCCCCTCTTGGTTTCAGAGTACTCTGTCCCTCCTGTTGTCTCACTGCATCAAGTGAAGATGCAGGGATGGTGGGCAGAGAATGTACTGGCATCTACTGCATCCCCCGGGTGGCTGAATCATGGCACTTTGACTTCAGCGCGAGGGCAGCCAACCATGAAATGGGTCAAGACAATAAAAGATGCTCAGAAGTTCAACATTAGAGTTTAACTGTAGTCTGTATAGTATGAAAGCTGTAGCTTTATTCAAGAAAGAATATATATATGATCATATACATAGAAAACTCTCTCAATTTGCAGAGTTTTTTGTTAGATAACTATGCAAATGTCTTCGGACAATTATGCTTGAGGACAGGAATTAAGTAGTGCTCAGTTATCAGTGCATAAATTACGTGAGAGAAGGCTGAAAGCTTTCTTTCCATTACTGCAAATATTCCTGAGCCTGGCTGTCAATGTAAGGTCCCCCTTTATTATCTTTCTCTTTTTTTTTTTCTTTTTTTTTTTTGTTTTGAGGAGGAAAATCAAAAGACCCTTCAATCATAAAGGATAAAATACGTAGCAAGATATTCTTTCAGTAGTGTAAGCAGATATTTGAACAATGTTTTGGGAAGGAAAGCACTAAAAATACACATATGAGGGCTTAAAAGTGTGTTATGTTTGGGTTTCTGGGGATAAATAATTCTGGCATCCTTTTATAGGATCATAAGGTGTTTTCCTTTACTGTAATACTAACATGCATACCCAAATAGGAGTTTTTGGGCAATATTCAATAGTTTTTATGCAGTCTCATGTCTCAAGGGATGGGAGGGAATAAGCAGGAGGCCAGTGATGATTAACAGTCCGTATTTTGTGATTTAGAAAGTTTCTTTTTGCCTCCCATGGGTTTCTCTGTTTAGTTTTGAAGGAGCTAGTATACCTAAGCAGCGTGTGGTTCGTTTCTAAAAAGCTACATCGCATAGACAAAAACTTGCTCTTTTGAAAGAATATCTTAAAATAGCAGTGGAAAAATACCTCTAATATTAAAGCGTACTCCCTGTGGTATGATATACTTTGTTTACTGGTGAATATGGTTACTGCAAAAAGAAAACGGGCCGAGTGCATAGCTTTCTAAAAACAAGGAGAATCTTTCAGTTGGTCAGAGTTGGCATTCAAGCAAATGTTTCTGAAGTAGCCAGATGCCAATTACTTTTGTATTATAAAATTTCTGCATCCTTAAATTAAGGGATCATGACCATATTCTTTTCACTGGCTATTAATACATTACAACTTTTCTGTTATTGTTTAAGGAATCCCACAGTGTTGATCCACCTGACTTATTACTGCTGTACCTCTGGTTAATACCCAATGAAGTCTGAGGATGCTGATTCATAAATACAGAGCATAGTACAGCATAATTTTGGCTTTCTGCTTGTGAGTTTTGTTGTACTGCAATAGTATGATCTCCAGTAGCAGAGGCTGACTTCTCCAACTATGTCTGGAAACCCTATCATGTAAAGAAATGTAAATGGAAGATCAGCATGAGACAATGTATAGAAACAGTTGAGCAGTAATGAGCACAGTAATGAAATGCTGTGCGGTATTTGAGATGTCCAGGATTCTCTAGAAATAAACAGAAATTTTACCAATTATGCTTTTTGATGGACTTTGGTTGAAAAGGCATCCAGTGAGCTGGATCCCTCTATCTAAAGCAGTTTAAACTGGGCTCTTCGTTCTCATGAAGAATTCTGTCTGGCACAATGGATGGGGAGAGTCCTTTTAGTGTCCTTCCACATACCAATTTAAATGGTTAATTCCCTCACTCAATACGTGCACCCCTGCACATCTGGAAATCTGCTGGAGGCTGGTAGCAGAACTGGAGGCTGGTAGTTCTCAATCTTCTGTGAAAACTCAAATCATGTGAAATGGAAATATGGGCACGTTTTTGGGGGCAGATTTTAATGACAAGCTTGAAAATCAAAGTAGGCTTTCCAAGGTTTGTGGTAGTTCTGGATTGGAGCAAAATCTATACTGAATGGGGTTTAGTAGGTTTTATTCTAGAGTGAGTTTGAACAGAATGATTGTTGCAGTCACAATGGCTGAAATACAAGAAAATAATTGCCTCAAGCTCTAGCAAAACTGGGTAATTTTTCACAGCTCCAATTGTTTCACCCTTAGAGTCCCTTTTCCAGCCCCTGGTACAATAGTTCTTTACTCTTATTCCAGTAGAGCAGTAAGGACAGAGTGACTGTTGCACCTTGCCCACACTAAAAGACTGCAAGTCTATATATACATATATATATATACATATATATATAGTGTGTGTGTGTGTCTGGAGATCTCACGGTGGAGTGGGGGGGACTGTGGAAAAAAAAACCCAAAAGACGGGTTACTCACTTACTGAAGGAGAGCAGTTGGCCAAGCTGAAAACAGCAGAATAGCATTTCAGGCTTACAACCATTAACTGTGATATTTTGCAATGAGGTTTCATGACCTGTACTAGTGCAGTTTTTCATGTTCTCTGACAGCAAAGCATAAGAGCACTTGCGTTAGGTCAGAAGAAAGGTCCGGTGAGGCTGTTGTTTCTAACTATGAAAGAACAGAAGGAATGGGGCAAATACTGAATAATACATCCATTTTCCTCCCCACAATTCTCCATAACTAAATGCTACCAGTACCCCTGTGATTTCTCAGTTAAGTTTGTATCTGGACTATTTCAATTAATAGACCTGATAGCTTGCTTTGATTTTTAGACTTCTTTCTAAATTTTGTGAAACCTCCTGAATGGAGTTGTTTCTATATAGATACCCCAGGGTATTAGTTTTAGCTTTCAGTGCCTTGCTCTCTCAATCTACCCATTTAATTAACTTTGAAACCATTTATAGTATTGGCTTAGACAAGAAAGTAATAACGTGAATTATTTGTTTTGGTGTGCAGTGTTCCTTCTTTTTGCTAAGCAAATAGTTTCAGCTGTTCCAGAAACTTGAATTTCATTGCCTAAGGGATGACATAGATGTTTATGGAAAACTCTTGAAAGATCCTTCCTTCTGGTAAGGGTGAGAACAGATGGAATTATCGAATCATGGAATCATTAAGGTTGGAAAAGACCTCCAAGATCATCAAGTCCAACTGTCAACCCAATACTACCATGCCTACTACACCATGTTCCTAAGCACCTCATCTACCTGTCCTTTAAATACTCCAGGAATGGGGACTCAGTGGCTTCCCTGGGCAGCCCCTTCTAATGCTTAACAACCCTTTCCGTGAAAAATTTTTTCCTAATATCCAATTGAAACCTCCCTTGACGCAACTTGAGGCCATTTCCTCTTGTCCTATCACTAGTTACTTGGGAGAAGAGACCGACCCCCACCTCGCTATGCCCTCCCGTTAGGCAGTTGTAGCGGGCGATAAGGTCTCCCCTCAGCCTCGTCTTCTCCAGGCTAAACAACCCCAGTTCCCCCAGCCACTCCTCATCAGACTTGTACTCCAGATCCCTCACCAGCTTCGTTGCCCTTCTCTGGACACGCTCCAGCACCTCAATGTCCCTCTTGGAGTGAGGGGCCCAAAACCAAACACAGTTTTCAAGGTGCAGCCTCACCAGTGCCGAGTACAGGGGAAGGATCACTTCCCTACTCCTGCTGGCCACACTATTTCTAATACAAGCCAGGATGCCATTGGCTGCTTTGGCCATCTGGGCACACTGCTGGCTCATGTTTAGCCAGCTAAGCCGAATTAGTTGATTTGGATATATAGTAAGTGGCATAACAAGCAATTATTACAGGTCAAGTTGCCCTGTATGTCTTGCACGTAGGGTGTTTTTCATTTTGTGTTTATTTTAGTTTGTGGTTTGTTTTTTTGGTTTGGTTTTTTTTTTCTTTCCCATTCCCCCCAGATCAGTCCAAATTTGACCTTTGGAAAATTTCTGTCTTCATGTATTTGGTAGCTCTAGCAAGTCTTTATCAAACCTGTATGAGCTATGCCTTCTTCCACAAGCTTGGTTTTAACCAGATAAATTTTAACAGCATCTACAAAAAGATATTCCCTGGCAGAAAATGCTCCCTACCCTGTTTTTTTAAGTTTGAAGTCCCTATCCTACAACTTGCATATGGATGTGTGAAGGTGGAAATTGTTACACCTATGACAAAGTAAGACCAACGTGGTGGGGTTTTTTCCATCCTCTTTTCAGAAACTTTAGCTGAAATATGTCTCAAAACATCAGTGTGAGTACCTTGGAAAACTTAATCTCTGATTGGTAACTTGGCAAAGTTGTTAGGAAAAAGACCTTTTATAGTGGGGAAAAAAATACTGGTTAGTTTTTGATGTAGAGGCTTCCTGGCCCACCTAATGTTATGCAAACCAAGGAAGAAGGGACCCTATTTGCCACAGAAAATAAATGGAGGACTTCAGCAATCTGCCATAACATGCATTTTGGTGAAATGTCTGGTATACTCATAACACCAGTGAGCCTAATGTTCCTTGATGTATTTTTCCTTGAGATAACCTCTTGAGGCAAGAGAAGGGGGTTCTCTCTGTGTAGGCTGGGAGCTGATGTATAGAGAAGATAAGGGATTTGCTGAGGTTTACAGGCAGCGGGAACAGTTTCTTCTTAGTAGCATTCTGCTGTTCCCCTCAGAGGATTGTGGCTTTTCATATTTTTACATGATGGCAGGGATTCTCACAAGCAGTGGTGAACTGATGATTTACATGATAATGTATCACAGAACAAAAGCATTTAAGAAACTTCCCAAGAATTTTTGGATTTTGTAATAATTTACATCGAAATTACTTGTATAGATGGAACTCTTATTTTAGAAGTTTCTATAATAAGTTACTGAGGAGACACAATCTGATTGAAGAGTTAGATAGCACCAAATAATATTAAACCTGTCTCATCTTTAAATACCTTTAAACAAATTGTAGTAAGCTTTGCCTGCTACTACAGGAGAAAGAAATATTTGAAAAGCTGATGAAAATTTCAGAGAGCTCAATACAAGTGAGATGTCAGAGCAGCTAAACTGATGGATGGATTTTGAGAATAGTTTCATGTGATATTATATATGTAAATTCATACAAGATGAGTTTAATAATCAGTTTAATAATCAGTTTAATCCTGATTTCTCATCTGTTTCTCCAGGCTGGGAGGGTATGTTCCAGTGTCTAAAAGCATTCAGATACTTCTGTTCCCTTTGTCTCCACAACAGGTCGTGAGTAATCTTCTTGTCAGGTGGCTTGTAACAACAATAAGGCCTGCACTCAGTACATCTAGGATCAGTGGATTCATTTATTAAAGCAATGTTAGTCCACACCTAATGACCAGGAGATCTAGCTGTGCCTCTCCTTTTGCCTTCATGGGTAGGACTTCCCTATTTCCAAATATTTGGACTATGTATAAACAATTAAGCTTTTTTTAATTATTATTTATTTAAACACGGTATTTTTCAGTATCCTGGCTTACTCCCTTCACAAACAATGAGAACATCCCACGGGTGAGATCATCTCCCATCCAGCTCCTCAGTGATTAGCCAGAGACAGCCTCTCCTTGATCTGCCTACAATCCCAGGGAGATGCTAGTCTGGCGCAATGAAACAAATCAGATTTTGCTCACCTGTGGGCAAGGTGCCCTTGGCCCAGGCCATCTCCAGACCTCTGCTTTCTCTTCTTCTGATGCGCAGGCTCACATCTGTTGCCGTGTCGCCACGGGAACACATACCTCTGCCTTGAGCCGTGGGATGGATGCTGAGGACTGGGCTTCCTAGTGGGCCACGACCAGGAGAGATGCTAAGGTGTGGTGCAGCGCAGTAGATTTTATTCTCCCTTGTTATCCCATCTCCCAGGTGTGCGATGAGGTGACCAGCTGTGCTGCTTCATGCAAGTTCACAAATGGGGAAAGCGCTTGCGTTGCTGTGAAGGAGGCGTAACTATAAGGGAGCCTAAGAGTGGAGTTGCATGAATCTTATAGATGAGATTTGACAGGTCTGCATCTCTGGTGGTAAAATCCACCTCAAGAAAGGTTGCTGCTGTTGAGAAGTGGGGTCATCGCTATAAAGAAGTAAGTTAATTCCTTGTTGTGGGAATTCATGTTGTATCTGTATTCAAGCTGTATGCAGAAAATGTGATTTTTCAGGTGACGCTGAAAGAACTGTGAGTGAGTAAGCCTTGCATAAGAGGCTTAACTGTGGTTTGGATTTTCATGAACATAATGGAGTGCATCTTGGGATAACTTTTTGTGCTGATGCATGTGAAATGAAAAAAAACTTGTTCCCTAAGGTTTTCTGTAGTGCCCATAGCCCATTGCAGTGGTGGGACATTCAAATCCTATTGTAGCATGAAAAAAGTGAAAATATATCACCACCACCACTCCGTGTGCACACCAGTCCTGAAAGCTTTTTTTATTTATTTTTGCAGCTGGTTGAACTTCAGTATATTTGTGCTCTCAGTCTTTTGGTGTACTGCTAGCAATGTTGAACTATATAGTAGAGAGAGACCATCCACTTATTTTCCACAGATTACTGATCACTACTGTAGTATAATTAAACTTTAAGTGTATCTTTTTATTACTTTACCAAATCTACTGGGTAACATAGCCAAAATATATCAAAGTTAGTTTATAGTGTCTTGGTTATAAAATCCAGTAATCTAAAGATTGATCCTTTTCTCATAGGAAAGTACATTTCAACCTGCACCCCTTTTCTCTTGCCCCTGCTACACACCAAAGAAAGTGCCCAAGCTCTAATTTAATTCAAGGAAAGCTTAAACTTTTGTTGTTGTTGTTTAACAAAGCGGTGTTCCCTGCTTGAACACCACATGTTTCCTTATGGCAGGAAACCTTACTGAGGATGTGATATGCAAACAGCCCTGCATCCTGTGGTCTCTGCAACTGTTTGAATTCATACTGTGTTTGACCTATGGACTAGCAAAACTGCACTGCAGAGCCGTGCGATCAAACGGGCTGCTAAACAATACTGAATTCAATTAGAAAGCTCTTCCATCTGCCATTCTGCATTGTTTTGAAATGTGCCATGCTTCAATTTTTAAGAGACTGTTCATTATTGCTACAGGTAGTTTATTCATAAATTTAAAAGGTGAAGGAGCGGAGGGAGGAAGGCTAAAAATGTATTTGCTAAAAAGTAACTTAGAGTTTCTAGGACTCATCATTTAGGAGGGGAAGGAACTGCCCTTTCTAAAGGCGATCTAATCTACTATTTCAGTAAAATCTTGCAATTTTCTTAGTAATGGATTAAAGCACTAAAGTCAATGTTGTCTTCAGATACTGTTTTTAACAAGTATTTAATGCTGAATTACCCCCACAAAAGGGATCAGGCTAGCCTCTGTTGTTGTTGGGGTTGGTCTGTGGTTTTTTGGGTTAAGTTTGAAGCAGTTGAGAAGTAAAAAGTTCAATAATCTGTTACTAAGTACAATCCCCTCAGACTGGAGAATGTTTTATCCTTTTGATGTGCTTTTAATAGCCTGAGGTGTTTCTTTACAAGGCTATGCATTTTGTTCATAGATTGTGTGTGGCAAAGACAAAGCTATGTTACTTATGTTGGTAGCTTCTGGTTGTATTTTCTGCTTTCAAACAGCAGTTTGAAACTGTAATGTATGCTATTAGCTGGATTTTACTGCTTCATCTTGTGCATTATATAGCCCTAGTAACATTCACTCTAACTTTTCCTTGATTTTGGGGGGTTTGTTTTTGCATCTTTTAAAAAAGCTCATGGAAATATGTATTCCTTAATGTCTTCCAAGAAGATGTCATCTCACAGTTGGAAAGGCCATTTAGCTTCTGGGACTGACTTTCTTAGTGTCTCTTGTGATCCTTTTGTTGGAAGTTATTAGTTTTACAATAGTGGTGCTTCTGTTAAACAAATGTTGCAGAGAACAGTTTCAGATTTCCAGTTGATTTTAGGTGCTGTTGAATTTGAATATAGAAAAGTAATCATGTGGCTTATAACTGGTTTTCCAGTTTATCAGTTTACCTGTGTCGCTATCACTTTATATTAAATAGAATCGTTGCTCTACAGTTCTGCAACAGTGTGTGTATGCGTGTGTGTGTGTGTATATATGTATATAAATGTAATGGATAAATGTGGGGTTTTTTTTCCCATAAAAAGATGTTTTGTGGGGTTTTGGAGGGCATAGGGAAGCCTTTGCAAGGAAAGAAGAGAATGAGTGAAGGTTCTCTGTAACACGATGAAGTATTTTATACTTTAGGGCCTGACACTCAAAGGTGCTGTAGGTCCATATGTTTCTTTAAAATCATATGGGATTATGGATGCTCAGTATACTTGAAAATTCAGGTTGTCTGTAACTGGACTGTCCAGCCATCAAGGTACATTAAATTACTAAAGTGTTTCCCTTCCTGTCCTGTCATTAACTTAAAGGATTTTGCTCTTCTATCTAAAACTTAAGATAATACATCAAAACATGATCTAGATCAGTGTTTGTAAGGTATTTGGATACATGTGTAGAAGTATAATAGAAAAAGTTGAGTTTTCTATTAATTCTGTATTCAGGAGCGAGAAAATGTGCCACAAATGAGGCATGGGCTGTATGCTGAATGGTGAAACTTGGAAGAAATTTTGGGCAGGTGCCTTGCTGTTATCTTTCCTGTGTCTTGAATGGAACAGGAGTCCTGTGGAAAATAGCATTTGTGGTTGTATATTTTTGAAACTTTCTCACATTGCCAAGTGAGTGGAATAAAAATTGACATGTTTTTAAGGTGTTGAACAGTTGAAAGTCTGACGTAGAATTGAAGGCTGTGCCTAAGACTTCATGGCTTAGAGGGTTTTGAGAGTGCTTGCTAGGCTGAAGAGCATGAGCTGTGTGCAACAACAAGCTGATACACTAATAAATGTAGGGAAAATAACAAAACCTACCCCAAATCTCTGTGCTCTGAGTCAGTGATTGAATAGATAAATCCTATTAACCTTTCAATAGTCCCAAGCTAAACCTGTCCTTATCACTCCTATATACTCCCTGAGGGCATCTATTAAACTATAGTTGTTGCACATGGTATGTAAGGAGAAACGCTCAACTGTGGAACGTGGGTATCCAGCATTTTATCACTAGAAAAAATGTAGCTCTGTTCACATTGATAAATTATTAACCAGGCTTCTATAAATGTATCCTTAGCTTCTAAGACCTGTATTGGTAAATGAGGAACTTGGCTTTACGGGTCAGGTTGTGATGGGCTGGTGCTGTAGGTTAGCAAGAGGCAGCAGCAGTGGCAAGAGATACTACTGTTCGCATCTCCTGACTATGTTCCCATTGTCTGGGAGAGATGTGCTCTCCAGGTGAGGACATGAAGCCACCATCCCTTCTATGCTGGCAAACTTTGGCTACTTTGTGTACACTGGACCATCTCAGAGATGACTTGTCCCTCTCTGAGAGATCTTTCATAGATTTCCTACTGGAAGTGTGCATCAATTATGCTTTCCATTTCAAACCCAGACCAGTGAGTAGTTTGACCCTCACATAATGAAAAATTTTGATATCAAGTGGCATAAGCCATTTGTATTTGTATAAGTGTCTCTATTGCAAATGCAAACAAAAGGCCAAAACACTTACTATGCAGCTTGCTGGAGTAAATCTTGGCCAAAAGGAGGCAGAAAGCTGCTACAGAAAGGTCAAGTCATGATTAATATCCTGTGAGTGCAGCTTTGCACAGTCTTTCTCCTGAATAATTTCTCTTTTGCCATTTTACCCAAGAGCTAGTTTGCTACGTTGTCAGTGCCCACCACCTGTTCTTCCCAAAGCTTGGAAGAGTAGGTCTAGGGCAGGTAGATAGTCTGGAAGCCCACCTCCATGTTCTTGAACTCTCTTGCTTCTAGTGCCACTGAAACTGCACATCTAGCAGGGAAGTGGGAAAGAAGTATCAAGTATGGTAACAAAGGGAATCTGAAGTGAAGAGAAATGATTAAGGGTTTGTCGTGTCTGAGTAGGAGCTGCTTCTTGAGGAGGGCTTCTGTGATTCCTGCTGTTTGTACAGCACCCACTAGTATTATATCATGGAATTGCTTTGAACAGGTCATGGCCAGAAAGATAGATGAGAAAGCTTGTGATCCTTTTCTTATATTTGGCATAAAGTGTCACAGTACAGTGTATGTTAGGTAACCGTTACGGCTGAAAAAATTCAGGTAGCTAACAAAGACTGGTCGAGGCCTCAGGTCTCATAAGGCGTTTCTGCAATAGAAATCTGTATCTTCTGTCATGTAACTGCTAAAGTTGACTTTATAGGACATCTGCTTCCTTCTATTTTGGAGCACTTCCCACACAGTGATCCACTGTGCAGCTTTGAACTTCACTCCTCCAGCCCTGTGCCTGGCTGCTGCTTGCTGGCCACTGTTGAAGACTGTGCTGCCAAATCTTTGTTGCTTTTTGTGCAAATTAGACTGAAGCCAGACAGTCTGTTCAGCACTGGCAACTTCTGCTGCATGCCCTTTTCCCAGGGGAGATACATGTGAGGTACTCTATGGGCTGTGCTGAGAGGGCAAAGAGTGTTAAAATGGCAAGGAAAACCATCCCAGATGTTCCCTTTGTTTGATGGACAGTATTTTTTGAGGGATTCGTCACTTTTCTTGTTACATAGTGTATGAAAAAGGATGCTGATCCTGTGTGTGCTGCTGTCAGGCAGTGTATATAGGCTTTGGCTGAAGTTGCTCATGGGATTCACTGGGGTCCTAGAAGATCAGACAGCAGCGTGCAGTTCTTTCCTCACTGATCGAAGTGCTGGTCCTCATTCATAGACGATATGCAGGGCTGCTCCCCACAGACCTTGTGCAATTACTTTGAGCAGTCTCGGATAGACATTTATGTTAAAAATCTCACCTTGAGAAGCAGAGGGAAGCCTCCACATATTCTACTACCTTCTCTGCCCCGCTGAAAGTGATCCTCAGGGCTCTATGCACAACCCAGCCTTACAGGCAGACAGCAGCGTAACCTGTACAAGTGAGATTACATTTTCTAACTAGATTTTTGTGGGGTTTTTCTCCTGCCTGCCACAAGAATTTTGGAAACTGGTAGGCTTATACACACAGACTTCCCAGCCATGCTCATTTGGAGGTACACACACTGGGACAACGCATTGATGCATTTCATGGCAAGATTTAAGTGACTTGTTAGCTTTATTTGCTGTTTGTAGAGAAAAACATTGTAGCATTGTATTTAATGAAACACAAAACAAGGCAACACTCCAAGCTCATCCTACTTTCTGATTAAGCTGTTTATATCCTCTGGTAGGTTTCTGGACAAGTGTCCTTGTGAACAGCTCATTTTGTACTGCAAATGAGAAGCAGGGTGCATTTGCTCACGTGTTCTGTATGCCTGCATTTGAGGTAGTCATGCTGCATCCCCTTCACAGTCAGTGGAGAGAAATGAATGCTACTAGACAAGGATTCCTCTGACCTTTTTAAAACCTCATGAAGATGATGTGAGTCATGCCCTAGAAATGGCTATTTCTCTCTGATGCTTATAGAGTGGGGCCAGGATGACTGGGTCAGTAAATAAGAGAGATCATAGAATAGAATCATAGGGTGGTTTAAGTTGGAAGGGACATTTAAAGCTCATCTAGTCCAACATCCATCCCCTACACCCACTCCTTGGGCAGATGAATCTCCTAAAGATTTTTCACACCTCTACAGAGATAAGTCATATAATGTATGATTAGATACCTTTGGTGTGCGTGAAAACAAACTTATTTCTTTTCATTAAAACCTGCATTCAGTTGCTTTGTTAAATCAAATAGAAAGTTATTATTGTGCATGGTGGATAATGACTGTTCCTACACCAGACTGTTGTTGCAGAAAGGTACATGAGCACTTGGCATCTTACAGGCTGAAATAATGGAGGACTGGATTTCCCACCTCCCACACACCCGTATACGCATTTCCTCATTCAAAGCACTCGCACACAAGGTCCGGGTTCCTTTCTCCCCAAACCCAAAGAGGGTTTCACTGGCTTGGTGGGTGCTTTTCCAAATGGCTTCTCTTCTATACACTAGTGCCCTCTTCTCTGACTCTGTAGCCTGGCTACAGTTCCTCAGCAATCCTCCTGCAACCCTCTTGCAAAGCTCAGAGATCATTTCATTTTTCTTCATTTGTGGAAAAAGCAAATGACCAAATTTTGTCAAGTGAACTAAACCTCAGATTGATAGTCATGAGGTTTTTTCTGAAAAAAAACCAGTTGATCAAGTCAAGGCACCTACTTTGGAGTATTCTTAATTCAGCAGATTAGTGAAAACATTTGAACTTGAAGACTTACAAACAAGTTTATATTGAAGTTTTCTGACAAATCCTCATCCATTTCTGTGGAACATACTTGCTGGTGTTTTCTGATGAGAAACTTCTATTGGGGAAAAAAATCAAGCAAATCTACTGATGTTTCAGTTGATCCCTTGCTGCAGCTAAAAGGAATAGATTTTTTTTTTTTTTTTTGTAAGAACACCTTGTTAAGTAATGAAAATAATCCTCTTGTTTTACCATGCATTTTCTACTTCATGTCAGGTGGGGCTTCATACAGTAGTGCTGCAGTGCAGGCCACTGCCCCAGGGATCTCGCACACAGTTACACGTGGAGGCTGCTGCCCAGAGCAGCCTCAAGTCCCAGTGAACAGAGGGCCGGCGTTTAAGGAAGCTGGAGATGGGTTGTGACCAGATCACGGAGCAGCAGCTGCTGACCAGTAACAGAGATGATGGTGGCTCTCAGGTGTCCTGGGTGTGCTAGTTCATTCCCATCCTGTGCATCCTGGTGTCAAAGCAATCATGTCATAACATAATACGTATTAATTTAGGTTCTCCTAAACTTACTGTGTTGACAGTTGTAAGAAAAGCTAGTGGTTAGAAAGAAGGGTTAGGAAACTTGCTGGCACTGTATTGGGTTTGTGTGGCAAGGTCTTGGTAGTGGGGGGGCCTACAGGGGTGGCTTCTGCGAGAGGCTTTCTATTTCTAAGAGGACTCAATATCAAGAAGTGACTTCTTGCTCCCAAATGCCATGGCTATTTTAATGTGGGGAAAGGGTGCTACAAATTTTTAAAGGTAAATGGTAAACTTCCTTCAACTTCTCCTAGTTAAATTTCATAACTGTGAGTCTTGGTTAAATTTATAATTTACCCAGCTATCAAACAAAACTTATGTAAGGTACATATTAGAAGATGGTTTAAAACAGTGTATAAATCTGTTCTATTCTAGACCTTGGTTCATCGCTTTTCTTTCCATTTTATCACGGAAAATATAGACACAGGGAATAACTTAAACGTATTAAGGTAGAGTTCAGTACTGAATGAATACTGCCGCTGTGACTAAGCAATACGATTGACTCAAGCCCTAAGTCGCATTTTCATGGATGATTTAACATTGCACACATGTTTTTTTCTTAACAATAACAACAGTATTTTTCCTTCCTTCATTCTTTGGTTCGGATCTATTTGGTATGTTTAATTTTGCAAGCTGACGCATTGAATTTTATTTCCATTCTTACCCTGGGAGGTATTGCCTTTTCTGGTTAAATGCTCAGCCAGGAAAAGTGAACCATGTTTCAATGATGAGCAAAACAAAAGAAAAATGTTTCCACCCTGTTGTGTCATTCTTCCCGCTCCTCGCCTCCTGCTTGTAAGTATATTAGCTAAAGCAGTGTAATATAGAGAAGACTATTAGGTATTTGTTTATTCCAAAACATCCCCAAAGGGGCTTAATTCTTTCATTTCATTGCTTTGTAGGTTCTCTGGGGAGCGCGGGCTTGTGTTCACAAGCGAATGCCGTCTGGTGTACTCTCTACCTCCAGTCCGTTCTGCACTTGCTCCCCTGCCTGCATGCACGCTGCCTTTCTCCCAGTGTAGCACCCTTGAAAAATACCACAGGGCTCTTGGGGTAGCAGCCGCGTGGTCTGCTCCGTGGGGAGCTTTCACTGGGCAGCGGTGGTACCTGTTGCATGTGGCATGCACCTTGGCCGTTTGGGCAGCTGTGTGAGCCTGTAATTCTACCACAAGGAAACAGAAAGCATTGTTTTATCTTTTATTTTTTTTTTTAAATACTTTTTCATGTTACTTGAAGATTTTTGTAAGGGCTGAAAGACAAGCAGAGGGAGACCTGTAGTAGGGGTATGGTTTAATGAATGCTCAGACCGGCAGTGCTGAATTTAGTCTTGGCTCTCTTATTCCTATAATCAGGTATGTTAATTTACTGCTTTCTTACACAGTAAGGTGGAATACTTCATAGACTTAATGAGCTTTAACATTATTGCTTTAGTCTTTAAACACTTAAGATTTTGGTTTTGAAATGTTATTACACTAGTGCTAGAAACCAGATACAGCTCAAAGGCATTGACTGTGGTTGGAGAGAGATCTGTAGTCCTGTAGGCACATGACAGCTTTGCCAAGGCATTACCAGAAAGCTGGAATTATGCCTGACCTAAAAAACGAACTGCTTCTGAATTCATTGGGTTTGTTTGATTAATGAATCTGAGTTTTTCTGATTACTATGAAGTCAAAACCGTTTAAACTATGTGACTGGTAGAGAGGTAGGCTTAAAGAATCAAGAGTTTCAGCTTTTTTCTTGGCTTGTATTCATTCCAGTGCACTGATATGAATTTGCGTGATGGTATTCTGTACTTTTAATGTCTCTTCAAACAATGCTGCTGCCACTTATATGGACCCTTTCTTTAATGCAATATATGACTTGCCAGTTCATAAATCTTTCAGCTCTTATATCTAAAGATCTTTGAAGTTTGCTCTTAGTCAAAGAATCTGCTTACTATTTGCGTTGTAATACTGACTAGAGGTCTCACTTGGTCTAATCCATGTGCCATTAACTGAGAGCACGTTCAACAAATTTGGTTTGGTTTTCTTTTCTTGCCACTTGATTTCAGTGTCCTGACTCACTCTTCCTTACCTTGCAAATGTATTGGGTTAGTGCAACAAGCGTTTCCTGGTGCTTCAGTACCTGCTGGCACTTCGTTTGCTGACCTGGGCGTGTGAGCTCTGCAAACACATCGTTGAGAGATGAAGCAGGTTTTTCTTGCTCCTGTATGTGTTGTTTTGCAGGCGGTATGCTTAAGTTAAAACAAGAAGAGAGACAAGTTGGCCATTACACTCTCAACACAGTAAGTGTTAAATTCGTTAAAGGTTTTTGGTATGACAAGAACCTTTTTATGTTTTTCTGCCATTTTATTAGACTTAATGTTCTTCCCTTCCTTCTCCATCATAGGCTTGCATACAGCTATGGGCCTCAGAAAAGATAAAAGATAACTGAGGACGTGGACCATGTTTTGGTGACTACCTAGTTTTGAATTTTATTTCAGACCCACATGTGAATGAACTCGGGATACGCAGAATTTGCGTGTTTTAAGCAGCACGTATGTGAAACGTGGCTCTCTTCATTGGAGTGTCAAAGCTGGGTGCAGTGGATCCAGATAGAGCATGCCGTGATGCATGGTGCCAGCATGGAGTTGGGAGATGGGAACTGTGGCCTCCTGAAGCGTGCGTACGAGGCAGCCGTGCCATCAACCCTGCTCCTGCTTTGTTTCCAACTTGGCCATTGTGCCTCGTGAAGCTTTGGTTCAGGCAGTGGCTGGTGCCTTTTCAAAAATCGATATATCCCAGCTTCTCATGTGACAAAAGCCAATTACAGTCCACCACGCTATGCTGCGTTTGGCTACTGTTGGTAGGAATTTCTTTACCGGTATGGAAATACTGTTTGTGCCTGTCCCGGGTACACCGATGCTAGTAAATATGTGTAGTGCAGACCACATTTCTGTGCTGGGAAAGAACTTCCCACCAACAGTTGGTGAAGGCTCTGCCAGTCACACAATGCAGGGTGATGCTGTGGTTCCCGTACCAGTGCAGTCAGTGCATGTGGAAAATGCTGCCTCTGTTGCTGAGTCACTAAATTGTTCCACGTACTGGCCTCTGGCTAAGTAAACATAATGGCTTGGCAGTGGGAGTAATTTCTCGCCTCAAGCAATTTGATAATAGCGCCATTGAAGAAAAGAAGATAATTCCTCTCCCTTCATCTCGTCTTCCTTTCAGCTCTGCCTCTGTCTCTTGGGAGCAGGATGCTTCTCCTCCTTCCTGAGGAGATGGAGGAGAGATGAGAGGAAAGCATTTTGGAGCACGGATGAAGCTGTTGATTTGCTGCGTTGGGGAGGACACACGTGGCAGTGACAGTAGTGGTCACTGCACCTGCAGTAACTACAAATGCAGCTGATTGCAGGGGATTCACTGTATTTCCTGAGGCTCTTAGCTAACATCCCTCACAGAGATTCAGCTTTGGGGGTGCTGTTATTTCTAATTGTCACAAGCAGCTGTGCTAGCAGTTAAGCAAAAATAAATGGCATATTCTCATGTTCTTCCCCTCTGTAATGCTGTTTCTCTCTCCTTTTTTTTTTTTTTAACGAGCCCTAAGTAATTCTTTTGTCTCAGGAGGGTGAGCAGATGCTCTCTGGATAGATATGGTACCTGTGTACAGTGGATGCAGGTATACTGCAGGCAGGATAAACTGCACCTTATTACTCAGTTGTGTCTAATTTTGCTGTCATGTGCTGGCAAGAGTCTGTTATTTCTAACGTGTCTTCCCTCAACAATAGCTTCGGAGAGGAAGACTCCATTCAAGAAATCCCTTTCCACAGGGACAAGAGAAGTGGGAAAAGCACGTGGATAGGCCCCATGAGCAGTTCTCCTACCCCTTTCCATGAGGCAAGGGAAAACAGCCACATACTCAAGAGGCTCCCTTGCGTACCGTCTTGCGCTTGTGCCACTCCATTCATTCCCCCTCCATTACTGCTCCCTTTGCAAGGGCGGTATTAGATCATTGCTTTACTCTGAGTTAAGAAATTAATGTTCTATCTCCATACTGAATGTAGATTAGATCTAAGCCCATGCTTTTAGGTGGCTTTTGCATTTTTTCATGTGTCCTAATTTGCATTTTAGCACTCCTCAAATGCTCTGTTGTATGAAATCTTCACTTGGTTTAAGATGAAAACAGCTATGTTTCCTAACCAGCCACAGGGCTGCTTAATAAAACATACGAAAGCTGTTAAAAGGAGCATTGCCACTTTCTAAAAGCTGACTGGCTGGTTTTGTTTTTAAACCGTTGCTTGGTTCATGATTCAGCTTTTGTCAGCTAATTTATTCTGGACTATTTAGAGAGAGCAAGCAAAAAGTAGTGCAGGAAAGGAGAAGAGCAAATTTTCCTGTTAAATTTTAATGTGAAACACAGACCTGGTCTCTAATCATGTGTTGTCTAAAGCAGGGAAGTCTTAAGTGGTAGTTTGTTAAAAACAGTATCTCATTACTCATTAGTCTCCTCTTCTATAAAGCAAGTGTTCCTGCTGGTTTTGCTATCACTGCTCTTTTTGTTTAACAACTACGTGTGTAACAGAAATGCCCACCATTTACCACAAAAGGTATGGGAGCTAAGCCAGATGGTCTCCTGCTGTGAGGTAGGTGATGTTTTGGTACCTCTTGTACCAGCACGTGGCAGAATGAAGGCAGTGGTATCAGAGTTTCAACAAAGAATTTGTCTAATCAGGCAGGAGTGAAGTAGGATGCAGGGACAAAGGATTTTTTTTTTACTAGACCTGCTTAGTGTAGGGTAAAGATACCTGCACTATCTTCAGTCCTAAAAGATAGCCTTGCAAGAGTAACATTATCTAAGAATTGGGAAAACTTGGCTTATGGTAAACTTGACAATATTCTGCGTTATTCTTTATATTGCAAACTCTAACATAGTTTTTGTTGTCTTTACAAACAAGACTATAATAATTTCTATTCAAGATTCACATAGCTCACCTAGAAGGTCAGCAGTCAGCATGAGATAGCAGAATTTTGTTGGCTGGACCGCTGTCTGATGAGTCTGCTCTAGTGTTTCCAAGCCAGTGTCATCTGACATGGAAGGCAGTGGTAACTCAGAAATTGGTTGCAATGTCAGATTGTGGCAGTGAACAGTGAGAATAATTCTTCCATTCTCTCCTTCATTAACCTCTTCTTGCGTGCTTCCACTCATCATGCCTTCAAACCTCTTACCACTATCTCTGGTGCTGGCCCCTAAATCCAACCTCTTCCCCACCTATTCCTGAGCATAGCCAGGGGTTGCCGTGATTGCCTGTTGATCCGTGGCTCGGAAGGATCTCCATTCATGTGGGGTGTAGATCCTACCTGCAAGTGTTGCCTCTGCTGCCAGTGGTGCATGTTCTGTAGTTTAGGATTTCCTCACAGGTGAAAGCTGTAAGAATCTTAATGGAATGATCTTTCAGCTGATTTACATCTGGCACAGGAGAGTATAGCGCTCCTAAATTTTAAGTCCATCTAATCTGACAGTTTGTGATCTCATCACCCTTAGCAGTGCTTAGTTCTGCTATGGAGTCTGTGTATTTGACCCCATGCCTCAGGTGGCAAATGAAGTAACTAGATTCCCAATTATGGCATGTAACCTTGGTAATTTTGGGTTTCATGTGTGCCTCCCCGTATTGAGAGAAAAATCTTCCAGGATTTTTATTTTTTATCGCCTATTCAAGGATAGGTGGTACACTTAGCCAAAGGGAATTTCTATGGCTTTTGGATATTCTGATAGGAGTACTAACTTCTTCAGAGTTAAAAGAAAGCTCAGAAAATATTGCTAGATGTCAAGTTAATCTTTTGAAGTGTTTTTTCTCTCCCCTGAATTCCCAGTATCAGAATACATCTTCTAAGGTACAGCGTTCTTGTCAGCCTGCGTGTCATACCACTGCACTGTTTTTCTGCAAGAGCCATAGTTACCTGTAGTGCATCATCAAGACCACAATGGTGCTATCAGAGACCATTTTTAACACTTTTATTGTCCTAAATTTCTGATTGTATTGCCCATTCTTTCCTCTTAGCCTCTTTGTGTTCCATTTTTCAATAAAACTTGCTTTTTTCCTCAGTTAATAAAAAAAAAGAAGTGTGTCAGAATAATGCTGTGTGTCACCTATGTTACCCCTGAAAGGAAAACTTGCAAACAGAAATTTGGAGCACCTTGATCAGCCAAGCAACTTAGCTTATTCTCTGACTGCTGAACTTGGCTCTGTGAGTTTTGTGCTGGTGCCCCATGCTCCCCAACGCATTGATGTTAGCATCCAGTTGGGATGAAAGTACTGTTTTCACCAGGCATTTTGCTAGGCAGTTCAAGAAAGAAGCTAGCCTTCTTGATGGTAACAATGTATAATCCATGTGTTGGAGTGCTTCCTTTTGCTTATAAGTGACTTGGCTTTATAGTATTAATATAAACACCATTTTCAAGAATTTAGGCGTAAACATAATGGTCCAGTGTTTTTATTTTTTCTACTAAACTAAATGCAGAGAATTAAAGTAAATTTTTTCCATGTGTGTTTTTATTACTTGGCTTTTATGTGTTTAAGATGGCAATCTAGCCAGAAGTAGCAGTCTGTGGTTTGTTTGTTTCCTAATTTTCAGTAACAGTGAGCTCATAATTGGCAATCCTGACTTGTATTTCTGCCTTGCATTGACTTGTTGTGTGCTTTCAGTTTGTGTATGACCTTTCTGTCCCATTTTCTTCCCTGATGAGAGTGACACTGGTAGTAGGATCTGTATTGCAGAAACAGTACAATTTATTACAGTTTTCTTAGGAAAAAAAAGGAAAAATAAATGAAAATACTTATATGCCACTTGTGTGTATATTATGATTGTTTTTTAATTTCAAAAAAATTAATTGAAGCAGGTTACAAAATACGAGCATGGGAATGCCTTCTGATATAAGACTAACATAAGGAAAAATTTCCTTTGAACTTAAATTGTGAGCTTTGTTTCTTTTACTAATAAATAGCCAGATAACTGGGGGAATGGGGTATTTTAAAAAATCATATTCTGAAGTAGCTGGTGAAAAGCGACACAAGAATTTCATTTGATGCCATTGGCAACAGTATTTGTTTCTTCAGTGGTTGTTAGGAAGGGAAGCAGAAGGATGTCTGGTCTTACACCTATAGTTCTCTTAGTCTGTGAACACTACTTCTTCAAGTCTCTGCGCTATTTATCTTTGTCAAAACCTTTCCAAACTGTTGAAAGCTAGGGAAGCAAGGGCTGTTTTAAAAAAACGATTAAATTTCTTAAAAGCTGTTTTAGTCCTTCCAGCATGCATAATATAAAATAAATCTGCATTATCTTATAGCATTGCATTGGAACAGGCTGCCAGAGAGGTGGGGGAGTCATCGTCTCTGGAGGCGTTCAAAAAACGCGTAGACGTGGCACTTCAGGACATGGTTTAGTAGGCATGGTGGTGTTGGGTTGACGGTTGGGCTTGATGATCTTTGACGTCTTTTCCAACCTTAATGATTCCATGATATGTGCACCTATGTATGCACATGCATGTATTTGCACTTAAGTATGATGATGTGGATACATTTTTTTTGTATAAATGGTTTTATGTTTGTATACTGCATATAGTGTGTATGCTTCAAAGTGCAATATGCCTCCATTCACATAGCTTAATTTTTTTTAAGAAGTGTCTTGGAGGTCATGCCTTGTTTTGATATGAAACTCTTATGTTTACTTATGAGACTGTGAGGGCTGGGTGTTCCAACCAGTTAACTAGAAGGTTTAGATATTTTTCAAGTAACTTCTGGTGACCCTTTCCAAATAGGGTCAAGTTCAGAGCTCCAGTGTGGACTAGGGTGTCTCTTTTGGTTTTGTTAGGAAGTTGTTTTCTGTTTAGAAATTATTAAAAAAAAAAAAAAAAAAAAGGTGAAATTTGTCTTACTTTTGTGTGGCTGCGTGTTAATAAGTCACTCTAAGCTCTTGCTGTATTACTGGAAGGGATTGGGCCTTTCTAGAACATGTCATCCTAAATTAATTGCCTGGAGTAAGTAAATAAATCACTCCTTCAAAGTTCCTATTTCTCTGAATTGACTATGAAGCGAGTGTAATGGATGACTTGCCAAGATACCTTTAGTTCCTTCCTCTTAAGCCCTTCCACTTCTTAACTTTAAAGCAAAAGTAAAAATTATCTCAGGGAAATGAGTAGAATCATTCGTCCCTCTTGCCCCCAAGATTATTATTTTTAGGATGGAAATATTACAAGGTGAATATAGTCATCTAAATATATTACAGTAGGAAGGTAATTGCAGAGCCCTTGTGGGAGCATAATAATCAAACATTAGCGAGTAAATAAACATCATAGAAAACATGATGTCTAAATGGCCTCTGAGATAACCCGATAGTCTGCAAGCCATTCTTTGGTGGCTTTCAACCCATTGCTAAATTAAGCCTTTCTCAAATCAGACCGTGATGGTAATGTCAAAATCACCTACACTTGTTTGTTTTGACTTTTAGGTAGTGTGAAGTAAATATACCCAGCTATTTTGTGGCTCCAAACTACAGTTATGCCAGGAAGTTGATCCTGCAGCTGCTTGTGGATGCAGTTTGAAGGCCTGCAGTGTGCCAGCGAGCATCGGCCGGGACGTAAGGGCATTCAGTCACCAGGAAAATGACTGGCTTTCTTCAGTAAGAAACAAAGAAGAAACCTTTATTTCTTGCGTAGCTGGAAGGCAATGCAATACAATCTTGACAGCTGGTTAACTTAAAGAAGCATTTTTCAAAATACCTCTTGACTGTGTGGATCTTGTAACTCTGACACAAGTGTGCCTTTGGACTTGTGCAAATAAATCATTGGAAGAATTGATTGGGCAAAGCAGTAATTGAAAGAGTTGCTGTTGAAGAATCATGACGAAGCACTTGGAGATCATCAATTTGTCATTTTTGTTGGAACATGAAAGGGAAACAATATTAGGAGTTTTGAAGAGAGATGAGTATCTGAAAAAAGTTGAAGATAAAAGGATAAGGTAACCCTTTTCATTATTGTTTTTAAAAATACGGTCCATAGTATAGATATTTTTGTGGTACCCAGTGAAGATATTCTAGATGCCTCAGGAGAAGGATGAGTGTTGAGAGAGGTAGCACAGTTAATTATAAGTTGAAGTGTGTTAAAAAGAAAATTGCTTGCTAGTGTGGCCCTCTAAACAAAAGACTGTGTTCATTGCTTCAAGGCAGAAGAGTAGCAAAGATAACAAGTGCAAAAATACACAGCAGTGGTTTTTAAATTTCAGATTCTGTAGAATTTGCCTTGTTTGGCTGAATTTTCCCCCTGTGAATGGAAGTCTTTCGTAAGGCTCTTGAACTCTTTTTCTCTGAGAGGAGCTGTATGCTTTGTGCCTTCAGAGCTGACTGCGGGAGGGGAAGTTTGGAAGGTGCCACGGGGAGATAAAGTAGGTGTCTGCCTCTGTATGGGAGCCCATACAACATGGGGCAAATGTGAGATAGTGGCCTTTTTCTTTCTGTTGCGGTACTTACAGAATAGGGAGGACGAGGGACACTTCATTTTTCAAATGGCTTAGATTTACTAATAAATAAAACTGAAAATCTCAGGTATGGATCTCAAAAGTCGATGATGGGAGAAGTAGAGCCTCGGGGTATTAATAGAGTCCATGTGTTCTTTTCTGAGGACAAAAGATAAAAATCAAAGTTCAGAGAACAACGTGTGGAGGCAGGCTGAGAGTCAGCTATTTTAGATGACTCAAATTCAGTTAGTTAAGTAAGTATCAGTTCTGCAAAGGTCCATATGTTTTTCCAGTACGTTGTTGCCATTTCCTCTCACTTCTCCCCACTGCCCTTTTAAACTTTTATAGAGTGCTGGTTCTGAGAAGCAGGCTTAGCGTGGATGTGTGCAGCACTTGGTGCTGGCGAGGCTGCTGAGTGTAAGGGATGACACAGGGAAGATTTCCAGCCTTTGCTGGTTTCTGTCCATATATTCCAAGGCCAGGCTGCATTGTTCTTCCCTTTGATTTGCTAAAAAGCATTTTAGACATTGTGCGTTGCAGAGATGTACATTCAGCACCTGCTGTGGCTTCTTTTGTATAAAACTACTATTTGGAAATCCATGCGCAGTTACCCACCGGTTTTGGAAGTCTTTCTACCTTGAGAGAACCAAGTTGAAGTGCAATTAACTGGGGAAATGTAGTGGCTCATCTAAATGGAGTGGGCTAAAACTGGTTGCTGCTTCTGCTGCAAGATTGAAAGGAAAGGTGTTTCTTTATGGTGTTGTGGGCAAATCAGTCATTTCATTGCCTTCATGGTTTGTCAGATGAAGAAGAAAACAGATCACAAGAAAACAGATGGAGCACTGTTTGTTCCAGGCATTGCGCTCTATTTTGTAATAGGATAAGCATTTCAAAGTAAGTATTGCAGTTTTTTGAGGTGGTGGCCTTGGAAATGTGTGACGTGCCCATGGTCATTGATCACAGGCATTGATATGAAGTGCAGCAGTGTATCAGATCAGTAGCTTCTCAAACCCCTAGAAAGCTTTCTTTTTTACTACTGCTGTTTCCCAGTCTCAAGTGGAAAGTTGAAACTCCTGAGGTTTTGTGGGGGTTTCTATGTTTGCTTGGTTTGGGGCTTTTTGTTGTTGTTTTTTTAATGTCTTAAAACCCCTACGTTTTTGCTTTTTTTGGCACTACTGGAAGTCACTTTGCCAAACCTACTGAGGTTGAGAACCCAAGGCACCTCTGGAGGATGAGATTCAGTAAAGCGACAGGTGGTATTGGCTTATCTGTGTTTTGGTAGCAATGGAAAGAGCACCCTAAGAAAAGGCTGAAAACAAAGTTAATCTGAAATATAATGCTAATTAGGATAACTAATGATGCAATGTGATGCTTATGCATACTTCTAGCACCTGTATATGAACCAATTGGGTTTAGATTCAGAGTATATTTGTCATGAGACCATACTGTGCCTGATAATGGTGGAATCTAGTCTATAAAAGACTTCCAAGATATGCGAACTATAAAGACCTGGGTGGGTAACTGCCTCCTAGGAGACTTCATAATTTTTCTTTCTGAATAGAGCTTGGCAAAGATATCTTTAATTATGGCTTATAAATATACTTCAGAGGAACATTTGTTGTCTTTGGAATTCCATTTGGTGCAATCTGTTGTAAATGTTATTGAAGTACTTTGCAGGAGAACAAGTCCCTTTGTATTTATTTTCAAGGCATTTTTCATTCTGGCAAGATGCTTACTTGCACATTGTACTGAAGAGTTTTTATTAGTCTGTTCCACTCTTTCTGGATCTATCTTGATAATTGTTTTTTCTGTTCCTATTAGTCTTCAAAAGCCATTGTAACTTGAAAGGGTCTTTCTATTCAGCATGAAAGTAATAGTAAATGTAGGAGGATGTCCTAATAATGAAATTGTTAAGAGTTATTTTCGCTATCACTGCTTGTACTTGTGTTCTGGAGTACAGGTGGCTGTTCTTGTATTTTTATTTGATGTACAAATATTTCACCTACATGTGAGAGAAACACAGAAGGCGGCAAGTACTCTTTTTGTGATCTAGTTTTGACAATACAAATAAGCAACCTGCTTAATAACTATTAGTATTTATGTTCTTAATTTTGTGTGCATCTTGTGTGACTGGAAATTATCTTTAAATACTGATTTAAAGCTGTTAATAGATTACTTGTACAAATAACCTACAGTGATCTAAACATTGCTCTACGATGCATTTGACGTCATTTGCCATTATTTTTGGGTGAAATAATTAAATTACATAGAGCTAAGATAGCTAAAAATAGTGAACTTGACCATACTGAGGGTGAAAAAGTAGGAGTTTTTTTTCATATGTGAGTTGCTGGGAGAAACTTGAATCCAGATAATGTCAGTCAAGACATTCTGAACTGAATGTTTTGGACTGAAACGTATCTTTTTCCTTATTTGCCTATCCTCTTACTATTTTTAAATAGTTTTGTTCTTTTAAGACCCTTTTTATGAAAACCCATATCATGTTTAATGTGTAGTGTCACGAGTCATGAGATCAATACTAAATCAAAAGAATGTATTTGCTGAAAGAAGGGTGTACCAGGTATTAGGTGTGTTTCATCTAACTGTTGTTGGTTTGTTTCTGTTCCAACAGCAGCCCCACTGCATCCTCCCCAGCTGTGGTATTACACAGGGAACTGGGCCTGATGGTCATAGCATTTTGTGTTTGGAGCTACCTTGTCATCTCAATATTTTTATGCTACCACGTAACAAACACACGTGACACACTTACTGCTAATGTACATTGCTTTCTTACCTTGGCTATTTTCCTAGACAGCATTTAAAATACAAAGGTTCTTTTCATTCTTCATGAAGCAAAGCTGTGAATACCGTGCTTTTAGAAGAGGAGATACTAGCCTAGTAATTGCTGAACTGAGAAAACAAAAAGGAACATGGCAATTTCTTCCAAGGATAAGGCTTTATTTGGTTATTACTTGAATCATTCCCTCAGCACTGAGGTTGCCAGAAGTTGTGTAAGAATCGCACCAGCCCCAGATCTGTATTGACAAGGAAAGTTGGCATTCCTGTCTTTTCAGTCAACTAAAATGGCATCTTATCAGTCTGAAGAGATGCACAGAAGCAATTTAGGGTATTAACTTCATTACAAGATAGAAGAAACTGTTAGCATGGATACCACCATGTGGTAACTACAGGCAAGTACTTTAGGAAAAAAAAAAAAAGTTTGAGTAATGGAAATGGGAATTGACTTATCTGCTGAGTATACATTTGGACTTCTTGATAAGCACAAAATGATTGCAAGATAGTATATAGTGTGGTTAATAGTCTGTGTTTTTGCAAAACTGCCTATAAATATTTGAAGGAAGAGTCCTTCTGTTAAAGCATATTGCTCATCCATACGTGTATGGGAAGTTAGGAGGTTGCTTGTCTGGCAGCTATCTCATTTGTCAAGTGAATTTAAGACATTGTTATTCTTTGAACCAGAGAATTTTCCATCAAAAGTAGTTACTATTGCAGTGCTCTAAGGGTAGAGATGCCTGTTTTGCTCTTCAGTGTTCTTTGAGAATGAATATCCTCCATTGGTGAAGTAATTTCTGATGGTGATTAATTCTCATACTCTGGGTACAATTGATTTTATCAAAGACTAGTAAGAAACCAACAAACAATTTGCTTTTTTTTTTTTTTTTTTTAAATCCTAGTCACAGTTTTTAGTTGAGAGGATGAGGGAGTTACTAAGAAAAAGGTTCATCTGTGGAAGTTTGTCATCATTACAGTGTCCAGTGTCATTTCGGTTCCTGTGCCTCCTTTCCTTCTGTTCACTGGCTTCCATTCTGCCATTCATTATGCCAGTTTTCTTTTCCTTTGCAAATTCATTCTTTGCCTTTCCCTGTTGCCTTTCGTTGTCACCAGTATAGCTTCATACTTGGATATTCTTAAGACAGTTTTTATCATACAGATCTGTTACATAAGCAAAACGTGAAAATCTGTGCTTATAAAATAGGAACCTAAAAAATGCTTCAGATACTCAAATGGCTAGATTTTACCATGCAAGATCTCAATGGAAATTGGTAACAGCCCATCCTTTTGTGAATTGTCAATAATATTTACTGTTACTTTCCATATGTTGTGTCAGACAGTGGAGGGAATCTGGTTGAATTTGGAGGAGGTACTGGGAATCAGTCTAGGGAGGAAATGTTTTTTATCCCTTAGTCTCCAGAAGTATGTTGATACCAGTTCCTGCACAGAAAAATTCTCTAGTGTCTAAGTTAACAGCTGCAGAGCTTCAGAAGGAAGATGTGTCAACTTGTCTGTGCAGGAAACAGAACTGTCTTAAGAACAGGTGCAAGACTGGAGGAATTTCATAGATCTAAACTTTTTTCCTGCTGAAGTCTTTAATTATAGTTGGTTGAGGACCTTTTTTATTTTTTAACCACAATTTTTTGACTCTTTGAACTCTGGCAATTTATAATGGTAAAATAAAATTAGGAGTACTTGGATTCTGCTACTCTACATCTTAAGATGAAAAAGGCTTTTGAAATGGGGAGAAGGAAGATGCAGGAGAGATCTGAAAATCAAACTGAGGAATCATTTATGCCATTGCATTCAACAGTGGTTTTTCAAAATAGGGAGAGGAGATTAAGTAGAAAAATTTTCCAAATAAAAAGCTTTCCAAAATCCTACTGAAATGAAAAAAACCCCATCAGTTTTGTATTAAAAAAAAAAAAAAAGATACCTGACTAAAGCAAGTGGATTGTGCTTACAGAGTTAGAGGAAATGATGGCATTCATTTAAGTGAATGGCTTGAGCACAGAGTGTCTGGCAGCAGTATAGCTATTGTATTTTTCTGTATTTGGGAAATAAATGTTCCCTAGGGTAAAGCATACTATTAAGAAAAAATGGATCTGTTAAGGCTTCTCATTGCTGCTGCTTCTTCAGAGGATTATAAAGGTTTGGGAATATTTTTATCTCTGGAAGCTGCATTTGTGATGGAATGAGCATCTTTGGCCACCTCATGACTTTTGGCATCAGTAGGGAAGAGTCAGACTCTTTTAGGGCCTCTTTTGTGCCTCTTGCAGGTGGTGGGCAACTGTGCCAAGAGCTACAACTGCTCAGTGCTCCTTGGTTTGGGTTTTGTAGAATTGTGGTCCTAGCTGCCTGCATTTTTTCCCCCTCATCTTTTCAAGGCATCAGGTTTTCATATTTACTTGTTAGATGGACTTCATTTAGGATCCAGGTAATTTCTCAAATTTGGTGTTGGCTAAGTCTTGTTTGTTTGTTTCCTGCCTTGATGTTTTATATAGGCCTTTTAGGCCCCATTTGGAAAGGCTTAGATTAAGTGATTCTGCCTGGACGATGTCCTGTGCAACCTGCTCTAGGTGAACCTGCTTTAGCAGGACGGTTGGACTGGATGATCTCCCGACGTCCCTTCCAACCTCTGCCATGCTGTGATTTTGTGATTTCTGGAATACTAGTTACAACAGAACTCTTCTTCAGTGCACTTAATGTATTTTCTCAGACAGTAGAGGGATCTTAATATAAAGTCACAGTTAGAGGAATGGCTAAATATTCTCCTATCCTTGGCAGTAACAAATTTCTTTTTAATAGCTATCTTCTATCAAACAGCTGTTGTAATAGACGGTTTAGAAACTTCATTGTATGATAGGTTTCTTTTTTCCCAGCAGCTTATAAAATTGGTTTCCACTGAGTTTATTTTCTCTTTCATATTAATAGGAGAGGTTTGATAAAGATTAATTCTTGTTTAATATTTGAGATTAAAAATATCTAGCTGCATGGTTAGATTCCTTTAAAATTAAAGGGAGCTCAAATGTTAGAATGGCAAAAGGAGATTGGGTGTTTATAATACAGCTGGTTCCTGTCTTGGAGAATAAAGAGTCAGTCAGTCCAGCTACGTGCTGCACTTGTTATCCCTTTTCAATATTGTGTAACTAGTGCAGTGAGGCTGTAGTTTTTTAGAGGCTGTTATGATGATGGATCTTTTCAGATCTTTTCAGATTCACCCACTTCCTCCTACTCTTCCTGGCCCTTGAGACATTTCATTCTTTATTTTCATAAGGTCTGAACATGTTTGTTCAAGTCAATCAGTAGTTCAATTCAACTAATAATATAGGGAATCCCAAAAGAAAGTTCATATCCAGTATATCTGTCTATACACTTTTCTTGCTTTTTTAATTTTTCTATTTTATTGGTATGATTAAGTGAGCGGAGAAGCTGTGGGTTGATTTATTTTATCTCATTTCTCTGAAAGTCATCAGAGGCAGCTCTGTATTAAAAAAACAAGAAAGCAAACACTTTTCAGAATTCATGCTGTTGGCAGATCAATTATCATCTGATAAGAATTCATGATTTTGTATTGCATAAGCAGTGGAGAATACTGTTGCAATCACCACTACTGGATAGTAGAAATAATGCCTTTTTAATGTCAAAAGAATATTGTTAAGTTTTTCAGCATTGATCTCTAAGCAAGCTCTTGTTTAAAAATGCACTGTTTATTGGTTTGGGCTGATAGAGATATCCTTATTTTAAACTGGAACTATTTAAAACACAGACTTTGTGCCCAGTGATGCCCAATTAAGCACTGAAAGTTGCAGGGGGAGGGAGAAGGCTGGAATGGAAGGAGTTCAGTGAAGGTTTTGTTTCAACATTAGACACTTGGATGCAGTCTATGGGCCACACTGATAATTACCAAAAAGATGGCATTGTACTGCCCGTGGAGTTCCTGAAATGCAGTGGGTCACTGTTGATTTTATTTTTTTAAGTAAAAAAGAGCCACTAGAGATAAATCTGGTACGAAAATTGAGCCTTTGATAGTGCTTAGTGTTTTAACCCTTTTGAGTTTTGAGGATTAACAATATTCATCTGCTGACACTGTTACCCTGACACTTGGGCAAGGTTCAGGTTGTTGTTTTGCATGCAGATGTTCAAGTCCCAAAAGAAAATGGAACTGAATTGTATGTGCCCCTTTAGTTCTATGGTACATGATTGACCAAATCTTTGCAAAACTGAATAAAAAGTGAAGATTCAGTTGTCTCTGAAAGACTACCTCTATTGAGCATTGGCTGGCAGTTCTACTGTCTAAAAACTTTGTTTCGACATGAAAAAGATGAGGTAGAGGGAGAATGACCAATGATGAAGTAAAGTGGTGGTGGTCCAAGTTGGCAAGCAAATTAGGTGGGGTGGGGTCAACAGGAGAAACATTGTAATCAAGAAAATGGGGTGGCAGGGAGCCTGTGTCAAGTATATCCACATAAATTCACCAACAAGGAAGAACAAGTCAGAGATGGGAAGGTTGGGGCAGCCTTACTGCAGTCACCATGAGTGGAGTTCAAGATCGTGAGCGGAGGGAAAGAAGCAAAAAGGATCGCAACTCTGGACTTCAGGAGAGCAGATTTTGGGTTGTTGCCAGGGACTTGCTGGGAAGAGTCTCATGGGAGACTGTACTGGGGAGAAGAGAGGTCCAAGAAAGCTGGTTGGAGTGGGTTTTTTTGGTTCCGTGTTTTTTTTGGGTTTTTTTTTTTTTTTTTCTTTTCTTTGGGAGGGGGTGTTGTTTGTTTGTTTTGAAGGATTGCCTCTTCCAAGCTCAGGAATGGTCCATCGTGACAAGCAGGTAAGCAAGTAAAGGTGGCAGGAGTCCTACATGAATGAACAAGGAGTTCCTGACAAAAATAGAATCCACCTGAAGTTAAATCTGGCAAGGAAAGTGAAGTGCAACAAGAAACACTTTACAAGTACACCAGAAGCAAAAGGAAGACAAGGACAAGTGTAGACCTGCTACTGCATGGAACAGAAGACCTAGTGACAAAGCATGTGGAAAAGGCCAAAGTGCACAATGCCGCCTTCACCTCAGTCTTTACTGGTAAGACAGGTCTTCATGAATCTGAGCCCCCTGAGATCATTGGGAAGGTAAATTTGCCCTCAGTGGAGGAGAATCAGGTTAGGGAATATTTAAATAAACTGGACAGAAAGTCCATGAGCCATGATGGGAGGTACCTATGAGTGCTGAGGGAATTGGCCAATGTCATTGCAAGGCTACTCTGTATAATCTTTGAATGATCATGGTGATTGGGAGAGGTGTCTGAGGACTGGAGGAAAGCAAAAGTCATTCCTATCTTCAAAAAGGGCAAACAGGAGAACCCAGGGAGCTACAGGCTGGTCAACCTCACCTCAGTCCCTGGGAAGGTGATGGAGCAGCTAATCCTGGAAATGACTTCCAGGCACGTGAAGGATAAGCAGGTCTGCAGGAATAGTCAGCATGGATTCACCAAGGGAAAGTCATGCTTGACCAACCTGATAACCTGTGATGAAACGACTGAGGGTACATGAGGGGAGAGCAGTGGATGTTGTTTATTTTTACTTTAGCAAGGCATTTGACATCACCAGTTTGTACAGACCATGTAAAAAGACAGTGAGGTAGACTGAACTGACTGAGCTTCGGGGATGAGAGGGTTATGATCAGTGACAAAATCTAGCTGGAGGACAGCCAGCAGCAGTGTACCCTAGGGGTCAATACTGGGGCCAGTACTGTTTATGATCTTAATTAACGACTTGGATGATGGGACAGAGTGCATCCTCGGCAAGTTTGCAGATGATACAAAACTGGGAGGAGTGGTTGGTAGACCACATGAGCATGCTGATATTTGGAGAGACCTTGACAGGCTGGAGAAAAGGACTAACAGGAATGTCACGGAGTTCAACAAAGGGAAACACTGAGTCCTGCATATGGGGAGGAATAACCATATGCACCAGTACAGGCTTGGCACTGACTGCCTGGAAAGCAGGTTGGCAGAAGAGGCCCTGGGGGTCATGGTGGACACCAAGTTGACTATGAGCCTGCAATGTGCCCTTGTGCCAAAAAATACCAATAGCATCCTGGGCTGCATTAGGCGGAGTGTCACCACCAGGTCAAGGCAGGTGATCTTTCCCCTCTGCTCAGCCTTGCTGAGACGCATCTGGAGTCCTGCATCCAGTTCTGGGCTCCCCAGTACAAGAGAAACATGAACAGCCTCACCTTGATCCCTGGGAAAGGGATGGAGAAGCTAATCCTGGACACCATTTCTAGGCACATTAAGGACAAGAAAATCATTGGAAGTAATCAGCATGGCTTCGCCAAGAGGAAATGATGGTGGGTGCAGTTGAAGGCAGTGATCCAGGTGGCAGATGCAAAGGTGGATCTGCCCTTCCTCATCTTTTTCTTGGGTCTGCATTTTCCATGCTTGAAAGTCATCTGACAGCAGTGTTCCCCATTGCAGCTCTGAGCACTGTTCTTTGAGTGGACCCAGTGCGGAGGCAAATGGATGACTTCAGCAAGCTCCAGGAGGACAAAAAGTGGATGAGAGGAACAGAAGCATGAAGTATTGGCCAGATTAAGAATTCCTGGTGAAGAAGGACACTCAGCTGTGACAGGGAGGGCTTTGGGGGTGAACCTGGAAAGTGCTGCAAAACTTCTCAATGTGTGAAAGCACATTCTAATCTTAACAAATTTCCCTGAGATCAGTTGGTACTAAAAGTGGCTGTACTAAAATAAAAGGGCCATGTAGCACAGTACATTTTCTCTGACAAATTCACACTGCTGAGAGGGAAGACAGTAAATCATCAAGCATTTTGTGAATGTTTGATAATTAGTGAAATGTAAGTGACCATAACCTCAGCGGTAATTAGATGTCTTCACAATCACTAAAAAGTGTATTTGTTATTCAAGTGGATATATGTGGTATCTCTTTTAAAATGGTGTGGTTGAGAGCACTGTAGTAGCAGGATTTATTTTTTTTTTCTTTAGTTGTCAGTCCAGAAGAAGCAGACTTTTGTTGTTTTTGAAGGCAAGCTTGTTTAGGAGGTAGATCCAAGGAGGGGGTGGCAAAAGTGGTGATCATCTCCCTTCCCTGTGTAAAGTGACAATATTGCAGCGCTGTTGGCTGTTGCTGTAGTGCAAGTCACCCATCTGCATTTGGAACTGGCTGATTGACAGAAGAAGAAAATGGAGATGGACCTGTAACTAAGTGCATCTCTGCAGGAGGTAGGTAGATGTAAGATGCAATTGATAAACAAGAACAATTAGCAAAGTACCAAGAAAGCTTGTGAAGTCTAGACAGACTTTTGAAGGCTGTGGTATGAGAGAAAAGCTGTTTGGATTGAATGTGGGAGAAGAAGGGAGCAGAATGAAGAAATCACTTTTGGATGGAGGCCAGCAAAAAACCAGAAAACCCACGCTTGACAGGATTTGTAGTTGCTGCCTGGAGGGATTGGACATGCCCTTTTTCAAAAGCCGTCAGAGGTTGAGCATCCACAGGCCAGGTGGCTGCAGAGCAGCTGTTGTTCATGGGATCCCAGTGGGAAACAAAATATTAGCCAACCTTTTAGCAAGGCAATGTATCCATAAATAACCTAATTCTGTCAGAGCTTAGTCCCTGGTGGCCTAAGCAACGTTCCCATCCTACTTCACTGGGCCGCAACCTATAATCTTTTACTGGTTTTGTCTTCCCAAAGTGTTTTTCTTCTGACGCCTTTTTACTGACTTTAGGTGAAGCCAGCAGCCAGCTTTTTTAAATCCCCCTTAAAGTATCTACGTGTGTGCAGAGATTGTGATTTCAGTGAGCTGGAGTGCTTCATGATAGAGATACTCTGGATGCTCTTGGCTGATGGGAATGCCTGAAAGAAAGTGTAGGGAAGGGTGAGGGAATGGGGACACAACAACACCCAGGCATGTAAAACTGAAAGAACTTAGCAGCTGCTCAGCTGGGGCCCTGGAGAGGAGGTATTCTGGGGTAGAGTGGAGTGCAGGAAGGGTTTGAAAGGATGGAGGACCTTAAGATAGAAGGGAACCTTAGGATAGGTAGGTGGAAAGGGACCTGGGGTTCCTGGTGGACAAGCTCAATGAGTGAGCAGCGTGCTGCTGCAGCCAAGAAGGCCAACGGGTTGCTGGGTTGCATCAACAAGGGCATCACCAGCAGAGATAAACAAGCTGTTATCCCACCCTACTCAGAGCTTGCCAGGCCACCCCTGGAATACTGTGTACAGCTCTGGTCCCCACTATGCAAAAAAGATGTGGACAGGCTGGAGGGGGACCAGAGAAGGGCCACCAAGATGATCAAAGACCTGGGAGGCCTGCTGTATGAGGACAGGCTGAGAGAACTGGGTTTGTTCAGCCTTGTGAAAAGAAGGCTTAGAGGTGAATCTCATCACCATGTACCAGTACTTAAAGGGTAGTTACAAACAAGATGGAGACGAGACTCCTGTTTTACAAGGAGTCACATGGAGAGGACAAGGGGAAATGGAGACAAGTTGCTCTTGAGGAGATTCCAACTGGACAAAGGAGGAAAATTTTTCACAATGAGAACAGTCAACCATTGGAATAATCTCCCCAGGGTCGTTGTTGACTCCACCACACTGGACACTTTTAAGACACAACTGGACAGGTGCTGGGCCATCTTGTTTAGACTGTGCTCTTGCCTAGAAAGGTTGGACCAGATGATCCTCGAGGTCCCTTCCAACCTGGTATTATATGATTCTATGATTGGATTTGAGGTGGGGCAGGGAAGTCGGGAAAGAGCCTGGAAAGAGCAGGGGACCTGCAGGTTGTTTATTGGAAAAGTTGAGATGGATGAGAGAATAAGAGGAGCCTGGGGGTTGAGTGAATGGAGCTTCAGCTGCGATGTGTTGAGAGGCCAGGGATTATCCCCCTCTATTCAGCAATTGCGAGACCACATCTGGAACAGATTTTCCAGTTTGGGGCTCCCCAGAACAGGAGGGTCATTGACACACTGGAGCATGTTCAGTGGAGGGCCATCAGGGTGATTAGAGGGCTGAAGCACGCAACATAGAAGGAGAGGTGGAGGGAACTGGGTTTGCTTAGCCTTCAGAAGAGAAGGCAAAGGAGAGACGTGATTTCTGTCTTTAAGTCCTTAGTGTGACAGTATAGAAAAAATTGGGCTGGACTCCTTTCAGAGGTACACAGTGAAAGAAGAGACAATGGGAACAAGCTGGAATGTGGGAGATTAGGAAAGCTTGCTTTTTTTTTTTTATAAAAAAAAAAAAAAAGATAGATTTTGGAGCAGGTGCCCAGAGATATTGCAGGTTCTTTACTTGGAGTTACTCTATTACTCAAGATTCAGTGGGACAAAGCCTTGATCAACTCAGCCTGGTTGGCCCTGCTTTGGCTGTGAGCCTAGACTAAGTGACCTCCAATATTCTCTTCCAACCTAGATGGTTCTGTGGGTTGGGGTGGGAGGCTGTGGCGTTGGAGGGAAAGCTCTGGAGCTGAGGTCAGGGATCAAAGCACAGGGAGCTAATAGTGAGAGGTTTGGGTTATGACAGGGTCCTGCTTGAGCCCCTGGTTTGGGAAGATAGGCATAGAAAACTCTCTCTCCTGTCATCCTTCCTGGCTCTATCTCTTCAAATTCCTTTTTTTTTTTTTTTTTTTTTCTGTTGGAAATATGGTAGTTACAACTAAGTTATTTTCTTGTTAAGGACCGAACTCATACACCATTGAAATTGCAGCCTTCAAAACTAGGTCATAAATGCAAATATTTTTGTCCTGCAGAGTCAGTAGCATATCTGCTAATCTGCAAGTTGCATTATTTAAACTGGCATTCTCCTTTTTTTTTTTTTTTTTTTTTTAAATTGTGGCATCACCTCATAACACCGCTATCTATTTAGATGTTTTGGTTTGGGTTTTTTTTAAGGCTTTGAATAGCCGGTGCAGAATTGCATATGCATTCCTAGCTAACTCTACACTGGCATAGTATTAAATGCACACTAATTACAGGAAAGGTTTTCTTCTTTTACTTCTGTGGATGCACAGGATAGTCCCAGTTTTGAGCTGCTGTCAACCTGGGTTCAGCACAACTTGAATTATTGATGAGGGACAAGCAAAGAGGGTTTAACTAATTGTCCAGAACTGCTCAGCTGTCTGCGTTTACCTATCCTGATCTACCACAAGATTTTCCTTTTGACTGTATGCCTGAGAGGTGGAGGATAGATTTATTCTTCTCTGTCATGTGTGTGTCAAAAAGTACAGGGAATATATCTTAAAAAAAAAAAAAAAAAAAAAAAAAAAAAGTATTTTATTTATGTCTTGTAGTTTTTAGTGCTCAGTCTGTTAAAAAGTTCTTACAGATCATTGAATTGTATCTCCAAATTAAAAGATTCTATTTTCTTCCTTCTAGGAAATTGAAAAATGAGCTTCTGGAAGTGCGAAGGAAAGGTGGAAACCGTCATTGTCAACAGGAGAACAGCAGGATCTGTGTTCGCTGTCAGAAAAGCCTGGGCTTAATCTTTGACAGAGGAGACGTGTGCCAAACCTGCAGACTTCGAGTTTGCAATAAGTGCCGTGTCATGGGAACTGATGGGCAGTGGAAGTGCTCGGTGTGTGCCAAGATTGCGTAAGTTGGACAACTTTCATAAATATGTTTAGAGACTACTGCTGTGTAAGTAATCTTGTGCTGGTGTTACTGTTTTACATCCCCTTAGCACAAAACCATATGCATAGCAAGTACACAAGGGAAGAAGCTTCTCTGGTGGTTTTATTTGCTGCGCTATTTTGCAGTATCTTTTTTTCCAGTTCCAAACCAGTTTCAACGAGCTTGCCTTCTAAAGAAAGCTGCAAGCATCAAAGCTGTTGGTGGGGGGTACTCTGGAAATGACAAAAAATCAGCTACAAGCCAGTGACGGTCTATACACATCATGAAAGCGTAAATGTAAGAATTGAGTAATTAAAAATCAACAAAACAGAATTAAGAACAAGTGAGGGCTGTATGTTCTGGCTGACGTGGTAGGTGGAATTGTAAGGAAAAAGATGTAAAAATTGTTGAGTCCAAGCCCTTCAATCCATGTTTCTGGCCTTGCTTTTTTTTCTGCATTTATAGTAATTGAACATCTCTGCATGAAGAGAGAGGGCTGTATTTTTAATTTATTAGTGAGCATTTTAAAGTAAATTGTGCTATGGTGAGAGGTAAAGAAAAAGGGGATATCGCATTTCTCACGGAGTATTGAGCATGGGGAATGGAGGAGGAGGGTGGCAGATCACAGTGCTGCAAAGCAGAGGAGGAGTATTTAATGCAGGATATCAAGAAAATATACAAAAAGAGATGTTATATGTTCAAAGATATTTACTTGGTGTATACTTGGAAGAATAATTTACTTGATTGGTGTGGTAAAATGGGGTTTTGTAGCTTGACTCAGTAAGATAACCATGAATGAAAAGAGAAATGTACTGGGCAGTAAAACTTAGTTATGTATCCTGATGTAAGAGCTGGATGATACAAGAAAAAGACGTGATAAAATAATCATGTTAAAGGGGGAAAGAATCAGAGTAATTTCAGAGGAATTTTTTTTTTTTTTTTCACAGACCATCAAACTAACAAGATCAGGAAGATAAGACTTTTTGTAACTTGTATCAGAGAGTGAACCCAAATTGCTGGTTATGTCAGACTTTGGCTACCTGGACAGTTAGTGAAAAATTAATACAGCAGGACATGGAGTTTAGGGTTTGTGACTTCTAACTTTAGCTTTAGAAGGTTAACATGTGCCTCAACCTTCTCTGCAGCCAGTGGGGCACATCCAGAGGACAGTGTCTCACCTCTTAAGATGAATCATGTTCAAGTGCTTGATTTTGTGAAATTATTTTAAATTGGTAGGGGCCTGGCTGAGCTCCTTGTAGTTTGCTCCAGTCAGTTTCTGAGATGATCTCAGTGCTGTGCCTTTCAGAAATGATGGGATGCAGGTGAGATGACAAAGTGGAGAATGGCAAACACAATACCAGTCTTTAAAAATGAGGAAAGGAAGAACAGGGGGGTTGTTGACCCTGTCAAGTTACCTTTAATTTCTCTAAAAATACTGAAACAAATGATTGCTGTGTTGTTTGCAAACCGAGAGATGACCGGACGATGAGTAAGAGCTGGCTCAAGAACAAATGTCAAAACCAATTTAATTTCCTCCTTTGATAGGGTGACAGACCTCGTGAATAGAGGAGGATCTGCTGATGTCTTATAACTTGACTTAAGTGAACCTTTTGGTACTTTCTCTCGTGCCATTCTAGTAAGCTGATAAACAAGGGGAGCTATGCCCTGGAATAAATTCTGTCAGTGTGATTGCAGGCCTGCCTGGAAAATTATAAAGCTCTGTTCTCAGGGTAGTTATGGACATTTCCCTGACAAAAACAAACAAAAAAAAAAACCACCCCACCACCCAAAAAGGTAGTGATATAGCGCCGAGTATTTCCTGGCTTTTTACTGTTAAGTATTTTAGTTAAGGACTTTGATGCAGGTGACAGGATACTGAGAGGTGCTGTGGGCATGCTGAAGGACAGGATTAGGATTCATAGCGATGCTTACAATTTAGAGAAGTGGTTTGAAGGAAAAGCAAGTGGTGGCTCCCTGCGGGCATGTGGAATTACTACATTTGGGCAAAAATGCAGCTGCGGAAACATAGAATGAGGATAAAAACAGCTTATGCAGCTGTTCCTTAGGAAACTATCTGGGTATTGTACTGGATGAAAAGCTGAACATGAATCAACAGTATTTTCCACTGTAGAAAAAGTCCAGCATCACACAGGGATGTACAAGCAGAATTATGGCCTGTAAAATACATGACTCAGTCCTGTTTTATGTAGAGTACTCTGCCCGGTTTTGCGTAGTGCACTTCATGTTGGCCAGCTGGAAAAAGTTCAGCAGAAAATCATGATCACGAGCCTAGCACGCAGTGTGTCCAGAGTAATGGAAGGAGCCAGAAATGTTTGGCCTAGGTAAGACAAAACTGACAATAACTGAGTTTTAAATCTACAAAAGGCAGCCGCATTGAGGAGGCATACAGGCTGTTCTGTGTACTCACTTGGGATAGGAAGAGTAAGGTGATACTTAAACTGCAGGGAAAGGAGTTAGGTTAGGTGGTATGAATGCTGATAAAACTTGGAGAGGTTGCAGAGTCTTCTTTTAAAAACAGGTTGGATAAACCTCTCTCAGGAACAATGGCATCAGGTCCTGTTTTGGGGCTGAAAGATGAATGAAGTAATTTCTCAAAACACATGCCACCCCTATTTCTTGTGATTGTGCTGCAATTCTGTTTGCCAAGCAGTTGTCCTAGCAGTCATCTTGAAAACGAGTTCTGGTTGAAGCCTGCTTCTGAGTTATTACAAACCAGGGTGTAATTTGTTTGCAAAGTGCTAAACTTTGCTAAAGTTCTGTCCGTGTTGGGTACCTTTATTAAATTGAAATCTCTCTCTGTTCTTCCTTTTGGTTCTTATGCAGTGTTTTTGCAAGACTGTAGTGACAATTAATGATCTTTAAAATGCCTTTTACACTACTAGAAGTACACAGAGAGATTATCTTCTGTGCGGGCAGTGTAGAGATGAAAGTTTGAGATAGGTATTTCAGTTAAATCATTGTGCGTAGTTTAAATTCTTTCAGTTCTGCTTTCCCCTCACTTAAGTGAGAAATGCAGGGCATATTAAAATTTTAAGGCTTTTAAAATTACATTTGAGGGAGGAGTCAATTGATTAAGTTAATGCAAATAGGGCCTTTGGCAAGATTAAAAGGCAGATGGCAAGGAAAAGAAAATGGGAATCCAGTGTTAGAGACCGTTACGCTGTATGAGTAGCAAGCAAAAGACAGGAGGATGAGGGGAAAAAACTTTCAGCTCTGTAGCACTCATCTGCATGCAGCACTTGTGTCTGTCAGATTGGATGGTTTCACTGTGCTAGTGGCTCTGCAAAAAGTGTTAGGAAACTTTTTTTTTTTTGGCCCCTGTCCTTTTCTTTTAGCAACCTTGATGAATGCGACTAGGTTAATGTCAGTATCTGTCCAGACTCTAGCACCTGCTGTGCTGTTCCATTAGCAGAGCCAGGTCATACTGTTGTTATAATGTATGTGTATGTTGTCAGGCATACCGTGAGACTCTTACAAGGCATGGAGAAGGATTCATGGCCTTTGTGGACTCTTTCAGGTTTTGGTGCTATACTAGCTCTTGGCTGTTCTGTCAAAATTGTCATCAAGAATGTCAGTTAAGTGCTGCTTAAGGTGATGGTAGTAACATGTGCAAGTCCTGTTACAAGGCCATCAGTTATAGCCCCAGGACCACATTCAGGAGCAAGTTTCACCGAGCTGCTGGGAAGCCCTACTGTGTTACGTCTGGTTTCGGTGAAGAAGGTCTGGTGCTGGCTGTTGAGTGTGTTTGTGCAAAGAGGGGTTGACAAGCACTACAGAAATCCCTTGAATCACACAGATAATCCAAAATGGTTGCTGAAACAAAGAACGTCTTGTGTCAATAAAACAAAACATAGACGATACCAGCCAGCTTCTGCCCATTGCTTCATTTAACACATTTTGACCTTTCCTTCCTTCTGAGCACCTTGAGTCCTGCCTAGCCACTCATAGCACAGGAGTTTGGGATACCTGTGATACAGCAAAAGGACATTCTGTCACATAGCCTGGGATCAAGTGTTATCATTGCTTTAACATTTATGGTGCATGTATGTCCGGCTACCAAAAAAAAAAAAATAAAAAAAAGGTGTTGGGAAATTGCAAGTATGCTGACTTTGACTTGAGGATCAGGTAATTTCAAGATGCTCATTTTTTAAGGATATGGTAAAACACAATATTATTTTCTGAAAGAATTAAAAAAAAAATACATAGTAGTGTGATGGTAGCTGTAGGGGTGAGATACCAGTTTGTTTAACAATAAAATATAAATGTTCATCTGTCAACCAGAACATCTTTATATGGTAACAAGTGAATCTGACTTTTCTCCTCCAAGATAATCTTCAAAGCATTTAATCTGCTGTTTCTCTGAACTCAGACTTGCCTGAAAAACAGCTTATGGTGCATTACAACACATTAATTGTATTCTAAAACACTTTTCAAAAGGAGATGTCTTGAATTTGAAGAAAGATATTTGAATGCAAATAGTGAGAGGTGTTCATCAGTATTTTTAAGTATAACAAACAGAGCTTTTTATATAAATTATTTTACAGTTTAGTTATTGGAAAAGGATATTCCCCTGGAATGTCCATAAAGAGAAAATTACTGGTGGGGTTTTTTTTTCCCCCATGGGAGTTATTACCAGCTAGAATATAAAGTTGCAAGATAAAACGTTTAAAGGTTGAGAAGGGTTAGAGCTAAGCCTTCTGCCAAGTTCTTAGTTCTGCAGTTACTGAAGGCAGAGAACAAGACGGTCTTTATTTATGTGATTGTGTGTTTGATGGTCATGTTGTAGTATTTAATGAGGTAAACCAAGCCTGTGTGTAGCTACGCACTTGGTGAGAGAGGAAGCTTTCTGCTCCCATCCCTGCATACAAGGAACTGAGGTCTCAGGAGCTTTCAAACCTAGGTGCTAAAAGAGAAGCTTTCGATTAAGGTAACTTATTTTTTCCATGCATATTCTTAAAATGTGGTGAGTTTATGTTTTAAATTTGGTATCTAAAATGATCAGCAGGTTGAGGGAAATCAAGTTTTTCAAGCAGCCTGCTGACAAGCTGATTTTGCATCTTGATGCGTTCTGTATTTCTCATTACGAATGTGTCTAGAGATCTGCGAACAAAGCCTTTATTTTGATTGAGTTCTTCAGTGAGATAAAACGCCTAGGTGGTCTAAGTTATTACAGCAGAACAAAGCAGTAATGGGAAATTTATCTTCATCTTTGAAATAATTATGTTGTCTTAAAGTGTCATGAAAATTCATCACTATCTTTGTAACATTTATTCCCATTAGGAGCCTAAAAATAGAGGCATTTCAAATGTTTTAGTATGCAAATGCTTTTCAGATTTCTTATTTCTTTTTATTTTAGTAACTTCTAAGCAAGTTTGTCGTCTTTGATAAGGCCAAAAATTTCTATTTCATAATCTCACAGCATATTAAAAATCACTCTGGAATCAATTTATGTTATAGAAAATAGTCTGTGGAAATGAATACATACAAAGATGAGTGTGTATGTTTGGATGTGTTCATGTATAGGCTGCATTTTAACCAGCCTTTGGTCTTGCCATTTTTTTCCAAATTTTACTCCCCACAGTGAAACAGTTTTACCAATATGGAGTTTTTTCCAAAATAAATGATTAAAAGTAACAATTCAGACTTTCCATCTGAAATGGAATTTTTATAATTGAGCATTTAACCATGAGGTGTCTTGGAAAAATGAGTGGAAAATAACAAGCTGAGGTTTTGGCCTGCATAGGCCACAGGTTATGTTCCATTTTTAAACTGAGCAGTGCATTTAGTGAAGTTAATCTGTTTAGTAGGAGATCGTAGAGGGAGAAGCAGCGTGGAACTGTAATGCGCTCCCTCGCACATGATGACGTGAGTAGGTGGACCACTAGTTAATGTATAAGGACTTTAGCTGATACCTAAAGTATTTGGTACTAAACTTACCTACTTGAACATGATGTTCTTTAAAATTCTCCTGACCATTTTGAGTATAGAAAAAAGCAATCATACAAAAATTGCTTCTGTTATAATTTATAACACTGTTTTCTTTCTTTGTAAAGCTACTGACTTCAGCATCTGTTGTACACCTTGAAAGGCCAGTCTAAACACTGTTTCAGTAGAACACATACATACGTTTTTATTCCGTATGCTACATGCTAACTGAGAAAGGAAAGAAAATGCACGCACATACCATGATTTACAGTCAGTATGGACCTTGGAGCCATTAAAAAACCAAAACCCAAACCTGTGAGCACTGATTTGATGTACTGTTGCATAAATGCCCTAATTTCTTTTCCCATTGAAACAATTATCTACGTGGAAAGGGTTCATTTAAGTCCTGTATCAGAAATAGAAGAAAGATGCACTATCTCAGTAGGAAAGACAGTCTCCCTTTGTCATAATTATAAATGCATGAAATTAACATCATTATAAGACTGTTTAGGTCTTGCTCTTCAATTTTTGATTCAGATTGTCAAATTTAGGAAATTCAAACTTCAGTTCAGAGACTTAGGCAATCACTTAATCTGAATTCATTGCTATTTATGCGTAGAACAACAATTGTTCTAATCAGTACTCCTGACATGTATGAAGGATTAAGATAACATGACCACTAGTCTTTCTGTGAATTGTTCAGTACACAAGAAAAATACATTCAATATTAGTCCTCTAGAAAGTCAAAGCTGCAAAGCTTCATTTTTTTCCCCTTGTTTTCGTTAGAATGTGATATGTTTGTAGAGGTGATCTGTTGGGTAAGGACATTTTCACAGAAGGGGACTGCCAGCTGAAGTCAGGATCCCAAGACTGAGTAGCACTGATGATGGAGCCCTCAGCACAAGAAGGACATGGAACTGTTGGAGCGGGTCCAGAGGAGGGCTACAAAAATGATCCGAGGGCTGGAGCACCTCTCCTACGAGGACAGGCTGAGGGAGTTGGGCTTGTTCAGCCTGGAGAAGAGAAGGCTGCGGGGAGACCTGATTACGACCTTTCAGTACTTAAAGGGGGCCTATAGGAAAGATGGGGAAAATCTTTTTAGTAGGGCCAGCTGTTTCAGGACAAGGGGTAATGGTTTTAAACTAAACCAGGGCAGGTTTAGACTGGATATAAGGAGGAAATTCTTTACAACGAGGGTGGTGAAACACTGGAACGGGTTGCCCAGAGAGGTGGTGGAGGCCCCATCCCTGGGAACATTCAAGGCCAGGTTGGATGGGTCTCTGATTAACCTGATCTAGTTAGTGGTGTCCCTGCTCACTGCAGGGGGGTTGGACTAGATGACCTCTAGGGGTCCCTTCCAACCCAAAACATTCTATGATTCTATGATTCTATGACAAGGACAAAGGTCTGAAGGGAGGGTTGAGGCCCCTGGACTTGTTCCATGCCACACTTTCAATGGCTGGCTGTTGGTGGCTGTTATTTTTTTCCCCTTTGCTGTGGGTAATGGATGGGATTGGCTGGAGAGGTGAAGCACTTGACTAAAACAAGGCAATGCTCCCTTTTGCCGTGTCTTGTGCCCCAGTTGAGGGAGCTGCCTGTGTTTTACCTCAGACCTGGTTCTCTTGGTGAAGTCGGAGCAGAATGGGTGTGGGTCTCCTTAAACTAGCCCTGCTAAGGAGTCAGCACCTCAGTTTAAAATGTGGATCTTATTACTGCCTGATATGATCAGCCAGATGGAGATGATGGGCAATTCAGTTTACCATCGTTAGCCGAACCGGTGCACAGTTCAGCTCCATCGGTGTAGTGGCTGTTGCACTCCCTTGCCCACTCAGGCCTGCAAATGGGATTGTTTGCACCCTCCTCTTTCCTTGGGGGTCTGGCTTGTGTGTGCCAGAGCATGCAGTGATGACCTTCAACTTCCTTGGCTAAGCACGAGGTGACCAGCTACATAATTAGGGGCTACTTAATGGTGGCAGGTTACAGCCTGCAGAGAGAGAATACTAAGAGAAGTAGATTGCTTATTTATCCTTTGCCAGGAGATACAGGGATCAACTGTTGTTGCCCAAATAGATTAACCTATCTCTTCCCTGAACAGCTTTATGTGACTGTGAGGAAGATGAGTATGGGGTCAAGAGTTACTGTTACCAGGGGCTGGCAAGAGGAAGAGGAAGTCCTTCTCCACAGTGCCCCTGCCTCGCTCCCCAGCCTGGTGCCAGCCCTTCCCCTCTTGCAGGCAGCTCTGCTCCCAGAGTGAGGAGTAGGAGAGGTGGTTGGGATGGCAGGGGATGAGTGGGGACAGAGAGAGGGAGACTGATGGTGAGCCCTAAGGGTGTAGGCGACCAGAACCACAGCGGAGTGGAGGAGGAGAGGAAAGGCCCTCTACCAGGGATGGATGCTGAGGGAGGACCTCCTCTCTCCACCAACAGCACTCCAACTGATCCTTCCTTGCACAGCCCAGCAGCCCTCCATCCTCTTCCTTCCCAGCTGCCCCAACCATCCTTCCCTTGACTTCAGTTCCTTCAATCTGTCCAGCCCCCATAACCCACCTTGAGTCCTTAGTCCTGCTGCCGCAAGGCTGAATCTCCACATCAGATCATAAGACTAATATATGGTAAAACAAGCAGACATACCGGTCTCAGCCACTGTTCAACCCAGGCTGAGGTCCCCTGGGCACTTGTGACGCAGCAGGCACCAGAGAGGTTTTACTTCCCTCATCACTGTTCACATCTGGACAGAAAATGTAGGAAATGGCTCTCCAGGGACCCTGTGGCAGAGGGGCTGTCCCTCCACGGCAGCAGCCCAGGTGGGTGACACAGTTCAGGGCTGGGTGTGGAAATACATGTTTTTGCTTGTAAAAGCCAGCAGCTTTATGTGGGGCATCCTCCCACGCTGCTGAAACTCTGGGCGTAGGTCACACCTTCTCCTTTAGATTGTCCCCAGCTTGGAAAAGGGTGAAGGCGCTTGTCAGGATAAAGGGGTGGGTAGTGCCCTGTCTGACCTTGATCAAGTTAAGCATTGCTGGTAAGATATTAGGGATGAATAAAATCTCTATCCAAGGGGAAAACAGTACTTGTGGAGTTTTATGGTCAAACCTGGGAGTAACTGAGGGAGAAAACGAATGAACCATGTAGTTCATACTGCAATGTAATACGCCATTTATATTGCAATAGAATATGATGGCGTAGTCAAAGGTCTGTTTATGGTTGGATGTAAAGCATTAAACTTGCTCTAAACCTTGGTATAGAAATAGCTGCACAGAGAAGTGTGTGCTGTAAATGGATTGTAAAAATACACATTCAGAAAAAAGTGGTTTTCATACTAGCCAGACAGTGCATAGTTTCTAATGCAATGAATCCTTTCCAGTGTTTGTGTCTAACAAAAGCTATTTAAAAATTCTGAGTGGAAATGTAGAGATTTTATTTAATGCCTTGCATAATGACTGACTGATTGTGATGATGAATTATAGGGGGTTTTGTCACTAGGAGCCTGCAACAACAAGATAAGGCAATAATCTTCCATTTCTATGCTTGTGGGTACATGTTTTGGATTTTGATATTTTTTTTTTTTAATGACTCATGCAAAGGTGCATGACTCATTAATAGGTTAGGATGAACTTACGATGTTAGGGTCTTTTTACCAATGGCAGGATCCTATTCTGTAATTTTTAGTATTTTCCCAAGTAAGACTCTCCATTGAGGCATGACTCAAAAGTAATTTAATAGCAAAGATATTGATCAGTGCTCTAAATCCATTGGTAGTAATTTTCATGCCCAAGAGACTAGATGATTTCTTTTTTGGTATAGGTTTGAAAATAAGTTCTTATTGAGCATGAAGTAAGCAGGAACACGTTTGGAGCTAAATCAGTTTTTAATGTGGTGGGGTTTTTTTTATTTTGTTTATTTGCTTTTTCAGTATTCATGGTTAGTAGCTTTTTGCCATCAGCTGTATGTAGTGAGGCAGTAGAAATGGTGATACTTTACTATAATGAAGCCAATTTGGGAAAAGGCTAGCAATCAGCATAAAAATATACCTATGGAAAACAGCAACGCCAGCACAGGATTTCTTTGTTGCTAGTATAGGTAAGAGAATTTGAAACCAGAAAAAGCAACATTATACAGAACAGTAGCAAAGACAAAAGTTCATTCCTTTGATCATCTGACACCTAGCTAATTCATAACAGCACTGTTATGTGAAGAAACTACATATAGTGGCAGCATATGAAATCATAGAATCATAGAATCACCTCGGTTGGAAAAGACCTTTAAGATCATCGAGTCCAACCGTTAACCTAGCACTGCCATCCCACCACTAAACCATGTCCCTAAGCACCTCATCTATCCTTCTTTTAAAGACCTCCAGGGATGAGGACTCCACCACCTCCCTGGGTAGCCCATTCCAGAGCCTGACAACCCTCTCGGTGAAGAAGTTTTTCTTAATGTCTAGCCTAAACCTGCCCTGGCGCAGCTTCAAGCCATTCCCCCTCGTCCTATCATCTGTTACCAGGGAGAAACTTAGAGATGAGAAATATATATAGGCTTGCAACAACCTGTATGTAGCCAGGTTAGGTCCATGAACTGCTGACTCGGCTGGCAGGAGTTTTGGGGTGGTGGTGGTGTGAGATTTCTCCCTCCATCCACTGTTGTTTCTACATCTCTTGACATTTTGGAGATACTGAAAAACCGTGAGGTTGAGTAGTTCACTATCCAAAGGACTAGGGAGGTAGTATGTTACATGTTTTCTACAGAAATCTGGTAAAAGTGGTTGAAATGCTCTTTTGCCAAGTAAAATTCCACGTACTGAAAATTACTTTTCATTCACAAAGATGATGATATTTTTCTGCTACATGTCCTACTATCCCAAGCCTTGTAATCAGTCTTTTTATTTTGAACTGTGCAAATGTTGTCCAGAGTTTGAGAGCATGGCAGTCGAATGATGGCCTAAGGGTTTAAGTGGTAGTTTTGGTTGACAAAGTTTGTTAATGTGCATGTGTCTGGCTTTTTCCAATTTCCCCATATAGACAGCTACGGATAGTGACAGGAGAATGGTTTTTTGAAGAGAGAGCAAAGCGCTTCAAACCATCAAATCTTGGAACCGATGTTGTCAGACAGTCTATCCTACGTAAATTCCCAGGTAGGGACCACAAGAGAGGGATTTGCTTGTGCTTAATATATTCAAACCTTGTTTCCAGAGTGTTTGACTTGTATTGTATTTTATTCTTCACTGTTGAAGGTGTAAATATAGCCAAATATGAAATTAAGATACTGGTTATTACTATGTAGTGATTTGTGAATGATTAATATATAAGAAAGGTAAGGTATGGATGAATGAAGAAGTATCTCTGTGGACATAGAGAGCTGCTTAAACTCTCACTGTCCAAACAGGTGGACAGTATTATTCAGCTGCAAAGCCAGCAGCAGAGGCTCTAAAAGTTCATTCTCAATCCAGCCATTCTTTTTACTTTGGCTCTCTTATTTGTGTTGGTGATGTGTAAAGAGTATTCCATTTTTCTTCTTCAACTCTGTATAAGAAAGATGAATGTTAACTCCTGCGCTGTATGCTGGAGCTTGGGCTAAATCCAGACTACCCGTTACTTCTCAATTCTCACTTGACTTTCCTTTTGCCCAGGTATCTCCAATAAATTGCACCTGCGCTTTTAGGTATAGTAAACAGTCTGGCTGTCTTGACCAAGCACAGCATGTGTACCATGTCTGTGAGCTACCAAGCAAGGTACCACAGGACTGCTGGTTTAAGAAACAGGAGTTTTTCCTGAATGCTGATGCTTCTGTCTTCAATTAACTCCTTCACTCTGCACACCGAAGCTGTTATTTCGGTAGTCTGTTTTCAGATGTAGCGTTTATCACTTTCAGTGGGAAGGTGAAGGTGATGGGTATGGGCAGTTTGTAGTGAGAGGGACTGCTTTACTGCCATTGGAAGAACGCCCGGTGCAAACACACTGCCTGGCAAAATGCTGATCTTGCCAACATCACTGTGCTTCAGAAGCTGTCCAGCTGGCAAGTATCTTACATTCTTTGGGGTTTGATATTATGCAGCCTCTCAAATTGGGTATTTTGTGATTTGTTACTTTGTTGTTTGATAGACATATTAAAAATATATATTTAAGTAATTTTTCCCACACCTTGCTTCTAGTTGAACAAACATTTTAATCAGGAAAACATTCTTTCATTTAACGTGGAAAATACTGTACGCCTCAAAATTATGTTTGAGGTCCTTTGATTATTAAATATTGTCAGTGATAAATTCAGGAGCGTAGTTCAAGACAAGAGTTGATAATAAGAAACATTTCAAGCTGCTTAAAGTTTTGTTTTCTTTTATTAAAAGGAAAAGCCAAAGAACCCCCGAAGTTTTTTTATGATATTTTATCATATGGTCTTATTTAATATTGAAAAATGGAAAATCTATTTTTGTAGGTTGTTTGACATGTGCTGCCTTTTTTGTGCAAACATTCACTTTTTTTCTTTCCCCTCCACTGAAGATACAGTTTCCACTAAGGATGAAGGAAGAACGTTTAAAGATCAACCCCAAGAGAACGAAGAAAAAAGGCCAGATGTTTCAGTCCCCTCCACGAATGGGCATAAATCAGTCTTCTGCGGACCTAGAAAGATAGGGTAAAGCCTTTTCTTTTTGAAACTGATAAATCTGATAACAGCTGTATATGGTTGGATGGATTTTCTTTTGAGTTTCTCCAGCATTCCACATTAGGCTCAAACTTCCCAGGGTTAGAAACAGCCTTTGTTTAAAAGAGTACTTACTATAATTAGACTGCTGTTTCCCAGGGAATGCAGCAGTAATTACTCTTCAGCTATAAAGGTAGCAGAAAAAAGGCAATTTTACTCCTGGATTTTCCTTGTTTATACTTGGAAGTAACAGAGTGTCCCTAAAGGTAGGTTTGCTGAAGAAGCAAATGCAAAAAAGTAGTATTTGGAGGGCCCATTTTTTATGTATACTAGTCGGTTCTGCTCACAAGTCAAGTTTTCCTTTAGCTTCCAGCTGTGCAAATGCAGTCTTAACAGTCAAGCTGTGCCCCTGTTTTTGTGCGTCTGACAGTGAATGAACAGATGGGTTGCTATTCATCTTGCAGTCTCGGTGCCCTGTGTAACCCCAGGTTGGCTGTGCCCTTGGAGGAGCGCTCGCTTACTCTCAGGGGACTTGCACAGATTCACTGAATATAATGTTGCACGAGTGGTGTCTGGACATAACTTGAGGCTATTGGGTGAATGGGAAGAAAAAAATCATATCGTGGGCTGGTAGTTGGAAAACTTTGTTTCTGTCAGAAGAAAGAACGCATTTTATTATGCATCCTAAAGATAGGGTAGGTAGATGGCTCTCCTCAGAAGTAAAAAAGGTGTAGATAGCTAAGTATGGAATTATTTGTTCCAGTGACTCCAGAAATTAACACGAGTGATTTATCTCTCTTTAATATTGGGAAAAAAAGAGCATCACACCATCTCTAGCTTCTCAAATTAAGGTGAAGAAAGAACCAGCTTAGGGAATCTACTATAATAGGACCTAGGTGTTGCTCTAAAGGCACTTCTGGTTCAAAGCTTGAAGTGGCCATGTAGAGTAAGAGGGATTTTTTAATGTTTTGTGTCTTAAAAAGCAGTTTATAGCAAATACGATGCCTTTTTTTTGTTCATAGGAATCAGTTTGATAACCAGATTTGGTGCTCCATTGTTCCTTATATCCAGAGTCAGATTAAATTAATAGAATGTGCACATCACTGTATTTCAGTCAGGCTGGTGTTTCTGGGAAGAACCTTACGATTTTTTAAATCTTTTATTCCCTGTTTTCATCAGGAAGGTAATTAGGGCAGCTACCAAAGGAGAAATTAGAAATGCAAAAGATGAATGTGAAAGGAACACAGGCTTAGAAGCTGAAACCCAAAGTCTGCGCAGTGGCAAGTCAACACCGTGCTCTGAGAGGTGAGCAGCAGCAGAAATCTGGTACAGTTTATGCTGGGATTGACCTAGGGGTATGTGCCAGTCCTCTGTGTTGCATTGTATCTTTGAATGCTCAGCATTAATACTATCTGAGAAGCAGAGGTTTTGTTTAAAACAAAACAAACAAACCCAACAAAAAAAGAAAGAAGCTAAAAATTATCTCTATCCATCTTCCTTTATCTCCTTGTGTTTGACTGGTGATTGCTGCCACTATGTTGTTTTTTGTTTTGTGGCTTTTAATTGATGAGCGGTGTTCATGTTAGAGAACTGAGGGCCTTTGTTCTAAAGTTTTTATTTGGTAATGACATGTGAATTGATTGTATTTCCTTCTTCAAAGGCTCTGTTTGCCTTTCTCTTTCCATTATTGTTGTCCCAGTTATTTCTAATAGAATTCCATTTATCATCCATCTGGGCCTAAGAGATCTCTGTTATTGCCTCTATTGACAGCATTATAAAATGCAAGATGCAACATTCCTCTCATGTCCCACCACCAAAAGGGAGCCAAAAAGTAGTTCACTTTTTTCCTTGTTCAGTTGGATAGTCTGTACTGGATGTAGACCCACATTCTTTGCTCAGGTGCACACACCTAGAAATTTTACAATCTGGATTGAAAAATAAAACCAATTTGCTGTAAAATCCAATAGAAATTTCTAGCTCTAAAACAGTGTTCCTGGAAGACTCCAAATGTCATAAGGTATCAGGTAAAAGGAACATCATGAGTTTAATTCACCCACAGATAAGCCTACTCGTTTAAGCAAGAACTTGCTTCCCTTTGTTACTTACAATTCAAAAACCCAGTTGCTGGATGTTCCGCAGCGTGCCTGAAGTTGATGGTGACAACTTCTTGAAAGTTTGTAGTTGTTTGGTTTTTTTCCACTGGCTGCTGCAGCACTTATTAGCCAAATCAGCTTTAAATTCTTTAATCCATACACAGTTCACTAAGGTGTGTTTTGGGTTTTTTTCACTACGCTAAGTAGGCCTTCTGTATCTAACCAGATTCATACCTGATGTTTATGAGACCAGAAGTAGTGGGTTTGCTGTACTTCTGGGTTTGTTTTGCTTTTCATTGAACAGAGTAGAGATGAGTGAAGGATCTAAGAGACAAACACTCAGGAATCTGGTGTCTGTGCTGCTTAATACTAAGGTTATGCAATATTAAGCAACTTTCTTTAAGAGTTTACAAGAATAAGGACAAAGGGATGCTTATGAGACATCTTTGCAGCAGTTTTGATGTGCCAGACTCCAAGATAATTAATATATAGTTACCTCTAAATGAAGCAAAATAGTTTTGTTTGGGGTGGTAGAATTCAGCACCTGATAAGCTGTGTACAGGCTTAGAAGGATAACTAGAGTGACGTACTTCCTAAAAATAGTCTTCATGTTTGATTGCCTTACTTGACTTTCACGTAAAGCATCAATTTGTAGCTTTCACCCAGAGCCAGGGTGCAGGATTTATTAAATTAGGGGCATTGAGTCATTATGGCAACTTCCTTCTCTACTCGCCATCTCATCCTCGCCTGGCCAAATCGGTGTCCTTTGTCAAAGGACACAGTAACCCAGCTGTGTTGCCAGGAGATGCTTTTGGTAGGGGGACTGAATTATTTTACTGTCTTTGGAAGATGTGTCACTTCCTAAATATTAGTATGTGGAAGGATCGAGGAGCAGCTCATGTTTCTCAGTAGAGGGATGAACATTTCTGTTTGTACGTGCATGGTTAAATACTTTAATTAGATATTTGAATATGCTTGCTTTAGTTCATCTATTGTTAATTTATAGAACTGAGTAGTAATTATTGAAAATAACAGCAGAGTTTCCCAGGCTACCCTCTGTAACTGTTTTGAGTTTCTAATTAAAAGAATATAACAACAGTTTGTGATGCTGTAGCTGTCCTAGATTTTCATGCATATTTCTGATTTTTTGTAATTGCTCTCATCTTTTTAGCTGCATTGCCAAAACTGGCAATATTTCACCTACCAGCAGGGAAACGGACAGAGAATTTTTATTCTTTCTAAACATTTTTATTTAACAGAAGATGTACTGAACTAGAAACAGGGAGTCCCAGTCCATGAGTTCATTTCTTCAACTGGTTTATTTCTACTCCGGCAAAAATGGTTACTGATTTTGCAGCCAAATGAACTGGGAGACTGCAGCAGGATACTTCTAGGAGAAATAGTATGGGAACGTCAGGCTTATCTACATAGACGCGCTACCCCATCGTACCGAGGTCTCGTCTTGCACAGGAAATGCCTGGCATAGTCAAGTTATATGAACAAACATTTTTCTTTTGTTGTCTCCATAACATGTGTGTAAAATGTATTGAGCCTCTTTCTAACAGCAGACTGAAATAAGAGCAAAGTACGGGAGAGGTCCATTTAGGAGGTTTGATGTGCAAGTGCTCAGCCTGACTGATGACTCCTGCAGAACCCCTTGTAACATGTTTTCACATCATTTATCTCAGCCCACTATTATTTCTGAACACTTCTCCTGTTTTACATGAGTTTATACAGTGATGAAAAAAAAAATCTGTAACAATTTTTTGTAACAGAAAGTCACAACAATCCATCAGAAATGGTGTGACATGCAATAAACCTCAGGTTTATAACATTTTGGCTACTTGCCATACAGTGGCAGGTTTGGAAATTAAGGTCCATGTGTCTCAGTCCAACAGCTTTGATAAAATACAGATGGCAGCCAGTAACCTTGATTTTTCTGACTTTGCAGCACCAAAGACGCATCTTTATGTAAACAGATAGGACTAACATTCGAGCAAAGCACATTTAGTAGGATTTGTTGATCTCTAGCTTACCAATTTAAAAAACAGCAGTGCATGTGTATGAAGTATGCATGCATAAGAAAATGTTTATTATGCATTATCTACTGTTGTCAATATATGAAATTGGATAGTAATTGTTAAAAAGGTTACCATATGCTCACTGAAAGACAAAAACATGGTTGTACAACGCCTGTAGACAGTCCTGGTGTTTGGGGTTTTCGTCTGTATTCCTTATTTTCAGTAACTCCACCGATGTCCATTCAGAGCCTGTGCTCACTGCTTAATGTAGTGCTGAGGCAGGAGCTGTTGCGTGCCAGAGTGGTTTTTTCTCAGTTCAGCAGTAGTTCTAACAAAAATTTCCATTGTGGTAGAGAAGATTTTTACTGAAGTTACTTTAAACATGATATGACAACCTAAACCAAGTGAAGGTGAAATTCAGATATTGTCCAAGCACAATGAAGATGCCTGCAGATATGAAATATTTATTAAGCAAGCTTATTTTGGCTGAAAACATACTGTAAGTTCCAAAAAATTTCTCCAGCAAATTTGCACTAATAGTGTCCCCTGACACTGTGTTTTCCATGTGGAAAGGAGTACAATTCCTTCATCAATTCCTATTTACCAGTTTGGGTTTTTTATTAAAAAGTAGTTAGTAGGAATGTACGCAGAACCATTACTGTCCTGCAAGGCTTTTTGAGATTTCTCTAAATTGCAAAGAAAAATGAAAAAAGTTTGAACTGCTGTTTGTGGATAAAGAAGAGTAGATCAGCCAAGAACTTGTATTTTTACTGCAAATCAAATTTCAAATGAAAATAAATCTTTAACTGGAAACATGTGGGAATACATTTAAAAATAATTTTCATTGTTTCAAGAGGTCAAAAAAGTGCAACAGCTTACCCTCAGTGTTCACATGGACTAATCAATATTTTCTAATAGAAAATGTCCTATGGAAAAATTTCTGCCTGTTGTGTTATTAGACAGCAATTGGGTTCTGGTATGCTGATCACAGATGCTTTTTCATCACTTTTACTAACACGAAAACTGGGAAAAAGACTTTTCCAGCATTCCTAGCTTTCCAAGCTATTTGAAAGAATCAACCAGTTTGGGTCAGGAGTCATTATTGCAATATAAATAGGACAGTGAGGAAGCTTTTTTTTTTTTTTTTTTTTTTCTGGAGAGGACAGAGAGCAGATAACCAAGGATTTAGTCTTTCTGGAGCTAGTGCTGGCATTAACATCAGCTGTAGAAGTGACCAGAACTGCCATGCCACTGCAGTTTTCCTGTAAACCAAGGAGCAGCCTGGTGGGAAGTGTTACACGAGTTGTGGCACCTGCTGTTGGGATGCGAGTGCGGTTCGAAATGAACGTGGATGGGTGCAGCTTCTACAGCCTGGACCAGAGCCACCCATTTGGGCTATTTGCAGTTCTGGTAGAAGTACGGAAAACAGGTGTATGTATAAAGTAATTGTCATTCACCTTTGCCTGTGTTTTTCTTTCTAGGCGACCATTTCCTTGCAGTGGATCTCACAGTTCATCCGGGGCGATGTTGTTACCATGGCTGTTTTCTTGCAGTGGTTTGCTAAATGCGCTGCCTCGGTTTGCTGAAAGCAGTAACGCTTTAATACTCTTCTCTCCATCCCAGAGGGAGCACTCTTTCGCTGAACAGCAGCGACGCAGAGGCTACCGTGGGCCATCTGAAAGGGGCCGTGGGTCCTGTGAGCAGAGGCAATGTTTCCGTACCTTCCCTCCCGAGGTCTCCGGCACTGAGCACGCGCAGCATGACCGCAGATTACGGCAGGGTAAATACAGTGATGTAGAGCTGACACCAAATACAGCTGACACCGAACAAGACGACTTGGCTGGTACCTGCCCCATTAGATCGATTTGTAGCCTAGAAAGGACAAGCCCGACAGAGATTTTGTTTCTTCCTTAATTCTGCTGGGACCAGTGAACAGAACTAGAATAGAATTTGTCATACTCTAGCAGTGATGTGGTTTATGGTTTGGCAGACATTTTTCCTTTTTTCTAAAAATCACTGTTAATGTCCAGCATTACATAATGAGTTACAGATTCTGTACTGGGAAGCACAAGAGATGGGAGCAAGCATTTTTGGCACTTCAGGGCATCGACTAAGTGCTGTGAACTAATAAGGTGACTTTCAAGCATGCAGGGTCCAGCATGCTCCCCACTGATTTCTGAGGGGAACTTTGCAAGCTCAGCACTTGCCAGGCCATACTGATTTTAGGTTTTTCTGGATTTGGACACTGGGCTCTTCATAAGTTATGGCATAACACAAAAAGTGTGCTAGATGCTTTATCAAAATGAAAGGTGGGATTCCTCTTACCAGCTCTTAGGCTGCTTGGGATGTAGGTGGCCACGTCTGAGCCAGCCGCTGGGGCTGCTTTGTAATAAGCAGGGGGATGTGGCTCATCTGGCCAGAAGCAGACGCTCGCTGTGCTCCCATGCAGCCTGCCTGTCTGTCAAGTAGCTCCGCCTGGCTGGGCACTCAGACACCCAACCTGAATTCTTTACAGTCGCTCCTCTTAAGAAATCAGGATTGTGCTAGCAAGTTATTCTAAGTTGCCATGACTTAAGTGTGCAAGGAAAGAGAAATTTATAGTTGGAGGTAATGCCTTATACCATTTGGAAAAAAGTAGATGAACATTTGAGATCAGAGCTGTATTGAACGCATCAATTTTTTTCTAGCTTCCAAATACTTGGTCTAATATATTGTCTTCCCTAATAAAAAATAAGTTAGTATATCTGAACAGAAGTTTTGGGAGCTGTAAATAAATGATTAGTTGTTTTATTTATATTCTTGTTGGCACACAGACTGACTTGAAATCAAGTGCATTAGTTTTGGTTGAAAAAGGCCAATCCATTTAATTTAGATGCATTTATGTTGTTAGCTATTCCTTTACAAGAAGGCAAAAAGGCATGTTGGCTTTATTTAAGAGGTTATACTGGCATAATTTAATTAGTTCAAGTCCATTTGTTTTTACCCTGACTGAAATCATTCTGCTGGTATAAAATGAATAGGTTTAGCTTTTATTTATTTTTCTTCTTCTTTTTTTTATTTCCAGGCTAAGTGAACTTTTAATAGATTTGAGTGTTCCCTCCTGATGCGTTGCTCTGATTCTTCAGTTGCAAACTCAGAACGTATGCATGAATTGCATCTTTGTGCAAATTTTATGCATGATCTGTGCTAAGCAAAGCAGATTAGATTGTAATCTAACTATATTCAGTAATAGACTGGATGCTAAAGGACCTTTGGAGTTGTGGGAGCCAATAGAAATGATGATTTTGTAGACTGAGAGTGAATAAACTAGCTTTTTGTATTTATAGGATGTGCATTTTTCTTGTTGGCCAGGACACTGTCTTCGAAAACGGCATGATTATTCCAGTGAGTGAAAGTGTACCTGAAGATTTAGTGAAGAGGCACTGTAGGAAAGCATCTGGAACACCTTCCATTGCAGTTTCTAGGGTATCTTTGTCTTCAGGCAAGTATTAAGTCTTTTCCTTCTTTCTGCCAACCTTTATCATCAGAGGATTATTCCTACTCATGTGACTCTGCTCCCTTTGCTTTTAAAGCGCATTGAAAGATCAGATGTAAGTTGCATAAATTTGTTAATATCCATTCTGAAAATTCTCCTCTTTTGCTAACCAAGTTTATACCACTTCACAAGTTTTAAATTTGCAAAAATGGTAATCCTAATCCCAGTGGTGTTGGCACAATATTAGTGTTAGGTAAATTATGTGCTCTCAGAATCTTTACAGGATTTCATTCGCACACTGTTAAATCATTCTCTGTGTGGTCAACTGTATAAAATACTACCTATCTGCAATCTGTATAAAATACTACTGTGCTGCTGGCATTGCAGTTCACACCCACTTTGCCCACAAGCAAATTTGGGAAACAAAGAGCTGTCAGGGAACCAGTCCCTTACGGGCTTCCTGTCATGTCATTTTTATACGTCATGCACTGAACAAGTCAATTCAGCCGTAATTTACCTTGTTTCATTGGCAACTGTTAGGTAAATGTGGCTTGCACAGGAAGATGCTGTCAGAGCCGCTTTGCAATGGTGGATGCAGATCCTCATTTTCCTACCTGAAATGGGAGGCAGGAGCGCCCTGCCCTCTTCTGCTTCTCCCAGGTGCTCAGTCAGCTTCTTACAGAGCTAACAGAGTGGGTTCAGATTTACAAGTTTCTCTCTGAAAGACAGCAGGGCTCACTTTGTTTCAGCTGAATTTAGCCCAAAGCAGAAACCTAGTGGCATATACCACAGAGCTAATCAAAGGAGATAACGTTCTTCACCTTAGATTTTTTAACTTGAAAGCATCAGTGTTTCTTTGAGAATATTGTATGGCGCAACTCCAGGCAGAGGTGTTACAGGCTTTATGAAGTGAAAATTCTCCTGTTTCTGCTACCTTATAAAATAAAGGTTTTCCTGGCAGAAAAGAACTGGCCTCATGCTACCAAAGCAGATGGATGCTGAGCAAAATTGCAGGCAACCTGGGAACAGGCCTCGGACTTAATCCATTGTCTCCTTGTTGGAGGATCTCAAAGGACATTAAGCTCAGGAGAGTGACCTTTCCTGTCACATCAGCTATAGCCCAGGGAGAAGATGAACAGTTAAAAACTTCTCTTCCTCCTCTTTCTTTCTCAATATATTGAAGAGCGCACAAAAGATTTATACGGGGCGGACTAAGAAAATCTTTCTCTAAGACATCTAATGTGTCTTATGCCTATAGAATGGATGAGAGACCTGTAGGACTGAAGGAAACTTGGGCAGGTCTTGAGACTTGTTTGCTTCCTCCTCCTTTCTGCACAGGGAACACCTGTAATGGCAGGAGTAGAATCATAGAATCATAGAATCACCTCGGTTGGAAAAGACCTTTAAGATCATCGAGTCCAACCGTTAACCTAGCACTGCCATCCCACCACTAAACCATGTCCCTAAGCACCTCATCTATCCTTCTTTTAAAGACCTCCAGGGATGAGGACTCCACCACCTCCCTGGGCAGCCCATTCCAGAGCCTGACAACCCTCTCAGTGAAGAAGTTTTTCCTAATGTCTAGCCTAAACCTGCCCTGGCGCAGCTTCAAGCCATTCCCCCTCGTCCTATCATCTGTTACCAGGGAGAAGAGGCCGGCCCCCACCTCGCTACAGCCTCCTGTCAGGGAGTTGTAGAGGGCGATCAGGTCTCCCCTCAGCCTCCTCTTCTCCAGGCTGAACAACCCCAGTTCCCTCAGCCGCTCCTCGTATGACTTGTGTTCCAGACCCCTCACCAGCTTTGCGGCTCTCCTCTGGACCTGTTCCAGCAAGGCAACATCTTTCTTGTAGTGAGGGGCCCAAAACTGAACACAGTATTTGAGGTGCGGCCTCACCAGCACCGAGTACAGGGGCACGATCACTTCCCTACTCCTGCTGGCCACACTATTCCTGATACAAGCCAGGATGCCATTGGCCTTCTTGGCCACCTGGGCACACTGCTGGCTCATGTTCAGGCGGCTGTCAACCAGTACCCCCAGGTCTTTTTCCACCAGGCAGCTTTCCAGCCACTCTTCCCCAAGCCTGTAGCGCTGCATGGGGTTGTTGTGACCAAAGTGCAGGACCCGGCACTTGGCCTTGTTGAACCTCATACAGTTGGCCTCGGCCCATCGATCCAGCCTGTCCAGGTCCCTCTGCAGAGCCCTCCTCCCCTCCAGCAGATCAACACTACCACCCAGTTTGGTGTCATCTGCAAATTTACTGAGGGCACACTCAATCCCCTCATCCAGGTCATTGATAAAGATATTAAACAAGACCGGCCCTAGAACTGAGCCCTGGGGGACACCGCTTGTGACCGGCCGCCAACTGGATTTAGCTCCATTCACCACGACTCTCTGGGCTCGGCCACCCAGCCAGTTTTTAACCCAGCGAAGAGTACATCCATCTAGGCCATGAACTGCCAGCTTCTCCAGCAGAATGCTATGGGAGACTGTGTCGAAGGCTTTGCTGAAGTCCAGGTAGACAACATCCACAGCCTTTCCCTCATCTACCAGGCGGGTCACCTGGTCATAGAAGGAAATCAGGTTGGTTAGGCAAGACTTGCCTTTCGTGAACCCATGCTGACTGGGCCTGATCCCCTGATTGTCCTCCATGTGCCTGGTGAGCACACTCAAGATAAACCACTCCATAATCTTCCCCGGTACCGAGGTTAGGCTGACTGGTCTGTAGTTCCCCGGATCCTCTTTCCGGCCCTTCTTGAAGAGAGGCGTCACATTTGCTATTTCCTGTGTCCCTCTGTATCCCTAGTTGCTTAATTCTGAAGCAGACATGGGGGAGAGTTTGGTGGTGGTGGGAGATGTAATAATCACTGCGAACGCTTGGACCGCAAGTTTTGCAGTATTGCAGGCTGGTAGGCCTACCAGAGAAAGTCAAAAGCGTGATCTATAGTGTCATCCACAGGAGACAATAACAGCAGATAAACAGTGCAGGGGAAAAAGTATTGGCCAGAAGTCTGAAGAGCATCAAAAAGCATATTTTTCCATTTATCATATTGATGTTCAGTTGTCACAGAGCTTGTGACAGATACCTAAAATATTGGTTTTATGTTCTCTTAAAAAACAATTGGGTTTGAGACAGCACTTACTGAAGTATGAAAGATGAAACGGAATGGTTTTGTACAAATTCTAGCAAATGTTTTAATTGTTTTTATCTCCTAGATCGTAGCCGATCTGAGCTGGATTTGAGTGAATCTTTCTCTGAAGGCAATGAGGATACTCTGAGCATAAGAAGTAAATCCGTACCTAGTGCCTTAGATCAGGAACTGGTGAGTTACAAATATGTACGTGTTTATCTGGTGGAAATCCTGTTTGTTCAGACTTATGAAATCAGCACTGTGTGTGTATCTGTGTAAAACATAAGTAATTCAGAGCATTATTTCAGGGACATTTAACGGGTTTTTAAACAGCTTCATCTTCTGAGTATGTTGGCTATCGAATAATCATGGTTACAGTTTGTTACTGATTTGCTGGGTTTTGAGTTTGTAGGTGAAGATACCTGGCCTGAAAATAAATTTCAGGCACTATATAACACATGCTCCAAAGTTCTGTTAATTCATATTTTCTGAGATTTTATTTTTGCTGCTGAGAAATTCTATACTTTAAAGGCTTTAATCTTTGTCTGGTTTTGATTTTCTCCTTATAAATCTTTTTAGCAAATGAAGCCCCAACGTTCTGTTCTGTCACTGTTGCTTGCCTCTTCTTCCTGGTCACTCTTTTCTCCCCTACATCTCCATGCCTTTTTCTGTGTATCCTATGGGCTGCTTTTCCTGAAGTGATTCACAACTTCTCTCTCCTCTTACGCACGTATCCAAGATGTACAAATTGCAGATGTGCATCGATGGTATAAAGGAATTTACAAGCTTGTTAAATATGCATGAGGGGAAAAAAAAGAAGAGTTATTTAAATAATTCTTCATCTAATCATAGTTTGTTCTGAAGTTTCCAAATGTGTGCTTGTAGCTTAAAAAAACCCCCATAACCCTTGTGCGTTACGGTTTATGCATTTTGACTGTTGTCATAGCCCTTCCCTACCATCTGCTCTTTTCAGAAGAGCGTTGGCCATGGGCGATGTCTCCCCTTCTTGTAGTATTTGATACCTGGGGCTTAATGGAAAACAACTTGTTGGGATTCCTGTCTATTTCTTGGATTGTAAGGACTCAGAGAATTTGCCTGCAGCATTGCTTTGTTTGGGTTAATCTTTAAGGAAATAAAAAAAGCCCTTCCTGTGTGTCAGATTTCTGTGGAAGAAAAGCTTCAAAAATAAGTGGTTTATTTTTTATTTGTAGTAAAGAAAGTGGATATGTTCTTGATTAAGAAGCTGGAAAATATTGCAGAAGAGAAGCATAAAATAATAAAATACAAACTTTAAATATCTTTATATCAGTTTTCTGCTCTAATTGTACTTAGGGATTTCTCTGAGGCAGGTGCCAAAGATGCCAGGTCCAGAGTGGTTTTCTGTTATTTGTTTTTTGTCTTATTCAGAGGGGGGTTTATTTGCTTTTTTCCCTTTTTCGTTCTTGCTGACTCTGAATGGAATTTCAGATTGCATCTCAGCAACTCTCTAGCTTCTTTGCTAACATAGGAGACCTCTCTTGTGGCATAACCTTGATTTAGTTGCTCTGGGGTTTGTGAGAGTGCTAATTCCCCTTTAAACTTCATTCATAACAGGATTCATAGATGTCCGATTCTACCCATGTCCTCACTTGCTCTGTTTTATGAAATCAATTGACTGCATTCATCAGCTTTAGTGTTACCGCATTTTTTAGGGTAGTTTGACTCACAGGAGTCCGTCAGAGTCTTACCCTATATTCATTATGGATGCAGTGTTTTGAGATAAAAGTTGTATTCCTGTTGGTGTTTAGTTTATTTAGTGCTCGGTATAAGAGGCAAAATGAAAGATATCTGATAAAGATAACAACAGCTCCTGCAGCCTGAGAAAAGTGATACCTCCTTTTCTCCTGGCCAGCTGATGGAGCTAGTTGAGGTCCTTCAGTCTCATTTCTGGGTGATGGGAGCTGACAGCAGCAGTGTGGGAGATGCCACGTGTCAACAGGATACACGGGATGATGGGATTTAGCAGCTGAAAGGGTGGAAAAGGGCTTTCAGCCACTTTGGTCCCAGCTTTATCAGGAAAACCCATTACACATACAGAGAGATCAGCTGGAAAATTGAATGGGTATTTTGCTTCTCGAACTTAATGTTGCCCTTGAGAGTGAGAAGGAACAAGCCCCAGAAACTCACATACTCTAGTACATATTTATCAAGGCGTATGGGGAACTAGTTAAATCTAGTCTTGTGTTCAGGTCTGAGCACCTTTTCTAGAGAGGTGTATGCTGGGTTCCTGACCAAGTACTGTTCATTATGTGCTCAGCTCCTTTATTAGAAGTAATTGGATAATGTGCGTTTTATAACCCCGTTGGAGACCATGCGATTAATGTCCTACTAGCTCTGACTTTAATAAGCTAATAATACTAACCAATTATGTAGTTGCAGTTCTGTAACACCTCCTGAGCAACATAATCATTGTGGTGCAAAATGAATTAAGAGCATAGGTTAAATGTTCACCATTTCTTTTTTAGTTTTAGATATCTGCTTGCAGGCAAAAATTGGTAGTCAGCTGGCTGTTGTTAGGACACTTTGTGAAGCACTGTTAATATTTGAGTGTCAAGACCTGAAACACCCCAGTCTGAAGATGTTGCCTTTTTTTTTTGTCCTATATTTAATTATTCAGCAATAAAAATTGTTTATTTTAAGGTCCACAGGTATGTATAAAGCAGTGTAAAGGAAAGAGTTGTGCATGTTTTACCAGACTTGCTTCTTCCTGTTGTATGGGCAAGAAAGAAAATTGTGTATTCTTGTACCAAGTTCTAAACTTGAGTACATCACCTGAATTCTGAAGTGAAGTGGGAGGTGGGGTGGGGTTTTTTGTTTTTATTTTAGGGTTGGGGGGGGGGGGGTGTTTAATTTTGAAGGATTCAGCTCTCTATCTGTCTCCCTGAAACAGTTTGTTCCCAGTTGTGTCTGGGTCTCCATGGACTTCTTCCTTAGAATATAAAATATTTATAGCTTTCTTTTATGTGGAGTGGTAACAGTGCCCTGAATAGATTAGAAAGACAAGAGACCAGCAGAGGAAGTTCACTGTAAGAACGTGAAGAGGAGTGTTTGCTTCAACTGTGTAAATTTTGGTCCCAAATAGAGTAATGGCTTGTCCTGATTTCCCTCTGCTTAATATTAAATATGCAGTTACAATTGTAAAGTAGTAACAGAAAAATTTGCATTACTTTCAGCTGGTTTTATTTCAGTTCAGTCACTGGAGCAAATGAGGAGATGTAACAGCTAGTTTTAGGCCTGCTAATGGCAAATGCTCTGCAGATCTTTACATAAACTGAGACAGTTCAACTCTCCGGCAGCATTTCTTCTCTGCTCTGTTTTTCCTGATTAGCCTTTCCTGATTAGTCTTTGAGACTCCTGAGTTTGAATACAGTACTTCTCTGTTTAGTTTAAGAGAGTGAGAGCGACTAAGCAACAGAGTGAGGTGGGTTACCACGTGAGATTTTGGTAGCTGCAAAGCAGATATAAGACAGTTGAACATTTGACTTCCATTAAAAATAAAAGCAGAGTCTTTCAAAACACCTGCCATAAGGTTTAAGGAAACGCTTGAAATTTCCCAGCTACACTTAATAGGCTGATAGCTGTCTGTTGGGGTTTTTTCCTGTAACTTTAAGTAAAAGTTAACAGTCCTGTTAGGACCATCAGCCAGATTTTAAGGTTCTTTTTAGATTTTGCTTTATTGTAGTGTTTAAAAAATGAAAATTATTTTTTTCTGTATATCAGCAAAAAAATGTTACAGTTCAGTCTTGCTTATTAAAACTCAAGCATATATATGAAGATGTGCAATTACTGATTTTTCCTTCATTTTTAAAAAAATAGTAAAATAACACAGGAATTTAATTGTTTTTTAAAACATGCACATCAGCTGGGTTTTCTCTTTGCCCCTCAAATATATTCAGCATATGCTGACAGGACAAGTTTCCTCCTATGTGGTTTGACAATAACCCTGGGCTTTCAGCACTGCCTGTTAGAAAGTGGGTCCATGTTAATGATCCCGTTCACAAAATCGTCGCCTGTCACCAAAGACAGTGTGAAAGGGTGCAAATGTAATGCAAATTTTGTGCTTCTCCATTTATGTGAATGTGACTGATATAAATGTGGATAATAATTTGAAAGCTGGATTGTGTTTAAAAAAAAAAAAAAAAAAAATTCCTATAAAAACATGGAACCTGGACTGTAACCAAGAAATCAGTCATCTAATGGCTTCTGCTGCAAATGTCTTCAGGTAAACCAGTATCAATGATCCCCTGACCCCTGGTATCAGACCTTAATTTACTCCTTTCTTTTGTTAAGATTTGAAAAATTCTCACCATGTCCCTTTCAATTTTCCAAAACTGAATTCCTGAATGCAAATAGCAGTAAGTAGAATAAGGTCATTCACATGGGATTGTTAGTAGGCATGGAAGTGGGTTTTGTTTATGTGCACGGTTGTTGCCCATGCAAAGGTATGTGCCTCCAGAATAAGATATGAAGTATGTGTGTCAAGTTTTTCAGTTCTTAAGCAATTGAACCCTGAAGCCGTAACAGCATCTTTTCCCCTTATGCTGTGTGCCTGTGCAAAGATGTGGAAAATGTAAATCAAAACTCCTCTAGGGATTAGAATTTTGAATGCATCCTGCACTGTCTACCTAAAGTGGAAAATATATGAAACCAATCTTAGTGACAGAGGCTGACCAAATACAGAGCAGAACACAACGACTAAAATGCCTGTTTCTCATTTAGGATTATCTGGATGAAACAGAAGATGATATTGATGACATAGTGGCCTCTCGTTATTCAAGGAAACAGGGACGTTTGACAAGTGGATTATCAACAGTAAGGTCTTGCGTAGAAATATATGTTTCTTCCTTCCACAGAAGACCATTGTTCCTCCAAAAAGGGGTTTAGCTTCATACCACTTAACAGCAGATCATCTTTCATCCTGTACTTGAGAAACATCCCTTAACATTTAGATAGTTCTTCTATTATTATACTTTTAATGCTGTTCAAAGCCAAAATGCTGTTTTCTGCAGCACATGGAAACAGAAAACCATTTTGCATAGTCATCAGCAGATTTCCTCACGTGCTGAGGTTACTACCAAGCTGACATGTGGAGAAGGCAAACCATAGGTGTTTGCAGTACGAGACTTCTCGGCTTTGCAGAGGAGCACTTAATTTATTTGAAGTGAAGAGAACAAGGTTGTGGTGGGATCTTCCATCTCAAACCACTTTCTGATTGTTAGGTTCTTGGGACACAAAAACTTCAGTGTTTGCATACATACCGCTTCTGTGGCATCATTGTCCATCCCCCAGCCTAGCTTCTCCCATTCTTCATGACACGATTGCTATGCCACAAACATCTGAAAAGGGGAAATACTTGGGGATTCTACCTTCTGCAATAACTGTAGTATTTTTCTGTTATATCCTTTTATTTCTTGTCATATATGCACAAAACTATACACGGTAAATCAGATCACAGAATCACAGAATGGGTTGGGTTGGAAAGGACCTTGAAGATCATCTAGTTCTAAGCTCCCGATGTCAGAGTCTTGCGGTTGTCTAACTGTTGCAACTTAATGTTGGTTTTAAAAGGATAGCTGCATGTTCAGGATGTAACAGGTGCTTGAGATGCAACAAAATTGGTTTAACAAGACTTACACAGTCTGTTATTCACTGGAAAAGAAAGTGGTTGATAAAAGTAGCCTTTTACGAGTCTAGTTTATGACCGCCTGCTGTATAGCTCATTTTTGGGATCTGATATTTAGGATGTGGTCAACCGATAGCATCTTCAGAAAAGTTGCAGAGCCCTCTCTGGCCACTCTTCTTCATGACTTGTGGCTAGGAATAGCTCTGGTCAGCATATAGAGTATCAGAAAACTCAACAAACTCCAAATAGAAGATGAGAGAGTTAAAGAGGATGAAGAGAGATTGAGGAGGCTGTATGCTAAAAGGGAAGAGAAAATTTGGCCCATGGCAGCAACCAGTGAACTGTCCTTTCTGGACTGCATCCCCATTAGTCCCCATGCAAGCAGGGCTCTGGGAATGCTCACTTAAGTTCTTGATCCCAGGGAGATGGATTTGGCTGAATCAGAGTTTGCCTTACCCGGGGAGGAGAAAGGGCTGAGAAAATTGCCATCACAGAGCACTTTGATGTCTTGGATCTGGCCATGTCCATATCCTTTTCCCTTCTGATTTGTATAGTTCACAGGAACAGAGACAACAGAGACGTGTGGCACTTCACACCAAATCAGAACTTGAGGAAATGTAGCCTGTTGACACTGGTCTAATTAGACCCACTTACCTGAGGTTGACTATGAGTCATTGTCTCCAATGCTTGCTGGTCCCATGGATTTTATAGAAAGAATTTTTTTTTTTTCCTCTGAATATTGATATGAAGGTTGCAGGTGCTTAAGTGCTTTCTCTGTTCAGGCCATTAATTGAGGTACTGCATTTCGAGAGCCTTCCCCTATGCGCTGTAGGCAGCATTCTCTCTGTGCATTGGGTTTTGTGCTTTGCTGGAGATTTCCCTTTGACCTTTTCCTTAAGCAGAGGGTAGTTTTTCCACAGCTGTAGGTTTGAGATAATCTCACATCTCAGTGCTCTTGTTTCTCTGTATTCACCATGACATGATTTTTAATGTCACTGTGTACTATGTTAATGGCGAAGTTGGGAATGGCAAGCTGCCTCTCCCTGCAAGAGCAGGTCAATTTTATAGGTTCTTTTTTATTCCATTTAAGTGTGCATTACTAGTTACTAACATTCCCCCTCCGTCTTAATTTTGCCTTTACTCTGCTTGTAATAAGCCTCTGAGCCTTCTGCTCTGAATGGATTTTTTTCACATACTTATCTGTCAAATGACTGTCTACTATTAAGTCACGCTGAAATTATGTTATTAATGAACAGTAGGCTCTGACTGCATGTGTTTTCTTTGTTTTTTATTTCTTTTTTCAAATGTGAGAATTTAAAGTACAATATGGGTACTCTGACAATGAGCATTTGAGGTGAAGGAAGAAATATCTCAAAGAGTAAATAGACTTGCAATCTCCCTGTAACATGAGTGAGCAAAAATGGAAAGTGGCATCGAACAGGAACTGTATCTCAGCATTAGGGTATTTTAATTCGTGTTTTTCTAAAGCTAACACATGAACTGTGTTTTAGTTTTCCCTGCATCCTTCACCGATTCGTCTCCTAAACATACTAATGTGGTGTTGTCAAGACCCATCACATCAGTAAGACTCAATTGTTCCAGTGCCTTACTGCAGCGATAAGATATGATGCAAACCGAATACAATTCTTAGTGAGGTACTAAAATGTGGCTGCGCATCCTCCATATGTGGTGGTTGTTTACTACTTAAGAAACTGGAAAATGAGTCAATTTCTCACGGACATTACATTTAGTGTATGTAATGTCCAGTGTAAATGCCACAGAACAGAGTCGGGGGGGGGGGGGGGGAAGTCAAGTGTATAAATACTTTTACTAAATTTGTGTTGTTTGTGGTTTGTAAGAAATTCAGAAACTGTGTTTGGGTAGATTCTAGGGCTAGAGGTCATCTATTTGTGTAGGACTTTCTATGAGGGGTTTTTTCCAATCATTTATCCATTGCTGCCCACTTACCTAAAGATCAAGAAAAAGAATATTTGGATTCCGTAGAGAACAACTCATCCACCTCCTCATATTGCTGTAACCTTGTTTGTTTTCTGAAGTGGGCACACAGATTGTTACTTTCCTGTTACAGGGATAATTCAGGCATTTTGTAGCACATACTGGGACTGCTAAGATCACTAACAGTATCCACAGATTCCCATTTTCATGTGTGCTAGAGGTGGAAATGCATAAATGGTAAAGGCTGGAATTTAGCTCGAGGCATGTTAGGAATATGAGGAAATTCGCCATGTTTGTTGGTGTGTGTTGCTAATTCTCCAGTAATTTTAACTAGTCCTGTTCATGGAATTTCAGCCAATTGTACAAAAGAATAAAAGGACAAGCATTTTTTTTTTTTTTTTAATTTAATTTTTTTTTTTTTTTAAAAAGGAAAAAGGCAGCAGGAATTTTAAAAAAAAAAAAAACCCACCCTTTTTGTCATTTATTATTCCTACCTGATGTATAAAATTAACTTTATGGATAATGATTGCTAGTTCTGTTTTTTTTCATGTCTCCTCTTGTTTACCATGACACAGGCCTGCTTATGCCTCCAGCTTTCTTTGCACCATGGCCCTTAGGCAAGGTGCTCAGAGAGTTTAGTTTTGCCACAACCCAATTCTTTTTGTGTGGTTCCTCCCCTTGACTGTGTTCTTCCTTCCTCCCTGCAGCCGATGAGGAAGGAGGTAGACCAAGATGTAGTTTCCCTTGAGCTCATTGGAGAGATTTCCAGACACTGCTGTAGCAAGCAGAGAGGGGGAAATGTCTCCCCCAATATTCTATTACTGTATTTTGTTTTTCCCAGAGAGTGACACGTTTAAAAGTTTGTGTGCTTTTTTATCTATGCTTACAAACTCCACAGAGAAACTGGGGTTTCTTACAAAGGTGCCAATCCTGCAAATACATGAATGCTTTTGACTAGCTTAAGTAAGAATTGACTTTGTGCGGACACAAATGAGCACAAATCCAAGTACAATCCAATCCAAATCTGCTGAGCTAGTGTTCTAAAATGTAATTTGTTTATTTTGATACAGCAGATGCTTCATTTGTATTTAATAACCTGGAGCCACGTGTCTTTCAATACTTGAAGTATATGGAAAACACTTAGCTTTTCTCTGATTTCGTGATACCTTTTTCTTTCTTGCTTGCTATGGCTTTGCAATACAAGCTTCCTTTACCTGTCTATATAGGTAAAGATTTATCACTGCATTTATTCTTTCTTATTGCAGCTATCTAATGCTCTTTTCTCTTGACCTTTTGCACTGCCTTCTTTAAAGAACTCCCCAGAAGGCTCTGACAGAAAATGGACGTATTTAAATGTGCCTGAATCAGACGGTGATACTGTGAGTTCTCCTGAATGCTCTGCTTAGCTTACTTTTGAGGTTTCTCTCTCTCTTCTCCCTTTGTGTTGAAGACTATACCCGTGTGTCTTGCAAGGTTCCCGTCGGTTAGGATTTAGATGGTTGTGTAAGTTTTTGAGCCATCTTGCTCAATGACTCAAAAGAAAACATGCACCAGGTTTCTCAAATGCCTTTGGTTCCAGCAGTGTGCATATTGCTCAGGTTTTCTTGAAAAATGTTTAGTTCTTTCCCAATTGTAATAATTTGGAAGAGGAAATCCTCAGAGCAATACTCTGCGTGGTATGAGTGAAAAAAAAGAAGAGATTGGGGGGTGATATATGACACTGCTGTGGAAAAGTTTGTGGGATTTTTGCTAAACTTTTTGGGCTTTATGAAAATTGCTGAAATGGTGGGTATGGAATTTTGCTCATTCTTTTAGAATTACTAATGAGAGGTGGGTGTTGCTTTAAACAAATATGCTTTTATAGCATCTCCATTATGGGAAGCATCCTTGTAACTTTTCTAATGGTTCTGTCAGCAGTTGTCTTATGAGACTCAGTAAAAATTAGGTGGACAGCTGAGCCAAAAAGGTCTCTTTTTTTTTTTTCTTCCCCTCCTTGGAACTTACATGAGCTTACAATTTATGTAGCCTGTCTGCTTTTCAGTTCATGCATGAATTAAATAGTGGTAATTTAGATTTAGTCATGTTTATAAATAGGTTTGAGTCCTGCATGGAAAAACATTGACTGTCTAGACATTTAAGCCATTATTAATTATAATTCCTACTCCTCTCATTCCCTTTTACATCAAATAGAAGAAAGTGGTATTTCTCTTCTATGATATATCTGGTTTTATATTAAGTCCTAACAAGTGTGACAATATTGCAAGGCTGTGACTGTATGAAAAAAGCAGATTCTGGAAATGAGTAATTTGTTTAAGCCTCTAAGTCCTTTTTTCTGCCCCCCCTCCAGACTAGCATTAACAGCATGCTGAGTGTATATAGTGAAACCGGTGACTATGGCAACGTGAAGGTCAGTGGCGAAATCCTGCTCAACATCAACTACAGCTACAAAACAGGTGCCCTCAACATCCTGGTAAAAAGTTGCAGAAACCTGGCCATTGCAGATGAGAAGAAGCAAAGGACCGATCCGTAAGCACAGACAAGAATTTCCCTTTAGGCTGGGCTAGGGGTGTCTTCCACCACATCACACACAGACACGTAGCCCGGGGTTGTGATAGGAGCCTGAGAATTCATAGGAACCAGTTGCTACGAGCCAGGGTTTTGATGATCGTTGGCTTTGGATTCCCTGTGGGAAATGCATTTTCAGTATGTTTCTTAGGGCAACGTGTGCCTGTTCTGGGGAAACAATAAGGTTACTTAAATTATCAATTTATTTGATAGCAATTTCTGTAAAAGGGCAAAAATTATGGAGGAATAGGGAGGCTGAATTGATTTCTTACTTCTAGAATCAAAACTAATGTATATGAGAGGAGTGATGTTTTGGAGGGAGAGAGTGATAGGGATAACTGGTTTCATACATCCAAGGAGCATGTTTTCTGAGCTCATCAGTATAGTTTTCAGCACAATATGTAAAGTCTCTCATCGGGAAGTAATAATTAGTGTCTCTAATCATGTGTAATCCTATTGTATGCAAGGTTTTTCATTCTCTTGTATTTTCAGTATACACGTTTTCATATGTAACCAGTATACTACAAAGGGAAAGTGTTAGGAAAGCTTTCTGCATTTCTGAGGATGAGTAAATTAATTTTAGCTCTTCCTTTTGTTATTCTGATCCTATCTGGATAACATTGCTATGTTTGCAGATAGAGACCATACCTTTCCATGTTTCAAAAATTCTCTGTTGCATGTGTACATTGTTTAGACTGCAAAAAGTAATTTCCTCGTATGCGTTGCTGATGCAGCAATGTTAGGTCCTTGCTCAAACTGGTTATTTTTATTCCTTGATAATAATTTACTACTTGATCTGCAGATACGTCAAAGTGTACCTTCTGCCTGATACATCCCGCCAAAGTAAACGCAAGACCAAAATTAAAAGTAACAGCACCAATCCTGAATTTAATGAAACGCTGAAGGTGAGAACAGTGTCTCTCTCAGGCTGTGGTGAATGTTTTGCTTGTGCTCACAGGTGCTTTCTGTAAATGTTCCAGTAGAGGTATTAGAATTTGGAAGAGATGCCTCAGAAGGAATGTATTCAAGCAAAACTGTCTAGTAATCCTATGAGTTGTATTTTCTGGCTTTCAGCATTGAGGAAGTGTTTTTGTTTGGTTCTCCCCTTTACAGGTAAAACTTCTATTAGCTTCTAGAGATCTCTTTCAAAACTGCCAATGTTCCTGTCTAACCTGAGCTCAGAGATGTTAAAAGCACCTTAAGGATTTTGTAAGCCCTGAGTTAGGAATTGATGCTGAAATAGAGCTCGATTTAAAACTTTTTCAGTGATTCTGAAGAAAAAGTAACCTTTTGCAGTAAAATCTGAATTTCTGTGGTGGCTTTAATTTATTTTTGAAGCAGAACAGACTTTGCTAAGAAAATTCCAACAGCAGCTTCACTACCTGCCTTCCTAAAAATCTGTGGTGAAGTTAATTTTCTGTTCCTCAAGGACTGGTGGAGCAGAGCACCCAGGCTTTTCTTTCTTTGCCTTATACCCACATCCACTACAGAGGCTGAACTATTCTGAGCTCCTCATGAGCTGCTTATTCACCTCCTTGGCTCTGTGGTGCAGGTGGGAATTGCAGAGATTCTGCTCACAGAATCGCAAGGGTTGGAAGGGACCTCGGGAGATCATCCAGTCCAACCCCCCTGCTAAAGCAGGTTCTCCTAGAGCATGTTACACAGGACTTCGTCCAGGTGGGCTTTGAATATCTCCAGAGAAGGAGACTCCACAACCCCCCTGGGCAGCCTGTTCCAGTTCACTGCCTGGCTGGCACCTGGACCCCAAGGCTCCTGGTGATTCCCCTTCCCTCTTGATTGATGAGAGTTATCCCAGCCGGCTTCCATGAGGCCAGAAACTGGTTTTAGTTTCTCCTGATTGTTTTTTTTCTGTGGTGTGGGTTTGTTTTGTTTGGGGTTTTTTTTGTAATTTCAGTGATGTTTTAAGTAAGTTTCTTATAATAGAGGCTAACAGATGTTCCCTGGCCAGTGTACTTGGCTTAACGTGGCTACAAAAGCATTTTGCAGACTTACACACACTTGGTCTGGCCAGACTGCTTGCCAAGGGAGAGCCTCTTGTACAGCTTCATTTTCAAATGGTTTATAGTGAAGTTAAGACTTGCCTGAACTGGGGGGAAAAAAAAGAAAAAAAGAAAAAAGATATTAGACTATTTAGCAAGGAATATGGCAGTAAACATGTTTGCTAGTAGGAAACTCAGTGAGGATAGGACCTAGCAGCTTGCTAAAAATGCGAATTGTAACAAAGAGGGCTTGAGTTGTAGGTAGGTAAGCAAAGGAAAATAATAAAATATGTATCTTCCCTCTTTGACTTTTATTCCATTGTTGATAAATATGCCATCTCTCGTAGTGGAACCGCTAGCATTTAGGATCAAGTATTGTAGACACGAATGGCCTGCTTGCATGGCTTGCCAGCGACTTGCCTGGTTCAGCTTTTAGAGTATATGTCTGTGTCCAGTCGTTGTTCTTGATGCAAAAAAGAAGACATCTGGGTCTCCTCAGCTAACACTGGGTGAAGGGTGAATTTCAGGGAATTAACGGGCTTTTTGCTAAAAAGCAGAGTGTGCAGAGCTAAAATTCCAGATGTTTATAATTTTCTGTGTATTTGCTAGTATATGAAGTGTCTTTAGAGGAGTTTTTTTAATAGCTTTCAAAACCAACAATGGTTACGAGGACTGAGATGCTTGGTGAATGCTTTGCAGATGCAATCTTACTTTTTTCAGAACAATTTTTTGTAAGTTAAAAAGATACAGTTGAAAAGGAGAGGAGGACACTATTTCTAGAAAGTAGAGTACAGCAGACTCTAGGGATGAAAGAACCCGTAAGGTTTCTTCTTACAAACTAAACTTTGATGTTAATCTGCTTCTTTTACGTAAACTTAGAAGGAATTAATAGGATCATAGTTTTAAGCATCGTAATTTACTTTATAGTCATAAATACCCAGTAAATAATACAGAAAAAACCACAATCGTGATAGTAACATTAATTACCATTGGATGCCTACTGCAAAGAAAAGAGTTAGGTTTTACGTTAACGTTATGAGCTTTCTAGCTCAATCATTCTTGTTTGCAAAGAAAAACAAATCTCTGTTTCATGCTTCATTTGTTAGCTGCTGTGGGCTTTGTGAAATTGAGCTAGAGCTGTAAAAGGCTCTGTGGAAACTATTATTTATGCTTATTCTGAGAGTTTCTTTTTCTCTTTTTCTGTTGGTAGTATGTCATCAGTCACACACAGCTAGAAACCAGGACCCTGCAGCTCTCTGTCTGGCACTATGACAGATTTGGACACAACAGCTTCCTTGGGGAGGTGGAAATTCCATTTGATTCCTGGAACTTTGAAAATCAGAGCAATGAGTGGTTTGTGCTCCAGCCCAAGGTAAAGGTTTCCAGGGGCCAGTGAAAGTGCTGCGAAGCAAATTTAGCAAGGCTTAGTTATTTTTCCTTTGGAACATGCTTATAAAGCAGTGACTTTATGGACATCTAATATGGTAAGAAAAAGAATATCTTTGTTCTTAATCAAAACATACTGGTTTTAAAGACTTCATGAAAACCTTACATGTGATTGGCTATTTTAAAAAAAACAAAAGACCCCCCCTTTTAAAAAAATTTTAAAATTATTTTTTAAAAATAGCATGTAAACCAAAGGACTTTTCTCCCCGCTACCCAACCCTTAACAGTTTATTAAAGAAATGGATCTCTTTTGTTTCAGTTCAAAGTGCTTCACACTTTTCAGTTGTGACAAAATGACTTATTAATCTCTTACGCACCTTAGCTAGGAAGGTACAAGATAAGGCTTCTCAGCAGGTAAATCAGTGGGTCTGTGAAACAGGACTTGCATTGTACTTAGCTGAGGGTAGGATGACTTCTGTCTCTGGGGCACCCCCTGCTTTGGCAAAGGTGTTTATTTTTGGAAGAGATTCAAAGAGCTATTGTAAGCTTGAGAATTAAAGGCTTCTGCATTGTTTGCTCCCGCAGCAGCCAGAATCCCCAGAAATTCCAGTGGTTTACATTGCCATTTCAGAAAGTGTATTTTTCTTGCTGCAGAGAAATCCAGGGTTTTACTGCAAGTGATGTGGAAGTAGACTCAGATGACTTGTTTGCTCTGTGTTCATTACTTTTAAAGGAAATAGTGTTACATTCAGGGGTTTAGGGGAGGGAGTGTTTGATTTGTGCCATTCTGTCAGGCGAGAGATGGATCCGATTGCTGTATCATTAATTTCTAGGAATAGCCCTTTGTGAGGCTTACATCTAAACTATCACAAATTTGTATTTTGGTAAATAATTTTCCAGAAGATACATAAGGAAATGGGTTTCTTCTTTGAACACTTATACACCTCGCACTTCGTAAGTGGCAAGGAAGATCATTCCCAGTTTCCTAGTTCAGCTCCATTAATAAGGGCAACCACCAGCTCTTCCTTTGTGGTCCAGGAAGAGAAAGTGGCTAACAAGGGCAAACATGTTTCAGTCAGCACTGTGTCCAGGCCAGGATTGCACTGTTCTCCTTACAAGCTTGCTTCGTCTAAGTTGTTTTTGTTGGGTCTGCTCTTGCAGTAGAAGAAATGTCTCCCATATCTCTATCATAACTCTGGCTGGTGTCAGACATTGCTCTTCCTTGGTACCCACCAGTCTAAACCAAAAGACACACATCTAATATTTGTTTTGCTTGCAGTTTGTATGCAATGTTGGTCTGAAATCAAGCTGCTTATCTTTCAGTAGTCTCTTTGTCATCTCATCTCAGTCTTTGAGGATTCATTTGGGGGGAGTGTAGGTTTGGGGTTTTTTTAATCCTAACAGGGGAAAAAAAAAGAGGCAGTCATAAAGCTCTCCTCAGGAAAAAAATAATGAGGCACCTAGCACTTCAGCAATTCCAGCTGGAAGGTGTTGTCTGATTATTTCCAAGCCCATTAAAAAGATTTTTAAATTAGTTCTTTTTTACCAAAGAAAGTAAACAGAATTGGTCATGTCTGCCTCCTAAATTGTTATAAGTAATGTTTCTAAACTAAAATGCTGCTAACATTTTTGATCAGCAAAGATTAATTATTGCATTTTGAATTTTAAAAAAGCACAGGTTAATTAATACACTTGCAAATTACATGCTGTTCTTTGATATGATCTGCCTGATAGAGACAGGAATGGCAGTGAAACATTTCCTGGGTTTTATTATCGTGCTTTATTTGTTCTGTCATGAGTCATTTAGCTGCTTTAGTGGAAAGGTTGGAGACTTTAAGACCTGTTTCTTCAAGAGCATTGAATGTCTGTTTTCAAGAGGAGTGTGGTTAAATCAGATAAAGAAGAGGAAATAGTTCTGTGGTTAAAGAGGGGGCAGAGTCTAGAGCCGTGTTCGATGTGTGTTTTGGGGGGAGGTTGACAAATTGTTCCTGACGTAAGAACTTAGACCACCACTTGTCCACTGTTCCAGAACAGAAAAAATAATCCTTGCTGCCTTTATGGGAAACTTGACCCTAAACTTGCACAGTTTAGACCATAAGTGAGCTGCCTGACTGGCAAGATTTAGGTGTTGTGCAAATTATTCCGCAGCCATTTACTACAGGTTTTCTTTTGTCCTCTGTTGTAGCAGCCGGCATCAGACAGTGGTGGAGACAGGACCATATTTCTCAGAGTCAGTGCAGGACCGCCTGTGTTGCTGCAAAAGTGCTTCAAACTCTCAAAGAGGGCCACGTTGTTATCACTAAAACTGCTTTGTTTCCTGTCCCATCCTTGTGTACAGACTTAGCCCCACTAAATGTGGTTACTGCCTCAGCCTGGCGTCTGTGATACGAAGGCAGTGCTGACTCTGTGTGTATCACCATATGTATTTCTGGTGGGGGCTTTTGGTTCTGTTTGCTCTTGATAATAGAATTTTGACCTTCCTGGGGAGTCAGGCAACAAGCTGAATGCATTTCAGAGAAATACTATCGCTGATCAGACCTTCGTCTGTAAGCGGTTCTTTAAAGGCTTGGGTGGCACCTTGGTGTGTGTGTCTCAGCACTCGAGGGTCCTTTTTCTTTATACACGTGCTTTGTCCCTGCCGAGAGATCAGGAAGATTTGTTGACTTGCACCCAACCCTAAGCAATGAAGGACGTATTGAAATGTGAGTAGTCCTACCTCCGTTAGTGGGCATCACTGAGCAAGGTTAGCATATGCCTGAGTTTTTCATAGACTTGATCTCTATTGTAAATGTACAAGACTTTGTTTTTCACCACGCTTTATTTTTCTAAAAGTCAGTTTGAACTGGTATAACACATTCTCTCTATGTTGCATCTACGGTTTTTAACATGTAGTCTCCAACTTCTTACAATGCGAATGAAAGTTCGACACATGTCAGTGAAGGCTTAATGTTCTTTTAACACAGATGCTCTGAAGAGCACTGAATGCATCTTTCTGGCAAGATTCAAACATCTATAAAGTAAAAAGATACAGAAACAGTAGCTGTGCAGAAAAGGAACAGGATGCTGGGAATAACAGTTTTCAGGAAGTTTCTTTATTTCAGAGCTCTTCACTCTCCCTGGGTCCTCACCCCTCCATTCCAAGAGTGACTCAGGAGTGACTCCTCTAAACTACATGAAACCAGTTACAGTTCAAAATCCTGACTGGGGGAAATAAGGGCTGAATGTCAGCTTAAATTAGCTACAGTTTATATGTCCAGAAATAAGTGTGTGTGTGGGGGGTGTTGTTTGGCTTCACTTCTTCATGTCAGATATCCCTCTCCTCTGTACGTTCACTGAACAGTGCCTAATGCCACATGGCTTTTATTCTTCTGAGAGCTTGCATTCCCTAGATCATGAAGTTTTCTCAAATGGGATTGCATTCTGTCTGGAATGTTAAATTATCTGCAGGTGGGCTGGTATGTCTTGATATGTTTAAGAAGTGTTTCCAATGCTATATTGGTACAACAAAATTAAAATCAAAAGAAGGTGAATGCTTAACCTTAGCTGGATTTCTGGGTTTTTTGTTTGTTGTTTTTTCTTTTCAGGTGGAGATTGCGACAGATGTTGGACTTCAGTATAAAGGAGAACTGACAGTTGTTTTACGTTACATTCCCCCAGACAGAAACCTAATGCTTCCTCTGGGGCAGTTTCAAGGTAATTAATTGCATTAATTATCATATGCTGCATTAATTGCAGCGTATGATAGCATCCCTCTTGAGTATTAAAAATGCTCACCTAGGGTGAAGTAATAGTATTAGTGAAGATTAAAATCATACTTAAATATACTAGTTATCTTCATCTGTGGAAACTTTGAACCGTGAGTATGTTTCTCCTACTCCGTCCTCTTCTCTTACATTGAACTTTAGGAGCGAGAAGGGAAGAGGAGTGTGCAGTCAAGTGCTGATGCATGGCTGTGACCTAATTAAAAAAAAATGCAGACATTAGATAACATGATCGAGGACAGCTGCATAGAAATAGTCTACATTGTAGTCTGTGTGTTCTTTGTTCAGCTAGTTATATATGGTGTGTATCTGGTTAAAGTGATAGACTTCACCTAGTTCTTTATGCTTGACTGTCTCCTCATTTTCACTTTTTTTTTTCCCCACACTGCTTGACCTCTGCTCAGTTTTACTGTATTACTGCTTTAATTCAGTCCTGTAAAATACTTTTGAATTCTTCAAGGTAAGCCATTATTTCATGAACAACGAGCAGAGGAAAATAGTTACTTAGTCTGTGCGGTGCAGTACCATGAGGCACAGCAATTATCTGAAGTGAAAGCCATCACCGGGTAGCACCCGAGTGTACGTGGATATACCAGACACAGGTGTATTGCTGCCTTAGTGACAGTATTACTTGTTAGCATTGGGGTTTGGTAGATGTATTAGACTTTTTTCTTCTTTTTTTGACAGATGAAATTTGATCTGCTACCAGTAATTCCAAGGTTTTCTCTCTTAAAAGCTAATTGTTATCTGAAAAGTCCAGACATACAGTATCTGCATTTTTTTTTTAAATTAGTACATTTTAACACCACTCCTGATCTTTTTTTTTCCTGATGTTTTCAGCCTGAATCAGTGTGTACAATCCCTGCTGATAAGCCTCTTAGAATGTGCAGCAGCAGCAAGCACACACGTCCTCATGCCGCTGTTCAAAAGCAGCAGCATGTCAGGGGGCCCTCTGTCCTGTGCCACGGTCTCCGAGGAGCACTGCATCCCTGCATGTGGAATATCTGCTGCGTATTTCTGCATTTTAAGCTTTGGGACAGAGGTTTTACATCTTTTTTTTTTGTGGCGTAGGACTGCCTTAATATCAGCGGTGGAAGTGGATTCTGACAAGGGGGTAGGACTTGGAGGGCACGCGGTTCTTTGTGTTCAGCACGGGGATCCACAAATCCCCAAATACTTTGTATTCAGAAAGGGCTTCAGACAAGGCGCCCTGTTGTGTCCAGCAAGGACTAGCTAGTTACACGGTCAAGTTCTTCATCTAATACAGAGTGATTTTCTGTCCCTGCCTGATTAGTTTCTCTACCCATAGAGAATCAGAATCTCCTTGTAAGAAATACTTTAATCCCATTGTAGGAAATGAGTGAAAGAATCTTGCCAAGAAAACTTCCATGTCCAAATCAGTCTCACAGTGTATATATAATTGATGATGATGATGTTGCAATTCTGTTCTATATATAGGAAAGAAGAGCTTTAAAAAGGGAAAAAAGGGAGACTCTCACATGCCATATGGAGGTATATTAGAAGTCCTCATCAAAGAAGCGAAGAATTTAACAGCGGTGAAATCAGGAGGCACTTCTGACACTTTTGTGAAAGGGTCTGTGGTTTTTTCTCCCTGTTTTTTTTAATGGCTGCATTGAATTATGTTTTGGTTGACTCATTTCTTTTCCAATACATCCATACATATGTGTATAGAGTGCTGAGAAGCAACTGGCAACTTGAAATGGTATGCCAAAGAGAAGGATGTTGTGGGGTAAGGGCAGAGGGGTCTGAGGTGTCCCAGTGGTTACACAGAACTGTATTTGAATACCACTCAGTCAAGAGCCAGCGTGTAATCCACGTCACTTAACTCCATTCACACATAAGTATCCAGTGTGCTAATGTGCACACTATTACAGAATACAACGTTTGGTAAAAGAAAACGCTTCCACTGAGTCAGCAGAGAGAAGTCGGTGAATATTCGTCACTCCTGGAGGCAAGAAACTGTAAATTCGGGCTCTTGCACTGGAGATGATACCTGATCTGATGGTGACGTTTACATTTTCAAGAAACTGAAGCAGTACATTTTTTTACTAAGAGGCATAGCTATACTATGTCCTGAATAAGAAACTTGTTTTCAGGAAGATATGTTGTTTGGATTCCTTGTAAAACTGCAAGTAGCACCTACAAAACTGGCATGCTCCATCACGCTGAGGTTCTTTCTAATGGATTTCACCTGAAAAATGCAGAGAGAGAAAATCCATTATGTGTGTGAGGAAATGCTTTTTTGATTCAAGTAAATATGCTAAATGAGAAAATATTTTTCTCTTTTATACCATAAATTGTTTTGTTGGCTTTTTTTTTTTCTAGTGCTTAATTGGGAAAGCTCTTTGGTGTGTAGTACAGTGCAAAGGAGCACGTTTCAACCCTGAGTGTTCCCAGGAAGTTTATCACTGACTTCAAACGTAGTGTCTGAACTCTAACTGTGTAATATTGTTAACATTTTATATTGACAGAAGATGTTTAAAAATTCTGCTCTGATGGCTTTCAGGTTTGATTTTAAAGATGCATCATTTTGAAAAATTTAAGGTCTGTGTCACTTATATGCTTGTATGCATGTGGGTACATAAAAATATCTATATGGTATGACACATATGCACCTTTTTATTAGATAAAGCAGCGTTTTGTGTTGGACAGTCAAAATCCAGACTATATAGAAAATGCTACACATAGGCTATAATTGTGTTTGAATAATATGAACATACTCCTGCAACGCCTCATTATATTGGATTTTTCATAAATGTAAGTTATGCTTTAGAATTGTTAAATTTAGGAAATAATGGATAGCTTTAAATGTTTTTCTTTGCCAGTTTTTGCTCTCAGTGCTAGCTGTCAGAATTGTTGGTTTTTAGATACACTCTAGTTTGTTCGTAATGGTTTGAGTGTTGTTACTAAATGGTGACCATAGAAAACACGCTGCCTTTAATTCCTTGGTGGAGCTGGGAATTTATCTTGATCTTGTAGTGTGCTTCAAATTATGACTGAGTTTATACACTTAATGTAGAAAGAGTTTGAGCTGTTCTTCCTATGTGTTTGTTCTCCCATGCCATCTCTCTTTGATGGGTATATCTGAGGACGTTTCCTTTTACTGAAAATAGACTGTCTGATCCCACTGGAGCTCGCAACAGACTTTGGGGGAGAAAATGTTGTCAGAACCTTTTAACATTAGCAGTAGCAATGCGTGGCCAGTAATGTTCCGGACTGTCTTTAGTTCGTGGTGTCTGCTGCTGCTGACAGGGATGATTCAGTACAGTGGAACTGTATGAACAGTCTGTTTTCCTTGGACGGTTGGTCCGGCACGTGTCACGGCTGAATGCATAATCAAGTCGCCGTGAACCAGCCGAGGTGCTGCACTGGTCTCATCTGCACGGTTTGCTTGAGATAATTTGCCACAGATTAGCCCACGGTTAGCCCACTGCGGTAAACGAGCGCGTGTTTATTGGCAAGCAAAAGCCTGCACAGGAATCCTGATGGAGGTCTAATGATACAATTTGCTTGTATGTCCGACCCTTCAGTATTTATGTGCAACCACGTAGTTATTCCGTTAGCTTTGCTGAAGGAGCTGAAGGTACAGACTATGAAAATTTGTACAGACCTCTGATTTTGAAACTAGAGTATTCAGTTCACTTAGTTTCGCTAAGAGAATTCTCCACTAAAAGTAAAATGTGAAAAGCTTGTCAGACTTTACATTAGTGTTTCTGCACTCAGTCGGGGGGTTAGGCAACTCAAATGAATGACGCTAACCTGCTGACGTTCCTTCCTTATCAGTCACTTCCATTTCTTTTGTAAGGACCTCCTGTCCTGCTTTGAGAGGGAGACTGGACTAGTGACTCAAGAGGCCCCTTCTAGCCAACACTTTAATGATCCTGTCTATATTTGGTCTCACCAAAATAAAAAGTTTGTGGTTAAGACTTAAGACATGGAGCAAGGAGACCTAATTTCAGTTTCTGACGGTGAGAGCTGACATTGTAACTATAAGAACAAATGGAGCACAAATGCAAAGTATGCACTTTAGGTATATACTTAATTTAATAACAGTGGGGAAATGGGGTCCTGATCCTAGCTGAGCCTCTAGATGATTGTAATTCTTTGTGAATATTAGGTGACATCCCATCTATATACTCAATTTTCCTTTTTTATATCTTCCAGATACCTTCTCCCAGATGACAGCAAAGCTACAAAACACAAAACTCCCATAATAAAAAAGAGCGTGAACCCCCAGTGGAATCACACCTTTGCTTTTAGTGGCTTGAATTCAAGGGATATACGTAACGTCTGCCTAGAACTGACTGTGTGGGACAAGGAGTCCCTCTCCAGTAATATTTTTTTGGGAGGTGTCCGTTTGAACATTGGAAATGGTAAGGTCCCACCTGACTTGTGATTGCTTGTCTTATTCTGCTCTCCTCCTTCCTCACCCCACGTGATTCATGTCTATGAGGGACAGAAACATTACTGAGCATGTGGAAAGCATATGGGAACCTGGGGAAATCGAGAAGGCAACATGTAGCATGTAGATGGTTTAGTTCTTCCTTCCATTGAGTGAGATAGAAAAATTTGGCGCCCAGTTGTACTTCAGCAAAGTCTAGAAGAACCAGGAATACCTTGGAAGCATTTCTTAGCATCTCAGTGAGGAGGAGGAGGAGACTGCTTATGTCCAGCAGCAGCCTTTCAGCTGGTGATGGTGTCTTCTGGAATAAGTGTGACTCTGTTCCTTGTCCATTAGGAGAAAGTTACTTGTGGTGTAGAGTTGGGGAGGTTTATGTACCTCTGTCCATGTGCCACGAAGGAGTGTAATGACAAACTGGTGCTCTCCAGGAGCTACCTGTTTTCAGTCTGACTGCCTGGCGGTAGTATAAAGTGCTTGTCATCTTTCTATAGACTGTTGGCACGAATGAGCAAGTACTAATATGCCAAAATACCTCATGTTTTTGCGATTACCAGGTGTGAGTAATGGCAAGGAGGTTGACTGGATGGACTCTCAGGGGGAAGAGCAGCACCTCTGGCAGAAGATGATTGACAGTCCTGGAGCTCCTGTGGAGGGGATATTAATGCTGAGATCCAGCATGGGAAAACGCAGACTCTGAAAGACTTTTAACGACTGAGGGGTACCACGGGTACTCCTGACTTCAGTGATGTTCAGGCTCTTGCCACTTTGCCTGTTTGAAAGTGGGGAAGGGTGGTACTCTTTGCCTTGGATATTAAGGCTCAGAGTGAGATTTTAATGCATTCTGCACTTTCACATGCACGTTTTTAACCCAGATTTCTTGTTCGGATTATGTTTCTCCTGAAGCCAGTGAGAATTTGGCCTCCCACAGAGATCGGACTGGCTTTCTCTGCCCCTTCTGGTGCCTGGTGCGCGGCTGATGAATGTCTCTGCCCATGGGGGGCACGGAGGGAGCAAATTCTCCAGTTAGCCATTTAGTAAGTTACGCCCAGTTTACGTGTCTCCCTCTGGGTCAAAGATGGCCTGGAAGACAGCAGTGATACAGTACAAGCAGATTCAGGGTGAGTCTGTGCTTTGGTATTCAAAAGGTAAGAAGCCATAATGTTACGAAGGATAACAGAACATTTCTTTACCATGTTTGCTTGTTAGGCTGTGCAGCGTGCAGGCTGCCAGGCTTGGGACCGAGCAGCCCACCGAGGACAGCCAATGCACTGTGGTGCGCGCTAGAAATAGGCAGCAGGAGCTGGTGTGAGGTGCCGGCGTTCTGCCATTCTCTGGGTTATTTCATTGCGCTGTATAAAAGGCAGACTTGGTTCAACGTAATCAAAGAGCCTCTAATGAAAATAAATTGTAACAAATCCCCAAACAGTTTCCAGAACTACCTGGTATTACTGTGTTTTTCATTCAGCTGACAGCTCTAGCCAGGATCTTCTGATGGCATTGAACAGAGGAAATACACTTGCATGCCGGTCCTCGTCTGATGAGTTGCTGAGAGGAGGCACATTCTGGGGTTGGACATAGTTAGCCAAGGCCTTGATTCAACAGATCGGGTAGTAAAGCGACGTGATTAAAGCACATGCCAGCGTGATTAGCACAGCTGTGGGATTTTCTCTGAATGGGCTGGGATCCCATTCAGCTGTGCCCACACACGTTAATTATTAACCAGAGTAGGACTTTTGGCTCCTGAACATCCGCCTGTGAGTTAACAGTGGATTTAATGATACGCGTTGGGTTTGGCCAATTCAATCATTAATCTTATTAACCAAGACAACTGTTCAACAGTAATTTTGCCACATTTTTTCCTGAAGTGATTTTACACCTACTTAGATCCTCCATCCTTTGGGGACTCATGCAGGTCAGATGTGAAGAGCAGCTGTCTTGAGTAGTTGTTGCGGGCTACTCCTACCATAATGAGATGGGATTATAATCTTTTTTCAAGGACAGCACATGTCTGCTTGCATGATTGGAGAATAATGTAATTGCATGGCATGTGATTGCTCAGGGTGTAAGACAAAGGAAGGATCAGTAAACTGAGTGAACAAAATTTCTTCTGCATTTTCCGGAATTAGAACACAGCTTCCTATTTGAACCGGTAAATTCATCTATAGCTCTTCTTAACCTTTTTTATTTTTTTCCCAAAATGTTTTATTTCTGGAAGCAATGGAGTATTAGTACTGAGGAAACAAACTGAAATCTATGGAAGCATATATATGGGGGGATGGGGGTGGGAACTTTCACAGAAGGTGTCATTCCCTGTAGATCAAAACAACAGTATTCAAAGATTTCTGTGAAGAATATGAAAAGAGCATAAAATCTAACTTGTTTGAGATAGAAATGTTATTCTTCACAATCCAGAAATTGCAAGAAATCTAGATTGAGCAACAGAATATGAACTGATGGCTAAGTAACTACAGCTGGAAATTTTGACATCTGTAGCTGTCCTAGTGTACAATTATGTACACGTATTTAGAGCTGAATCCAAACCCTTAAAATTTAATGCCTATTCATTTTTTCTTTTTTTAAAATATTTTATGGTGGTTTTGGCTTGAGTGGCTTGATACTGTGGGGAAGTTTACAAGCAGTCTCTTAAAATGCTAATATTACTAGATTGAAAAAATTATCCTTGTTAAAAATAGTATCTTAGTTTTAATAAAAAAAATTTGCTTTGCTATGAATACTTTCTATTAAAATTCTGATATGATTTTTAAAAGTCGCTGGAGGTACTGCTTGCCCACTTTGAGACCCACAATTTTCAGAAATTACTGAGTCATCTTTGAAAATAAAATTCCCTTAGAGAATCTCAGTTTGGGAACCAAAATGTGTAGTTGCTCAAAAAAATGGACTTAATTCTCCTTCTTTATTCTACATTTTTTTCTGAAGTCCTGCTCAAATTGGGCAGTGAAGTAAGTCTAGTCTAGTTTTAGCTGGCTGTTTCATTTTGTGCTGCACATGCTGTGAGCTGATAAATGAGAGCACAAATATCAAGCACATATATTTTATGACCTTTTTTGTATCATGGTAGTCTTTCTTTAAGCATATTAGATTATTTTTTCTTGTATCAGGATCCCCCAAAGTGAAACCAAACCTAACTTTTGGCACCTAAACTACCTCTCTGTCTAACAGAATCGGTCTGAGTTGTCTTGGCTGTCTCTACTGCAAACCTGCATTTATTTTGGGAATAATGTTTTATTGACATGGAGGGAAAAGCTTGATATTTTTTTTTTTTTTTTTTTTTTTTTTTTTTAACTTGCTGGAAGTTGATTCAGAAACATAAAGCTTGTTAAATTTAAAGAAAATGATTCTTCAGGGTAAAATTCCAGCTAGAGTTATAGAGGAACACTGGGCCGTTGGATGGTTTGGTTTTGTTTCATTTTGATGGTGAAAATGGGAAAAATAATAAGAACACAAAAAATTCTCCAAGTTGGACCCCCAGATGGATGCCCTTGCCAAATTGAAAACCTTAACATAATTTTGAACTGAACTAAACCTTTTACCTTTACATGGAGTACAAGAGTTTGTCTAATTTTTGAATGGTATTTTCTAACCTTCTAAGTATGAACATTTTAGCTAAAATAAGTCTTGCTTTGAAAGGAACGAGTCTGTGCGTCACTATTTCAGCTTCTGCCCATTGTGGTCCTACGGTCAAGTACGTGATGAATGGACTCATGTGGGAAGCATCACCCAGCTCATACGTGGGCTTTAGGTTCTGCCTTTTCCTTCCAAAGGGCCAAAATTTCACTCTGAGCCTGCACCTGAAATGGCAGACCATGCTATGAATAGGCTGTAGGTGTCATCTGCAGCTCAGCAGTTCATAAAAGGAACATTTTTGCCCAGGAAGTAATTTCTGCCAAGGCGATGGTGTTTGCCATGGGTGGGATTTGGAGTAGTGCGGTGAAATGACCTCCTAGGTGAGCAGTGACAATTCTGCGTTATGGTAGTATATAATAGACATCATGCACTGCCTCGGAGGAGGCTCGGAGAGATGATTAGCATCGTGTAAACACTAGGGCAATTTGGAGAGTTTTGCTCTTCTGTGATGTTATCGGCACATTTGTAGGAAGCGTTTGATTTGTGGAAAATGTCACATTTAATTGTATCTCTCATATCTTTGTTCTCTTCCTTCACAGAAATGATTTATGGTTTGGAAAAAGCACAAGATGATTAACTGCAGATGTGATTTCTTGTTTCCCAGATATTTGAATTAATTGCCCATAATTGTGTGTTGTCACGTACTGTGTGTTACAAGGCTGAACAGAAAGCCAGGAATTAGGCTAAAGCCTCCCTTTTGTATGTATGTTTATGGTATTGGAGGTGCATGAATGGTTTTTTCAAGGTAATTTTTAGGAGAAAATAGCCACAATTTTAACACTGATTCATAAACTCCTGCCCTGAGTGAATAGACAGAGCAGAGCTGATGTTTCTAGAGTATTTTTCCACACAGGCTTGAGCAACTGAAGATGCATCAGTGGAGAAGAAACCTTCTCTACAGTGTTTTTTGAAAATGTGTTGCACAATGCATTTTAGTCTGATATGTAATTTTCTAGCAACTTAACTACAGGGCTTTCATTGCTATCTTTTCCCCCTTGTGATTAGATTTTGAGGGTTTGACCCCTTAAAGAAGAATAAAAGTGCAGCTTTCACTGTAAAACGTCAAGTGGGGCCAGTAAATACATCTTTAGACAGCGTGGTTATTGCCAGTATCCATCAAAAAGAGCCGACGGTGAGGCCTCTCCAAGGCCTGCCATCAGACTTTGGTATCCAGACCTTTTTCTCTGGAAGTTTCTCTGCTCAGTTTATCAGCTGTATGGGGACTTCAGGCTTCTAAATGTTGATGCTCTTGCATGCTTAGATGCCACAAGCAGGCTAAAACAGGTTTGAAATGGCCTCCCCATCTCCTCCACCTCCATCGTGTTACGTCTGAGAGAGGGTGGGAGGAAAGCAGCAAGGACTCTGAGGGGCACTGTTGCCATCCTCGTGTGCTAATCCAAATGCCATTGCCTCCCTTGAATGCCTTTTAGATGCGACATTTACATCTTTCTTTCCCAGCTGGATGCTTTAGCTGATGGTTTTAAGAGAGAAGGCATTGGGATGCTGAGTATGTTTTGATCGTGGTGAGTTAGACTGGAAGCTTATTCTCCTGTGCCTCTTCCAATGCAGATTATGCTAAGATAGCACGAAAGAAGCATTTTAATGTACTGATTTTTTACTTTTTTTTTCCCCGCCTGGTTGGGCCCTGTGGAGTGCAATTATTCTAAATTGTATTCTGCAAAATATCAACTAAACTGTAACAGCAGAGCAACCATTGAGTATCCACTGGTGCTAATTGATAAGGAGAGGTAACAGGAGGGTGGCATTTAGACCAGCATAATTTTGGCTTCTTGAGGGGTATGCACATTGCCCAGCTTCAGGCATGTAAAGTTTGTAGCTTGCTCTGTGGAGTCAGTGAAGAAAAAGGCTGCTTTGGATCTTCTACACCTTCGAAAAAGAGCTCAGAGCCCTGTTACCATAGCTGCCTAGTTTGTGGATTCACACAAGACAGCAAGGGTTGTACCTGAATCTTTGTGAGGGTCTCTCTTCCCTGTATCCCTCCCTTCAGTTCAGCAACCCTCACCAGAACGTTCTACCCGAACGTTCTGCTCCAGTGCCTGGAAGGAGGCAGCATGCAGAAGTTAAGGGATAGCCCCACTTATTTTCATCCATACAGGTGAAAACTGAAGTTTTACTTCCCTAACATACAGTATTGATTTTCAGCACTTTGCAATGACAGAAGTAACCACCTCCTGAGAGCTGGTCCGGGCACTTTGTAAACTTTATTTTTTTTTAAAGAGTTTTTAAAAGTGATTATTATTTTTTTTTTTTTTTTTTTTTTACACACAGAAATGTTAATGTTTGAGAACCCCAGAGAAATGGTGGTAAAAGGTGTGATGAATTCCAAAATAGGATGCAGACTTCTACTTGCAGTGATGTCTTTCACTGTAACTTGGCAGGAGATGCCGAGAAGCACGCTAGCTGAACCTCACCACGGTGTCCCATCAGTTTCCTACCTGTTGATTTCACGTTTGCAAATGGTGTTTGATAAGTGGTAATAAGACGGTGTTAATTATCCAGTGTATATTGATCCAGGAAAGTGAATCTCAACTTGCTTTTTTAGGTGTTTTTTAGGTTGTTTTCAAACTCACCCTTGCTGCATCTCGGCCCTTTATTTAGACCGGTTATTTCAACCATTCTGCTGTGTGGCAATAACATCTATATGGCTGTGCACTACCGCCCCCGAGAGCTTGGTGTGTATTTTCCAGGGTAGTTCTAATTGTTGAGGTTTGCCTAAAGCTAAGTGTAATAATCTGTTGCAGCAAGTAGAGAATGTCACGTATCCCTCCGTCTGCCTTTGTTCTGCTTAAAATCTGTTGCTAGCTGTTTGTCTGACTATTCTGCCGGATGTGAACAGTAGTAGCAGTACCTTAAGTTCTCGCCTTGCAGTATGTTAAGTTCTGCCCAAATTCCAACAAAACGTTTCCTGCCCAGATCATTTCTGTACTGTGCACTGTGCGTTCGGTTTTGTGGACAAAGGTGGCTGGTAATGCATCTGCAGCTGTTGTCGAGATTACTGTTCTATCTTTTGAAATTAAAAGAGTGAAACACGTTGCTGTGTCCTTGTCTCTCCTGAAATGCATTACAGCAAACTTACACGCACGTCTTTCACGAATATCTCATATTATCTCATTGAGGTAAAGACATTACTTCACTTACATGTGGTGAATAATGCAAGAGGCCCAGCATGTCTTCAGAGTGGGACTCCACTGATGGTCTCTCTGCTCTGTCTTAATTCCTACACTTTAAGTGTTTTTAAGCTATTTTTTATTTCATAAGCATTGAACCTGTTTTCTTTTTAACATGCAGTTCTAAGAGTAAGGGAAATGCAGTGTTCTCTTGCCCCTTGCTAGAGAATTATTTGACATGTACCTTAACCCTGCATGTCCAGCAGGTCCTCCCCTCTGTCGCTGAGTCTCCTACCTCTTCCCTAGTTCAAGGTCCTGCCCACCTGAAAACCTAGGTACATTCAAAATGCAGCTCTTCTGCAATTACTGGTCCTGACTATTTTTTTTTATGAAGAAAACCCAAAAACCATCCGATCACTCTATTTAAGTTATACTTTCAGCTGAGTTGTGTTCCCTTCAACTTGCCTCTCAGAGCTGAGGGCTCTCTTCCATCTTCTCTTGGTTCTCCAGTTCTCCAGGTTTTTGTCTTCTTGTCCCTTCCTGACTGTCCGAGACAAACTAGGAGGGCAGATAACACTCCTGGGCTCTGGGCCCATGCTCGCCCCTGCTCGCTTTGCAGCAGCCTGGAAGTCTGGCTCAGTGTGCTGGGTTCCTGCACTTGGGTTAAGGGGAGACCACCTCGGTGGGGTTGACTGCTCTCTTGGTGTGATTTGGGCACAAGCAGCTGGCTCCTGTCTCGCTTGTCCCCATGTTCTTTCTGGACTTCATGGGGGTGGGAGGTGAAACACCCCTAAAACTGGCTGGTGGCTGTGGGCGGGGAAGAGCCCTCCTGCCATTCCTCTGCCCATGCACCTTTGCCTGGGGACTGTCCTGGGGGATTTGCAGTTGAACTGCAGTCCCTCCTCTCTGAGGCGAGAGATGCCGACTTCTCCTTGTGAATTTGTAGTATGGGCCAACCTAATTACTGAAATTCGGGTCACGGTTATGTTCCAGGTGCATGGGTGGCAATGGGTGATACGGTGGTGACTGGACATGTGCTAGCACGTTCTGCACGGACACTGGCTTTCCCATCCGTTTCCCTTACATTTTACAGAGCGTGCAGCAGCCGGGTCGCCGCTTGAAAGGGCCCAGAGATGCAGGTGCTGCCCACAGCCGCTGGCGGCCTTGCTGCTCTCTGCCTTCCAGTCTCTGCTGACGCTTTCCCACTCTCGCTTCCCCAAGCTGCCACGAACACGTCCTCCGGCCACAGACGGGGAGAGAGAAGCGGGCAGCAGCCACGCGGCCAGGAGGAGCCGTGCCATCTCCCGAGGGTCTGAAGCAATTTGCTCCCTTTTCCCTTTCCGTGGACGTACAGCAATAAGAGAGGCTGAGGTGAGCAGCTGGAAGCGATGCTAGCGCTGAGATTGCGCAGCCTACGCTCCGTTATTTCACCACCTCAATTTAGAAAGCGGGTTGCGATTGTAAGAGTATTTATCTAAATGTGCTTCGGGTTACTTTTTAGCCTCTGGGTTTTCATGAATTATGTTAGGCAGTCTGACTCATGCTCTTGTGTAAGTACTGAGCTGTAAGGAATCTGCATGTTGTAGTCATTTAGGGCAGAGCTGCAAGGGTCATCGGTGTTTTCATTAAAACGTAATGCTTTCTGTCCCAGAGGGGATAGTTTGAACTTCAAGAACAGGGACGTGCAACTTTAAATTTCTCTCTCTCCTCTGCAGGTGTAGGGGAGGTGCGTGATGGCAGGGGTTGTCCTCACCAAATTGGGTGGATTCTTGGGTAGGGTCTGGGGCAAATCAGGCCATTCACAAAGTCGTTTCGTGCTCATGAGAAAATGCTGCCTCCCGCAATTTATCCCAGTAGTTTTTTTTGCACGAGGTGTGGCATGACAGAAACACTAATTCTTTTCTGGTCTGAAATGACTGTAGTCTTTTGCTTTATATCCAAAACTGGAAAGATTCTCCAGATTGATGTAGGAACCTCCAGCCTGGGGCTGTATCTACACGCTGTGATCTGCCGCATGTCCTGCAATGAATTAGCCTGGAGGTGGGAGCGGAAAGGGCAGGCCTCGTGGCAGGTCTTGCTTCTTGGAAAAAAGCCTTTAATCCTCCCAGCTAAAACTCACGTTTTCAGCAGGATTTGCATTTTGACAGCAGTGGTAGGATTAGAGCGATGGTGAGAAGAGCGATGTTGGTAGTACAAGACTCTAGCCTGTAGGATTTTGAGGGAGCTGAATTTTTGGTCAAACTTAAAAAAAAAAAAAAGTGCACTAGTGTAGATGCTGAACCTTGTTCGTGCAGTGTTATACTTCTGGGAGCAAAAGTCTACAGTGAATTACTGGAATATATTTGAATATTTGGAGTTTATTTGAATATACTATTTCTGGCTTTAGCCCACCATTTAGAAGTCCCTTGTTCAAACACTCCATTCCCAAAAGGCCAATCTGCCACATCCCTGCATACCATACACACAGGCTGATTTGACTTCAAACCAGAGATGGCACACGATGTTTTTCACTGTTCCATTCCTCCCCACAAAAATGTACAACAGAAAGTGCCAGAAACCTTTTATTACTAATCAAGAACAGCTTTTCTTAATCACAAGATTTTAATAGATGTTCTGGGTAGAATGATAACTAGTAACCCAATTGCTCATGCACTCTCCTCCACTTAATTCAATTTCCTGTAGCAGCCCTAGTGATTGCAATTGCTTTCCAGATCGTAGCAATCGTACAGCCCTCCTGTTCACCCAGCCATGAAAGATGACTGGGTGCATCGATTCTGCACCTAAATCAAAATGCAGCAGCAACGGATTGGAATTACAGCAACAGAGAACAATCAGAACCATCAGAGGTGTGTGGGGTTTGGTTCTTTGTTTTTCATTGTGGTGGTGTGTGTTTTGTTTTTTTTTTTTTAATTTTAAATCATTGGCTATCTGTTGATGTGCTTTTTTAACGAAGAAAGTTTGGGAGGGATAAAAAAAAAAACCCCAAACCAACCTGTCCACCTGTCCATTCATGCTATAAGCACATGCATGCTGAAGAACCTGGGCCAGGGAGCCGTGGGCACAGCAGTATGTGTATGGATACGTCCTCAGGCGGTCTCTGTTCCGCATGTGACACTTAAGGCATGAAGCGATTTGGTGTGCCCGGCCATGTCTGGTTTTCTTAACCACTGGTTAGGCAGCAGAGGCAGGGCAACCTTCCTGGGGTACAGCTGTGTCCATTGGCACACTGGCTTTTACCCTCCTCGCTTCCTTCCCTGATAGTAGGTCCAGGATTCACTCTCTGATTGGTTTGGTCAGGTCTGGAACAGAAAGGCTATTTCTGTGATGATTTTTGGGTTTTTTTTGTCACCAATCCTGTTCTTGCATCTTATTCCTAATAGCAACATTCGGAAAGCTCAGTCAGGGCTTGCTCGCCCTCTGGTTGCTCATCCTTACAAACCTGGCACCACCACCTACAGAGTTCAAGGTGTAGCCAGATCTTCTCTGCCTTTGGCATCAGCACAGCAGGCAGTCATCACCCAGGCCATACCATGCTTTCATACCTGCTCTTGGGTGTTCAGCAACAGTCTCCTCACTGTCCCTCAGAAGCTGGCCATCCTGTTCAGAAGGCTCGGCCTACTGCCACCCACCCCCTCTTTGGTGCTGTCCTGCTTCAGTCCACAAATTAGCTTTTGCCACCTAGCGTCAGGGCTGACCTCCCTCTCTTCACATGCGTTCCCTCATTAATTCACTTGCAGGAGCAACCTTTTGAAAGAGATTTTTCTATTTCAGAGGGTGTGAGAGATGGAATTCTGGGAAGGATTGCTTTAAAGACTTTAAATACACCGTTCCTCTGCTGACACCAGAGCATAAAATTAAACAGTCATCTACCTTACTGTCAAAGACAAATGAGCATTTGGCTGAAAAAACAGGGCTGTGCTCTTAAGTGGCAAGAATGAACAGCACAGACACTGGAGTGCTGCTTTTCAGGCACGTCAAATTACGCATCATAAGCTGTAAACAGGTATCCAAAGCTGTAACTCAATATTCACTCCTTTGATACTTATATTCCTCATGCACGATGCATATTCTTTGCAGTGGATTGGCAAGACTGTGGGCCACAATAAAACAATAGAAAACGCTTTCCGCTTGTGATTGCCTCCTGACAGTCTTCCCTGAGCAGGGAACTTTTTTGTTAATTTGTAAGTGATGACAGTGTTTTCACAGATCTGGAAATGACAAATCCTTGATGAAGTTTCCCTGGGGGTAGTGTTTCCCTGCCATCAAATCAACAACCTGGTCAGCCTCCAAGATGAAGAGGGAGAAGAAATCTGCTACTCCAAGTCCATTGGACATGGAAAGCCAGAAGCAGAAGCATACCAGGTAAGAGCATATTTTTCTGTCCAGCACTGCAGTACGTGACCATTCGTTCATAATCACTGCCCATCTTCTACACGGCTCCTTTATCGTATCCTTTCTGGCAATGACTTCTGTGCTCCTGCTATCAGCTGTTTCCTCCTTGCTGCTGCTGCAAACGGGTACTTGCCTTGCTCTCAGCTATTGTTTTGTGCCTGTGATCGACCACATTATTAGTGGGACTGAAAGACACTGCTGGATTGCTTGTACACTTTCAGTCTGACACTAATGGCTGCTATAACAGTTTGCAGAGAGGATTTTGATCCAACTTTTAATTTAAATCAACTTCTATCTCCAAGGTGATTTTTCGACAATTATCTGTTTGCAAAACAATATTTTATTAATAAAAAGACTTACAAACAGTAAGAAAGAAACCCCAATTTTACACTGAGTGAAAAATCCAAAATAAACTCCCAGAAACATGCTTCAGTTCTCACTCTCTGTACAAGAAACTCCTTTGGGTAGTAATCCTACGTACACATCTATCTAAAGATGGCTGAAAGTACAAAAAAGCATCATGCATACTTCTATGCAGAGTAGCTACACAGCCAAACAGACTTAACAATACGCACAAAAAATCTGTACATCAGTGATTAAAAAAGCCATGCTTCATGTAGCACCAAGGGGAGAATTGTGTGGATTAAAAAAAATTCACTGACAACTGCAAGCCCTGCAATCCTGAATTAGGGACACGACTGACCAATTTCTGCTTGCAGTTTCATCTCTTCTTTTCTCAAGGGAAAATTGTCAATAAGTGCAAAGAGCTCGGCTGGTGTTGCTGGGAAAGGATAGCGTTCCTTGTCCATTCCGTGCTTGTCCATCACCACGATGTTGAAATTGTAATGGGGGATCCTCAGCAGCAGCCTGCAAAATAAGGAACTTGTTTTGTTAAAGCCTGTCAGCTACCACCTGGGTGCTTCAAACTAATAAAAGGCAGAGCCAGCCTAAGCAGAGGAAGGCGGGGACGCTCAGAGGGGGCTATCCAGGGTCCGCTTTGTTGCAGCTGTAAGAACAAGGAGTCAGATAGAGAGCGGGTGTCTGCACGAGCTGCAGGCTGCACCTCTGCGTTAGGGAAGGGGCAAGGTAACTGCACTCAGCTCCCTTTTCTTCTCAGACCTCTGACTGTTAGTATAGCACAGGCCATTACCTATTGCTACCACAGGAGAAAAAAAAAAAAAGACAAAAAAGTAATATATACATTGCCTAAAAAAACCATGTGTGGAGCTAGAGTTAGTTCCCTTTCTTGGATTCCACACAGTATAAAATCACACTGAGAAAACGCAGGACAAAATTATTGGGAGTCAGTTTTCCTCACTTCCTAGTAATAACCAACTACCTGGTGGTAACTCCAATGTAGAAGCACAAAAGCCACTGCAAATCATGGCAGAGTCCTTTCCTTCTGAGTGGTAAAAGGGGTCATTTGAGCTCCTCTGGGGATGCGACAGTAACAAAAGTACGTCCTTGGTGCTCTTTTCATCTTTTGTTTGAAGGGGTTAATGAACTAGAAGATCCTTAGACATGCAGTCAGTCAACATCTTTGGTGAGGGAAAAACAAATTCAGGCAGCTGTGACAGAATGGTGTCAGGACAGGAAAGCTGCCATGAAGAAGAGGGTCTGGGGGGATGTTGGTAAGGTGCAAACAATCAGAATTGACCTTCCTCAGCCTTCTAACAAGTTTGAGTGCTCTAGGCATTGTCTTGTTGCAATAAGGGAGCTTGGCTATTCAATTAAAACTAAAATAAAGTTTGAAGCTAAGCTATGGTGATAGGAAACTACATTCCTCTTTGTGCCTCATCTCACCTAAGAAAAACGCTTAATTCCTACAAATCCAACTGCTAACCTTCTGAGGTTTCCAAAGTTTTAACTAGGGAACCTGTGCTCGTTAGCTTACAGAATGCCAATTCTGGACAGCATCTTTATTCAAGATGTTTAAGGGTGCGTTTCATTTTGATTTAAGTAAGTGCCTTCCAGAACTGGAACACTCTAATTCACACACTGCAGTAACAACAGAGAAAAAAAATCAAATGGAAAACTAACTCTCACTCACTGCAGGGCAGGTCACAGCATGCCAATTTCCAAAATGTAGCTCCATTAAAGGTTGAGGGGAGAGGGGGGTAGAGAATGGGGTGTTGCCAGAGCTTATTATTTTCTACAGAGTCACAGGAAAAAAATTTCAGTTGTAGTAAAAGTACTTTTACTTTTTTGAATAACAGAGAAGCTCTTTGTGCTTTTTCCTTTCATAGAGAACAAATGTTTTTTATTTTTTGCAGTTCAGAAACACCTCTCTGACTTGTCAGTGGTTTTTATTGCCCCTAAATAAAACCTGCTCCATTTCCTCAGGCATATCATGGAATATGTTGCCTAAAATGCTCCTGGACTTTATTCCTAAATAACTACTACTTTCCCTGCCAATAAGGCCTTCACTTTTGGCTCTTGTAGTCGTCCTGTCCCTAGGAAATGCTGGCACCTGAAGTCTCTCTTTTAAGTGAAAACCACCCCCTGCCAGACTAAAACCAAATCAAAACAATTTAGGCACCTCAGTAAAACTGCTGAATGTTGTAGTCAGGCTGGGGAGGCTCAGGTAATTTCCCCTTTGAAATACTGCCCGTATCATTTCTACACATGGGACTTCAAAGAGCAACCACTGCTTCCCCTCCTGACCTGGCCACTGCGTCCAGCAGCGCTGCAGAGAAGCTGTCGACGCCATTTGGGCCTGCACCACCAGCTGCTCCAAGGCTGTCCTTGCAAAGTGATTGTGGCCTGTCGTGACTGTATCAGGCCAACTGCAGCACAAATGCAGACGTACTTAAGTGTTTGCAGTGGCAGCACCCAAAAATATAGACCTGTAATGTGGTCAAAGGAATATGCAGGGAGTTCATATGAATTCAGGAATTCACTCAGTTTGAGCAAAGGAGCAAGGAAGACATGGTGCTTGAAAGAGCTGTTAATTTCATACATACCAAATGCTCATGAATTTGCAGTAGCTATTAGACAGCTAGTAGAGCAAATTAATCCCAGAACTTACTCATCAACACCTACCTTCCAGTGTCTAGCTATGTTCGTTAGAGTAGAATATGTATACTTAGAGAGTAAGATGCAGGGAATCAAAAGCAATACATCATATATGCTAAGGTGCAAACACAACCGTAGTGAGAGCTTACATTACCTGAGTTGCAGGGCAAGTGACGGGGGCAGCAGCTTTACACCTATTCTTCCTATCTGTGCTGGGAAGACACCAACCAATTCAACTACAGTAACATGTCGGAGGTCTAAACCACACTGTGCTGGCTGGAAGGGTTAAAAGAAGAAAGAGGTATATTAGCTATCGGTGAGAGAACAGGGGGTTGTCTGAGCGTGCAGCATAGAGGGTCTGATCCCTTTATGTTAGTGAGATGGTTTAAACTGCAATGAGAGCATACTTTTGAAAAGCCTCTAATTCTCACTGCAAAGAACTAGAGCTTCATGACTCCAGGGGATGTTAAATGATGGATTCTTAACGACTCTAAGAAAAACAACACAAAGGGACCACCTAGGAGAAGTATAAACTTGTCTTTGTAATGATGTGAAAAGATGCCGGTGTATTAAGCATTGTGCCAGTAATCTAATTCGGCAATCAAAGCAAGGTATGTGAAATGGAAGTTGACTGCAGAAAGTTTTTTTTTTTCATGCCAACTTGTTTGACCACTGTCAGTCAGTGGGGAAAAAGCCATTAAATTTAGTATTTTAAACTACTTCATTTTGATCAATATATTGAATTTCCTTGCCAAGTTAATCTAATGGGGAAAAGAAGAACTTGCTGCTGTGAAAGAATACTGGACTGGCTCCTTTCCCCAAGGACACAGATAAATTTCTGAGATACATCCCTAAGTCTAGCAAGAACCCAACAAGAGCATCACATTTACAACACGTAAGAAGTACAATTACCAGAGGTTTTGAGTTTTTTGGAACAAAATACCCCAGTGCTCTCTCCAGCACTCTGGATGATTTCTATGCTGAGCCTCCAGTCCTTTGTTTGCTAGTGCACTGGTTAGTTCTGAAGCTATTCTTGCTTCCTTGCCTCATAGTTACAAAGCCTATACGGCTGGTGTGCATGAACTGCAACCACTGAAGCACTGGATGGTTTGGGGTTTTTTCAGCTTCTTTAGGAGATGAGTTAAGGAGTGATTATTGAGCACAAGTTAATATTCAATTAATTTGAGGAGGATGGAAGAGGGCCAGAACTGCCTGGGATTCACCAACTGGTCAGTCACGAGACAGCACAATCCAGAATGGAGCTAAATAGAAATGGGGGAGACATTTCAACTCACACCCATGTAGAAAGGATTAATCTGGAACTATTACTGCTTTAGCCAGATCCTCCAGTGGCTGCAATATTACAGCTGAAGTTTACAGATTTATATCAAACAGTGGAGCTTATCCTCTTGTGTGTGTCTTTGAAGAAAAAAAACCAGTTGCATCCCCCCCCAAATGCTTTACCTGCAGCATTCCCAACTGCATCCTGTAGAAGAAGTTGGCTGCAGTGGGAGTTGAAATAATTAGCAGTCTCCGCTTCTCATAAAATTGATCCAGAAGTGCAGCTGCAGTCCTTACATTCACATTAATATTCATGGCTAGAATTAAATTTAAAACAAAAGTTTTAGAGCATACGGAAAACAGATCTACTGCTAAAAGCACAAACTGCTACATAGCAGAAGCACAAGAACAAGAACTAAGAATAAAGAAATGGGTGAAATACTGGCCTCATGGAAGCCAACAATTGTATCTTAAGCTGTTCTGGCTTGCAAGACAGATTGACTCCAGAACATGAAGTTTTGAGCTAAAACTCACTATCATTTGTGAGGTACCATCATCATCCTAGGAAAGAGCAGCCAAAGGTGGCAAAGGCTTCAGCTATAAGTGTAAATTGGCAGAGGGGACAAAGATGTTAAGCTTCTTACCTCTAGGGCATTAAAGTTTGCAGCTGTATTTCACCCCACACCCCCTTCCCGAATTCTCACTGTCACTGGAACCATTGCTCTGGCAGTCCTCCCTGGTAAAGTGGTGAAATACTCACTTACGTGCACAGGTTGGCTCCACTCCTGACCACCCCAAATTGTATTGGCACACTCTAGCTGGGCTTCCTTGCAGCTCGTAGCCACCAATGCAGGAGAACTCGCATGTAGCACCATAGTTATTTCCATCACCTGAACACTTGATGTAGCCATTATCTGGGGCATTTAATTTCACACAGCGCCTGACTTTAAGCAAGAGGCAAAAGAAAAGAAAAAGAAAGACAAGGCGTGAATCACCCTGTTTGTTTCTAGGGTAGCATGGCCAGTGGAATACCAATACAGAAGATGTTTTTCTGTTTGCTTTCTGTATTATTAGTGTCTTGTACTTAAAAACCCCAACCAACCAAAAAAACCCCAAACCCCCTCTTAACTCATAAGTAAACTAAAATGATACAGATGTATAGGTGTATGGATGTGATTGTGGTATCACAGTGACAAAAGGTCATAGAGCACAAAGAGAGCTGAAGCTGAAACCTAGATGTTACATCTCTGTATATTCAACTCCAGATTTCAAGATCTGGACTTGTGAAAGGGCAGCCCTGCTTGACAGGTGTGAGTCACGGCTGAAAAAACTCCTTCACATACTTGTTTCAGCAGCTCACAAGCTAAGCTTCAAGGAGAAGCCAGCAGAAGGGAAGGGGTCTAGAGCTGGAGGCAGGACCGATTAGTGAAGCTCTTCCCTGACATACAGAGTGCCGGCCACCCGCCCTGCTGCAGGCCTGGCCCCCAGGGTCTTGAAACAGATGCGTTCTCCCTTCCAGCATCCACATACAGTTTATATATGCATACACATGCAGACAAATATAGAAATGAGGACACGTCTCCAATTGCCTACTGAGTCAGATGCAAATCAGTGACTGTATTTATAGGGTAAAACATCATCTTACCTCTGACTTTAACAAGAAATTTGCAAGTGCCTTTGTTTTCAGCTCTGTCATACACAGTATACTGGATTTTGTGGTCACCTTCTGGAAAATGTGACCCTGGTGGCAGGCCTTTCAAAATAACACTAAAACAGGAGATAAAACAGGACAGACATTCATGAATTCACCAGTATTTTCCTACTGACAATGCTGTAAAAGCCTGAAGAGTGATGTTTGTGGCATGTTGGCTGTGCTGCATGACTGAGGACTTGAGAGTAAGCAAAGGAAGAAACTGGGCAGCGGTGACCAGAGTATTTAAACCTGCTACCAACAGCCCACCCTGGAGTCATACAAAAGGGTCCCAGCCTGCTGAGACAAGGGAGGCAGAGCGGACCGGGCCTGTTCGCTTCCTATAAAGATAATCCATAGTGTAGCCAAGCACCACGCCATGCCCAAAGGAACTCAAGCTTCCTTTTCCCTAACATAAGGAAAAGTCAAGATTGATCCTCCCTCATTCTGTATTGTGAACAAGCCACTGTCAGGGCTGCCATGTAACCCAGAGGCATTGGAGTCTAAGAAATCTTCCAGCCTCTTACAATGGGGACGCACCCCATCTGGCTGCTCTGCACTGCTCCTATGATCATACTAATGGACAAAAGTGGAACAGCAAGCAGAAGGGCACAGTGATCCACAGCAGTGTTTTCCCTGGAACTTGTTCCTATCCTGCAGATATGTCAGGAGAATTCAGACGTGTCAAATGTATCCTCGGTACTGAAGCAGGGAGGTTGAGCAGTGTTCCATGCAATGGGAAAGCTTACATACCCATGGGACTGCAGGACCCGGTGCACTTAAGGAAAGCACTGTATGCTCTAGAAAATATCACAGTTTAGCAAGATTTTATAAAAATAGATTTATGGAGAAGCTTCCATAGATTCAACAGCTAGTCTCATCAGAGCTGGGAACAGTTACCCATATGACAAAGTCTACGTGGACTATTCCCCTTTTTTTTGCCTGCCAGACATTATTTCATCAAAAAGACTTTGGAATTTCTTTACTGTGACACTCCTCAAAGTTTTTATTTTATCAGGCTTAGTTTTTGTTTTAATGCTGTTAATTGCCATAGAATTATCATGTTAGATCTTAACAGCAATATTGTTTTTTATTGTGTAATGAATTCTTCTTTCTGATAATATTTAAACTGTAACAATAAAAAGGCAATGTCACTGGATCTTTCAACAGCTTTTTTGTATTCACATAAAACTATAAACATCTTTAAGCTTACAACTTCGAGATTTTAAGCTTAACCAGGCCACTGATATAGAGTTAAAAGACGTAACTTGCTTAATGAAAAAAGCAGATTTTCTATACTCTTTCCATTACAGTAATGTAGATAGACTGCCATAAATCCTGCACGATAAAGATGGGAAAATCAGAGACAGTGGTACCGTCACAAGTGCACCTTGCTCTTCCAGAAAATGTGACTGTGAAACCATAAAAATTGACAAGGAAATTTTGAAGAAAGTGTTAAGTTTAAATCTAATGTTTAAAGCTCGCTCAGTTTCAAATGAGAGGCATTACTTTACAAGTAACTGCAGAATGCTGCGACATCAGTACTCAGCACTACTTCAGGAAGAAGCCTAAAGATGATTGCAGATATTGTTTTGTGACACAATTCACCTTGGTTTTTTTTAAGAAAGTAAAAATCGCCTCTGCTGCTACCTCCAATGCACTATTATCTTTTCATTGTTATGTATAAAAAGTAACTTGCAGTAAGAAAACTTGGTGCATATGAGAAGAGACCCACAAAGAAGCTCTAGAAAATTTCACAGGTGCAGTCAAAATGCTATTGTCGTTTATTCCATCAGCTCTAAAATAACCACAAAAATCTGCTACCGCTCTACAGGTCAGGTCCTGAATGACTGAAGTTGTCCATTTTTAATTTTTCAATTAAACGTGCAATTCTTTACAGGCCACTGACACGTAACAGCTATAAATAAGCATCTTGAATGAATGAAGGGGAAAGGGTACCCAGCCACCCTCATCAGCCGAATTACTAACCCAGGACCCCAGGAATAAACAGAGAAAATGCAAATGTTTACAGATTTACACCTACTCTGTCAGAATCCCATCAGCAGTGTCCCGTCCCTCCGGGGTGTCCCAGAACACTCTGGCTGTCAACTTGTTCGGCTCTGCGGTCTTCTCCTTCACGCTTGGACACTGGATTCTCGGAGGTTCAGTATCTGTTGAAATAAACATAACAGAAATGGGCATGTGTTATAGCTACTCGTTTTCTTCACAGCTCTTGTCCTGTTGTCAGCGTAATTTCGGACCACCTTCAGCTGTCTTCCTCAACACTGGCACCATCCCAGCCAAGGTGGGTAGAGCCTGTACTTCTCACCTTTTTGTAAGAAGAGTAAGAGATGGCGACGATCACCCCCCTGCTGCTGATGTAAAAAACTAATTAAAAGTAGTATCATTAACTGGCTTTATCTAGTCCCTAGTTAAAAAGCAATGTCTACAAATCAACTGTATTTAGCTTTGAACTCAAAGGAGGGATACCCAAGATTGTACCCAAGGAGTCTAACCCTTCTGTTTATCTGCTCTCTCTTTGTTCATTTGTGCGGTGAATATTGTAATTAAGAACATTTGTAAAGCACACTGAAATCTCTCTCCATATGATAGCTTTGCATGTTGCTGTTAAATTCTTGGTTATTTTTTCCGCAGCAATGGCAAAAAGAGAAACAAAGGAAGATTGACAAAATTGTCATTTTGCAGGGAATTGCGGCTGCATTTGATTTTTTTCAAGTAATTCTTATAATAATGCCTTACAGGTAATACAAAACAAGAAGACCAGGCGCGTTTTGAAAGCTTATTTAACTGCTACCAGAACATTGTGACTATTATTCAGGAGCAACGGAACAGTGGTGATGATAAAAGACCCTGATGAAAGACCAAGGTGATGCAGAGCTACTCATCTTCAGCCACTTCCATTGCCAATCCTGCCAGCATAGCAGAAATACATGGGTGAAATGAGGCCAAACATCATCACAGTCATTAATTTAAAAAAAAAACCCAAAACAAAACACAAACCCCCAACTATCTTTAATAGCTTAGTCTCAGTTTTTTTACTATAATTTGGTTTATACCCAAAACAAAGTCTGAACCCATGGAGTCATGCACCAGCTTTAAAAATGAACACAGAGACAGGATTGGTCTTTACCTGCAAGTAGAAAACAATTCCTAAAGTGCTGCTTAAATTTAAAGGGTGCCAGGCCTTGTCTTTTCAGTTGCAGGGCAGACACAAAAAGTACAATCTGGATTTTTTTTCAAAAAAAATAGCAATGGGAAAAGGTTTAGGTCTTTACAAAGCATCAAATATACAAAATAATTTTATAGACCATCATACTCTACAAGCAACACACAGTGTTTTGTACCAGTTTAACTAGGGCAAGTTCAGCCCTGCTATAGACCCTTCAAACTTTTAATGGTATTGCAAGAACCTGGGACTCTTGAAAACTGGCTTATCTCTATTTCTTCTGTTAAGAGTTTTCCTCCAACCCCAAACACCACAGCTTTGTGAGGTGCTTCTGCAGGAAGAGCTCCTGTCTTAATTTTGCACAGGAGGGAGCAGGGGAGGCAAAGACAAGTAAGCATCATACCAAAGTTACTCAGTAAACATCTGGAATATTGCAAACTGCCTTAAACAAATGCTTATTTTTGTGGGGCTTTCTGTAAATAAAAAAAATGAAAAAACCCACTTCCTATAGTATTGGGAGAATAACCATTGATTTCTTTGTAGATGCCACTAGAAGGTGAAGCTAGCAAGAGTGGGTTCCCACTGCAGGGAGTGGAGCAGTCACAAATGACCAGCAGAATCCACTGAACACTTTTTGAAGCTTCCTGTACTTCACAAGAACACCCTTCCCTAAAGATACCTATGGCACTCAGTTCTTCTTTATGGCTTCCTTAACTTTTTCACTTTTTGAGTTCTTTTGCTCCTCCTTCCCTCATCTGCTGCAGTACACAAGCCAGCAGGATTTTCAAGCATCCACTCTGGCTGTAGGAAGCACATTTGGCTCCTTTCCTCGTGTTTCTTACACACTCCCTTATTTTTAGAGGACCTTCCCATCATGTGTGAAAACGCGCTCACATCACAGCCAGCGAGAGCTCTGCAATAACTCCCCAGCGTAGCCGAATTAGGGTAGGAAATAACCCAGTCTCACCAAGGCTGCTTCTGGCTCTGGTTAGTTTACTGTGGCGACAGCTCACCACTGTGCTATGGACGGTATACATTTATTCCAGCATTATGTTTATTTGAAGACAGAAGGTCATTTAAGGACCCAGTGTTTTAAGCACTTAATTAATCAGTGAGCTCATTATGCTATTTAGCGCAGAGAAGGCTGGTTGGTATGAACCGGCTTGGACTTCCACATCATAAAGACAAACAATACGGTTACTGTGGGAATCGGCTCACCAAGCACCCAGGGGCCAAGCAGCCTTTTTAGCTGGACGTAAAAATTCCTGGAAAGACTATTTTCTTTGGTCATTTCAGCTGTCTCGTAGCATTCAACAGGCACTAAATGAACCCCACCAGAATAACTCTGCTTTGAAGCAGACCAAGAGAAAGCAGCTGTCTACCAAAGAGGCTCTTTAACTGCAGTGGCCACTGGGATGCGTTAAACTAAATGGCACTCGGGTCTTGTTCCTTGTGCCCTTGTACAAAGTTGCAGCCAATCTACAGAGTATTGAGCACCTTGGCCACAGCTTGGCAGAAGAGAGACAGGTCTGAAAAAGACCCAACCCACTTAAATGAGAAGAAGGTGACCAGAGAACATCCAGGCAAACGCACAAGTGACAAAACTAAAAAACCCCAAAAAACCTTCAATAAAATGTATGACGTGAGCAAGGTGCCCACCTGCAGGTTAGAAAACTAAACTGGTTCCAAAATAAACCCCAACAGAGGAACCCACAAGACCACTGACTGCTGGGGAGGTTTTATCAGAGGGAAAAATCATCCTGTAAGCACCAGATTGTCAGACTCTCCCACTTAGTAAGTACCCCTGGCCAGAGCCGGAGCCAGGACACGCTGCAAGGTGTCTGACCCACATGGCTGGTCTTATGCTTTTGCTACAGTGTCACTGCTGAAAGACTGACGACAATTCAAGCGGATTTATTTAAGCTGGTTAGCAGGGCTGTGTATTAAATGGGTGAATCTCGCCTGCACGGTTTACATCATGGGCAGGGAAACAAGAGTTTTCATTAAAATATTTGGCACTGTTCAGCCACTACTGCTCTTACATTCTTCTAATTTGTCCCTTTTCTTGGCTACTTGGCAGCAGCAACTGGTACTCTGGCACCACGCTGGGAAAAGGCATTGCAAACGTCGCATCAGGAGGTCAGCAGTGGAATACCAAATCTTAAAGCTGTCTTTTGAACTTTGTGGAGAAAAATGTTAAATTTTCAAATAGGTTTTAGATTTTATTTAAAAAAACCTGTACTTCTGTGGCTGGCCATATTAACAATGTCAATGAAATTTAAAGAGCTTGTTGAGCTGCCTTTCTCATAATTTGTTAAAGGCTTACATCTATGTGCTTGTGAATTTGGGATGACAAGAGGAAAGAAACAGAGGGATGGTAGTGAATGCCCACTGCATGCTTACTCAAGAGACCCTATGGGATAGGTAAATGGTCTGCTGTTACGTAAGCACGCTGTTATTACTGATTGCTGATGACATTAAACGATGGCTGGAAGTTAATTCAAAACATTAGCCTGTGTCAAAAGCACAGACAGATGAAGAGACCGGAAATCATAAAAGGGTGAATGAAAAACATTGTTCTGCTCTCCCCAGCCCCCCTCCACAAGGCATTGCTCTGTATTTAAAAACAGCCATTATCAGGGCCTGTATAATTAATGACTCGGAGCGCAGAGCTTGTTTCAGACGCTGGTAGTTGGACGCTGTTAGTTCACTACCTATCAATACAGTCTTAGGATGTGACAAAAGGATGATTTAGCATGGTGACAGCCATTTACACAACCTCTGTTATACAATCAGCAGGAAAATTAAGCCTTTATGGAAGAAAAGGTGGTGACATTTTTCAATCTTCTAGAGGAAAATACCTATTTCAATCTATGTTACAGTGCATTAAGGATATAACGGGAACATTATTCAAGTGAGTATTTGCATTTTTAGCTAACTGATAACCAAAAGCAGCTGTATGCTGATCTTTTTTAATCAGTTATTTCAGCAACATGAAGAATATCCTTCCTCCTACAGAAGAGGGACAGGGGACAGAGAGTCTGCTTTGTTAGGAGAGAATACTCACTGTCTGTAAGGGCTTCCATAAATGACTGCTAAAACTTACCTAATTTTCTTTAATTAAAAAAAAAAAGTCTCTTTTTTTCCCCCCTTTTAATGAGTATCTGTTTCAGTAACCATGTTAGCCCAATGCCTTTCCTACACGGATCTTCACTACCACACTGTGAATCCCAAGTAATTTGGTGCAAAAATGCTAAGCAGTGCAACTGCAGTGCAAAAGGGTAGAGGAAAGCCCCCTGTTTTCAAGAGGATTATAAATTCAGGTCTTTTGCCATACTCGATGCTAATAGCTGTGGTGTCCCCTGGTCATTTCCCTAACTATTTGCAACAACATGAACTTCACCGGCCTGTGCCTATGATCACACGTAACATCCCTACTGTACACAGTGCAACTAATTGCTTATATGCTAAAGTAACACAAAACAAAATAAGCAAATAAGCTTTGCATTTCAGTTTTGTCACTTGTGCATTTGCCTGGATGTTCTCTGGTCACCTTCTTTGCATTTAAGTGGGCTGGGTCTTTTTTAGACCTGTCTTTTTTTTTTTTTTTGCTTTATTTTGTATTTATTTTGTATTTGTATTTCATCACTCCCCTCACCTCAATTTTACTCCTCAGCTGAAAGTGGGGAAGAAAGTCTATTCAGCCAGTTCTCTCCTGGCCACTGGTAAGCTTTTGTAGGCTGCAGTTCACTGATTACTTTTTTTTTTTTTTAATTACTAAATTACAGTAAGGGATGCATATTCAATTGCAAACTGCATTACGCCATTAGGGTCATGTCTGGTCACAAAAAAAAAAAATCTCTATCCTACCTATCAAGAGGTTAAAAGATAACCTTATTAAACCATTTGCTAATTGCATAACTCACTATTTGCATGAACTGTGTGAACACAAGGTCTCAAGGGGTCTTCTCCACACTACGTGGAACTTAAATAATAGTATTACTTTTACTGGGTTACTTGGGGCTTGCAGTTATACCCTATGCAACAACTATCCTGCATTTCTGGAATAAAAAAGAAGTGTTAGTGCTAACTTCGCTTCCCTTTTTTTTTTGCTTAAGATGTACTTGCTTACTCTACTCTGCAAGACAGCAGATAACCACCCCGTCACTGAAAACAGATGAGGTTCTGAAAGTGCCAGGAAATACAGAGGACAACATTTTATCATTCCCAAAGTTAAAAGGGTTTGTTTTTCTTCCTCTGCCCACACCATTGGGAAGGACAAGGCTCATTTTTGTAAATAAAAACAAAAGACACCACAAACAGTCTAGACCTAAGCAGCACCCTCATTTATACATGTGTACAACACCAAGTAACAGGAAACCTGAACAAAATTCTACAAACGTCAGGCCACAGTGGAGAGACTCCAAAGCCATTTGCTAACCTAGACTGAGCCACAGGCATTCTGAGGAAAACCAAGACATCATACACAAAAAAACACTGAGCACGAATACTCTACCACCCACAAGCTTAAATTACTGGTAGCCAATTCAAATGGCCAAAAAATTTCTTTATTTTGTGGACTGTTGCTGAACCTTTTATCAGAGACTTCCCAGAAACAAGAGCAGCAGATGAGGCCTCACAATCTGCTGAAATCTTATTAGTAGGAAGGAAAGTTAAATCTCAGTATTTGCTTATCTCTCTTTTGATTTATGTATACAAAAGCAATTATTCCAGCCGAGGTTCCTGACAGACTGCTGACTATGTAATGCTGGCATAACTAATGTAAACTAGGCTGAAAATTAGCCTAGCTCAGTGCAACCATGCTGGTAACTACAATCCATTCATATTCCCTGGACATATTTGGAGACTGTGATCCCAAGAAACAAAAGCAACAGGGGAGGTCAGACAAAGGGTTTAGCTTCAAACCTGTTTTACCATAAAGTTGCAGAGAGGAGGACAGACTCCAGCACCAAGAATATGCTAGAAGAGCAGCACAGTAATTACAGACTACCAAGGAGTCACCCAGGAGAACAGCGAAGGCTGTTACAAGCATTGTAAAGCACTGACCATTTACACCAGCCTCACCTTTAATAAAGTGATAATGCTTGGAGCCGATAGCATGTGTGTGTGTGTGTGTGTGTGTAAGGAAGATGGTCACTTGGGACTGAAAGTACTAAGTGACAGAGAGTGCACGGTATCCCTTAGGAAACTGTTCTCTGCTTCCCCAAAGGGACAGTTGTTTTTTCCCCCAGGAACTGGATACAAGAGCTGTTCAGAATTCATTTGGAGGACTTGGGTACCAGCAGGTACCTCATGATGTAGACTTTCTGGGATGCAGATCAACCGTCCTACTTACCAACACAGGACGCTGGCCGGCCGCTCCAAACTTTGTTGTCCATGCACGTTACTATACGGTCGCCTTTCAGCTGGTACCCCGGTGAACAGTAGTACTCACACCTCGAGCCAAAGTAGGCACCATCTAAACACTTGAAGCCTCCGTTGGTCGGCATGGACAGGGTGGGGCAGCGCTTTTCTGGAATAGAAAACAAAAGACTTCTGGAAGCCCGTTATCCCCTTTAGAGTAATGTGAATGTGGGGTATTACACAGACATAAAGACACAAATTAGCAAATGACAAGTGGGAGAAAGTCATCTTCCATATGAAGCTTTCCACACTGTTCTTATTAGCCATGTTTAAATTTGACTTTACACACATAGTGCCCTAATGCAATAATATGAGAAAAAGATAAGTACCTATTCCTCTCTCTGCAGAAAATGTTTTACTGCCAGAGCCCATTTAGACACCCGATACAAATTATGTCAGCTTACAAAACCCAAAAGAGGCAGTCTTTTAAAGCAGCTTTATGGCTCTGTCATAAAACTATTCAACAAATCAAAATCCCAGACTCATAAAATGTCCCCTATCTGCCAAGAATATTTGTACCACTCATGATACTTACTGTGTCATGTACCACTGTAAGATCCTCAGCAACAAGCCAATCTACATATCCAAGTATATTGTCAATGTTTAAAATACGAACAGCAATCACTGTTTCAAAGGCAAGTAGACTTTATTGTCTGCTGAAGCTGCGACACAAGCCGCATGCACAGATTTTGCAGCTACTTACGTTTGCACAACACTTTCCCAGACCAGCGTTTGCTTGACTGACAAATTAGCTGCTGAGGGCCATGCAGTTCGTAGCCTTTTTGACAGCGAATATCACATCTTGTCCCCAATACGTTCTTGTAATATTCCCCTTGAGGCGTCCTGCAGTTTGCATAACCATGTTTCACCTTGATGGGGGAGCACCACGGTGTTTCTTGCACAGAGAACAAAAAAACCACACATAGTACTTCGCAAAATGTAAAAGGTCAGACACAAACATAAAATCACTTCTTTATTCAAGGTCACAGAGAAGAAATGGAAAAAAGTCTTACTTAAAAAGCTACCAAAGTGGAGAAGTAACAGTGCAGCAAGGTGCACTAAGTCTTATACAACAGAAGGTCAGCCCTTCAAGACTGGCAGCTCTTTTTTATTGCAAACACTAAAGATTGTAGCCATTAGATTGGGGGGTGGGGTGGGGGGGTGTCCTATGGGTTTTTTTGTCCATGGAATAAGTGTGCCACCATGTGGACAGTTTAATGACAACTGGACCTTTTTTCCCCTCTTTTTAAATGGATACATCTAACTTCTCTTTGGTAACAAAAATTTGCATTAGGAACACCTTTGATCTAGCTGTAGCTCAAAATACTCAAAATGTGGGTACCGTCTTCTTGTGAGGATTTAATACCATACTGTGATACTGATGGGTGCAGTATCAAATAGAGACCTCCCCTTCCCAGCCAAAGCTTAAAAATCTTTGTTTAGCTTTAACAACAGGGTTCACCAGGAAAGCCATGCTTTTTCTGCTGTGGGCAGCTCCTCACTAGGAGTTTCCTACAGAAGGAGTGACTAAGCCTGCCCCTTCTCAGCTCCAAGAGTTGAAAAGGACGTATCGAGAGGGAGGGAGAGAGTACAAGGAAACAGAGGAAGATGACAGGTCCTGAAATCCTGTGTGACATGCAGGAGGTACATGACAAAACTTTCGAAGCCTGCAAGAAAGATGGAAAAAAAACCGAACCAAACAAAACACAAAGAGCTTTAGCCTTCATCCTTACAAAGTCACAGGAGACATTTAAAAATCATTTCTAGACTATCTTTGGCAGATGTTCACTTCTAGCTCATAATTCCTGAAGTTATAATGTACTTTTTTCTACATGATTTAGATGAGTTCCACACATAAACAAACAAGTATCAATACAGCATGTTGTATTTCTTATACATGGGATATTTATATTCAGTGTACAATGTCTCTAGGATGCATTAACACCTTCTCAATGGAAACTACATTTTGCACCTACATTTTGCTGTGCTGGTCCTGAATCAACACAAATAGCATCTGAAGACTAAAATCAGAGACTAATTGTGAACCTTTTGACTAGACCAAGAGCACATACCTCTAGACTAGTTTGTTTCTGAAGTAGTTGTATTGTACTGTGACATGGTTATTTTTGTATTTCACCAATACATGTGAAAGACATGTACAAAAAGATGTGTAAATGGCATTATTCCCAGTTTTGCCAAATATGCAGTAACTAAGTCATGGGAAACAAGCAGGCCAGCCTCAGCAGGCCAGTGTAATAGCACACAGCAGGTTAGGGGCAGAGCGCGGTTCAGCTTTTTGGCTCAGCCACACAATCATCCCATCTCTGTTTTTTTCCCCACAAGTACTGAATGTCAAATACATCCTCCACTATTTACCTTACAATTATGAGAAAGTAGTTTGGTGGAGAGTGGTTTGGGTTTGTTTTTTTTTTAGAACTATCTCCTGTCCTTCACTCTAACCTATACCCCATAGTTGCCAAAACACATTAAAAAAAACCTCATCAACTTACTTGGGCTGCTTTGTTGAGGGGCTGGATCACATTGGCTCACATTTTTCAAGCTTGCTACGAACCAAATTAAAACTGAGAGCAGGGGAGGAGTGTGAGCTAACAGGAACAGAAGTCAATCGGCTACTGCTGATGCAATGAATGACAACAGCCCCCACCTCTGCAGCCTCCTTAGCTGCCCACCCCACTGCCACTGGTGCAGTCTCAAGCATCACTTCTGACCACTCTCTGGGGGAAGCCACACATGGTGGATTCACAAAGGCAGCCTCCGTCTCATTCCCCTCCTGGAGAAATCCTCCTCCTCCTGAGCTAACAACAGCTTTTCCATAATCTCCCCTTCAGTGGCCTCATCCCAAAATATTCCCAATTTTCATGTCCCACTTGTTCTTCTCATGGCCTCCAATTTTATTTTAATTAAAAAAAAAAAAAAAAAAAAAAAAGCTTTTCCCACGTGCTGTAGGATCTCCTTAACTAAGGAGGAAGCCTCAGTTTTTCTGCAGAAGGGTTTAAACCTGAAGTTTGTAGGAGAATGCTGACTGAAGGGGCACAACAGGGGGATGAAAACTCAGGTAGGCTGGGCTTTTGCCCCAGCCACCTAGGTAATCCTTTGGCGAATCAGTTCAAGATACTTATGCTTCAGGTTTTCCACATACATAAGGGGCAAATGCACAAGGCTGATTTCCTTTATAAAGGGCGTTAAGACAAATACACTCCAACATGATCAAGAGGCTAATAAAAAGACAAAGAAAAAAGGCAAAGCAGCTGTTTCAGGTATTGCAAATTGCCTACGTTTTTGCTGCAAATTTTTGTAGCTTTACAAACACACTTGGCTTGAGTAAACAGCTGCATATATATTTAAAAAAAAAAAGTGGCTAACAGCTAACAAATGCAGTTTATTGCACAAACAGAATACTAAAAAAGAAAAGGCTCTTCCTGTAGCATCACTGCAGTTACAGTGGTCTACAGAGAGAAACAAAGCAAGGCTCCTAGGGAGGAGTATTACATCTTTTACTGGACCAAATGACACTGTCAGAAAGAAAAACAAAACCAGACATGCTTTTGGATGCAGATAACTTGAAGGAGGAACATCTGTTTGATCTAAAACATTGTTATGCTTACTCTAGAACTGAATGTGATTAGAAGAAAGTGGGTGAGGCATGGTTTATAAGGGGCCAAATAGCTGGGCTTAGACCAACTGGTATCACTGAAAAAAAACCCAGCTAACTCGAAAAGCTGATGTGCCTGAAAGCACATCAAACGATACAACAAATTTTTAGATCAAAGTTTGTTTATTTTTAAGTGAAGGCACATATTGGTTTTCAAAAGCTAAGCAGCTACATGGAGTATTTATGGAATATTAAGGCTGGATGGGTCCCTGAGAGGTCACACAAGCTGTTCCCTGCCTCAAGACAAAATCAGCTGTGCTCCTGAAGGCTTTGGGAATAAGAAAAGCTACAGGTTTCCCACGCACCTCTTCGGGAGCTTCACCATCTGTACTGGGCTCTGTTCACCTAACTGAAATTTGAGACTTTAGGTACCAGGACCTATGCAGTGTCTTTCTGTTTAACAGAAAGTTTGCATCATTCCTCGGTGATACAAGAGCCTGCATTATCACTTAGTAGTAAAACATTTCAGAGACTCAATCCTGTGTTTGAAACCACTGGAAAACAGGCAGCAAGCAGAAATGGCTGAAGCCATAATGTTGCCTCTACAGCTAGGGCTACTGTTTGATCATTACAGTATTTGAGAAAACATATTAGGAATGAGGATCATCAGAGCAGTGGCACTAGAGCTGTGATGAAAACAGGAACTGCTGTATTCGGAAAGCCTTTCCTCATCAAATATGATCTGAGACAGCCATGCCAAGTGGCAGGAAGGAAAGCATTTTCTAGAGCATCGTTTCTCCCAACCCCTCAGTCCTGTTTAAACACCAGCCTCAGCAAGCAAGCAGCATGCAAAGTGACCGGCAGTACTGCTGATTGCTGGTATACCAGCCAACAGAGCCCAGATTCACCAGGGAGGAAGGGAAAAACTCTTTAAAAATGCTGTGGGCACAGAAAGTTTCAATGACGTTTCTCTGGAAAGCTGAGCAAGTTGAAAAACATCCACATGAAGACAAAAGGGTTTGGTAGGAGGTCGATATCCCCCTCCCCCCCAAATAAACTGCAATGTTTTGTTTGCAGATGCCAAAGAGGATGAATTTGTGTGCTTGCCTGCACTGTCTAGAGAGTATGTGTGCAAAGAAAAAAATAATGCTGCTTACGTATGTTAACATCAGTTAAGAAAATTCATTTTGTTATTTGTTACTGGGAAGTTTTATTTGCTGAGCAATGGGCCATACCCAAAATGCTGGACCGCACATAGAAGAAGCTCTGAACATAGCTGCTCAGCCCATTTTTCCTTGCTTTGTCCTTCTCCACCCCCTACCCCCAATACCAACTTAAATAAGTATGCTAATGAAGAGTGAGCCTTTTCTATTCCAATGCTTTATACCCTTAGATTCACATTGTCTGATCTTCAACATTTGGCAGTAGTGCCTCCAAACTCGGGGCAGTTTTTAATATCTGCGTGAATGACTCATTATGTTTCACTTACCCTGGTGACATTTTGGCTGACATGAGTATAATCCATTTTGGATCACCATATAAAAGGAATTTATACAGAATCCGCATTTTAACTACTTGCCTGCCCTGGCATAAATTGGCATTCATTTATCTTCATCATCTCTGGTATTTTTTTTTCTATGTGTCTGCAGAGGGTTACACATTAAAAGGCAAAGAAAAAATGAGTTTACCTAAATAAAGCTTTAGAGAAATATTTCTGCATGTGCTTAAAAGCAAGATTTTATACTGAAGTATTTTACTGGGAGGAACATAAGCCAGCAACATAGCCGTAGCATCGGTGCTTTCCTCTTTGTTGTTCATAAATGTCTGAATTACTTTATGACTTACCTCTTATAAGGCCCATTGATTCTTTGCAGAGAATCAATAACGTATAAGACACCAATGCCCAGTATTTTCAAGTAATCAAAATGATTACATTACAATTCTAGCATGTCCACTGATTAGTTTACTAAAAAGAAACACAGTTGCCATTTAAAGTGACAAATTAAATGCTAAGCTTCTTTACTGTCTAGGCTTCTGAGGGACATTGGCAGAGGAGAGGGACATTGAGACAGAGGCAGACTTTTTAAGAAAATGGACACAGTAAATGGAAGATTTACTAGTAGTGGCACAAAACTTCTCCATCATGCTGAATGGTGACATCTTCTAGAATAGGGAAGAAAACCTGAATTTGTTTTATAAACATGCCAGTCCATTCACTCATTCATCCAGCTACATAATTTGTTTTTGGAATGTACACATTCATTTGTTAAACACACTTCACTTGGCATTTCAGGTAGCAGGTTAACCTCAATGCAGAACAATTTTATGGGGAAAAAGAAAGTCATGAAAATCAAGTTCTCTTGCATGTACTTCTATACATTACCATCAGTAGGCCCAGGTTTTGAGTCAGCTTATCATTGATGGTTTTGTTAGGATGTATGAAGAAGAAAGAGAAGCTCCCCCTAGATTTTCATGATTTAATAACCTGATCTTCCAAGAGCAAAGGCAGTGCAGAAGTTACTTACTCAGGTGCATAAAAGAGTGGTGATCAGCACTTGGTCTAATTTCCATTGTTTAAAATAGTAGAAATTAAATCTTGGTCTAAAAATCCATGAGAAAAACCATGGAGCTGGATCACCAAGATTTTATAATCCATGAAAAGAAAAAGAACGAAGCTTTCTCTCAGCAATCAGCCGATCCTCTTTAGCACATAAGCAAAGCATTCACCTTTATATCTATTGCGTGCATACACATCTTCGTCATCCTCAAGGGGTGAATATCCCGATCCTACAATACAAAATAGAGAAAAAAAAATGCAGCAAGAAAAGAAATATAAACTAAGAAAAAAAGAAAGCTTTGCAAAAAGACATGCAAGATTGCGATGCAATAATCTACGCCATGCCATCAGCACGGGCTTCTCTGCAGCTCAGATACAGAGCAGACCCAGTTTATAGTGAATTTGGAAGGGGCACATTGATTTGATAACCAAGTGAAATAGCAAATCTCTCTCACTGCTCCTAGAGCAATGTTGTGCAAAGCCATGTTACACATGTTAAGTCACAGCTCCTCTGTTACGGAAAGCTCACCTACCATTAAGTTGATCTACTGAGCAGAGAACAGAGGAGGTGTTCGTGAAGGGCCACATCAAAGGTTTCACTATAAAGTGGTTCCATCGTGTCAGTGGCTGTTAACAGCCATCAGGCCAAACAGCATAAGTAAAATGTGCATAACTCAAGAACAACCCTCTTTTACAACCTGGACAATCTTTGTACCAAGAACAAAACATTGAGGTACATTACCTGCAAACACAAGTTACACTCAAATCAAACGCACAATTTAGTATCAAACAGTCTTCTGGGGTTGTTCAAAATAAAGAGATAGTATAGTTCTGTACTGTTAAAAACCTGGGCAACAGTTAAAAGCTTAAAATAAAGGTAGAAACTGCTTTATAAAAACCAGAAACCATTTGGAGCACCACCATTCAAGCAATTCATCAGTAAAACGTGGCAGTCAGGAAAAAAGCCTTCAAAAGATCCTTAAGCCACATTTATTTAAAATCAGCAGCTTCAGAGCATGAAGTCTAGTCTAAATTTTAGGTAAGTCACTGCCCAGAAACCAGTGAAACTTTACTTCTTACTCCACCAGCTTCAGAAAAACCCAAAAGAGAGAAACCCAGCCCATGTATCTGCAGCTGCTCCACGGGAGTAGCTTAGGGTCCATCTACAGAAGGGCAGTGCCCTCCACAGCACCAAGCTGCAGCACTGCCTGCAAGGGTTCAGACCGCCTGAAGAAGAGACTCTTTGCATCTCCCCTGTCCCTTCTTGACGCGTTATTTGCACGTCAGGTGCTACCACCAGGGACCTGCGACCATGCTGCAGCACTCAGCAGTGCCTTCTGGGAACTGCTGGGAAGAGGGAGATGCATGTGCTCCACATCAGACCAAAATTTTGCACCAATACTGCAGCTATGCAGACTATTTAGGCTCCTGCACATGAAAAATCGCAAGAGTTGTGTTCACCTGTGCCATAAAAGTAGCAAAACCCCACAATTCACCTTAGACCTGATTCAAAGCTTGCTGTTATCACCAGGAATCCTGCCACCAATTTTCAGAAAGGTTCGAGCTGGGACCTTATGAAGTGAACAGCTGCACCCCTGAAACTGAGAGGGCTTTGGATAGCACAGGCTTCCTATCACCTGGGACACGTTTCTCTGCTTTTATTTTTGTTGTGGTTGAATTTTTGATGCCTAAACACTGACATCTGAAAAACTTCTCAACACAAAAAAGTTAAACTTTGTTGCACTTGAAGCCTGACTATAACATAAAGAGCAAGCTGTGATCCCTGAGGGCTTCATGGAGACCTTGATATGTAAATGAACACCTCTCTAAGCATTCAATATTCTGTCAGAATTTGGGATACTCTTAGCTAAATTACGCAGTTTGAGGGTTACAAACTGTTACATCAGTGTTTTCATTCTTAATTGTCCAAGTTTTACTGTGCAGCAGCTTTCGAATTAAAGTATCAGTAAACATTAGACCTATGGGAACTCTTACGTATTTACCTTGCCTTAGACAAGAAATAATGACGTGCTTTTGAAAGTCTTCTAACAAAAATTGACCTTAAAGAGTTATTCACAGCTCTTGCCCTGAAACGAGGCTCGGTTCATGGAGTTTGACATCTCCCATTTCCACCTCATTTTCTAGCTTAAAAAGAAGCGAGGCAGGTTTGTTTCCTAGCAAGCAACGTGGTTTTTTTTACTGTTAATAAGCCCAACAGGCCTGCCTCGAGGAACCACGGGAGAGGTTGTCTTTGTGCTACCCTGGGAGGGACTTGTTCCCACTTTTCCGCAGCCTCTTCTCACAGAGAGCCCAATGGCCAACACTGGGCCTCAGCGGGGCTGGCAGAGCCTGTGCAAGCTGGGGAGACCAATCTGGGCATTGCCCACCAGCTCGGGGACCCGCCACGGAGAACCAGCCTAATCCAGAAGGCTGGCCCTGATGAGCTGGGATGACTCTGGGCAGGCGTACACACACCACCACACTATGGCCCCAGGGCACTGCAGCACCACCGCACATGGAGGCGCTGGATTTTCTCCCATCTCCACATGCCCTTCTTCACACGTGCTTGCACCTGGCACTCTCCTGTACCTCTCCCCGTACTCACCCACCCACGCTGCTGTGCTGACAGACCTGTCCTTATCATGGCAGGCACACAGACCAAAGCTGCCCCATTTCAGCAAGATGGCTTCTGCCCCGGTGGCCATGAGGCCTGACCTGGCACGTCATTCCACACTGGGGCCACCCCATGAGTGATCCTGAGCAAATTGCCATTTCATCTGTGTTTTCTCAACCACAAAAGGTTCTTCTGCTTCACAGAAGTTCAAAATTAACTACCAAGCCGCATAAGGGCAAAGCACTGTTCTGCAGTCAAAGTGCTAAAATTATCACAGTACAAAACCTGGGTATTTGAGGAAGAATGACAAGAACAAGAAGCTGCTTTACAGATGTCCCACATCATGGTTCGTGTTACAGCAGGTTCCTGCTGGCTGTGGATTTTGTTCTGGCAGACAACAAGGAAAACCCACAAAACCACACTTTCATTTTAAGATGAATCTATTACGAGACTAATCTATGGACTTAAGACGATTCTGTTTACCTTAGGAAAAAAGATTTCTTCAATCACAAAATAATCACTACATTTTTAGAACCAGGGATGCATAGGAAAGTTTTCTCTTTACATACATCTTATTAGGGCATAGAGTTTTAGTGAAACTACACACAACCTAGCAGAAAACATGTAGCAGTGCCTGTCACCAAGAACCCAACAGTCTGTGACGAGTGAATAAATCCAGGGATATGACTGCCGGGAAGGGCAAGAGGAGCTATGACAGTAAGCCAGTGAACCTTCTGATGAAGTAAAAACTCTCTGTACAAGAAGAATCCATTATTAAGATAAGACATTTGCTTTTCACGTTCAAACTGGCAAGCAGATGAGACACTCAGACACACAACAGTTACCCATTTGGGCAAAACCTAAACCAGACCACTTCAGGATCAGTTTTGACCATGTTGTGTGGTTGCCAAATCCACTCCAAGTGTCCTGATGCCAGCCTACAAAGCTCTGCTTCACCAGTTCTCATCCAGCAAAACACTGAAGTATCTCCTGAAGTGGTCTCACCAGCCTCTAGGAGGTGACTTGTTTAACCCTAAACCCACTCAAAATTGATTACAGATGTTTACGTTCAACATCAAGCATCTGATGAAGTACTCCGCTGCTTCACTACCACAATTACACCCAGTGAAGGCAGCTAGTCTCAAGTTTCCCCCGACAGCTCCACTTCCACACTTACAGCCTAGCATTTGCTCTCCTGGCCGGGGGCCTTGGTCTGCTGAAAAAGAGAAGGAGGGAAGCGCAGCATATGGCTGCATTCAATGGATTAGCACAGGTTACAGTGACACTGTCACATATGCACACAGTACAAGATACATTAAGTTAAGGACACAGAGCCAAGATACTTCCTATATTTCTAAGATGTGGTCGTCCTCTCCTTTGCCTGTTTGTTAATAAGTCTGCAAAAGCTCTGAGAGGAGAGTACTTCAATTGCTACACAGTTTGTTGGTGTCTGCTGAGCCAGAGAAGGAAGACAAATGCTATCAGATTGCAGGGGAATCACAGAATCATAGGATGTTTGGGTTTGGAAGGGACCCCTAGAGGTCACCTAGCCCAACCCCCCTGCAGTGAGCAAGGACACCTCTAACTAGATCAGGTTGCTCAGAGACCCATCCGACCTGGCCTTGAATGTTCCCAGGGATGGGGCCTCCACCACCTCTCTGGGCAACCCATTCCAGTCTTTCACCACCCTCATTGTAAAGAATTTCTTCCTTATATCCAGTCTAAACCTACACCGTTTTAGTTTAAAACCATTACCCCTTGTCCTGACACAGCTGGCCCTGCTAAAAAGATTTTCCCCATCATTCCTATAGGCTCCCTTTAAGTACTGAAAGGCCGCAATCAGGTCTCCCCTCAGCCTTAAGTTTCAAAGTTTTAAAAGGAAGCTTTAAAAGGACTTCTGCTGTCCCTCAGTTTTGCTCAAAACCTAACTTTCTTAAGTACATTAGTCCTTTGTGCACCACAGAAGCCTGAGCAGATAGAAAGACACTATTTCAGACACGAAGATCCCAAACTTCATACTTGTCAGGCACACTAATTCAGGCCATGGCAGGCAAAACCTCTCTAATGGGTAAGTAACCTCCGCAATAAAACATTTCAGATATTACACGGTATTAACCTTTAATTGGAAAACAATCTTTCCATTCTGCCTTGCTGCCTCAAAGGACTCCAGAACTGGAAGAGCTATCAATAATTGCTTAGCCATCTTGAGCCTACAGACAACAAAAAACTCTGCACCTTCTTCAACCTAAACTCAGGGATTTTCTCACTGGATCATTTAATTCTGACCAGCAGCAGCAAGGCTAGGCTTAAAATAATAATAAAAATGCACAAAAGAAAAATCAACACCAGTTGGAGATTTAAAGGTTTCTTCAAAAAAAGTTAAAAGGAAAACCAAAACACCTGTAAGTGACAAACACAACATTAAAGCCTGAAACCGCATATAAACCTTAGCAGAGCTATTCATTTTAAGACCTTCACCAGGGTTGCTGGGATTATCCACACGGGCAAAGGGAATGAGGACTCCGGTGCTCCACTGTTTTATGCCACTGGTTACGTGAGTGATTGCACATGGGCAAATTTAGAGTCACACCAGAATCCTCGCCCCATTGCGAAGGGTTGACCCATGTGAGTCTGCTGGCAGAATCAGGGCACAAGAACATAATGCCAAGGGAGGCACTGCGTAAGCAGGTGTGGACATGCACAACATATGACATGCCGTTGTGTTATAAATCCTTTATAATTGAGAAAAAGAAGGAATGTGGGCTGTAAGAGGCAGAATAGTTACGCAAACTTGTTTTCCCCATGACTGACATAGGCATTTCTTCACTCTTTTCGAGTTGGATCAACTGCAAATAAACTATAGACAACAACAGTATAGTTCATTAAATCAAATGGAAACCTTTTGCAGTTTACTGCCCTGAGACAGGACAAGTTCAGGCACTTCAGTACCAGAGGCTACAGCACTTAGCCTGCAATAAAGGTTTTTTTCTGAAGAGCAGTGCTCTCCTCCCTAGTTTAGCACCAAGCAGACTGAAGAGTTTCATATCTACTGCACTTACAGTCCTGCAGAATATATTAATAAAAGCTCAGATTTTTAGGCGATGTTATTTTGTCAGTTTACACACCACTGAGTTTCTTAAGCCTTTTTTTTTTTTTTTTCTCCTTTCACATGCTCTTTTGCTCAGGGTTTATAAGGATTACCCACAATTGAGGTACATACTGTACAAATCAGCACCAAAAGTCAATGTTCCAGCTTATGCTCTACTGAAGCTCGAAGCCTTAAATATAGCACCAATTCACTTAAACATGTATTTCAGAAAAGATCACTGCATTTCCAATTTTTTGGACATTGCTGGGAAATGGAGAACAGAAAAAAAAAAAACCTAAAAATACAGTGATAATTTCCAATTTGCAATTTTGGCTGCATGGCAAATTTCATAGAATAACCAAAAGGAAAACAAAGTGGGAAAAAAAACAAAAAACAGTTGTAATGACACTGTGTGTTGCACACAGGGAAACAAAGTGAGTTAAATGAGCTTAGCATCTTCTCTGGGCTACAGGCACTCTTGATACTGGGAGGAAAGGAAGGGCTCATTCCACATGCAATCTGTCCTTCAAAACAGAGGAGAGCACTTGGGAATTCCTTACGTATTCAAACAGTTGATCAGTTCAAGCACATATAAGAAGAGGATGACCCATTTCCACCAATAAAGTCTGTAACATCTGGATTTAGTTCCTCCCACGTTTCACCTCAGTTTTACATTCCACAGTACCTGAAGCCATATCCAATATATCAATTAAAAAACTTAGCTTTATGTGCCGCAGACTGTAGAGCTTCTTGCAGTATGGCAGGGCTAGGTCACACAAAGACCTCAGAAGTCTGGAAGGTGTACATGAGGAAGCAGAAAAGGCATCAAAAATGGTCATGACCTTCATATCAGAGGACTTTATTTAGAGTGTAAAAATACTTGCACTCATTTTATGATGGTAGTAAAAATGGAAAGCCAGGTTTTTCATCTCATTCTTTACTGGTTGAACATTACGCCCCAGTTCTGCAAAGCTCATGCTTAAATGCCATTGGTTTCAGTGGGATTTCAGTATTTGTTTAAAAGCTGCCTGCACATTCAGGTGTTTTGTTGCATCTGGTCTGTAAGGCTTAAAAAAAAAAAAAAGTATTTTGTTACAGAAATCAAAGCAGAACAAATAGCAGAGGAAGCGTCAGCAAAATCAATGAATAAATAGCCAGAAATACTTATTTGCCTTGGAACTTCTTACAGGTGGATTGAGATAGAAATGCAACTGTATTAATGAACATGTTTAGATGTAGAGAATCTAATGGCAACTGCCCATACTAAGCAGTCTGCAACATGCACAGTAACTCAAAAGATATCATCTGCCCTCCTCTTTCCTCAGAGGATGCTCCCACTGGCCACACCACTTTTCAGTCTCCTGCTTGACTCAATCAGTAGACCCAACTGTCTTTGCAATGCATGGGAAGGCCAGTTAAAGCACAGAAACCCGACAATCTTACATTCAGCAAGAGTTGTGCTGAACCAAGAAGTAGAGGATATCAACAGTCACAGCACGTTCCTGAATCCGAATGCAGCTCACTCATCCAGACCAAGTTAATAATCCTATATGCATTTTAGTAGCCCAGATGATTTAACTTCCAGAGATGTCTAGAAATTTCCCTGCCTGTATTTATGGAAATACACATGTGGATAGCACAGCCTGGAGCTTCCATGCACACCCGCAAGCCCCACACCACTGCTGTGCTTCTATTCCTTGCAGGCATAAGGTCTTTCGGGCACAGAAAGTAATTCCATAGCAAGAAGATCCCCTCAGGGCTACACAGAGATTAATTCACTGTGTCTCAGTATTGATTAAGATGCAAACACCGTGTTTGAAAACACAGGTTTTAACTTGCTTCAAGAGAGATGCCTCATACAAGATTCCACCGAAGTACAGTTCTTTCAAAGTCGTCATAATCAAAGCACAATTGAAATGCAGAACAGAAAGCCTCAGAATTAGTAAGTTCAAAAGAGGTCAGAGACGTCTGAAGTTTGCACGCCAGCAGTGGCTTATGCTTTGTGGGATAAAACCACCCAACTACACAGAAATCATGAATCTGATTAGGAAAATGCAGGCACGAGATAACCTCTTCCCTCCTCCCTTGCCATCTGTGACCCAATGCAACTGTGAAGAAACTCTGCAGCTGACACCAAGCCATGAAGGTGTTTCAAAACAGATTAATTACACATGTTGAGAAAAGTATGGCTTTACATAGAAGTCAGTTAACAAAATGAAATTAGTTTTATGTGCTGGCAAATACTGTGTGACAAAGAAAACACTACTACTGGCATAAGGTCTCTCACTCATTGCAGTGAAATCACATATCCAGCAGTAGGCAAGCCATGCCCAAGCAGTTTACTCTCACAAAAATCAGCATTGGGATAGAAAAGGCACAGAAGTTAGTGTTAGCCCAGAAAAGCTCTGCAAACTACAGTTCAACTCTGCTGCCTTTTACGTACACATGTAGCTATCTTAGACACGGCAAATCCATAGCAGAACACTTTCCACCACTGATTTGTTTTTTGGGGAATTTTTTTCCTCTCCAATCCAGCAATAAAAGTGGAAGTTGTTCAAGTGGCTCTGACTCAACCCGGGCAAAAGTCCCTGTAACACAGCAGCAGTCAGGGGAAAAGCTGGCAGACTTAAGGAGAGGCCACAAGCACCTTCGCCAACACATGTGTACAGTCCAGGAACCTTGGTGCAGTCGTAGGCTGCTCCCAGATACCCTTCTCCATAGCAAATGCTTTTACTACAATTGTGTGTTTAGTGTTAGGATAAGCAGTGTATTCAAATACTGGTTGCAGTATACACACATGAAATGACCAAAGGCCTTGGGTTTGTTTTGTTTGTTTGTTTGTTTTTCTAAGCTAACATACTTCATGAAAATTGTGTCCTTACATTCAATGAAAACAAATGAGGCATTTTCAGAATCCTAATTCTGGAAATTCTGGTTTGCTCTGGATGCTCTTGTGACATTGAATGGGAAGCAAGTATTTAATCAAATGTTTCTTAAAATATGATTTCAGAGTTGTGCTGGTTTTCAACAGAAAATTCATTTAAAGAAATTCTAGACAAAAAGGTGAAACATAAGGATGAAAGGTCTCTGCGATTGAAATAAAGTGTCAATGTCTGTAAAAAAAAAACCAAAGCTCAACAGGCTAATAAAGATATACATGGGAGCTGACATTGGTATGTCTTCAAGAGAAGTATCAGTTATCTCCTATGTTGTTTGTTATATCCCACATAGGCCATGTTCCCTTGATTGCTGAACAGTACATCCCACGAAGTACCATGATGGTTCAAGTAAATGGGCTGTGGGGGTCAAGCTAGGAGCTTGGCTCAAAAAGAAAAATCTGAACATTATGTACATGAATAGTGTTCTCAAGAAACACTGATTTTCAGCATGGCCAGCAAGTTGTTGGTTTTTTTGTTTGCTTGTTTGGACTCATTGCCAAATCAAACATTTAAATAACTAGGTACGGAGAAAGAAGTAGTCCATTTCCATGATTTTTTAAGCTGGCAAGAGAAGGCCCAAGAGCATCTGCCCTCCCTTTTAAAGGGCTCCATCTGTTAAGGATCTTGCAAATAAACTGAAATTCAGCAAAACAAAATAACCTCTTTGTGCCTCCCCCCCCTAAAAAAAAAAAAAAAAAAAAAAAAAAAAGACAGGCAAACAAAAGAAATCCCTCAATATCTGGAATGGCAGCTTGTTATGCCAGAAGACCAACAGAGAGGAGGTTGGAGAAAAATGTTTCCTTTGTTCAGGCCATGAGGAACTCCAAGTTTGATTTTCACTTAAGGAACTCTTCAATAAATAATGCTAAAAAACCCTAATGGTAGCATCTCTCTTCATGATCAAGAACGGTTACAGTACCACTGACTGTTACTAAAGAAAGGACGAAAAGTGTTAGAAGCACTAAAATGTAAATCAATTCAGCTGAACAAAATGTACATGCTTTAATTGATAGGTTTAAGGAGGGTAAACTCACTGCATTACATCTACACAAAACACAGCTATCATAGCTTCACACTGCACAATAATATATTTACTATTCTGAGCACATACGTGGTCTAAGCCAGAGGTTAAGCAAATCATGAAAGCAAAGCGTTCATTCTTTACAGCAGCTATGGGGTTGTGCATGGAAAATATAGACAGCTCTCGATAAAGAAGAATTTGCACTCTGTGCCTGACAAACGACAAAAGGCTCTGCACAGGCTGTCCAAACCTTGCCCATCATCTGGACATCTGTACAGCTTACGGGTTTCTTGCTGCTCTCACACAACACCGTCCACCGGTAATACTTGCCTACAGCTAAACCTGGGCTCTGTCCCACCCTGGCAGACACCAGCTCATCTCAGCTATTCACAGCTTTGTTGCCACTTAAATGGACTACAACAGCCTCATCTAGGGAAGCATGACTGTTTCAGGCAATCAAGGAAATTCCATCTATTCTGTAAGAAAAGAAAGCAACGTAGGTCTGTTGCCAGCATTGTTCAGCTGTGCATACCTGGTCTCATCAGAGCTTCCTATGAGCTGGGATGGCTGGAGCACTCTGAGGGACCAGATAAGCTGGGTATGGATGAAGCCAACAGCCACCCTCATGCAACAGCCGCACTGACTAGTCTGCCTCCAGGCTACCAGGAAGGGGGAAAGACGACCTCGGGCGTTGGGATAAAACCCTGTTTCAGATAAACACGCTCTGATGCCACAGTGGTTTCCATCCTTGACGGCAGGGCTCGCCTCCAGCAGGACAGCAGATCCTGAGGAGCAGCCCCTGTCCATGGCACAAACTCTTCCGGCACAAAGGGCTCTCATGGGCTGTTGCTACCTTCTATGCTAAGCAAAAGCAATTGGTGTGTGTCTGTGTGTGTGTGTGAGAGAGACTTTTCTCATGAAAACTGAGTTCATAATAAATCAAACCTGAATTACACATAAAGCCCTTCACAAACAAGACAATTCAGCAGCTCCTTCCATGGGGAAAGGGTGAGAGGACAGGGTGCGTGGCAGGCAGGTGCACCATTAGATGCACTGGAAGGCTGCAAACCCGGACTCTTCCAAGGCAAACAAACACTACCCCGTATAGATAAGACTGTTATCTTTTAAGATCCAGAGAAATAATTCCTGTGAACATACTTCAATATGCTTTTTTTCCCCTTGTATTAAGATATTATAGGGTCTTTAATGTAGGCCTACATTTTAGGAACAGATTGAAAAGGCAGAAAACCAAACTACAGAAGGCAAATAAGGGACTGAAAAGAGGTATTACTACCGGTAACTAAACCCAGGTAGAATTACTAGTAACTGGTTAACTAAGCAAAGAACATTTAAGTTGAAAGTCTCCAAAACGACAAGTTCCAGTGGACTTTGAGATAACTTTCCAAAGGAAGAAATTGAAAAGTAATCCTGATCCTGATCTATTCTGAATTGGTGACAGATGGAAGATTTTTTTTTTCCTTTTTAAATGCAGACAGTGGAAACTGGCACATCTCAGTATCTAACTTTTATTACTACACACCAGATACACTGCTTTCCTCTCTTCTCTTTATCCCTGAGTCACGTTATTTCTGAAGCTCTGCCATTTTAAAAATATTTTTCAGATTTTATGAGGAGACTAAAGGAAAGGCTCCCTCAGACAAAAATCTCAGCTTTACATACCAGGCACTACAACATTTGAAAACTAGCATCAGGGGCTACCTGTAATCCATAGGAAACTCTCTAACAAGACCGTAGAAAACAGAAGAAGGGGAGTGGAAAACGTAAAGTTACTGACTGTGATCTCCTCTTGCTCTTCAGTAAGTGGAGTCACACTGTGTCAGAAGCGACACAGAACTACTGTAAACCCTATCCTGGCAATGAGCTCCCTTGAGGGCCTCTCCCCTGAGGACTTCTCCTCTGCACAACTTTTCCTTACCTTCTCTGCTTAAGTCACCACTTAAAAAAAAATAAATAATAAATAAAAAATGTATCTTCTGTTGTGGCTCATTATCCTCAACTGGCTCAAGCAGGTCTTCTCCCCATGTTATCTTCAACTTGTCAGCTTGCATTTGCTCACTGGTTATCTTCTTAGGAATAAACATGACTGCAGTCCCTTTCAGTCTCACTTCCACTTAGCAGCTTGCTTTTAGAGAAACTAGAAGCATAAACATTGATTTACAAGGTCCCTGACTAAAAAATTTGTTACTTTGTCCATGATACCCGCAAACAGATGAAAGCTTTAAGGGCTGTTGATATTACTACTGGTGGGCCCTCTTAGAAGAAAATACAGACTTCTAAGGACTCCAGGACTACTCATGCTTTACTTGTGCTTTGCAAGGGTAGCACAAAGGAGAAAAAGCAGGCATCCCACCAGGGAGGAAGAGCTTGAAGGAACGACTCAGTGCCACATAAGGCAGACAGCAGGTCAAAACCTGACCAAAGAATACAGAAAAGCAGGTGGAACTTAAAAAAAGAGGTGCAGAGGAACTTAAAACTTAATAGCAAACTAACCAATTGAAGAAAAAAGTAAACAACTGCTGTCAAGACTCAGGAGGTAGGAATACAATTTACTTCTGAAGACTGGTATTAAAAACAGCCTCAAAGCAAACAGTATTTAATATGGAGTTCACAGCCAAAAGCACAGAAGTTGTATAAACCAACTGATGAGAACTGCTCATTTTGTTTAAAATAAAAAATGTTAACCACATCCTAAGGCAGACTCAAAAGTTCTTTGCTACAGGCAGCATAAAATAATGCTGATTAGATTTTAAAGGAACATTTGAGATACTCCCTCCAAACCCTTGCTCATTTTTCTAATGAAAAATATTCATATGGGCGGCAAGTCCCAATCAAGAGGATATTCTCCAAGTTCTTACTTCCACTGAAAAGAAGTAAACAAATTTCTTTCCTCAAGAGTCGTTATCAAGGTAATTTGTAAGGATATTGGCTTAGATGCCCCAGTTTCACTAATGATACATGCACATCACAAAAGTCACAGGAGTATTAAAAAAAAATATATGCTGTATTGATGGCTTTTGATACAGTAGACTTTGATCTTTTGGTGATTCTTTAAAATTGTATCTGCTGAAATCACATGATTTGTGAGAAGCATTAGCTTTATATTAAAATATATATATATCCATACTGCCAAAGATGACGATCAGAAACTTCAAAGGCCCCAAACTAGAAAGTAAATAAAAATAAATCAACATAAAATTAAATTTTGTCAGTCTTTGGAATCCTAAATACTATTTTAAGGCAAAGAGAAACCTGGTAATATCAATGTAGTAACTTAAACAAAATTAATGACTGGAGCCACATTTCCAGAATTACACCCTGCTCCTTCAGGAGAGGAAAAAGGGCGGTGGAAATCCATTGCCACTACCAGAAACAGCAGAGGTGACTGGAGCGCCTAAAGTGGGACCCTAAAAGAAACCTTTTTTGGAAAGAAGAGGAACATTTACATGGCCAACCTATAGGTTTTTCAAAAAGTAGGGGCTTGAAGACAGAATGGAAACATGTTTTTTCCTAGTCCTTGCAGTAAATGCTGGGGGCTTCTCCTTCTCCCTTGGTAACGTGGTCCCAGCTTCAGCAGAGCCCCCCACGCCGCTCAGCCAGGCAGCGGGCGACCCGGGGAAGCAGAAACCAGAAGCGCATCACCAGTTAGCGCAGGGCAACGGAGATGGTGACCATACGTGCCTACCTCTCTCCTCCTCCCGCCTGCATCACACCATTACCAAATACCCAGTAGCGCCCCTCTTCCTTCTCCCCATCCTTCCCATCCTGCAAGGCCAGGAGCAGATACTGAAAGGCTGTGGCCAGCACCATGATTCCCAGCCCCATCTCCTGCAGCTCCTGGAAACACCTCCCGCAGCTGCCACGCCACCAACAGTGGCCAGTCCATCCCCAGCCTCCCGACATCAGGACAGAGCATTCCAGGAAGCACCAGGGTTAAGCAGGAAAACACAAAATCGACGCGTTACCTCAGGACAGCTGTGCTCTGGGTCCCTTTCCTTAAGGGGAGGCTGAAGCCTAGCACTGATGAACAACATCTGGCAGGAAGGACCAGCTCCAGCGAGCACGCTGGCAGACAGCTTCAAATTACCGAGGTCAGGGTTCACTTAGCATAATTCAGATACAATCCTTTAATAGCCAGTTCTATGAATTTTAGTTGTTAGCAAAGGCAGTTTAGTACCAAAAAACTGCTCAAGTTTCATAAACGTCCTGAAGATGGTAACTAGATGCTCTCAGAAAGAACAAGCCAAACTCAAACTTGTCGCAGAACAGACATTTTTAAGTAACAGATTAATGGGTTCATTTGCATTCTTGTCGCATTCAGTTTCTTCTGAGTGTCAAAATATGCTATTCAAAGAAACTGGGGACATACAGCAAAGGTCAGTTGTTTTCTCTCAGAAAGACAGGGTAGGGATGCCATCGTACTTCTGTCTCCTCCACAGAGAATCATCAAAGTCTGAAAAACTGACTCATGAGATTTCAGGGCTTGCCATCAAAGGCTGACTGACAGCCTGCAAGTTTGTCATACAGACTGGAGATATGGATGTAAAAAGGGAGCATGTCAAACACACTGTGAAAAAAAAAAAAAATCCACACAAAGAGTACTAAGCTAGTAATAATTCCCACAGAAAAATGAAACCATTTCCTAAGTTGCTACTGAGAATTAATACACTGTAAATTATATGGAACTTATCCCCAAATCCAGCTGGAGGTCAAGCACGTGAGACCTATTGCTCCCCGAAACACTCACACCAGCTCCAACCCTGCCAGCCTCTCGCCCATCGGGGCCTCTGGCTTGGCCTCAGAGCCGCCCTGTCCCTGCAGCGGGAGTCGGGCATCAGCCCCCATCCCAGCTCTTCTCGCTGCCTCCAGGCACAGTGGGATGAGGATTCACAGTGCCCAGACAGCCCTGACCCTGAAGTCTTCTACATAGAAACAAGAAATTTGAAAGCTCCCTCCCACACACACACTTTTTTTTAAAATAATTGAAAAATATTACTCTGCAGGTTTTTTATGGCTTTTAACCAAACATGATGTTTCATAGAAAAAAAAAATATTTTTAGCTGGAGAGCCTGCATACCTTCTGGAGAAATCCTTAATGATTTGGACCACCCACCCAGATAAAAAAATTTAGTGCTCTGGCCTTCCGTTTGCAAATCTGACCCTGTATTACTAAAAACAATGAAAGATTTCATGTGGATTTCCACTGCAGACAGACCACATAATAACCAATGGGTCCATCCACTCGCCTATCTACAAACGTGCTTTAGAGTGTTGTCATTTTCTTTTAATGATTTAAAATTTCCCTTCTTTCCTACGAAGTGTTACTATGATCCGCAAAATTGGAAACATACTGTGCCATCAGTTCCACAGCGCCGTGTGTCTTGTGCGCAGAAGACAAGCAGCACTACTCCCCCACTCTTTATACATAGCCCTGTACTCGCCTTTTGACATCAAAAAAAACGGGACGCTACATTTGGCACGAGCTTCCAGCAGAAGGCAAGGGGTTACACAAGCTGTGCACGGCAGCTCATCTGCTCGCCTGCCTCCCGCCGCTCGGCCCCTCTGCAGCGGACAGGCTCTTCGGCATCTCTTATTTGCAAAGGCACCAGTTCAGCAGCAGCCTGAGACAAGTCAATGTTTGCCAGTAAGCAATCAGGCCAAGGGCAACCTCCAACAAAATCTGACAGTAAGCTCCCCGGTTCCAACTCCCTCACCCAGCCCACTCTGAGAACAGAAATAGTTTTCTGGGAAAAAGCAGCTATGTTACAGGTCGTTTCAACCATCCCTCAAGAACCCACCACCTCGGCAAGCAGCTGTGAGGAGGACCAGTCCATCAGCCAGCTCCCCAATGTAAATCATGCTCCAGCCTTCAGAAATTTTCAGGAGCTTGTTACGGGGCTGGAGCACTCTCATTGCAGGTGGCTGAGAACTAGAAGCCCAAAAGAGATGCAATCCTGTACGAACTCGTAAGCTGCTGTGTATTGTGCAGGTCGAGGGAGGTGATTCTGCCCCTCTACTCTGCTCTGGTGAGACCTCACCTAGAGTACTGCATCCAGCTCTGGAGCCCTCAGCACAAGAAGGACATGGAACTGTTGGAGCAGGTCCAGGGGAGGGCTACAAAAATGATCCGAGGGCTGGAGCACCTCTCCTACGAGGACAGGCTGAGGGAGTTGGGCTTGTTCAGCCTGGAGAAGAGAAGGCTGTGGGGAGACCTGATTACGGCCTTTCAGTACCTGAAGAGGGCCTATAGGAAAGATGGGGAAAATCTTTTTAGTAGGGCCAGCTGTGACAGGACAAGGGGTAATGGTTTTAAGCGAAAACGGTGTAGGTTTAGACTGGATATAAGGAAGAAATTCTTTACAATGAGGGTGGTGAAAGACTGGAATGGGTTGCCCAGAGAGGTGGTGGAGGCCCCATCCCTGGAACCATTCAAGGCCAGGTTTGGACGGGGCTCTGAGCAACCTGATCTAGTTAGCGGTGTCCCTGTGTGGCAATGCAGGCATGTGGCAATAAAGGCAGGGACCCCGAGTTGATGCACAGACACAATCAGTAATGGGATCACTCTATTTATCCCTTTTCTCATTGGTCCCAAAACAAAGTCTCCACACCTCCAAATCCTACAGCTCAGCCACCACACCCGCAGATCCTGTACTTGCTCCCACAACATCCCTGCTCACTGCAGGGGGGTTGGACTAGATGACCTCTAGGGGTCCCTTCCAACCCAAAACATTCTATGATCCTGCCAAGCCTTCCTCCTCCCCTGCCCTCACACACAAGTATCTCACTGCGATGGCAAGGATTCCTCACAGCTCCTTCCACAGGGGAAACTAGAAGTGACTAAGAATGAAACGGGGCAGTTTTAAAAGAACTGTTTCAGCAAATATAATCCAAAACATGAATTGCTGCATCAGCTCTGTCAAGGGCTGCAGAGGAGGGCGATGAGGAGAAGACCCTGCAGTTTGTTGAACGGCACTGGTGCGTGGGGCTTTCCAGTTCACTTAAATTGTGCAATAACTAATCTATGCAGCCACGAGGTCTTATTTATGTCTTCCCTTTGCACACTTCTGTTGCCATTTGCCAGTCCCACTTACCGTGGTGTCTTCAAGAAAGACCAAGAACATTTTGGAGGGCATGGCCTCCTGTGAACTGGAACCCTGAGAACCATCAGGCTCTACACCACAAAACCCATTAATAATACATGAATTTATTATTCTCATGGGTCACGTACCACAATATGAATTTTTCCTGCTCCCTGCCTTCTCATTGGCTTTGTGCAACAAAGAATAGCTTTGTTAAAGGCAGAAGAGTAAAGAGAGATCAGGGTTGTGCTTTAGAGATGACGTTCACCCACTGCAAATAAATCAAGCCCCATTTTCATTGTAAGGGGCTTACAAATACGGAAAGATTTTATAACTCAAATAGAGGAGTTACTTTCAATCCCTTTGTACAGATCCGTTTTGGCAAACTGGTTTACACTTCCAACAGGGAAATCAGCTATAAATCAATCACACTACCTTCCTGATGAGTTAGAAATTGTCTTTTATTGTACACACAATGTATGGTTTTTAATGTATGCTACAGCTAAAATGTCTGTGCTGTTTTATAAGCATGCCACATATTTAAGGTTTCCCAACAAAGTGACAGACAAAATCATTGCAAAAGAGTGATTTTGGATAAGAATAAAACAAAAGAACTTCCAGGGCTGCAGTGCACATCCTTGCGCTGTTACTGGTATCTTAAGAGGTTTGGAGTGCCTTGGAGCCATCTAAAGATACAGGTTAATATTCTTGGGTTTGACATTCAGTTGGAGAGAGGCACAGAATCCCTGATCGGAAGCACTTCTCTTAAAAACAGAGCTAAAAAACAATTCAGATGTCCGTATTTTCTGACAAGATAGCAAGCTGTCAGCCAGTTAACCACCACAAGCTTCTAGTGCACTGGTGGAAAGGACAAAAAGGTATCGGTGAGTCCAGCAGGGCTGCTGGCATTTTTACAACAGTTACCTTCCCTTATTACAGAACTACTCAGGATTTGATGCATTTGACGGGATATTTCCTTAAACTCAAAGTCAAAGCAGTTTTACAGAATTGTAGAATCATTTGGTTGGAAAAGACCTTTAAGATCATTGAGTCCAACCATACCTGTCCACTACTAAACCACGTCTCTAAGCACCTCGTCCACCCGACTTTTAAATACCTCCAGGGATGGGGACTCGACCACTTCCCTGGGCAGCCCGTTCCAGTGCCTGATAACCCTTTCAGTGAAGAAACTGTTCCTCATATGCAACATAAATGTCCCCTGGCGCAACTTGAGGCCATTTCTCCTCAGCCTATCCCTTGTTACTTGGGAGAAGAGACCGACCCCCACCTGGCTACAGCCTCCTGTCAGGCAGCTGTAGAGGGTGATAAGGTCTCCCCTCAGCCTCCTCTTCTCCAGGCTGAACAACCCCAGTTCCCTCAGCCGCTCCTCATCAGACTTGTGCTCCAGACACCTCACCAGCTTCATTGCCATTCTCTGGACAGGCTCCAGTGCCTCAATGTCCTTCTTGTAGTGAGGGGCCCGAAACTGAACCCATCAGTTCACGTTTCTCTGAGACACCTATTTCCTATCTCGTTACGATAAATGCTAAGCACCAATGAGAAACTCAAAATGTGGTTCCTGACACCTACCAAAACAGAAGCATAGCCAGAAGCTGTAACTGAAGCAGTAACGAGGGCAATGGACAGGCTAGCCAGAAGAGCACACAGGTATGCCCAGAACCACAGCCAGGCACAGGTCACCCCTTTTCAGCTCTAAAGAGACCCAAGAGCAACCTGTAGCAGTTCCATAACTAAACACACCCATGCCATTTTCCTTAGTATGATGCACTGTACACGCAATAGCAGTAATAGTACTTGCTCTTTATACGGATGTTTTCAGGCAAAGCTCTCCAGCCAGACCGTTTATACAAATGGGACACAGACATAGGCTAACCAGCTGCCTTAACATCATGAAAAGGAATCAGTGGTACAGAGCTGAAGCAAACTACCTGCCAGATTCCTTCACAAAAACCACCTCAAGCACGCCAGCCTGGTTTTCCTTACTACAGTAATAAGAAAGATCCCCCTTCCAGCACCGACTAGCCTTCTGGGGCACTCGCATCCATTCCTTTCCCAGAAAAGTAAAGTATGAGAAAGACTTTTTATTATTTGTTGGGTTGTTGGTTTTTTTTTTTTCTTTTTATTTAAACATTTCACTGCCACTGTCACTCAGCACCAGGCGTATTGTTTCTGGTATCTGCCTCTGGGCAGCCCAGAACAGTAAATGTCTGCAAGCCAAGATGTTTTTAATCTTCAAGAATAGCTGGATAGAGGCATGTTAATTTTGGCCTGTTTTACTTCAGAGTGACACAGTATAACTAGAGACCCACAATGGATGGACTCAAGACAGACAGACTGGAATCAAGTAATTATTTTTAAGTTGTCCTGAAGTTGACAACTCTAAAGAAAAGTGTAATTGGCACAGGCTTGTAACTTAACTCCAAGGCAGGAGTTGGAAGCAGCATCTCCCCCCATCTGGCCAGTCAGTGCCAGGAAGCCTGACAAAAGACCACTGAGGGACACCAGGACGGACCACAGACCCTAAGCAGGTTAAAACTCTCACGGTACAGCCTAAAAGGAGACAGGCTTTGCTAAGTGACTCATGTTGCCAGCCCACACTGGTTAAGTGCAGGCTTTGGGTAAACCATGCAGCATGACAAGGTGCTGCTGGAGAAGCCTGAATACATGACTACTTTCAATGCTATTCTTAGTGGATATATGTACAACACGTCTAAATCCAGCACCCTAAACGGCAATGGCATTTCCTGAAAAGAACAAGAGGAGGGCAAGAAGTAAGGAACAATAAATTCAGATGTTCTCAATCACACTGCTCAAATTGGAAGAAAAGCTGTCTCTTCAAGGTTGTGACAAATTTTAAATTTTTACAGGACTGGAAAAAAGGGCATCCTTCCGTAACACCACCACAGTCATTTCAGAATCTTCAAAACAAACTTTCCTTATAACTTTCCTTCTAAATCATCCAAGTTGCCTATGTGGAGTATTCTCACACATGCATATTTTTACCCACTCCAAGAACTGGAGCAAAAGATAGCAGTAACATAAAATGTTTTGTTATGTATTTTCCTGCGAAGCTGCAGATGTTTCTTCTGTGTCTCCCTGAAGGACACAGCTGCACGGCACAATTCAAAGGCTATACAAATCAAAGACATATATACACACCAGTTTCCAACAAATGAACGCAATCAAGAACCTTTATGATATGCATCTCACATGTTTTGGGGGGGGAGGTTCTTCCCCCTTGAAAATAGCTCATAATGGCCCGTCTCACAAGAGCAACCCAGCACATGCATCCTTTCAAGCGTTCTCATTTCCTTCCCGAGCTCTATGCAGCGAGCAAAACATGGTCTCTCAGAGCAGCTCACCCAACCCCCACTGATGTCATCTGTTCTCAGATGACGACACAGTTTCACTGATTAAGCAAAAAGCGTGAAGTTGTACAAACTGTATCTGCTCAAACGGCAAAAATCTTCACCAAAAATGCCCCGACTACCCCCAGCTTGAGTGGCACAGGCTGGCAGAGGCTCAGCGCTCCAGCAGGGCTGGGGGTGTTTCCTGCTCCCAGGCTGTAATTTGCCCTGCAAGTTGCCGGGAGGGGACAGCCGCTCTCTCCCAACTACCGAGCAGACATTAGGCAGCCGAAACCAGGGCTGTGAAGACCCACAGAAGGCCAGCAGAAAGAGACAGCACCATCCAACCATCCAAAGCAATAAAACGGGTCCCACCCTTGTGTATTTCACACCAAATAGCACAAGAGGGTAAAAGGAAGACATCCCGGATAAATTTATGTGAGCCATGTCCCGATTTGGCCTGGCCAGCAGGCTTCCCTCTCCCTGAAGGTTTTTTTCCAGCAACACGCTGCGAGATCACACACGAAGCCACCACGTTACTCACGCCCGGGGGCAGTTTAGAAAGCTGGGCCGCCCGCCTCAAAAGTCAAGAGCTAAGTTAAAAAACACAAGCAGGAGAGTAGAAAAAAGTTGAAAACTGTTGCCCAGGTGAGAAAAGAGGGGACATTTCCAGCAGTGCAAAACAGGAACAACAGTAGGTTTGTGAGAAAGCCATTTTGGAAGTATCTCCTGTACTGCAGACATGCCCGGGAGCCCCAGCCAGGGCCCGCACCTGGGCCCTACCACATCAGCACCTGAACAAACAGGGATGGAGGGGAGGGATCCTGCCCCAAGGCCTTGTGTGCCAAGAGTCAGGCAGCAGGGATGGGTAGGAGGAAGCCCAGGACAGCCAGGGAGAGGACAAGGAGTCCACCCTGATGGGCAAAACCAGGCCACAGTTGTCTAATGTTTCCTGGAGGGAAAGCACAACTCCCCAAAATACCCCAGAAAAAAAGAGATGCTGTTGAGAAAGATGTGAAGGAACACAAAGTAGCTGCTTTTGCAAGGTAGCATCTGATAAGTGCTAGAAGAAGAAAGCACAGAAACAGCCTTAAAAATAAAAAATCAGGAGTTGGTGATGAAGGCCGGCCAGCCAGCCAACCCGAGGAACTGCAGCAGAGCCAGTCCAGTAACTTCTGTTTAGGAAACGAGCAAAAACCCACGAGCCACACTTTCTCCTCAAATAAGCCTTTTTGCAGAAAAGTTTCATTTTAACAGTTGTCCAGCACCAAGGTATTCTGACAGACCCGGTAGTGGGCTGGCTCCTGCCGTGCTCCCATTCTCTAAACACATTCCCCCTCCATCTGCACAGAGCTGAAGAGGGGGATGTAATTTTAGACATTTCTCTCAGGGAAAATCCCTGCAGCTGCCAAAAGACACTAGTTTAGGGGTAATGGTGGGTGGGGGAAGGATTTCTTATCACCCCAACATTGCACTTGACAGCGCTTTCCTCTCCATGCAGCTACTCCTTCCATGTTTCTGTGCGTTGTGTACACGGCAAAGACATCATTTATTTCCTCAAGCACAACAAAACCTTGTCAGGATTGTTCAGGCAAACCAAAGGAAGATATTAGCAAAGCTGAGCTTCCCATTTGTATTAACTCGGGGAAATTGAATTTACTTCCATGGGTCTCTCAAGAAATATAAAAATCCCTTCTCTCTTCATGTTAAGATAGGCCAAATGACAAGTTGAAGTGGTTCCGAACTCTGGCAGAGCTCTTAAGTGGCTATTTCAAGTTACAGGCAAGATCAGAATCATTAAAATTAAAACCTGTAATTTGGAGCCACTTTCAAGGTACTGCAGCACAAATTTTCAGTTCGAACCACCTTAATGGTGCCCTTTAAATACAATCAACAGTTAGAAACAGTGGCAGAGAGGTGCCCGCCAGCCGGACATGTCCTGGATGCTGAGCTGCTCATTTACCACCCTAAAAACATTTACGTGAATGCCTTGTGAAATGGATGATCCCCAGCACACCTTAATTTTTAACATATAACATAACTTGAAACAGCAAATTAAAAAAAACAAGACAACCAACAAGCATGGCCATTTCAGAAGCAGAAAAATTAGCCAAATATTTGGCTAATGTAATGTAATTACATGTAATTTGTTACCCCAGTAGGGGAAGAAACATTTGTACTTTGGAGTCACTGAAGAGCTCAAAGATCGTATCCCCCTCTTTAGTCCTTAGGGAAAAGGGTTTGAGCTTAACTTCCAAAAGGTGTATCTCTAAAACGCTCCTGAAGAGCAAACCGGCCTTTCGCCGAGTGGTGCCATCAGAGAGATTTTGTGAGTGCATCGCGGGCTTTGCATGGAACAATGTAAAAAGACCACGGGCATCCTTTCAAGATTTGAAACTACAGTTACAGGTAATACAGCAGCTGCTTCAAATGCTTTTAAATATTTTAAGAATTTTAAGTATTCAGATACTTTCAGTTGCCTGCCTTACGTCAGGGAGATAGTTATTCAATGACATTTCCACAGGCAGAATACTGTCTTGATTTTTACTGCCTACAATCAAATATCGATCGCAGAACCCTGTTTACGGCGTGTAAATTATTTTGATTTAGTGTGGTGTTCACCATAGTCTTCGGGTTATGGAGCACAAATGTTCTACACTGAAAACTTCAGTGTCACCAAATTATTAATTCAAAGAGCTGGTTAGACTATTTCTGCTGCTCAGGTAACAGTCTACTACTGAAAACAAGCATTTTGTATGAATCCAAAATAGATTGTTCTGCTTTGTCTACTAAACAGCCAAGTGTCAACTCCCTGGTAAGGGTCCACTAAGGTATGTGCATGTATAATCTGTGCATTATATGTACAGATATAAGTATTATATGCAGAGATACATGTACACATGCATCCTATGGATTTTTTTTTTTTTTTTAAGAAGTCTATTTTAGTTTACTTAATGGCATTCTATACCTAATGTACACAGTTACATACCAACACAGTCACATTAAAGAAAAGATCTATTTATAGTTTCACTAGATTTCATAGTGGGAATAAATATTTGAAAGAATATCACACTTCCTCTATTAAAAAACAAGCCAACAAAAGAAATGGAACATGAAACCTTAACTTTATATTAGGGTTTACAAATACAGCTGCTGCTGATTTAAGCTCTTTAGAGTCTTCAACACTACGCATAAGAGGAAAATTGGACTTTCAAATGAGTGAAAGCTGAAACAAGCAGGCTATTGTGCAGCCAACTTGAAGATTACAGGCAAAAATTAGATTTTGAGATTGGAGAAGTTACCTTTGGCCTTTTAGGAAGAACGAGAAGGACAGGATATTAGCATCCTCTGCAAACTAATTGAAGACCAACATTCACATGAACCTCAAAGTAAAGCATTCAGTCATCTTCCTAAGAAAATAGAGTTTGGCAGTACAATAGTCCTCAGAGAAATGCCAGGACAGAAACTTCTGTTGTCTTTGTTGATTTAGCAACTGATGTGTCCAATACCTTAGCATTTTGTAAAGAGCGAGCATAAGTATGTGTTCCAGCATCTTTTGCATTGGAAAGAAGCTGCCTGAAGCATGCCAATAAAAATAAGAAAAGCTAACTTCAACTCACAAATACCATCATTATGCCACTTTATGCACGTCCATGGACAGAACTACATCTTAAGCAGGGATATAGCTCCCGGATACAAAAAATAGGTATCACCAACTAAGAGCAGTTCTCTGCATGCCCTGCTGTGACTTGCATTAGGCACCTTTATCACCTGTTCGTTGCCTCTTTGCTGTCAACCCATGGTAACACACCTTAACTTGAAGCGACACCCACTAACTTCGAAGGCTCTGTCCTGACCACAAGTCTTCATCGACTACACCTGTTAAACCACCACCGCATGCCAGTTTACACTGGCTTCGCTTGCAACCTCCGCCAAGTCAGCAATATTTAATCTGACAAGATGCAGCCGCTTTTTTTTTTGGACCTAACTTTGAGCTCAAATTCTGCTAAAGCAAATGTAAATAGTTATAAGTTAAATAGCATAAGCATGTTTAGTTTTTTTGGGTTTTGTTGTTTGTTCGTTGTTGTTTTTTTTTTTAATTACTAGAAGCATAAGGACCCAGCCAGATTCACCCTTTCATTCTGCACACTGGAAACTGAGATTAGGTTTCTGCAGGGGCAGTCACAGGCGGGCAACAAGAACTGGTGAAAGCCTTGTAAGCGCCACGGTCCTGGAGCCAGGGCTGGTAGATCAGTCATATACTCGCCCCCCTCCCTTTTCAGTTAAGGGCAACGCGGGATCCCTATTCTACTTCGGCAGCTCGGAGTCGGTGTCTGCTCCTCTCTCGGTTCCCCCCAAGCCTGCCAGGGTGCCGGCACAGGGGTGCAAACGCGATGCCCCGTGCGAAAACGCGACGGGCGACCACCAACCCGCCCCGCAAACAGCCAGAAGTTTCAATCGCGCCCGATAACCCGGAGCCCCGCAGGGAGCAGGCGGCTTCCTCCGCGCTGACGGCCGCCCCGGGAGGGGCCCGGGGAAGGACGCGACGGAGGGGCCAAACAAAGCGCCCGGGGCGGGGAGCGAGCAGCGGGCCCCCGCCCGGCCGCCCCTCCGGCTGCCGGGGCTCCGCCGCGCTCCCCGCCGCCCCGGGCCGAGGCGCGGCCGCGGGCAGGCAGCGCTCCCCCGCCCGGCGGGAGGGGAGGGCTCCGCCGCCGCGCTCCCCGCTCCGGCCCCGGTTGCTGCCCCGCCGCGGGGGGCTCCCCGGCCCCCCCGCCCCCTCTCCTTCCTTCCCTCCCTGCCCTTCCCTACCCTCGTAGGCCGGGCTGGGGCAGGCGCCCAGGGCGAGCAGCGCGGCGAGGCGCAGCCAGCAGCTCCCCATGCTGCGCGGCGGCGGCAGCGGCCCTTCCCGGCTGAGGGCTGCGCGGCAAAGGGGCAGGCGGAGGAGGAGGAGGAGTGGGACGGAGACATTCTCGGAGCGGGCTCCCGGGCGCCGCCGGAGACTCCTCCTCCTCCTCCCGCCGCCGCCGGGGCAAGCCGCCCGCCCCGCCTCGCCTCCCGCCGGGACCGGCGGCGGCAGCGGGGGGAAGGGGCTCGGGTTTGGCGGGACGCGCTGCCCACCTTCCCCCGGTGCTCCGGCATCGGTCGCCCTCCAAGGGGCTCCTCCCGCTGGCGGGCCGCGGTGCAGCCCCCCCACCCCCCCCGGCGCGGCCTGCGGGCGTCCCCCGGCAGCGCCCTGGCCCGGCGAGAGGCGTGGGGTCCCTCGCCCCGCTGGGCGGGCTGGGATCCCCCGCCCGGCGCCCTGTGCCCGGTGCCCTGACCCGCAGCGCCCTCCCGACCCCAAGCAGGGCACCGAGCGGCCGCCGGGACAGCGGGGAGGGAGCCAGCCCCACCGGCGGCCTCGCACCTTTGCTGGCGGGGAAGGGCCGCGCTCCCTCCGGGCCCTTCCCGGGCCAGGTGGGAGCGGGCAGGGGAAGCCGCCGCCGCCGCTGGCTCGTGTCCCATCCCGGTGGCAGCGATTGCCGGCCCAGGCCCTGGGGAGTTTTGCAGGGAGCAGCGCAGGGAAAGAGATGAACTGCTCCGGTGCTCGGCAGTTTGCAGATGGCCAGCCTTAAACGTTCACGAATCGTGAGTCAGATCCTCAAGTCATGAGATGAAGAAAAAAAAAAAAAAAAAGAGTTTGAATTCTTCGCATTTCCCGTTAACTTTTTGAGCTGCTGGGGTGTTGCGGGGTCACATTTTCAGGCTTTCCTCCATAACCACAGAGGCTTTTTTTCCACCTTCCAGAAGCAAATTCCCCAATCACTCCTAGCCTGAAGAAGCCAGGGCTTCAGGCAGAGCATCAAATGTTCCAATACTTTTGATTTAAGACCGAGATCTGTCAGCCCTGCAGCTTGACTACAGGTAGGCTTGGATATACTTTTTTTTTTTTCACTTGCCACCATTAAGGGTAGCATCTAACAAGCACCATAAACTGGTGGAGGTGCAGGGAAGCACTGGCGCCAGCTGGTGTGCTGCCTGTAAAGAGTTTGCACACTGGGGCAGTAAGGGGGGAGTGATCCCAAGGGAGTTCCCGGGGTCCCACCTGCATGCGGCAGTATTTGCAACGAAGCACAGACAAATAGGGAAATACTATCTAGGAAGTAAAGGAATATTTCTTGAAAAATATGTTTGGGAGCTTTTTTTCTTCTAATCAGAGTTTTCGTTTGGATCAGGAGCGTACCTGCAGTATACCTCCCCACTCGAATCCGCTATTTTGGTGTCCAAGACTGAAATGTCCCTGAGGAGTGAGCGCACCTCCTGCACCTGCGGGGCCAGGCCCGAGCACCTCTTCAGGAAAATACCGGGGTGGGGATGGGTAGGCACTGTGTCCTCAGCACCAGCTCTTGATCATGCTCACACACAGCTGCAGCCTGAGTACGCTAGGCTGCGATAGTCAGTCTTGGTCGCTTTGTTTTCAGAAAAAAAAAAAAAAGAGTAACAAACCCATGAGTGGTATCATCTGAGCCATTGCTGTTAGCCTAAGGAAAAATCAGATTTCCACATAAAGAGAGATTAAAAAGACTGACATTACTCCATCTGAAAGCAGGAGAATAGGGGAAAAGGAGTGCTGTAGGCTATTATTATTGGCATGGATATCATAGAAAAGATTAAACTAAAAGGTTAGAAATCTGTAACAAATAGTGATAATCTCTGTAGTTTATTGGTGCTGCAAGGCTTTGGTAAAAGTTCCGCACGCGAATGTGCTGGAACAACAGAGGTACCTGAAGCAGATTTAATGAATCAGGTATCTCTTGCTTTCTTTTCGTGTATGTCCTTCTAGCTGCCCATTTCCAAATCCATGGCCTTCATTTTATGAGGTCCATACCAGTATGACGGCATTGTACAAGAAGCCGCTGCCAGCAGAAGACTATGCCGCAAGTTAGAGCTCAAATTTAGACGCAAGTGCAAGCGTGACTTAGCAGCGTGAATGTATCCTTCATGGGCTGTTTGAAATTGGCCTCGTAAAGAGGCGAATGCTGAGGTGCGTGTTCATTCGGATGCAAGCTGGCTCTGGAGCTTCTCTGTGCAGTGTAACCCTTACTCGGCGTCTTTGTATTCCAACAAAGACGGCCGTGTGAAACCACCCAGAAGACTGGAGCTTGAAAGACGAGTTCAAGGCATCCTTCAAAAACTTTCTTGAATTTGTAATACAAATTAGATTTTTGTCAAGTAGTTTTCTTAAGGGACCTTTTAAGAGGAGAAAGCATTTGGAACTAGGAATGTATTAAACAAATGTCACATTGATTGAATTTGAAAGCATGGTGCTGGTCATTTTTTCCTCACAGTTCAGCGTTCAGTTTTCATAGAAAAAAATCCAAATATTTAAGCTTGTGGTTTTTTGGAGTTCCAGGCACTACTGGCATTACACAAGAAATAACCAGCGTGCTTTTCGTTGAGGATTCACAGTTTTTGACTGTTCAGAGGTAAATGGAGTGCAGTCGCAGATTAAAGAAAACTTTCAAAACTAAAATTAAGCGGCAGTACAGGGGGACAGTGTGTGAGAATGTCTTAGCTGAATAAACAGTCAGACCCAAAGCAAAGTTAAGTGCTCTTGGAGACTTAAAGATATATTCTTACTGTGCCAAGGAGTTAATCTAAGCAAGTAATTTCTCTTGTGTGCTTTTTTTAATCGCAGTTCAGAAGTATGATTTTACTACTCTGTACCAGAATAGCTGTAGCTTCACTACAGTTACAGTGATAATAAAAATACAGCTTTTGATGGAGGGGAGAAACTCATTGCAGTACAGTTTTTAATAATGCTTAACAACCCAGTCATTTTTCTCCAAATGCTGAAAGAATGATAAGGAAAAAAACCCCAACACCCTAATTGCCCAGCTGCATGTAATTAAGTTTTGGAAGCCACAACTAAGATTCAATTAGTCATGATAAGAGGATGACAAACTGGGGGCCCAGTCCAAACTACGCAGTGGTTTTAGCCCAGTGAATAGCCTTACTGAATGAGACTGCTCTAATACTTGAAGTTACTCGTGTACATATCTGCAGAAATAGGGACAGTCCTAAAACAGTAGTAATGAGAAAAAATAAATGCAATTCTTCTGTACAGTTCTTACAATTCTTGAAGTTCATGAATTACTTTCTTACGATGTTTAGTGGCGGCAACAGTTAGGACTACTTTTTTGTTGCTCAGCGTTTGCTGTTATCTGGCCCTCCTTCCAGCTGCTTGTCACTGCCAGCTCCTAGGGCCAGGTTTTTTCCCTCTGGACGTCAGCCTGTTGCATATGAACTTGGCGAGGAGGAACCGAGGCACGGGTGGGGCCGGGGGGGAAAGGGGCAGCTCTGCTGTAGGCACTGCTGTGGAGAGGAACCGGAGGCACCGAGAGGAAAAAAGGCAAAAAAAAGTCAGGGGAAGACCTGGTCAGAAAGAGGCAGGTGGACGTGTGTCACATAGAGCGCTGTCTGGGGAATGACAGACAAAATTCCTCAATCTTACCATGCTGCTGCTGTTGGCACACACCTGTGGAACGCCACTGCCAGCATGCGTGCTTCAGTTCGTGCAGAGTAGACGCTTCACTCAGCGCCGTTTTCCAAAGGCATCTCCACTGCAGAGAGCATGCCTGTCAATGAGACTTTGCTCAGTTTGCATTTTTAAAGTGATATATTCATGTTTTCTAACAGAAAGCTGGTTTTGCGAAGGTGACAAGACAGAAAAGAAATGCTAGAGGCCAGCCGATGAGAAGGCATCACTGGCTAAAAATGTCCTAAGGCGGCAGACCAATGGAAATTCCTGCTCTATAAGCTTAAATAACAGAAGTAATAATGAAATAGTTTCTTGTGTGAAACCACAATCTTGAGTTATATCCTAAAAATTTTCTTTGTTAGGTCAGACCTGAACCTTAGTGACACGCTCCTTGACAAAAATACAAAAGAATGTACTGCCCTGTCTGCAGAAGGAACATATTTTAGGGGAATGAGATGTTCCCCAGGGCAGCACTCCCTGTCTCGTGTGTTCCATCCCTGAGCACGTATGTGCTCCCTACATCGGTGGCCAGAAGTCGTCTCCTTGGGTCTTCCCAGTTAACGGTGGCCTCGTGCCCTCCCTTCCAGCAATGGCATCAAGTAGATGGCCAGACTAAATTTCCCTCAATTTCTCCACTACCAAAAACCTCGCTATGGAAAATCGCAACATAAAAGTCCGGATCAGGCACATACATAGCATATACATAGCGTACGTACGTGATACGTCTCTGAGAACCGCAGCTGCCTTTTGCCCCTTCCATCTGGCAGGGTGCATGTGTCCTACTCACCGAGTGTCTTAGGCAGGCAGCAAACCAGCCATTTTGGGGAGAAGACAATAGTGCATTCTTAGTTAGATACTGAATGATGCATAAATATTTTTAAGAACAGGATGTGGTATCAGCAGATACATGGTTTAATGTTTAACAGAAACACTGAAGAACAAAACCTCTGTATTTTTATTTTTTTTAAAGCTGTTACCGTCTCTTAAAATTCTGTTAATATCTCTTCAGCTTTTGATGAGTGTGATTGGAAACAGCTGTGTCTTAAACTGTTTCAACATCAAATGGGAATGGTCTTGAAAAGGAAAGATTTCTTTGTGTACAAATAAAAGAACAGCGATTTAGCCAGATTCAGAATTTGAAATGTTTTTGTTGAGTCATTACATATCTGGTCCTGAAAAAGAGAGTGGTAATTATACAGCGTGATTAAAATGTAATTCTTAACACAGTCTTGGAAGGCAAATCGGTGTGACGTTTGAGACTGCATCAGTATGAGAGTGAGCAAAGCATTAATTTCTCTAATTCTCCCCACTGATAGTGGTCTCATCACACTGAACCTGGACACTATTTATGTTCTTAAAGGAATTTAGATGTAACAGGGTGTGAAGATGTTGTAAACCCCAGTGAGCAGTGAATAGTATAAATAATATGGCTCTTAAAATCACTCCCGAGGGAATGTAGAGAGCGCCTTTATTTATATTTTAAAGAGAGAAAATAGCCCAAGGATGCAGTAAACGCCTGCCATTTCCTTGTACAACATTTGGGTACTTTTAAATGTGCTCAGTATTGGATTTTAGTATCTAACTCAAACAGCTTTCCCTTTCTACTGCTAATTCAGTAGAATTTAGGTATTTGGGGAACTTTTTTTCCCCCTGTATTATTAAGCATCTCTGCTGGCGAGGAGCGTGTCATAAATGTGAGTGAAGTCTGACTCCTTCACCTGGGGGTGCGAGGCATAGAGTGCAGCGAAAGCCGTCTCGGCACTGGTGGTGTAACTATGTCACTTTAAGAACCACCCCTTTCTGGGTCAGCAAGGGGCCCGGCTGGCAATTTCAACAGAAATTGAGTACAGAACAGGCTTCGTGTGCAAGAAAGCATTTCTGATATACTAAGTAAATGTCAAAAATGCTAGAGGTCAGAAGCCAGCTGTCACGAGCGGGAGAAGTTAACATCTTATTCATGGGTACGCTTTAAGTGAACTCCTACTTAGTTTATCAATAGTAACATAAGATTTGCTGGCGTGTACGTGACCGTCAGGACTTAGAATGGTTTGCCATTTTGGTATTAATTCAGTCTACTTCAGCTACCCTAATATCAACAGCATGACTTAAAATCTTCCCCAGGGACAAAGATTGGACGAAGTTTGCATATTATACAACTATTTACTGGAAGAAAAAACAGAAAGTTGCACAGAGTTCATTTGTTATACTATTATTATCTTTGGGTTTATAAAATACAGCCTCAACAGCATGTTCTCTCTTTTCCTGCTTCCATCATCACACACTTGCATAGGAACGGTAGCTGCACAGAAGAATCCTGTGCTTCCCGGAAATCAGTAAACATGTGTATGTAAATATACGGCTGAAATGGAAATTTCAGGAGGTCCAATATACAGGTTTGGTCATTCATATACATACACACACACATATGGCTCTCTGTATGTATCTTAGTACATGAATATGCACACATATATATATGTATCAGGGTACATATATGTGTATGTGTATATATATGTATGCAAGACGCACAAATAGCACTTCTTTGCAAACATATACCTAAACTTATGTGTCAGAATTTGATCACTGAACATCTATGTATACATTGAGAAATACATAACTGATTTTACTTTTCCATCTTTGTATTTTTACTGTATTTTCACTTTACTGTTTTTCATTATATAAACACATCAAGGTGCCAGAGTACTTTGAAGCCAAAAATGGTATGCCAGAAAACATGGAAGTTTTCAGAGAATTTTGAATCATTTAATTTGATGCAGAGTGAGTATCTTTAACTGCTTTTGGGGGGCCAGGGGTGGGAAGATGCCTGGCTCCGGAGGCCGGGTGGGATGAGAGAGTTACGTCTTCGAAGAGCACAAACCCCACCTCGTGGTAGGTTTGATGGCCAAAGTCTAGAAAACCAGCACTTCTAAAGCACAATCTCACTTTTGTGACAGGACTGTGAAATCTAGAAACAAAGATTTAGGTTGATACAGTTTTCTTTGGGAAAGTCAGAAAAAACAGAGGAAAGTGTACTATAAATGTTTCTACAACTTTTTGCTACTCATCAGCTGATGAAAGCCTTCCAGTAATAAAACCCCCTTACACTTTTATCATAAGGACTGTGAACGTGTTAAAAAAACCCCAACTATAAATTAACACACACGTACCTGTAACTTGTTTTATTTGTTTAATATTTTTTTTTATTACCAAGGAAGACATGTAAAAAAGACATCTGAATGGATAAATATGCTCCTGCTGCTTCTTAAGTGAAGTGTATGGGCCAGATAAATGTACAAAATCCCTGAAACTGCTTTGATGTACAGCAGTTTAGAATCCATTACATAAACTTCTGTAGCATTAGATTTAAGGGCAATTCCCACTTTAAATAGTATTTTTCACTAAACTAGTTCTTTTAAAAAAAATTGTCCTTACAGTAACAATTTCTGTGATTGATGTCCCCTTAAAAAATAATTAAAGCTTATTTGAATTAATGAGGACACTATTTTTTTTCCTTTCCCACTTCTTTACTATTCACAATGGTATCCAAGTAGAACAGAAGCCCCATGTGTATTCAGGAAAACAAGAAAATATGTAGATATAATGCACATTGGCAGAAAAAAACCCTCTCATGTAAGGTTCATTGTAGAACACAGGAGTAGCCCAAAGAAAAATAACAGAAACAAAAAGATCTTAATTAACTCTGGCAAAGGATGACCCAAGCATCCGGGTTTTTAGTACGATGCTTACCGTAGCACAGAGGACGCCCTGTGAAAGACTCTGGACACCCGCCATACTTATAGGGACAAAGCGTTCAGCTGAATCAACTTCTAGGTCAACACCAACTCCAACATTTCTGACTATGTTATATAAAATTTAAGCAACTCTGAAACTAGGAAAAAACAATAACGCAAAGGTGAACCGTGGTCAAAGGCACATTAAAATACGTTTGTATTTCTGAAATTAAATAACATTTTTCTAGGTTTTCTACAAAGATCATCTGTCCCTTGTAAAGTATTCTGAAAAGTACTCAGTTTAGAAATAATTATTTTATATTTATGCTAGAGCTTGTCTATATTAATAAAAAACTAAGGATATTTTAGCAAGGGGCAAACACAGACCTTGGATCAGATTAATCGTGGTAAGGTTTCCATTTCTTATTCATCTGGACTAAATTTTCAGAAAGCAAGTTTCATTTAGAGGGAATGCTGGTAAGCGGAATAGTCCATTTGTCACTTCTGCTGCTTGGACTAATCAAAAACCCAAATATTCTGCTCATCCATACCAGTAATGGGTTTCATTACTCCTGCTCCTCAGTCTCCATCTGAAGAAAAGCCAGGTTGCCTGAGAAAAACACTAATATTTACCCCATAACGATCTGTTTGCCATTCCAATGTATTCCATAGTAACCCTGGTTACATTATTTTCCTGTAAGAAAAGCTTCACTCAAGACTCATTAAGGGACGGATGTTCAAAGAATATAGGATTGGAATCCGACTGCACCAACAGTGAGGATTCTGTGAGGAGGGAGCCCCGTCAGCATACGCTGATTTCAGCAGGAGTGAAGGTGTTCAGCGTCGCTCAGAAATGAAAGGTTTCTCCGAGTCCCAGTCTGGCAGGATACTTCCTTACGTACTTACACTACTCTTAGGTATGGTTTCCGACAGAACTACTGCCATATATGAAATTAGGCACATACTGAAGTAACTTCTTCAATAATGGCCTACATGTGAACTTGAAAGTTTTATTGCTATTTTTCTAAGTCAAAATAGAAAAAGGCATATGTATTTCTAAGTAACTGAGTACCCTCTTCAAAATGTGAACTTTCATATTCTTACCTAATTTGTTAAACCAAATAATACCTTACATCAAATATTACAATTTTGCAAGTGTATCATACTGAAAGTGGTACTCTGTAGACTGAAACAGACTGAAACTATTGAGCAAGACCCATGAAATGCCTGTATTCAACTTTTCACATAAAAAAATATATTTTGTTTTACAACACTAACAGTTAAGGCCACAGAACTCCAGCAAGATGCTGATAAGCATATCAATTGCAACTATTAAAATTACCAATAAATATCAAGAAAATGGTCTGCATGTTTAAAATCACAGCAATCAAATCCATCAAAAAAGCAACCATCAACATCTCTAGTGAGTCGTAACTGCTTTCAAGTAAAAATTGCACTATGTGCTTTAAGCCTGTCACAGTCTTATGTACTATAAAAGTGTTAGAGTAATACACAAGTAGAAGATCTCATCCTCCTGTCCTGGTTAGTCAGAGTTTCCCTGGGATTCTCCAATGTATGATTCTGGTTTTCATCTTTACTGTCTTCACCAGATAAATCTTCCTTTTCTTTTTCTTGTTCACTCTGTAATGGCTTTCCAGATCTATCCTCCTTTCCGCTACATACATTCTTCTGGCCTGTCAGTGGCTTTCGCTTGAACAGGGAAAACTGAAGAAAAAAACCAGGTCAATAATACGCCCAAAACAGTGAGCTGTGAAATTCAAGGTTAAAAAAACCACAAAGCCTTTGTATATACCAAGTTCAATTTAGGTCGCAAATTTCTCCTTGGTAAAATAAACCATTTTTCAAAACAAAAAACCTATTTTAAAAATGTTAATAAAAAACATTCTGCTGCGATATTTGAAATGTGTCAAAATAGCACAAATGAATCAGAGAAGTTAAAGCTATTGCATTTTGTCAAATTACACACTGTACAGTTTGTACAAAATACTGCAAGTGGTGTGAAATTATCTGCGTGTCTTTCAAACGAGAGTCTGAGGCAAGGCCCAAACATACAGGCCCAGATCTGCAAAGCCCCAGAGCAGTGAATGCTTAATATGCTTCATTATAAACGTGTGTAGTCCCATTAAAGTTAGTGACAATGTGGTTTTATGTCAGTGAGACTACACATGTGCTTGAGGTTCATCGGTGCTTAAGGTCTTTGTTCAACAGGAAAGCATGGCAGCAGTCTCTGTAGAAGCCTTTGGATCCTAAACCTGTAAGAAATTCCACATAAGGTACTCCTCAACATGCATATAAATCTATGTAAACCCACACTTTAAATCAGTGCATGTTGGAAATAGATACAAGGTCAACTAGCTCAGCTGGTGCTTTCAGAGAGAAATACAGTGGAAAAATTTTTAGATAACGTCTTATAGGAGTCCTAAGTTTTCACCTCACCAAAATCTGATGTGATTAACAACTTGTCTTTTATGGGCATGCTATATGTGAAAAGGTGATAATGGGCTTTATCTCATTTCTACTGACAGAAGTACTATTTATTTTCACAGAACAATTATTTGGATGACTTGAGGTTATTTTATCACAAAACAAAATCAAATCTTAAACAGAAGGAACAGGTTGCTCAGCAGTTTGTTTATGGAGATCAGGTAAATTGGGGTGTTTGCCTCAGCTTGGCAACTGCCCACTGCCTTCTTGGTCACTGGTAAAAGTAGAAAGAAAAATCAGGCCACGTACCTTTTTTCTCCCATTCATTCCTCCAGTTATTTGGTCATCAGTGCTCTCTGAAGAATTGTTCACAGTGTGATTGTCAATGCTTTCTTTCTCTACAATAATATAAACCTTTATGTTAACTTCCTTCCCATTCTTGCAAATTAAGAGCAGAAAAAAATGCTCTTCAAATTCTTTTTTAAGTAAAAGTCACTAAATAAAATGTGGATCTTAAAAAAAAGCAATCAGAATATTGAGTTCAAGTTGATGCCCAGCCTGACAAGAATGCTTTTTTTTTTAAAAAATCTCTCTACGTAACGCCCTTGTACGATTCTCCAGATGCTCGACTTTCAAGAACAGAACACTTAGGGCAGTGACATTATATAAAATGTTTTGATTTGACACTCGTAGTTTCCTCTTGCTGACAGAAGACAATGTCTTGCACGCTGATTTTGAAAGTATATTCTAATTTGGAAAAGCTGGCTCCTAGGGCAGGAGTTATAGTTCAGCATGAATTTTATTCCATAGAAACAATTCTGGGAAAGGAAAAACTTTCCATCTGAGTTGATGTTCCTGTGTTTAAATTTTCCTATACTCCCTGTATGAATGATATAAATTTAGAACTTAGTATCAGAACTTCCAGATCACTGGATGATGGAAAAATATTTAAGCATTCATTCTATTCTGGACAAGCTATTTCCATTATACTATTGAAAATAAACAGCAAAGCTTCTTCATTATTAAGGCAGTGGTCTTTTTTAATACCACACATATTATTTTCTTTCAAAAGAACAATTATAGATTATTTCAGAATTTCTAAAATAAAAGAAGTATTTTTGACTTGTCTTGCATATAGGGCACCCAACTTCACGCTCCCAGCTTTTCTAAAGGAACATATAGTTCACACACAAACTGCCATCAAAACCATGAGCAACATCTAGACTTACATCTTCAGCATCTCTGAACAGTGTTCAGTAATTACCACATTCCACCTAAAATCATAGAATCATAGAATCACAGAATGTTTTGGGTTGGAAGGGACCCCTAGATATCATCTAGTCCAACCCCCCTGCAGTGAGCAGGGACACTGCTAACTAGATCAGATTGCTCAGAGCCCCATCCAACCTGTCTGTGAACGCAATGAGGAAATGTCAGTTGTCAGAGATGAGAAAGACTTTTGCCAAGCTTCTCTGCTGAAGAGAAGAAATGCAGGACCTAAAGAAGTTGCTTCAGAGTGAATACAATTACCATTACTTTGTCACCACACAACTAGAACTGCTTTTAGCATGTAAGATATAGTCCTGCTAAGAGAAAGTCCTTCTCGTGGACTTCCTCCAATACATAACTGGGAAAAGTATTTTTTCTTTCAAATCATTAACAATTAGTAACAGCTTTTTGCCTCTCAAATTTCATCACCGCTCAAGAACTGCTTTACCAACTACTAACAATAACTGTATTGTTCAATATTTTTATAATAAAGATTGTTTAGAAAAGTTTTATCTTTTGAGAATTTTTTTTTTTTAGAATGTCCATATGGTCCAGTTCCTAGGAACTGTATTCTTACCCTGCTGAATGATGGTCTCTTTCTGAGTAGTCTCTTCTGTCTATAGAGAGACAAAAGAATGAAATTTCAATGTTCAAACTTGTTAAAAAAAATACTATTAACACCCACATATTTGTTCCTCCCTCTACCAAAACCACCCCAAACAACAACTTTGCCTTTCCAAGATAGCTACACATAAATTCAAACTAATGTAAATTATAGAACCAAATTCTTTAGAGACCGTAACTTAATAGGAGTCAATGCTTTTACCTCTACAGTTTCCACTGTGCTATCACTGCTTTTCTCTCCCTCAGGTGTTTTACTGTGTTCCTCTTTGTCATATCTTCCCTCTATTTCCTCTTCTTTCTCTGTTCCTTCCCCTCCTCCTCCTGCTTCTTCCCCTTCTTCTTCTTTTTCTTCTTCTTCTGTTTCTTCTTCTTCTTCTTCATCATCATCTGTCTCTTCATCTCCAGACAAGTTTTGTTCCTTTGACAAAATGGCCAAAACATAATTTTGAAACTCATGCTGCACAATGATACCATGGTCCTCATCCTACGCCAGTTCATCATACATCATAGTCTGGCTAAGAACAAGAAAACTCAAAAGAAAATGTTCCAGGTAGACAGAGTAAGGACAAAGACAGGAGCCCTCATTCAAGGTTTGCTAATTTGAATAAATGCTAAAAAACCAGACCTCCAGTGAACATTAGGAGTGCAGCTGACTTTTATGTTTTGCTAGCATGGCTCCTTAATGGAAAAGCAATGAAAACAAACTTCTCTTCAGAAACAAAATACTTATTTTGAATATTTGAAATATGCATAAGTAATACCATAAGTAATAGAAGCAGTAGTAATTCCAACACTAAAAAAATCATTAAAATCTATTTCCCACAAAAATTAATAAAGCAGTACCAGATATAATGTTCTGATTCATCTGATTCAATATAGACACTATCATTTGGTTTCAGCCTAGGATAAAATTTCAATATAGTAAAAGAAAATAGCCAGGAGTATTATAAAATAAATTTTTAAAAGTGCAAATGCTATTTTTGTAAAAATGTGTAGAAATGAGAACCAATTATACCCTTATTACTCTATTCAGTCAGATTGCCATTACTATACCATTTATGTATTTATAACAGCATGAAATACAATATTTTAAACAGAAATGTTCTCCCTCCCACTGCAGAAATATAAGGGCCTAAACCAAGTCCTAGATGGACTTCTGATGTCAAATCAAGTGAATCCTTGTCATTCCATCGGAGTGCCCAGATGTACTATTACACGTTTGCATTCTGATGCTTTTCTACAACTGATTGAAATTGAAAGGTATTGAACCATTTAAATGTTGTTAAAGAAACCTGAACAACAAAACACTTCTGTTCCACCACAGCCATGATGGGAACTGGGGTGAACAATTCGGCGTGCTCTTTTGAAAGTGTCTTAGAGGAATGGGTCTTATTCTGAACACCTTTGTATACCCAGGTCCAAACGCTGTCTCCTATCTTTTGCCAATGTTTTCCTTACTTTTTTGAATTTTTGCTTGTTGTCTCCACAATGGCCGTTTTCGTGCTCACCAGAAGGTAACTTGCTAGTCAGAAGGAGACCATTAGCTAGCATTTCTGGAGGTTGGAACACAAGGCTGCCTAGCCAGGAATGTTAGAGTTATGCAAAAGCTTAACTGCTTAGTTGTCTCCTGGCCTGTACTCTTCCGCGTGAGTTAACTGCGTAGTGAAGTATTTTTGGACATTACTTAGAAGCTTTCTGCCGCTTTAAGCACAACAGCTCACCGGAAATTAAGAATCATAACGATACCACAGACATTCAGCTTGTCTCGCTTTCCTTGTTCTCTTTTGCCTCATTGTCCACAGGTTTGTCTGGTGCCCTTCACAGCTTTGAAGACCAAATTTTTAAATGGAGGATGAAAAGCTGTGTGCACCAGCACGTGCGGCAGAGTTAGTGGGAGTTCTCCACAGCACCCGGTGTCTGTGCAGCACCCACCACGTTCCAAGAACTGCTCTGAAACGAGCTAGCAGCAAAGTTGAATCCAGCATGGAGTTCGAGCTATGCATTAACCCCGCACTGACACTACAGAGAGCACCTGGGAAACTGGAGGTGCCCTGGTAGTACATTATATTGCCAGCTACACATTCCAGCTCTGGAAATGTTGGGAATGAAATAAAAGCAGAAATCACCACGTGCCATTGGCAGAAAGTCCCTTTTGCAGCACAGCACAATGGTGATCCAAACAACCAGCGGTTTGCAACAGGTGAGCGCTTCAGCTCACACAACTGGGGAAAAGATCTTCTCCTAACAGGTATCTTCCAGTATTTCCTGAACTGAGGCTTCTCCCAGTCACCTTTCTAGTCTGGATCTGTAACTGTGAATTTCACTGCAAAGACTGAAAAAGGCTATCTGCTTTCAACTCCCATCAAAAGAAAAACTAAGTGCAAAATATTTCGGTGAGATTGTTTCTTCTCACATGGCCAGCAGAGCGAGCAGCAGTGCCAACACACACAATATTGTTTCATGTTACCACCTGGTCGTGTGCCCTGGCACAATATTGTGCAGGTTCCCAGCAGCAGCACACAAAGATTCCCAGTGGCAATCCCCCTGGAATATCCTGGGGGGGCTCCGCACAGTGAGAAGTCATTCTGAGAACAAGCACGACCACTGTAAGAATCCCATCTCCTGGCGTTTCCAACAGGTAAACAGGCAGGAGAAAAATGACAGCTGGTTTCGGAAGGGTGCGATCTTTGTTTGAAATGTTCTCTTTTTTTGTTTTACTGAGAAGATTGATTATGAAGCTAAACATGACAAACTCTTTACAAACGTGGCTCTTCTATAATATATTCGAGCATCTACAATGAAAAGCAAAAGCTAGTAATTCTTCCAGCTTTCTAGGAGCTGAGAGAAGGTTGCTTCTTACATATCAGTATATCTGAGGAATAACTCACAATAAAAACCGAAAATTTTTTCATCTAAGCTCCTTTGGAAGTGGTGTTATTAATCATCGTATCGTTTATCTGTAGACTTGAATGGTACCGCTATGGGTACACTGCAACAGTCAGTACAGGAGTGCTTAGATATAACACATGCGCAGGATTCTGTCTTTGTAAAAAAAACGTAAAAAGAAACCCCTCCACTGGATAAAATACTGACATTCAGTCTTCCAGAGGAGTATCACATTGACATGAAAATACTTAGACATCTGTGAGAAAGCCAGAATTTTCTATTTTTGGTTCCTTCAAAATTAAAACAGTCTTTGCAGATGTTTAGCATAGTTATGGCCTATGGAAGGGATTCAACCTAGCCATTTCACACAAGAAATTTAAGATTAGTAGGGCGTGTATGCACTATGTAACGTGCATCTACAAAACACAGCAAAATGTGTAACGACAGCTAAATGTAAAAGAAGAGTTTAATCCAGCTTCAAACTACTGAAAATGCTTATCCCACTTTATAAGCACATGCAAGTATCTCTAGTTCTGCTGATACGGAGATGCTGTCAAGCAGTTAACAACAAAATTATTGATGTTCCATATCAATATGGATAAGGGGCAATAAAAGTAGTTAGGATTTGAGTTCTGAGGGAGGGACTTCTCCTAATTGCATAGTACAGAATCATGACATAGTCACATGAAAATCAGTCCCAAAGTTGAACTGATAGGAAAAAAGCTCTTCTTCCAATCCTCACTTTTTCAGTTACATAAATCCAATCTCAGAAATGACCTGTATTTCTAGCCTCATCTCTAGGCACACTTGATCTCCAGCTTTCTATCCACCGACAACTGTTTTCCTCCTCATCTAAAAATTCAAAATTTAAGAAATGCAAAGCTTATTTTCTTTCAAAACCATTTCGCCTGCACAGATAATAAGGTATCTAATGAAGAACAGCACTCTTTAATTCTCATTAGGGTGCTAAATCTACTGAAAGTAACCAAGAAAAGCAGAACTTGCTGTTTATAAACACTTGCTATAAGCACAGTCTAGTGCTAAATTAAAAAAGATAGGAAGAATGCTTTTCTTTTTTTTTAGAATTTGGTGAAAATCTCATCAGAACTAAATGCTCCAAATGGCTAGGGAAGTTTTCATAGAATAACATTTTAAAAGACCCTTTTTTCTGCTTCTTTATAGAGCCAGCATTGATCAGCGGGACTTAGAACAGCATTATTCCAAGAATAAAACAACATCTTAACAAAGTACAAAATTATTGTCAGCATTCTAGAATTTGCCTGTCATGTGGTAAGCAGAATTGGGTGGACACATATTTAGCATACCTGAATAAAAAAGCAGAGCACAATCAGTGTGATATCATCTGCATCAACATAGAATCATAGAATCATAGAATGTTTTGGGTTGGAAGGGACCCCTAGAGGTCATCTAGTCCAACCCCCCTGCAGTGAGCAGGGACACCTCTAACTAGATCAGGTTGCTCAGAGACCCATCCAACCTGGCCTTGAATGTTCCCAGGGATGGGGCCTCCACCACCTCTCTGGGCAACCTGTTCCAGTGTTTCACCACCCTCGTTGTAAAGAATTTCCTCCTTATATCCAGTCTAAACCTACCCTGGTTTAGTTTAAAACCATTACCCCTTGTCCTGTCACAGCTGGCCCTACTAAAAAGATTTTCCCCATCTTTCCTATAGGCCCCCTTTAGATACTGAAAGGCCGTAATCAGGTCTCCCCACAGCCTTCTCTTCTCCAGGCTGAACAAGCCCAACTCCCTCAGCCCGTCCTTGTAGGAGAGGTGCTCCAGCCCTCGGATCATTTTTGTAGCCCTCCCCTGGACCTGCTCCAACAGTTCCATGTCCTTCTTGTGCTGAGGGCTCCAGAGCTGGATGCAGGGCTCCAGGTGAGGTCTCACCAGAGCAGAGCAGAGGGGCAGAATCCCCTCCCTCGACCTGCTGGCCACACTTCTCCTGATGCAGCCCAGGGTACGGTTGGCCTTCTGGGCCGCCAGCGCACATTGCCGGCTCATGTCCAGCTTTTCATCCACCAGCACCCCCAAGTCCCTCTCAGCAGGGCTGCTCTCGATCCTTTCTTCCCCCAGCCTGTATTGATACTGGGGGTTACCCCAACCCAGGTGCATGACCTTGCACTTGGCCTTGTTGAACCTCATGAGGTTCACACAGGCCCACCTCTCCAGCTTGTCCAGGTCTCCTTGGATGACATCCCATCCTTCTGGTGTGTCAACCGCACCACTCAGTTTGGTGTCATCCGCAAACTTGCTGAGGGTGCATTCGATCTCGCTGTCTAAGTCATTGATGAATATATTAAACAGCACCGGTTCCAGTACGGACCCCTGAGGGACACCGCTCGTCACCAGTCTCCATCCGGACATCGAGCCATTGACCACTACCCTCTGGATGCGACCATCCAGCCCGTTCCTTATCCACCGAACAGTCCACCCGTCAAATCCATAGGTCTCCAATTTAGAGAGAAGGATGTTGTGGGGGACCGTGTCAAAGGCTTTGCAGAAGTCCAGATAGATGACATCCATTGGTTTTCCTTTGTCCACTGTTGTTGTCACACCATCACAGAAAGTCACTAGGTTCGTCAGGCAGGACTTGCCCTTGGTGAAGCCATGCTGGCTATCTCGAATTATCTCCCTGGCCTCCATGTGCCTTAGCATAGCTTCTAGGAGGATCTGTTCCATGATCTTCCCAGGCACAGAGGTGAGGCTGACAGGTCGGTAGTTCCCAGGGTCTTCCTTTCTACCCTTTTTGAAAATGGGCACAATGTTTCCCTTCTTCCAGTCACCAGGGACTTCACCTGACTGCCATGACTTTTCAAATATCATGGAGAGTGGCTTGGCGACTACATTGGCCAATTCCCTCAGGACTCTGGGATGCATCTCATCAGGTCCCATGGACTTATGTGCGTTCAGGTTCCTCAGGTGGTCACGAACCTGATCTTCTCCTACAGCAGGAGGGGTTTTGCCCTCTCGGTCCCCCTCATGCCATCCATCAACTCAGGTGGGGTGAGGAGAGAGGTTCCCAGTGAAGACTGAGGCAAAAAAGTTGTTGAGTACCTCAGCCTTCTCCTCATCTGCTGTTACCAGTTTGCCAGTCTCGCTCGTCAGCGGGGGTACGCTTTCTTTAACCATCCTTTTCCGGCTGATATACCTGTAGAAACCCTTTTTATTATTCTTTGCATCCCTAGCCAAGTTTAGCTCCAGCTGAGCCTTGGCCTTCCTGACCCCATTCTTACACAACAGGACCGCATCCCTATACTCTTCCCAGGATGCCTGTACCTGCTTCCACTGCCTGTGCTGTTCCCTCTTCCTCCTTAGTTTGACCCGCATCTCTCATCTCAGCCATGCCGGTCTCTTCCCTTCTTTGCCTGATTTCTTACACCTAGGGATCGAAAGCTCTTGCGCTCTGTGGATCACATCCTTAGAGATCTGCCAGCTCTGTTCTGTTCCCCTGTCCCTGAGGACCGTTTCCCAGGGAGTCCTTCTGACTATCTCCTTGAGGAGCTGGAATTTTGCTTTTCTAAAATTTAGGGTCCTGACTATACTCTTTGTTCTTCCCATTTCCCTCTGGAGCGTGAGCTCTACCATCGCATGATCACTGCAGCCCAGGCTGCCTCCGATCTTTTGACATTTCCGACGAGCTCGCTTACATTGGTGACCACCAGGTCCAGTATCGCATCCCCTCAGGTAGGGGTGTCTATTACCTGGCTTAAGAAGTTGTCCTCAATGCATTCGAGAAACCTGCTGGATTGCCTACAGCTTGCCGTGTTGGTTTGCCAGCAGATGTCAGGGTGGTTGAAGTCCCCCAGCAGGACGAGAGCCTGCGAGCACGAAGCCTCCCGGAGTTGGAGGAAGAACTCTCTGTCAGTCGGCGCCTCTTGATCTGGCGGCCTGTAGTAGACACCAACCACCAGGTTCCCTTTGTTGCCTCTCTCTCTGATTCTTATCCATAAGCTTTTGACCTGCTCGTGGCTCTTCTTCAGGGCCAGCTCTTCACACTGTAATGATTTCTTGATGTAAAGGGCAACGCCTCCGCCCCTCCTTCCTCGCCTGTCCCTTCTGAACAGCCTGTAGCCATCAATAGCTACATTCCAGTCATGGGATTAATCCCACCAAGTTTCCGTAATGGCAATCAGGTCGTAGCTTTCTACCAGCACGATAGCTTCCAACTCCTCTTGTTTCCCATGCTGCGCGCGTTTGTATAGAGGCATTTCATCTGAGCTGTCGGCCTCATCACCTTCATAGCAGAACACCCCTCATAACATTGTTACAGCATTTCAGAAACTGTACACCAAGATCCTACAGTGGCTTTATAGAAGTCACAAGACTTACGTACAACTCCTGGGCCTACAAAAATCACTGCTCTTCTGGAGCTGCAAAATGGATGAACTTCTGCTGTACTACCCACAGGTTCTGCCTACAGTGAACCTGCGTATCAGGTTTGGATTCTGTCATAAAGGCAATGTTGCCTGTTAGCCTAAATGAAAATATCTAAATGCAGGAGCCAACAAAGGAGATAGAGTCTAAGCTGCCATTGTAGTTAACAAAGATCTTTGGTGGAATTCCTTTGATAGGCGCTACTCAGACATCCTGGGAATCTGAGACATCCTTATATGGGGCTTAATGGAGACCTGCATCATTCTGGACCCCAACACACAGCCACATAGGATACCCCACACCACCTAAAATCACACCAGATGTGTTTGTTTAGGCAACTGAGCCATGCTCCCATCAAAAAAATTGGTGGAGCTGACAGAGACTCATTTCACCCCAAAGATGACACCTACTGTTGTTAACCCGAACAGCTTCCCAGACTGACCACGTTTCCATTCACTGTATCTGCAGCGTGCCATGGGTGTCTCTGGCTGCCACGTTATCTGTTCAACTTCTAAAATAACCTGGTTTGCATAATAACTCTTATAGCACAGTTTTATTACCGTCACTTCTGCTTGCCCATTTATAGGCACGTTTTGGAGAGTTTTTACCTGGTGTCATGCTCTGGCTGAGAGCCAGGCTCGCTGAAGACTGGAGACATGTCTCATGGTAGACCTTGCTCAAGCGACAGCTGTGAACTAGGTTTCTCTACATTGCCTTCACCCTTTCATTGTGGATCCCCCCTGCATGCTTTATGGAAGCTGAGCTCTGGCAGATGGGCTGTTCGTAATTAGTGTTTCAGAAAGGAAGGCTTATGGTATCTTTCCAAGCCTTCTCAAAAAGTCAAAATATTTAATGTTTTCCACCAGCATTTTATGTTTCTAGGGAAGAAAGATCTCAAAACCACTGATGAGACAAATTTAGTTGCAGATCTTTTAAAAACTCCATGATGAAGAGAAAGCTGTAATTACTATGTGTACCACTTGGAGAGTTCTGGGAAGCTCTGGTTTACAGAAAAGATATTTCTGTTTCTAGTTGCCCTGGAAACACTTAAAAAAATCCAGAGAGAAGATTATTAAAGAGAGCTGAGACTGAGGTAGTTAGCTACATGCTTCTTCCTTGGCGTTGGTCTGCCAAGCAGCCATAAAACAGCAAGTGCTTAGCAGAGTTTTTAATCATTTAAGGAACAGATTTCATATCATAGAATCATAGAATTATAGAACGTTTTGGGTTGGAAGGGACCCCTAGAAGTCATCTAGTCCAACCCCCCTGCAGTGAGCAGGGACACCACTAACTAGATCAGGTTGCTCAGAGACCCATCCAACCTGGCCTTGAATGTTTCCAGGGATGGGGCCTCCACTACCTCTCTGGGCAACCCATTCCAGTCTTTCACCACTCTCATTGTAAAGAATTTCTTCCTTATATCCAGTCTAAACCTACACTGTTTTAGTTTAAAGCCATTACCCCTTGTCCTGTCACAGCTGGCCCTACTGAAAAGATTTTCCCCGTCTTTCCTATAGGCCCCCTTTAAGTACTGATTTCTCCCATTACCTGTCCATCCCATTACCTTTAGATGCCCAAAGGCATCCCACGGCTCTCTTACACGCCTATATTAAGAACTGAATGGAATACATACCCAGTAGGAGTTTCATTATGAAGTAGAAGACTCTTAGTAGGTGGGTATCAATCTCCTAGTAGTTGGGTATCAGGTCTAAAGAGGTTGGTCAACAGGCACAGTGCTGTCACATGGGACTCAACAATGCTCCCTTTGCAGAGCACTGGTGAAGAAAACTACACAATACATTTCTACAGACCATCCTTATTTTTTGATGCAGGACTGAAGAGGAATAGGTAGAGGAATCGTATCCTCCACTAGCTATCATTTTGTGCTCCAAAATACTTGGGCGCATCAATGTCAACCCTGGATTCTCCATGCTGGGAAAATGCACTGTGTTAACATTTTTCTAAAACAGCATTTAAAGTAACAATATTAACCATGATTTTACATGCAGATGAGAGAAAAAAAAATAGCTCTGTTTACCCTTTGTGGGTTGGAGATATATGGATGGGTAGGCATGTCACATATTGTTGATACTGACCTTGTTGTGATGTCAGGTTATCTGAGGTGAAGTGACTGGAAATACTGCATGACAAAACTCTTAGTAAAGCTAAGATACATACCTTGTAGTTTCTTACTTAGCGGTTACAGTGAAAGCTAAGCACCTTAAAATCCACACAGTGCTAGCCATTTGTCATCAGGAATTCCAACTGGGCTTTCATTTGGTAGCTATTAATATAGAAAAGTTATTACCTCAGCTAGTATAAACCTTAGAGAAGTAGCTTTCACTTTAATGATTACTAAAGTTTGATGACTGACAAATTCAAAGATGTAAGTACTCAAATGAGAGTAGTCAAATGAGAGATTTAAAAGCTTATTCTTTCAATTCCAAGGCAGCCAACGAGGAAAACTAGATTTTCCTTATATATCACCATAGAGACAAGCAGAAGAGCTCAGCTGAATACACTTAAGAGAATTTTCAGTTAAAAGCCAAGTCTGTCGCCATACCTTGCCTAAAAGTTAACATCTAGACTTCCACCAGGTTATATTGGTTTCCTAATTGTACAATGCTATGTCAAGAGCACTTGCCATGGATTACCTGATACTTTTAACAGCCCCTTAATGCTTCTGTCATGTAAGTATCCTGGAATACTAACACAATGCTGAACTCACAATTTCAGGCACACTGTGCTGACAGCGAAACAACTGGAAGTCATTTTTATGTCAGGCAGGAGTTTCCATTGCTACATGTCAAGCAAAAATTGAACTTTAAAGATAGTTATGCCTTCTTATAAATATGATGGACGAAAATGTTTCGAAGTAGTAGATGGCCACATGCTGATACACTGATTATCCTGATTAGGTGATGACTAATTACCACAACAGTACTTATGATACTACAGTTGCATCCTCCAACAGTATGGTGTCACTCCAGGAAAACTGGAATAAAACAGTGAATACAGAGCTGTAATTAATGTAGTTAGAAATTGATTGAGCAGCCTCATTTTTCATTGCTGTGCTTCTAAGCCTCTTTCTGCCAGTACTTTCCTACACAATATATTTTATTTACTAAAAGCCAAACACAAGGACCTATGAGTTTAGATCTGTGTACTTTTCTCACAGGCTGGCAGTGCACATACTTTGCATTATGAGAATGAATCTGATTACATTCATTAATCAACACTTCAGGTGTCATTCATACACTGACATTTATTACACAGTAGTAGACAGTCCTTTTTTGATTAAGGATTTTTGATTTTGATGTTTGATTTTTAAAGATTATTTCAATTGGCTTTGGTGTAACTATTCTGTGGCTTGACACCTTGCTGCTGTAGGTGTACTTGGAGAAACAGATCTCTCTCCATTCTTGTTTGAGTATAAATAACTACTTAACAATGTATAAAATTTTAATGTAAAACTATATTCTAAAAAAGACAGTATTTGTACTTTCAGGTTTGTTTTAGATTTTTCCTATTCACTACAAAACCAATTTCAATAGAGTTATCTAAAGGATTCTCTTTCTCCAGAAATTCGGAACAAAATTTTTTTAATTTATTCCCTAAGATAACTCAACATCTGAAATAGCTCAGATGTACTACAGCTTTCATATACAAAACTGTTATCTTCTTAAAAAAGATTGCTTCCTTTGGAAAACAAATAAGTAATACCAATTTCCAAGGTGAAAAGGAAAAAAAAAACCCTCTATAGAACTAGAAAGAATTTTTAAGGTATTTTGTGAAGAATCACAAAACAAGTTGGAGAGTATTTACATCAAGTATCATTTCTTATGAGCTATTTTACATAGTAACATAAATACCCTTTAATATTCAGTCACTTGGAAATTGCACACTAAAATAACTCCTGGGTACTTAAGCAAAACCGACAAAATTTAATGAGTGACTCCAGATCAGAAGATGTTGATGTTATCTCAAAACCTCCGTGTGTCTCTGGAAGATATTATGCTACATACAAAATGAATTCTTAATGCTAGCAGACACAGAGAAAAACTAACTTGGGAATATTAGCCCACACTTGGATGCAGTTTATGCATTTTTTCCAAATTCTTATAGGAGAAAGTTTTAGTGTCTGGAGCCTGTCATGCAGCTCCCACCTATCTGCAAGTGAATGAGGACAGTCACTCCTTTCTGCTTTTATGGTGCCACATAGCTTAGAGTACTGCACATCTCTCCAAAATCCTGTGCTTTTTGTTGAAAACTTGCCTTCATCATGCTGGCTATTATTCAGTGCTTAGATAAAAATATGGACAAAGGCAAATTCTCACCAATAACACCACCGCAGGCAGGAAGGTTCTTCAAGATTCTCTGTTCTCCATGCATTCCTGAAAAGGATGCCCCATGAGTCACTGCTAAAATCTCCACAGCCTGCAAGGGTGGGTCTGTCAGGGGAGATCCACCATCTGATGTAAATGTGGCAATTTCTGTACAGCCACCAACAATCTTTAAACCCATTCTCCTCTTGCATGGGTAGATTTTTCAAGGCGCACCCAAATGAGTAACACCAGTCCCACCAGCTTCCCCGTGCAACTGTTCTCCACATCATGCTGGTCCTCGTGAACGTTCTACCCCAGCTATTGGAAGGCCAGCCTTAAAACACAGGACACATTCAAGTTTGTTTTGTTCTTTTTCTCCTCAGAGATCACAATGCAGCACCTAGTGAAACAGCTTCAATCTTTCAGCAGTTCTGCTGCTGTGTCTCTAATCCTGAGGGTTGTTCTGTGCCTTGGCGAGATGCTGGATAGAATGAAAGTAAGTATTTTAAACTTCCTGTAAGAAAACCAGCCTCTGCCAGGGTGGCTCTCAACCCCAAATTCATAGTAGATTGGTGATTATTGCTGAGTTTCCAGTTGAACGGCACAGTCTCTTGTACTCTCATATTATCATTGGTACACAGGGACTGGGGAAAAAGGACTCTTCAATACTGCTGTGAGCTATAGCCTTACAAGTATAGGTGCAGATAAAGGCTTTGTTTAATATAAAATTCTGCTTAGAGCGACTTTTGTTTAGCGCACTCTCACATTCTCAGTATGAAACCACAAATACTTTACATTTCACTCAAACCACAAATGCAACTCTGTGTGAAAGGTGGGGTACACATGAGAAACTATAAAGCTCTAAATCTGTAATGCTGAACCTGGGACATTCCAGCAGACTGCCCTGCAACCCACCTCAGGCAGAAAAAGCAGAGTCATGCCGTGATTTTTCAATGCTGGGAGATTTATGGAAGCCAGAATAGCAAATATCTTTACACTTGACATTTCAGGGCCCTCACAATAAATATTTTCATAACTAACTATGGGGTTTTGAGATAGCAGTATTAATATTTGTTTAAATTATTACAGCATGAGGTTGCCAAGGAAAGAAGCAATAGGCGCTATCACAAATCCTTTAAAAAGACAGCGATTAAGTGTACTTGCTTTTTCTTTTTGCAATAGAAAAATAAAGCCTCTGTAGCTCTCAGCAGTGCAATTTTCTGACGCCAAAGCTATCTCTCCAAAATCCTTTCAGTATGAAAAAGCAAACCTCTCCTTTTCTCCATTAAAATATATGAATACGTGTACAAAAATACTACAACTCAGTGACTGACTGCAGATCACGAACATTCTCAGAACTTAACTGAGGACAAAACTATATGCTTGACGTTTGTGCAAGCAAAATATTTGCTCAGTTGTTCATAGAATGCCACCGTACTAAATACTGCCATTTATTTGAATTGCACATTTAGAAACTAGTTGAGAATTTGCCCTTTTACATTCACATTGTCCTTTCTTGCCTTTTTTACAGATCTGACAACATTCTTTTGTCCGAAGATCCCGTTATTTCCGAGCTTGATTCTGCTTCCCACAATACTCATTATAAAATTAAAGACAATACACAGTTCAGGTGAGTACACCAGTTTATAAATACAGCCTGTATGCGCTAAGAAACAACTCAGTTTGCATTAAAAAAGATGCTCTGCCTTTAATCACTCTCATTTTTTTAGAGTATTTAATGATACTTTTGTCAAATTACTAGACTCACACCACAAATTCAGTTAATAAAAATAAAAGATTGTTTGATATTCTGAGAGGTAAGATCTAGAAGGTAGTGTCAGCTTTGGAGAAAGTAAGCTAAAATTTATCTTGAAAGATAGCTAAAGCTAAGAAAAGATAGGGAAAAAAAACGTACAAGCAATGGAAACAAAAACTAAATTGTCCTTTTCTGTATGATTCCTAAAAGCCCCATTCTAAAGAATAACCATGTACCTATCCAGGTAAGACACAGGGACAAGAAATAGTGAATGAAAACCAGACATTTTCTGTAGTTTGGAGAACGACATTTTTGTTACTCAGCATCAGTTATGCAGAGAGAACTATTATCTGAATAGTTTGATATTTTCAGATATAATGGCAAAATTTAACCCCGCTGAAGGCAGGGGTTTTGGGCAGGCATAAGAGAAGAGTTGTGCTACAGCATATTCAAAAGTAATCTAGAGCACCCTCATCTCTAACAGGGGGTGTGCACCAAAAGCAGACTTGCACCCCATCCCCTGAAAATGGGATATGTGCTTGTAATTCACGCCTGCTATAAAAGACAATACGTGCATATGTAATTCTGTGAACACGTGTATGAGAGTGTGCAGGGGGATTAAAACTTCTGACATTATCAGGTGCTTAGAAATCTGCAGGTGCTTGTAACATTTTATGGATGTGTAGTGGTGTTGTTCCCTGCTGTATTGCTGCTCTTGATCTTGCACATGTAGTTGGTGGCTTGCTGGAAACTGCTACTAATAAATCAATAAACCACCTCAATCTTGCTTTTATTTAAGCCACATAGCTGAACAGTTTTTCCATGTGACAATCAGGAGGGAATAAATCATGAAGGGGATAATCATGAGGGAATAAATGTTCTTTTTTCTAGTAGAAGAATACAGAGACATCGAATGAAGGTACCAAAAGACAGTTTCAAGAGAAAAAAGCAATTACTTCTTCAAACAACATGTAAAGTCGTCTAAGAATTATTTGCCAAAACATGTAGTGGATGCTAAACAGATTAAAAACTGACTGAAAGAAATTAATGGGGAAAAAATGGCTATTAAATACAACAGATACATCTTGTAAAGCACAGATTATTGAATATACACAATATATTCGGTATACTGAACAATTACACAGGGGAAGTAACACTAAATGTTTGCGGTATTTGGTTTTTTGCCAGGCATTCACCAGTAGACACTGGTAGAAAAAAGATATTGGACTAGATAGACCTTTGGTCTGAGCAGTTGTCTGTTGTTTCTCTCTCTATTGAAGGATTTTTTTTCCTCTACTAAAAACTAGTTCAGGAGTACTTCTGCCATGTTGCTTAAGTACTGCACATAAATCTTTTTTGTATCCCATAATAAATACCAAGGACATACTGAATTTCCACAAACCCACAAGTACCAAACTTTATAAACCAGTATGAGTCAAACTAAATAAAATTCCACTCGTTATGCTAATAGGAGTTCCAAAGTCCCCCCAAAGCCCAGAAACGTTGGCATAGTGTACAATTTATGTAACGATTCTGTGGAAAACCCTTAGAAGTGCTGGAGTAATGCTCTGCTTTTCCCCTACCACAGGAATGATCCACAGAACAATATAAAATCAGTTCTCAATTCAATGAATTTTTATCCAGACAAAACAAAGAAGAGGAGATGCCCATAACTTGGCTTCCTTTACTCTCCTGGGAAGCCTTACGCTATCAGCACATGTTAAGAAAGGAACAACAAATGGTCCCCATTTGCCTAAGAATTTAGATTAAAAGCTACAGCCAAACAGTAAATGAAGAGCCATTTCTATCTGGAATTGAAAGTGGGATCACTTTCCCCCCCGACTCTCTAGCAAACATTTTTCATATTTAAAAACAGATTTTTTTTTCAGTAATCCTATGAAACACAGCTTTAAGCCTATAAAAATACTTTTCAATATTACTCTAATCACAGTAACATCCTAATCTTTCCTAAGAAAGACAAAATAACACAGCTTAGCTCCATTGAGTTTCAAAAGCAAGTATTTTCACAGCAGTTCAGTGATAACGCAGCACTTCTGCTAAATAACCGAGGGCCCCGTGGTTGGAGAGAGCTGTTTTCTCGGAAAGTGCATTTAACTGTTAAAATATTCCACTCTATCAGAATATAAGGATACTTACCCTTTTCCAAAGACTTACACATGCTGATGTCAAGGCAATGTATTCCAGAAAATCCCAAAGCTTGAAACAAGTTTCACAGGGACAAAATACAGTCTCTGGACTAGCTTTTTGTTATATTGAGGGCATACGGCACAAGACTGAAAGTGATCTTACTTTCAAATGCGGTGTATGAAAGGGGTGACTGAGGTACGAAGGATCAAACTGGACTAGAATCTACTGGCAAACTATTAATCTACCACAGCCTTTTTAGAAAATAAATTCTGGAGACATTGTGTCAAAGAAAGTTTAATGCCAGTATCTTACAAAACAACATTAAAAATGTTTCATATTCTCAATATAAGTATTCATTCTATTAACATTTTTATTGAATGATATTTATTCATTATGATTCCTTTCTTCTCCTGTCCTCATTTTCAAATAAAGTTTAAATGGCTATTTTTCTAGAGAATGTCAGTACTGAGATGTGTTTACAAATATTTCTTAGACCACCCAAAGTATTTAAGTAATAATGCTGTATGACAAGTCCCTACCCCTTCTTTTGTCAGTTTGACCACTAATAGTTGAAACAGTAATGCAATATCTTACAAAGTCACAGAAATAATTTGCAAGATTTGTTTGTGTATTTTAAGGAAACTCCAGAAGTATTAACGTATTTTGTCTTTCCAAAAAGAATTCGGACTTTCATGCCATTTTCTCTACTATTCCATCTGGCTTCTTGGTTTATTACATCATCCTCTTCTTGGAGATCACAGATGTGATTTTTAGGAGGAAAAAACACAAATCTCCTCCAATGAGGAGAAGCTTAGGCTCTGGTCCTGAAAACATGTATACACTTCACACTGCAACAAAGTATATTCCCCTCCTTGAGAACCTTTGATTTAGATGACTAATATAATTTAGTCTTTTGTAGGCAGATATTGTTTTTGTTTATTGCACAGTATACACAAGCAAATAATGTTTTACAGGTGTGTGTTTTCAAATTCTTAGTTATGTCTAATCACCAAATGTGACAGTCAACAATTACCTCTGAACAGATGCATTCTGACTCTAATGTAATCTAGACCAGATTCTGAGATTTGTATCTGTCTTTTTGCACAGAATTGTGTGCTGACACCAAAATAAGAAGTCAATCTTAAGGCCTCCAAAAAAGCCCAGGCCACCATTTACCCAGGCTTATATTGCCATTTACCTCCCACCTACACACCCATGTAAATTTGGCAACTTGTCCTTTCATGGAATCATAGAATTATTAAGGTTGGAAAAGACCTCCAAGATCATCAAGTCCAACCATCAATCCAACACCACCATGCCTACTAAACCATGTCCCAAACTGCCACGTCTACACCCTTTTTGAACACCTCCAGGGACAGTGACTCCACCACCTCTCTGGGCAGCCTCTTCCAATGCTTGACCACTCTTTCCAATTGAAACCTGCCCTGGCGCAACTTGAGGCCATTTCCCTTCATCCTGTCGCCCGTTAGCTGGGAGAAGAGCCTGACCCCCACGTCGCTACACACTCCCTTCAGGCAGTCGTAGAGGGCAATAAGGTCTCCCCTCAGCCTCCTCTTCTCCAGGCTGAGCAACCCCAGTTCCCTCAGCCGCTCCTCATCAGACTTGTGCTCCAGACCCCTCATCAGCTTCATTGCCCTTCTCTGGACACGCTCCAGCACCTCAGTGTCCTTGAACTGAGGGGCCCAAAACCGAACACAGTATTTAAGATACGGCCTCACCAATGCCAAGTACAGGGGGGACAATCACCTCCCTACTCCTGCTGGCCACACTATTCCTAATACAAGCCAGGATGTTGTTGGCCCTCCTGGCCACCTGGGCACACTGCTGGCTCATATTCAGCCAGCTGTCGACCAGCACCCCAAGGCCCTTTTCTGCCTGGCGTCTTTCCAGCCACTCTTCCCCAAGACTGTAGCATTGCATGGCATTGTTGTGACCAAAGTGCAGGACCTGGCACTTGGCCATGTTGAACCTCATACAGTTGGCCTCAGACCATCAATCCAGCCTGTCCAGGTCCCTCTGTAGAGCCTCCCTACCCTCAAGCGGATCAACACTCCCACCCAACTTGGTGTCGTCTGCAAACTTACTGAGGGTGCACTCAATCCCCTTGTCCAGGTCATTGATAAAGATATGAAACAATACTGGCCCCAGATCTGAGCCCAGGGGAACACTGCTTGTGACCGGCCGCCAACTGGATTTAACTCCGTTAGCTCCGTTAAACTTGCTTTATTTTACGCCGAGTACTCACAAACATCTTACCAATATATGAACAGAATCGAAGTAGGGAGAACCAATACAGAGTGATACCAAAATTTAAAAATATATATCTTTGATGATGTACTGACAGTTCTTTCATATAAGGCACATTAGCAAGTAAGCTATCCTGCAACTAAAACTGATGCATTACCTTAAGAACTCTGATTCAAAGGCAAAGATTACACTGTTACAATGTATAATTCATGTTGTCAGCATGACATTATAATTCAATTACGAGGCAAACACATTTTGCCTCCTCAGCAATTATTTTTTAAATCTGCGTCATACATGATAAAGATGATTGTGTAAATGACTGTATCAACAATTTACATTACTTCCCTCAGAAAAGCTTCCCAAATCTAAACATTTTCTTCAGCCCTTTTCAAGAAATTGGCACTTAAAGTATATGCATAATAATATATTTTGACTACATTGAAACATTTTTTAAGTAATAAAAACCAATCTGCCATAGTTCCAAAGTTTCCTGAATAGGCTTAAAATGCATCTCCCATAATCAATGCTACTTTAGTGTTAAATAATGAGGTAGCACATTGTTCCAAAATTGTTCTGAATTATGTAAACCATTTGCTACATGCTGTTTGGACTTAATTTTTTGTTTAGAGATGTTTGGTAAAGCAGTACTTTCTCTATTCCCTGGCTTCCTGGTTTTGCTTTTCTTTTGTGGAAGCTTATTACTGTAATTTTTTCTTTTTCCTCTTCCTTTTCCTTTTTCTTCTTCCTCTTCCTCTCCTTCCTCCTCCTCTCCCTCTCCTCTTCTTCCTCCTCTCCCACATCCCCTTCCTCCTCCTCTCCCACATCCCCTTCCTCCTCCTCTCCCACATCCCCTTCCTCCTCTCTCCCTCCCCCTCTCCTCCCCTCTTCCTCCTTCCTTTTCTCTCCCTCTTCCCCTTCTTGTTCCTCCTCTTCTCCTTTTTCTTCTCCCTCTTCTCCTTCTTCTTCCCCTTCCTCTTCATTTTTTCTTTGTTTCTTCTTATCTCTTCTCCTCCTCTTTTCTTCCCTCCTTCCTCCTCTCATCTCTTCCCTCACTTTTAATGTGTACCACCATTTCTTTTTCAGTGTCTTCCTCTTTTGCATATTCCTCCTCTCCCTATCCTCCTCTCCCTCACTTAGCATTTCTTCTTCCTCCATCAACCTGCCTTCCTCATCTACTTGTTCTTTGCCATCTTCCTGATTAATTCTCTTCAATCTCTTCTGCACCCTCATTCTCACTGTCTCTTTCAGCCTGTGATTCCTCTTTATCTCTCTCTACTGAAACGTCATCTCTATCTTTGCAATTCTCTCTTCTTCCTCTCCCCCTAGTTTACCTTCATCAGTTTCATCTAGTTTTTCTTTTTCACTTTCACCCTTTCCACTGCCTTCACTTGCCTGCTCTTGATTAGATTCCTCCTCATTCTTAATTTCTAATTGCCTGTCTTCATCAGATTTAGCTTCAGAGTTTGTTTCTTCGTCATTCAGACTTTTTATATCAGTCTCTTCTACATATTCTTTCTTATTTTTTTATCTCCTCAACCTCACTGTCTTCTTTTTCTGTGTCCAAATCTTTCACATTTTCTATTGGTTTCATTGTCTTCTGGATCTCTCTGTCTTCATAGTAGTCCTCTTCTTTTTTCCTACTCTTATATACGTACTTTGAAAGACCATTGCTACTTTCTTCAGATGAAGATGATGACATAGTTACAGCTATTTGTTTTAAAAATTGATCCCTTTTTTTAAAGCCCTTCTGCTCTTCACTGCTGTCTTCTCCTCTGACACATGTTTTTTCACATTTATCAGATTTTTCAACAACATCCTTTATTTTGTTTCGACTTTCTACTGCTTCTTGACTTCCTTGCTTTTTAACAGGATTGTATTTTTGTACAATTAATGAATCAGTCTGGGGCCAATCCCTGGATGCAGAGGGAAGTATATCTATTTTAAGTGATTGCTTAGATTTAACAGCTTTTGACTTTTTATTGGAAAAATTTGTTTTTTCAGTAAGAATTTGTTTTTCAACAGGAAGATTATAAGTTAGTTCCTCTCTGACAAATTCAGGATTTTCCACATGTTCTTTTTCCCTTTTCACTAATCTGCATTTGTCCCTACTCACTTGTTGAACACCACTTTTCAAAGTACTAACATCTTGTGCATGCTCAGATTTACCTTTCATTTTATTTTTTTTGGCCACAGGCTTCCCTACAAAGGCACTACTTTTTTCCAAATCTTGTCCAGGTGACTCTGAAAGTGAAGACTGCTTTTGTAAAGAGCCAGAGTCTAATTTTGAGCCCTCCTTCATGAAATTAGAATCCTTGTTTTTCAGCCCACCCTTACCATCTCTTTTCAGTCTCACATTTTTATTGTTCTTCTATTCCACACGAGAAGCAGAAAATTAAAAAGAAAGAAGGAAAGCATTAAGGACAAATGACAGCAAAAGTAAAAGGTTACAAAAACATCTGAACAAGAAAAGAAACAATTTGTATGAGGGGACTGAAAGACAGCATAAAAGGTAGAGTCTTTCACATGAAATGAATTGACAAGTGCACATATTAGAAGAAATTAACATTCGGTTGATGATAAATGTACTAATACTCCTTTTTGACTGTTCAAGTACACAAGGTGAATGCAGGAAGAACTGTGCCGCCAGTATCACGTCCCATAAGCTAGAGCACATGCAATGTGTGAGGCTGTGCAAACAGAAGGAAAGAACTGCAGTTCTCTTACACCTTCCTCCACCTGTCCCCTTGGGAAATCTTCTGATTCACTCACTGTTATGCTTTTTCTAATAAGTCTGAAAATCTGTTGTCTTTCTGCTTTAAATTTTACACTTATTAAACAAATTCTGCAGAATAATTTTTTAAATATAAAATAAAATGATAATGAAATATACCAAAATGCTGAAATGCTGGGATCACTTTAGGAGTGAAATAGAAAGATAATACAAAAGTATCTTAATTTCATAATTAAAACCAGTATTACTTCTCCTTTAAATAAACTCCATGGTGAATTTCTGTAAATAAAATCTTTACTTACATTGTGTACCAAAAGTCAATTAAAATATTTTAGTATCAACAAACCAGCAGAAATGTATGTTATCAGCATAAGCTGCAAGGTATATATGATAGTCTTTTGTTCCTTAAACAGGTGAAGTATTATATACTCTTATCTCAAACTATGCTGGATATGAGGAGTTCTATGTGTGTGCACAAATTTTCTGACTTCTGTCAGCTTCTTAGAATTTTACTTCGTGGATATTCAGAAAATTATAAGAGAAGGCCTACAAAATTTGCCTAGCTTTTTTAAAATTCAAAGCAAAACAACAAAGTACAAGGATAATACAGGATTATAGATCTTTTAAACATCAGTATAAGTATACATGTAGATATATAAATAGTTACAGTACCTTTTGTTTTTGGAGTGGTGATAATTTTAAGGACTGGTCACTGGGATTCAATTTCATTGCATGTGTCTGCAAACAATAAGATCTCTATTAAAAAAAATAAATATAACTAACAGGGAAAGCAGCATCAAAGCCCAGTTCTACTAAACAGAGCTATTATAAGTTATATGAACATTTTAATACTATTGCGCAGTAAGGTTGAGACAAATCTGATGATCACTCAAGTCACCTATTTCACTTCCACTCCCTCATTTAATCCTTACAAAGAGAGAGAGTGGTAACATCTAAAGTGCCTGTAGAGACTGAAAGCTACATGCCCTCTCTTAAAGCCTGCCAGCACATTTTAGATCCACCTTCCGCTCACCGTGAAGTTGTGGCTACAAACACCTTATTCCCTTATCATCACTATCTTCAATTTAACATCCAGTTTGATACCACAGCCTTTAAAGAACATATTCAAAGAAACATTATACAGCAGAAATTTTCATTGGAATCTTTATCTCTTCTATATAAAGCAAAAAAAAAGGCAAGGCAATGTAAAATAATACTACTAGGTGAGCAAGTATAGTGAGATTTTGGTCATCTGTTCCCATATACTCCACATGACAAGACAATGTTCCCTGCTGCTGTTTGTTAACTACTTATGGTTTAACCACCATATTCTTTTTCAACACAGTGAGCATGGACAATTCTGGTTTCTGACTCCCAAGAATTTGTAGCAATATGATACTGAAGGGTTTTCCTCCTCTTATCACACTTCTCAGTAAGATGTATTGCCACAGTTTAGAAAAATTGAAACAACCATAACTGTAAACTGTAACCGATTATTTTCACTCAGATTCAAGAAAAGCAATCTTTTTTTTTTATTTTGACAAGTTTGCCTGACAGAATTTTTCAAATTTACTGTCTGATAAATGTTTTAAAATTGATCCACAATGAATGCAAAAACAAAAAGGAGAACAAAGTCTAGCACAAAAAGTGTGCAGTATGTTACAAATAATGGCCATGTTATGCATCATATCTGAAAAAAAATTTTTTCTTGTAAATTAAAATATTGTTAAATAAATTGTATGCACAAACAGATTGTTAAATTACTAACTACTGTCAAGTACAAACAAGTAATAATTCCTGTAAAATGTGCAAACCCTCCAGCAGAACTGACAACGTATCCTGGGCTGAGTCCACATTGAATTGCTTATTTGTTTCCATTCCATTGAAGTTAAAAAAAAGACAAAGAACAATGCTCTTTCCAGTGCACTGCGTTAAGGGCAGGACATGCCCTATCTGCCGAGAGAACAAAATGCTTTGGAAAGGTGTACAGGTGCTAAAGGGAACATATTTTTTAAATAAGAGAAGTACATAGACACATGCTTGGGGATCACCAAATAATCAAAGTGTCTGCATTTTGGTCTTCCCTTTAATATGATCTACCTGTACTAAAAAAAGCTTTTCTCAGAACAGGAACAGACAGCTCTCTACTTCATTTCCTGCAGTTCTCTCTCTTGGAAATCATCAAGATGAGGAAGGTCAGAGATAGAGAACACCATGTGGTATCCAGAATCCTTCTCCTTTTCTTTCTGATATCCAGAGCTAAAGCATGGAGAGGGGCTGCACTACTTGGACTGCTTCAATCTCATATTACAACATTACTTGGGAAATGAAAACAAACTTTAGCATTGGATAATGATGATATGAAATGCATGCTCATTAACAGTATATCAATACTTCTTGATGCCATATATGAGGTTCTGGGCTAGCTGGGAGTTCTGTACTAGAACTTGAAGTAGGATTTAGGTGCTTTGTTCTTCCCCTGCATGAAAACAATTGAATCACAGACTCATTAGTGGAATATATTACCATATTTAAGATGTCAGTTGTATCTCCAAGGTTTCTGTCATTATTTTCATTATCTGAATCTTCTTCTGCAGAGCCTTCGCCAGGTTTATCTTTTTGATGATTATTTTCTTTAAGGTAAAATAGGGGGAAGTAAACAAACACCATAGGAACAAGCAATATATAGCAAATAGAACACCCCACTCTTGCAAAGAGATTATCTCTATTTTACTGAAATAGGACCGAAGTCCTGAGATTCCTCATTCCCCCAGCCTAAGATACAGCAGAAACACTTACACCTCCTTTTCATCAGTATTAACATTAGCTCAGCAATCTGGCCTCTGTGCACTGTATATGTCTGACCATTTTTGCAGGCTTTCAAAGCATAAATATTACATGGGACAAAGCTTCTTTTGGATAATCTCTTTAATAATAGTGTACCAATTAGACTAAATTAGCTGCAGTCATATCATCTACATTGCACATTAGCTGTGTAACGGATGGAGAGACAGTGAGTTTAACTCCAATGCAGCATCATAAAAAGGTACCTACATAATTTTCAGGTTCACCTCAAGATCATCAAGTATATGACCAGTTTCATATGGCACAAAACCTGAGGTTTTAGGCCTCAGAAGACTTTAAAGGCAATTCAAATTTCACTGCATTGCTTTTCTGGAACCAGAAATGCTAACGGACGTGCTGGCAGCTTTACAAATAATCATCTTAATTCTAACGGAATTAATTACTTTCAAATTGGATTTGACTGTCCAATAAATCTGAGCTAACTTTTGCACAGAAGCACTGCATTCTGCACTCTTCAGCACTGCTCTTCCCAGGAAATCACACATGCCCAGGAACCGAGAAGAAGTTCAGAACTGCTCTAGAGAATCTGCGCAGAAGTCCAGCACTGTATCAGTATCATTGTTATCCAGGCTTTTGAATTAGCTATACTATTGCAAATCCTTATTATCTTAGATAACAGAGAGTGAAGAGTACTTTTGCATTTACAAGTGAAGAAGATCCTGTAAGAATTAGTAGACCTCTTCTGTTATCCAAGGTCTCTTGTAGGCCTTCCTGTGTCTTTACAACTGTTCCTAATCAATGTTTTTCTGTAATTCCTTTTTTTTTTTTTGGTGAAAATGGAGAAAGTTGTTACTAATCTTACAGTATTTTTGTGAAGTCGTATTTCTATGGGCTTGAGGAACCTCAGGTACAATTCAGAAGTTGTCTTTCTTTCACTCAACCCTCCTCTTAATCTTTAAGCACACTTTCCAAACATGAACTAGGTGTGAGGCAATTTCTTGTATGTATTTCTCACTTTCATGTCTGTATTCTGCCAGACCCTCCTGAGGTAAGACTAAACTTAAACCTTCTTTCATGTTCAAACTGAGTATTTGTTTATGAATGATGAGAGCCAAACTACATAATTCTCAGAAACCAGCAAAAAATGTGGGAACACTTCACCTTTTTCATGGTCTCTATCCTTCACAGGTTCAGCTTTAGGAAGACTTCTTGCAGAAAAACAGAGTGGGCTAGTGTTGCTAGTCACAGGCAATGAAGATTTTAAGAAGTTTTCTCCCAGTGGAGGCAGAGTTCGTGCCATTCGAATAAACTGTTCTGGTGACTTTTCCTTTAGAAGTTTAAAAAAAATTATTGAGAATAAGAGTAGAAGAATACAATGTAATCAACCTCTCATACTTAAGAGTGGTATTTTCCTTTAGTTGATGATACAATTTTGTATAAACATAAAAAAATTTCTTGAATATTTTAATTATTTAAAAAAGAGATATAGTGGGATATTTTAGGTCGTTTGTACACAATAATCTCAAGCAGTCTTAAAATATATACAAAGGGTAAAAAGAATATAAATTTTTATTTAAAATGAAAACACTAGTTTCTCAAATAACACTGAGTTACTTAATCCACAGCACCGATATATTTTTAAAAAATAAATGTGGTTCTGTGGTAGAGTTAGTTTTCAGACAGGTAAGTGAAATGATCCAACTCACTGCTAAAGAAATCACATGGAACGTGTAGTGGAGATAAAGGAGAAGAAACTACTATTTTAAGTAGCTACAGGACCTTAGGTTCATTTTAAGCTGATTGTGAAACTTTTCCCTTTGATATTTTATAAACTATGTTTAATCTATTCAAGGACTCAGAGGTAATACCAAAAAGAGTCAGATTCTTGTTCTTTTTTTTTTTCAATATTTCTAAGATATTTTTAAAAATGTGAAGGAACAGGCCCTACATTTTAGAATAAAAAAATACAAAACCAATTCCAGTCCTTTTCATAGAAATAAACAAGTAAAACCTGACCAATACCCATCTCTTACCTGCATCAATTTTGGGACCAGGGTAGATATTCATTCTACTTTTTATACATGAAAAATAAACACATATTTTAAGGAAATATATTTATCTGGGTATATACTGTGATTTTAGTTTAAAAAGTTATTTTGTTTCCCAAAACAAGTATGGCAACTCTGAACAGCTCTGAATTTACCCTCTCTCGACGTCGCATTCGTGCTGATGTTAGTTGTAAGGTGTTTGTTAGTAGTGAGTCTCCACTGATTTTAGAGGTAGTAGCAGTCAAACAGCTCTCATATAAATCTTCTAAGGGTATTTCTTCAGATCCTTTAGGTCTTGGAGCAGCAAAAACTAGCATGTGACAACCACCACAAGCAACCTACAACACCAAAAAAAGGTCTGCTTATTTCATTTGCAAGTATCAATACAAGGATCTAATTTTCTTATAATCATCTCCAGGGACCTCGATTATAAGAAAAGCATAATAAAAGTAAGAGATGTTAAATTACTTCAAATTCAGCTCCTAATGATGTTAGCAAGATAAAAGTACATAATTATGATTATTAATGACTAGGGATCTATGTTCATTTCTTACTTAGATACAACATATTTGTATTGAACAGAACACAAGATAGGTCTACCAAATTATTGATACAGAAGAAAGCAAAGATACTTCCACTGATTTTAAAGGGAATGGAGCAAATTATTTTTATGCAAGTCAAATGTGGGCAATACTGATAACTTCAGTGATATAAATCTAGATATTTTATCAGAAAATCTAGAAAATGTAATGCAAAGTCCTACACCCTCCAACAGACAAAGTGTAATTACATAAAGATCAGAGGTTTCACCTTCTAAAAAGTTGAAATCCCTTACCACTTCTGATAAAAATTCCTTAAACTCTTAAGTCCAATAAGCAAATAGAAGTGAGCCACAGACTTTTGTCCCAAATTTTGCTCAATCCTGAGTCTTGTTTGCACTTTTGATGATGGCAATTCTGTGAAATTTATTTCTAAAACACCTCAGGAAATAGATGAACACAATGCCCTTAAAAGAAAACAGTATTTCTCCTTTTTCATCCCATTTGGATTCAATCAAAATTTATAACCACCAAAATTTTTCCCTTTGGAAAAAAAACCAAATTTTTTAAGATTTAATAAATATCCCAATTGTTAAAATTAAAAAGATGTCTTCAGAACAGATACTAGTTTCCCCCCTACCCTTCCCTGCCAACAATCTAAGAGCAACAAATACTTAATTTTACAGGTGCTACCAGCTCTATAGCACAACACTACTGAATAAAATCCTAAAAAGCAATCTATATCTGTAGTCCAAGCCAAGTACATTCTAAGCTAAATGAGCAGTGTGATAAGTAAATATAATTTCCTTTTTCTTTCAATTTGTGTTGTCTACTAATTAAATGTTGTAGAAGAAAATAATTCTATAATGAGATTTCAAGTCTCGTTAATAACATTTCACAAAAATGTAAGCATTTTGATGTCTGAGAAACACAAACGAAAGTTTTACCAAAAGGACTGTGAACCTCAAGAAATTATAACACAGAGTGGGATCAAACTGATTTGTAAAATTCTCTTCTCCAAGTCCTAACTTGCCATGTCGCCCATCTCCAAAAGTAAACATGAGGCCATTCTCTGTATACAGAAAAAAAAGGATGTTATTAATAACAAAGATTCAGTACAAAACCAGGACAAAGCCATTACAAACAAAGTAACAAGCCATGCAAGTAAGGAATATTTCTCTTCCAAAAGCAAAACCTGAAAAATTATTTTCAGATTTTCAACAGACAAAGTACTGTCAGAGATTAGAGTTAGTCTAGACAACTTTGGGAAAAAAAAAAAACGAACAACAAAACACTAAGATTGAAACTGTATAGCAAAACAAAGGCTTCTAATCAAGAATCCTTGTTAGCAAGGCATGATTATGAGGTTACAATTCCCCAGGAGATACCATGTACAGAACTATGTATGGCATGGCTGTGAATCAGAAATTCCTAATATCAGATCTGGCTTTCTCACTAGCTCACTTAACATTTAGAACTAGTAAGTCTGCATACGTCATCTTCTACTGCTCATTTTATAAAGAAAGCTTTTACAGTATAATAGAGAGCCACTGGAAGTGCAGTTCAGAATTTTTCACTTACATACCTGCAATTACAGCAGTATGATTTTCCCCACATGTAATGTTACATATTTTATGCCTCCTCAAGTGTTTCACAGACTTCGGTACTGAAGTTTCAAATGTAAAAGTACCATGTCCCAGCTGCCCATATTGTCCAAGTCCAAAAGTATATACATCTGTCTCTGAAAATGTACAGGCAAAGTTAACAACAAATATACAGATATGTACATTATAACCTGCTTTCTATTAGCCAAGTGAAAGTCAAATGACATCAGCATCAATAAGGAATGGTTAATCAATTAAAAATGTATCAACTAATCAATTAATATCTCAATTAAGAACAAAATAAAACAAAATAAAAAACAGGCAGTGAAGCACTAAAATATATACAGAGAAGAATTTTGAATGGTTCAATATGCAATATATTTTCTAACTGCAAAATAATCCACTGATCACATGTACACAAAATATTTATGAGTTTACGTACTGCAATTAATTCAAGACCACAATGTTTACATATATGTGCATTTTCAAGTACAGCAGTCTCATCTTAATTTCTCGTTACCTGAACATACACTGTATGACCCTAAATTTAATAGACTAGACCTCTTTAAACCAATACTAATTTGTGTGTAAGAAGAGACTAGAACAATAATAGAATAGGTTTCAGTATTCTGTTCAGCTACCAAATCAGCCCTACATTAAATACAGAGCACACTATAATTATGTTATCTTGTGACAGAATAATCATCTTTCCATGTTTATATTTTGTCCATTTAATGGATTGTCTGTGCCAGGAAAAAGAATGGGCGCTTCTCCAAAGCAATAAAGATTCTTGGTGTGTCCGTCCCTGGCAGTCCATCACAACAGAGGAGGACTGTGAAGCTTGGAAATCTTGATGAGGTCATGCTTGAAAAGGGAAATTCAAAGACTCAGTTTTTTGGGGAAAAGGAGAAGTTTTCCTGGAATTTTATTCCCTGCCCCTTTTTCTTCTGCATGTAGGCAACAAAGGAAAAGCTAGAGAAGTACTAATTAAAACTTGAAAAATTGTTATGAAAACCTGTGAAAGATTGAGAAGGACAAAAAATATTCTATGTCAAGCAAAAAGAACTGAGACTTGGGAGCAATATATCGTTACATCATCGTCATGAACATGGGGCATGCCTGCTCCTGCTGTGCAGGTGCCATCAGGTCAAAAACCTCACCACCTTCCAAAGCAAGAGAGGAATGGGAATCCACAGCTGAATGTGTGGAAATCAACAGAGAATCTTTGCTTTTTGAGCAGGGAAACAAGAGCAAAGTAAATTTCAGTGCCACAAAAGTAGTTTACACTGCGTGACCAAATTCTGAGAGCAGCCACAAGCTGGAGAGATATTAGAAATAAACTATGTTACCATTCCCCCAAACTAATCCTTCACTACTGTCAGGGAAAGAGAAAGCAGAGAACAGACCAGATTCCATAATACTACCATAGTACACTTAATAATTTAGATTGAACTTTCCAATTTCAAAAGAACCATGCTCAAATACTGTAACAGTACATATGGAAATGTTCTTTCTAGGAAAGGGTTTGCCCTTTCTGTCTCTTTTAAATTGTTCCATATTAAGATGTCATGAATTCACACCATAAAAAAAAAAAACTCCAATGGTCTCACACTTTTTCCCATTGTAGATGAAAAATATTTAGTAAAGCTGTTTTTCTACTAAATGTAATAGTAAAGCTCCCTCTGCTGGAAATTTCAGTGCAAGAAAGCAACACCTCGGGATCTTTAAAAAGTAAAACAAGAAGTAAGAATTTTTCTGTAATATCTAGGCTTTCTGGATAGGAATCAAGAAACTACTCCTGAAAGGAGCTTTCTCTAAGCAAACCAAAGTCTCATCTTCATGTTCATAAATGGCTTTCTCAGGATGGCTTATTCCATAAATTCTACTTAAAAGTACTGCATTTGTTCTAACATTTCTTTGGAAACTGGCAGATCTTCTCATTTGCAAACTATATGGCTGTGTCTGATTAACATAATTCTTTTGAGCAAAGTCAAGAGTTTTTTTCATATTATCTTTAATCCTAGCTTGAAACACACAATGCCTTTTCCATAAAACAAGTTAGATCTCTAAAGGCAGTTGTGTTTAGAGGGAGATGTTCTCAAATGCTAACTTTAAAAGTACAGGAAACTATTTTCTTTCCCCAATTTCTACTGACAATGAGGAGAATGGGCCAATCCAAACCCAGGTTAGCACACCTTTGGAAGAAGAAGGATTCTTCCTACTGCCCTTATAGACCAGGAGCACCTAAATTTCATTCCTCCTAAAATTCACTTGGAAGACAAAAACACTACACCTATCTTATATGATTCACTGCCCTGGTGTAGAAGTGAGGCCAAACCCCAGTAATAATCCCATTTAACAGAAATGAGGTATTTCCTCCAATCTGCCATTACAAGCACATGGAAAAAGAAATGTATGGCAAAGCAACCTCATAGACTAGTGATAAAATGACAGAGGTGAATTTCATCATTCTGAGCTTGAATTTGCCTACAGCATGAATCCAGAAGGAGATACCACCTCACTGTCACCTTCTTCTTACTGCCCTCAGTCCCAGTAAGGATACAGTTGGATGAAACAAATGAAACGCAATGCCAGCAAATAGGTAGGTTTTGCTCTCCCATTCTCTCTCTCCAGTCCTCACTTGCACTGTCTCTGCTGTGGTGAGCCAGCTCAGCTCAGTAAGCCAGGTTTGGAGGGTGGGGGGGTGTTGCTGATACAGATTCCTGAGGAATGGTCAAGGCAGCACCAGAGGGGTACAAGGGGAAAGACATACGGCCACAGCAGCAGGAGGGAAGCAGCACTGCCTCCAGGGCATCAGTGAACACAGGAAAGGTTCAGCTGTATTAGCAGCACCCAGAAGAAACAGAACACAAGTCCTGTCTTGGCCTCGAGGAAGCAACTGCTGCCTCCACAGCAGCAGCCCATGAGAAGGGCCTTGAAGGATGAATCACAGAATCACAGAATGGCAAGGGTGGAAAGGACCTTGGGAGATCATCCAGTCCAACCCCCCTGCTAAAGCAGGTTCACCCAGAGCAGGTTGCACAGGACATCATCCAGGCAGGCTTTGAATATCTCCAGAGAAGGAGACTCCACAGCCCCCCTGGGCAGCCTATTCCAGTGCTCTGTCACCCTCAGAGTAAAGAAGTTTTTCCTCATGTTCAACTGAAACCTCTTATGTCTCAGTTTGTACCCATTGCCCCTTGTCCTGTTGCTGGGCACCACTGAGAAGAGTCTGTCTCCGTCCTCATGATGTCCACCCTTGAGATATTTGTACATGTTGATGAGATCCCCTCTCAGTCTTCTCTTCTTCAGGCTAAACAAGCCCAGCTCTCTCAGCCTTTGCTCATAGGGGAGATGCTCCAGTCCCCTCATCATCTTTGTTGTGTCCTCTGGACTCTCTCTAGGAGTTCCTCATCTTTCTTGAATCGGGGAGCACAGAACTGGACACAGTGCTCCAGGTGGGGTCTCACCAGGGCAGAGTAGAGGGAGAGGATAACCTCCCTCAACCTGCTGGCCACACTCCTCTTAATGCACCCCAGGCTGCCATTGGCCTTCTTGGCAACAAGGGCACACTGCTGGCTCATGGTGAGTTTGTCGTCCATCAGGACTCCCAGGTCCCTCTCAGCAGAGCTGCTTTCCAGCAGGTCAGCCCCCAGCCTGTACTGGTGCATGAGGTTCAACTTCTCCAGGTGCAGCACTCGACACTTGCCCTTGTTGAACTTCATCAGGTTCCTCTCCACCCAACTCTCCAGCCTGTCCAGGTCCTGCTGAATGGCAGCACAGCCTTCCAGCGTATCAGCCACTCCTCCCAGTTTTGTGTCATCAGCGAACTTGCTGAGGGTACACTCTGTCCCCTCATCCAGGTCACTGATGAATAAATTGAAGAAGATTGGGCCGAGTACCAAGCCCTGGGGAACAGAAGCAGTTTCAGAGCTTGCACAGAAGCCAATAGCTTTGCTGTTCCAAGTGACCTCCAGCACTTGAGTGCTGGGACTGCTGCTCCTTTACTTCCTACATTTTCTTTTTTGGAAGAACAGGGATATTTCCCTGTAACTGTGTATCTTCCACCTTTGCAGGCACCTTCTGGAGTACATAACGTACCATGACCATTGTCACTATAAATAAAATAGTCCTAAACAAAAATCTGTATAGCTTTCAGATTTTTTTTTTTTAAACACGTGCTATTTGCTGAAAGAACTGAGTGAGCTCCAAGAGTGTCTTTAAGATTCACGCATTCCTTGCTATGTATTTAAGGCTACAGAGAAAGTTAAAAGTCCATGGAAGAAAACCAGAAACAGACAAGTATGCTTATATCTCTCCACATAGATTCATGTCCCTTGAACATTTATTATTATTATTACTATTATTATTACTACTACTACTACTACTACTACTACTACTACTACTACTATTATGCCAATGGGCTATTGACTCTTAAAATAGCTTTATTTTTAAACAGCTTATGCTGAAGAATGTTACTGTAAAAATCAGCTGTGGACACAATACTCAGTTTTACGAGAGCTAGTAATTGGATTTGGGGATTTCAGTATAAATAGCATACAGACTTAAGAATAGTTTGAAAAATCTAGATAATCCTATACGGTTTGAACAGCCAGTTCTGTCATGAAAAGGTAGAGCTTTTTCATCCTTTTCATTCTCTGTCAAAAGGGTATCTTGACTTTTTTTTCTTTAAAAGACCTTTTTTTTTTCTTTTAAAAGACCTTGAGAAAGAAGATGAGAAATCCAACATTTTACATACTAACGCATTAACATGCTGCATTGTTATGCCAAACGGTCTATTCTCGAAGGAGTGCTTCACTTTTTCCTTTGAAGAGGTATCTTTGCTTTCCCTCCCTTCAGAGAATAAAAGGAGGTAATATCTCTTTTATAGAGAGGATTATTCCCAGAGGATCTGTCATCATCTGAAAAAATGGAAGATATTAAGGCCACTCCCAATCATCTGTTTCTTCAATTTCTAGATTCACAACTTATAATTATTCTACTTTTTAAAAAGCTTTACTGAAAAAGTACTCAAACTGGGATTGTTGCGCTCTCATATTTCTTTGAAAGTGATAATACCAACAGCTTTCATTTTCAGTAGCAAGCATTTGCAAGCACTGTAGGTAGTGGATGCATTCATCTTAGTCTCTGAGAGAAATCACCTGGGATGAGGATATGATCTTGAACAGGCTGACAGACTGTCATGAAAGGAATAGGTTTGTGCTGCTACAGTGAGAGAAAGCTTTTGCATGATGGAATTTTTAACTGCGATCCTGTTTATTCTCTAGAACAGCAGCAAATGTTAAAGGCAGAAGTAACAATAAGACTTGTAAAGAAGATGGTTTCCAATAGCATATTCAACATTTCTAAAACCTTGAACCTTTAAAAAGTCTTTTTCCAAATCATCACTCTCAACAGTTTAATTTTTTGATCTCTGGAAATAAAATTGAGTTTTCCATTTTGGAGTTTCAGAGCAAAAAAAAGGAATTATTTTAATATATAATTTCTACCATTTACTCCGATACTTGCTGGAGAGATTCCAGACAGTAGTTTGATTTAATAACCCAGATAACAGTGGTTCTTACCAGACAAAATTGCCAATAGAATAGATAAGACAGTCATAAAAAAGAAATCAAATGAAGTGCTTTGGAATGGACTAATTATGTATGAGAGTCAGGAAGAAACTTGCCTTGTACTCAGTAAGATAACTGGATTATGCTTTCTTCTAATTTGATAAACCCTACGTAGAACTGATGACAAGAAATGAGCCAAGATGTGCAACAGTTTCTCCACATGACATTTTCTCCTATCTTATTCCTATGTTAAATGAGATACATGAAACAGGGGAATATACAATAGTCAGACACTCACTTCTTATTTTTTAAGACTGAAAAACTGGAAAGACCCTGAAAAGATGAAAAATGCATCTATATATATTGTGTTTCTAAAGCCAAGCAGCAGCCATCTTCACGGAAGATGGTACATGAAATCCAGAATTTCTTGAAAATTATACTACTTTCTTAATTTAGGAAAATGAGCTTAAAAGAGGTATAAGTGTTTCTGCTCCTCTTTAAAGATAAATCCCTCATCAGAACTCTCAATTTGTAGTCACGCGACTTCATTTCAAGATGCCATATAAACTTCAGTACTGATTTCTGGTGCAAAGACAATAATACATGTATGCTACACTCACTTTTTAAATTATTGCAGTGTCCAAATCTATCACTTTTCCCAATTTTTTCCCCAAATTTTGTTTTGAGTCAGAAAAACTTCTGTATGTCAACATTCCTGACAAAGTATCTTTCACTTGAGACAGTATTTCCATTATCCTCTACTCTTTTGTTCAAAGTGTCTTAGGCAGAAGTTCATAGCTGTAGCGTATTTAATAATAGCTGAATCACATTAAAAACATCTGTCTGACCTTTCACTTTTATCACAAGAACTATTAATCTTTAGGCAAATGTATTTTATTGGAGGGTACTGTTTTCCTCTTCTCTTGACTCAGCTGGATCTTCTGGCACTCAAGACTTTGATCATTGACTTCCAGCTAAGACAACACTGACTTTCTTATTTGCCTTCTACTACAAAATCTATTTCCATAGGCAATCTTACATAGTAAGACACTGACTTACTATGGTGTTTTCTTCACTGTATTTGTTTTTTGGTTTTCATACTTTGCCTCTCTGTTCTAGCTCTTGTGTAGATTTCACTATAACACTGATGACATCCAGGTCTACATATTCATACTAAATCTCTGTAACAGTCATTTGTTATAATGAAATTTTATCACATGAAATACCATTAAAAGAAAATATCTATTGGTTGGCCTCAGATTTATGGTTAAAAATATGATCAATAATGATAATCAAATTCTTTCTGCAGAACTTCACTTTATAACCCATAAAATAATACTACGATTTATACATTTGCTGGCCCAAAATTTATAGTAATTTTTTTCCTAATAATGATAATCTGATTTCACGTAAAGAAATTTATTTTATGACACAGAATACTGCTAGGGTAAGACTGTATCTTGGTGGAAGAAGAGACACAAAGGCACTGAAATGTAGACAAATGTTTGCAGTATTTCCTGGATTGGCTACTGTTATTTCCTCTTCATCATTTTCCCAAAGGAGTTTTAACCTATCCAGAATCTTGCAGCTTGACTCATTACACATAACCTTTCCCAGCACATAACTTCCACCTTTAGTCTCTCTAGTGGCTTGCAGTACAATACCACATCATATTACTTACAATTTCAGTTAGATTTTCAATTTATATTTAAGAAATTTTGGTTACATAACCTTGAAGGCATTCCACCAGACTGACAAGAGATGACTTTAGCATTTTTAAAATACAGATTTAAGGACTGATATCTATACAACCTACTTGGTTTTATAATTTTTCCATTTTGGTAGGAGATGAATTACAGGCATATTATACACCTGTGGAATTCATTACAAGCCAAACCCGATATTTTTTAAACCATCTGTGGGCGAAGTCAAACTCTCCTTTCCTGCTTCTGCACTACTATAGTTCAGGATAGACCTTGTGGAAATAAAGAGCTAGCAATGCTTTGCATATATCTCTTTGAAAAGCTAATTTACCATTGTTACACAACTATTTAATAGTACAGTAATATACACCATATTTCATCTTCTAAGTATAACCTGTAAACTAGTATGTAACAGTTGTATTTGCTGATTTTTATAACTTGTATAATATGTCGATTGTCTGTATCTGTACTAGTTTTATATGTATGCTAAAGATTCTGCTCAAAGTCACAGGCAAATTCTGTATCACAAGAGATATTTAATCCATTTAGGCATCCAGTAGATTGTGCATCTCCATCACTATTAACAGACATCTACTTGAAAAGTGAATTCCTAAATATTCAGGATCATTTAAATTTACTACAGAATGGAAGCTTTCCTCTAAAGCTTCCCCCCTCACACCAATACTACTTTCAAGCTCCTCAGACGAAAGAAACATCAATCACCTGTGTTGAACTAGGAGGTGCTGGCTTCTTACAATTCCAGTAAGAAAGGCACTCAGACTCTGTAAAGAATCTCTTGTAACGCTATTTATTGGAGCTAAGACTATAAAGAAAAAGGAGATAGTATCAATAATCTCATATCCCTTCAGACACAGAATCCTGAGCTATGTGGAGTAGAACAGGCCTCCAACCAGGCACAGCATGCTACGCAGATCCCATCTGTGGAAGGTTACCCCATTTTGGTCATTTGAGCTCTTATAGGATTTCTTATAAGCAAAACAACTCTATTTATCATTTATACTGTCAAATAAAAAGGACATTCACATGGGAAATTGCTGCTGGAGTTTTAGATAAAGGCAAGGACATGCAGGTGGTGTAACCACTGGTACCAAGCAGGAGCCCCCTGTAAGCTCCTCTGTTACGATTAGCTGAAGCCTATCCCGCAGCACAGGCCTGAATGTCAAACTACACGCGCAGCACAGCACAGGCCTGCGCTTAGGTTAACTTTTCTATTACAAAGATTTCTGCCTCCTTGACGTACAATGGTCTTCCAGTTAGGACCACTACAGCACCCTACATTTCAGTGGGATGTAAATTCTTTAAAGTAAATTGAGTTTACTGATTAAGTTATAGGGCTGTAAAAGCAGCCAGTTAAATTGCATACCTGTCAGCACCACTGTGTGCTCTCCGCCACAAGCAACCTTATTAACCTTTTCCATAATTCCCAGTACAGGCTGTGGGACTCTATTGTTCTTCAGCTGTTCAGGCAATAATCCCAGTTTCCCATTCTCAGGTTCTCCAAAAGTATAGAGCTCACCATCTCCTGTGAAGGCAGAGAACAGAGCAGGTTTTCCAGCATGGCTTCAGAAGCAAGGATGGCTTGTCGAGACATTACAGGATAATTGAACATATTCGTCTAATGTCCAAACAGCTGTGCAAAGCAGTCTGCTTTGACGGGACAAGGAGGGGCTAAACTTTAGTGTCCCCCCCAAGATGAGAACCACAATATTTAGCCTGCAAGAATCTAGCCAAGGGAAAAGCAAAACCATATACATCCTGCTTTTGAGAGGTTATAATTCCCTCTGTAATCAGTATTTATGTCAACTGAAGTTGCTTGTAAAAATCTCAGTTAAAACAGAAAATAATTTTGAATGGAATTTTGATAGAAAATACATGCTTTCTTCTTGTAAGATATAGAGAAAAAAAAAGAAAAAAGCAGAGTAAATGACATTAAACTGTGTGTGGTCTGGACAGCAAGAAAAGAGCTAAATGTTCAACAGGAATATGGCAGTGGTTCCCTACTCCACCAGAATTAAGTCCAAAAAATACACTGAGAGGTCTTTACAGATGTCTTCCTATAACTTGTTTCAGATCTGCTACATAATCATACAAGAAGACCCTTCTCATTCACCCAGACTTTTTAAGAATCCAGTTCAAAAACTATTCAATCCCAAATTTGGGTAATTCATTTTACTTTCAAGTTTCCTTTGTTTTATCTTTTCCAATCACTCCCTTTGCTCTTCCACTGCTATGTAAATCTGAATTACCATTCAAGACAGCATTCTACCATGGTTAAAAACAGAACATGTAAAACATACTTTCCATTGCTATATTTACAACTTATCTACATTTATCTCCATCTTTTACATTTACCTACATTTTACATTTTTCGACATCTTTTTTTTTTACAATTTATCTACATCTACATTTCTGATTTTCCGTGCTAAGGGGCTCCCAACTATTCTAAAAGGTCAGAGTGAGGTTTAGGTAGAAAACATTTCCTTACTGCCAGGAAAGCTCCAAGTTAATAGCTGAGTCTTCTCCGCTCCTGAAAAAGATTATCTGTGGAGCAGTGTCCTTGTAGCAAATTGGGGCCCACAACCTGAATTTGAAATTACTTACCAAAAAATCATCATACACTATTATGTAAGAAAAAGGGGTTTAATCCCAGTTAGATATAACAAAGCACAAGGATAAACAGAACTCTCACATGGAGCTAGTCCAAGATAAAGAAATGTTTAAAGTAGCGTAGGAGCTGCCTGCTAAAGGAAATTCAGAGAGATAGCTATAGTTACATAATCAACATAATTACAAACCCCAGGCGTATACTCCATCATTACAGCTCAGTCATCAGAAGCACCCATCTACAGTATTTTTGGAAACCTGCAGACTGGTACTTCAGAACAAAATGTACTTTTATTTTCAGAAGGATACATTCGGTGTTTTCAGAGGGATACATTCAGTGTTCACAAATTTACAGCATTTAGAGGCATTACTATTGCATGATGCGCAAGTATCTGAGAGATTCTTATCCAAAAGTGATGAATTCCTTGCCAACATGGAAGTTCGGTTAATCTTAGAAATGCTGGTCCTTCCCCACAGACAATGAAAACAGATGAGCTCAAAGAAACTTTCAAAGCTGAAGCCTTATTTAGGTGTTCAGAACTGACCATTAGAGAAGTTCATCCCTCTCTCCATTGAACATAGGCAGAGCATAAGGAGACAAGCTTATTACCAGTATTCTGTAAGTCTTTGTGAATATTCCTCCATTTGCATAGCTGCTACACTTGTTGCATTTTCCTTGCACTTTGTCAGCCACAACTTAAAATTTGGGACTTTAAGGACAACAGAAATGACCAAAAAAATAAGCCTACCCAGAAATAGGAAATATAGAAGAGCTAAAAGCAAACCTATGAATAAAAATGTAAATTAGAAACAAATGAAGCTACATATGCATTCTAGAAAGCAAAGGAGATTAGTCAAATTGTTAAAACCAAAAAAAGGAATTGAAATGAACTGAAGTTTATTAAAACTTGGGTGTACCAAGCCAAGACGGGAATTTTATCTTTTTGAATTTTTGGTTCTGATGATGAGAAAATCAACTCTGGTATCAGTAAGAAATGTGTCATTTTTATTGAATATTCCTGAGATTTACTCTGGCAATACACTCATTTAAAATTTCCTTTTGCGTGAATAAAAACTGAGCAAGAATTTCAGATTGCAAAACCATGTCTTCATTTTGTATAACTATGGGACAACTAGTTAGGAACACATTTTCATTTAAGTCATCTCGTGGATGCAATAGATAAACTAGATGCTAAATGTTTTTCCTGGAATACACTTTTGCCAGAGATTTTTTTTTTTTTTTTCTTTCTTTGTGGCACTTGGCTCTTGATCACTTTGTGCTAAAGAGTGACTACAGCAGTGGGTGCATAGAACAGAGCAGCATAGACTGCTTTTGTGAGGACCCTCCATCAGAGGGGCTTTGATTCATTCTGAAAATCCTTAAACTACTATGTCTTTTAATAAAGCAGTGCTTCTCCTCCCATCCTCTCAGAGGAAGTAATTCTGGAGCAGTCATGCTGATCTGTGATGTATGTTACCTTTGGTATCGACAGTCCACAAAAAGCAAGAAACAATCGTCTAAATTATCATCTCTTTCCTTCAACGAAAGCCTGAGGACAGGTTTTCAAAGAATTTTAACTATAGGGAGAATATGAAGTATATCTCTTATTTTATAGTAAAATTCGTTCAGGACAAAAAAAAAAGAGGTTATGCATTTTTTTTATGATACCTCAGATTTAAATTAATTTAAATGCATAAATATATCAATTAACTTAAAAATTCTGAAAAATTGTATGACATACTCAAAGATCAAAAACTGTAAAAAAGACTTTTTTCATAAAAGCTGAATTCCTGCTTTAAAATAGAAAATGGGTCCTAAGCCTCAACATAAAGCTGCAACCCAGCACTTCCACTGAAGATTTAGAACCTAACTTTGATGGCACAATATTTATTTGTAAAGCTTACAAGACCTAAGAAATTTAGCCTCTGCTTTAATCAAAGAAAGCCCAGACTATTTTATAGGGTTTCTATATTTTCCAAGATCACTTCTGCCTCTCACAACAGCACAGATTCTTCAAAAACCATGCTCCTGGGCCTCTAAGGCTAGCAACTGGACTTACTATCTTTACTGAATGCTCTAATTGCACAGAGAGGCAACCCGGGAATGGCAGTAATACAGCCTTACTCAATGCCACTCTTCCTGCAGGGTTTCACAGGGCTCAGGCTATTAAGAGTAGCCACCCACAATCTATTCACAGAGCTGCATTCTCTTCAGCAGGACAATGAAACAGGACAGCAGCTGTATTTCCCAACTATCATCATCAGAGGTGTAACCCCATCCTCCCAGATGTCCTTATTTTTCCTATCGTTCTGACATTTTCTTTCCTGTACACACAAACTACACCAATAATATTATAACACTTAATCTACCTGCATGTATCTGTGCAGAAATACCTTTGTTGCATTCTTCTACACGTCGTTTCTAAGAGGTGTTTTGCAGTCATTTCAATCTGTCTGTGTTTTTTAAGAAACAGCAAATGATCTCAGGTGCAGAGAAGTATATTTCATTTGATTTCTAAACAATGGACTGTGTTTAGGCTTTTCTGCTCAGTTTGATTTTCTGTTTCAATTCTGATCTTTATTCTCATACCTACGTGCAGAAATACTCTCAACAGGCTGACACTTTGCAGTTATTTGCAGCAGCAGCAATTTTCTATTCTAAAACAGCAGCCCCATTAACAACAACAAAAAATCAACTGCAATGTGAGGCTTTCTGTAACCAAAACATTCCATTGACAAAAACAGATTTTGTTAGGGATTCTAAGTGAAAAGAAACAAAAAACCCCAACAATAAAAAGAACACTTTATTTTTTGGAAGGTAAGTATTGTTTTAGTACTCTTGGATCTGCCATGTATTTCTAGAAACTAGCTGATAAAAGCCCAAAAGCACTTGGGAGTTAACTACTTATGCCGTTCTCTTTGAGGAGACCAGCACTTCTTTTTAAAAACTACTGCACTGCAAATATTAATCCAATCACAATCTAATTAATAGGATTAGAGATTCAAATGGCCAAGCTTCCACTGACTTCCCAAACTAATCAAGTTTATTACATTTTTTCAACTTAATAATACAGCTAGCAAAGATAAACCCATTTATTAAAGCAATTTTTGAATACATTACACATCCCTTTAAGGCAAATAGTAGTCTAAAAACTAGGAAGAATAGCAATCAAGCATAAAAAGAATCCAGTCAAACCCAGATATGTTTTGAGTATAGTATGTGTGCAGTACATCTGCATGTTAAGGACATTATGTACTGCGTGCGGTACATCTGCATTTTAAGGACATTCGGTTCACAATGGAACCTGGTTATTTCATTTTCTCCTCTCATATGAGTCACATTCTCACGTATTGAACTTTCCCAATGTGGCACACTTTCTGTATCACTAAACTTTAGGTCATAGGAGCATGGCAATGAAATGGGCAAGCGAATGGAAAACTACCTTTGCCCCTCAAAGGCAAATGCACATACTGCAGATGAGAAAAGATGAGAGACCTGGCTGGTAGCAAATGAGGGTAGTAGATAAAAGAATTTGATCACTCTATGATCCCTTAAATAAATGAAGAAAAAAAAAAAAGAAGTATTTATTCAAGACCAAATCAGCTGAAAATACCCCAAACGCTGAAATTCTGAGCATGGAAGTGTTTGTGGAATGGATGATCTTTAAAACTGGTCCTTAAAAATAATGACAAAGTACATTAAAAAAGGGAATTCAAGGAACCTATAAAGCTCTCTATGAAAAGACATCTTTGCAGTGAGAATCTATCTTGACCTTGCTTATAGTAACAGTTCAGGCAGGGGAAACGCCAGAAGAGGTCTAATATATTCAATTTCCTTCTGGCTCCACAAATGTAATTCTGCTTTAGACACCGGAGCAGTGGTTGGATACATTGGCTTTTCCTGCTCTCCATCTCCTCCAGTGGACAAATGAGCGATATATGCTTGCCAAGCTTAATGCTTTCTGAAAAACTGTTCCCTCTTGAGTGAGTGTGCTAAAAAAATGTTTATAAAACCAGCTGTTTCAAAGAAAGAACAACTTTAGTTAAAAAAAAAAAAAAAGTTGGAATGCATACTTGGCCACTTTTTTACTCATTATTCTCTTATTAATGAACATCCTGCCCTGGAGAGGGCACTCTGTGACCACACTATGCATTCTAGTATCCTCATTAACCACCTTTTAGTTTTAACCCAGATATGCTGGTGATGCTAACAGATTGCTTCAGTATACAGCTTATGTCAAATGTATATATATTAAGAAAGGGAACCATATGGTGCCATGCTCATCAGTTCAGCCCAGCAACATGTATCAAGTCCTACATCCTGCAACCGTGTTTCATTATTAAAGATAGTATATTGTGTGATTTTTTTTTATGTACAAGGCATGTTAAAAAGTAAAAATGTAGTAATTCTATAGTATTCTAATAACTGATAAGTTACGCGTGTTGAAATCTTTCTGTTAACAGTGTTTCTCCCATTTCTTCCATAGCAACAGCAACCACAATATAAAAAGGTTCCTCTGGTATACTTTACTGATGTTGAGGGAATTAATACAGATTATACACTCACCAGAACAGTTTAAATTTCATTTCTGGAAATACAGAACCACTTTCTTTTCCAGGTATTTCCTCCAAAAGTATGTATTAAAAATAACGCTAATCACTCTAAATTCTAGTATACAAAATAAAACCATACAATAAAAACACATGGAACACTCTCTGTGCTAGGCAAACCTTTAAACATACTTCAAGGCATAATTCAATGCCGAACTGGCAATTTGGTGAAAAAAACCCTATCCCTATAATATGAATACTCCACATACTGCATAATTATCTAGTTTGCTACGTTCCACCACCCCTCAGAGGCAGAATACTGAAGTTGTGAACCACTGTTCTGAGCCAGCCTAGCAAGTACTAGACGCAAGTGTTTTCCATAAGTGAAAAAAGAATCCTAATAATACTAAAAGAATCACCTTTTTTTAAGCAAAAACTTGTAACAGCATAGTGTCTTGGCTTCCTTCCTAACTAGGCTGTAAGAAAAATAAGGTAATTACTTTTGTACTCAAACTGACTCAGCTTGCAGAACTTCCAAATTCATAATTTAATGGCTAACTTCATAGCTAAAATAGTGTGTGACTATGGTACACTTCGATTAAATGCATAAGCTTTGTTTTTAAACACTGCCTGGATATAAACTGACACCAGTGCAATAGAAGATCAATTCAGTAAAAGCACCTGGATGTCCAACACTAAATTTCTATGGTAGTTAAAGTATCAGTCAAAACTGTCAGCAAGGCCCAAAGGAAAATAATAAAAAAAAAAAATTCTCCTTTCACCACAGAAGAGGCCATACGCATGTCAGTAGTTTCAGCATAAGAGGCTGAAGCCAAATTTGTGCAGGATTTGCAGATACTAAGGCTGAAAATTAAGATTTTCCACCTCACACCCAGGCCTGTGATAACAGTAACAGGTTCAACAACTCCCCATTTTCACAGCTGATAACCAGTTCATTTTCTTATTAATATTTTAAGAGCTCCATTTCTCTCACCCAGCTGCTACCCTAACCCTTTTTTCTCATCCCCCTCCATTAAAAGTTTCCACTTCCTTAGAGCACCTGGCACACACTGTTCTCTCCTTGCTCTCAGATGCTTGTCCTCAACCCTTCTTCTAATGAGAGCTTTTGTCACATCCCACTGCAGTCAGAGCTTCAGCTCTTGGCTCTAAGGCAGAAATATACACCTTCTTACTACACCCTTTAAGTAAGGATTTTATTTTTTTCCCCATTTATTTTGAGTTCAGGAAGCTGTAGATTTTCTAACAGGTGCTGAACTCCTGATCAGTCAGAGGCACTTCATTCATTTACTGTAATAAAGCATCTGTAATAGAAGTGGCACACTACCAGCATAACACCAAATTAGTATTTGTCCACCATAGAAAGCTCTCATTCTGACAGGAGCATATTCTCAGAGAGCTATATAGATGCTGTATGTGGAAATGCAACATTTGTCAAGTAACCTTAGAAAAGTACCTGATGGAATACTTCCTGGGTATCCATTAAAAGCTTTACAATCAAAATTATCGATCCTTTGAAATCTTTACTCTGACAGAACTGAACTGTAAGGCTTAATAAAGTAAATCTGCATGGCTGAGAGGAATTTATAGCTGCTCATATATAATACCTTCAGTATTGACTGATAAATTCACCCATGTTGGCATTATCAAAAAATGAGTGGCATCATCACTTTGGAAACAAACAGAGAGGTGGGAAGAGAGAGGTGAAAAGGAACAGAGAGGTGGGCTGGTTTGGAGATCAGACACCGACTCACTGTAGCGTATGCTTCTCCTCATATCATATACTGCTTGTTTAATTGACTTCAAAACTTAAAATTTAAGACATTACATTAAACTTTGACAACAATCTTGCACTGCTAGCAAATGAGATTAATTTTTCCTGAAAACATAGTAAGTCTATTCAATATTCACATTTCTAGAGAAGATGAAGATGCTTATTTGATCATCAGAAAAAGATGAATAATCTCAAGAAAAATTGGATTATTGAAACCATAATAGTAATCCACAACATTTGTCATAACCTTAATGAAAATAAAGTGTGGTGATAGAGTAATTCTTTCTAATATACTTTTGCACAACAATGTGCAAATGCAGAAAATTAACTGCAGTTTTTTTCTCACAATGTTGTTAATTCAACAATACTATACAATTATATAGGTTATTACGTACGACTTTCCCAAATAAATCAGTTAGGAATACATTTTAGAGAACCTGTCTCTGGTAAAATCTCCCAGTGTGATACAAAACTACACAGATTACTTTCTGCCACACGGTAGTTTTTAACAACTATGGCATATCTAGTTTCAAAAGTAATGAATGCCTCATTAGCTGCCTTTACAAAGATAACAATTTGAGAACCGCTGAGTTGTCTCCACTAACCACTGCTATTCCCATCCTCTTACCGGTTATCAAGGCAGAGTGATAATATCCACAGGATACAGAAGAAACAGGTTTTCCAACATCCACTTGACAAGGGACATTGACACAGGCTTCATCAGCCAAGCCAATCTGACCTTCTGAATTGTCACCCCACACAAAAAGCTGCCCATCCTCTAAAATGAAGACACAGATAGTTAACAGATTTAAAACCAAAACTAATAAAAAGTTAATCTACCCATTTAAGAGCATTTCATAAACACTATGTATGATCCTACTAAATGTCATAATCTCACGGACATAAAATGGTATTTAGCACAATGCAACACAACAGTTTGAAGCAAGAGGGTATCCCTTAAGCTTTTCAAAAGTGACACGGAACATTTAGTCATCAACTGATGTTAGACCATAAATAGCAACAGGAAAAGTACTATGCAAAAACATTCCTTCAAAAAGAGGAAAATCAACAAGACAATTCAGTTGCCAGAGGTCAGTATGAAACTGTTACGGTGAATTTGAGGCACCTACTCATTTCCAGTAGTAGAGTCACCACTTTCTCATTCTTCCAAACTTACTCTTTGTTCTGACTTTAGTAAAACATCCTACTTATTCTTCCTTATCTTTCAGTTCTCTTCACAGGTAATTATATTTCCCAGTTTCATTTTGCTTTCCTTAAACTATCACAATAGCTGTTCCAGGTTTATTAAGACCAGCCTCTATTGACACAAAGACCAATGGCAGCAGTAAAAACCAAAAAAAGGTAGTGAACAACATAAAAATTCTCTAGATTTTTCTAGAAGAGATGAGCTTTTTTCTCTGCATATTTCTTATTGGTGGGAAATAAGTTGTAAATAAAAAAAGGTACAGTCTACAGTGTTACTGAGATGCTGTTGGGAACTAAAATAATTCAAAGTTGACTCACAAATCTCAGGAGAAAGTTAGCAATTGTCACAAAAAGTACAACCCAAACGAGCAGGCTAGTATCTCTCTCATTCACTCTTATGCTCTCTGTCACATTCTGATATGACAGCCTCAATAATTTATCCTAAACACGTACAGAAACAGCTGCTTTATAGCAAAACTTGAGAAATTACAATATAGGGTAATAAAGGACCACCCATCCAATGCCTGAAAGTATTATAACTGTGTGGACTTCAACATGTCACAATTGTATAATTTTGCCATTGGAGAAACAGGTCATAAATTAGGCCTCTCTCAGAATTAGAAATGACACAGCTGTGTAGCCTGTATCAGTAGACCAAAATAGTGGAGTTAGAGAAACTTAGTTTTCTTAAGATTCATGTTTTGTAGCTGGCTTCCCTGGAAATGAACTGAAGAATTCTCCCATTTTGAGGGTATTGATACTGTCTCTCCTTTGTAAGGATTCTTACTAAACTAGTACAGGTTGAGCTCCCATTGCAGGCCATTGCTCATAGAAAAGGTCTGCTTCCACAAAAATTGTAGGAAGTTAATAAGACTGCCACCCCTTAGCAGATTGCGTTGAAATAGGCAATTGGCTATCAAAAGATGACTATGGTTACTAGGGAAAGACGACAAGGAAGCACAGGAAATAGACCCACATATGCAGACAGAATGCTGGAATAAACGTTTCCCTGGAACACCAGGCTGGACACACATAAATAGATCTTATTAGCAGTTGCTCTTACCAGTTACTGCCGCTGAGGTATATGATCCAGCTGCCAGCTGTTTGATCTTGTGCTGGTTGGTAAAAAAACTAATTAAATGAAATGTGGTCCTTTCCTCTGTGTCACCTAATCCCAACTGACCTTCACTGTTACCTCCAGCAGCATACACATTTCCTTTTTCTGCACACAGAAAAGCACATGTAATCCACAGAATCAGCAGTAAAAAGTCAGAGAAACTGGAGCAAGTCATTTAAATTTTGATGGAAAAACATTACAAAAAAGTTGGGCCCTGAAATATCCTCGGGTTGACATTAGCAGTTTCTGTTGTAGCTAGCAAGGAGGCTTTCCTGCACATGCTTGGATCAGAACTTTCTAAAGGCCTTCCATGTACTTAGACTATGTTTCCCACCATTCTGGAGACTGATCTAAAAAGTAAATATAATTTGAAGTTCTGCAAGAGTTCTGAGAAAATGACTACTTGTAGCCCTGACAGCCAGAAGCAGCTCCTTCCCCAAATAATGCCTATTTTAACACAAAGCAGGAGGAAAACAGTGAATGATGTCACAGGCAAGAAAACTGAAGTTGTATTTGTACGTACATTAAAGAAATGCGTAAGTTGAGAGTTTTGAGTACTGTGAATGAAATACATTTTTGCTTAGGTTTTCATTAGAAACATTTTACTCATTTTAATATTTAAATCACTTCTGATTTAATTAACAAGGCCTTTATTTTGTTTTAGAAACTTGAAGTTAAAGCTGATGATCGATATCATCAACTTGAAAGAATTTTAAGATTTATCTTTTTAATTTTAGTATGTTTCACATCTAAAGTGCTCCTCTATGACGAAAAAGATAAGACCCATTAATAACACAAATCCAGACACAAATGTGATAAGCAACTGACATACAATGTATAAATGGTCCTTGCTATATACATGGCCACAAATCATCTAGCCGGCGTGTACACTAAAAGTGACTAATATTTACCCTGTGCAGTCTTGCATACTCAACTGTTATTAAAATGTTCTCTTTTATTCTAATAGTCTTATTTACAGTGCTCAGGGTCTCCACATATATAAACCTCCTAATAATCAAACAATCCTCTTTAAAACATTACTGCAAGCTAAAGGATTGCAACCACAAAGATGGCTATTGCATTACATAAATTCTAGAAGCGTGACAAGAATTTGCATAATTTCTCTGTATAGTGTCTCTCTAAAATGTTATTTTTTAGTTTAAATTTACAGTTTATTTATTTATAGCTCAATAAAACTACTTGTCATTAAAATAGCAGACTACCTTGTCTAACCAAAATGCAACAAAATGTGAAGACTTGAAAACATTCAGTTCTACTGTATTTACTCAAATATATAACTTCACACTAATAAATCACTTGTCAATGATAAATTTGAGCACAGATCTATAAAAAATACTAATATACCTTTACAGGGCTTAAATGAAATATTGATAATTGTTTAACCACACCTCAAATGCCGGCAAGAAATTTTTTCATCTGTCTGTTGCCAGCAAACTCCTATATAACATTATTTTATAAATGCATTGGCTCAGAAAAAATCAAGCATTCAAAGAACCAGATATCAAACCCCCAAATTTTAACAGCCCCATTTTAATTTATTTTTCCTTCCTTGACAGTCCTGGGATTCCTAATATAATTTTGCATGAAAGCAAAGGAAGAAATCTATCTTTAATATATATATAATATAGGTTACATACCTGTGTAAACTAAAGTGTGGTTTCTTCCACAAACAGCAAGTTTTGTTTTTTCTGGTTTTAAAGCTATGAATTAAAGCCAAAGGGGGGGGAAAGTTACAAACAAGCTGACAGCTGGTTCAACGACAAAATGTTCTATGCTCTAGAGGGAGCCCTGATTTTTTTCATATTTTTACCAACAGAATGATTAGGAGATTCATTGCCCATCTGAACCTAGCACATGACTTGTTAAATCAGGATTCTCCCCAAGACAAGAAAACAGATATAGACCGTAAAGACTTATAGCTGACACTCAGGTTAATTTGATGATGGCTGCTTCATCCCAATGCCACATTCCCTAGAATTTACCATTTATGGGATACACCTCAAAGAATGTATCAAGTTGCAGGACAACATGCATGCTTAAAGCTGTCTTCAGCTTTATTCCCAACTCCCTCTTATGCTTTTCCCACTATTTTAAATATTTAAAATCATACCATTCTTTTGTCTTATCATCCCTACCTTCCTTCGTTATGCACAGCTACCTTTTTTGCTAGACTTCTGCTCTGCACTGCCCTCTTATTTATCATTAAACTCAATTGCTAAGGACAGTGCTATCTGGACTAGTGCCTACAATTTTTGCATATACCATCCTGTCTCAATTTCAGCTCAGTTACCACCCATCCATTGGATATACCTCTTTGCAGTCTGGTCACTGTGAAAGACTGGGAATGTATGCGAGAGGAGTGAAGAGTTATTTTGGCGGGAAGAGAGAATACAGAGGTGCCTTTTTTCCCGTGGCAAGGGCACTCCATTTCAGAAACAGGAAAAAAAATCTCACTGACTTTTCCACCCTCTCTCCAATTACTGATCATTGCCAACAATGTATCTTCTCTCAGCCATGTCCATGTGCCCTACACAATGCTCTTAAAACAGCATTATTTTTACATGATATTATCTTTAATTGCTTTTCCACTGCACTAGTCCATGACAAAGCCAACAACCACCATCCCTTTCACAAATCCTTTTTCAGTCCTTCCAAATCAACTTTCATCAGCTCCATAACATTCAGATTAAAGTCACTTCTACCAAGTCACCAAATAAATCTATCTACTTAAGCATGAACTGTCTTTGGTCTATCACACAGACACAAACATAAATTGTCCAAATTCAGGTCCCTGCCTATGCTATCCAACACCTACCACTTCCACCAGGCTGAAACTATAAGGCTTTCAATGTTGGCTTCTTCCTGATGCTTTGTACGCCCAAACTGCTTCCGACTTCAGAGATTATCTTAATCAGCTCTATAAAGAAGCCTGTGCTCCCTAACCTTCCTCCTACTTAGGCTAATCAATTGATTAATTGTATTTGATGAGCCACGCTATATTTACAACTTTGATGGCAATTTTTCATAACCAATTTCATTAGTCTCTAGCCAAGTCCCAGACGATAATTTTCTCAGAAAACATGCAGCCACAACCATTTGGCCCCAAGCAGAAACTGAAATGTGTCCTTGCAACCCTATTCACAAAGCCAAGCGATGACTGAAAGACACTGAGAAAAGCTCCGGGACTTTCTCCTGCTGCCTACTGCCAAGAGAAAGATAGCCCCCTTGTGACTTTTTTCAATGGATGCCAGGTCTGGTTTGAATTGCTGTCATCTTCTCTTCATCTTTTATTTTCCATTGCAATTTGACAGTAAAACCAAAACTTGACACCCAATCCATTTAAGCCAAGGTAAGAATCAATCTCTCACATGGCTGACAGAAGATGCGTACCTGAGAGTAGCTGCATTCTCCCTCTGAAGTGAAATAGAGAGAGGAGCAGATAAAGGACAGTAGAATAAACTAAATCAGGAAGAAAAGAGTTTGAAAAAGCAGGATAATTTGGTTTTAACAATAAGCTAACAGATCAATCTGCTGGCAGAAAGGATGAAGATAAACATTTAATGGTGAAAAGAAATGTGTTAATGGGATAGATCTGACTTGACATCAGTAAGGGGATAGGGAAAAAGTATTGACTTAGTTTTGTTTGACAAGATAAAACGGGCTAGGAAAAGATCAAGAAGATAACAGTGCAGTGAAAACGTATTTTACAACACATGAAAGAATATGGGCATTTATTTTACTGCTTCATACAAATATATTAACATTTATGCTCCCTCGGACACTTCTTATACTTGCTAAAAATGTAGCAGTACTTCTAGAAAGTTCCTGATAGAATTTTTCATTTATAAAGGTGCTAAGACAAAAGTGATACAAAGGTTACACAATGCTGTTGGAACTCTTCTTTCTAACGCACAGATAACACTGCACAGACCACGTAGCTGATTAATGTCTTCGCAATCACAACGAAGATGTAGTTTGCCAGAAAAGGCAAATATTACATACAGTGAGAGCCCTCAAAAAAGACAGGATTCTATGTATCTGAAGTAATCTTCAAACGGTAAAGGGCACAGAACCTGGAACTGATGGAAAATCAGCCAAGAATCCTTTAAAGCTACCTTTATGAGCTTGTGCAGTAATATGCTACACATGATGAGTAAAGAAGACAGAATCGGTTATTTTGAAACTGCATCTTATAAGGTACCTTTTCACAAGGGTCTCCTTTCAAAAAGACAAAAAAAGAAAAATTAAACAAACCTTTAACACATGTTGGTTTGCTGACAGTGTTCTTTGATCCTAGTCCTAATTGGCCCCAGTTGTTACTGCCAAACATGTATAGTTTACCATTCCCTGAAAAAAAAACCTCAGAGTCAGAATCCGTACAAGTGTTAGAATACTTCATGTAAGACAAGATGGTCATTCACACACTATGCTATTTATTACTTCCTTTTTAACGTAAGGTTTAAGCTAATTCAATACTTAAGTGTAAACAATAATTAATGTCCTTGTGATTTTTCACTACAAAAGTTGTAATTGCACTGTTTAAGTAAACCCCCAGCCAGAAGAAGGGATAAAAAGCAGAAGAAACATCCTCTCCTTTAATTACAGCACAGATAAAGTGCTCTTCAGAAAATAAAATGTTGTACTCTTGGACAGACCCTGCAGTTCAGAAACCCCAGTATCTATAGGCCTACTTACAAAATAACAGCACATTTAACTGAGCACTCACATCTTTTACCCTAAAGACAGGAATGAATAATGCAACTATATAATTAATACAAACAGAAATGTGTAACATTCAGCTTCTCTTATTGTTTGGGGGGGCTATTTCTTTTACTGCTAAATGTCTTCTCATAAAATGATTTACAAATTTGTACTTCTACAGAACATAGTTTCTGATAAATTTTCAAATGTGTTCAAAATTAATTTGTTACTCTACATATAAAGAAAGAATGCATAATAACACCATGCATGCAGTCAGGGAGTTTTGTAAACCTAAACACAAGCATTAGATTACACAACTTCAGCAGGAGCAAAGCTAGAATCGTACTTCAAAAACTGGTATGGTGTGTCATTGAACTTGCAGGTTTGACCATTACAAATAATTAACTGTTGTCATTCCAAATAACCAGTGCTTTTTTAAGAGGCTGGTATAAGAACAGATGAAACTTTTGTCATCAGGCATGCAAATTGGACAGCCAAAACTGACTGACAATACCTTAAAATGAATTAATGTAATTTAATTTTTTAAACTATTACCTTTTGTAAAGCTGTGAAGTTCACACCCAAAGATAAAAACCTCGTTCCAACAGAAATCTTTGCAAAACAATAGAAACTGATTTGTCAAAAAAAAAAACCTTTTAAAGCTGTTAAAAGGACTTTGTTGACTTTTGATGAAAGCTCTCAGAACTTTATGAGTTAGACTCCATCACAAGGCTGTCACGTAAATAAACTTTGTCACCCTAGCCATCAACAATTATCACGTGATTGCAACACATAACAACAATTCCAGATAACAATGCCAAAATATTATGGCTGCTTCTACTTCAGTAGCGCAGATTCCCAGTAAAGCTTCTGAATGTCATTTACAGAGACTTTGAAATATGATATTGAAATGTTTAAAATATAAGAAAAATACTCTGTTAAAAAAAAATCCATTTATTTTCTTAAATACAACCACATAAAAACCCAAACCACCACCAACTAACAATAACTAGTATCTAAAGCCCCAATCAAATTGTTAGATTTGACAATTTTTGAAATATGGGGCTGTGTGTGAATATTACATCTTTCTAAGAGAGTTGGAAGGGAAGAAAGTCTGAGGTCAAGCCATCCCAATTTTGACAATGCAATCACATCAAAACACATGCAGAGCTGTCTGTAACTGAGAACAAAACGCACCATAATGGAAAGAATTTTTATTAGCAAATGGCATCCTATTGGTATATGCTTCCTTGTATCCTTGGTTTATACTTTTTAGCTGCCTTATGAGACACTAGTATTCCTGTGGGAATATGATGCCAAGCTGCCGTAATTCAATTTAAGCACATTCTCTTTTATCCATTCAAAATTCCAACAGGTCATACTTTTCATCCTATAATCTGCTGTTTCTTATACCAGTCTTTAAATTCTCAGGCATTGCTTTGTAAGTCAAGGAGCTTACTAGATGAGAGGAATTTTTATACATTCTTTTAGAACTGAGTGTCAGCCTTTTATATTTTCAGGCTTCCAACACTTAGCAGTGTAACAGAAAATAAGAAAAGTGGGAAGCAGGTAATTCAGACAGTGAATGAAAACTAATAGGCACTACAGAGGAACCTAAACAAATGCCCGTAACGAAGCAACATTTGCAGGTCTGTACAGCAAATCAGGTTTTGGAACAGACATGATGCAATCTAAGCTGGCCAGGAAACCCAACAGAATTTTGTATGCAAAAGAGCCTATTTTCATAATTGCATACTGAGGTATCTCCAGTCATCACCACAGATGGACTAAAGTGAGAACTAATTCAACAGCAGACAAATAGGCACGGATCCTATTTCAAACCTTTGCAAACTCAGATTGCTCTTGCCTTTTTCCTTCCACTTTGGTGCTGACATACAGAGATTGTGGCCATCTGCCATCTGGAATGGCTGGCAGAAGGCAGTGAGATATGGCTCTGGGCAGCAGAGGGAAACAACAAGATATAAAAAAAGGGGCTACTAGAACCATTTTGGTGATGTAAACATACTTCTAACACCAGTATCCACGTTCATCCTCAAGCAAGACTGGAGCATTTCTCCAAAGTATTCATGTACTGGCTTATCACCAGCAGGTATTTCACCAACATTAATTCAGGGCTATTAGGGAAGCCAGAAGACACTTACATCTTTAGGAAGAGAGGATTGTGTAAGACACTTCAGGAAGAGAACATTTCTCATATGAGTAGCTGCTATGACAACTGTGATTCCTGGCAACCCCATCTGTCATGCGCTCCCCTGGTTCATGAAGCGCTACTAAAGTCATTCATTCAGCAGCTGGGAAATACCAGCTGAAGTCCTCAACATGCTTCACGATAACAGCAGGCAGCCAAGTATTCCTATCACCTATGTTTAAAGGTATGTTTTACATATTCCCCCCACTGCTTTCTAAATTATAATAGTGCGGAAGGGAAATAAAATAGGGAGACAATGTACAGACCTTGAGCATTTATTACAAGATTCTGTTGAGAAGATATATCTGAAGAAAACTCACGAGGTAATATTTTGGACAGAGTATCATATGCCAAACACCATGACTTTTTTTGTATTTATTTTTGCTATTTTGTGAATAAACTATGTTAACAGTTCATTTAAAATTCATATACAATTCAAATACATCTCATGAAAATATGAATGACATAAGTTTTGTTAGGCAAGTCACGATATTCTCAAAAACTTTATTGAGCAATAAGAACAGACATGCTTAGGACATTTAGCAACACACAAACAAAAACAGCACAGTATGTTGCCTGCTCCTGCACATGTCAACACAAACATGTACTAATCTTTCTCATTTTCCCCTTGCAGCTGATGTAAAACATACTGCGCCATGTTATGATGGCCTGCTGGTAGGCAGAAAGAACAGAAGGAATCTGGTGTCCAAAGACTAGAGAGATTCCAAGGTCTCTTTGGTGAAAATTGTTGAACATTTAATGCTTTACAAAACTCGTAATCATGACCATACTATCTTCTTGTGGTTCCATATGCACCTCCTTTCACTCCTACTTTTACACTTGATAACTTCTTTCTTTCCTTCTACCCTCTTGCATTGTGGGCTTCAATTCTCTCCAGAGCTGAGTTCAGAAAATGTGTCTTCTGTCATCACCATTTTCCCCTTTGTGAACAGGATCAGTCTCTTTGATCAAATGTGGGCAAGCTGCCTAGGATAGTCTAATCAAGGCAAATAAACAATAAGACAGCTGTTAACTTTAAGAGTTTTGTAAAAAAGAAAATTCATAGAAAGGTATGGGAGGACATTCGTAAAAATATGCGTAATGTCACTTATTTCACATCAGCTCCCAACAGGATGAATAAATTGCTTTCCAAAGCCTGCAGTTATAAAACATGCAGGGAGTGAACTGTCAGTATTCTTGGGCCAAAAAATGTAGAAATGGGGCAAGAAACATTATTAAGAATATTACAAGTGATGCTGGAAGATATACAGCTTATGACTGGATTAAAGAACTAAAGAATTCCAGCTTGAACATTTTAATGAAGATTGTGCTAAAGTTAGAGAGCAAATGAATAAAGAAACACAAAATTCAATCCAAAACTCTGAAACTGGAGGAAGAAATATTTCTCCAACTAGCTCAGCAAGCCAACTCAAAGTCAGCAAGTAACTATCACTGGTCCTTTCTATTCCAACATACAGCCACAATATGTAAATAAAATGTTGGACTCTAACTCCTGACCTAGAAAGCCAAAGAACAGTGTGGTTTATATTTAATTTACACTTTTCTTCCTAAAAGTCATATGGGAATATTGATGCTGGATTAGATTAAAGAAGTATGTGAAAATTTCTGAATATTTTGTTTGAACGCTAAACATTAGTTCCTGTACATTTTCCTCATTTGCATTCACTCAAGATTCAGTGCTAGATGTAGCTGTCTCTCCTGCTCAAAATCAGCTTTAAGGAATATTTTGTATCAGTTTGGGTGATTGTTTTACTTACGATTGTTGAGAAATGTTAGTGTAAAACTGATATTTCTATCAGATTTGAGTCTATCTCATATTCCCACCATCCCCTACATACATAGGTCCCACTATTTCTTCCAGGAGGTGGGAAAAAAAGGAGGGGGGGAATTTTGTGACCTGTAAATAAAGATTGAAAATAAAATGAAGCATGCATTAACACACACCTGCTCGAGATGCTTTTCCTTCCTCAGTGATTTTTGTCTTTTATCTGTTCCACGTCAGGTTCAGCTGGGCTTCAAGAAGCTCCTGGTTTCTTGCAGGGTCTGTACCCTTCTCAGTAAACTCATTATCAGCATGCTCTTCTGGAGCTTTTATTCCAGGCGTTACTGCAGTTCAATGTCATTCATCAAGGGCTGCAATTCCACTGTATCATCCAACTCCATCTAACAGCAGAAATGTGCAGTGCACACAGGCATGCACAGGTGTGAAGAACAAATGAGGGACAAAGATTTTCTGTTGCCCTTCTTCGCTTTTCTGTAAAACTCTTGCGGTTTCTCTACCTTTGCTTGTTGATGATCAGTATTTTACCCTCACTTTTGCCTCTACTTTACAACGTCCCAAAAAACCTCTTGGTACCAAAGAAATTTTGTACTCGCACTTCTACAGTTCCTTCTCCACACAAAGCTTTGAGAAAATAAAGATCTGATTATCTAGAAGTTTCCCTGGTGACATAACTGCACACTACAACAGCAAAAGCCAGCTACAGAGACATTTTTGAAACATGCTGTATATATTAAAATAACAGTGAGAAGGGGAGATAGAAGAGACATGGTGCTGCATGCAAACCTCTCCAAGTTGACTTCTTCAAAAGCTTTATCTAAGTGGCCACTATTACAGTGACAAGGGAATTAGGGGATTGATGCTGATTAGGGTAACAGTGCTGGCAGACACGGGCTGCGGTAACGCAAGGAGGCAATTTAAACTGACTAGTCTAAACTGAGAATTGTACTAGTGTTATTTCAAACTGGGTGTGGGCATATGAAAGGATATATCAAAAAATATTTCAAAAGGAAAATTTTACAGTGCCCCAGGTTACATTCTGATTAATTTTATGCAACAGGCAATTTAATAGAACTGGTTCAATCCAAGAAAAAGTGTCAAGTTTTGTTCAAAACACAAACCATGAATAATTCATCTTCTATGAATTAGGCTTGAAAAATTCATCGTATAATTTCACTTCAAGATGTTCTGCAGTCCATGAAATCTATATTCTTTTTTTATCATTCCCAGAATTATTCATTCTAAAAACACAGCATCTTCCACTTTGCTTGGGGACATAGCAAGAAACCCTCAAGAAATTATTTAATGAGCAATGACCAAGTGGGCACTGATGAGGAATAAATACATTCCAATAAAAAGGGTCCTGAAAATACGCATATAAACTTCATAACAACAAAGTCTTATTATCTATCAGCAGTTGATTGTCAATACAATCAACACACGTGCTCATCAACAAAAGAGTAGTCCCTTCCATGTAAAATAAATTGAACAAGTTCTTCAATGAGTATTGCTTCCATCATTTCAAAGAAATGAAAATGAACATAAATACTGCTCACTGTATTGCATCTGAGCTTCTTTGAATGCTTTTGCAATTTATTTCCGATTCTAGTAGGATTTTCTGAAGATTTTTGAGTTGCTCTTTCAGTTGACAGTTAACAGTAATTCAATCTCAATTTCAGAGGTACAATTTTATCTATTGTTTCAGGCAGATTCCTAATGAACTTGTTGACTGTGTTCAACAGATACTGTTTACTTCCATGATAGAAACTTCTATATTTAAGACTGCCTACTAAACACTGCCAGATTCACAGGAAACATTCAAGCTGAAAGAAGTCATGCTTACTTTAAATCCAGTGTGATACATTCAGTTATTATCTATTCACCCAGGACAGTTCTTGGGCATGTCTTGTGAAAATCTTCAGTGACCTCACGCTAATTTCAAAGGCATCCAATAGCCCCCACAGAACAGTACCTTCTCCTCTCCACAACCCATTTGATATACTACCTCAGGATTCAAATAAGAATCATAACTTTCCAAGCATGTAACCTTTTATCATACACTCCATTTCCAACACTGACCTGTAACAATAGCAGTATGTTCATCTCCACACGATATATGCACAGGCTTGTCATTTTTGAACCAGAACTTGCTAGGAATATCTTCCGCAAATCTGCTTTTTCCAAATGTGAAAAGAGCACCTGATTCTAAAACACAAAAAGACAATGTCAATTTTAGTGAAAACAAATTTTGCCTCATAGATTTTGAAATAGTCATTTCCTGTTAATTCAATCACACATTTTAGTTTCTCATCTCTTTCTTTTTTTAAAAAATGGCTGAATCTATTCTGTTTCACCAAGACTACTTAATTTTCAGGTTCACATTTTAGTCCTTCTGATTCTTCTTAGCCTCCATGAATTTCCCAATAGAATATGTATTGTTGCTGCTATATTGTGTTCTGCAGATACTGTATTGGGTTTGCATGGCAAGGTTTTGGTAGCAGGGGGGCTACAGGGGTGCTTCTGTGAGAAGCTGCCAGAAGGACCCACTGCTGGTGAAGGCTGAGCCCATCAGCGACAGTGGCAGCACCTCTGTGATAACATATTTAAGGGGAAAAAACTGCTGTGAAACAGCAGCTGGGAGAGAGGAGTGAGAAGATGTGAGAGGAACAACTCTGCAGACACCAAGGTCAGTGCAGAAGGAGGGGGAGGAGGTGTTTCAGGTGCCGGAGCAGAGGTTTCCCTGCAAGCCCATGGTGAAGCCCACGGTAGGCAGGCTGTCCCCCTGCAGCACATGGAGGTCCATGGTGGAGCAGATCTCCACCTGCAGCCCAGGGAGGACCCCATGCTGGAGCAGGTGGATGCGCCCAAAGGAGGCTGTGACCCCATGGGAAGCCCGGTGGAGAGGTGCCGGGCAGGCCGGCCATGAGGGGGCCGGGGTTTACCCACGTTGGAGCAGTTCATGGAGGACTGTCTCCCATGGGAGGGACCCCATGCTGGAGCAGGGGCAGAGCGTGAGGAGTCCTTTTCCTGAGGAGGAAGGAGCAGCAGAGACAACATGTGATGAACTGACCCCAACCCCCATTCCCATCCCCCTGCACTGCTCAGGGGGAGGAGGTAGAGAAAATAGTGAGTGAAGTTGAGCTGGGGAAGAAGACAGGGGTGGGGGGATGTTGTTTTAAGATTTGGTTTTATTTCTCATTACTCTACTCTGACTTCTGATTGGCAAAAAATTAAATCAATTTCCTCAAGTTGAGTCTGTTTTAGCCATGACAGTAATTGCTGAGTGATCTCCCTGTCCTTATCTTGACCCACAAGCTTTTCGTCATATTTTTCTCTCCCTGCCCAGTTGAAGAGGGGGAGTGATAGAGCGGCTTGGTGGCCACCTGGCATCCAGACAAGGTCAACCCACTACAGATACAATAATTTATTTTAAAGTACATTTACTTTATCACTACCCTCTAAGAAAAACTACTAGGTGCATAAAAGAAAGAAAAAAGAATTCTGCATAACTGCCCCCAGAAACTAAAATAAAAAGCTCACACTGAAAGCAGATCAAGACAAAGAGTTCTCACGTTTATACTTGAATTCAAACAGGTTTTCCAAATTGGATTAGAGAGAGAGACACACACACTGTAAAGAGGTGACAGGCTCCAAACTGAGCACACTTCTCACCCATCTGAGAACATTTTTAGACATGTGGTCTAAAAATGCCTCCCTAAAATCAAAACTCTTAGCCTTCAAAACATGGGTTGGCACAACTATCTTTGATTATAAGACCACGACCTAAAAAAATCAAACAAAAACAACCCGCCCAAAAAATCCAGACAACTCTTCTACCCTTGTAATCTGTCTATTTTTCTCAATTCTTCCTACTTTCCAAAGTGTCAGCACTGTTCTTTTCAAACATTAACGTTAATTATTCATTCACCTTTTGGTCAAGCATATGGCTTGACACAGAAAATATTAATTCTACAGGAAAATAAATGATCTCACAAGTTAAATAATTTGCCAAAAGCCATGCAGACACAGTGGCAAAGCACAATTAGACCTCCTATTTTAAAATGTCAAAATTTGTGCTTTAAGCATGAAATCATTCTTTGGAAAAGAAAACAAACACTGAAAAAAACAAACCTTTTCTTTGCAGACTTCCTGTTAACATGTACGATAGCACAAATACACACAGTAACATTAGGCTGCTTCTGTAAAATTGTATATAATTTGATACTAATGCTATTTAATTGAAAATAAATACACTGAGATCTTTCATTCTCATCAATACTCTGCACCCCAGCACCAAACCCCAAAGTTATCTCTTAAACTGTAAATTTGATATGTTTTGAAATGATTCTTTAATGCACAAGTTTCCCATATTTGCAAATGACGTTATTTTATGTACCATGTTCAGCAGACATGTTGTATAGAATGTATAGATTTTTAGGTACTACCTCTCAAAGTGTGTTTCGCCATTTTATTAATAACAAACCTTTGCGCAGTCAAATTTAAAGAAAGGGTTGAGTTTTTTCTTGTTTTACGTAGACACGACTACAGCCACAGATATCCTAAAAGGCATCTGGAAACATGATTTTGTTTTAAGTCTCCAGGCAGCCAGCCACGCTGCATATTTGAGCATGCTTACAGCGATGCCTTTGGCACTCGTGCCAATGTTGAGCTCTCTGGTTCGTTTCTTCTTTCATTAACATGAAAAAATACACATATTCTTAATTCAGTGTACACAAAAAGCAGACCATTTAATTCACAAATGTCCTGCACATCTCACGAATTTCACAACTGAAACCTAAGCCATCAGTTTAGAATTTACACCCTACCGATTCATAAAATGAAATCCCACAGAACATAAATGAGGTTTTTACTGTAAGGGCACCGAGTAAATGTTTAAAAATTACCCTAGGTCAAACCACAGGACCAAAACTCATTTACGAACTGAAAAAATCTGCCTGCTTAACACTGCACCACTATACCATGCCGGTGACGACAGCAAGGTTGCCCCCGTCTAATCTCTGACGTCAGCGTAACGTATTTCTCCCCAGACGCCGGAAGACACCGGCCCGAGCCGGCGGCCCGCAGCCCGGCGCCGCGCCGCGGGGTACCCGCACCCGCAGGCCGGAGGGAGCCGGGGCAGGCCGGGAAGCGCAGGCGGGGAGATCGGGGGCCGCGGCCGGCCGGGGCCGGGAAGCGGCCGCTGGGCCGCGGGTGATGGCGCCCAGTGCCGCCGTGGTGGGGGAAGCAGCCAGGGACCGCCACAGGCGGATGAGGTCCCCCCGACCCGGCCCGCCGCCCGCAGCTCCGTCCCCTCTGAGGCAGCGGCACCACTCACCGGGCACCGGCAGCTCGTCCTCCTCGGGGGGCTCGGCCATGGCAGCTGCGGCGGGCGGCCACCCCCGCGCCCCATGCACGGCGGCGCCGGGATGCCGGAAGTAAACAGAGGCCCTGCCACGGGCAACGGCCATAGAGAGCGGCGCGGCGCGGCACAGCGCGGCGCCTCCCAGCCCGCCGACGAGGCCAGCCGCCCGGAGGGGCCCGGCACGGAGCCTGGCGGGCGGGATGGGGGGGAGAGCGCCCCCTGGCGGGCTGGCGGCGGGGAGATCAGCGGGAGCCTGCTGTTCCCGTCCCGCCATCTTAAAGCTGCCCTGCGCTGCAGGCGGTCTGTCCGTGCCTCCCCATTTTCGGGGAGCACAAACCGGCCACGGCACGCCAGACGGGGCCGCGCGGGTGCTGGAGGGAGGGAAGAATCACCGCCCTTGAAGGCCCCTTGCGAGTCTCATCTCCAGCAGAGCTTTGCTTTCCTGACACCGTCCCTGTGTGCCTGGGCGTCGTTTCTGTGACCCTCCTCTGTAGCGCGTCCCTGCCTCCGGCTCCCGAAGTAGCCATCTCGCACCGGGGCTCTGCCTGGAGCTCCCTGCTTGGCCAGGCCAGGCTCCTGCTGCGTCCACTTGCTTTGCTGAGCACTTGGAGGGGCTGCCCTGGCTCACGTGGATGTACAGAACGTAACTCTGAAACTTCATCACCACTGGGATTCTGCTGTCCTAAAAGAGGAGCTTCCCATTTGATGGTCTCTCTGGTTCACCAGGATCTCCCTGTCAAGTCATTTGATCAGATGCATGAGAAGACATTCAGTCTTCCACTCAGCCAGGGACACTTAGGTGATGGCTGTTGTGCAGACCCTGCTGGAGTAGGAACAGGGGCTTGTAGCCTTTTAACCGTGTTTAATTTAGGGACTTGGTTTAGTAGTGGACTTGGCAGTGTTAGGTTAACAGTTGGACTTGATGATCTCAAAGGTCTTGTCCAACCTAAATGATTCTATGATTCTATAATGTCCAGTCCCAAACTCCCAGTGGGGCTTCCCCCCACCCCACCCCCCGAAAAAATCTATGGTCGTTTATGGATTTCTGTTTCCTTGCTGTTCCTGTGTGTTTCAGATACACCAGGTCATCCCTTGCCAAAAGAAAAAGGTCTTGCTTTCAGGATTGTGTACTGCAATAGAGGCTGCAGCTGGCAGCCTAGACAACTAATTTAAGCCTTGTTTTATGCAGAGTTTAGTTGTTAGTGCATAAGATGAGGTATCCATGTAAGTACACAACAGAGAAGGGTGGCCACATTTTTAAAAGTGACCAGAAAGTCTTTGTGATTTTTGCCCCTGTGTGAGGTGGGGATTTCATCTCTTTGAACCCCATTGTCCCTCTGATGCTTATACCCTAACTGCTTCTCCAAAGTCTGGAGTGAGGGGATATCCAGCAAAAGCTGTTAAAATAAAGCTGAACAAACATTGTTGCATAAAGTGATGTCTGAGATTATAGTCACCAGATACTGTGGGTGCCAAGAATATAAAAGGGTTATGAAGCGATTGGACAGACTTATGGGAAGAAGGTGTCAGCAACAGGGTTTTTGTTTCTATGACTGTGAGATCCTATTTGAATCTGGTAGGGAGAGATGGAAGCCACCTTGCTAAGTGGGACAAATGTATCTCTGCCAGTGAGATGGCTGACCTGGTAAGGAGGTCTTTGAAGAAGGAATGACAGGAGAAGGAAAGAGTTAGCAGCAGTCCCTGCAAGTGGCCAGATACTGAGCTCCTGGAGGCTGTTGTTGGCCACCACAGAGTGCAGGATGGACTGGAAAGGCTTATAGAGTGGACGTTTAGCTTTGGTTTTGGGTAACCACTGCATGCAGATGAAACAGAAGTCATGTCAGCAGGGGTCCAGTTATGCCATGTTGTCCCAGGTGTCCAAGCAGACATGTACCACTGGAAGATGCAGCTGTGGGCATGGCGGGGAGCAGCAGGTTGGAGAGAGCTACAGGAGAGGAGCTGCTCCCCCTCTGAGGTGCCCCAACTGCTGAAGCCTCACTCTGCAAGGGAGAGGCACCAAGGTCAGGCCCCTCCTCGAGCCAGGAGGCCGGGGAGCGGATGAGCTGTGAAAGGACATTGACCTCCCAAGGTGATTTTTTCAGGTTCGAAAGGAGGCAGCATGGGCACTATTCCTGCACCACCCCACAGCCACTTCTGCATAAATGCTTTTCTTTCCTTTCCCTACTCTGACTGCTTCTTCCCCTCAAGAAAGGAGGAGTCAAGGGTCAGTCTCCTGCCAGCTCAGTGAGGAGAGAGGCCTTATGTTCATATTAGAAGACTATAGCTACATCATTCCTTTATAGTAATCTACTTTTCTCTTACACTATGTTATTCTCTCTTCACCAGTGTGTCTACTATTGCTCCATTTTCGATACCAAGACCTGCAATATAGGAATATGCCAAACCAATTCAATCCTGATTTCAACATTGAAGCATTTTATGGTGTTGAGACAAGTGAGTTTTTCACATGGTAGCACATTGAGCCCTGGCAGCTGGTGGGCAGCTAACAGCAATGGGGGGTGGCTCCGGGGCTCTGTGCTGAGAGATGCTGCTGTCACCCCAAATGTAAGAGAAGTGCATCGCGCCAACAGCAGTTCTGACCCCCTGCCCGGTGCTGCTGCTCGCTCACAGGAGCTTATGAGGGAATTTGTCCACCTGGGAACTGGGGTTGGGCAGTGTCTGTCTAGGGGCAACCTGACAAAGGGGCACTGGCACTGACCCCTCCCTGCAGGGCTGCAGGATGAGCTTTGGCACCTTGACCACCTTTCCTTTCCCCACTGTCTTTTCTCCTGGGTACCACTAGTGACACACTCTCCCTGGGCTCGAAGGCCATGGGAGTAATCTCCCAGAGAAGGGCAACCAAGGGGGAAAACATGGCCCAGCTTTTTTCTCTATGTGCAGTTCTTCTGGCTCTTTTATTCCCAGTAATTTCCATTGGGTTTTGCTTCTCCCTGACATTTCTCCTGGCAACCACTGCGTTTTCCAAGTATCTCAGGGTTGGCTTGGCATGAGGGGTCCTGAACAAATCCTACCAAGAGCTATCGCCCTGCCTTTCATGGCAGTCTCTCTTTCTGGGGAAGTGAAACATTTTTTTTCATTGTGTTTTAATTATATCATCCTCACATTGCACCTTCAATGTATCACCATCTCTGATGGATATGCCATCACCTTGATTTACACAAGTATGCTTCTCCTTATACAGAGGAGGAAATGAGAAAGTAATGGCCATATTTCAAAACCGCCTGCAGTGCAGGTGGCATAAAATCTTATCTGATAATTATATTTGAAGGTAGAATTTTAAATGAAATCACTTTAGTATTTAGCAATTGACCAACATCAGATTATACAGAAAGCAATTTAACGCAAGGAGGTGTGTGGGCTGCAATATTTAAGTTTCTGGGCCTCACTGAGGGCTGTTTAATGCTACCATAGCACAATTGAAAACTTGATCCAAAAAAACCCCAGCAATATATATATCTTTTAATGTAGCCATTCTCCATTCCTGTCAGGGCCCTGAGGGCACAAATAAGCCTTAATGGCCCTGTCCAGCCCTACACCCATGGGCCCAGGACCCTCATTTCGGCTCAGCGCAAGGCTGTCGGTCCCTTCCCAGGCCATGCTGGGGCTGGGGGAGCCCCTGTGGCCACGGTCCTGTCCCCAAGGCAGCCACCCAGCTTGTGCTGCGCTCTGACAAATCTTCTTTTGGCTTTTTTCTGCTAGCACGTGCTTCTCTAGAAATATTTAACAGACACAGAATTGCTATGACATGCTGTTGACACAGGCATGATACGATGGGCCCACACAGAAGAGCACAAACTGCGAGTGGTGCAATGGGCCCTGTGAGAAATCTCCATCTGTAGAGTTTGACCAAGGAAAAGCTTCAGTGTCAGCCGCCTCCAGGCCCAGCCCTGGCTGGGGCAACCAAAGCAAAGGCTGGGTCTTGGTTTTCCCTCGTTTGCACGGCAGCACAGCTCGCTCTCTGCTTCATACATCTCCATTTCTGTTAAATTTATTTGCAGGACTGAGAGAAGTCTAATACGAACAGAAGATGCTGTTTAACATCAGGAACTTCTTCAGTACTGCAAAGCTAACATGGACCCGCAAGCAGCTGCTGCGACATTTTTGGTAAGCTTGTCCTTTAGTTTTGTCTGGCATTCAGTGCAATTTAGTCAGAAACCTGGAGACAAAAGGAGTTGAATCCTGTGAAGGAGTAAGTGTTCCAGAGAAAGGCACCTTTTTTCACATTTTTGGTGCCCTTTTGCTTCCTGGGGCAGCAAGCTTGGTCTTCAGGAGACCAGATGATTGTCCCTTTTAATGTCTGTGAAATGCTGTTAATTCTTTCTGCGGGATTTAGCAGCAAATTCAATAAGGAATGTTTCTTCTTGAGGTCAGTGTACATTGCAGGTACCGTCATCAATAAATGACTATCTGAATAAAGTACAGGAAATTCTTACGCATTTAGACAAGTATCATGGCCAGTACTGAGAGGGAAATTCTCTCCTTGAAGCTGCAAGGTGAATCTCTGCTTTGGTATTTTTTTGTGTCTATATACACTGGAGTCATGCAGGAGAAGCACGGTGTGGTATGATGATCAAAGTTAACCAGGTAGACCTGGCTTTGTGACCTGGCTTTGGGTTCTCCAGCCGCATAGATGCGCCTGTCCCCGTGCCTTCAGAAAAGTACCTATATGACAGTGTTCCGGTAAGCTGCTTCTCACACTTGTCACATCTCCAGAATCAAGTTAAAATTAAGGACTTGAAACTTAATTCCACATCTTACTATGCTTTCACGTCAGCGTCAATAAGAATAGCATTAACAGCGTTATGTAACAAATGGTTAGCGCTAGAGAACAACACACAAGAATTTCACATTGACGGGAATCCTAATGTGCAATATGTCATTTTTATTTATCATTTCTACATTACATCAGATGAAAAACAAATGTTTTCCAAGTTCTGTGATTTATTTGCTACAGTTTTAAAGTGGTCCTGAAACCTGGCTGATAATTTTTTTTATGGATTTTGGATTTTCACTGTTGGCAATTGGTGGGAACTTTCTCTGTTTAGTGGAGATGATAGAAAAGCAAGTTTGGAAAAAACTGCAGTAAAGCTGGTTTTCCAATAAAGTCATCCAATTTGTTAAGCTCCCCACATAATGTTGTTTATTATTTTTAAGGAGTTTTTAACCTTATAATGTTGGCATAAGCTATCACCACTGTCTATGAGCACTACAAGTTAAGCATGCTGTGGTTGATACTGCAGGATAACCTAGTATTTGTCAGTCTGTGCTAATAGACCAAAGTAATTGCTATCCCTGCTCAGAAAGGAATAAGCCAACTGCTTGACCTTGCAATTCTGCCTGTTACATTTTAACTTTGGTATGTTGTCTCATGCTCCTTGTCTGGAATTTACTTGTCCACTTCTGCCTGTCTTTCAGAGGATGTGGACAACAGGGAAGGGAGCACATTTCTTGAAGGTCATAGCAATAAAACAGAATCATCATGGGAACATGAAGGTCAGGAACAGACCTCTAGTCCAACTTTCTGCTTGTAGCCTGACAACAGCATATGAGATCAGCTATGTCTTTGCTTAGCCACGTCTTGAAAATCTCCAAGGATGGTAATTCCAAATCCTCTCTGGGTAATCAATTTTAGTTCTTCACTATCTCCCAGTGTAGAAATTAGTGGTGGATATTTCTCAGTCCACTTCTCGTTAGTGCCAAGTGGTAAAACAAGACCCATAAACAGAAGTTCCTGCTTGACAGGTTGAGATTAGATGATCTCTAACTCCCTGGAAGGAATTGTAGGCTGCAATTAGAAACTCAAGGAACAGCATCAAAGCTGTTCTGGAAGCAATGCAGTGAAGGAGAAGAATTGCATAGATTTTAAAACAGGACAAGTATTTTTTTGTTCCCCCAAACTGGATAGAGTAGCAAATCCCTGTTCTGAAAAATAAGAACAATAAAAAAGTCACAGTTATGAAACTGATTTCTTTCAGAATATACACATTGAAGTTAGAGCCAATCCCTTGAATATCAACTGAGAGCCTTGGTGTTCAAGGCTGGGTTTTAGTAGCTTACCTTGGTGGGCTGTTTTTCATGCTATGGTGGAAGATATCTGACCCATGAATGCCCAGCCTTTCTTATAATGTCAGCTATATTCTATTCTGCAGCTGTTGAATATGTAAGTACAGGAAATAATTTTGCTAGCTCTGTACCACTCACTTCACATTCCAAAATGGGGCATTTGGATGCTTCCTAACTGTTTCTAGTTTTTTTACCTCAGGTTGGAGGCAAACATGGGGACAGAAGGATAACACTTATAGCAAAATACATAACTTTATTTTAGTAATGATTGTAATGCTGTGAATATTAGTCTTTATGGTTTGGAAAAGTGCGTTGTGTGTCGTGGTTTAACCCTGGCTGGACACCAGGGGCCCACCAAAGCCGCTCTATCACTCCCCTCTAACCAGACAGAGGAGAGAAAAAGTAAATCAAAAGGGCTCGTGGGTCGAGATAAGGACAGGGAGAGATCATTTTATCAGTTACCATCATGGGCAAAACAGACTCCACTTGAAAGAAATAATTAATTTATTATCAGTCAGTCAAAATCAGAGAAGGAGAGGAGAAAAACTGCTAGATCTTAAAAACCTTTCCCCCCACCCCTCCCTTCTTTCTGGGCACAACTTCACTCCCATATTCTCTACACATTCCCCCCCAGCGGCACAGGGGGATGGGAATGGAGGTTGAGGTCAGTTCATCACACGTTGTCTCTGCCGCTTCTTCTTCCCTAGGGAGAGGACTCTTCCCCTGCTCATGCGTGGGGTCCCGCTCACGGCAGACAGTCCTCCACGAACTTCTCCAACGCGAGTCCTTCCCACGGGCTACAGTTCTGCATGAACTGCTCCAGCGTGGGTCCATAATTTCCATGGGGTGCAGTCCCTCAGGAGCAGACTGCTCCAGCATTGGGTCCCCTGCGGGGTCACAAGTTCTGCCGGCAAACCTGCTTCGGCGTGGGCTCCTCCCCCCACGGGTCCACAATGGCTTGCCAGGAACCTGATCTGGCGCAGGCTTCCCACAGGGTCACAGCCTCCTCCCTTCAGGCATCCACCCGCTCCGGTGTGGGGTCCTCCACGGGCTACAGGTGGAGATCTGCTCCACCGTGGACCTCCATGGGCTGCAGGGGCACAGCCTGCTTCCGGGGGAATCTCTGCTCCGGCACCTGGAGCACCTCCTCCCCCTCCTTCTTCACTGACCTTGGTGTCTGCAGGGCTGTTTTCTCTCGCATCCTCTCACTTCTCTTCTCTCTCCGGCTACTGAGCTGCAGACGGTTTTTTTTCCCCTTCTTAAATATGTTATCACAGAGGCGCTTCCACTGTTGCTGATTGGCTTGGCCTTGGCCAGCAGCGGACACAGGGAATACTTCTAGCAGCTTCTCACAGAAGCCACCCCTGTAGCCCCCCCACTACCAAGACCTTGCCACAGAAAACCAATACATTATTTTAAATCGTACTGCCACAAATATTTATTACTGAAGTCACACCTACAGTTTAGATTGTATTTCGTTTAAGAATCAATTTTCAGACGCTGTTAGAAAATACACGGGCAACATTACTCTAAACTTAGAAAAGAAGAAATCCATTCCTTTATCTGCATGGTGCTACAGAAAAGTCCAGCCTTCCTGCAGTGTGGGGGCCTGTGCAGAGACTGGACTCTGATGGTGTGCATTGATGGGAATCTTTGTGGTGCTTTGTGCTTAGCTTAGTGGTGGAGCCTCTGGCAGTCTGCATAATCTCTGGAGCACATTGCCTTTACACTTGACAGCATATACTGAGTTCCAGCAATATTAATCTGCAGGGCATCTACACGGGCTACTTCTTCATATATTTTCTGTGTTTCTGCTGTTATACATAATCCCTTTTCATTGTGAAAAAAGTCTTAGTAATAGCAGTGGTATAATGTGTATCTGAAGCACTTTTAAGGTGTCCAGAAGAAAAACACGCGGCATTTAAGTATCTTCAATTGAAGAAAAAATTCTGCTACATGATTTGAAAAGTCATGTAGTTTGTGCCGTGATGTCAAATGGACAGTAATAATGTGCAGTAGGGACTGCTTTCTTCCTCTAGTTTCAATTGGAGCCTATGCCACAAAATTCTACAGAAAAAGTCTTTCCCTCCAGACTTAACTATTAAATCAGCAAAATCTTTAGAAGCCATAACAGGCCTATCCACTACCAGGGCTTTTATTCATTGGAATTAACAGAAAAATGAGCAGAAATTCTATTTTTTTCCCTGAATATTCCTAGCTGTGGGCAGCAGGGCTTAGCCATTGGGAGGTGCTGTAAGTGAGCCTGGCCTCAAAGGTGAGCTAAAGGGAAGCCTGCTTGGAAAAGGGGAAGTGGTAGCTGCACTCAGTCCATTTGTTTGCACTGCTTTGGTGCATTCCATCAAATCAGTCTGAAAATGCTGCCTTTAATTAAAAAGACATGTTTAGCTTGTACCCATCCAAACCTTAGCAAGAGTACAGTGCAATCTGTGTTATGCTAAGGCGGGCTGTAAATACAGTGCCAGAGAAGGGGCTAAGCTGCCACTCTCCCTTATTAATCTTAAGCCTGGGAAACATGGGCTTGGATGTGAGTTTCATTAAGACACCTCATGTAAGCTAGAGAAAATTTGATCATGTAACTTCTGTGGGTGATTATCAGCATCCAATTTCATGTGATTCTGAAGCTGTAAATCTGCCTGGAGGCCAGAACACAGTGGATAAATACACTGCACATGCACAGAACATCTCTTGTGTGGTAGGACCAGAGAAGGACCAGAGCACATGGCTATTTTCTTGGGGTTTTTTACCCTCTTCCCCAGTGTAATCAAGAGATTTCATACACTTTTATGTAAATGCCACCATTTGTGTCAGTGGGGGTGGGACATGGCAAGTGTCTACTCATCTGCAAAGCACGAAGGAGGGGGAAAGAGCACTATGATTAGTTCCTCATATTCCATGTCCCCAAAGAGCAGCTTTGCGGTCTACGCATACACCATTTCACCAAGCCCTGAATGGCTTTATGCACTTGGCTTTGTTTGATTAAGCAGCATGCAGTCAAGCCATATGCATATCAGAAGGCAAAAGAAACTACATCTAATGTACAGTTTATAATACAATTTGAAACACTGGTATGGTGGTGATCAATATAGTGCATAGTGGAATGTTGTGTCTGTCTGACAGTATTGACTGTTTAACTAATTAACACAGTCCATCAAGCTGATCCAGCTGGGTTAAATGAGGGGAGCGGGAAGATTTCATCTACTTGCTCATTGGCTTTAGCATGAGTACAATTTAGTGTTGAATGACAGAAAGAGTATATTTTTTGTTCTTTTGACACAGGTATGGGCCACCAGCTCAAATGAATGTTCATCTGAAAGGTCGTGACCTCCTCACTCTACAGAACTACACAGCAGATGAGCTGAAGTATTTGCTGTGGATGGCCTCAGATTTGAAACAAAGGATAAAGCACAAAGGAGAGGTAAAATACTTTAACTGTCATTTAGACAACTCAGATATTGAGATAAATATTGTTCTGAAGAGTATTGGGAATGAGCCATTCAGCTGTCTTGTCCTAAACAACATCTCCTGAGCTCTTAAATACTGTAAATCATGTGCTACAAATCAAAAAGCCTCCCTGTAAAGTGTTCAGAGATATTCTTTAAATACTTCAGAGAACTTCACAAGTGAAAAGGTTAAACAGCTTTGCACAGCTAACTCCCTATTGTGGGCTAATCCCATCCATCGGGGAGGGGTGTGTGTGTGTGTGTGTGTGTGTGTACATGCAGCACTAAATGTAGGAAATGGAAGACGCTTCCCTGTGTGGGATTAAATTAGTATCAGAGTTCTCCTTAATGCTAGATCAAGTTGACTGCCAAAATGCAGTTGCTTTTTGCCCGTAGAATTACTTCTTTCCCTTTAACCTTCCCACTCCTAAGAAATTCTTCGAAGGGCAGGAGGATGAAGCTGTGGTTAAAAAACCCACCTGTGTAACTTTTCTAATGCTGAATTAAAATATAAAAGAAGTATTTCACACTGTAAAGTGTATAATGACTATAAAATTGAAATGCCTTCAATTTTCATGTTCCAGTATTTGCCTTTGATGCAAGGAAAATCTTTGGCCATGATTTTTGAGAAGAGAAGCACAAGAACGAGATTATCTGCAGAAACAGGTAGGTCTGAGCAATGGCACAGTCAGAATTTATATGAAATCTATACCATGAGTATGTACTGAAAAACAGTGCATAATTTTGTATTTAGCAATTCCTACTCAGGATAAACCTAGAGTTTAAAAGCAAAAATAGGAAAAGAATGTTAGCAAGGTTTCACCTTGCATATTAATGTCACAAGCATATCCCTTTGGTCACTGAAATTTCACCAGATCATTCCACAACATGATAGGTGAGAAATAAAGTAACAAGCAGAAGTAAGCATTACTGGTGTAAGCTCCTACTTGTATTGGCAAAATGCACATTTCCTACCATCTATTTTAGTAAGCATCACAAATTTAATTCTGTGCAAGCTCTACTAAATATTTTTCTAATGTATTATGCATTACCATTGTGACATTTCAGAGTATGTGTTTAGACTGGGAATCATACTAATGCCTTGATATAAATTAGGGAAAAAAAATTAACATGATTACCTACAGGGGAAGATAAGTTGATGGAGACTCCAGGATATTAGCCTAATAAGATCAGGCACTGGAACATTATTCTTTTAGAATACATTCCTGCAAACAGTGAAACACATACATAATCTTTATTTACATAGTAGTTGTTCTGAAGTCAATGGGACCGCTGAAATAAATCATTCATGTGCTTGCGTGTTAGCAAGGAATAACTATGAATTGGTGACTGTATTATGGGTACATTTTTACACACTAAGGAAGGAGAAGCCTGCCCTTCTCACATTTAAGTTGGCCCAGCATCTCTTAGGCTGACTTCTCCCTGGTGAAGGGACGGGAAACTTCTTGGGTATTCACATTTCTTTACAAGGTGTAAGGGAAAAGGTAAAAGTAATAGAAGGAAGAAGCAGATATGTTATCTGCAAGTCTGAAATTACCTTTGTATCCTCTGGCACACCCATTTACCTGCTGATCCTGGTCTTTATGTAGACTTCTTGTTACTTTCTGTTTTCTCCAGATAAGCAGGGCTTATGAATGGGTTTCTCTTGTGCATTCCCTCTCTGTGAAGACCACCCACCTTTTAATTCTAGAGTTTTTAGTCCAGTTTCTAGTTGCTTGCCATACTGATACATGGGCAGGCAATGACGAATTCTCTGAATCTGTTTATCCTTCATTCTTCTGTATTCAGAGGAAAGCACTATTTAGTCCTTGGCTTTTGAAGGCTTGTGGAAGGGGGAAGCTCAGGAAAGTTCAAATGAATTAACTTAAGTGTGGGAGTTAATGCACATAAATTCATCCAAGAGGGATTAAGCTCCAGTGAAATAAAACAAATTTATTTCTGAGTGAGAGCTTCCACAGGGGAGTTTAATGCAGTTTAACTTCTGTGCATTAACTTCACACCTTAAGTTAATTGGTCTTAAGTCCCCTAAGCCCAAGACTTTGTTTCAAAGGCAGACTCAATTTTTTTCTGTCCATGGAAACTCTATACATTTCAGCTGCTTTTTAATGTACATGACTTCTCCCTTGGAATTTCTAACTCAAAACAAATGTGGGGTCACGTGTTCCTTTTAGCTGCATGAGTTAATTTAATGCTAGTTTTCTAATGTCCAGTGAAAGTGCATTGGAGTGTTTATAATACACCTGAACTGTCTCAAATAGCATTTTCCATGAGTTGCACCTTTGATACGTTGAAAGAGATCACTTGCGGGACAAGGTTCTGGTAATGAGATTAATCTAAACAAACGTTCCAACTCTCAGGAACAACTAGTTGAAAACCAGTGGGTTTCATTAGAGACTTGGAAAGCACTGGTTACAAAATCTGCTCTGTGCAGTGTCTAGGAGATTGCTGCCATATACTAACACCACGGAAGTCTTTTCAGAAGTCCTGCTGTCCCTATGCCTGTATAGAACACCATTATTGAAGAATAAATAAACAGAATCACAGAATGGTTGAGGTTGGAAGGGACCTCTTGGAGCTTTTAAATAGCTCCAAGGATGGTGACTGAACAACGTCCTGGGTCAACTTCTGCCAGTGCTCAATCACCCTTTCAGTAAAACAATGTTTCCTGATGTTCAGAGAGAACCTCCTGTGTTTCAGTTTGTGACCACTGCACCACTGAAAAGCACCTGCCTCCATCCTCTTTGCACCCTCCCTTCAGGTACTGATATACGTTAGTAAGATTCCCTCTGAGCCTTCTCTTCGCTAGGCTATGCAGTCCCAGCTCTCTCAGCCTTTCCTCATAGGAGAGATGCACCATTCCCTTTGTCATCATTGTGGCCCTTTGTTGACATGGACATACTGACTCTCTCCAATATGTCCATGTCTTTCTTATACTGAGGGGCCCAGAACTGGACACTCCAGGTGTGGCCTCACCAGTTCTGAATAAAGGGGAAGGATCACCTTGCTCCACCTGCTGGCAATACTTTGTCTAGTGCAGCCCAGGATACTATTCGCCACCTTGGCTGAAGAGGCACATTTCTGGCTCATGTTCAACTCTGTGTCCAACAGGACACACAAGTCCTTTTCTGCCAAGCTGCTTCCTAGCTGGGTGGCCCCCAGCATGTACTGGTGCATGAGGTTGTTCTTCCTCAGGCGCAGGACTTTGCACTTCTTGCTGAACTTCATGGGGTTCCTGTCAGCCCATTTTTCCAGCCTGTCAAGGTCCTTCTGGGTGGCAACATAATCCTCTGGTGTATCAGCCACTCCTCCCAGTTTTGTGTCATCAGCAAACTTGCAGAGAGCACACTGCCCCCATCATCCAGATCATTAATGAAAATGTTAAACAGGACAGGATCCAATATTCACCCCTGGGGTACACCACTAGTCACTGGCCTCCAACTAGACTTTGTGCCACTGATCACCACCCTTTGGGCCCAGCCATTCAGTCAATTTTCAACCCACTTCACTGTTCATCCAGCTCATACATCAACAGCTTGTCTATGAAGTTCTTATGGGAGACAGGGCCATAATAAAGTCCCGGTAGACAACACCCACTGCTCTCCCCTCATCTACCAGGCCAGTCATTTCATCATCGTTTATCAAGTTGGTCAAGCATGACTTCCCCTCAGTGAAGCCATGCTGACTACTCCTGATGATTTTGTTGTCCTTAATGTGCCTGGAAATGGTGTCCAGGATTAACTGCTCCATCACCTTCCCAGTGATTGAGGTGAGGCTGACCGGCTTGTAATTCTCTGGGTCCTCTTTCTTGCCTTTCTTGAAGATAGGGGTGGCATTTGCTTCCCTTCCGTCTTTGAGCACTTCTCCCAGTTGCCAAGATCGATCAAAGATTATCAAAACAATAATTTATAGTGTATTGTAAGAGAACAGTTGACGTTTGTGGCTTTTCCAACATACTATGCCTCGAAACTGTTTTATTCTGATGACATTGCAGCTGTACTGAATAATGTACAGCTCCTTGTGGTATAATTCATTGGTCCTTTACTCTCTTGAACAAATATGATCTTGTCCTAACACGTATTTCTGAAACCCATATTATTTTACCATTTCTAAGAGTAGTCGTATTGTAAGTTTAATGAAGAACTACAAGTAGCTTCCATAGGGTATTGGCAAAGTAAATCCAGTTTTGTGGAGCCTACTAGATTTATTGCTGTCACTGGCTATTATATTGGAAAATGTGACATCTCTGCTATTATACTGGAAAATGTCATTTGTTTGCAGCCAGAATCCCATACCCATTCTGTATGAAATCTTGTGTACTTTTTGAAAACAAAGATATTCCACATGGTCATATATTATTTGTAAAATAAACATCCTCAGGCATGGCATAAAGGTGAATGCCCTGGTTTTGTTATAACTTTTCTGTAAAATGTTCTGATTGTCACTGATACTCTTAAAATATACAGCTGCAGTTACATTTTAGTAAACAAATTATAAATAAATCCAACCATTTCACAGACGCTGAATGCAGACAATATGTCACAAGGTAGAAATGGAGAGGGAACAATGCAGGCAGAAAAGCTCTGTATACCTTTTTACATTGTGCACTGGAATATACAAGGTCTTAATAGCTTTACAGAGGTTCACTGTCACTGGCTTTAGTGGAATTACTCCCAACTCACTCCTTTTACACAGCAGGGTGAGAGGAACATGATGTCCATGCCTGAAGACTACTACATACAGTCACAGAAATAATTGCATCACTTTGTACATTCTGATGTAGTGGGGATAGTGTTACATGGCAGGAATACAGGGTCTGGGTTTTGTTGGAATGGCTAGTATTATTTAGCTTGGCCACATTACAGAGGGAGCAAGAGTACTCTTTTAGTTTACTCTCCATTTAGAGGGGTAGCTTTAAAAAACTGCTTATTGGGTTTTAGTTTTCTACTTTAGGAATATTCCTGTAATTGCTGCCTAGAAGAGTTCTTTGTTGTCAGTCTAAACTGAAAAATGCTTTCTAGATTGTAAGTCCTGGCAGGCAGCGAGGAAACTAACAAATGCAAATCCAGATGTCTTCAAATATAAAAAGGATCCCATGGAGGTGGTCAAGTCCCCATCCGTGGAGGTATTTAAAAGAAGGGTAAATGAGGTGCTTAGGGAAATGGTTTAGTGGTGGGATGGCAGGGTAAGGTTAACAGTTGGACTTGATGATCTTAAAGGTCTTTTCCAACCTAAATGATTCTATGATTCTAAGATGGCTGTGTATGTCTCCTGGTGATGGCAGGGCAGCCCCACAACTGTGTATCCAACATGTGAACTAGAGGATTTACTTTGGCCCACTTACCCAAAGTAGCAGGGACAGGCTGGAATGGAGATTTAACACGTGTCTGTACAACCATCAGCACTCATGTCCTATGTGAAAGAGTTTGCATAAGTGGGCTCAATAATGTGCCACAGCCTGAGGTATAAAACTGTCCATTTTTGAAAACTAACAGTAGTGAGAAGTGTGGACATGAGATAATAATCTATCCTGGCTCTGCAGAATGAACATTTAATTGTTGAAAATACCAAGATTAATATAAACACTTAGCATGTGGCTTTAGATATGACCAGCTTGTGACAACAAAGAGAATTAGATCTTCCAGTTTAACACAGCACTCCAGCATGTGCTTATTTGCTGAGTTGGTGCCCACGTATCTTCAAAAGTCATCATTTTTTTCTTTCTACTAGTAGTCCAGATGAAAGAATCTGAAGCAAAGATTCTTTCTCTGCAGCTATATACAAAGCTAGGGCACAGAGCTCCTGTATTTCCAGATGGAAAGTTTTGGATGGAAATATGTTTCCAGGCCTTGCACAGATGGTCAGTTCACGAGCAGAAAGCCTAACACGTTAGGACTCTGCTGTGTACACAGACTCCAGGTGGTAGCTCCAACCGGGCTGCCTGACTTCTTACAATTCTGAATAAATGGCCAGATTCCTCTTTTTCTACCTGGGCATCTTTTATAGAAAACATGTTCATGGGAGCCTGCCTGGACTGTGAAACATCTACCAAAGTGTATACATTTAGAAGCCTAAAACGCAGAGCTGTTGTAGTGCGTGGAACTTGTGGGGATAAATCATTGACATAATTGTATATATCTGTGAAAAAAAACATAAGAAGCTGGACAGGAAAAGTTACTACAAATGACATTTCATACTTGAGGTCTTGACTTAAAAACTTGCATTGAATAGATAGGATGCAATGTCTAGGCAACAGTTTGCATACAGGTTTCCATAAATACAGTGTTTGTGTCTGAGCTGCAGAGAGGAGGTGAAAATATTTGAGGAAACCTAAATATTTTTCCTACCTTAATACAAAAATGCTTCTGAATAACCAAGGAAGGAGGGCAAAGCAGTCAGCAAATGTATAGTGGTTTTCTAACAGGAAAAAGTAATAGTAGAATAACTGATGCTTCATTCTTAAAAATTTGTTGTGTCTGACTCTAATCTTTTTGAGTTTTGAGGCAATCCTTAATGATGACAAATGGAAAATAAAACCAGGCCCATTCAATAAAATTACTATACACTGGCTGGACAGAGCAGGGATTTGCCCTGGTGGGGTCTGGAGCATCATTATTTTTAATTTGACTTTTAAGGAGATTGAGGCAGTCAAAAGGCGATGATTTTCCAGTATTATTTTTATCTGTTGCATTTTAAAGTCTAGAGACTGGCTGAACTGGTGCAAAGTGGAAGACCTCACCTCAACCCTGCTGCCCTCATGGGGTGGGATAAGGGCTGCTCTGTGTTAGGGGCCCCGTTGTGGGGCCCAGGCCTGCTGCCTGAATCTAGTTGCTTGGTTTTATCTGTGAAAGGTTTCAGTATTCACTCCTGGTTTAATCCTTTTTTGATGAGTAGCTGTGGAATCAAGTTTTTAATCTTTGACAGGCCTGTACAAACATCATGTTGAAGCTGCAGTCCTGGCGGTGTCTGCAGTGCCATCTAATGTCTACAACCAGACCAAGCAGCTTTTAACCTTTTTTTTTCCTTTTTTTTTTTTACTTTCCTCTTTTTTTTTTCTCTTTTTTTTTTTTAACACCACGAAATTTGTTAGCATCTCCAAGAGATCACAATTTGGTAGAGAAGTGGGGTCTCTGTTCTTCTGTGCTGTATGCAGCCTTTCTCTTCCTGGCAATAAAAATAAGATGGGCTTCCTTCTAGATTTTTATCACAGTAAAAAGCTTACTCCCCTGCAATGTTGTCTTGACAAGGTCCACACTGAGATTCTCTGGAAATTTCCTCCATCATGGATATTTGTGACAGGGCAAGATCTCCCTGACAATTTCTCTACTACAAGGGAGTTGTTCTTATGCAGAAAGTTTTCACCAGTGCACAGAAAATGCCTTGCAGGGCTACCTACATCCCAGTTCAAATCCTGCACTTTGTATGTCCCAGTTGTAGGACCCTGCGTCCTGTGCTAGGCTTATGCTAAATCATTTGTGGCTGTTCATAAAACAGCTCCCCTCGGGCTCCATCCTCCCAATATGGGGCCACGATGGACTTTACACTGAGGTTCAGTGGAGGGAGGGTTTAAGCTTAAACTAGGCAAAGGCAGGGAGACTCAAGAGTTGGTGAAAAAAGAGCTATTTTCCTTCCTGTCTGTGTCAGCTGGTTGCTTGTGCTAGCTTTCTAGTGGTGGTGCAACAGAAATAAGGCAGGACAGAACCTGAGAGTTGCCCTTAGCATGTAATTTGTCTTTATCCAAAATACCCTCCAGACACCTTTTAAGTTTCCCAAAGTGTTCTACATTCTTAAATGATGCTTAGGTCTTCCCATGGCTTCCTGTTCAGGAATGGATTTAATTCTTCAGACCTAATCCATCCAGTTCCTTGTCTCACTCTGTAAATTCCTAACCATTGCAGGGTAGAGGGACACTGTCACGTTGTAATTTTTAAGGCACTTGGTCATTTGTGACCAAGATCAAGTCTGTTATAGTGTATGGGGAGACTTAGGGTTTTCTATCTGAATGAATATACTTGAAGCTTCTTGCAAGAATGTGGAATTACACCTAGTGACTCAGATGGCCCTTCTAGGATGCTAAGTCCCTTGAAGTAGAAATTCAGCATGATGAATGGATTACCAAGCTCTTAACAGGAAGCCACAGTGATGCTTTTGGCAATATGTAGCCTTGCAGCTTGAGTGATTGTTCTATGAACACAGATCAGAACTCATGCCTAAGGATTTCAGCAAAGCATCACATTTGAGTGGTTTTATTCCAAAATACATTTATTTGTGTCTTGTGTGTCAGACTTTTTAAGTGCTTGAAACATTTGGATGCCCTGCTGAGTTTCACTTTTATTGCTGCAAATACCTTTTACATGAAGAAGATTTTGAATCTGGTCTGTAAATACGAGGTGTTTGTGTTTGATTTCTTTTTTATTTGTCCTCACTTCAGGATTTGCTCTCCTTGGAGGACATCCTTCCTTCCTTACAACACAAGACATACATCTGGGCACTAATGAGAGTCTTACAGATACAGCAAGGTTGGTAAAATGTCACTTGGCTGATCACTCTGTATTTGGTAGTTGATTAGGCTGAAACCTGTCTCACAGAATTTTGGAAGCTAATAAATTCTTTCTGGAAAATGTCAGAAGGCACTCCAGTTTTCTTAAATATTTACAGAGCAGCTCACAGAATCTGTAGTTCAGTACACCATCATTCCATCCACTCTAGCTTTCTAAAATGTCCCACAATGAGAAATATTTTTATCAAATTTGGCTTATAGAGTGTTAATGAGAGAGACAGTCACACAAATGGAAACATTTTATGAACCTCAGTAGTACAGCTCCACTGATGACAGCACATATATTCAAACGAGGCTAGAACCTAGTGGTTCTGTTGCTCCTCATGGAGCTAGAATTACAGCTGACTGGCAAATCAAAAATCTAAATCAAAAATCAAAGACTATCCTAGTTGGGCCAGCTGCTGGTGAGCCTTAGCCCATCTGCAGTGACAGGATGGCACTGAAGGCCACTCTGATACCCCTATTTCAGCAGCACCAAACTTGACCAACACTTTGCAGACAGTTTCTGATTTCATGTGCCCTCCTCCACAGCTGTACCCACTGTCAGGACTGCTGTGGAGGCTGGCTATGGCATTGTTCTGTTACTGGCAACCTTCGAAAACCTTAATCTTGCCCAGTCCCACACGCATGCAGGGATGGGTAGCTAGCAGCCTATCCCCATTGCCATAGCAGGGAAGAACTCAGCTCAATGTTTTTCTCCAGTGGATTCCCTCCAAGGTTACAGAAAGTAGGTAGAACATGAGGTTATCTTTTTCAGGTGCTCTTGCTGTTTTTCATAGCACTCCATGTATTAAAGACTCATCCAGCCTCAGTATTTTGCTGCAGCCCTTTTGCAGCCTGAGGTCGATTCAGTCAGGCTCTGCTGTTGGAAGGTTAGTAGTGTCTGAAAGGTCCTTTTTGTTCTGGCAAAAGATATGCAGTGTCAAGCTCATCAGGCTCAATTCAAAATATGCAATCAGCCAGCTGAGCTTCCCTTGCCTCTGCTGTATACTACAGTTTTCACAGTCAGTGGGAGAGATTGAGAACTATGTTTCTGTTCTCTCTGTGATGAAATCCAAGGAAAATGTAAGAGAAAGACCAAACATGAACATTTTAAGTTTTCCTTTCTTTAACTACTGAAGTGGAAGACATATGGGTATTGATAGCACAAAGTAAAAATTTCAGTCTCTTGAGGCTTGAAAGTACTCAGCTCTCACTCCCTGCTAGATACATAACTCTGCCAGTATCAAAGTAAGCTGCAAGGATAGTGTTTGGATGTTTCAATAAAAGTGTGTCCCACTGCCTTGCTATAGTAACTATGAGTTTGAAAGATTCAAAAATCATGTAAACTTGTGGGCCTACAATGGGAACAGATTAATCTGAGACTTAACAGTCAAGTCTGAGGTACATTAGGCCACTGTGGCCAGCGGCCACTGTGGCCAGTTCAGCAGAGCTCATATACTGCCGTGGGATTCAAATACATCCCCTCAAAAGAAGTTCTTCATGCATTAAGGGACATAGCCCCAGTTTAAGCAGAACAGCTTTAGCTTCATCAAAGTGTGCCATTCAAATGCTTCAGAGCACATGCATCCCTGCTTCCAACTCGATTGGGATGAGAGATGGAGGATTTTCCAAGTCAAACTTACATAGCTTACTATGTCTTATTAAAGGTGAATGGGAAACATCAAAGGTAAATCCCCCACACTGGTGTAAATAAGCATTAGTATTCTCCAAGCACCTTCCATTCTCACTGGAGCATTGTAAGCAGAGGGCCTCTCAGCAGAGAAGGGGGAGGAAGAGAGGACACTGACAGAGAGCACACCAGGCTGGAAAGACGAAGATCAGCTTAGAGGAACTGAAATTGAGAAGAGGTGGGACTTACCAGAGCAGTGGTGAATGAATGAAAAAGTGCAGAGGTGTCACATTTGGGAAGGAGTGGCTTCAGTCTCCGAGACAAAATGATGTGGAAGGATTGCAGTGCCACCAAAGGTGGCAGGTGAAGCCAAAGGAAGGGATGATTTACCAGGGGCAATGTGAGATCACACTGTGGCACCTGTGAATGGGAAGGGAAGGACAAATAGTGAGACTCTTCAGAGCAACATGTCAGGGTGCCAACGTGGGCTGGTGGCTTCCTGGGGACTAGGGAGGCTCGGGTACCAGGGGCTCCCCCTGGCTCAGGCAGGGCAGGGCCTGTTCAGCCGGCACCCATCCCACTGCCCCCGACTGGGGAGCAGGGCAGCCGGGAGGCAACCGGGGGCAGTTGCAGCCACAACCCAGGGCATTGGGCACCTCTGGGGGGATGGGAGTGGGCCAAGGCCAGGCTGGGACATTAGCCTGCAGGTGGGGGTCCAGGTCAGTATCAGCATGGGCATGGTTACAAAGCAGCAAGAGATGTGACTCCCAAGAGAAGGGGGTTGTCCCTGGTGGAGCCTCCTTGCAGTGCTGTCTGGGAGCCTCAGCCCCCTGACATCAGAGTGATGAGGGGGAGTCCTCAGCTGCACTACTGCAAAGTTGGCTCTGAGCCCCAGCAGCCAAACCTCCAGGAAGGGCCTTTACACAGTGCTCTCCTGCAATAACCTCTCCAAGCACCATCCCACCAGATGTGCAGGACTGTCATCCGGAGGCTCTCTGTCATTCGGATGCCAACCCTGCAGCAAATCTGGGTGTGTTCTGATACGCAAATGGGCATGCTTTCTCAAGGCCAGTTTTCATTTCTTCTTCCCAAATGGGACAATAAAGGACCATTAAATCTTCGGTTCGCAGTCTCTTGACCTTTGTTTGCACAAGCAAAAGGGAAAAAGAAAGACAGTAAGCTACAAGAATAAGGCAAAAAGTAGAAGCAAGCAAGTCTTCCAGCCACTCTGGAGGAGTCCCCATTCTGTTGAGAAACCTCCCTCAATACCCACTTTCCCATGCAAGCCTTCAGCCCCCCTTTTCTCTGTCATTGTTTGCTTTTCCAGATCAAGTCCCTATTTATGCCCCTGACTTGGGGATTTTGCTCCTCTGCTGAGTCACAGCACTTACCTGCAACAGTGGAGTGAGGGCTTTCCCAAGTCCTTACAGAGCCCCATGTGCTCTGCTTCACCCCTGCTCTCATTAACAGAATTATTATTGACTTTGCATAATCACGACTGAGCAGTTTACCCAAACGAACAACCTGAGTGTTAATTCCTTGGCATTTCTTGTGAATGAAGGATAACATGCCAAACTCATTCAGTTAATGTAAGAATAGAAAAAGAATGCCTGCAGTAGACCCAGAGGGTATTTCAAATATTTACAGCCGCGTGTCCAGGGCTCTGAAGGCCTTAGAAGTACTTGAGATCAAGACTTAAAGCAAAAGGGGTACAGATCTATAAAAGTCCCCAGTTTTTACTAGAATTGCTGCAGGTAAGGGTTGAAAGCATTTCTGCTGCAAAAATATTTTTAGTGACTTATTACCTGCTCATAATACCGTTCTTCCATGCTTCACAAGACATCTACATTTACGCTGACACTGTAGCAAAAAGTTACCACCCCCTAAGGAGCTCTAAGCCTTTCGGTGCTGTTTAGCATGTCTGATATATTCCGTGAAATGGAATATAACTACTGTATCTGTATTTTCCACTGTAGACAGTTCCATTGTGCACCACTATAGCTCAGTGGCCATAAGGTTCAGTGACAGCACTGAAGGGCTCATAGGATGATTTTACCAGTCCACTTGGCATTATTAGGGGATGAATCTCTGCATCTATGGGGTATGGGTTTACTTCTCGCTGCTTACTGAGAACACGTCCACCATATGCCCGTGTAAGACCATGAATGACAATGAAGTAGTCTTGTCAGAAACATAAACCTTTTGAATGGATACATACTTTCAAAATAAAACCAAAACTACCTTGGATAGCAATATTCTACTCAAGATATATGCAAATACCCCATTTTCAAATTCGGAGATCAGCCACACCGAAAGGGCATACTTCTATTTGTATTAATTTTGGATTCCTCAGAGGATACACTTGAGTAAAAATGTCCAGCTTTTCTCTGTAGAAATAAAAGTTATTCTGAAGAGAGAGGTATGCAGCATTCCAGTACACTCGTATATTTCCAGGCTCTGGGATTTTGAAGTTTATAGGCTCACAATCTTGCAAAAAGAATGAAAAGAGAAAAAGACCTTGTAGTTGGTGATAACACAGGAACCTTAAATGAAAAGTCACCTGATGAGTCTGTGCTTACTCTCCCTCGCCTTCCAAAACTTCATCTTTACTAAAGACTCTTATCTAGCCGGGTCTGTGCAACCCCAGCCTTACATGGTTTCCTTTAAACGAATTTGATTACAGGAGACTCCATCTCCTCAGATGAGGTTTGGGTTTTTGGGGTTTGTTTGTTTGTTTGTTTTTCTGATTTGGTTTTGATTTCATGAAGAATAAACCCAGTTTCCGCCTGGGTTTCCTACTATACGATACAACATCTAGAAATGCCAGCAGAAGAACTGTCTGATGTCTTGCTGGTAAGTGCCTAATAATTCTAGTATCTACTTTTAACTGATTAAGGAAGAAAATCCATCAGTTTTCACTAGTTAGTAATTGATTATGACTGAATTTCCTTTGATTGCATACCCTGTAAAGGAACCATCTTCTTGAAATTCTTTATCAGTCATATTGAGTAGGAATCAGCTGTCCTGACATCCTAAAAAAGAAGTCTTAAGAAAAATGGGCAATTTCCCAGTGTGATTGCCTCTTTTCCTTGGCTGGTGGGACTGGTTATGTCTTGTTTAGCGTGGGAACCTGTTAGATGGCTAACAAAAGGGACCATGCGTCCCATCCCTGGTGACTAGCTCAGAACAGAACAGGTTTTCCACAGTCACATGCTTCAAGCTAGAATAAACACACACAGAGAAAAAGAAGCTCCTGAGCTAAAAAGAAACAGTGGCACAAACAGCAACTGTGCCAATACCTTGCAATCAATAAATACCCCATTCAGTTCCTCCTTTTAACTTGTAGCTGCTATCGGCAGTCTTTCCTTCAGAGCAAGCTCTACAGGGAATCTTGTAACATTTTGTAAGATTTTTGCTTGTGTGAGGAATGTCTGGTGTCAGTAGAAAATATTTGTGACTGAGCTCATCAGGAGATTTGTCTGTGCAAAGGCCAAGGCATTAACAGCTGTATTTCCACAAGAGGAGATAACAGAATTCTTCATGGCTAACTAAGAAGGTAGATGCTGCAAGGGTTTTTCATACTCCTCTCTTTAGTCTCTTCCTTGTTTTGTTTTAAGGTCCTATTAGAGATAACATGAAAACACACAAAATGCTGCTTCAAAGTCATGCTTCAGGGCCTGATTAAACCACAGAAAGGCAGAGAAAAGCAGAGCTCCAATCCATGTTGAATTTATGTAAAGAATTCAGAGCAAATTGAGTATACCATACTAATCCACTATGCTGATCTCTGAGTCTTTTCACACTTTGGCAAATGAGGCTAGGGCCAGAGTGGCACAGTGACTCCTGCACGCCCTTATCCATATACCAAGTTTCAAATTTGGGCATTACTTTAACACTGATACCATGTGTGTCAATACGCAGGTGTGTAGGTAGGAGAAAGAACAGGCTGGTGGTGTTGGCCTCCTGTTTCTGTGTTCATTAAGATCAGTAAATGGTTGTGGTAATCTAAGACATATATGTATTCCTAATCCTCACAAAGTTCAGGCTACTGTACAGAGACACTAATATTCGGTCAATGCTACATTTGCTCTTTGCTGAAAGACTCAAGTAATCTTATGCCTTATCTCTCCTGAAGTTATCAAATTCTTCAAATGTTAGTGTCACACAATCTCTTACCTTAGTTCAGGTAACATTTATTGATGTTACATCTGTAGCTACAATCAAACACTGAAGAGAAAAAAACATAAAATACAGCAGCAGTTTTCGTTTACTTACTATAGTTTGTTAATAAGTAAAACTGCTTACTTATTAGCAGCTTGTTAAATGTCTGCATTTAAGTGTGTTATGCAGGCATGATAAATTATTCAGATAGCTGAAAAATTTTGATTCATTACCACTTCTCATTAATATTTATGTGCTGCATGCTGAAGAGCACAACAGGGATATATTTATTATGTTTGACTTGGGTATTTTCTGCCATCCTCTAGAGTGCTGTCCAGCATGACAAATGCAATCTTGGCTCGAGTATATAAGCATAATGATCTGGACCTAATGACGAAAGAAGCCACAATCCCAATAATCAATGGATTGTCCGATTTATACCATCCTCTCCAGATTTTGGCTGATTACCTAACTCTTCAGGTAACAATATAACGTTAATAACATTTTTTTTTTTGCCAAGTCTTGGTCTTGGTAACTATTTGGGGAAGTCAGGTTCAAACCCATTTATTCCTAGGTTTTTCTAAGTGGTAATTACATGGCACTTGTTATTTAAAGAGATCTTCATCCAGCAATATAATTAAGGACCTGTTAAATTTAAAACAATTACCTAATCCTATCAGCTGTAGTGGGACTGAAGTTAAGCGTAAAATTAAGTACTTCATTGGAATTAGGCTGCAATTAAAAGAATGTGCAGGGGGCTTTACATACTAAGATAAAGGTGAAATGTTGGCTCATCCGAAGCCCATAGAAGTTTTTCCACTGACTTAAAAAAAATCAGTAGTTCACTCTCGATTCCACCCTAACCTGTGAACAGTTTAAAAGGAATCACTATCCATATGTTAGGAAATTGGTTGAACAAATTCGTTCTGAAAAGCCATTTAATGCTACCAGTGCAAACGCCTAGTGTTCAGGCACTTAAACCTATTTAAACTTTGCTCACATCAAAGAATAGTTAAAAAAGATCATATTTTATAGCTTAATCTAATTAAATAGTTGATTTGACAGCAGGATAATGTTTTACACATAGAATACCAGATGTTTATTTGTGAACAGAAGGGCTATGCTGTTTTACAATCAATTGAGGAACTGGCTTATAAAAAAGATTATTATACTGCAGTGTTGGTTGACAGATACGATGAAGTCCTCTGACCTTGTTTACTTTCTGAATGTATAAAAATCGCACTGCTTGAAAAAGGGAGGGCAGAATAATTTCCTCATTCATTCAGCTGTGTTTCTCAGCTGTCAAAGACTTTGCTATGGGACATTCAGTATGCAGAAAAGATCTAGTGAGAGTAATATTAAATTATTCATACCTTAAACTTGAAATACTAAAAGACTCAAATGTTTAGTGAAAATTACTTTTTCCTTACTTTGATTAGTATTTTTTGTAAAATTTTCAACAGTAGAAGTGAAGAGACCAGCAAAAATCGGTGAACTTGAGACTAAAATGCTTCACATACCTTAGGGTAAGGTACATTTGTAAGATCACATTAAGCCAGCCTCAGTGAACTGTGTGAACTACGTAAGACTGTAAGCTGTAATGAGAACGTCATCAATCATTAAAAGTCATAATTTCATTTAAACACTGTGTGCAACTGTAAACCAGGTGAATCTTACGGTTGGCTTTGCAGGGTGTTCTGCCTTGCAAACACCTTAGTTATTAGCATTTTATCACTTGTGAATAACAGGCTTCAGGAATGTGTGACTCATAGTCTACACTACTGTTGATTTCTCTGTCCCTAAACCTGGTTTTATCCAGGCCACTGGCTATGGCACCAAAGTTCAGAGTGCTGTACTCCATCTCCAGTCAATGAAGAGAGGCCACTGAGCATCTCAGTCACCCTCTAGAGATGCATCTCTTTCTCCACGGATCTTGGGGAGAAACCTGTGGAGTACATGCCCTCTTGATCATCCTCTACTCCTCCTCCATTCTGTCCTAGTATAGGGCAGCCATGGTAGAAGCTCCAGGTGAACATGAACCCACAGGCTGGACTTTTCCTTGGCTTGAATACCTAGGGCAGCAGCAACAGCAGGTGGGTGCCCTTGTTGCATCAAGCACTGGGGAGGACGTCTTTGGAAAGAGCGTACCTGCCCATTTTACATGATGAGGAAACAGGACCATAACAGTTGGTGCTGAAACAAAAGGAACATTTGTCATGAAGAGGTATCATGACAAAGTGAGCACTTACAGAGATCTCAAGGAATGGCTCAGCTTTTGGACAGCCATGGAAGCTTTTTAAAATTTGCAGCACTTTCCCGTTTCCTCCAACTGTGTCCATCTCTCCCCCACTCTTTCCAGCATGTTCCTTAGCCCAGAGTTTGTCAGGAGGTCTTTAGAGGGCAGCTGGGTGCCAAGGGCGTGCTGCACCACTGGATACTGATCCACTTTCCATTCCTGCTTTCTTACCCAGGAGGGAAGGGGGAAGTGGGAGGGGGGGCAGCTCTCAGCAGGGCACTGTGGGGTGCTGGCACTGCCTGCTCTTTCCCTTTCTGACCTGCCCATCTGCTGCCTTTTTTCCTCTCTGCACTGTACACTGAGGTGGAAAAGACTGGTCTTACAGCCAGTAGTGTGTAATAAAATGGCACTTTAAACATGTAATGAACTTTACCAGGTCACAGAAGTAGTGTAAGCCACAGGGTTTAGTTGTTACTTACCACAATCAAATGTCTCATGGGATTTTTGGCAAGGTAAAAAGATGTTATCTGAGTACTGCCTGCAAGAAGATTAATGTAGGGATGTTGAATAGTACCACTGATTCTTTAAATGAGTTGAAAGTTCATATATAACATTTGGACTGCTTTCCTGCAATGCAAAGGCAATTTATTTGATACATACATACATGCAAACTACAACAGTGGCACAGGCTGCTAGCCTTATGTTTAAATGTAGCTACAGATTTTGTGCAGCTTATTTCTCTTTAAAAATGTCTCTTCCTTATATCTCTAAATATTTTCCTGCCTGGATCTGCTCCTCACTGCTGTCAGTACATACCCAAAATGTACTTTTTTTTTTCCTCTTCTTTTTTCTCCTGCTGCATTTGCCAGTGGAGCACTACGTGCACCCTGGCCCTCTTTATGCTTAGCACATCTTTATTCTTCCATTTTCTAAATCCTATTAATTTTGTCATGTGCCTTCTTGAATCCTCTTCGAGCACTTTCTCTTCAGTCTGAAACTGCCTAATTTCCTGGCTTGTTTTGTCAGAATGTCTTCTTTCTTATGGCTTCTGATTCCCTTTTCACAGGTGCATTTTAGTGTGGTTATTTTAGTATAGTCTGCTGCATTCCCCAAACAATGCAACTGGATTATTTTCAGGGCTGTCAGTTCTTGTTCTGTATTCAGGGTGTTCTTGTCAGATCACAAAGTGTGCTCCTGTCATGAATACTGGGGTGAGATTCTTCAGGTTCAACATCCCCTTGCCCAGTGCCTGCTTCCTGAGCAACCTGGAGCCCCTCACACATTTGACACCTAAGCTGGCTCTGCCCTTTTAATACTGTGGTCAGGATTAATATTCTCTATTATGCCAAGAGGGATGTTTTCTTAGCATAAATGCTACCCTCTTTCTTAAAAGTTGTGTTGAGCTATTGAGTTATAACCCGCCAGAAATGGCTGTAAACATTATGCAACCTGATTTTGAGGGTTTGGGAATTTGGCCTTTAAAGACTATGAGTTTGTGTGCTGGTACTGTGCACACGCAGAGCCACTTTACTTCTCTGCCTGTGCTGAAGGCACGTAACAGCTACTCGCTGAGTCCACCCGGTGCCTCTCAGTCTCCTGGGCAGAGGCTGTGGCTCACAACTTCTGCTCTGCCAAGTTTGGCTGGAGGGCAGCATCACACAGTTTGTATTCCAGGGAGGAACCGGCTATTGACATTGATTCAATCGATATTAATGTCACTGGCCAAATCAGCTAACTTGTAGCTGACCGCAGGATGGCCAGACTGGTAATTAGAGTGGGTCCATATGCCACTAGCTTTTTATGTCACTGGTCTGAAGGGAATTTTCTTTTTCAGAAAGAAATGGTTGGCATAAGAAATACATCAGTGATTGCTTTTCAAATAATGTAACATTACAGTGTCGCCCAGCTTGAAGAAAGCTGCTATATATTCTCAACTTCTCCTCTACGTGTGACCCAAAGAGCTCAAATTCATCACTACCACCATCAGCCTCATCATTATTCCAACAATTAGAAATCCCAACTAAGATCTGGACTGGTCCTCTAGAATATGCTGCTTCAATAACCGTAACAAAAAGCAATGTGGGAATAGGAAAGATAACTGGCCCAGCATCTGCCTTCAGCTCAGTCTGAGAGCTGGTAGATCCAAGGTTGCCCAGTTTCTCATTAACTGGATTGCAATGTCTCCCAAAGGGCTAAAGCTTTGACTAGTCTCTTGCTTTCCAGTTTAAATTTTGACAGATTATTGATTCATTATTCAAAAGCTTGTTTTAATTGAAGGCTGTTGTGACTGTTCTGGTCAAACATTTCAGAAGTAATCTATAATGGTGTCAGAGTTTCAGCCTAGCTGGAAGCAAGTCTAGGCAGAGGCAGCCACGAATGCCCCTAATTAGTTAAACCAGTCTTCTCTAAACATACAACAGTGCTAAATCACTGAGCATGCTTATTTTTTCCCAGGCTTTGGTACACAGATACACTGCAACCATGGATAAGAACAGAATGGAGCATTGTAAAAGCAGCATGAGGATGAGAAAGTTGACTGTAAATTTGACATTAATTATTTAGCAGGGATTTTTCATGAGACCAGCAAAGCCAAGTTTTGTGGCACTACAGCAGCAATCACTAGTTTGCCAGAGAGGCATTCATAAAGGAGAAGGGCTCCAGACTTTCTAAATATGGGTTGGTGGTTTTTTTTGTATGGCTTTATTTGGAAGTTCCAAATGTAAAGAGAAACTGCAAACACCCAAGCAGGTAAAAAGCCTATGTTAATATAACAGAGTTTGGAAAAACTGGGGAGGGATGTAAGGGGAAAAATATCTTCAGAGGCTCGGGTGCTCAGCATGTATTATAAAGGTTCTGGTTTAACCTAGAGTGTTACCTTCATGGCAAAACACTTTTAGCAGGATTTTCTCTGTGCAGTTGTGTAAGCATATACTATAAAACAGGGGGAAAAAAAAGCGTGTCTCATATACAATAGCTTTCATATTGCCTCAAAGCTTTCTGGTTCTGACCGACACAATCTTCTCAACTTTCTTGGAAGCTGAGGATGTATGCGTGTAAGCAGTACAGTCACAGTCATAGTGAGCTGGCTTCAGACGAAGAGGGTTGAGTTACAGTAGCAGTGTACCGGTGGCAGCATAAAGCTTAGCACAGGGTATAAAATAGGCACCACTAGCATATACACAGCTTGATTCTGTCTTGTCTACGACTTCTCCCATTAGCTAAACATCTTCATTAAGATTAGCTCAGCTATGTCCACTCTATACCATAGTCACTGCAGATGTGGCTTTGCAATTTGCTGTGCATATTGAGGGTCATTATACAGACGTCTCCAGTACTTCATATTTTATCTGTAACAGCCAGTAGCTTGGGAAAGCAGAGAAAAGTATTTAGTATGCACTGTGCTTCTTTTAATGCAGAGTAGCAGCTGGTAATAAGGTGGAAGTTATTTAACATAGCAGTATATTTGTGATTCACTAGTCAGTGCTTTGAGCATTACAGGCTGCATGTCTATTTTTAAACAGTAAGATCAAAAGAACTCAGGGCTGTCTCATTTGCTCCTGGCTGTGGGTTCATGTCTCAGCTATCACTAAGCTCTAGCTGGAAACAACCCCTTAAATAAATGCTTTAGTTCGGCCTTCTCCTAGGAGCACCATTGCTAGGAGATGTGGAAGGACTTTGAAAGATCCTTAAAGACCTGCAGAGCTGTTATAGTGAAATAAGTTCCATGTCCACAGTCCTGATTTACTCTTCTGTAAATGCCCTTGCATCAAACCTCTGCCAATGAGCCTGCTGCTAACAAACTTCACCTGAAAAAGTGGTAGTTTTATAATACTGTAGTTTTAGCCCTTAAACTGTAGGCAGCCGAGAGCTCTATTAGGTTTAGATTTCAACAGCATTTTAATGTTGTTCAATATTTCAAGTGCTACTATTTTTGACTCAAAATTGTGGTCACTGGCAGAAATGCCAATAACTTTGTTCTGGAAAAACTTCACAACTATTTGTTTAGGAGAAGCTGCTGCCAGGAGAGGAGGGGGTAGTCCCAGCCCTTTTGCTGTTCAGTCTTTTGGGATCTTTGCTGCGACGGCCCGCAAGGTTGCCAGTTAGTACAGCTCTACAATGTGGATGCTTATCCTCTCTGACAAGCATTGAATCACGTCACACAAAGTGTTGAAACACTGTCTGGCTTCCAGCTGCTACAATGCAATTGTAGCATGGCCCAGTTTTGAACTAAGAATAAAAGGCTCTCCATTGTGTCTTTAGTCTTTCGAGGTGGAGTTGTACAGAGCAGGCATATAGAAGTATTTGGTTATATCTTTACAAACTTTCTGGTATCAACTTAAGTACCTACAAAGAGGTATAATTAAAACAAGGCTTGCTAAGGGGCCTCAAATTGTCCCGCTCTGGAAATATGAAACTCCTGTTACTCTTGTTCCTTCTTAGGCCTTATCTGTTGGTGGCTGAGGGCCAGAGACACTGCACATGTACAGGCTGTAAGTGCCATCAGGCAAAGCTACGGTTAATGCTGTAATGCTGTTTCAAGTTCGGGTAATCCACAGTTTAAAAAAATCACTGCACTCTTAGGCTGTATGACCGAGAGCAAATCCTGCAGGCCATGCGTGGCACAGCTGCTTTCAAAGCATTGCTCTTTGCTGTCCTGTACAGCTGTGATGGTTAAAAGGCACTCTAAGGGATGGCCACTGCCGTGGCTGCAGGGAACCCTGTGTAGAGACAACCAAGACAGAGCAAACCTGAACAAGGGACATTTGCACAGTTTGGGGGAAAGCTGGAAGTTGTGCTATCCTAGGCGCTAGGACTGCTTCTAAATTAAGAATTTCTACCATTCACTGATGTTTATGAGCACGAACCCATGGCTGTATGGCTTTGGTTCTAAAGTTACTGTGTGTCAGGTGCTGTCTCTCTCAGCCTGGGCCTTCACTGGAGAAAGCTGCAGCCCCTGGGTCTTCATAGAAGACTTGGAGGGCTTTCCTTCCCTGTCCATCTTGTAGCTGAACTAAGTTCAATTAAAGGTATGGTTCCATGCAGCTAGCATTTGAAAGTAACCAGCCTTCTTTGCACCAGACCCATCTGATCAATCCCTCCTACCTAGGGCATCAGCTTGCTCAGCTCACCTGGATTGTAATCCCAGGGCCCTTCTGATTCATTTGGCAGGAGCACTACGGTGGGCTGAATGGGCTCACTGTCACCTGGATCGGGGATGGAAACAACGTCCTCCACTCCATCATGATGAGTGCTGCAAAGCTGGGAATGCACGTGCGTATTGCGACTCCCAAGGTAAGAAGGCCATGCACATGAGGTAAGGAAGGCAAACTTTGCCCACTCTTATTTCAGCCGCTTGGGTACTTCCCAAGGGCCTCAGCTAGTGGTGCTTGCATGTATCTTGAGTGCCAGCTTTCAGAACCAAGGTTCAGAATCCCTATTCAGTTATTTTGATGCAAAGCAGGAGTAATTCTACTGAGTCCAGCTTCAGAAGGGCTGAGGGGAATTCACAACTGCAGTATAAATCATAGAGGATGGTAATTCCATTAGAGAAAGTGTTACAAAGTCATCCAATGCTTCTCCCCCTCCCCAAAAAATTGAAAGTTGTTTCAGATTGGTGGAAGTGTTGCATCTTGGTTGGTTCAGATTGGTGATGAAGCTTTTTAGAATGCTGCATTATAATACAATATAAAATATAAAACAAAGAATCAGTTTAGAACAAGAAAAAAAAATGATGTATAGGCATTTCATTCTGTAACTGTTGAAATGCGTTTTTCTTACCTTATCAGAACACTTTCCACCAGCTTATCTCCAAAATAACTTTCAACAAAATCAACATGATTTCCTCAAGTTTTACAGTTCTGCAAGATATTATTCTTCCCATGGCAAATGGTTAAATCAGTATTTTTCTAACCACTGTTAATAATCAGTAAGGATCTTACACATGTTCCATGATGTTACCTATGATCTCTTTTGGCAGGGCTTTGAACCAGACCTCAGAATAACTAAAATAAGTGAACAGTACTCCAAAGAGGTAGGAGCCTAAGAAATAGCCTAACAGAGTAGCCTGAATAGAGTTTATTTTCATTATAAATGAAGTTCCTTGTCTTCTTCATCTTCCTTATTTTATCCACATTAGTATGGTACCAAGTTACTTCTCACGACAGATCCTTTGGAAGCTGCAGACGGTGCCAATGTCTTAGTTACAGATACATGGATAAGTATGGGACAAGAAGAGGAAAAGAAAGAAAGACTAAAGGCATTTCAAGGTTATCAGATTACAATGCAGGTAAAAACTGAGATTAAGTTTTTTGTTGTTGCTTTGTCAGTTTGCATTTATAAGAATCAACATCAGGGAAACATGGGTTTGGTATTTTTTTTAATGGGGCCATGGAACAACCACAGGCAAACCTCCCTCCAGCTTGAAAAACTCACAAAGATAAGAAAGTTTGAGTTAGCTTATACACTTCACATGGCTTGGCCTCTTTCAGAGCTTCCCAATGAGATCTAACTCCAGAATATGTGCAGGAGAGTTAGCCCTTTACTTCTTTATGACCTAAAAGCTATTTCTTATTTTGCATTTCCTCTTTGCTGCCAGAAATGATCCCTTATATTTTATTTAGAATGAGCAACTCACAGATTAACTCTTAAATGCCTGGGCAGCATTTGGGGCAATTTTTTGTATATCTGTCAATGAATAAAGCATTAAAATTATCTAGTTGAAATGCTTATCAGCACAAAAACAGTTTGAGAAAATGTAAAGCCATAAACTATTAATTGTCCAAGATTAAAAGGACATTTTCCTCACTGATAGAATTACTGCCTTAATTGACTGTATGTTAAAGTAAGTTCACAAAATACTATTGATGTGTATGTCTCTGAACTGGCCTAAAATGCTCTAATTCATTGTTCATTGTTATTAGTTCAATATCTTATGACTGACAATATCAAGAGAAAAAAAATTATAGCCTTTTAAATCATGGTTTAGTATGTTCTTGTTGCACTTATTGATAGTGTTATGTTACTGTATGGCATTCAGATAAAGATTGCACTTTATTGATCGACTAGGTCACTGGAGCTTTTATCCCCTACTACAGCCAGAGAAATAGGAGTAAAAATTTGACTTTTGTAAGTCAGCACTGAACTCTGACTGACTTAAATGGGGGTATTCCCATCTTATTCATGGATGAGGAATTCTTTTGAAGTCAGTGGAATTCTGAGTTCATCATCAAAGCAACTAGAGTGGGAGCCAATATAAAATTAGTTAACCTTTTTACTAGATAAAGATTTTATTAATGTCCTCATGTATTTCGTTATTTTTATATGCGGTTTGATCTACAGACTGCAAAATCTGCTGCTCCCAACTGGACTTTTTTACATTGTTTACCCAGAAAACCTGAAGAAGTTGATGATGAAGTATTTTATTCTCCACGATCATTGGTTTTCCAGGAGGCTGAAAACAGAAAATGGACAATTATGGTTGGTTCCTCAGTAAATACTAAATGTTGACACATATGTTTCAAATGGACCCCACAACACATCACAGTTTTGACTATAGGCAACATATATATGTAGCATAAATATTTCTGGACACAAATGTGACCTACTTTGATGATAATCCACTGTTGCTTGACCCAGTTTTTAAGTGAAATCTACAGTATACACTGTAATTTTTTGGTATTTAAATCAGAGGGTTTACTCTGATGATTAACCAAGCTGTTCAATTTTAAAACATGTTAAATGCTGAGGTCCCAGGGGCTAGTCTTAGAAGCTACAATTTCCCAAACACTTAAAGCTAGAGATTCTGCAGTTTTCTCTCAAGAAAAACTGCCACCGACACCAATGGGAACTTTCCCTGAGAAAATGCTGCAAGAGCAAAGCTTTGACGGACCCTGAAAAGTTATGGTGTGGGTAATACTGTGTGATCCATGGGAACCATGAGAGGACACTTGGCACTTAACATAAACCGTAACTCCCCTCTCAGCATTCCTAGAATTTCAGAAAATTACTGCCAGATCTCTGTAGCCTGTTATTTATTGTTGGCTTTAGACCCATCATGTTGAAAAAAGCTAGTGAAAACTTTCAAAGGTGGGGAAAAAATCCAGAAATGGCATTCTCATAGCTCTCAGACAAGCTCTAGATGTGCTCCAAGTGAATAAGTGCTTGAGTATTGTATTTACCAAAACCTCAGATTTTGGACACAGTTCAAGTTATTCACAAATTTGTGTAAAATTCAGATTTTTGGTCTTAAAATTCAAAAAAATGCTCATAATTTTTATTTTAATTGTGCGATGCTTCTAATTGCCCTAAATATTGGGGTTTTTAAAGTAAATAAGCCCTTTACTTTCGGTTCAAGCTACACATTTTGTTTGGTTAAGAAAAACGTCATATTTGTATTTTCTCAAGCTATAAAACCAATGGACATATAGGTCTTGTTTATGTGTTATTTTCTACCACTTTCAGCTCAGACAGCAAACTGAAAAATAAATAATGTGCTCAGCTGTCGTTCCAAAGAGGGCCGAGTGCAGCTATGGCATGGGTGGCAGCGGGGGGCTGCACAGCTGTAGGTGCAGTCCCTGCTGTGTGCCTGGGACTACCCATCACACTGAGCAGTGCTGAAGGGAAAGGAAGGAAGGGCAGGCAACAAGGACCACAGCCCCTGGAGGACCCTTGTAAATCCAGCTCTGGGCCAAAATAACAATTTGCAGTCAGTCATTGCTGTGAAATCACAACAGTGTGAACCAGGTAATATCTTGTCAAAAACAAGCAATCATGGGGCTTGTTACATACACAGGTGTGGGGAAAATGGCAGCGGTGCTGGAACACCATGCTTTATTTAGCTGGAATTCCCATTACTCTGATTTCATGGCCATACCTTTGGTTTTGATGGAGAGTGTGTCAAATACTAGGGGAGGTAGATGACACGCTATTAACCTCAGTGAGGATTTCCCATGTTTTACCACAGCAAGCATAGCTATACTGGGAGAACCTTCAAAGTCCTTATTCAGGTATGGCTCTGACTGATGATCATGGACGTTCTGCTGAAATCCACAAGCAAGCCCACGTGCTGTTTGGGTACCTACAGCATCTCCTAGCAGTAGCTGAGGATACAATATAATGCACCATAAAGGCCTCAGCAAGTGTTTGAATTTCTCCTAGGCTGTCAATTAATATATTTTGTCCGCACTGAGAAAACCTATCAGCTACAATATAGAACATCCTCACTGTTTTTCAGCTCTTTCCTGATTCATCATCAGGAATTCTAGCAAATAGATCTAAGTGTGCAGTTTTTGTCAGGGCAATAATTTTCAACACAAGACTTTAGAGCTGGAAACTATTTTCCCCTTATTTATTTTTATGAAGTATCTGTTTCCAATGTGATTGGATTTTTTCTTTCCTTCCTCCTCTAGGCTGTCATGGTTTCCCTGCTGACAGATTACTCACCACAGCTACAAAAGCCTACATTTTGATGCTTGGATTCCCGCCAAGAGAAAAATATTCCTTGTCGGCAGAATATTCTGGTCTGCAAATACATAGATCTTCTTCAGAAAGGATCAAGGCAATGAATGATTCTTTAATAAAACTGTGTAGTTAGCTGTATAATATCGCATTACATTCGTGAAAATATTCGCAACAATAGACACTATTGCAAAAGCTGCTTTTCATCTCGATGCTCCAAGCTGGCTATCCTTTCTAGTGATCAGCATCACAGAAAATGTTCCAAGGTTGTACTTTGATTGGCTCTACCAGCATCATAGGCATAGCATAGTCTACACTTAGCCATGTTGGAACGTGTATAGTGTAATATGACATAACCTTCTCCCTAAACCTGTCCATTTAACTGCTGATCTCAGGGAGGGTGCGCAGAGAAGCAGTGCTTTACTGTTTGCCTCGGTTGCCTGCACTTCCTGGGCACCCTGGCTCCTGTTTCTGTTCTCCAGCCAACCTCCAAATCCCACTCTTGTTTGACACCAAAAATATAGAGAGACCTCAAGAGCATTATCTTTCTCCATGACGTTCCTGTGGGCTGGCAGAGGAGGATATTGCTGTGGAATTGGAATAGAGCATCTTCCGCAGAGTTGGACGCAGCAGAGAGAGATGGCTGGAAGGAACCGGTTCATTCTTTGTCCATCTCCCCTAGACCTTCACTCCCTACACAGAATTTTGGCTGAAGTAGCGAGTTTTCTGGTTTGTTTGGGTTTTTTTTTCTAAGCAAACATGAGGTTTTCTGGTTTGTTTGGGTTTTTTTTTCTAAGCAAACATGAGGGGCACCATAGGATGAAACTGTATACAGCTCCTTTGTGGAAAGAATTTGCTGCATTTTGTCTAGTGCTGTAGCTGTACGTTTCAGCTAATCCCTCTCAGTAGTAAACAGATTCATGACTTTTGTCATTTTTATGGTGGTTGGATGTGTTCATTTAATATTTCAGGTAAAGCTTTGAGTACTATTAAAATACACATTGTTGTTTCTAATTAGTTTCAAGAATATCTTGATTTTTTTTCCTGCTGTAATACTGGAACAATGTGATTTTTTTAATATTCTGCAAACGGGTTTCCATTTTCTGACCAGCTGCAAAACATTACTGAATTATTTTCAAAACTGGAGTTCACTGCTGGGCCACACAGATCACTGAAACGAAAATAAAAATACATTTGTTTATCTACCCGCTAATGATTGATTCATTGTTTTTGCAGGCATTTGTGTATGTCTTGTTAAAATTAACATTTTCCATTGCAACATTACAAGGGTTTCAATAATTCAGTGATCATTTACACTTCAGCAGAGATCTAACTGTGTCAGTGATGGAGGAATAGGGTGTGTGCTAGAAATCAATGTTTTACCTCCCAGTTTAGTATGTGGAGGAAAATGCATGCAATACAGTATATTTCTGGTTGGCTTAGGTCCTGCTTTGTGAACTAGGTTCCAGTTCAGCAAGATACTTAAAAGTGTGGTTGGTCTTCTTGGAGCTAGTGAGCTGTTCCAGTGCTTAGAATTGTAGATATCCTTACTAACCTGATTTTAGTGCTATCTGAGAGTAATACAGCTCATTTTGCTAGTCCTTTCATAAAAAACGCATTAATATCAGCTTTAATGTGTTGATTAATGCACTATCAGTGAAGTCAGGCAGATTTATAATAACGGAGCTGTTTTGTTAAATGTTTCACGGTGAACAGATTAATAATCATCTGCTTCTCTTTTGCTTCCCTCTGCTCTGATTAGAGCTAACGTGCATCTAGGTTATCGCAGACTCCTTTTATACTTGGGAATCTGAGCAGGATGCCAGACATCTGAATCCCCTTGACATTTTAAAAACACATGCATAGATCAGCTGCGTGAGCGATGGAGTCCAGCGTTTCCAGGGGGGTAATTTCATATGGTTCTGTTCCTCTGTGAGCATATACAGCAAAGGGTGGCAGTCCTTGCTTTGTCTTGCACAGACTGCTTACACCATCAGCTATTCCCCTGCTTTCTAGAAGTACTGGGTGGACTTAATGCGCGTGTGCTGAGTGACTGACCATTGTGTGGAAGCACTGAACGTACCGCACGTTCCTGCATGTGCAGTATCCAGTTTGTGTGGTGGGTGCTGGGAGCCAGACACATCCCGTCGGGGCAGATTTACCGAACATGTGCAGGCTGTCTGCACGGTGCATGCAGAGCAGATCTGATGCTTCCCAGAAGCGTTGGGTCGGTACCAAATAGGCATGTCCATTTCTGCCCCAGGGACCCAGAAATACGGTGCCCCAAAGGGTTTCTGTTCTGCCTGAAGAGACTTTCACTGCCTCCCCACGCAGCAGAACAGCACTGTGAGGCTTAATCCACTCAGGCGGGTTAAGCATCCTGGGATTCCTGGGTGGTAGCTGTGGTAGCGTGCAAGATAGTATTATTATGCCATCCAGACTCCTCATGAATTCATTACTTGAATTTACAAGTGATGACTGCAAATGCAGTGAGTAAAGGAAACAGCAATAATGAAGGAAGGTTTTCTGGAGGAAAAAAAATAGTTATCAGCATTCAAAGGGCTTAAAACAAATGCCTAACAGGTAGCAGTCACTAATAGCTTACAGTGATTTTCATTACATTTATTGTGCTTTAATCAGTGGAAGTGCTGTTTTCATTGCTGAGTGCACTTGAAGGATGGGGTATTGTTTTCTCTGTCTTTTTATGGAGGGGCTGGGACCTGGGTGCTGGTAGCCTAGACTTTCCTTCCCCCCCTTCTTTGACCTGGAGAACAGTCCTGGGCTGGTTTGGGTCTATCAATCCTTACCCGCACCTGACTCATTTAATAACCCCCTGCCCCGGTACCTCAACTTCACACATTTGCAGTGCTGTGTCCTGGTCCCTCCCTGGGACCCTGCGCTGGCGGGGGCAGCTGCCAGCCTAATCTGTCACCTGCTCAAGGGCAGAAATGGAGGACTGACCCCCCCACCCTGTTCCCCCTCACTGTGGGGCTGGTTGTGTGCTACTGCATGCACAGCCACGTCCAGACCTCATGCGCAGACCAGGCACCGCGGTTGTGCTGTGTCCCAAGGGTGTACACACATGCTAACTTTGGTGCCCAAAGCCCAACCGCAGCTCCCAAGCCAGTACAAGATCTGGCTTTGATATGACCAGGGTAAGCCTGACCCCAGCTGAAGCCCCGGGGGAGGAACAGGGGCCCAGGGGTTACTCCTCTAATGTCATTTTAGACAGCTGAGGGTCTCGGAGATGTCTGCACAGGCCTGGCAGATGCAACACAGGACTGATGGGGCACTTAGAGCAGAAGCTGGTGGCCAGCTAGGACGTCCTACGGCATCTCAAATGGCCCTGGGACTTGTGCTTTGGCACCCTACCCACCCCCTCGGTATCTTCTGGCCCTTTAGAGGATTACTACACCTAGAGTTAGAAATGCAGTATATTAGCAGTTTACGCGCTCTGCAATCTTTGGTTCTGCAGCTTGTTACCAGCAGTGGTGGGATTCTCTGGTCACCCTTAGTGATCATCTGAAAGTGATCTAACATTAATTAGAGATTCAGTGGAGAAAGAGGGGCAAAATGCTGTTTGATAATTTTCTCAACAAGTATGAACAACATTTTTTCCCTGTGTACCTCTTTATGTACAAAGCTAAGAGACAGCACAGTAACTACAGAAGGTGAGAGGCCTGCAGAAAGAATTTACAAATAATTAACATCTCTGAGAATATGAGGAACAGCAACTTAGAAAGGACCGAATGGGGAGCCTGGACAATCAAGAGGGAACAAAGAAAAGTAAGAATTCTCAAACAGAATTAAATATTTTATTTGCACCAGCTTACATCAGGAATGACACTGGAAAAAAGTCTACAGCAGATTTACTCATTGTCTGGTAGGGGAAGCAGCCTCCTGTGAGACGCTGAGCTGCTGAAAGAGAAATACAGGAATATTTAGATGAATTAAACAGCACGGAGGCACCCAGGTTTGGTTGCCTGAAGTCCTTCAGGCTCTGGAATTAATGTTTACCACTCATAAAACAGGCCAGTAAGTTACCCATAATTATTTTGCTGCCTTTCAAATTTTGCGAGAGAGGGAAGAGGAGCTGCATGAAGGTCTGAGCGGTGCACTGAGCTGATTGCACAGTCTGGGGAGAGCTTTCGTGACAGAGTTGAAGTATATCGAGCTTAGTTTTGTTTTCCAGGAATGTGTAATTCTGGTGGAAATTCTGAAAAACAGACTTCACAGAAAGGGAAAGGTTTCGTCTTTCTTCTGGGTCTCCCATTACTCAGTTAATCACTTGGTTAATGTATTGAACAAATAAACAGTGCTTTTTTGGATTATTTTGCCACCGCTATTTAACCAGCAGCCTTTCAAATGCAGAGCCCAGAATTTCTGGGTCTTGCCCAAGGTTATGTATACAGAGACACTTCATAAGCCACAATAAACATTTTAGTCAGCCCAGCATTTGCTGTCATGACTAATGGAATCCAGCTATTTGCAAGGCTATTTGATTCTTACAGTCTTGTTACCAACTCCTTGAAGAAATCCCAAACCTTTGTGGCCTCTGTAAATGCTGATTATCCCTTCCATGTGTGTGCGTGTAGAAGATTTTTCTCTAGGGACAAGCAATCTGAGGTGACTCCATTCAGAGAGCAGATCTTTCACAACCACACTCAAAGCATTGCCTGACCCTGCCAAATCCCTTGGAAAGCTCCTTGTGGTCTGTGTTATATGTCAGAGGACTATTGAATTCTGCTGCTCTCTAACAGGGCTGTTTTAAGGGGATTGGCACCCGTGCAAAGCAGGCTCCAACACAAGCACAATATAACTTGAAAGAGGGACAAGCATCAAAATTGCAAGCTTTGCTGATCAAAGTTGCTTAGTTTAGCCAAGACTTAAGTCCAACTGTGAGGAGCGGCAGCGATAGCCAGAGATGAGTGCTGAAGGGTGGGCAGGGCAGATGCAGGTCACGCGTAGTGATTTAAGCACAAAATAATGTTCGTTGGAGGGAGAAAGCTAAGCTACTTGTGCAGGTTATGGGACTTCACAGGGCCCTCTCCAGCTCATCGCCAGCAAGTTCAGTGGTCTCTGACCTGACTGGCTTCTGTCCTCTCCAGCAGCCTCAACTGAAACACTCATCCGCTCTCTGAATGTGAGGTGGACGTTCTCCTTGGGACACACCATGGTCTCGCTCCTGGACACTTTGGACTAGCGGACATGGAGGAGCACACCGTGGCTCCCTTGTTGCTCACATGCCCCGATTCCTCGCCAGCGGGGCATGTGGGGTGGCAGGGTGTGCAGTCCGTTTGCTGTCCCAGCCCTGGGAGCTTGGAAGCCCCCCATGCCCCCAGGTATGGCACGTGGGATCCACAACCCCTCTGCATGCCCCAGCATGGGGCACCTGTTTCTGAAGGTAAGGACCGGGCTGATCACAGTAATGCAAACTCAGCGATTTTCAAACACCTGTTTTGGGGTGGCCCACATAGCACAGAAAGCCGTCTGGCAGAAACTGCATTCTGCTTGGGGCATGAAATGGAGGCCATAGTCTTTCCCATCTTGCTTCCTATGCTGTGCCCCAGCTGGATTTGGCCAGGGCATTTACTGTGCTGAAGGGCTGACAAACTGCTAGCCTCTGCTCCCTGGGTTCTCCAACAGAGCTTGCGCTCGAGGCCAGCTGTTGCTCCTACCTGGGTGATGAAGAAAGAAAACCTGTGAGAACCTGAAACAAGAGACACTCCAGTGTGCATGCAGAAAAATCACACTGCTGAGTCCAAATACAGGCAGCTGCATAAAAGCCTTTGCTCAGGTGTCCACACAGGGCCTGTAGAAGACCAGGTTAGAAATGCAGGTGTGAGAGTACTCTCCTCACGTGCCACCCCCTGCCAGAGCCGCCTGTCATGCCCACCGGTGGTGTAAGGATGGGCTCTGCACCCCTCTGAGCACTTGGGAGGCTCTCCTGCGTGCCTGGGCAGGCTTCAGCCGCCGCAAAGCCCTTGATGCTTTCTGCAGACTGCTCTGCCCGAGAGCAGGTCACACTGTCCCGCCAATGGGCTGATCTGTGTCCTGCATGCTGTGGCACTGCCGGGGGGGCTGGCTGTCCTGGGACCCCCTGTGGGGCTGAGCCCCCACCCCACCGCTGCCTCAGGAGGGGGAGGTTTGCACCCATCCTGCAAACCTGCCAGTGCGGGGCACCCCGAGGATGGTGGCCCACAGGTGGTGTGTTACGCTTTCCCCAGGCAGACCGGAATATTTCATAATTGATATCATTTGAAGGATATTTGCTTACTTTGGGAATTTAACTAATTGAAAAGAAATCTCTCTCAGCGCCACAAAATCCCTGCATGAGTCACCAGCAGGCTTGCAAGCCCCGCGCTGCAGCTCCGATTTCTGACTTAAATCCCAGAGCGGTTTGGGAGGATTTCTGAGGACCAGACACATGCACCTCTCTGGGGGGGTTCCCCTTTGCCAGGGCAGCCCTGCGGGGTCCTCTGAGGCACAGCCGCTTCTGAAGGGAGCAGGGGCAGGAATCAGGGGGGCGGTTCAAAGCACTTTAAACTCAGACCGCCTTCAAGCAATAAAATGTCTTAATCCCAATCCAGCAATTACAGAACACACCTCGTGGTGATCTATACATATGCTTTATAGGCATATAGTCCTATAACGTAGAGCTACTGATAGGATGATCTCCAAAGGAAGAAGAGAGAGATTTCAGATCCCCTCTCTCAGTCCTCTGTGCTGCGACACAGCTGGGTCTTTCTCAAGTCCATTTGTAACCCTGAATTTCCTGTGTTTTGCGTAATTACAATGCCCCATGTTTTACTTTAAATTGCTTACACATTCGTGCAATAGGAGGAATTTTTAAAAGTGTAGCCAGGTAATTTGATTTTGAGAAGCACTGTGGAGGAGTCGAGGGTAGACGCATATAATTTGTCTCCTACCAGCTTTATGAGTCTCTCTCTCTCACGAAAGGTAACAATTCCATCCAGAAATAATTCCATTAGACATGAAATATCAGAGCTGTGAATCACTGGGCATTTCAAACCATCACTTCACAGCAGGAGAGCATCTGAAAACTGCACCAGAGACAGGAGTTTAATTCTTATTGTAGCACTAGGGAGGAAAATGCAATCAAAAGCAGCTATAGGAAATGCAGCAGAACTATCCATTTTCCTAGTTGCCTTCCTGGGAAAAGGAAACCAGGAGATTACAGTTATTCTTCCAGCAATACTGTTGATTTGGTCAGGGTAGTAACTAGGATTCACAAGACTGCAATTAAGGGCTCGGGAAAACATGTTAAATAAATTCCTCTGAAAGAGTGCGTTGTAGCCACCACACACATTGCTTTTAGGTATCCATATAGCAGGATGATAACTGGGTCTTCCAAGGAGAAGCTTTTCTGGTGTTCTGAGAGGGCAGTGAGACCACTCTGTATCAGAGGTTTATAAAGGCAGAATGGATTCTGAATTGTGGGGGCAATCAGTTATTGCCAATTTGAAGTCTTTAGCTCTGACTACATCAGAAAGTCACCTGTTCCGTGTCCCCATCTCTGCAGCCAGACCTAACACCGCTATTTCAATGTAGATGACTATGGGAGCTTCCCTCCCGCAAAGGTGGACCTGTGAGATGATCACTGGTTAGCCAGGGCAGTTGCTTCATCCATAACTTTTAGGTCTTGCCTCATTTTGCAATAGGATAAAGCTGTTCCACAGTGCTGAGCCCGCTGCTAATGCTCAGGACCATGATGGGTTTTCTTGCTCTTCCCCATGGCTGAGGCGGACCAAAGAAGGAGAAGCATGTTTACTCCAAACACTGTATGTTGCAAGTGACAATAATTGAGGCCCTGCTGAGTTGCCAGGCAAATTTATAGTCCTGGGACCTGGCCTTTGGGAGAAATAAATTTACAGAAATTGCATGGACCTTAAGCACTCGGGATCTCTGAAAGCTAGCAGACACTACCTGTCTCCAGATTATTGCTGCCTGTGTCAAACCAGTGTCAAAGGCTATTATAAAAAATAAAGAAGGCCCTTGTATCTGGCAGCGTGTCAGGGTTGTTATGCCAAAGTCTAGGCAGCTAAAAAAGGTAATCGGCAGAGTATTTGCCTTACATGGCTTAACTGGATTAGCCTTTACATCCTAAATGTCTGGACTGTCTCCAAAAGAGGTAGTGAGTGCTTTTCCTTGAAGCAGTCTGCGTTTTCAACCAGTGGATGGAGAGCCATTGCTCACAGAGATGCCTGGTTGCCTAATACCACCATGAAGACGGAGAACATGTATTACAGTGGCTGTTTCCAGAGGCAAACATGGGACATGCCTAAGCACGTACTTAAGCAGGGGGACATGCTTAACCGTGAAAACTCTGCAAAAACTGGTGGCAGGTTTTTTCAGCTGCAGTTGTGACACTCAGTATCAAAACACTTTGCCAAGTCAGTTTTTCGTGATAGAGCTCAGCCTTTCTTTAAGAAAAGTTTTACTTTTCTCCAGGTTTTTTCAGCAGGCTGCTGAAGAGAATATGTGTTCCTTTAACCCAGGTGTTTACCTGGTGAGGGGACAGATTGCTGAGAGCCTACAAACTTTGGAGACCCTTCCTCCCAAGCACAGAATCACAGAATCATAGAATGTTTTGGGTTGGAAGGGACCCCTAGAGGTCATCTAGTCCAACGCCCCTGCAGTGAGCAGGGACACCACTAACCAGATCAGGTTGCTCAGAGCCCCATCCAACCTGGCCTTGAATGTTTCCAGGGATGGGGCCTCCACCACCTCTCTGGGCAACCCATTCCAGTCTTTCACCACCCTCATTGTAAAGAATTTCTTCCTTATATCCAGTCTAAACCTACACTGTTTTAGTTTAAAACCATTACCCCTTGTCCTGTCACCGCTGTCCCTACTAAAAAGATTTTCCCCATCTTTCCTATAGGCCCCCTTTAAGTGCTGAAAGGCCGTAATCAGGTCTCCCCGCAGCCTTCTCTTCTCCAGGCTGAACAAGCCCAACTCTCTCAGCCTGTCCTCGTAGGAGAGGTGCTCCAGCCCTCGGATCATTTTTGTAGCCCTCCCCTGGACCTGCTCCAACAGTTCCATGTCCTTCTTGTGCTGAGGGCTCCAGAGCTGGATGAAGGGCTCCAGGTGAGGTCTCACCAGAGCAGAGCAGAGGGGCAGAATCATCTCCCTCGACCTGCTGACCACGCTTCTCCTGATGCAGCCCAGAGTACAGTTGGCCTTCTGGGCTGCCAGCGCACATTGCGGGCTCATGTCCAGCTTTTCATCCACCAGCACGCCCAAGTCCCTCTCGGCAGGGCTGCTCTCAATCCTTTCTTCCCCCAGCCTGTATTGATACTGGGGGTAACCCCGACCCAGGTGCATGACCTTGCACTTGGCCTTGTTGAACCTCATGAGGTTCACACAGGCCCACCTCTCCAGCCTGTCCAGGTCTCTCTGGATGACAACCCGTCCTTCTAGCATGTCAACTGTACCACTCAGTTTGGTGTCATCTGCAAATTTGCTGAGGGTACACTTGATCTTGCTGTCTAAGTCATTGATGAATATATTAAACAGCACCGGTCCCAGTACGGACCCCTGAGGGACACCGCTCGTCACCAGTCTCCATCTGGACATCAAGCCATTGACCACTACCCTCTGGATGCGACTACCCAACCAGTTCCTTATCCACTGAACAGTCCACCCATCAAATCCATAGCTCTCCAATTTAGAGAGAAGGATGTTGTGGGGGACCATGTCAAAGGCTTTGCATAAGTCCAGATAGATGATGTCCATTGGTTTTCCCTCATCCACTGTTGTCACACCATCATAGAAAGCCGCTAGGCTTTTCAGGCAGGACTTGCCCTTGGTGAAGCCATGCTGGCTATCTTGAATCACCTCCCTGGCCTCCATCCGAGTCTGTGGCTGCCTGGCACCCTGGGCTCTTGGTCTGACCATCCTGGACCCACCTCCAGTGTTTGGCACTGAGGTGCTTGTCAGGGGAGTGTCCTGTAGCCAGGATCTTCTTTGTGTTTTTCAGAGACTCTCAGCATGGCCAGAATTACCAAAATCATCTGTGAAATGGACCAGCTGCTCCTCCTCTGCCCATTCCCATCTTTCAGTCCCAGAATCCCAGTGCATCTCTCAGCTTCCCAGGACCCAGGAGTGTAATACAGTGCAGAACAAAAGCATCAAATGAGACATTTTTTAAGGGGAAACACACACACCCCTTAGATAAAGAATGCAATGTCTTGCTCCATTTATGTCATATATTGTCTGCAACCATAAAAATAAGAGAGAAATGATTCTACATTCTTCCAAGATGGAAAATTTTGGAACACAAAGAGAGCTGATGGAGATGTCTGGGTCTATAGAGAAACATCTGCACAGCAAAGAGGTAGATGTCCAGCTTGGCAGAAGACCTTGCTCAAATCATTCATGGTGTGTTTCCTGCATCTGCCTTGAACTGTCAGGAGGCCTTCAGCATGGCCTTTGCAATTTCCCATCCTTTTTCTTCTTAAACGCCAGTCTCTGCATCTTGGTTGGAAAAACCAAAAGGGGCCCTTGGTCCAAATGAATCTGTTTGCATTCAGAGTGGTTGGTGGTCATCAGCAAGTGACGTGAGCAACTTCAACCATTTATTTAAGCATTCCCATGCACTAATCCACCAAAGTTATAAACAGTGTGATCTGTCGTGTGTGTGCATAAGTGTAGGAAAAAAGGGCAATTTCTAGAACTGTGCTGAGATGATGTATGTCCTTGCTAGAAATGTGTTGAGTTTGTACAGGCAGGGCAAAAATAAATAAGAGGGAGGAAATTCACTGGTTCTCACCTGCCTCCTAACAAATAAATCAGAAAGGGTTTCCATGCCTCCCTTGAGATACTTATTTGCTCTGCTCTCCCCCCAGCCGCAGTGAAAGGGGCTTTTCTTCCACTTGAACTGACCTTTGGCAAACACTTCCCTTTCAATTAAGATCTGAAATGTCCTTGTGGACTGCTGTTGCTGGAGACAGCGGGGAGAAGGCTCTCGGAAGCCACTCACACAAGGCTCAGGACAGAGAATAATTACCTGAATTCATAAGGTTAATTGCAGTCTAGACGAAAGCAGAGAGAAGTCATCTAGAGGTCTCCATCGGAGAACAATATGTTTGTCCTTCTGGACCCTCTGGTCTCCCCACGCTGGCTGCTTACTACGGATATTTCTCTCGTGGACTGTTGAGCAATTACTGTGTCTGAGCGCTAGGCTTGCTGTCCTCGTGACATTATCAGTTTTATAACCCAGTGTGAGTCTCCCAGGAATGAGGCTTTGACTGTGGCTTGACCTGGCTCACTGGAGTAAATGGAAAGCCTCCTGCGGATGACAGGCTGGGTGTGGGTGTTTGGCACTGGGGAAGTTGTTGCCTGAGTGAGCTAAAGAAAATTTATTAAAAAGATACATCAAAAACTCGCTGCATGCAAACTTAAAGGTGAAGCCTAAAGTGACTTAATATACAGTCTGAATAAAAAGGGCCAGGATAACTGGAAAAGGTAAAAGAAAAACATCAGATTCATGCCTGCAGGAACTTCAGAGGGTTGCACTGAGCAGAGCAGATCAGTGCAATGTTCCTGTCCAGCCTAAGTTCTCTAGATATTTTTGCAAATTCTCGCTAAGGGACCAATATTGCAGGCCCTTTTCTCTCTCTACACTTCCTTTCAAACGTAGCAGCGCATGTGTGCCTTCTTGTGCCCAAAGTGTCCTTGGTCAGCCTTGTGTCCAGTAAAACCACACTACAGCAAGCAAGTTGCTGACTGGAGACCGGCTATGTGGCATGCTGTAGTGAAACGCTCAGATTTTCACAGTACAGTTATCTGGGTTTCGTGGCACTGCCGTGTCATGTCAGCTGTATTGATGATGGTGTCACAGTTAGGGTGGTTGAAGGATATGATACAAGCTTGGCTTGTGAAGAGAAATAATATCCTTCAGGACAAGGCTCTTGCCACACAATTAAAATTCTCTCATCTGCTCCTGTGCAAGTGTAGATGAAACAGGACGAACAGCAGCCTGGTGCTCATGTGTTTCATGGTGAGTGGCACATAAGCTAGATGCCATCTCTTCTTTCCCAGCTACCAGACCATATCTTCCTTGAGCCCTAAGCCTCCTAACTGGCTTTGGTGCCATCAGTTTTACTCCCCTTGCTGTAAACCCTTTCTTTCCTTGGCTTCGTCAGTTCTGCCCTTCTCAAGCTCTCTTTCTCTGTTGTTTTTTTTTTCCTTTAATGCTTCTTGTCAATGTCTTCCTGTGTTCTTCTCCTTTCTTCCTTTGGAAAGAGAATCTCACAGTACTTTGGTCATCTTCTCTGCATCCCGAGTACATGCTGTTATGTTCTTATAAGAGCGACTCATTAACCTGGAAATCACGTTATTAGGCTAAAACTTCAATATCCTTTGCATCTTACTCCCTGTCCCTGAGTCGTCACCATTCTCCTTGACCTCAGTGGTCTCTCATGGAGCATTCTCCTTGTCTTTCAGGTCCAGTGCAAGGTGAATTCTCACAGCCTGAGTTACTTGCTGTGCCCAACATGGTGTTCATAATAGTCCACTGTGACGGAAATTTATGAATCCTTCCTCCTCTTGGCCTTCCTCGTATCAAAACCACTTAAGCCTGATGCACGTGCACTGATAAAGTGATTTCCTTTCCTGTTTTATCCCTTTCTGCAGCTGCCTTCCTCATAATGACATCCAGCACAAATATTCTCTGTTCCCTTTCCAGGCTTCTATCTGTTTATTTACTTTAATGCCTTGTTGATTTGCATCCTCTGCTATGCCAGAAATTCTAGCCTCATTTGCCTGGATATCTAGTTCCCCACTGAGCATACACATGCTTTCTTCATCGTGGAAGGGAGGCCCTTCTGATACTAGTCTTCAAAATCTGCATCTGATCATTTTGCTAGGCATTTTTATTGTGTTGCCTACACAATGGTGCCAATTAAGCGTGAATGTGCAGGCAGCCAAGGAAATAAAAATGCATATTCTTTGTGGTTATTTGCCCACATATTTACATGTATGTGACTGAGATATTCATAGATATTGCGTAAGCTGTTGAAACAGGACCAAAGTATGTGAGGAGGAGGCAATGTGAGTAGGTGTGTAAAGAGCTGGGCTGTGACTTAGGAGCCTGGCTTTGATGCTTTGGCATGGTCTGAAAAGTCACCTGCTTGTGCCTCAGTTTCCCCATCTGTGAAACGAGGGTAATTTTGCTTACCAAGTGCTTTGAGACCAAGTGATAAAATACGCTATGTAATAACCACACAGCATTGTTTTTCCTGTCCCATTCTTTCTCATTACGTGTTATACCAGCTGGTTTCATGTGCTGCTAAATTAGATCATGGGTGTCTGAAGGAATCCTACATTTGTCACAGTGTGATGGCAGAGGTGTCGCAGTGCTCCCTAACTTTCAGGTACTAATGCAGCACAAACAACAATTCTACTAAAAGGCCCTCTCCTGGAGCTGTGGACAATGTTACAAAGGGGAACACTAAGTGCCTGCGCTATATAATGGGGATCTAAAGCAGCTCCTCGTGACATTTCATAGCCTGATGGTTGCCTGAAAGAGACCCCATATGGGATGTAAATTGCATATGTTGCTGCCATATGCTTCGGGAAGCAAGATCCATTTGTTCTTTCAGAATAGAGAAGCCTGTTGAATTCAAACCAGAAATCAGATACACATCATGTTCATCCTAGCTTGTGTTAGGGCTGTAGCCGTTCTTTATTCCTTTGCTTCTGAGGGCTGCATAAAGCTCTATTTGGTGTGGCTGGGCTTCTGTCACAGGGAATTTGCATATTATTTTTGAAGGGAGGTAACAGATCTTGGTTGAAAACTGTATTTTCACTCCATGGAAAAAAATATGAGCTCCCCCATGTAACATATGAAACCAAATTTAGCCATAAGCCTGACTCCATGAATTTCCTGACTTTGTGAATGTTCCAGTCCCTTACATGAGGGCTGAATTTGGCCTGGGATGCACATTAGTACACTGGATTGCTATTTGAAAGCTAAGAAGTTTCTGTTTAATCTTTTCAAGATTTTTATCCCTCTCTAGAAATTCACAGGCAAGATAGATAGAATAGGCAGGGATTGTTATCTGAGTTTTCTCTATTCTCCATTTCTCTGTTCTGACATCCTATAATTTTTAGGGATTCTTGTTTCTTATTTGAGACCTGAAGTGGTTTTATGGCTATGTGTGCATAAAACCAAGAAATAGCAACTGGGAAGGCACTGAAACTGCCACATTGAGCATCTCCATTAGCAAAACACACAAGACACTGATCTTACCTGACCCCTATTGTAATTCTAAAAACAAGACAATTTTCGCTTAAGCAGTTGTGTTCTGAAAGGAACAGCACAATAGTTTAGGCCCTTAAAAATATCTGTGATTTCCTAAAGGCATCTTTCTCACTTTGGTTTTTTTGTTTGGCCCTGAGGCTTAGGAATCATGAAGCAGAAACAGCATGATCCTGAGAGGATATTTTCACTCAGGAAAAAAAAATGCCATGCCATCAGATTTTAAATTTTTGCAAGATCCATGTACTGGATCAAAAAAAAAATGGGTTTGCTTCCAAAATGCCTGTTATGTGGGTGCCATGTGAGGTTACAGTGTTTGCAACTACTCAGCAGCTGCATCAAGCAAGATGCCGCGGGGTGGATGCCTCTTACTTAACTTCAGGCGTCTACATTGCTGATACTTGGGCACAAGTTAGCCGTGTTGGCTCTCCTTGTCAGCTGGGGATAGAAGCAGGCATTTCTGAGAGACACATTTCATCCTGATGTGGATATCTAAAGCAATCCGGAGGTAACATGTCATAGATCCAGCTGTTGCTTTCTCCTAGCCAGAAATAGGGTATACGTGACCACCCCACATATGGATGTCTTCAATGAGAGGAGTCCCCCTCACCGTGTTTCAATTTGGGCTCCTGAAGTTAATGGCTGTTTTGAAAACATGTGCGTATGACTTCCCTCAGGTCAAAAAGTAAGTCTGCAACACAGCCCCGAGTAAAGGTTGGGATGACTCAGTTCGTATGCTGGATACATCCCTGTCCCTGACTCTCTCTACCATGTCCCCATCTCTTTCATTGCTTATTTTTTGATAATGCGACCAAATGAACACTTTTACTGTGAACATTTGAAAGAGCCACTCACCGTCTTTCATTTACATACTGATAAAAGTTATAAACCATGAAATAGGCTAGTCTTATATCATCCATGCTTCCACCTTCCTGCAGGGATTTGAATATGTCTCCCATGAAGAAATTTTAGGCAGTTTACCCACCTCTAGGCAAGGGCAAAGCATTCCTCCTTGTTCTCTGACCTACATATGGACCGCCAACAGAGAGCATAACTCTCACCGGATCGTTTGAGAGAGAGAGAGAGAGAGAGAAAGCTTTAAGAGAAGGCAAGCCAAGACTGTGAAAAAAGTCCCTGGAAGACAAAAAGGAAAAAAAAAACAAACGCAACCAAACAATAAATTAGAAAAGAAAAAGCAACCAGAGTGGGTTAAAAGGGAGTTTTCCAGGGACGCTGCTGAATGGAGCTTTTACGGCACTTGGATGCTGCGGTACAGAGCAGAGACCTCAGGCCATGTCGCGTACTGCCTCGCTTTGGTCCCGTTTCTGTGGCCTCATCAGCATTGCTGTCCATCTCACAACGGCACCAAAAGGAGGGGCAGTCAGAAACCGGACATCCCATCCACTGGAAAACTCCAGGGCCTCAAAATTTGGTTTCGTTCTGAATAACAGATTTTTGTCATGGAGGACAGATTGTTTCCTTTGGACTTACTCGATTAGACTTCATTTTGCATTTATGTAAACCAGCATTGTAACACAAAAGCTGCAGCAAAAAGGTAAGAACAGAATATTTCAACATCTTCTGCAAACATTTTAATGAAAGCCATATGTATCTGTAAAAAAATTCAGTTTTGTTAAACCAGCATTTTCCACTGGAAAAAAAAATCCCTCTAAAAAACCCTATTTCTTGTCTTTCCAATACATTCAGCTGGTACTTAAAGTTAGATATTAACCAGTCAAAAATGGGTATTTGTCATGCTCCTCCTTCGATTTCCTTTCTGGAAGAAAGAAGGTTGTCTCGTGATTTATGGAGGCCTGTGAAGACCAATAGACTTTTTTTCCAATGGAGATCAGCTGGGAAGTTTTTAATCTCTGTGACATATCAGGATTTAGGCTTCAGGGACAAAAAGGAAAGCTGGTAGGAAAGTGAGCAGGGAGGGACCGTAAAACAGCCATGCTGGATGGTCGCAGATGAGTAAAGGTTGAACTCGCCATTTAAAACCACGCCAAGCTGAACTTCAAGTATTCGTATAACACCGTTACTTGCCATTATCCCCTTATCAGTATGTTGTGGGACATGGGGGCCAGGCATCCGTTGCATTCACACCTGAAAGAAGAAACACCATACACAGCAAGGAAGTAAAACACCACATCATTCAGGAAAGTAAATATTCCTCTGTCCCTTTATGGGTCATTTGTCCTCTCCTCAGTGGTCTCCTTAGTAATAAGTTAGTATAGTACAGTAATGTATGTGGCTGAGCATTTATGAAACTCTAATAACTTGCTTAGGCCAGAAAATGGGCTTGTGCACTGTTTGATAATCCAGCAATTACTAATCATCATATTAGGTTCCTTTGGGAAGAAACAGTGATTACAGGAAAGTCCCACCACATTGCATTAACAAAGCATTCAAAATGTTTTTACGAAATAGATAGTGTTTTACAAATAGTTCTGTAAATATATCCCTGGGCAAGGAGGTTCAAACTGAGACTTAATTTAGGGAACACCTCCTCTGATGAAAAGAATATGTTCCCAAGAACAGCTGGAGCCATTTGCTGAGATAAATCAGATGCTACTCTCAACTTTTATGGGTTGCTAAACCCATGAAATATATGGTATGTCTAGGATTTGTTGGCTGCATTCTTGTGCTATGAACACAGATATTATAGTTTGCTAACAAAGAAGAACAAGGGACCCAGCAGGCTATGGCAAAGCCATATCTTCTTTTCTCATTCTTACTGATTAGAGCTGAGAGAAAACTGCTCTGGTGAAACTTCTGGAGCCTTCTGATTTTTCCCCTATTAAGCATGAGTTGAAAACAGCCTGGGTCTCCTATTGCCTCTTTTACCTCTAGAAAGGAAAGAAAATATCACTGAGCTTTTTTAAGATAGAGCAGAAGAGTCACTAGCTGTGACGAAGACCTGGAAAGAATGATGGATTTTTAGGAACACTGCCTCAAGAGATAGTCTTAGGGACTGTCCTGGTTTCGGCTGGGATAGAGTTAATTTTCTTCACAGAAGCTAGCATAGTGCTGTGCTTTGGATTTAGTACTAGAAGAATGTTGATAACACACTGATGTTTTTAGTTGTTGCCAAGCAGTGCTCAGACTGCTCAAGGACTTTTTGAGCTTCTCCTGCTCGGTCAGGTGCATAACAAGCTGGGAGTACAGCACAGCTAGGACCTAAACTGTCCAAAGAGCTATTCCATACCATATAACGTCATGCTCGGGGGGGTTGGTGGGTCGGTCGGTCGCTCGGGTACTGATCGCTGCTCGGGACGGGCTGGGCATCGGTCGGCGGGTGGTGAGCAATTGCATTGTGCATCATTCGTTTTGTATATTCTGTATATTTTGTTATCATTCTCATTATTACTATTATTATTATTTTCTCTCATTAAACTGCCTTTATCTCAGCCCTCGGCTCTAACCTTTTTCCCCTTCCCGATTCTCTCCCCCATCCCACTGAGGGAGGGGGAGGAGTGAGCGAGCGGCTGCGTGGTGCTTAGTTGCCAGCCGGGTTAAACCACGACAGTCCTTTTTGGCGCCCAACGTGGGGCTCGAAGGGCTTGAGATAACGACAGAGTAACCGGAGTATATTAAGGAATTTATATCTGTTAAATAGTTGTGGGTTGCAATTTGATTCATTTGTTCTTGATCTTAGCTTATCCGATCTGTACCATGCTCCCTCCTTTGCTGTACTTGTTAAAAGTTGGTGTTGGTTTTTGCAGTTTGTTATGCTCTGCGGTGACCAGACATGCTAGAACTTCAATACGAACTGGAGTCAAAGGCAGCCAAGTGGTATGCCACAATTGATATTGCAAATGCTTTCTTTTCAATCCCTTTGGCAGCAGAGTGCAGGCCACAGTTTGCTTTCACTTGTAGGGGCATCCAGTACACCTGGAATCGACTGCCCCAGGGGTGGAAACACAGCCCTACCATTTGCCATGGACTGATCCAGACAGCACTGGAACAGGGTAATGCTCCAGAACATCTGCAATATATTGATGACATCATTGTGTGGGGCAATACAGCAGAAGAAGTTTTTGAGAAAGGGAAGAAAATAGTCCAAATTCTTCTGAAAGCCGGTTTCGCTATAAAACAAAGTAAAGTCAAAGGACCTGCACAGGAGATCCAGTTTTTAGGAATCAAATGGCAAGATGGACGTCGTCAGATTCCAATGGATGTGATCAACAAAATAACAGCCATGTCTCCACCAACTAGCAAAAAGGAAACACAAGCTTTCTTGGGCGTTGTGGGTTTTTGGAGAATGCATATTCCAAATTATAGCCAGATTGTAAGCCCTCTCTACCAAGTGACCTGGAAGAAGGATGATTTCAAATGGGGTCCTGAACAACGACAAGCCTTTGAACAAATTAAACGGGAGATAGTGCATGCAGTAGCCCTTGGACCAGTCCGGGCAGGGCAAGATGTAAAGAATGTGCTCTACACCGCAGCCAGGGAGAATGGCCCCACCTGGAGCCTTTGGCAGAAAGCACCAGGGGAGACTCGAGGCCGACCCCTAGGCTTTTGGAGTCGGGGATACAGAGGATCTGAAGCCAACTATACTCCAACTGAAAAAGAGATATTGGCAGCATATGAAGGGGTTCGAGCTGCTTCAGAAGTGATTGGTACTGAAGCACAGCTCCTCCTGGCACCCCGACTGCCGGTGCTGGGCTGGATGTTCAAAGGGAAGGTCCCCTCTACACATCATGCAACTGATGCTACGTGGAGTAAGTGGGTCGCACTGATTACACAACGGGCTCGAATAGGAAACCTCAGTCGCCCAGGAATCTTGGAAGTGATCATGGACTGGCCAGAAGGCAAAGATTTTGGAATATCGCCAGAGGAAGAGGTGGTGCGTGCTGAAGAAGCCCCATTATATAATAAACTGCCAGAAAATGAGAAGCAATATGCCCTGTTCACTGATGGGTCCTGTCGTCTTGTGGGAAAGCATCGGAGGTGGAAGGCTGCTGTATGGAGTCCTACAAGACAAGTTGCAGAGACTGCTGAAGGAGAAGGTGAATCAAGTCAGTTTGCAGAGGTGAAAGCCATCCAGCTGGCTTTAGATATTGCTGAAAGAGAAAAATGGCCAGTGCTTTATCTCTATACTGACTCATGGATGGTGGCAAATGCTTTGTGGGGGTGGTTGCAGCAATGGAAACAGAACAACTAGCAGCGCAGGGGCAAACCCATCTGGGCAGCCGCATTGTGGCAAGATATTGCTGCCCGGGTAGAGAACCTGGTTGTAAAGGTACGTCATGTAGATGCTCATGTACCCAAGAGTCGGGCCTCTGAAGAACATCAAAACAACCAGCAGGCAGATCAGGCTGCTAAGATTGAAGTGGCTCAGGTGGATCTGGACTGGCAACATAAGGGTGAATTGTTTCTAGCTCGGTGGGCCCATGACACTTCAGGCCATCAAGGAAGAGATGCAACATACAGATGGGCTTGTGATCGAGGGGTGGACTTAACTATGGACGCTATTGCACAGGTTATCCATGAATGTGAAACATATGATGCGATCAAACAAGCCAAGCGGTTAAAGCCTCTCTGGTATGGAGGACGGTGGCTGAAATACAAATATGGGGAGGCTTGGCAGATTGATTATATCACACTCCCACAAACCCGCCATGGCAAGCGCTATGTGCTCACCATGGTGGAAGCGACCACCGGATGGTTGGAAACATATCCCGTGCCCCATGCCACTGCCCGGAACACTATCCTAGGCCTTGAAAAACAAGTCCTGTGGCGACATGGCACTCCAGAAAGAATTGAGTCAGACAACGGAACTCACTTCCGAAACAGCCTCATAGACAAATGGGCCAAAGAGCATGGCATTGAGTGGGTCTATCACATCCCCTATCATGCACCAGCCTCTGGGAAAATTGAACGATACAATGGACTGTTAAAGACTACACTGAAAGCAATGGGTGGTGGAACATTCAAACATTGGGATACGCATTTAGCAAAAGCCACCTGGTTAGTCAACACTAGAGGATCTGCCAACCGAGCTGGCCCTGCCCAATCAAACCTCTTACGTACTGTAGAAGGGGATAAAGTCCCTGTAGTGCATGTAAAAAATATGCTGGGGAAGACAGTCTGGGTTACTCCTGCCTCAGGTAAAGGCAAACCCATCCGTGGGATTGCTTTTGCTCAAGGACCTGGCTCTACTTGGTGGGTGATGCGGAAGGATGGGGAAGTCCGATGTGTACCTCAAAGGGATTTGATTTTGGGTGAAAATAGCCAATGAACTGAATTGTATAATGTTAATTGCTGTGTAATATAGTATGTCTTTATTTTTACTATTGCTGTATATTCTATCAATGGTATAGCAGTAAGGATCACCCAGATTAAGAAGAATGAATTTTGAAGAAACTGAGGAAGTGCAGTGGATGGAACCAGAACTGACTTCAGCAAGCAACAACCCAACACCAGACCCCATCTCTCCTGCCCTGAAAGACTGTTACAACAGATGGAGCCCAAAACTGTGGACTAAATGAACCCAATGGACATTTCAGAGGGATGGTCCATAGACTAAGGGAATGATATCTGTGTATGTACCAAAAAGATGAGAAAAATGGTGGTGATTAATTGGAATGTATTGTAAGGGTAGGACCTAAGCATGACGTAAATGGTATAGAATAAGGGGTGGAATGTCCTGGTTTCGGCTGGGATAGAGTTAATTTTCTTCACAGAAGCTAGCATAGTGCTGTGCTTTGGATTTAGTACTAGAAGAATGTTGATAACACGCTGATGTTTTTAGTTGTTGCCAAGCAGTGCTCAGACTGCTCAAGGACTTTTTGAGCTTCTCCTGCTCGGCCAGGTGCATAACAAGCTGGGAGTACAGCACAGCTAGGACCCAAACTGTCCAAAGAGCTATTCCATACCATATAACGTCATGCCCGGGGGGGTTGGTGGGTCGGTCGGTCGCTCGGGTACTGATCGCTGCTCGGGACGGGCTGGGCATCGGTCGGTGGGTGGTGAGCAATTGCATTGTGCATCATTCGTTTTGTATATTCTGTATATTTTGTTATCATTCTCATTATTACTATTATTATTATTTTCTCTCATTAAACTGCCTTTATCTCAGCCCTCGGCTCTAACCTTTTTCCCCTTCCCGATTCTCTCCCCCATCCCACTGAGGGAGGGGGAGGAGTGAGCGAGCGGCTGCGTGGTGCTTAGTTGCCAGCCGGGTTAAACCACGACAGGGACCACTAAGTCCCTCATGTCTCTAGCATCTCCAGGTTTCTGTTAAATGCAACTTCTTTTCTGGGCATTTGCCAGGTCATCTAAAGGAAAAAAAAAATCACTTATCTTAAAGATGATCAACAGGTTGCAAAAGCAACAAAAGAGGAAATGTATTGTATTATCTTTCCTCCCTCCTTACCTCCCATGAAGGATAGAACATCTCTAGAAAAAAAAGTCTCACAAACTGTTGCATCTAAAAACTTTTGGCCAGGGAGCCATGGGGACATGATCCATATCATCCAATGGTGAACTTATTTCGGGTGCTGGAGATAGAGTAGGGGTGGTGTAAGCAAAAAATACAGCCATAAATGAATAAATACAGAAGACAGGTCTCAAAATACATATGAGGCATCACAAATGTATAATGAGGAGGCACCACAAAAGGACAACAAAATGCTTTGATGCTTTGCAATGTAAGTTCAGAGTTCACAGAAAGCTCCACTTCCGTTCATCACTAGAAAAGATGGGACGTAAATGATCTGCCCAGTTCACATCTTGTTTCACTATCCTGAAGCTTGTGTTTCTTGGGTGTGGTGGCTGCAAAGGTAAGGGGCAGGCTGTGGTACTGAAGGGACCGAACTGATTGCTAGGGAGATGCACAGTGTGTTCTTATGGAGATCTTGCATTTTCTCCTTTTGTTGTTTTGCTTAGTCTCTGTCACTATTCATGTTACAGTTGCTCTTTTGCTAATCTGTAAACTGCTTTGAAATTCTCCCAGTTGAATTATCAGCCAAAATTCAAAGTGTTGCTTTTGTTGGCAGCTAGGAGGGAAATCACAACATTGTATTATACAAAAGCGTTTAGCCTCCTTTTCTCACTCCCTCTTTTTTCCCCCCTTTTCTTTGGCCTGGATAGAAAGCCATGGCAAATACATTATTAAGACTCATGGGGACAATATTTCCATTGTGAAGTCTCCAGGAGGTATTCTATTCAATGTGTGATTTCAGTTCTGAACTTTCAAATTAATTCTCTTAGCAATTCCTCTAACTTAGCCTCAGGAGGAAGGGAATTGTCCCCAATTTTTTCAAAACCCGTTTTAGCCAGTTGAACTATTATGCATCTTTAAAAAGAAAGCTATTTCTTCCCCCCAGGCCTGTTTTGTTTCAGCAGTGACAACTAGGTAGCCTTTTGCTATGTGGAAATGTGCGGTTTCCTAGTGACTGATGGAATGGGGAGTACCGCAGGCGAGCTCCGACACACCTGCAGAACACCTCTTTCTACGCTTTTGTGCCCAACACAGAAAATTCTCACATTAAACTGATGCTGTTTTGAAAACAAATAGTATTGCTTAGACCAGCCGAGATTTACATTAGGGACAGTTTTAAAAGCAGTGTGGATTAAGTTAGAGAAAAATCACCCAGATACAGAAACGAGCTATCTGTTTAGTAGCTTGAGGTGAAGTCATTAGCGTAATTAAAGTTTCCAGAGAACCTGCTAGTGTTAATGGCACTGTGTAGAATCAGAATGTTTTGGGTTGGAAGGGACCCCTAGAGGTCATCTAGTCCAACGCCCCTGCAGTGAGCAGGGACACCTCTAACTAGATCAGGTTGCTCAGAGCCCCATCCAACCTGGCCTTGAATGTTTCCAGGGATGGGGCCTCCACCACCTCTCTGGGCAACCCATTCCAGTCTTTCACCACCCTCATTGTAAAGAATTTCTTCCTTATATCCAGTCTAAACCTACACTGTTTTAGTTTAAAACCATTACCCCTTGTCCTGTCACCGCTGTCCCTACTAAAAAGATTTTCCCCATCTTTCCTATAGGCCCCCTTTAAGTGCTGAAAGGCCATAATCAGGTCTCCCCGCAGCCTTCTCTTCTCCAGGCTGAACAAGCCCAACTCTCTCAGCCTGTCCTCGTAGGAGAGGTGCTCCAGCCCTCGGATCATTTTTGTAGCCCTCCCCTGGACCCACTCCAACAGTACCAGTGTAGGGTAAATGTGGACCTGCCTGCTCTTGTGGAGGGCAAGAAACGGGGTGGACCACATACAGGGAACAGCCTAAAGAAGATAAACCCATGCATCTATATCCATACCATTTCTTTCTTTTACCCACTTGACCCCACTTTCACAAACCAGTACACATGCATATTGTTCCACCCTTTTTTACATATTGCATGTGGACTTACGCCGATAGCTAAGAAAAGCAAGCAGTTCAAAAGGTCAGAGAAGTGGTGTATTTTTTCCACCTCCTGGAACAAGGAAACTTAGGAAACACCGTAAGAATCCATACTAACAATAGCAAAGAGTACTAACAATAGACTGCATTCTCCAAAGAGGGCAAGGGGTGTGTTTTGAAGCCTGTGTAGGAAGGAAGAGGAAGAGCATTTTATAAGCCGGATCATATCTGTGTTGTGATCGTTACAGAAAGAATATTTTTTCAAAACTCTCAGAAACCAGGAAAGGGGAGACCTCCATATCCTTCCCACAGCTCCTCCTTCTAGACAGGAAAGAAAGCAACATTTGACACGTTTCTGAGGATGAGCTGGGCACAGTTGTTCTCACACGGGTACAGCGATGGCACCAAAAAGCCTGAAGCAGATGGCGGGTGCGTGGGTGGGGAGTGGATTGCTGAGATTCCAGGAGGAACAAAGGAAGAATCGCGGGTTATTGGGAGAACTGCAAAGGCGCACGGACCCAGCTTCATGCATGTTTAGCCACCCTTTGCTGCACAAGCATAGAGGAGACAAACACTCTGGAGAGGCATCAGCTAGTGGGAGGAATGTGGTGGGACAATGATACGCTGAGATGATTAATAGGAGCATGGTGAGAGTTGCTGTTTATATCTAGTTATTCTTCTCCCCTGTGTTATGAATCATCTGATGCACCAGAAACTCTGAGAACAGATTGCAGCGGAGTACGAAGTGCTCACGACTGGGTACTGCTAAGGTAGCATAGGCCATGCTGGCACTGTGGTGAGCCCTGAAGACCAGACCCGCTCTCCTTTTCTTTCAATTAGAAGAGCGGGCAAAGCATGTCACTGCTCCTCTCTGGCCATGCAGACTTCCGGGATTTGGAGTGCGGGGACAGGAGTCTGGTGCATATCCGAGGCTTGACTCAGCCCCAGGTCTGGAAGCTGGAAGAAGGCACACACAGATCCAGAAGCTGGGAAATACCCCTAGGTCCCGCACTAAAGACACGGATCTGAAACTGAAATTAGTAGATGGATAGACGAACCAGTAATTCAAACAGTCCTCTAAAAGACTTCCCCAGCATTCCCAGTAGTTTGCTTTTCCACCAGTACCTTCATCAGAAACCTGCAGCACAAAGCAGCTTGGGACACTCTACAGAGCCTGCTGGAGAAAGATGCATTTGGGGCAGAAAAGTGCCTTCATCCCGTCTAGCAAGGGGGAGAGGAAATCACATTACTGTCTGGTTTCGCATTCCCATTATCAAGATGTTTGCGCATGAGCATAGAAACATAGACATCACAAAGAGTTCCAGAGTCGTGTTAGAGGTAATGTTCTGGTGGAACAACTGGTGAGGAGAAAAAATTGAGATCCTAATCCTGTTTTATATCCTCTTTTCCCTGTCCTCAATGTCTAAAACATCCCACGCGGTGTCCTAGGCAGTGTCAATGTCATCCACTGTCACCAGAGACAGCAGGGGGTACTTACACACACACAGACCCAAAGGGTGGGATCACAACTCTGCATACAATGTTCATTACTGTGTGCACACACCCATGCTCAGAGATCTGCCCCTGAAAATAACACGCAAAGTGAAGTCATTGCGAAGAAGATTAATCCGAGCACGTGCCAGCTCGCGTGATGTGAGCCCACTCATGGCAGGATCTGCACTGCAAGGTGCTGGCGTTTCGGGGCAGTGGGTGTAGGGTGAGCTACCCTTACACTGGAGCCCAGAGTCACGTTCTGTAACATAAAATGCCCTTTTTTCACTTGCAGCACTTTTGCTAGAGGAACTCCCACTTAATACTATAAATTCCTAACACCAGGAAAGTGTCTGTCAACAGGTATTTGAGGAAGGCATGTCTGAGTCCCCACAGGCACGCTGTTTCTGATGATGCTGTTTCAGAAGATCCAGGGTTAGGGACAATATACAGAACATTATTCCAGGAATGTCAACAGCACCAGGTCCAAGAGGTCTCCTGAAACCACTTAAAAGAAAATAAAGGCAATCACTCATTTTCTCTTAGTGCTCATACCTTGTTTATGTAACTTGTCCTGGTCACTATTATTTTTGTCTTCCCGTCCTATCCCTGTAGCAGATGGCTAATCTTGTGTTAATTTGATTCATAAGATTCCTGGGATAGAGACTGTATCTCGCTGTGTTTGCAGTGCATACATCTGGCATTTCCTAACTTTCAAGCGCTTGACTACGCAACCTAAATAAATATAGCTTTTGTATAGCGATATTTGTAATGTATATTATTGCTATATTTACATTAATAATGTATCGTTAAATATTGGTAGAAAGCAATTTAAAATGCAAAATAAAGAGAGAGGTGGATAGGAAAAAATTATAATGTTGTAAAATCTAGAAAATTGCAATATATTCACAAGATGACTGAATTAGGTGTTGCAGGGGTAACCACATACAGCACTTTTAATTTTCGAGTGTCTGACTTAGCAATTTGAATCTTGTTTCTTAACATAAAGTTTTTGCATGTTTCAGGTTTTTTGGGTTTTTTTGTTTTTAATGTAATTCCCCAGGCTTTTTGCCGTATAGTGGAAAATGGTAAAGAACAAATGATATGTAACTATAGCAACCTGCTGCCATTTTGAGAAGGACATGAACCCCAGGCAGAGACATAGAGGGTGCAACTCGGCCCCAGCCCCAGACACCTAAATTTAGGTGTTGCTGGAATAGCTGTATGCGTGTGAGCCACTTACCCATCCTACCCCTCTGGTCAATGGGGTCTATGGGTCTTCCCTAAAATGGGCAGGTGTGGTGCATTCACAGCTTTCCAGGTTCTGCTAAATGGTACCAGCTGGCTCTCCAGTGCTGGAAATGGGAGCTGAGACACCTACTCCACCTGCAGACGCCGGCACTGCAGACAACTCTATTTCAGTGTCTGAAAGTGGAGATGAATAGGAGGGTTTGCCTCTGTTCCCTAATTCTAGGCACCTGGTGCTGTATTAACCATGCTAGAGAACCCCATTTACTCTCCAGCTGCCTCTCCAGAAGGTTATGGGTCTCCTGTTTTTCCTTCAGCCCCGCAGAAATTTAGAGGAGAGAGGGCATCTGCAATAACACAAGACGGTTATGTTTGGACAAATGAACTGAGCCCTGAGCATCCCCTCCAGGCTGGGGAATGGGCATATTCAGGACTGCTGTGCTCAGCCTACCCTTTCGGGAGATAGGGGGGTCTCCGTGGCACGCGTAGGGTGTGAGGAGCCGAAGGGAAGAGTGGGAACACTGCTGCCTAACATGGCACCCCAGAAGAGAAGGTGTTCTGCTGCTGTGTTCTGGGCTCAGAAAAATCTATGATTATACAGCGAGAGGGAAGGCCCCTCGCCCTGTTTCTCTGCTCATGGCCAGTTGCGTCAGCAGAGCTATGGGGACATCCTGAGAGGAGTGAGACGAGCAGTTTTGCCACCACCACAGCCCGTCCTCAGAAAGCTGATGCTGGCAACGAAGCAAGTTTTTCCCAAAAATGAAAAGTAAGGGCGATTTTTGTTTTATGGACAATATACTTTTTCACAACTGATCATCCTAAACTTATCAAGAATTCCACTTTTCCAGCCAAAAGGCTTTGCTGCTGCTGAAAATCAACTCCCACACACCGCCCCCCCCCCCAAGACTGAATATATGAAAATTTCTCATGAAACATCATGATGGTCTTTCGTAATGGAAAGCATTAAGCAATGTAAAATGACAGGGCCCTTATCCACTCCTCCTGAAGTAATCAGTAAAGTGGTGTAGGCTTTTAGGAGAGGATAATGAGGATAGAGTTGCTTATCACAGACACGATGCCATTTAAATGGGTGCCTGACAGGCAAATCATCTTGGAACTTGTGAGTGCTGCTGTGCCAAGCCCCTGCGCTGGCTTGTGCAATGCTCACCGAGTCTGGAATGCAAAATCAGCTGCTCTGACGGAAACCGCAACTCTGTGAACTATTTTCAGAAGACATTAATGAGATTTTGCTTTGGGATTATCAGTGCAAAATGGAAAGCCCAAGGAGGATAAAAGGGACAATTGCTCTCCAGCAAAAATATTTTTTTTTTATTACCACATCTACATAAAACGGAAGTTCAGGTTTACCAAGAACTAAAAAATTGGTTAAAAATGAATTTAAATAGGAGCATCACCTGACTTGATACGGATCTGGTCCCATGCTGAATTAGAAGTGTACCAGTTCTGCGTATGGACAGCCCTTCTCAGTCATGCCACAGGCAGGCTGTCTATAACATCGCACAGCTTGATGTTCTGCCACATGTCTTCACAGCTGATGAAGACCTTGTGCCACATTCCCAAAATGTGCACAGCTGACAGGTGGTCATTTCCATGACTGTGTCATCCAGAGACATCCTGATACACAGTCATGCTTGTACCCTGTTTTACTGTAGATGACATACTCACCCCGTTATGTTCCATCCAGGGATGTGACTTCACTGAGATGTCATGCCCTCTCTAATAACGGCATACTTGGCCACGCATCACCACAGCGTCCGAAAGCCTCTGTGGCTTGCTCAGAATGGGGATGTTAGTGCACGGGTTTCGATTTCTCCTGGGGTGCTAGGACTTTATCCTAGCTTCCTGCAACTGGAGGGTTTGTGTTTTCCTATGCTGCTTCCCAACAGCCGTGTTTAAGAGCTACTGATGATAGTTTTTTGCACCCTTGTTCCTGGGCATTTGTGTCAGCCGGCTCTGCGGGAGCTGGAACAGACATGTGGTTCTGCTGCAGCGGTGGCACGTCCTCCAAGCTCCCTCAGCATGCCAGGGACAAATAGCTTTATTTTTCATGACGTGTAGCCTCTACACACTCAGGGCTGGAAAACGGTTCAGAGGTGTCTGGGAGATGGGCTGAACAGCGTGCCCTGGAACGACCCATGGATCTCTCTGCATGACGCTGAACCCAAGCTGGGGGCGAGGTCAAATAGTGAATGAGCCCACGCTGGCACTGGGATGAGGATTGATAGCCGTGCTTGCACTAACTGCTCCTCTGAGTTCTTTCTCCAGGCTCAGCCAGTGTCCAAATGCCCCTGTTCAGTTTTTTATATAGTCTCATCTGAGATCACATCAGCTTTCCTGAAGGACGTTTTCCTGGTTTATATCCTGAAGCAATAGCTACTACACATTTCTGCCCGTGTTGTAATTAATTGTCTGACTCCTCAGGAAGCCTCTGGGAAAGTCCCTGATGCTGTCTCCATTTCTACGTCTCAGCTGCCAAGTTTCAAACTTTGAAAGACGAGGCCACGCTATGATGGAGCAGCTTGTTATACTGCCTATTAGCGAAAGGTCTCTGTGACCCCAGAAGAAAATTATTGGAGTGCTATAACAAATTCAATAATCTTAGTCATAAAATATGAGTGGGTTAAAAATCCACAGTTCTTTGTTTAAATACTGTGTTTTGGGCAGAGCACAGGGCTGCCCATAGCGTGCTATTAAAATACTGTTAGGCAGAATATTATATACTAATGGAAAACCCTAACAGTGATAGCAGAGGAGCTGTGGTATGGAACCAAATCAAACCATGTATTTTGTAACAGCTCAAATGCACCCTGACTCTAGCTGATTACTAAATTACTGCTGTAGCTGCTGCATGGACATGCTGGGAATATACAAAGAGCTGTTCCGACTGTTACTCAAGCCCTTGCCTCTGTGGAATGACAATTTCCCATTTTTCAGTCTCTGGTACTCCTTCTCTCTGTTCAGATGTGCTTAATTACTCAGACGCATTTAATTATTTGTGTTACAGTAGCACAATTCATACCCCAAGACTCAACGCATACCAAGAAAAAAACAGGATGTCACTGTAGACACCCTCTTCTGAACAGGTTATCTCTTCCTTTTCCACTGGAAAACCCCATTGCTTGGTTTTATCCTCCCAGCAAGACCTGGGCTTTGCTTTTTCAAAGTATTGTTTCTTTTCTGTAGCTACTGCTTACAGTACACAGCTATTTCTGTACCCTATTTGGTTCCTGCCCTTCACATGCATGTCTCCTTACAAGCACAGAGCCACACTGGCTGCCATCAGTTCTCCACATTTTTACTCCTAAACTGTCACTGTTCAGCCAATGTGAGGGTCTCATGCCTCCCACCCCATGGTAATACATGTGAATATGCGGTATTACACAGCAGAGTTTCCTGGTTTGGGCCTCAATGAGTTTCTAAACACCATCTTTTCTTGCCTGTAGGGTTGCCCCTTTCTGCAGCCGACTCTTCTTTCGCTTGCTGCTCCCTCAGTAGGCGCCCTGCTTGCTGACCTCCGTTCCTCACCCTTAGTATGCAGTGGTTCTTCTTCAGACACGTTCATCCTCAGCACAACTTCTTAAGTTTTACAGAACACGTGCCTATGCCTATACATGCACACCCAAACCCACGTTCGACTCCACCGTCACAGCACTGTCAGCGCCGTCCTCGCTGCTGCATCCAATCTGCTCCAGCACGAGTTTGCACACCCATACCCTGTTGTTATTACACGAGAAATTACCTCCCACTCAAGCAAGTCCCTGGTGAGGCTTAATCTCCTTTAGCACGGGAGAGAGCTCACGTCTCTCCCCAGAGGCTCCATTTCAATGTCCCTTTGTATCCAGGAGGGCCTCAGTGGATCCACTAACCTTGTCCAGAAAAAGCCGCATATGGAATATTTCAAACCAGTGTCACCTGCGTGTTACAGGCTTTTCCTCTCCCCAGCCTCGCCATTCTCAGCCTGCTCAGAGCCACCCCTCAGCAGAGAGAAGAAACCCCTTTCTAGGTATTTCAGCTTTTCTGGGACAAAAAATATAGTACAACTCCCATTTTTTTTCCTGAAAAACCATTGACTTCTGGCTTTGTGCATTAATCAAGACAAGGTGGGAGTGATGGCCATTTATCTCGGTCTGCCTCTCCAGCCTCTCTTCAGGGACTAGGCCAGAGGAACTGGTTGATGGCTCTGTGTTGCTTCATAACTTACTACATTTGCGTTTTCTTCCTACTGCTCCTCTGGAAAAAGATGCTGCCTGAGGCAATGAAGGCTTTATAGCATCCTGAACCATGCCTCACGTGAGGCAGGGTGATCTCAAGGGCAACAGTGAGGTTAGGAGGCAGTCTGAAAAGTCTCCTGGTCCTCTCTCCACTGCAGTACAAACATACTGGTCTCTTCCCTAGGTTCACTTGCAGTGGCTGTGCTCATTGTGTAGCAGAGGATGGTCACTGCCTCTTTTAGATTTTATCCAGTACTCCCCAAACAGAGTTACTGGCAGCACAGATTTGAGAATCTGAGAAATTATGGGCGTTTCTTGAGTTATTCTCTGTAGACTCGCCAAGGCTGTCTGTAGAAGAGAAATATCCAGTAGAGAAACTTATTTTTGCCTTCTGTTGTCTGAATATTGATCCTATCTGGTCATAAAGATGAGCGGCAGAGCATGCAACTCTCATCCATTTCCTTAAATCCTCACTATGGCTTTTGGAGTAAGATTATTTTTGAGCTGGCTACAAAGATTAGGACCCTGTACTCCCTGACTGCTGTAGACATGGGGAAGGAGGTCCCAAATTCTCCACAGAGCAATAGTCGCTCTTCTCTAGGGCATGAAAACAACCCAGCATACACCAGACAGAAGAGGCATAATAATGACAATAATCTACTCAATGAGCAAACACAGTTTCCTTAGTGGTGGTCCCCGTGGTCCCTACAGTCCCCACAGCACAGGCACTGCTTTTTCTCAGTGTTCCCGAGGGGGCAGGTCGGCACAAAATGGGTGAAGTGCAGCTTTCTGCCTGTTTCCACCAGCACACACACACACGCACACATGCACACACACGATCCACGTCATGAGTCGGTGAAGACGGACAGGGACCAAGCAGCATCCATTCAGCCAAACCATGACTGACTCACATCTGATAACATAGAAACTCCGTGAGCCGTGCACATAGTTCAGCCAAACCCTCAATGATTTTCAGTCATAAATCATAAAAAAACCAGAATTTATTTTCTTTCGTCTAACACTTGAAAAGATATGAAAAGATATGAACAAATTAGCATGAGATCAGAAGACAGAAATTAAATCAGTTTTGATAATAAGATTTGGGACAGATTAATCGTAAGACCAAGCTGTTTCCAGATGGGCAGAACCTCCAGGTAGGTTTAATGTAGCCACTGGTGGGAAAACCACACCATGAAATGCTAAGAAAGGAAGGGAGATGACAGGGAAGCAAGAAGGTGAACTAGTGGGTATAGAAGATGGTGCAAATATTTCTTTGGTTTCTAGGCATCTAGAGAGTCTCATATTTCTGTAGCAGACAGCTTCAAGGCATATATACCTTTTGGCATTAACACACTTCTCTGCAGACTTAAATAGGTATGCTTTCTGTACAGACTAAGAAACAAGAGCTAAAAATAGCCCATAGAGTCAAATAATTTTGAATATTCAATAATTAAATTACACTTAGAACTTGAACAAAACATTAATTTCCAGCACAGTGCATGAACAGTAATTAATAGTCATCATAACAGCTGAAAGAGTGTATAAATATTATCCCTGGTTTATAAATATGAGAAAAAGGGGAGGGACAGTAAGTCAAATGCCCAGGGTTACCGTGGAGTTATTAAGAGAGGCACGATGAGAAACTGGGTATCTGTGGACTTCATCCTCCACTGGTCTGCAAAGTGGGTTGTTCTTCACACCACCGAGAGGGGAGCACAGACATCACCAGTGGCGAATGGGGGAGCGTTACACATACCACTGGCTGCTTTAAACAGCTGCAGGAGTGGTGGGCAATGACACATGGGGCTCTTCATCTCCTGGTCTCAGGTTCAGGTAATAACATCCCCATACATCACCCTTCTGCAAAGGAAGCATGGGTCAGTTACCAGAAACTCAGGGCAGAACCAGAATCAATTAACTCTACGTTAAAACTGGAAAAAAACCCTATGTTAAACATTAATACTGGGAAATAATTTAACTATTACACAACAGCAGAACACAGTACGAAAGGACTTTATACACATGGGCAAGTTTGTGCACATAAAGTAAAATCTATGCTCTACTGAAGTCAGTAGGGTCAAGATTTTACCTGCTTGGCTTTAATGAATTTAGTGATTTGTCCGCAGGTTCTTGGTCTGAAGACTGTAGAGGACACCATATGGTTCACCACCCTTGTTATTAAACATCAAGGACAAGGAAGAGGATGGAGGACTTCCATTTCCTAGGATAGGTTAATAATAATAAAATAATCCCATCACCCTGCAAAGAGGTGACATGAGGGCTTCACCAGCCATCCCTGCTAATCCACACGTTTCTCCTTCAGCACTGTTCTCAGAACTGCTATGGTGATATTTATACTCTGCCAGAATTGCTTCTCTATAAGTAAAAAATAGTTGTACAAGCAGACAGCACAGCAGCCAGGCACAACTGTGATCTCCTCTACTTCATGTGCACTCCCAATATTTTGGTTTCAGAGGCTGGCTCCAGGGCATCTCTGGAAGATTTCTGCTCTCACGTGAACTCCAGCCACTAAAGCTGCGAGCTGAGACAGAGCCTGACTTTCTAATTTTACAGCCACACTACATTACCACTAAGTCAAATTCTGCAGCGCACTGGAATTGATGTCAGCAGTAAAACTGTACCCACGGACGATGCCTGTATGACCCTGTTTAAACTGGAGCACTGCAGAAAAGACAAACTATTGTGATTGCTTTTATTCGAGTCTCTACAACAGATGTTTTCCAGCCTGGTGTGTTGATAGGAGGGAAAAGAAGAATAATCCTTGCCTGTCTTAGCTGTGTCAGCAGGAGCCTCTGGTGCAGATCCAGCTGTACTGGCAAGAGTTCATGTTTGCTGGGGTAGTTTGGTTTGCTCATAAAATACAGCTTTGCTTTCTTTAGGAGCGCAAAGAGCAGAAGTGGTGATACGCACAAGCTCGAACGTTTTGTTCAAATCGGTGTACCTATATTACTACAGAAATAAAGTCCTTCCAGGACCAGCACAGCTTACGACTGCCACACATGAACTTTGAGAAACTTGAGCTACTGCTTTTAATATGTGACCAGCTCTAGCTGCCACGCACTCCCAGCTGCAAAGGTTATACCCCCCAGCAATATGAGGAGAAGGAAATGTCACCTGTTCGTTGGTTGATCTGAATTATGGTCCATAGCATCAGCTGAAGGCCTTAATGCACGGGATTGTGACTGGCAGCAGATGAAGTTGGGTGCACGTCCCCTTCTGCTGACTCTTACGACCTCCTAACTGCACGGAGGGACAGAGCGGGCAGCTGGAGGCAGTGACATCGTAAACTGCTACAGCAAGGACAAAGTCCTTTGTAATGAAATGGTATAAACTGAATCAAGAAATATAAATGTTAATGACATATCAGCTGCTAAAGCCCCAAGAAATAGGGGGAATATGTGGGAAATTTGTGTGCCAGCACTGCCTCAGAATTTCTGCGTCTGAAACTAGGATCCAGCTCTGGTGCTTTCCCTTTTGACTCAATCTCTAGCAAGAGAGGGGTGATGTTTTCCAAGCTTTCACATGCTTGCTGGTAAGGAAGTCTGTAGACTAGGACCTTTCTGGTGCCCGCAGGTGGGGGCAGGGTACAGTACAACCCTGGGACCCTGTCTGGTAGACACCTAAACACATGAAGAACCTCCCTTACCCTGACTCCCCCTCTGGCAGGAAGGTGAGTGTGATGGAGCCAGAAGTAGAAGAGGCAAGAAGAAAATGGCTCCAGTTAGCCTTCAAGAAGAGGCAGTCAGTATCGTCTCCCAAAACAACCTGGATCCTACTCGATGACCACTTGTGTTATTGCAGACATACAGCAAGGAGCAGAACCTCCTGCCACTTCCCAGATGAGACTCAGACTCCCTCTTGTTAGCTTTCCTGCTGAGCCCCTTGAGGCTTGAGAGCTAAGCCCCATCAATGATTGCATAGGGGTCCCCCCACAGCAGGAGAGACAGAGGGTTCCTCACACTCCCTCCCTGGGTCTCCTCCATGCTGAGGTTGGCATACTCTCATATCTGACAAAACCATATCTTCTTAGGCTGGGGAAAGCACGGAGCCAAGGCTGCTCACACTCAAGGCACATTTTCCACCCCCTAGTCTTATTACATGGTGAGATGGCAGGCAGAGGCAGCTGAAGAAAAAGACGCTCTACTGCCACTTCCTTTTCTTTAAAAAGTTGCTGATCCTCCTCAGAAAAGCAGTACCTCTGGTGGAATGAGTCATCCAGCATTTCCTACTCATTTCTTAAATTATCAATGGAGAGAGACAGAGAGACACGCTCAATCAAAGATGCTGAATTCGTATATGGAAGCTTCTAGGGATACCTCTTTCCGTCCCTTACTTTAGGGAAGCTGGAATAAACATTTCTGCACCGTGGGCTAGAGGCCTAAAAAGTAGGCTTATGCCAATCTAAATTAGGTATCTTTGTGTGCTTGTTTGTGCCCCAACAACACTACCTCAGGAGACACACCATAGGTGCACATCCGTGGTACTCCAGCCACTGACTGGACATTGGGACAAGTCCAGAGCCAGACTCAAGTAAAACCCCCAAAATTCATCTAGTAAGGATGACATATGCTTGGTGTCAGAAGACCACCCCTCCAAGGGTCTCCAAGGTCTGCCCCTGCTGCTGCTCCTCACTGGCTGATGTGAACACAAAGTCAGCAGCGCTGTGGCTGCTAAGGTGGCACCGATCAGGCAGCCTGTTCCCTTCCCCTGCGGCTCATCCTGCTGCTTTTCTCCCTCCTTTTACCACTGTTTTCCTGCCCGTTCTCTCTTGCTCCCACTCAGCAAGCTGCTTCTCTTCCAAGGATAGCTTTGCCCTCCAGGTCAGAGCTGCTGCCAGTAACTGCTTTATTCCTTATTAGTGTTTGAGGAGTTCCCTCCCTGCCTCCTAGGTCTGTCTGCAATGGCTGTAATGGCGTATCTATAAAATATCTGCACCTCCAGTCTAATGACACTAACTAGATTTCAAGGCTATTGAACTAACCGGGTATCTTAGCAACAAATATTTATTTTAATAACAGTATTCCTAGCCGTGTTAAACAAGCACCTACTGCAATAGTCAGAATGCCCCATACCCTATCCCACAACCCACTTTCTGTTGACTCATCCTCACTTAGAAGAGTTACTAAAGTCAATGCCATAGTCCCAGAGAGGTGCCTTCAGTGTCCCCTCAACTTTTTAGAACAATGTCAGAAAAGAAGCAGGCTGCTGCGCTCCCAGTAGCCACCCATGCAGATTTGCTGGGGGGGGGCTTCCCTCTCACCACCTGCCAGACATTTCTGGTTGCTGCTTACGGAGATCTGCTCAGAGGACTGATGTTGAACTGCTCTCTTGCATTGTCTGTTCTCTGCATACCCAAAGACTGCAATGCTCCTGCTCCTTCACGAGCAGTGACAGCTAGGCTGATGCCTGCTCCCTTCAGAGTCAGCCCTTGACTGGCATCCTCTCCCCGAAGCTGTCAGGAAGGAACAAGTGACACCTCAGCTAACTTCCCTGCTACCTCTCGTTCACACTGCTCACCCAACTCACCATGAGGTTCGCCATCCATTTCCTCTGGCCCTTATTAGCATTCTGGGAAGGATTTTTCTCTAAAAGAAATTTTCCTCTTGAAAATTAGATATAGTGGAAACATTCACTCATCAGGAATAATTGCTAACATAACCACCTATCTTTCCTGTTTTATTGTCATTGTATGTTTTACAATTACCTTTTTCACTCCCCTACTAGTTAAATCGTGAGACTGCATGTGGCATCAAACCATAATTTGTATGGTCACTGTTATAAATTTGTGAAAGCGAGTAATAGTTTGTCTTATGGAATAAAATAACACAGCGTGAAATTATAGTAGCATATCTTTGTATTCCTTGGGCAGCACATTGTTGCTCTCTGATGGATTGAAAGCTCGCTCTTTTGATAAACCCCACTAGTATCCACCTTCGAACTCTCCCAGTGAGATATTTTAGTGAGAGAAATATCTGGAGACTTTTCTCTCAGCATTTCTCAATGCAGGATAAATCCAGCCTTTCTTATCCCCAGCACTCCTTGGGGTTCAGCTTTGTTTCGGGAAGGGAATAGTCATCAGAAAGCACAGCCTCCCGTAGACTGTATTTTCCTGGGGACTGCCGAGCAGTATATTCTCCATCCCTCCATATTTTTCCCCAAATTGCCTCCCATTAATTTGCGTGTCACCAGCAGTGAATCAAGTGGCACCTGAGCAGCTCTGCTCCAGGGAGTCAACACGGGCCAGCCTGGGCCAGCGGGCACTTGCCTGGCTGGCAGGCACAGCCCCTGGCTCCTCACTGAATTGCTCTTCTGCCAGGGTGACTTCAGTCCAATTATTTTCTCTCTTCCTCCCACCACCCTCCTCCCCCGGTTACAAATGCGTGTTTGTGTACAGCTCGGGAAGAAACACCTCTCACAGTTTCATAAAAATAAATGTCAGCCTGCCACTGAGTTAGTCGGGAAGTTCTGAATAAGGTCAAAAGCGGTTCAAAAGCTGCCATCATGCAGTATTTAGTGATCCCGCCTGTGTTAAGCGGGTAGATCTGCTATCCTACCAACTGTGTGCGTGGGCAGGGGAGTTGGTAACGACACCCGTCACTCTGAGACAGCCACAAGCCTGTAAGAAATGTTATGTGAAGGGCTACTGTTTGTGCCTGGATAGCTGGAATGAACTTACATTGAAAGAGGAATACCACTCCCCTCTGTCATTCTCGCTTGGTAAGGGTCTAAGTCCAAATCAAACACGTGGTGCGACCTGTGCTCCTCCCCAGCCAAGAGAAAGGAGTGTTTCGGGTAGGATGCTGGATGCTTTTGGCCTGAAAACAAACAGCTCTTCCTCTGGTTCTCTCAGCACAACTTCATTAGTGACAAGGACTGAGAGTGAAAGTGACAGCTTCATAATTTGATTTGATTGCTTATTGTGTTAATTTGGTACAGAAGCACTTTGAGGCTATTCATCTGCTGGTTCATTCTTACTTGAGAACATAATTTGCTTACTGTATTTTTTGCATTTGTATTAGTTTTGTAAATAAACTTAGTAGCATGCTTGCTTCAGTTTATGTTTGCTCTATTATTCACTTCGATAAATTCTATAAAAAAGGCCACTAAGCTGGTTAGGTTAGACCACGCCAAGGGCCACCCACCCAACATGGCAAAGTCAAGCCACGCGGGTCTTCTTCCATGCCATCGATGTACAGCATATACAACTGTACCCCATGTCCAGCGGCACTACTCACTCCCCCCAGCGAATCCTATTCGTAAAGCACAACTGGCTACTCCAAATGTATCACGGTCCGTTTTTCTGATTTATGAGCCACGTTTTTGGCAGCTGCATTAACCAACCTTTCCCAGTGTCCCTCTAAGCCTGAAACAGCCCTGAAAAACGTTACAGTTTTTCCAGGCAGAGCTCTTCTTTCCATTCACCCAGAGTAGCTGCACATACATACATATGCACATGCACGTACAGCCGTGTAAACTAGGGCAACCTGAATTCGTAAAAGCAGGCAAGCTGTTGTGTTTTTGTCTGTTTTTAGCACTGCTGCATGGCTGAAGCACGAAAAATTGACGCAAGCTAGCCATTTAACTTGCTGCTCTCCAAGCACAAAGCAGTTTTCACCGTTGCCGAGATGTTCCTTTCCAACCTCTGATTCTAAGAGAATCTAACACCAGCTACAAAGCAACACCTCTTGGTATAAATTTGCTTTTTACGAGTCTCAAAAGAGGAGATGCCAGGTAAGCTATAGCGTGGAGCACTGCTTCATAAACTGGGCTAAATTTAAGTTTCTTTATTTACAGCTAAAGCAGCAATGCATTTCAAAGCACTGATCATGTCGTACCTAGGAAATGAAAGATGAATGATTTGACCTTCAAAAGTGTGACCTCTTTGTCTCATGGAAGTGTAGCCATCTCTTCTTCCTCCCTCCTCTGAAGGCCGAGCTTCACTCTCCAGGCTTTGCAACCTTCAGTTGTCGCCTTCGGTTTTGCCCAGGGGGATGAAACATACCTCTCCCTGGGGACCGTCAGTGCTTTTTGATCACAGACACTGACAGCAGGTGATCAGTTAGGTAAGCAGTTAAATATACAGCTGGAAATCAGCTGAGAAAAAGATGGAGAAAGGCCCCCTCACGTATTTGTGCCTAAGCAGACAGATGATCCTGCTCAGCCAGGCTTGCATCCCTTTCCTTTGTTTTTCAGCAAACATTTGAATTGCCACTGTTTGTTTGCAGGGATATTTGGAGAGAGACTGTAGTTCATCAGCACTTGCACACAGAAAAACATACGCTGCAGGAATTGGTACCAGCCAGGTTTAACCCTCACCGTGCGGGTGGGGGGTGTTTGGGAGAATGTGAGAAAGCATGGAGAGACCGGAGAACGAAGCAGCCAACACTTTTAGCCCAGACCCATATGACTGATGGCTGGTGGCGGGGAGGAAGAGTAGGAATCCTTGAGATGTGGTGAAGTCCTTGGCCAGAGATGAGGTGTCTGTGATCCAGACCAGGAGCACGGAATGAGGCGGCTGAGCAGGAGGGTGCAGCTGAAGACAAACTCCTTGTGTGCACAGCCCTGCTCTAGCTCCGACCTTAAAGATAACTAAAAGGAGCTTGCTTGGGTGGAACAGTGAGAAACCGATAACTATTTAGTACGTGGTTCAAAGTCTGTCTGTTCACTGAATGAAATGGGCAGCTACCAGCTCTGCTGCCCAGAGGTAGGCGTGGAAAGAGAATTGGGCATCTTGGCAAGATTTCTGCTGGAGCTGAATTCAATCTGCAATCGAACACGTCATTCACAAACCCTGCAATCCTTATTACCCTCTTTGTTATGCTAAATCGAGGTCCTCTGTCTTCCTGGAGTTCAGTTCTTCTTTTAACTTAGACATTTTATTTGAAGAGCAACTCTCCAATATAGGGGAGGGCAATAAATTAATAAAAAGATTGGTACAAATCATCACTCATGATTTGGAATAGCTCTGTAATCATTTGGGTCTGTAAAGCTTAGCTAATGTTTCTAATGTAATGTTCTGACATGAGATTTAATTTACCTTGTACAAGTCATTTAGTAATCTGAGCACAGATGTAGAAACAACAAATATCTATTAAACGAGTATGTCCAGATCCAATAGGGTGGATTTGTCCACAGCTAGATATTATAGCAACACTAGACAAATGATTTTGGACAGATAGCCTCAGTTCTAAACTCCATTTAATTACATGTTTGCTATCCTCTCATTGTATTTGTTTTCCATTGAGCCACGTGCATCACGAGCTCTCACATGAGCTTTCTGGTTACAAACAACTGATTTACATGAAGAGGTTTTTCATAGTCACTTGTCTGTTATGTCGTTATCTGGACATAGTGCCACACCAGGGACTGGCCCTTTTTCCATGGATTTGGACTGGCTAGTCATCACTCCAACAGCTTCTGACTGATGTATAAGAAAGGACACCACTGAGATCACAAAAATCATAGTAGGATGTAGCCTTGATTACCATATATTCAGTTATTTAATTAAATTGTCCACGACATTCCCAACACACCTCCATGCACTGTCCTTTGTGTGTGTTAGAAATTATATTGCACTTTTCATAACTTAATAGCATTTAGCAGTATCATGGTTGGCATTTACTTAAGACAATATTATCTCTTAGGTAACCTCTTAGTTTTCTTCTCAGCAGTCATCATGATAGACCTGAATTACTGTGGTATGTCTCTTGGTCACATGGTCCTTGACTACAAAACTGGCTAAAACTGGCCTGAGCCTGAAGTAATTCGCCATAAAAAAAGTTCTTTCAGTCAAAAGCAATGGGAAAGCACCCACTGGTTAAAGAGAGAATTATAAATGGAATTGAAAAGCAAAAGCTAAGAAGGGAGGGTAATCAGCCAAGACCTGACACCTTCCATACCTGATCTGTGTTTTTCTTCATCTTTCTCCAGGTAGGAAATGCTTGTTGCTCTATCACCTGCCTGTCACCCAGGGAGATAAAATTCTTCAATAAAAAAATGAAATACAAGGCTGTATGCTTTCAGAACTAAGCCTCATTATTTAAATTCAAACTTTTCTCATCTTCAGGAAAAACAGCATACAGTATTTCATCTACAGACTTCTTATGCCCCTGTTTTGAATTAATATTAACCATGAACAGCTATATTCCTGGAAGAAAAAAGCGAACACCAGTGTTGCAGAACCAGCTCCTGGGTGTGTACAGGTTCCAGAAGAGACCATCGACATTCCCTTTCCTTGTTTTACTGTGCCTAACTGGAGGAAACTCCCAAATGCTCAGATAAGCCTGGCACTGTCTGGCCCTAAACTCATCTTGTCATCTACCTTCCAGATTTAACTCCTCTGTGCCCTCCCTCTACTGCACTTTATAATAAACCGGAGCTAAATAACTTCTTTTTAATGTGTTGATTACAAAATGCCCTGGTCCCATTCTGCTTAGGTTGTGTGAACACCCTACTGCTAGACTGTTCTGAACTTGACCCTCATTCTGCATCCAAATTCAATGATACAGCCATTCATCAGCTTGATTTTGGCTGTGTTATACATGCCCTCTGAAACATTATTTTTGGCAGGCCCTCAAAGCATGAGTGACTTTCAGCATACAAATCTCACTGACTTGCTGCAGTCTTCACGATCCTTGATCAGCATGAGCTCAAGACCTCGGCTGACTAGCATAAAAGCAAAAATAGTGTGTTTGACAACGCAAATCTGAATAACAATTAACATGCAACCTCAGTGATAACAGTTGGTATGTGCATTGGCTGCTCTGTGACTGCTTTTCTCAACCTATGTTCATCTGAGCTGGTTGGCAGGAAGGTGCCCAAGAGGGACCTGCAGCTGGTCCCTAAATGAAGCAAATCTTGCTGTAAGTTGATTGGTCCCACCAAGAACCGTCTGGAGATGGTAACTGCAAAGAGCAGGCCCCTGAATCAGGGCCTTTTTTGGTTATAGAAGAAGTAATAATGACTCTGCATATTTCTGTTAGCTTTGGAAAATTTTAGAAGCATTTCTGTTCTTTTTGACCACCTATAGCTGAATATTAGTTAGCCCTGGACTACAAACGGGGAAATGGCAGCACGGAATAGAGCAAGGGCTGTCCCTGCCACTCAAATTTAGCACTTGAGGACCAGTTCCCAGGCTTTTTCGAAGATCACTGGATCTCATCTCTTTAAGTTTTCAAAGCCTCCAGAGAAAAGTACAATGTGCCCTGGGATCTGTGTATTCAATGTGTGGGTGTCCCTGCAACAGTTCTTTGGAAAAGCAGCAAGAAATATTTGATTGCTGCAGTGCTTTATATAATCCAGCAACTAAATATCCATAGGCAAAGGCATCTAGCCCACCCATAACTGAAGAAGTGTTGTGGGGATCTGCTCAAGTCCACTAAGCCATAACTGATACCACTGCACCCCAACCACCCTTCTACAGAAGCCCCTGCAGGAAAAAAACTTGGGAGAGCTACCTGGACCCTGGCACCGTCCTCCACTCCCTAGGGGGAAACCTCAGGGCCAGAAGTGATTCAGCAAAGGACAATGCAGCACCGAATTGATTTGCTTGGCCGCCACCCCACTGCAGGTCTGCTAATGCTATTGTACAACACCTCTTCCACTGGTGATGAGTGAAGCCAAAATCTCTGCCTTTCTTGGAAGGGAGATACCAAACATAATTGTTGTAGTTTAACCCGGTAGGCAGCTAAACACCACACAGCCGTTTGCTCACTGGCCCCCTCCCCAGTGGGATGGGGGAGAGAATCTGGGGAAAAAAAGTGAAATTCATGGGTTGAGATAAAGACAGTTAGATAGGACAGAAAAGGAAGGTAAAATAATAATAACAATAATGATAAAAGAATATACAAAACAAGCGATGCACAATGCAGTTGCTCACCACCTGCTGACCGGTGCCCAGCCCAGCCCCAAGCAATGATTGCTGTCCCCCCGCCAACTCCCCCCAGTTTATATACTGAGCATGATGTCTTATGGTGTGGAACAGCCCTTTGGCCAGTTGGGGTCAGCTGTCCTGGCTGTGCCCCCTCCCAGCTTCTTGTGCACCTGGCAGAGCAGGGGAAGCTGAGAAGCCCTTGACTGGTGTAAGCCCTGATCAGCACCAACTAAACCATCAGTGAGTTATCAACATTCTTCCAGTCCTAAATCCAAACCACAGCACTACGCCAGCTACTAGGAAGAAAATTAACTTTGTCCCAGCCCAAATCAGGACAATGATGAAGCTTAGCATTGTTTTCTGAAGATAACATCCTAACCTAGCAAGCAGGAGTTGTCCTTCACGGCAGTAGCCCACACGTCCATTCTTTCAGCCACGCTAAACCAGAGCCTTCGTATTTTTTGTGGTTCAGGAGCTGAATGCAACCCTCACCAGAGCAGGTCCGCGTGCCCCTTTAATGAAAGAAGAGATGAACGCTCAGACTACAGGCCTGACTCTTCAGTCAGTTGTGCATATTTCATACCACTAAATAACTGTAGTGAAATCTGTGTTGCAAGGCAGTAAAAGCTATTTTGTGACGATGAGGGATCAGGCTCTGTAAAACATATCTAGCAATTAAACAAGTAAAACAGAGCAAACAGCTCTGGCCTATCATGGTAATTTATAACCTGTTAACCAGAAAAAAAACAGGCACAAGAGACATCTGGAAGTGAAAATCAACTAAAACCAGACTAATGACATAAACAAGAGAGAAGCACAGCCTCCAGATCTGTGTTACTGAGCCTGATGGCTATCACAAGCTAGATTGCTAGGAGGTTTTATTTTTAAAAGAACACAACAAATCAGGGAGGAAATTTTCCATTTAAAGCCGTAACTACTCAATTCAGAGATTGGTGGGGGCATAAAAGACAAAAGCAAAGAGGAAAAAATCAGCTGCAAACAGCTCTAGATATGTTTTGGGCCCAGAACTAATTGAAAAACAATAACCATTTTTCAAGAATCATTTTTGTTGCCAAAATTCACAACTAATATTATTTACAAACTGCTGTATGACCACCTAGATCTGACTGAATTTAAAAAAATACATAGAATCATAGAATTGTTTAGGTTGGAAAAGACCTTTAAGATCATCAAGTCCAACCGTTAACCTAACCCTGCCATCCCACCACTAAACCATGTCCCTAAACACCTCGTCTGCCCGGCTTTTAAATACCTTCAGGGATGGGGACTTGACCACCTCCCTGGGCAACCCATTCCAATGCTTGACAACCCTTTTGGTGAACAAAATTTTCCTAATGTCCAACTTAAACCTGCCCTGGTGCAACTTCAGGCCATTTCCCCTCGTCCTATCACCCATTACCAGGGAGAAGGGGCCAACCCCCACCTGGCTACAGCCTCCTGTCAGGCAGCTGTAGAGGGCGATAAGGTCTCCCCTCAGCCTCCTCTTCTCCAGGCTGAACAACTCCAGTTCCCTCAGCCGCTCCCCATCAGCCTTGTGCTCCAGACCCCTCACCAGCTTTGTTGCTCTCCTCTGGACATACTCTTATACACACACATAAATAGTCATGAACAACTATCTGAAAAAAATTAGAGTAGAATGTGCATTTAAAAAATGCAAGTCAAGCAAGCAAATTCTCCCCCAGTTGCAATATCATCTGGCACCAAGGGCATTTGCTTCTGGTCGTGAAGGATTTTATGGGTTTGGTGCAGTTCCTTTAAATGTGTGAGAAAGGCTGCACGTGCTCCTAGCAGAAGAAAATCCGGCCACACTTTTCACCTCATGGCTGACCTTGAAACCACTTTACCATTCTCTTGCATATCTAGCTATGAAATCTTCATCCAAACTGCAGTGAGCTCTGCCATCTGTTTGATTCCCTTGCAGCTCTGGGCAGAGCAGTTTTATGATCTGTGTTCAGTCTATAATAGACAGTATTTTTATAAAGGTGACAAATGCTACTGCTTAAAAAACTGGTGGATGGAAGGATGTTGGTTTATTTTTTCTCTTCAGTGTTGGCAAAAATATCGTTACAGAGCTTTTATCTGCTCATGTTACTCCAAAACCCCACCAAAACAAACATTTGCTAAAATAATGGCAAGCTAAGCAAAGCAGAAATTACCAGGTTTTGGATTATATACCGTTACATCTTATGCACCAACAATACTGCTTGCCAAATTCAGAGTCCACAACATTTCTAAGCATAGAAGTAATTTTCAAATCCCAGGCTAGGTTTGCAGTGCAGACAGATTAAAATGCTCTCTTTCTTTACGTAGAAGTTGACCCAATTTGACAGAAAACTCTTCAGGAGAAATTAAATGTAGAACTCTATTTTATTTGATACTGCTTTACTGACTACAGCAGTGCTCTGCATGTCAGTGGTGTTATCCAGGCACTAAAAACCAAATCCTGCATCAAAACACATCCCTGAAAGGTGTACCTGGTTCTCTCACTCCTGCATGGAAATGGTGGAATTTTTTTCCCTATGGTACCACTTCCATGGTGCACCCACTGTGTGTCTTTTTTGTCCTGCTCCTGCACAGGAATAATATCCTGTCAGTAATTCATTAAATGTTATACAGGCCCGTGTGTCTGAAGTCACCAGAACCTAGTAAAATCCAGTATATAATTTAGTTTGGCTTCATGTGACTTGTACACTCTGTGCGGGTCCTTCACTCACGTGCATTGTGCAACTGCCAGGTGACACCACCCCCCACCCCCCAAAAGGTGGCCTGCAGGATAAAAGATCCCACACACATCTGCAGGCAGGGCTGGGACTTAGAGAGGACTGTAATATGCAAGGTGGAAGGAAAACAAACAAATTGCTTCCCTGAACTGGAAGAAGAGAAGAGACACAGAGACTTACCTCATTTTCTAAAGCCTGCAGGTTCTGAGGCACCGAAGTGATGAATAAGAGACTTGCTTAGTTCTTCTTCCCCACAGGGGACGTTCACGCGAGTGTCACTGGGATGCCTGCGGTGACTCCCATGGCCTGACGGCACTCTTTGCTTCCCTCATCCATGAAGCCAGCATGATGGCAGGAAGACATGGGATGTTCTGGTGCTGACCTGGAGCTCCTGAGCACCAGGTCAGAAGTCCCAGGAGAAGCTGGACAGCGTAGGGAGGGCTTCAGAGATCGTTTCCACAGTGTGTTGTAGTGCTGATGTTTATGCAGCCCCTTTTTTCTGTTTGCTTTTGCCATGTGAGGTTGAGTACTGAATATAAATGACTTTTACATCATTAAAAATTCTTTCAAATGAGTCAATAAACCCTTTATCTCAGTTCCTAATACAGGTGTATTTCTGTTGGTTGCCAGTACAAAAAAAAAAAAGAGACATTAACAAATATGTACAATTCAGGACAAACATGTAAAAGAACCATATATTTCAAAGGCAATCAACCATTCCAAAACATTAACAGTCTCAGCTGTACGCGTTAAAAAAGGAAAGCCTTAGCTGATTCTGTGTTAATTAAAAATCTGCCTACCTACAGCCTGCACCCGGTTCCAGCAGACCCGGCGTGAAGGGCCAGCGACACAGGCACCTTTGTGCCGTATGCGTCAGTGACAGCAGCACCGGGACTCGCCTGCCGTGCTCCGTGCTGGGGACGATGGCACGGGTATGGGACCTGCTCGCCTTGCCCCGACGGTTGCTGCTGATACCCCTGCTGGTTTCACCTGCGCCGGGGGCTGAGCAGGCAGCTAACGCGGCAAGGGCCTAGGAGAGACTGCAAGGCAAAAACAGGTGGGGGTGATGGTGGCCAAAAGCGGTAAGAGGGAGGGGAAGATGCCTATCAGCAGTAGCAAGATACCAGAAAGCGAAGGGGAAGAGGCACCCCTCGGAGCCGCAGGGAGTGGAGGTAACCCTGCGTTATCCACCAGTGCCACGTAAGGAGGAATGGGGGAGCATGAAGCAAGATGTCCTGGTGCCTTTCCTGTGCACCTCCTTGCCCTTCTGCTCTCAACTCCCTTTGCTTTCAGCTCGTCCTTTTGCTCCCGCTGCTTGAGCATATGGTGCTTTGTTTCCCATGCCAGGGAGACTCTGTGAACAAGCTGTGTATGCTTCTTGCATTCCTTGACCCGAGCCCACCGAGGGTGGGTGCCCAGCTTGGAGCACGGGCACAGGCATGACTGCAACGTAGCTGCAGTGTAGCTCCGGCAGAGAGCGGGGGTAGAGTGCCCAGCTTAAAAGCACCTCCTGAGAGAAGGGCAGCCTTTCCTGCCAAGGCTTCACACAGCATTTTCTCAAACACCTCTTTGATTCAAGAGGTGACGCCTGCACCCATTATCTAAGCTGGTCCTGAGCCCAAGCCGAAAAGTCCCTAGGAAGGGTAGGAGGGTGTGCGGGGGGCCTGACAGGCAGTGCTTGCTATGGCTGGTAAGACTGACAAGGATTGAGTCCCTGACTGTTCGCTGCTCCTCCGTTTAAAGGAACGGAGCTCCTCACGCAATGGCTTAGGAAATTGTCCCGTGGTTGTGGAGGAAACGAGGCTGCGCGCTGAAGGAACCTGAGAAGGACAAGCAAAGGGTGTCTCCAGGAAACAGCGCTGAGATTGCTCTTCCAGAAGGAAGGAATGTGGGCACAAAGCACAAAATCCTCCGCAAGGGAAGCAGAGCTGCTCTCATCCACCTCTCGGCTCATCCAAGAAACAAGCAGGGTCTGAGTGAGCGGTTCACAGCCGCTCCATTCCCCAGCATCACAGGGAGGAAAGGAACCTGCTCCAGAAACAGCTGGGCCTCTAGACTGGAGCTACATCTTTTGCATGTTCACGTAACAGATACCTGTAGGCAACATGCAACAGCCTGTCCTTAAAATCAAGATCTCTGCCTAGACTGGCACTGAGGTGGGCACAACCTTGTTTCTTTGGTTGCTTCAAGATTTTTTGTCAGTATACTTTATCTGTAATGAATTGGGTTTTACATGTTATTGCTGTATACAGCTTAAGTCTATTTGCCAAAACATGCTGGATACTAAATTGTTGCATTTTTTTCTCTATTTATCACTAGCATGCTGTTGTAAAATAAATGGCTACTTTAAAACTCAACCCTCTTGTTTTCTGAAGGCATGAAGAGGACTCATTGTTTAGAGGAGAAGAAGGAAGCCTAGGCACTGCATCAAAAGAAAACACATTAGCTCAGAATTCAGGCAGCGTACCTCAAAGTTCCTTTCACTGTGTGCATGGTGTCATTTTGCCACCTTGAGTGTGGCTATTTATCAAAGAGCTCTTGAGCCGCCCGTGGCCTCTGTGACTCTCTTCACACTGTCCCTTGTCCTCTTCTACACTGTATAAAGTAAGGATTACTCTGTGTCTCCCAGGGTATCTTCTTTCCCGCTGGGAATCAGGTCCTACCAGTTGCACCCTGAAGCTAACGACAGAATTAGCAGGTCCCTGTTGTGTCCCTCTTCCTACCTCATCCTACGCCGTTGTGTCACACTAACATAATACCACTTTCCATTGCAGTGGCAGTTCCACATCCTGACCTCCCTCGGCAGCATCCGTGTTGTCTGCAGTCCATCAGCTGCCTCACACCTGAGCTTTCCCAATCCCTCTATCCATAAACCCAGGACATTCAGGAGTCCCGGAAAATACTGCACAGTAAGAGGACAGTTACATCATGTCGGTCAGGAGTCAGAATCCGTCACATAAGCGGATAGCTGCACCTGCATAACAGAAAAGCTGGAATTTGCTTGCTCGCCCCTACTGCTTATGTGAACACTTACAAACCTGCAATGACAAGAGGTAACTTGGGCCAGTGCTGGAGAACAGGCCGGGATCCCCAGTTCTGCCTGCACTGGCTTCAGGGCAGACTTAGGAGAAATCCAGTGAAAACAGAACATGGCACATTAAAGAAGGAAAAGGGGGAAAATGAAAACAGTGTTGAATGCTCTGGTGTTGAAATTTTAAGGTTCAGCTCCACTACACTTCTTGACAGAAGCTAAGTAACAGAAAATCACGGACAACGGAGGCCTCACAGATGCTTCTTAACCCCTCACATTGATCTTCCCAGAAGAAGAAATGATCTAATTCCTCCCAAGGTAATTGTAAATTACCTACTGACCTTAAGAATATGTCCAGGTATTCCAGGGACACCAGGACAGAATCTGGCGCTGGTATGCTGAACGACAAAGAAAGAAAACAATTACAAAAAGAGAAACCACAGAGTACGACAAACCAATCTGAGTGACTTGGCCAATGTGCAGGGTTAATTGTCACTTTATTGCTAAAGATGAAGATTATAAAATTGTATGGCTCCATTTTTCTTGCTGTGTGTCAAAACTCATATCATCTGGACATGTAATAATCTTCTTCTGAAATAACATAGACATGCTCTTTGTGTATTTTTCTGCTTTCAGACCTCTTATCTTTTCTGAGTCCTCCACTCTTTCTCTGTAAATGCTGGTGATCTTAATTTACCCTGTTATGGTAGTAATACTTAGTCACAAATGTATTTCTGCTCCACTCCCTTCAGGGAGGACACTTTGCATAGCTTTACAGTAATCGGGAAAGTCATCACAAGCCATCAGAAGTGCCTGCCTACAAAACAGCTAGGAACTTCCCTTTTGAATCAAGGTATTTGCTGAGAAAAAGTCATGGAAAGCATATTCGTATTGACATTACTGATAAAAGCCAGATACTACATGCCTGCTCTGAAGGGAAACAGGATAAAGGACATCCCTCCACCACACGCTCCCTCCTGCCTCCACACAGCTGGTTGGCTTTTGGGACAAAGCTGCTCAAGCTTCAGAAGTAAAGCTGCAAAAAATCAAGGATTTCATTGTCCCTATAGCAAGGAACAAACTGGGGGCAAAGGAAGGTCACAGCACAGCAGAGCCCCTTCTTTGTCATCTAATAATCATTATGAAACAGCACCAAAACAAACATGGCGAGAGTATAACCTTAACTCAGTTTTGTTAATCTCTGTACCAGTTTTGGTCTTGTAACTGGTTAGTTTGAGTTGTTAGAGGTATAAAGTTCACTGCTTTTACCACTTGTCTCTCCTAAAACTACTTCTTTTGATTCGTATTCCCTTGACATCTCTTTTTGGCCTACTGTAAGCCAAAAGCCTTAATTTACTGAGCATAATTCATAAAGCATGATGTGCATTCCTATAAAGCATCCTAAGACTTTCCTAAAAGGTCTGAGAAAGTTTCTTACTCTTACTACTTCTTCCTCTGTAAACACGTACTGCTTGCTCAGCAGTTTGAGGTGGCACTGTGTTCTCAGTCCTGCAGAGCCACCCCACGAGCCCTTTTTCCTGAGTTGGTGCTGAAGGTGTGCTTCATCCTAACTCATAATTGCTGCTAAACTACTAAAGCTGATGTCTGTATTTGCTCCTTTATGTCTGTGCTGCAGGAGACTGGATCTTCTTCATCGGTTGCTGTAAATGGGCATACCTTGGTTGACTTCGCCTACACTACATTTGCCTATGTACAGGGTCTCTTCTGACAAATCATTCTCTGAGATTGGCTGTGTACCCTCTGTGGCTTCCCTGGGGATATATAAAGCCTGAGGCTTCCTTAGAAGACACATTTTGGGGTTGGTCCAGACAAGTCGGTCCCATCGATGCACCTGCCAAAAGCGTGCAGCCACCAGCCATGTAATGAATTGGTTGCCATGCAAGAGCTCTGCTTTCTTAGAGCCAAACTACAATGAGGAGGTGTTGGTGGGACCTGTACGGAGCCACCTGAACTCACTCGAGACACACGAGCGCAGTGAAATTATCAGGCTTTTATTTTCCCTCTGCTTTCTGCCTTTTGCCAAAAAGATTGTCTTCACTCTGCAATGGGGAATTGAATCTGGGGAAGGCTGGAGTGGGCATGAAGGGAAGAAAGCACCACATTGCATTACACCTGCTATAATTGCAGAAGGGTGCGAAGCCTTACCATGCTTGGTACAAGGGCTGTTTACACCTTTCCACCACTTCCCCCAGAAAGTTTCTATTTAACCATCAAAAAACCAATGTCAGCTTCAGGTAAGGATGGAAGTTCTTGTTTTCACTTTCTACAATGCGATGTGCTCCTGTTGTGGGATGAAGGAGCTCCTTCTAGACCGACGCGCTGCAGACAGACTTACTAAGGAAGAGGATATTCCATGTGCATTATGAAGAAAAAGGGGCACTGACTGTGAGAAGAATCCCCTGCAAACTGCTAGGGTTTTAAAGAAATATTTTTTCAAATGACACAGCTAGGCAAAAATGTCCTGTTTTGAGTAGCTACAAGAATGTTCTCTCTGCGGGGAGATGTGAAGAGCAATTATGTTCCCAACTTTGCAAACATGGATTACAGAACTGAAAATGTATTTTGCTTTAGAAAGACTTGCTTTGATTTTGTTCAAGAAATACACTTGAAAACCTGTACTCCCAAATCTGCAAAAATATGATGAAATCATTTTAAAAGGTAAACGTGTTTCCAATGAACACATGAAGGCTAGCGATTGTTCGGTAATTCCATTTAAGCCTAAAACGTTTGATGGCTTGGTGCTCTGGTCATATTTTAATGGTATTTGCTGTAGCCAGGCATATTTATGCCCAGATCTGTTCAAATAGTCTCATTTTTAATCCAAAATTTGCATCTACATCCAATAAAGTATATGCTGCTTGACTGTATGTCAAAAAGCAACTCAGTCTTCCTCCAAATACGGTCTCAGCAGGAGACTTGTAGGTTCGGGTAGAGATGACATGGAGTCTCTGTTTCTCAGTTCGCGGGACATCATCCCCTCTAGGGCTGATAGTGGTGGAGGAAGGAACTGTATTCCCTGACGTGGACTTCTCTTCTTGCACCTCTGTTTTCTCTCTGGTTTCCTGGTGCAAGTTCCCTCTGAGTTTTAAGAACATTGTAAAGGGAGGCTCTGTAGGCATTTATAGAGTTTAAATCCCCAACACATCCTTGTGAGAAGACTCAGTGGCTGTATCTCAAATTAGGCACTACAAGATGGAGTGACCTAAAATCACATGCTATTGGCAAAAAATGTGAATCTGTCAAAATCGGCCAAAATAGCCACACATGGTTTCTGTCGGCTGGATACTTAAATGCTGGCTGATATTATATTTTGTTTCGCACTTCTTTAAGGAAACCTGAAGGGGAGGGGGAGGTACAACCATAGCTATTGAAATAAATGGTTACTGTCCCCCGGCCAGTGACAGCAGCGTTTATCTTTTCTACAGCCCATGTGTGAGGGGCAGGAAGATAAGTTTCTCCTGCTCTTGCTTAGCTATTTTTTGTCAAAAATCTTACCATAACTTTTGTACAGTGAATATTTATAACTGTTGTTAGTGTCAATATAAATTTTTGCAGTTACTGCACTTATTTACATTTTAATGGCCAAGTCAACAAAGATGTATGCACCTGTCATCTGAATTTTTACACAAAAATGGTGAATGCTTCAAAAAACAGTATCTCCTGCAGAATACTCCCCCTCCAAGCATCCTTTAAATGCCTTTATTGTTTCAGGAAACAGTAGGCCACCCCTTAAAATAACCAACTCCTAAAGTCATAAGTCGAATCCAGCAAAATCTTGCAGCAGTCTTCATGGCAAAACTGCATATTGCAAAAGCTCTTGCTCAGGGACCATTTTTTCTCTCTCTGTTTTTAAACACCGTCCCTGAATGGCAAAGTCTGGTTTATCACTTCCATATGTCTCAGCTGCACAAACCACATTGGTTTTGTAGCTTGAGGAGATAGCGCTGCTTAGCATTGACCTTGTTTCAATTTTAATGCAGTAAAAGGTAAAGTTCGGAGCACTGCTCTGTTGTGCAGGCGCACCGGTTGTGCTCCAGCGGTTGTGCTCCTGCACACACGCCCCCTGCTCCAAAACGTGAGCTGCAGAAAGGAAAACCTGAAAGCGTTCCCTCTGCACCTGCCCCTGGTGTTGGTGCAGCAGTTCAGGCTACCGAGGTGCGCGGGCACACTCGTCCTGGCCGTGCTTTTCTCGAGGGCAGCCATACCACACACCTCTTTTATCCCCACCCGGAGGAGGCCAGCGAGACCCACACCGCTGCTCTGCCACCCGGGCTCTGCAGGATCAGTTCCCTTTCCATTCCTAGACTAATAGGGTTATTTCTCTGTTGTCCATCCCTTGCTGGATTTTGCGGTGGGCTGGTAGCCGCAGTGACAGTAAGGAGAAGCAGGCTTGCTCCAGGGCTGTGTTCTCTCCCCGAGGTGTGTGGCCACTCGAGGCTCATCCTGGCCCAGCAGAGGTGAGCCAGGTCTGTTCCAGCTGAAGCTCAGGGTCTCAAAGATGTACAGAAGTACAAGGGTTTCTGATCAGTTTAGGCTGGGGTTCGATGGCCAGATTAGTATTAGGATCGAGTTCAGATTCGAGGCTGAGGTGAAGCCAAGGTTAGGGATCTGGCTCCAGCAGCATCCCAGCTTCCTAACTGGCTCTTAGAAGGTAACATTCATAAATCCTACTGTCTCAATGCAATCACGTGCACTAGAGCTGCCAAAGAGAGATCTGTCAGAGATGCAGGAGCTGGAGGAGCCCCGGCCCCTCAAATGGATCCGCCGCAGAGCTCTTGCTCTTGGACACAGCCTGGCTCGCCCACCTTACATGGCTGTAACCAAAGCACTGTTAAACCGGCGCTGCTTGCACTTGCTGCGGTCTCCAGATCCTTACAGCTTGAGTACGAACACAGATCTTCATCATGACACCGAAATACATTTTCTCCCATACGGGCAATTCCCTGCCCGGCTCCGACTTCCCAGCCCCACCTCCCCAAGCAGGCCAAGCAACGCCTGCGAGCATCCTCACAAGGAAAGGGGGGCTGCCGGGCGGGGGGGTTGGGGGGGGGCGTCTTTCACTTCGCCTTTCAAAACCAGGCTCTCCCCCCACCACCTCCCCCGCCTCGGGGGGCTGCGGGCGGCGGCAGGCGGCGCGGTGAGCCGGGCCGGGGCGAGCCCAGCGCTGAGCTCACCTCCCTCCGCCCCCCCCCGCCCGCCTCCCGCCTCCCTCCCTCCTCCTCCTCCTCCTCCTCCTCCTCCTCCTCCTCCCGCGCCCAGCCTGCAGCCGGGATCTCAGTATTATGGCATCGAGGAGAATGGAGACCAAACCCGTGATAACGTGTCTGAAAACCCTCCTCATCATCTACTCCTTCGTCTTCTGGGTGAGTGCGGGGCGGCGCGGCGCGGACACCGACCGGCCGCCGGGCAGGGCCCCCCCACCCCCGCGGCGGCCGCGGCCCCCACCTGCCCGGGGCGGAGGGCGAGGGGCGGGCGGCTGCGGGCTGGGGGGCTGCGCCGGGCTGCCGCCCATGTGCCGTGCGGGGACGTAGCTCTGTTGATGCCGGAACACATACGTGCATACACATGTATATATATACCCACAGATGTATGTGTATGTATGCGCGCACACACCGGCTCATATATATATATATATATATATATATATAAATTTTTTTTTTTTTTGCCTCTTCTTGCGGCGAGCAAACACCCCCGGGGCCCGCCCCCCGCCGTCCGTCCCGCCGCGGGGCCCGGCGCGGTGCCGTGTGCCCGCGGGGCCCGGGGGGGGCGGGGCCCCCCGGCCCCGGCGCCGCCCCCCCCCCCCCCCCCCCCCTTCCCGTCCGCCGCGGGGCCCGGCGCGGTGCCGCCTCCCCCCTCCCCGCCCCCGGTGCCCCCGGCCCGGCTCTTACCTGGGCGCAGCCGGTGCTGACCCCCGCCGCCGCCCGCTACATCCGCCGGGCCGCGTTTCGTAACCCGGCTCGGGCTCCCGTAAACCATCTTTATGACCCAGATGCATTAATTGAGTTGCAGTGATTGACTGAGGGGGAGCCGGGGGTTTTTCAGGCGACCCCGCAGGCTGGAGGTTTTCGCAGCGTCCTGGCCTGTTACTCAGCAGATCCCCGGCATGAGCTGGGCATTTGCGCCGGGCGAGCTGCAGATTAAAGACCTTTTAATGGTACGTGGTGACAACGTACGATAACGGCCCCGCCGCGTACTGCGAGAGACCGTAATCTGCACATCATTGATACAATACGCCGGAGCGAATTTGTCACTTCCCCGGCGAGGGAAGCCGATTGCGTGTTATCGTTTTAATAGCTTTGTGCTGTGAAAAGCGCCTGTTTGACAGGGTAACTGAAAATTTCATCGGTCTGCTTAAAAATGCACTCTAAACAAAGAATTGCTTATTCACGGCAGTAATGCTTTACATCTTTATGGTGAACGTATGACTTTTCCTGTTTTAACTTTAACTTCATAGGCTTTTTTTTTATATAAAAAAAGCATAACCAAAAGTCATTTTGCTAATCCGTACTTACAGCAGCACCTCTGTGTTATTGACCTCGCCCACACCCCAGCATTTAACATACCCCCCCCCTTCTTTTTTAACAATTTTGGTGGTAACCGCAGCAGATGCGTCTGATGACTGAAATGGATAGGCAGCGGAATCATCTGCTGTTTTTCTGTTGGCAAGCAGATCCTTCAGGCTAGCCTCAAGGAGGTAGGTTGCTAAGTTTATACACTTGACACAGTTTAAAGATTCATCCTTTCCAGTGCTCTGTTCTCAACGGATCTACAAGAAACCCCTCTTCCTCCTGTGATTAATGAGCAACGGCAGGAGCTCTGCTGAATTCGTGGTATCTTTTCACATTCCGTCTTTTTAAAAGTGACCGCTGTATCTGCTGTAGTCTGAATAAACAGAGGACTTAAATCGGCATGCCCGTCGAGCTAGCACATTTCATGAACGCTAATCTCATTAAAAAAGAGAGAATTGTACATTGAGCCAAGCAGCTGGCTAAGGGCATTTGCGCTGTAGGCTGTCGTGATGCCAGGCCAGGTTGACAGCTGGGACCTCGTAGGGTAAATAACACAGCTGAGCTCTGGTTTGGGCTACAGCAACGCCTCCGTGCTGGTGGGGTGCTCTACTGCAAATTCTTTTCCTCTGAACTGTCTGTCAGGCTCCCGTGTGCCCCAGTCTTCTCCAAGGGCATGGCCCACTCTTCCAGTTACTTAACACCCAGTGGCTGTGGGGGCTGTTTGTCCTCTTCCTTGAGCCTGGAAAAGGGGGAAGAACATAAATGGTTGGAGACAGAATCCTGCAACTGTGAGCAAAAGAGAACAATTTTTTTTTTCCATCATGCTTGCTGTTGCATCTGGTTTCCCAAGGCACTGACCTAGGGAAACCTAGGCAAGATCTCAATGGGAGAAGACAACGAAGGCGCCAGAGTGGTTGACAGCAGAGCTGAAGTTTTCGTCATCTGTTTTTCCTTTTAGCACTGAAGAACAAAAACTAATTCACATTTTTGGCCCCTTTCTGGGTTTTGAATCAACCCTTTTAATATGAATTGGAGCAAGGTTGCACCTATCGCCATGAGCAGAGCAGAGATGTGGTGTGCTCTGGCTCTATCCTCACCTTCTTTTTACAGGCAAATTTGAGAGCTGAAGGATGCGTGGAGTTGCCTCAACCCCCCTCCGTTATTTTCTGGGGTGCTCTTCGTACTCTCAGAAGCTGCTGGCTCCAGAGTCAGTGTAACTCAAATTCAGTCCCTGTGAATTCTCAGAGCTGAAAAGATGGGAAGGATTCAATGGGAGGAACTATTTAAAAAATCTAAATATCTTATCTAAACACCAGAAGGCACATGCCAGTGCCACAAATGGCTGGTTTGTAGAATGTGATGCTGATGGTTTAGCCATGGTTTCTTGAGAGGTTGTAAGCTCATTTCTGAAGGAGAAAGCCCTGCGTTGCTTCGCTGCAGTTTGTATGGGTTTTTTCTAGCTGTGGGGATGGACTTGCAGTATAACACATGGAGGAAACTGGTCCTGTGAGAGGGAGGTACGTGGTGGAAACCCTTTGGATATCTGCCCAGGTGGTTATGGACTGTGTGATGTGAGGGGAAGGGGAGAGGAGATGCTTCTTTGAATCCAGTGAGCTGTTCTGAAACATCCAGAAGGACTTCTCTGTGTTTACTTTGTTTATAAAAGAAAATCTGTGTACGCAGAGCATTGCTATCATGAGGGATTATTTGTCAGGGTTAAATATGAATTGCATTTGTATCAATGGGCGAGATGCACGTAGCTGAAGGCTTTTAGTATAAGCATCAAATGAGGTTCCGCTGACTACATGGGAGCTGCAGGGAGGTAATGAAGAGACATGGTTCATTCAAATTTCGTACTGCTTAGCTTGTTCCTTTCCAAATAGGTTTTATTTAATGGTATTTGTTATTTTGATAGCTTCCTCTCCTCCCTCTCACCGTACTTCCCAACTTCTTTCCGCAAATGTATCAGCATGGTAAAAAAATTCCATAAACAGAGATAACAAGCTTTTTATGTGCTCATATGTATTGTTATTCATAGTACACATTACATGCCTAGGGTTACCGCTTTTGGTCCTTAAGGGACGTAGTAATAAAAATTCAACAGCCACTTTTTTCCTAATCGGAATTCTGTACTGCATGCATCTGGTTTGGAACTAGTAGATTAAAAAAAGGCAGTAAAAGCACTGCTTGGCTGTTAGCTATTTTTATTTTTTTTCCTTTTGGCTATCATAAATTGCTTGCATAGAAATCCAAGATATAACCTGTCTTGTTTTTAAGGGAAGATGGATTTTAGATTAGAATTCAAAGTGAATTTTTTATAGGGGAGTGAAACCTTTAAGTACTCCTCAGTACCTTATATTTTTCTAGTTCTTAAGTGATCTTATGTCTTAAAATGTATGCATACTTAATACTGCATAGTAGGCTTTGAAATATATTTTGTTATCAAATTAACAGTCTGCCTCAATGTGTTCTGGGAGGGAGCTTTAAGGGTGCATGCACTGGTCCTTAAAGTTATAGGGCTGCAGCAAATAGGTTTCATCTTCCATGCAAAGCTTGTTGTTGCCCCAAACAGGCACCGCAGCAAAGTGATTAGCTTCTGATTTTAGGCCCTGGGAGACACTTGGCGCTCGAAGGAGTGCTTTGTGTGTGCTGTCCTGCTGGTGTGGGGGTTTCTTGCTGTTAATGTAATGAAAACGTGTAAGTAGAGTTTCCATTCAGATATTTTTCCAAGGTGGGTCACTGATCTGAAGAGCATCTTCCGACCAAGTTCAATCTTTTGGATGCTAAGTTAGGTTCTTAGAATTTAGCTTGTCTTTTGCTATGTGATACATTCAGGACTAAGACACCTATTTGCAATAGTAGTAGTTTTAGTTTAGTTTTTCAAGTTTTTATCGCTTTGGAAAATGGACCTGTGCATCCTGGTACGACCCCTTGGAGGTTCTCAGGTGGCAGGAGAGCCGTGGACCGGAGTGTGGTGGGACAGGTAAGTGTCGCTTGGCTGCGAGGCCACAGCCAGCGCTGTGATTTTAAAACAGCTGGAAATTGAATGTTTCCGTATCATTCATCTTCTTTTGGCCAGTTCCTCTGGTGGCCACAGGAATGTGGTGTCACCACTGTGGAGGGCTCAGGTGGTCAGAAGATGGCTCCATGAAGGACAAGGGGCTCGGGCCCCCTCTGGCACAAGGGGGCATGGGGAGAGCTGGTGTCTGCTTTGGAGAAGCGGCCTCCCCATCTCCCTGTTCTCTCAGGCTTCTCCAAAAAGGAGGTGGGTGGCAGGGTGCTGGGAGCAGCTGCAGCATCGGGGCAGGCAGCTCCAGGTCCTCACACTGCAGCAGTATGGCGGAGGTGGCATTCGCTCACCATTTCGGGAGCTCACAAAGCCATTTTCTGGCTTGCCCAAAATGCCCGAGACACAGAGCAATTGCGATGGCCTGCTCTGTAACGCAAATTTATGGCTGAACTGCTGACCCATCTTCAAATGCAGCCGTTCGAGCTGTGCATTATAATATGGGATTAAATTTGTGTGTCCCTTTGAGTTATTAGTGGCATTAGTCATCTTAACTATGAATGTCCAGCTGGGCTGCTGAAATTACTGTTTTTCTCCCCAGAACTTCTTTCCAGTGCTTCTGCATTGGTTTCTGCATGTGTCTCATCTTTTTAGTATCTCTTACTCACCAGACTTATGTTTTTTCTTTTAAATTTTGTTAATATCTGCTAGAAGACAGTTTTAAAGGAAATGTTTTGAGAAATGTTTTAGCTTTCCCACGTGGCTGAGGCTGCTCTATCTTCTGGTGGTTCCATTGACGGCGAAGTCATTATTGCTACATTTTTGCAAAGAGATGTTATTGTTCATACTTAAGTTACCTAAAATCCAGAAAAATCACACTCTCAGAAATGCACAATATCCCCGTCATGATGGATTTGAAGCGCTCCATTGCTTAGGCACAAACCTCATGCAGTTGCCTCCTTAAGTCAGTTGTTTCCCATTCTGTTCTCATAACGACATACATGAAAGATTAAAGATAATGGTGTTTTCTTGTGAGCGTAGCCCAAGGTGAATTCTGTTGGCCAAATAAATAACTAATTAAAAAAAAAAAAAAAAAAAAGCAGCTTTTTAAAAACACGACTCCAGAGTCAGTTTTTAAATTCCCTGTTGGGGTATTTACCTGACTTGGCTTACTTTTGTGGGTTTTTTGGTGGGCTTTTTTTGTTTGTTTGTTTTTATCACAGCTGTGGTCTAAAACCCCCTTAATGAGAGCCCTAGCAGAGGGGAGCCTTGCCAGCACAACAGCTGCAGTAAGTGCGAGTGAACAGAGACGATAAAACCATGACTTCCACTTGTGCTCCGTCCTGAGTGCTGGTGTGCTGGGAGGAGGTGCGGGGGCCATCCCTACCTGTCCCCTGGGGTCACCCGTGGGTGGGACGGCACGGGGGAGCGCTGCTGAGTGGCGTTGGTTGTGCCTTCAGACATCACGAGGATGTCACGCTGTCCTCCTCCTTGGCAGGGAATTGGTTTTACGAGCACAGTCGGCTTGTGTATTTTGGAAGCAGAGGAGTTGGCAAGTCGGTGTAGGTTTTTTTGCTGATGGCCATTCACGTTCTGAAAATCGTGTGTGTGTGGTACAACTCAGCATTGTACACCTTGCTCAAGGGAGTAATTGACTTTGCTGTTGGTTGAATGTTCCTTCTTTTCTTCCTGTTTGTGTTACTATGCTTATGTCTTTGGCGAGGTACCTGCTACAGCTTGACCTTGGAGTTTGTATCTGGATGGTTCTCTAGTTTGGGGATGGTAACTTTATCACATTAACAGGTCAGTTTGGACTGATGATAGTGGGTGACCTGAAGTGTTTCAGCTGTATTTGGGAAGACACAGGATGCATTCATGAACAGGCAGTGGCAGAAGTCCTTGCTCTTTCACAGGCGATGGGGTGTGGTGGAGTACTGCTGTACACATACTAAACACTTTGGCTGTTTAGTGTTCACTCCTGCTCTAAGCAACCTGTTGTGTGGCCTAAACAGTGTAAACACCAATTCTAGAGAAGGGTGCTGGGGCGGCCTTGTGAGCATTTTTCCATCGAGAAGGCAGTAGAGTCCTTTTTCTTGGATGCTGGTTTATACCAGCCTTGCTCATCAAGGAAATGGAGGCAATTATTGTAGGTAAACCAAGGGAATTTAAAATGGATCCAAGAATCTGATTTTATCTCTGATTATGTGACTATTTATCAATTCCCTGTGCTGTCAGGGAGGTAAATTAGGTTACCTAGTACTGTTAGTTGTCTCTATCTCTGGATGTTTATCATTGTTTCTTCGGTTGTTGCAACTGTCCTACGAATTTATGTGCCAATGAGTTAATAGATGAATATCTAGAAAGGCTCTTTGTGCATGTGAGCTTGCAGAAACACTTCCTTCGCTCTTTCACGTGCTTTTTAAGTCTAATGATACTTGTTGCAGAGATGCTAGCTTTACTGTAGTACCGAGTCTGTTCTGCATCCACCAAATTTGTGGGTGAAAATCCTGTTGACCTCAGTGTCTTGCAAACCTAAGTGACTGAATCTTTAGAATAAAATACAGGACTCCAGAGGTGACTATAGGGAGCAGATAACAGTTACTGTAAGGCCTTTTTTATTTGCATAATGTTATTTCTTTAGGCTCATCACTATTAATTATCATTTAATCACCTCTCAGAGAATAGATCTTTCATATCTATAGGGCAGGCCTCTTTCCATCTTTCCTCTCTTTCACCGTGGTGGGCAGATGGCTTATATGTTCTGTCTTTATAACAGTTCTGGGTTATGAGAGGGAAGCATTTATATTTCTCTTGCACTAAAGGGACTCTGAAGTGTGGCATGCTCGTGTCTTACTGGATTATCATTATTTCATAGCTGAGCTGGTTCTTTGAGATCTGGGAGTAGGCCACAGAATTTTTAGGAGCTGTAATAAAAGAATGGAAGCGATGCTGTTAATATTAATTTTGCTGTAATTTCCGTGTAGTGTTTTGCAAGATGTTTTCCAGATGTTCTTTTTTCACCTGTATGGTTCTAGGGACAGTATAAAAATCCTTTAAAAGAAGCAAGCAACTCCCTCGGGTTTCTTGCTTTCCCCATCTCCCTGAATAGCTGTAACTGAGGTTCCGGTGGCGCCTGGTCACTGTGGGTTGCCCATGGTGACCCCCTCCCAGAGGCCAGGCTGGATGCCACAAGGCAGGAAGACTCCGTGGAGCAGCCTGGGCTGGGCAGAAGGCTGACATTGCCTTGTCTTGTCATAATTTCTTTCTGGGAGTTATTTGCTGTGAGCTTTGAGAAAAGGTTGGGTTTGGTTTGGGCTGCATGTGGATTTGGATGGATCAGGTTGAAATGTTCTTTTTTTTTTATATTCAGGCAGGTTTTTTTAAGAGTTTATTTGCTAGGAGAATGTGATGTTGTGAATAATGAGGTGATGGACTTAATCTGCAAAAGTCTGTGGATCTTGGGAGCAGACCTCAGGGAAAGGTTGGCGTACTTACATGGTGCAGCAGGGAAGAAGGAGAGGAGAGAAGAGGAGAGGGCAAAACCCTGTAAACATCATGGGAAGAGGAGCACTTACATTTCCCTAAAACTGGGCAGTGAAGGGAGCCCGTGCTGTATGACCCTTATAACCACTTGGTACCTTAATGCCTTTGAATAGAAATGAGCAGCTCAGACCTGCTGATGCCGCAGGACTGAAGTTACCAGCAAAGCTAACAAGTTCTTCAGGATCTTGTGTCTGACCAGATTACAGGTATCGCTTCAGAGAAGGTAGCACATGGGAACAGAAAATTGCGCTGAACTCCTCCAGGAGAGTATGTTTACAACTCACCCCTAGAACAATAAAAACTATTCTTGTTGCAAGGACCTAAGTACATTCCCTGCAACTGAAGTTTCATCTAGACCGTGCTGATTTAATCCTTTGGTAAGTTTAAAAACATTTAGCATTTGGACAGAATTTCCAATGGGTTGGTCTCCATCTGGCAACAACTTAGAAGTATTTAGAAAATTCCTTTCAGAATTTTTGGCAATTGAAGATAAAAAAGTGCTCATCTTTGTTTGTTTATAAAAATAAATGGGAGCGATATCGAAACCTGAATTTTTTGATGGAGGTAGTCCTCTCAGGGATTAAAACTGTCGATGATTTGGAAAACCCTAAAAAAAAAAGACATTTCCAAAGAAGCAGGAATTTCCAGAATATGCCAGGTAATATCGATATTCTTTTTTGTGGAAACTTAGGCCAATTTATAGCATCATGGGTTGTGTCATGGCATGTCTTGAGTCAGTCCAGTTAGGCAGAACCAAGGCTTACCTCCCTGAAGATCTATAAAGTGCGTTGGCTTCAAAGTCGTATCTGGGGCTTGGGGCCCAACCAGAGTTGAAAGTCAGTAGCAGAGATGGGGGAGCCTGGGGTCTGCAGGCCCATGCAGCCTGCAAGGGTATGTCCCTGGATTGGGATTTTTGTTCATGTTAGAAGATAACGCAAAGGTGCATGACACTGTGCAGCTTGCTTGGGGCTGTCCAAATTCTCTACTTCGACCTCACCAAAGAAAATCTGAAGGACATTATGTATAGTTTATGGAAACACGGGCAGACCAATTCCAAAAGCTGTTTGAGATGGAGGTTCACTGCAAATTTCCTATGGTGAAGGGGAAGGGAGAAGATCCCATGATTTCTGTTGTGTTCCCTAAAGTCCGGTAGAAGAGAGGACACTTTCCAGGAAGGTAGTGAAAAGATGGAAACTCAATCCTCCTGTATGTGGTTCACTTCAATAGTACTTAACATCTAAGTGGCTCTAATTAGGCTTGGAATGATAACATAATTAAGTACATGTCACTTCTGTTTCCCTTTGAAAACAAAGAGCAAACAGAAATGCAGATAGGTTACCCTCAGTACCTCGACGCTCTCCCTGATGGCTTCATCTTGTCGCTGGGTTCATTTTTACTGGCGTGGCTGCCCTGTGCTGGATGTAGGACTTACTGCTCTGTGGCAAGTGCTGATTGCAGATGGCGCGTGATTCAATTCACCTGTAAAATAATGTCTTGTAGGAAACCAGCAGCTGGCATTATTGCATGTTTTGAGATTTTTTTTTAAACTTTCTCTCCATTTACAGGTCACACATACTATGTCTAGGTTTCAGCAGAGCTGCTTTTTCTTACAGCTGTGTAGTCGAGTCGGTTGAAGCAAATCCAATTTGCGGTTGCTAGCTAATGTTGAGATCGGTTTGCATGTTATCTGGGACCGAGTTTCTCCTTGCAGTATACTTCAGGAAAAACTGCCGGGTTAAAATATGCAGGTCAAATGATCTAGAGGCTTAAATTGATCTCTCCTATCCCAGAACAACTTACAGACCATCTATGCACCAGCTGCAGACTTTAGGGGGGTTTTTTTGCATGCAAGTGTGGTTTAAAAACTCCTGAAGAAAGAACCAGGACCTCAGGATGTTGGGGAGCCGGCTGTCAGGAGTATTTCAGTATTTCCTGGAACATGCAAGCCAAGCCCCTGTGTATTCCTTGCTGCCTGTTCTCATAAAACAGGGGATGATGCAAAGGGATTGGATCAGGATTTACTAATGGAAGGTCACACCCTTCAAAAAGAAAAAAAGAATGTACCTCATGGGGATGGCATTACGGGTTTATTTTTGTCATGGCAGGTAAGACCAGGGCCACGTACAGCCTTTCTAAGAGCCATCAAGGCCTTGCTGTATTTATCAAGTATGTGCAGGATCTTTGTGCAGCTTTCAGAGTGTTTGTGCAAAACTCTTGTTGGCAGGATAGTGCAACTGTTGTCTTTGCCTGTGACCTTGTAGGCAAATGCTTTCTTCTGGAAAGATACTCCTTTTTAAATCTCCCCTCTTTGGTCTCCCTCCTTCAAAGTGATGGTTTCACCGAGCGTCCTCCCAGCATGGAAAGGGCAGCTCAGTGCCCTCTGTCCCCCCACTGAGCTCACCCGCCCTCAGCCGTGTTTGCCAGCATGCTCATGGGAGAGGCACGCGAGACAGGACCATTGGTTCTTGCCCCATCCGAGATGGCCCCAGCCGCAGCCGGGGGCCAGCCAGCAGCCACCTAGCTGGGGCGAGAGCACCGCCGGGGGCTGCCCTGTGGCAGGCAGGCATGGGGGTGGGCTGTCCCGCTCCGCTCGCCAGCCTGTGAAATTACAAGCTGCAGGAGATGTGCTGGACCAACCAGTGTGGCAATAAACTGAGTATTTTATCCAGCAATTGCGTTATTTTCAACGGAAACCAGCAACAAAAATAAAACCTCCCACTTCCAGGAGTTTTATGTTTTGTAAGCAACGGCTAGTAGCTTTCTGACGTGAAAGATGGTTGTACTTAAAATAGGTACATCTGTGGGAGAGAGCATTTTCAGCTAGTGAAATTGTTCAAAACGATATGGAAAAGTTGCCTCGGTTTCTTTGAGCTGGCATGATATGCATGTAATCCTTATGCAGAGAAACAGGCGCACTTTAACACAAAACAAACCTGGTCCCTGTCGTACGGAAACCTGAGCGTGCTGCACCATAGCTATTTTTTAACAGAAGTATCAGATTTAAAGTGTTCCCTCCCCCCTCGCTCGCTGACCTCAGATTGCCAGGAGACCAGACAGGATTAATCCCTGTACCCTGAAGAATATCTAGTATTAAAGCAAGGAGCCTGGGCTGTTTCCTAGAGCAGTGCAATCCCCAAATGGTCAAGAATATAACTGAGACACAACCACTTGGTTGATTTATTCTTTTAATTTTGTGAAGTGCTTGGCTTTGCAGTTTCATGCCAGGTATTAGACCAAAATTACTTCCTATTTTTTCCAGCACCATCAAATATGTAAAATACGGAAGATGACAGACCTCTAAATCTGAAGGATATCAAGAAGAATTTCATGCTAAGTCTTTGCTCTTAGGCAATCAATCAAGCTAATAATGATATAAAAACAAGAGCCACCTCATCAGTGAGAAACAGACAGTTAACCAGTTTTTCTTCTAGTACCATCCACCAGCCGATGAGTTATGCACCCAAGCCTGAGTCAGTGTGGCAGCAATGTTTGCCTTCTGAAAGCGTATTTGCTCCATATCATATGTTAGTGCAATACTGGTAAGCAAAAGGATACGATATAAAAAAAACATTTTAAGAATAATTAAATCAGCCGAGGTTGATGAATACATGTGGGTGGACTGAGCTTTGTCCATTGGAAACATATAAAACACCTTGCAAAGTCATCTTGCTCTGCTTAAAATCAGTGGGAACTGTATATGACCAGACTGTCTTATGCAGGCACCTGAATGTTTTTGGAACTCACCTGTGCTGAATATTCAGGTTCAGTGAAACAGAACTGTATTCTGGCTTGGCTCCCACAGAATTCCCATAGAGTTGGGACTGGGAGGGTTTATCGCTCATTCTTGTGCTGGATATCTCAGCAGGTGATTCCACTGAAGCTGGACCCCCAAAGAGGTAGAACTGCATTTAAAATTTTGCAGCTTCTATAAAGACAAAGTCTAAACTAAAGAAGGCAAGAGCAAAAGACTCGATCTGTAGATGTGTTGATGAGATAGTGTACTGCGAGATCACACGTGAGTCAGCTGGTGGATGAATAAATGCTGAGTATTACGGCCAGCATCAGAGGGCATGGCAGAGTGCACGTTGTTTGGATTAAATTCAGGAAAAAATGGGGCCTGGCTGCTCCCTCTATGTTGTTAAGGTGGGACTTTTTTACAAGATTGACAGTTGTGTATTATGTTTTCTCTGTTCTTCAAATATTGTTGTTTTTAAGAAGCTCTTATGGGAAAACTAAATCTTTGGATTTATTTACCAGTGGTAGTCCTTAATAAATAATAGCTGGCATGCCCATTTTGTAGACAGAGGCACTGATGCAAGTCAAGCAGTATGTCTACGGAACAGTTTGGTCAAGCTTGGCACCGCTGTGAATCGTTATTTTAAGTCCCTGACTGAATAATTATTACATTGTAGCACTCATTTTGACATCTTATTTCAACTGTAGGACTAGCAAGCTGAAATAAAAATTGCATTTAACCTGCTTGTTGTGGTAGCTTGTAGAGTATGGGAATATTTCTGAGAAGCCTAATGAACACTGCTTGTGGAAAGAGATTATTGGCTAGAGCAGCTGGCTGTGTCTGAACTATGAAATTGGTAGACCATGATGCTTCTTTATTCTGAAGTTATGTTCACGTTGCACTGAAAAAGGCATTTCAGGTTGCCCCATATCGTGGGATAGCGAGCAGAGCTGCTGGTGCATGACAGCAGACCCCCAGGCGAGAGGGCTTCCATAGCTAGGAATGATCCAGGCAACTTTCCTGACTTCAGATATGAGGCACGCCCTTTCGTGGGGAAAAAAAAATAGTTTCCCCTCATGCAGGGCATAGCAGGGATAGTTTTCCCTCAAGGAGGTAAGTGCACATTTCTGTAGATGGATATCCACCTCTGTTTTGAAAGACCATTTGGCCGGGGAGCAAGCGTGCTGACACGCTTACCCCAAAGGAAGGAAACTTGGTGTGCCCGCTTAAGAGCGTCCTCATCCTCTTCGTGCTAAGTGTCGGTCATCTGTCATCTCCACGGTACGTACCAAGCGTGGCAAGCAGGATCAAGTTTAAAGGTTGACCTCCAGAACAAGCCAGTTTGCTTACTTTTACCCTGCTGCGGACATGAAGATGCGGAGAAGGATTTTGCTAACATAGAGCTCAGGTTAAAGACCAGTATGCAGAATGTTGTGATTTGTGGATTCTGATGGATTTTCTGAGTGGGATTGTCAAGCACTCCTAGGAATTGGACTGACTTTTTAGTTAAAGAAAGATTTCTCTCTAATTTACTCGTGCAGTGGATACTGACAGCTGCAAAGGCTTATTAGCAGGTTTTTTTGCTAAATTTTAATTGGACAGCTACAAAGTACAGTCTGCATGGGGAAGGCAGCTCTCAGGAGTCTGCTTTAGCACAGGAAAAGTGCACTGGCGTCTACTGGGGCTGAGGCTGAGTTGGGCTGGGAAGGAGAGAGTGGGCTTCCCAAGCTGCTGTTTAAGGCTAGAACAGGTCGGGAGGATAAGGGTGCAGGTGACTTACTGCTCAGGGGAAGCATTTACTTTGGGGATTTCTTCAAGAAGAAGGGAGTTTGGTCATGCTGAGACCCTTTTCTGTAGCCCATACTGTAGGTCTGTTCTTCCTCCCACACCCCAGTGAGGCCCTCCTGGGAGAAGTTAACGCTGGCTGCCTTTGGGGTTGTGTCAGAGTTAAATTCACTAGCCGTAGATTAAGGTGTATTTTGTTGTTTGGTGGGTGTAGGCGGGGACGGCTTGTGGAAAGAAGTGAGCGTTCATCTCAGCATGCATCTTGAAGCTGAGTGGGTTTGGGGGAATGGCAGGCTGGTTTTCTTCTGATGGTCCCCATGCAGGTTTACCCTAACATCTGTTGTAATGGCTCTTGCTCAGCTGGGCAGCCTGAGAGCAGAGCAGAACAGTTCAGAGCTGTCACTGTTTTGTCCTTACCCTCTTGTACGGTTTGGTGAGCAAGAGGGGAAAGGGCTCAGCAGGGACTCAGCAAAAGGTCATTAATTTCTCTGGCATTCCTGGACCTTGCTACCTAAAAAAGAGAATTTTGAGGTGAGTTACAGCATGATTTCCGTTTCCTACTTCTGCTTCTCTGTAAGTGGCATCATGTAGAGGCAGAGACTGGCCTGTGGCTTAGTTCATGCTTTGGTATCATTCATCACCTTATTCGGTGCAGTTTAAATTACACTTTTGAAATGGTAAATTACGAGTTGCTTAGGAAAGACTTCATAATGCCATTTTTGCTGGCAGTTTATTTCATCCTTTTCATGTGGGTAGTACCAATCTAGTACCTAGTGGGGCTGCCTGCCGAGCACTAACAGATGGCCCATGCTAGCTAGGACAGGAAGGGTCATAGGGGTAGGAGCCAGTGTTATCTACATACGTGGTTTTGGATTGCATCATGAATGTTTCCCAGGAGGGAGAACAACTGGCACTGGAATTGTGGAGGTCTGATTTTTTGGTATTCTTTATTCCAAGTCTTGGCATACTCGAAAATTGACGTATGTGGTTCATGTGGGGCTGTATCAATAATGCTGAAATTATACCCCTTCTTGGATAAAATCGCTGTGCTTGCTGTTTTTCTCCTTTTCTTTTTTTTTTTTTTTTGGCTTATCCTGTAATCAAAAGTACTGTGTGAGAAAGTGTACAGAAGAGAGCAGCCAGTTCCATTACGTAATCGTGCTTCCATGTACGCTCTACCACAGGATGGCCTTAAAATGTAGTAACTAATGCAAAATTGAAGGAGGAAAACCAGAATTAGCTTTAGATGTTTCAGACTGTTTTCTCCTCTGCTAGTTTTGCTCCTGCACTAAAATGCTTAGGTACCACAATGGGTAACAGGCCAAAGAGGAGGGGGGGACGTGTCAGAAAGTGGCTGCCTTGCAGAGCTCCTCTTCTGGGGCCGTCTCTTCTCAACGCTGGGCTGGCAGCATCCTCCACGCTCCAGCTTGGTTTTCACCTGTGGCAGCAGGCACATCTCTAAAGGGGCAGGGAAGAAGCTTGGATGAGGAAAGCTGTGATCTTAAACACAGTCCATGGAGATAAATCTTTGATTCTGCTAAAGGTGGCTAAGGCTTAGCCGCAACCACTGAAATTACTACTTGCTTTGCGTACTGTGTTATGTTGGATGTTTTTCAAGGTGCCAGCAGGCAAAGGCCAAGAGATCCTAGACGTGGCCGTATGGTTGTGATTTGGTGGACCAGGCCTTTCAGAGGGCTCTTACAGTATATATCGGTATCTGTCTCTTCTTGATACTAAGAAACCACGTATCTGGGAGGCAGGAAACTGTCCTTTTTCACATGAATAAAAATGGGAGAAACAGCTTACTGAAAAATTCCCTGTCAGATACAGGAAAATTGTCACTTTTGGGGTTTTTTCTTTTGTTGTTGTTATCCTAGGAGCTTCCCATGCAAATCAGCTTTAGAAGATAACATTTCATTCAGTTGTCCCCCTGCCACAATGCTGAACTTAAATCCTTTTCCTTGCCCCTGGATGGACAGAGGCTAAGCAATCCTTGCTTCATGTAAGGTAACTAAAGCTTATGTCAACCATGGGACGATGTCATGTTCCGACTTCTTTTCTCAACGTCAGGATAATAACCCATAGTAGACAAAACATATTACAAGTTGCCCAGAGAATGATGCAGAAGATGACCTAAGGTGATCCTGTCAGGCTGAGACCTTATCCTTGAGCAGCTGAGCAAGGGGAAGACGCTTCTCAGCCTGGCCTAGAAGCATTTCTCTCGCAGCTTGGCTTATGGAAGTTGCACATTCCTAGTGCTGCGTCACTGCGACGACAGTAGTTCCTGCTGTCCTGACATCTGCCTTTTGAGCATAAGCAGAAAAGGTTGGCAGCGTGTTATGAAAAGATCCATGAGGACTGCCTCTGAATTGCCCTGGGGGAGAAGAGGAAACCAAGTAAGGCAGTGAAAACTCCTCCTCTCCCCCTGCCCCACGGACACATGCCTGAGTCTAGGGTAAAGCCAAATTCTGTGAGAAGCTTTTCTGGTCATTGAAGAAATAGAAAGATACAAGTGGTACATCTGGAGCCTCTTGCCAAATTAACGTGAGACTTCTTATTTTGGAAACCGCTTTCCCTCCATTTAAAGCATCTTTTGCCTCATTTAGTATCAAAATAATCTCAAAGGCAATTAAAGCCTTCTTTGTGCCGTTCTGTGTTTGTGAACTCATTTTCTTCCACAGAAGGTCATTTCCTTGAAGCAGTTGCTTCAGCTTATAGAATTTAATAGCTTTCAGGACGCTAGTGACTATACTGCTTTCTGCTGAGTTTCCAAGGAAGGGCTGAGATATTTCAGAAATTTCTCTTCCAGGTGGTCACAGGATTCCACCACAAAGATCTATCATTCTGTCGGCTTTCTTCCCAAACCTGCATGCTTGTGCTAGCAAGACTCTTCTGCATGTGTTCAGCACTAGAAAGTCAGAGGGCTCTGTTCATGGTGGACTAAAAGCCCTTCTTTGACAGGACTTGAGTCCCCTGGGCAATAGTGTCACAAAAATGACCATGTTAAACAGTCTTTTCCATATCCTTTCACTTTCACCTCACTGTCCTGAAGGTGGAAGGTCATTTCAAGGCTTGTTCTGTCTGAAGAAAAGTAGCTTCCATCATCTGCCTGAGGCGCATTTCCATCTTGGGCACATGCAAGACAACCACATGGTCTTTGCACGATACATCTGCAAAGTCCTATTTCTGGCTACATCCTTCTGAGAGTAATCCTGTGCTAGGCTCTTTGGCAGAAGCCAGCTCAAATCCAGGGAAGGTCCAAACTTGAAAGGCACCGGGACTGCAAAGCGCAGTTCTTTGTAAAGGCAGTGGAGCTATGTCTCAGCTAGACCTGTCTTCCTAGCACAGTGTAGTATTGCTCAGAGGTACCTGGGCCATGGAAGTAACATGGTCGTGATTAAAGGTGGGCTCTTCCCTGCTTCTCAGGAGAGCTTGCTGGCTGCAGACCAGGGATGCACAGATTTGACTTCATTGGTTTTGGTTGTACAGCTGCTCCACCCTGCTGCATTGTGCACTGTAGATGTGCCCTAGATGTCCCTAATCTAAACTCTCCACGGTGTTTGAACTTCTGGTTTCTCTGAAGGCACATCATAGACACTTTGGAGTGCTTTTGTGGTGTGGTGAAGTGATATTCAGCTGTTTGGAGAGATGGGTTATTCAGGTAGACAGATAGATAGGTAGGTATTTTTTTTCTCCCCAGGAACAAATTCTTAATTTATCTAATAAATCAGAGGATGTTAAAAATTTCTGTGGGTTTTGGGTTTTATTTTTTTGCAATTTATTCAGAATCCCTCAACTAGTGTTTGACACAGTACAGAGGAATTCCTGCAGAGTTCTTACTGGAAATTTATTCTCCCTTATGAATTGACCAGGTTAAGAACTCGGATGAGTCTGCCTCTCCTGTGGGATATTTTCAGAGCAGTGAATTTAAATGGTCGCCCCAATCCCATGCCCTGCTTTTTCACCAATGGTCTCGTTTGCGGAGACAGGACTAGAAATACATTGTTGGTCTTTCAGGGGAAGAAAAGATGAGTTTATCCCCACTTGCTCCAGGAGCCAGAGAATGCATGGCTGTGCAAAATGGTCAAATGCGCTTACCCTTGATGGAAATGACAGCTGAATCTTTTCTGTCTCTCCTCTTCTCTGATAGCTCTGTGACGGAGTGCCATGGCACATGTTCTGGAGAATGGTGAAGGAGGGAGCACCTGCTTTTGTACCTAAGCTGCTGAAGGGATCAAAGTATTTAATGCTAACTCTCCCTTGCACTTCCCTCCTTAAGCTCTGCTCCTGAGAAATAGCTCATTAATTTGTTAGTGGCCTGGTGAGGAAGGAGGGGGCGGAAAGCCACTAACAAATGAATTTGGTCCAGGTCGGGTCTCCCCATAGCAGTCAGGAGCCTGCTCTTTCCCTACTTGTTCTGGTGGGGAGATCAGGACCTGGATGTCGAGGAAGGTGCTTCCCTTTTGTGCCATATACTAGTTCAGCTGCTACTCATACGCTGGCTGCTATGTATAAAATCTCTTCTTGGTGGACATGAGAAGTTACCTAAGAAATGATGGGAAGGGCTGTATAGCTTACACAGATTCCAAATTTAACAACCACCTTCCTCCCAAAACTTCACACCAGAGTTTAAATGTAGGACCTTTCTTTCCTTTTCAAGGATCTGTGTGTATATCACAAGTTGACAGGTAAAAAGGTTTTTATAATAATACTTTGACCTCGTAAGTCAGCCTTGCAGATGGATAGAAATTGGCAGGTTCCTTCTGTGTGGGTTTGGCAAGCACTGCTAGAGGAAAAGACCTCTTAGACCATTACCTGCTTAGGAAGGAGAACATGGGTGGTGTAACACTATCTGCTGCTGGCCTTTTCTCTCGCTCACTGGTGAGCTCTGCTACAATGAACCATGAACTTTTTACCTGACTTTGAAGCTGGCAAGAAAGCCCCAGGATGACTATAAAGTGTAAAGGTTTGCACTTGGTTCCTGTTGCAGGAAGAGATTGTGGATTTTCACATTACTGATGCATATTTCAAATTGGGCAGAGGCAGTGAGAATGCCTGTAAAGACAGAAGATTTTAACTATGCTTTGTATTTCCAGCAAACACTATGTGAAGGATGATTCATCTAGAAAAATGGGAAGAATTTAGGTAACGATCTCTGATGATGTAGAAAGATATCTGAAGGAAGAAAAGCTCTAGCATTGTTTGTTTTGAAACTCTCTTTATGAAGTGCCACAGTTACTCACAAATACCATACTACTGAAGTTTGATATGTCTTTGCTAAACATCCTCAACACTGTGTGATTTTGCACTTCCCCCTTGCCTCTTGTTTAAAAACTCCTGGTGAAATTACCTTGCTCTATTTTTATGATTTTTTTCCCCCCACCCAGTTCAAAGGTTTAACATCTGATTTTGGTTTGGTTGAGATGGACTTCCCTTCCCCTCTGTGGGCTCCCCCTATCTGAAATTCTACACAGCTTGCCAGGAGTCCAAATGCTGCTGGGGCTTTTGGGCTGTGGTGCAGTCCGGGGTACCCAGCACTCACTGCAGGCTGTCTTCCCTGTGATTTTACCCTTGTTCAGCATTTTTTGAGAATTACGTGTTAGGGGGGGATCTGCCCCTTGGGCACTGCTAACACGGGGAGGGGGCAACTGCACTGCAGTGGCAGGGGGTCTGGCTGCGGGGTAAGGGAGGTTTATACCAAGGCTGAATAGCACAACCATGCTAAATCCATCCTGTGCCAGCTGTGTCTTGGGTTTGTAATGCTTTCCCAATGAGGCCGTGGTTATTTACTGTGTATGCTCAGTGTGACCACCTGCCCTGCCCTCCTCAGCACCTGCACCTGGGGTGGCATTGCTCGCCCTCCACTTGGGTCCCTGCTCTGTCCTTCGGATAAGTTGGTCTTTTATTTTTTTTTCTTCTACATTCAGCAGCATGCAGGGGGAAAAGAAGGCTGCATTGCATTAAAAAAAGGGAGGGGGAAGGGTGAGGAGAGGTGAAAAAATGGAAAATAAAGGTGTGAAGGAGAGTGCAAAAGCATAAACTTCGGTGCAGTGCATGCTGACATGGGAGGGGATGGTATCAGACGAGGTACCAGCACTCGCAGAGATGTTGGGAGTGCAAACTGGGCTGCAAGCCCTAAAAAGCTTTCTTGTCACCTCATTCGTAACCACCACCCCCCCACCCCCCCCCTCACCCCCGGACAGCATGGTCTCTCTGTGAATAGACAAACCCTCCACTTGCTGTGAATATCGGCAGCACACCGCAGGAATACCGCAAGTATTCCCTGGAGGTGGAGCTGCGGGCAGGCTGCCTGCGGTGTTAGCGGTCACCAAATGTCTGCCCCCATGCCCAAAGCTCATTTTGAAAACAAACCCATCAAGCCCAGGGTTGCTCCATGTGCTGATGTGTTACCCTCCAGCGGCTGGCAGCGATGCTGTGGGTCTGGGGGTGCCCGGCGTCTGCAGTGGGGCAGCACCCCTTTGCTTAACCCCACTGGCATGGGGTGGGAGCAAGGAGACTGGCTGCATCGGGGGCTCCCTGCCCCTCAACCCCCTAGTGCCATTTTGGGAGATTATTTAAGGCCATGACAACCCCTTTGGGACAGGGGTTTGTCTTTTCTTTCCTTTGGGCTTTTCTTCCTTCAGGCAGCTTCATCCGCTGGGAGTGCATGTGGGTGTTAGTGCTGTTGGCTGCCTGTTTCTAGCTGTGTGGACACCAACAACTGACGGAATTTGGTTGTGCAGGCAAAGATGTAAAAGCAGAAAGGGTGTGCTAATGGAAAGAGAGGAGGGGGACATATGGAGGAGAAAGGTAAAAGTTAATGGGGAAGAGAAGGGCAAAAGGGAAACTGATGCTTGAGGCAACCGACCAGTCATTTGATGGCCAGGAAAATAAGTAAGTGGCTAGACGGGATAAATCAGGCAGATGGAAAAAGAGATGGGGCCAGCAGGGCATGCTGTTCTATTGCCCTGTGCACTTGCTTTCTGGGACATTTCGCTTTTCCTAAGTTTACCTGCCTCAGTAGCAGCATGCCTATATACATGCAATGATGGGCAATATATCGGTGCTATGGGAGTACTGTCGTTCTGTGTGCACGTGACACCAGGTAACCCTAAAATGCGGTAGCACTTGGTATGTAGCCTTTGCTGCGGGGTCATTTCATGCCCCTCTCTACTCTCCCCTCAGTTCCCCGTCCCTTGGGGTGAGGAGCTGCTGCCCCGCTGACCCCACTCTTTGGGGGCACGCAAAGAGGGAAATGGGGTGGGAGCAGGCTGGTCTGTGGGGTCAGCGGGTCCCAGAGGGGACTGTGTTGGGATAGAAGAGGGAAAACTCCGGTCAGGTGGCTGCAAAAGTCCTCTCAGCCTCTTTCTCAAATAGCTTTGTAACATCGTGGCTCTTGGTGGCATCGAGATTCACGGTGCTTCCACTGAAAAAGAACGGTGCCAAAGGCGTTGGCCATTAGCCATGTAAATGTGCAGGCAGAGCCAGGTAGGAGGGCACCTGTGCCTTGAATAAAGCCCTATGTCTTTGGGTATGCTCATGTGTTTTAAAACTGCATTTTATATCCTGGCGGCATAGGAAAGGGAGTGCACACTGAAGATACTTAAGAAAACATCTCTGGCTGCACCTCGAATACTGTGTTCAGTTTTGGGCCCCTCACTACAAGAGAGATGTTGCCTTGCTGGAACATGTCCAGAGGAGAGCAACCAAGCTGGTGAGGGGTCTGGAACACAAGTCATACGAGGAGCGGCTGAGGGAACTGGGGTTATTTAGTCTGGAGAAGAGGAGGCTGAGGGGAGACCTGATCGCCCTCTACAACTGCCTGACAGGAGGCTGTAGTGAGGTGGGGGCCGGCCTCTTCTCCCTGGTAACAGATGATAGGACGAGGGGGAATGGCTTGAAGCTGTGCCAGGGCAGGTTTAGGCTAGACATTAGGAAAAACTTCTTCACCGAGAGGGTTGTCAGGCTCTGGAATGGGCTGCCCCGGGAGGTGGTGGAGTCCTCATCCCTGGAGGTCTTTAAAAGAAGGATAGATGAGGTGCTTAGGGACATGGTTTAGTGGTGGGATGGCAGTGCTAGGTTAACGGTTGGACTCGATGATCTTAAAGGTCTTTTCTAACCGAGGTGATTCTGTGATTCTATGATTCTATGATTCTATGACTCATGTCACCTTCTGGGGAACTTGTCACAAAGCCAGCTACAGCAACATCTTTGTCTGTCAGTCATGTTGCCGTTAGTAAGTGTAAACACTGAAACCCCAAATGTGCCAAGGAGTTCACTAGCTGCGTTGCATGCGGCTGCTTAATACGCTGTGTGAGGGGTCTGGAGCATAAGTCTGATGGGGAGCGGCTGAGGGAACTGGGGTTGTTTAGTCTGGAGAAGAGGAGGCTGAGGGGAGACCTTATCGCCTTATTGTAGAACTGCCTGACAGGAGGCTGTAGCCAGGTGGGGGTTGGTCTCTTCTCCCAAGTAAGAAGCGATAGGATGAGGGGAAATGGCCTGAAGTTGTGCCAGGGGAGGTTTAGGTTGGACATTAGGAAAACTTTCTTCACAGAAAGGGTTGTCAGGCACTGGAAGGGGCTGCTCAGGGGAGGGGGTCAAGTCCCCATCCCTGGAGGTATTTAAAAGCCAGGCAGACGAGGTACTTAGGGACATGGTTTAGTGGTGGGATGGCAGGGTTAGGTTAACGGTTGGACTTGATGATCTTAAAGGTCTTTTCCGACCTAAACGATTCTATGATTCTGTGATTCTATTCTGTGCTGCAGCTAAAGGTGTTGGTGTGCGGGCATGGGGCCGTTAGTGCAATCCTAAAGCCAGAGGACCTCACGTGTCCCGTTAGCCATACAGCTGAGCAGGTGCCAAGGGCCTTACTTTCCACCCCATTCCTAATACAATGCCATTCTCCCACTTCTTTTTCTTCTATTGAATTAGAAAGCCACTATCCCTAAAAATGCGGTTTTAAAAAATAAGTATCAGAAATTCATGAGCTGTCTGGGGAGGACAGAGCACCTCTTTTGTTTACAGGAACAAATCGTTAGATCTTTGCTGGACCGTGCCCGTTGCGGTGTAGCTTAAAGAGACTTTTCTGGTGACAGTAAGGGACAGAATATGTTGAGATGCCCAACAATAATGAAGCTGAGCTTATGGTGGGCAAGCCTGTGCTGACAGCAGAGGGCTGTTTCAGAACATTTGTACTAATAAACTTTCTTTGTGCTCTGCTTGTTTATCTGCTTTGTTCCCTTAAATGATGGTGCATTTGTGGATAATTTCCTCTCCTGGTAAGCTGCCCCCATCAAGTTGAAAGTTGTCTATTTTTAAAATGCCAGCTGCCTCTCGCATAGAAAAGCCACTGCTGATGTACTGTTGCTTGCAATGCATTATTCAAAGTCCTTTTTAGACTCTCTCAAATAAAGAGCTTCATTAATATTTCAGCAGTCGCTGTGATTCTCTCCAAGGGGGCTCCGTTCCTTTTCTCACTTGACATCCCTTTATTTTTGTGTGTGGCGAAGATGCTTGGACTTTGAGTTACCTTTAGTAGAACGACCTCATCGCTTTCTGGAGGAAATGGATCTTAAAAGAAACTGTGACCTTGAGAGTGGTGCTAACCTGGTATAGCCAGCATCTTAACCGCAGCCTTCGGAACCAGGACGGGCTTGGGGTGGAGGGGCTGCTTTTGTGCACTGAACACCAACTGTTGTGCTCCGTCACATGGATTGATCTCTCTCGCTGGCTTTGCTAGCTTAGAGGGGAAATAGGAAAGAAAATTTGAAAAAGAGTATCAGAACAGGTTGGATTTCTTTACGTAAAGATTTACTTAATAAGGTTTTCTTACTTAAATATTAACTGCACCGATTTCAAAACCACACTGAGGGCTCTGTTCTTCCTTCTCTATTTTAGGCACTAAATCTGTGGTAAGGCTGGGCTTTTGAGAATGAACATAGTGATTTCCTCACCCGAGGTGATGGTGGAAAATAAGTACCAGGCAGGTCTGGAAAAAATGCTTCTGGCTCTAAAGAAGAAAGGTTGAGACAAAAAGTACCAACCGTTCTGAGCTGACTACGTAAGAGCAGTTTTCTTAATCCATAGGGATCTTACTCCTTTCCTCTGATGCCACGATAAAAGATTCCTTTGGCTTGATTGTGCATGACGGATTTTGATGCTGGGAGATGGAGGTGTAGAGATACAGAGCTGCGTAACAATTTTAAAAGGTAGTTTCTCAATATATCAAGCAATTAAGTGTTTGAAGGGAAGACAAGCATACAAAGCTGTCGCTCACCCATGAAACAAGAGTGAGAGTGATAATGCTTGCTAAAAATCAGTGCTGCGCTCCCCTGGGTGCATGAGAGCTATGGGCTGGAGTCTCCCCTGCAAATGGAGGCAGCGGAGGAAGGGTTGATGAAGAGGTTGATCTAAGTAGGGTGGGGACCATCAGCGAGGAAGTAAAGCCACCACAGGCATCAAGGGGATTCAGACAGTGGGTAACTGGGCACGGTATTGCTTGCCCACGGTGTGCCTGGTTTGCACGTTGGGCAGTTCATAGAATCACAGAATGTTTTGGGTTGGAAGAGACCCCTAGAGGTCATCTAGTCCAACCCCCCTGCAGTGTTAGGCCTCCTGTGCAAGTAGAAGTCTGGCTTTGCTTGCAAAATACTACAAAAGCTGTGAGCTGCAGCGGTTGAGCATCCAGAAACTTGAATGCTGGTTTGCTGTTGAAGAAAATGATTCTGACCAGGCTAGTTAAGAATAGCTTGATATTTCTCTCCCAAGTCAGCAGTAAAGTGATATTATGGGCAAGAAATAAGTTTGGGGGGCTTGGGGTTTGGTTTGTTTATTTATTTTTTTTTCTGTTGATGCTGCTGTTCTTTACGCCGCAGTTCATGTTTAGTTATTCAGTGTGAAATTAAATTGCACCATTAGTTTCGTGAGGTAAATAGTAGTTTTAAAAAGTCCCTATCCTGCTCTCCCAAAATGTACAGAGGGGTTGTTTATTTCTCAGGAGGGAAATAACAGCTGCTGTTCTTAGAAAATAAAGGCTTTTTTTCCCCCATTTCACTGGAACCACACTGATGACTTCCCCAGTGTAATTGGTTTAATATTTTAAAAAGGAGCTTGGCTTACAAGCTGTTTGGAAGGTACAGGGGAGCATATCATATGGCGCTGGCAAGGTGGGGGGGGTGCCAAATATTTTGACCAAAATACCATGTATCTGGTTCGTACCGGTGGGGAAGGTGGGGGGGTTAGACAGTTGACATGTCCAGCAGCCCATGGGGGTCACGCAGATGCTGTGGGCTTGTGCTATGTGGTCCAGCGCGGCAGGGCGAGCAGCTGAGCTGCAGGACTGCGGGTGGAGGTTGCAAGCTTTGGCGTTGCCATGTTGTTAATGGCGTGTGGATGGCAGGGTATGCCCTGGCCGGCAGCACCCAAGGAGCGACCTGAGGATGGGGGACCTGCATGGGGGCTGGCTGGCACGGCAGCCATGCGTGGGTGCGGAGCCAGGGAAGGATGCACGCTGCGTTGCTCACAGCCCCTTTGGCGCCTGCGGGAGATTATTGTGTCACACGCTTACAGGCTGACCTTAATCTTCCTAATATGGGATCGCCCTCCCTGAGAGGGACAATAAACAACCCAGGTTTTCCTGCTGATGGTAGTATGGTAAGTAAGCCCATTGCTCCAGGGAGGAAGCGTTCACGGGGCACCGAGACATGGAGGATGGAAAGAGTGCCCTGGGGAAAACAGAGGAGAGATGGGATTTCTTCCTACTTTCCCTACTGCGTGTCTGTCAGGGCTTTTGGGATTAGCATTGTCTGGTGGGAAGTTCCTCCTTTCCAGGTTGCTTTTCTTGGCCAAGGAGTCTTTTCCCCATTGTGCTAGGGCTCCCCAAGGCGCTTGGGCTGGCTGCCGCTTGCTCTTTCAAATGACCGGAGATCTCTGCTCCTTGCTCCCTGTCCCAGGAGAGAGGGAAAGCGCCTCTTTCCTTTGTGTTCTGGCCCTGCCACATCTGCCTTTCCTTCAGCAAACCGTTCGTTACAATTACATGTCTGTCACCAGTTCCTGCTGCAAGTGGGGATAGGTGGCTTGCTTTTGCAAGGGTTACAGACGGGTCCGGGCCCAAGGGACCTGTATGAACACTGTTTGGAGGAGTCACACCCAGCTGCTGGTTAAGTGGTTGACACTCGTTATTTTATCTAAATAATTTATTCTGGCTGCTGGAGAAATTGGAGCCATTGTGCCTGAGGACTGGCCATTACAAGAGCAGATGCTCCAGAGGAAGATGGGTGCTTGGGTTTCCCTGAACTTGCAAACGGCTTAGCTTGGGAAACGTGAGACAGATTCGTTTTAAAATTTCTTTAAATTTGCTAGTGGTAAATCTTTTTTTCCAACATAGGAAGCAAGGGCTGTGTGCGGGAGGGGGGAAAAAACAGTGACCAAAAAGCAGAACAGGAGTTCAAACCTTCTGGGCAGATGTTTGATCCAGTGTCTTAATGGATCGGTTTAGCACATGAAGATGCCTTTTTGTAGCTTTAGCCACTTCTTTTCAAAGTTGTACGCTTACTGGAAATGGCCTTCAACAATTGGTATTGGCACTGGTTAACTTTTTCCCCCCCAGATTTGGAAGGTTAAGATTTTTGTAACGGGGCAAAGGCAAGCTACATGGATCTCTCCTGTTCCTCTCCGTTTTCCTTTCCTTCTTCCAAGTCAGTTCTGAAAAAGGTCTCCAAGATTTTGTTGCTGAGCGTGTCTTCCTATGGGAAGAAGATTTTCTGCAAGCCTCCTGACTCTTATTTGCTCGGAAAGGGACCAGAAGATTCAGTCAGAAAAGCTGGTTTGCTTGGAGGACAGCCAAGCAAACAGGCACTCGCACAAATCGGTGCTACTGATAGAGAGAGACACTGCTAGAAGTGACTCAGAGGAATTGGCTAATACGCCCTGCGGCTACAAAGAAGTGTACAGAGCAAAATGTTGTTGTCAGCAGAACATCTGACGATGCAGTAGGTAAACTTGTTTTTAATGGAAACTGGGAAGTGAGGCTTGGAAAAACGTCAGGCATAGCCTCCTAGGTAGAAATTGAATGCTATATTCTTGGCTGTTTGCAAGACTGTAATGCTTATTTAAGAGAGTAGAAAGTTAATTTGTTAATTAAATGTTCTGTCAGCTTGCTCCTCAGTGCCAGCTTGTCTGAGTCACCACTTATCAGCCCAGCCTTCCTTCCTACAAGTGTCACAAGCTTAAATTTTTACTGCAGCTTGATCTACATGTACTGGAAACTGAACTCTGCTTGTTTAAACCCGTGCAAAAATAAAGTTGCCTGTAGCACACACAGCATGGTTAAAATTACCCCTTTTGTGGGGAATGTGTCAGAATTGTTGAGCTGGCTGGGGTTTTCTTCTGGGAACGACCGTGGTACTGCTGATGGGACTGCAGAATTGCTGTTAGGTTGTACCAGTGGGCAGGCAGAAAAGGAGAGTGTCGGCCCAGTTTGGTGTAGCTGTAGGAGAGAACTGAAGTGCGAAGCAGAGAGATGGCATGTTGGAAGTTCCTATAGTGCAGCATCTACATTGCCTTCTGGTTTTTGTGTCCTTGCCCTGGAGTTGGGGGTTTTGCCAGCCGTCAGTGCAGTCCCACGCAGCTGCAGCCTCTTCACAGCCAAGTTTTTGGTGGGGATCCCAGCAAGGGAGGCTTATGGGAGACTCGAAAATGTAACTCGGAGCAATGAAAAAATCCACAAAGCACCTATCATGCTGCCTCTTGCCTGGACAAACATCTGGTTTTAAGTCTATTTGGGAGGATGCCGCTTCAGAGCTGAGCTCTCACAACTTTGGGGTTCTTTGGGGAGGGAGCTCCAGCTCAAGGTGCTGCCACCGCTCCTTGCCCAGGCAGGGGAGAGGAAGGGAGGCCTTTGCTTCTGAGGCTGCCCAAGCCAAGAAGCTATTGCAGAAGGATGCTGAGGAGAGCCTCCCATTTGGCCAGCCATCCTGGTGGGAGCTGGGGGGCTTGGTGCCATCCAGAGGTGTCAGAACTGCTGTGGGCAGGACCTTGCTCCTCTCTTCTTGCTGCTCGTGGCCTCTTGCAGCAGTGAAGCCCTGATCATTTGCTTTTTTGGTAGTAGGTGAGGTGGTAGGCAAGTATGCACGCTGCTGATTTATGGCCCTCACCAGAGCATCAGCAAAAGAGTGCGCATAATTTTGCTAAGCTTGTGCATAGCTACCTCAATAAAAGGCTCAGCTGCTTAAAGTTTCTTCAAAACAAGCGAGTGAGACTTTCCTGCAGGCTTTTCAGTAACGCCTTAAAGGGCACATTTCACCAGTACAACACAAAATGGCTCTTTCTGCTAAGTACAGTGATGGTGCTATTACTACATAATAAATTAGGTTTTGGGCCTGAAATTAAGCTATTGGGGCTCTTTAACAGTATTGATAGAGGAGATTCAAAGGCTCTTCTCCCCTTTTCTTTTTCTGCTTTTTTTTCCCCTCATGTTCCTCTTCTTGCTTTTAGAACTGAAATGATTTAAAATTGCCCCAAATGGACCTTCTGGGCAGAATTATCCAAAACTGCCTAAACCTGGGCAGCATAAAAAATATCTCCTTGCACTTGTGCCCATCAGTCTAATAGGAGTGAGGAGTGAAACTCTTGGCCAGCCTTTGCAAATGAACCTCTGTGCCTGTTTATTTTGTGACCTGTAGAGTTTTCACTTTCCATGCATGCCTTCTGCTCGGGAAGGGACAGCTCTCCGACCCAGCCAAGCTGAGGTCCGATGTGCTCAGACTTGGGCTGGGAAAGCCAGTTTGCCTTGCGGAGTCGCTAAACCAAGTACCCTGCAAGCTGGTCGGCCATGCAAACCGCTCCTGAATGAGCTGTGTTGCACCTCCTCTCGGAGGCGCCTCTTAGCCCAAGATGTCCGGAGTGAGCCAGCTGTGATACTGTGCAGAGGAAGGCTGATTTTCTGTGGCTGAATCAGAGATTGGGTTTTATAGCTTTTTTTTTCCTCTTGCACTCCTCTGGATGCGCGACTGCTGCTGATTCCTAATGTGCACAGCTCCTTTCTTCTTTCTGTGCACAGGCCATTCTCTAGAGCTCTATTACCCTCGGTTTATGGAAACGCTTGTTGAAATAGAGCTCGTGATGAGCTTTGCTTAAATACTAGTACCTGAAGCACTAAAATATTAAATTATTTTTTAAATAATTTTTGAATCATTAAAGAAAAACATAGAATAACTTCTTTAGATGACCTACCAGTTAAACAGGTGGGAAGCCCAATAGTACAGCTAAGGAGAAGGAAAAAACAGTTGTTCTTTGTTTTGTTCTGTGTTTTTTTTCTTTTTAATTCTATGTCCTTTGCATAATTCTCATGTATTCAGATACAGAGGGGGCTAATTTAGGAATGCAAGGTGTTTTACCTCTTTCCCAGTCTGTTTGGCGATCCAGCATCCTTCCTGTACCTCCTCTTTCCTCCCTGGGTGCAGGGGAAGGATGCTGTGGCAGGTGCCATCGAGCAGTGCTGCTGGATGGGGCTGGCACTGCGGCAGGGTCCTGTGCTGGCTGCTGTGCCAGGAGCGGGAGAGCTGTAGCGCATCTGCCCAGGGCTGGACTGGTTATCACAGCCAGGGCAGCAAACAGGGTTCTCCAAAAACTGGATGTCCCTTTTGTCATTGTCTCCAGCTCCCTCTCTATCATAGAATCATAGAACGGTTTGGGTTGGAAGGGACATTTAGAGGTTATCTAGTCCAACCCCCCTTGCAGTGAGCAGGGACATCTTTAACGTGATCAGGTTGATCAGTCCTAGTCAGGTTGCTATCTCCCTCTCCTTCATGCCCCTGCTTTTCTTTCCCTTTTTTTTTTTTGGGGGGGGGGAGGGGGCGACGACACAGTATTTGCTTGGGGAGATTTTCTGTCACCTTCTTCTGTAAGAAATTGCTTCCTTTTGCAAAAGATGTATTGCTTCCTAGCAATTCCCATTGACCTAGAGAGCGTCAGACAATGATTGTGCAACTGCTGATGTCTCCGTGTTTTGCTGGCTCGCCGGAGAGCCGGTGAATGCAGATGATTGTCTCAAGGCATTGAGCTCATTTGTCGAGAGGACAGCAGTGCCACTGCACGGGCTCTTGCCCACAGCATCTTGCATCGCGTGCTTTTTGGAAAGTGTGGTTCCTTGATGGTGGCGGGGGGAGGACTGACTGCCTTAGAAAGCTGCACGAATGTCTAGCTGGAAAGTACAATTTATCCTCAGTGCACTTTTCTGCAAAACCATACTCCCTGGCATAATTTGTCCTCGTATGACTAGTGCTATTAACTCTAATGGCTTGCATAATCAAGTTCTCGCATTATCCTACCCTTCGCTGTATTTTACTTTGCTTCTCATTCTCATCCAAGCCTCTGAGGAACAGCGCGTGCCGTTTTGGCTGGGGACAAACCTGTGCCAGTTGATGATAAGTGCACAGGCTCCACTTCTCATGGCCATTTGGCCACCTAAGAAACAAGGACAGTGGGTTTATTAATTTGTCCTAAACAACCTTTGGAAGCATGTTTTACATTGTAAGTAATTTCAGGGTTCATATTTCTGTTTTCAGGCACTGTCAGCGTCAGTAAGAAATAAGGATTGAGACCAGTAAAAGATTTGTGCAATGTGCACCCTGAATAATGGGAGCACTGGCCTTAGTCCAGGAGAAATGTGACCCAGTAAACTGCTTAAAGGACTGTTCAATCGTTCTCTTTATTATGCAGGAGCATGCGGGCTGTATACAGGATGAATAGCATTTTCTTAACTGCTGCCAAAGGAAACATTTTCTACACTGTGTATAGTAATTTTCTCCACTTTGGTGTCTCGGCTGGCAGCAGAAGAGAGCTGCTTCTCACCTTTTCACAGGGGTGATTTGTAATGGTGCAGCTTGAGCTGAAGCGAGGCATAGGGGGACCCTTCACGAGTGGTTTGCTTCCTTCAGGCCTAAGCACAGCTCAGTTGCTCAGTACCTTTGCAGAAGAATCCACTGGCTTTCTGGAGTCATATAGATCAGGAGCAAAATAATAAAGGAAGAAGTTCTTTTTGAGGAAAAACACCATAGACGATGGACAGCCAGATAGGGACAGACGGGAGAGAGAGACCCCACTGCCTGTCTCTGCCGCGGGTGGCTCTGCTGGCGGCTGGGACGGGGGCTGTCCCCTGACCTGGTCCTGCTGTGCACCTCTGCAGGAACCCATGCCCACAGCCCCAGCATCTTGGGTCTTAAAGGCCAGGGAAAGTGCAGTAGGGCTGTGTTTGTGCTGAAACTAATTCCATGCCCCGTCCTGGGGACTTTAACTACCGTTGTGCAGTGTGGGTGCTGGGCTGGAGGTGGGGTGAGATGCCCTGGCACCTGGGGACTGTGGGCTCCTCTTGTAGCTGGGGGCTGTAGCATACAGCTCCTGCCAGCTCCTTCCCCAGGGCTCCTCAGCTCCCACCACCACTTTTGGATGATGGGGGCAGCACTCAAACCACCTGTGAGGTGTATTTTACCCCTGCTTGCCACTTCCCCACCTTTGCCATCCCCTTTTCAGCACACAGCAGGAGGAGGGGGAGACCTTCCTATATTTCCCCGGGTACCCGGGCTGCTTAAAGTAGGATGCAAGGCTCCTTCGTGACTTTCTCACAGCGCTGCTGGTGAGCAAGGCCTGGCTACGGGACGCTGGCCCCGAGCAGCCTGCAGCGGGCCAAGTCCTTGCACTGGACCGTAGGACATGTGGGTGGTGCTCCCCGCGCTGCCACTGCCGCCTGCCTGGTTAGGGCAGTTCCTTTCACCCCCCGTGCAGTTTCTCTGCAACAGATGATCTGGCTTTGGCTGCTCTGCGTGAAAAGTGCTATCTTTGAGAATCAGCGTTACGACTGGGCACCTGCAATGATGAAGCAACCAAACAAAAATCCTCAATAACATCAGAAACAGCACAGTTGTCTCCAGGTGGTTTTTTTAAACGCCTCTAGCCTTTTCTCTGACCTTTGCCCTTCCCAGTGGTTTATTACTTTCCCAAAATAGGTTTCCTAGGAAAAAAATTTTCCACTAGATTCATTCTGAAGCCAGAGTGACAAGCTGTTTATTTATTTAATTGGCTTTATGTTCCAACTGATAAATTAATCTTCTCTGTGTTTGTTTTTTGAGCAAGTGAAACTAAGAGAAGGGGGAATGCATATCAGAGATGTGGGGGGGGTTTCTTCATGTTTTATCAGGGCTTTCCTTAAATAAAAAGCTTAATTAAGCATACCTTTCTCATTACAGTCCGTATAAATGTGGCGCCTAAAGAACATGAATTCAGCTTGAGAGTAGCTTACTGTTCCTCTGCAGCCCATCATTTCCTTTACAAAAACAATCCCTGCATATAATTATTTGGTTATCCCAATATATTTATCTTTTGCAACTTCATACGTGACTCCTAGAGATTTTCCTGGCATTCTGACAGCCTGAGCTTCCCCAGCACTTAGACTATATTTTTCTCCCAAGCTTCTAAAATTGCATTAGAGTGGAGGTTTTTTTTCTTACTTTTTAAATCCAAATTTGTTTTTTATGCTTCATAGGCCACAATGCTCACACTTCTGTGTACAACCCATCTGCACACTTAACAAGAATAAAATATGCAGGGTTCATTAGTCAAATGTGGTGAATGGCTTGAAATGTTTAATTAAAGAAAAAACACAAAAGGCCCAGTGAATCAGATGTTCACTGAGTAACAGAGGTGGGGAAAAAACTTTGTAAATAATACGCTGTTTGAAATGTAGGCTCCCTTATTTGCCCACAGTTAGTTCCCACCCTGCAAGGAGGATCAGCCATTAAAATATATGACATCCTCAACTTTTTTATTTCTTATGGAAATTCTGCTACGTTAATTCTTTTGCCTTGATGGTAGGCTTTTTGTCCTCAATCTGGTTTAGAGCTAGGCCTTTCTTAAGCTGACAATGTACCTTTGTTTAGGAATGAAATGCCCAAATCTTTGCCAGCAATGGCACAGCCCTTTTGTCTCAGAACTGAAGCTTTGGAAAAGTCTATTCCCCCTTAATTTTTATGAAGTAGCTTGCACCGCCACACTGGTGACAACCTTGCTAATCAGCACTCACAAGGTGAAAAACAAAAGCACACAGAGAAAGTAAGTGCATGCTTTATTTCCCTTGCTGTTGCTGTAGAATTTCAGTGTATTTTTAAACCTTTCCTGACGATGCATGCTTCTTGTGAGCTTCTCATCAGTAGGGAAGCTGAACAGAATAGAGGGTATTTCAGCTGATTACAGGGTGACGTTATAGCTTGAAATTGAGGATGAGGAATGAACAAGCACTTTTGGGTGCTTTGCCCATATTCCATTTTGTGCAGGCATGCTAATAGCTGTATCTGTTAGTATATTTTTAAGGCTGTGTTCAGTCTCAATAGGGTGATGTTTGTGGCCTCCCTCTTATTCTGTTTGCGGCCAGTGTATTTCTGACAATGCCTGCACTGTCTCTGTGCCATGAGCCAAATGGATGAATTGTAAAGGGGACTGAGATGTTATAGTGGCTTGTCGGTGATGCTTTTCATTTGTATTCTGCTCAGGGGGCCAAGCCACTGAGGAAGAGATGAGCCAGAATGCTTTCCTTACGAGAGCCCCTGCCCTCTTCAATTTTCCCTTGCACTGCTTTACCTTGGCGAACCTTTCTCTTCCAAGGCGTTGCCACTTCTGCAGCACAGAGCTTGGCTTCAGACACTGAAACAGATAGGATGTGCAGGACCTATAAGCCTGTGGGTTGTTTGGGGCTGTTTTGTTTTTGGCTGTGAAATGCAGCACTAGGAAACAGAAAGCTGCATTGAGAGCATCTGGTGCCTGCCCTCCTCCTGGCTGCGTGGGGGGATTTGTGTGGGCAGAGAAATGCAAAGAATATTGTGGGAGTATGGCCTGTGCAGACCTGTTTCTGAAGCAATAGCTAGTTCAGTTTTTTAGGGAATGGCACATGCCCTTGGAAACTACTGAATGGGATGCCCCCAAACTGCTGCTGTTTTAAATTGGAGGAGCTGGTTTTGCTCTTAGTCTAAAAGGCTGCGCATTTGAAACTCGGCTTGCTAATACAGTATGTTTTTCCTAAAATGATGCAGTGGTGCATCCTCGGTGGTGAGGTAATGTGTAGACAAAGTGTCCTCACTTGCTCTGCTGCTTGAGGTAGTGGCAGCCTTCAGGGAGAAGGAAAGACGTTTTAACATTTATGAGGTAATTTTCATCCCCAGTTCTCGAGTACCTTCTTGTTAAAAGGTTTCTGGTTTTGTTCTGTCGTTTTCTGGAAAGCAAAGGGTGCTGGTTTACATTGCTGTCATCCTTTCTTGCTTTAACTACAGCAGTTTCTGAGTCTGTTATGTGATGGTCCGGTTTTCGGGACTGCTGATGCAGCGTACCCCAGGAGAGACCTGCCGCCCTGGGGTGGCATCCTTGTGCACCCCACTGGCAGGGGCCAGGCAACTGCTGCTTGTCTCCCAGCAGCCTGTGATTAATGTAAAGTTCAACGGCGCCAACCTTCACCTTCTGCCGTGCAAGTCATCCCCACCAGCGAGAGAAGGGTCTGCCTGTTCTGGTGTTAGCTCCAGCCTCTGCTGCTGTCCACATGCTGGTGTGATTTTTCTCTCCTCCATCCTTTCTGCAGCTCCCTTTTGCCCTCTGCCCTTGAAGGCTCCTGTGTAAAGGCCAGATCAAAGAGTCATCCTGGAAGGAAAACGCAGAACAGAGAAAAGGCAATTTTGGTGAGGATTTCAGGTCATACATCAGGTCAAATCAGTCCCCAGTGGAGACAGCAAAGAAAATGTAATGTTGCAAGAGCAAATGCAGTTTGCTGAGGCAAGGTCCATGGCTGGTTTTGATTGCTTCAGGGCCATCTGTATAGCTACCTACAAACCCTCTCTGCACTTAAACTCATATGGTGCCGAACTCTTTCAAGTGAGGAGAATAAAGATCAGGAGGAGGTTGCTGGACATTGGCCAGGGCAAGTCCCTGGCTATTTGTGTGAGCCACGTCAGGAACAGGACAAAGCTGTTCCTACCTTGGTATCGCAGGAAGTGCCATGACATGAATGAGGGTGCCCATTTCTTGTACTGTACTGCTAATTTCCCCTGAGGCTCTCATTGTCTGCCTGCGTGCCCTGGAAGATGAAGATCTAATTCTAGATTTAGACAATCACAGGTCGAGTCAAGGTCAGTAAAAACTCCTGGGTATATTCCTAAAGGAAACTGTTTTCTCAGTCCCAGTTCCCACGGCCTTTTGATACGTACTAGAAGCAAAGGTCTTGCTTTCTTCCTGAGTTTCACCAGCTTTTGATATGGTGGGCACTTCAGGATCCTGGTTATGTTGTTGCTGATATTAAGAAGAGAGAAATTTCTTCTCAAAGAGCGTTTTGGATGAAGGCCTGGTAAACAAAAGAAGGTTTGAACAAATTCAGCAAATAATGCATCTTGGACCCATGCTGAACAGACACGTGTGATGGCAGAGGAAGCCCTTCCTGGGCTCTTCCTGGGCTGTCAATGAATAAAAGTGGTTTCTAATTTCAAAACAAAGGTAGCTGGAAAGAGAAAAATAAATGCTGTTACAGTCAGAAAAATAGTTATTTAATGAATCCAAGTGGGGATATAGATCCTCTATACAGAGCTAGAACAACGATGCAATATTCTCACCAACTCCTACCCAACTTTCATTACTCCTTTGCATTGTCACAGACTGATGGAAAGTAAAATCCTGCTACCTCTTTTCCTTCGTCAGTGATGGATGCAGGGAAACAGACTTAAAGGAAGCCACATCACAGCAAGTGAGGCAAGGTAGAAATAGTAGGTGGGCCTGTTTGGTCCCCCATTCATTTGGAGCTGAGTATCAGAAAGAGAGGTCACAGCATCCTCTGAATGCAGCAGGGTGATTTGTTGAGGTCCCAAAGCACTGTTGTTGCCGTGCATTATGGATTTGTTCTTGTTGGGACAATCACTGTGTCAGTGGAATTTTCTTATGTAATTAGGAGGAACATGATCACCTTCAACCTTGAGAGCAAATGAACTTCTCCAGCAGCAATTCCCATTCATGGGTTTGTTGCATACTGAGGGGAAAAGGTGTACCATGGTTTTTATGTGTCTAAGCAGAACACGGTCTGCCACTGGAAACATCACTTTAAAGTAACTTTATATGCTGGTGACTGGGTGGTTTTCATTCAAAATTTTCATTTGAAATTAAATTCCTCTTGGCCCCTCTGCACATCAGAGTTTGGGCTGATGAGCAATTTCTCGCAAATCTGTGCATCATCTCTGTCATGTGTCTTCCTCTTCTGCTTCTCCCAATGCCATGCAAATTGATAGCAAGAAGAGAGTATGACTCAAATTGTTATTTGTTAGGCCTTCTGGTTTTCTCTCCTATAGGAATTTGATATTTCAAAGCTAATCTTTGAGCCACAACTGGGCATGTGCAAAATTGATAAATGGGTAAAGCAATCGCTCTGCTTATGAGCCCAGCAACAGGCCGACAGATGTAGTCTGTGGTACTGGCTAAGCAAAGTCTGCAAAATAACTACATTTTAAGTGAAGTGTAGCTTGGGGCTGCTCTGAGACAAGTGTGTGAGTAAAGTATCAACTCTCTGTTCTGCAGCACTGCAGAGGGACCTGGACAGGCTGGATCAATGGGCTGAGGCCAACTGTATGAGGTTCAACAAGGCCAAGTGCCAGGTTCTGCACTTGGGTCACAACAACCCCATGCAATGCTACAGGCTTGGGGCAGAGTGGCTGGAAAGCTGCCTGGTGGAAAAAGACCTGGGGGTACTGGTTGACAGCCGCTGAATATGAGCCAGCAGTGTGCCCAGGTGGCCAAGAAGGCCACTGGCATCCTGGCTTGTATCAGGAATAGTGTGGCCAGCAGGAGTAGGGAAGCGGTCGTGCGCCTGTATTCGGCACTGGTGAAGCTGCACCTCGAATACTGTGTTCAGTTTTGGGCCCCTCACTACAAGAAAGATGTTGCATTGCTGGAACATGTCCAGAAGAGAGCCACAAAGCTGGTGAGGGGTCTGGAGCACAAGTCTGATGAGGAGCGGCTGAGGTAACTGGGGTTGTTTAGTCTGGAGAAGAGGAAGCTGAGGGGAGACCTTATCACCTTCTATGACCGCCTAAAAAGAGGTTGTAGTGAGGTGGGTGTTGGTCTCTTCTCCCAGGTAATGGGTGATAGGATGAGGGGAAATGGCCTCAAGTTGTGCCAGGGCAGGTTTAGGTTGGACATTAGGAAAACATTTTTCATGGAAATGGTTGTCAAGCACTGGAAGGGGCTGCCCAGGGAAGTGGTTGAGTCCCCATCCCTGGAGGTATTTAAAGCCAGGCAGACGAGGTGCTTAGGGACATGGTTTAGTGGCGGGATGGCAGGGTTAGGTTAACGGTTGGACTCTTAAAGGTCTTTTCCAACCTAAACGATTCTGTGATTCTATGGTTCTTTGATTTTCAGCAGGCTTAGGAAGACATCTTGGAATTAAAAAGGTAACCTTCTCTAAAACATTCTCCTGACTGAAAGTTTTCATAACGCTTAAGGGTGATCTCACCGCCTCTTTCTGATACTTTGACTTCTGACTAGACTGAGCCACTAATGCAGATGTCAGCATGTTCCCAATTATTATGGCAATGTCCTTGAGCGCAGCGATCTCCAGTCAGGCCAATCTGTACAGTTGAATATAGCAAAGTGCTCTTTCAACTCCAGTATGGGGTTTTTCCAGCTGACATAGCATTTGTTCCCGAAGTCAATTCCAGTACAATTTTTTTTTTCCTTTTCTCTTTTTTCTCTTTTCTCCTTTTCTCCCAAAGCCATTTCGGGGAAGAGAAGCCACATAACTTCTACTGGCACCTGAAAGACACAGCTGAATATGAATTCACAGTTATTTTTCAGTTGAGGTTCTGTGCCATTTTTGGCAGAAATCTTTTCCACAGACTCATCTATGGGTAGAAAGGGGATAACTGAATTAATTTCATTTGGGATTATTTTTATTTATTTTTAAATTTATTTTTATTTAAATTTATTGACACTGATTTTATTTATTATTAAACAAATTAAAAAGTTTGCCTTTCTTCCCCTATCTGAGCTGTCTGCCTGGCTGTAGAAATCCTGCTGTAATATATCTGTTGGTGTTATTACACTGAAACCCAGGAAAGTGTCTCTGTGCTTGCCTGACAATGTTCTTTTGTTATGAAGAAATTTTGCCAGAATCAACCCATCTTCTATTACCATATGAAGTTTACAGAATAATAATGGATGCTGACTTCCAAATATTTAGAGTTCTCTAATTAGAAGAAATTATCTCTGTACTCCGCAGTAGGGATACTGTGTGTGCCTTCCTCGCCCTCCCAGCCCCAAGGGGGCTGGAACGGAGGCTGTGGTGTTAAGAAAGCAACTGCTGATCTCCTGTAGCATACAAAAATGCCCATGAACTGTGGGATGGCACTGCCCCGGCTTTGTAATATTTTCCAGAGAGGCCATGGCCCACCAGGAAAAAATCCAGTGAAAACAGGCAGACCCCAAACCTGAAGCATAATCTGAAAGGTTACGCTTTTCTTACTTGCAAGAAGTTAGGTCTGATGTTTCAGTGAGGATATGACATGAACAGCTCCTCTCCAGTAGAGTCCTAAGACCATGGGTGGCCAAGAGGGCCAACAGCGTCCTGGCCTCTTCCAGGAATAGTGTGGCCAGTAGGAGCAGGGAAGTGATCCTGTCCCTGTAGTCGGCACTGGTGAGGCCCCACCTCGAATACTGGGTTCAGTTTTGGGCTCCTCACTACAAGAAGGACATTGAGGCACCAGAGCGTGTCCAGAGAAAGGCAATGAAGCTGGTGAGGGGTCTGGAGCACAAGGCTGATGAGGAGCAGCTGAGGGAACTGGGGTTGTTTAGTCTGGAGAAGAGGAGGCTGAGGGGAGACCTTATCGCCCTCTACAACTACCTGACAGGAGGCTGTAGCTAGGTGGGGGTCGGCCTCTTCTCCCTGGTAATGGGTGATAGAACGAGGGGAAATGGCCTGAAGTTGTGCCAGGGCAGGTTTAGGTTGGACATAAGGAAAAATTTTGTTCACCGAAAGGGTTGTCAAGCACTGGAAGGGGCTGCCCAGGGAAGTGGTTGAGTGAGGAGGTATTTAAAAGATGGGCAGACGAGGTGCTTAGAGACATGGTTTAGTGGTGGACAGGTACGGTTGGACTCGATGATCTTAAAGGTCTTTTCCAACCAAATGATTCTATGATTCTATATTGTGTTTGGAAAAAAAAAAAAAGGCTCTAGGACTCTAGGCATCTAGAGCTAATGATACAGTTTTCAAAGAAGTGTTACTCTAAAAATGTGCTGATGTCCTGTATGGACTAACATCAGTGAGAACACCGAGGCACACTGCTCCCTTATGTAGTAAAGGATGTAGCCAAAATCTTTTAAGAATAAAAGCCTAAAATCCATCTGAGACCTCATATGCCGGTGCTGTAGAGCATCTTCTCTTTGTGGCCAACTGCATTGATCGGGAAATAGCTGGAAGTGTAAGCATGGGTTTCTGGGTGAGGTGCAGTGTACACAGTGTTACAGTTGCACACTACAAATCTTACGGTGTTATCTGTACAAAAAAATCTCACGATTCCCGCCAAGCCCTGAGATAGCCTTGAGGTTGCCCGTCCAGCCAGCACAGAGTGCGCCCCTGACACAGCCTCCTTCATCCCAAAGTTGGCACCGACCACAGGCATTTCTCTCCATTGACTCTTCCGGGAGATGAGTGATACGTGGCTGAAATTTCTCTTGCTCTGCTAAACTTATGTCAGTTGAGTCCTGCCCTTGTTATAAAGTACTTCCCTGCCATCATGTTGACCAGATAGCACAGACTGTTTGTGACTTCATTTTCAGCATTAATGAGTTACTTGATGCCTGTAAGCTTCACTGGAGTTTGTTGTAGCTCCTGGGGTTATAATACTGGTATAGCTCTTAGCGCCTACAGTTGTAAAGCTGAGATTCATGGAAAACTGAGAAAAAAAAAGTTTTGGAGGGGGAATGCTGGGAGGTTATCTTCTCCCTGCTCCTGGGTATGATCAGCAATACTTCAGACATTCATCGCTCGTATTAATCTGCCCTGTGTTTGAAGAACTCTGCATAAAATCTATTCCTGTTCTTTGTTATCATTATATGTAGGTTTTATAATGTTTGATCTGAGTCGTTCTTGCTCCAGTTTCAGCCCATTATTCCTTATCTGCCGTGATTATAGAGAACAGACTGTTCTATTGACTTGTGTAGCATGTTTCTATGTACACAGAAGTCCATTATCACCCTGCCCATAGCATTCTCCTCTCTAGATGAAAACAACACAGTTTTCTTTAACCTCACCTCACAAGTCATATTTTCTAGATATCTTCCTTGTTCTTTGACCTCTCTTCCTTTGGTCCTCTTTTCTTTTTTTCAAGTACTCAGTGCAGGAGACGGTACTTCATCTGGCTTTATGAAGCCGAGCAGGGCAGAAGGTTGAACTATATTTTAGGTGATGTGTGCTTCTGCTTATACATGACAGCATGTCCTGTTTTCATAACAGTATGACTTCACTGAACCACATTCACCTTATGGTCTGCTCCACCCCAAGCTTTTGTCTGAAGAGCTGTTGTCTGAATAGTTTTCCCCAACCTCCATTTGTGCAGTTCGGTTGTTTCTGGGTATGTGTAATAACTGTACTTCTAGCCATGTTGAATTTCAAAGCATGTCTTCAAATGATGAAATAATCTCATATCATCTTGTCCTCCGGTATAATTGCGTTCCCTCCAGACTCATGCACTGCAAATTTTAATAAGTATGTCCTCTACTTCCTCTTCTCCGTCATTAATGTCAGCGTGGAATAGAACCAAGAAGAAGAAACATCTCTTTTTGCTTTTACAGTGACCCATTAATGACACTTGTATGGGTCCTCCATTCATTGCTGGCTTCATCAAGACTCTGCTTCCTTTATTGCTCATGGGAACATCTGTGGATGCAGCATCCAAAGAGGTGTGGCTATATGGGTAGAAAAAAATATAAAAATATTTTTATACAGAGGGATCTGGAGCTTTCCTGCAGAAGGGAAAACTCATGGGATGCTGATATACTGGCTTTCTCTTTAGTTTGACTACAGTCAAATTGCCACAGTGAATGATTGTCCAAAACAATGTTGGTGTAAGTGCAGGTTCCTCACTTGAAAGTCTTAATTTCAGATAAAAATCATGCAGGGAAGTGCAAATTGGTGATAAATGTAAGGATTTTGGAAGCTGGTAAGTAGCAAATATTGGTATGGCCACATTCCTGGGTTCAAATGTTCAAGAACATGAAACTAGATGCTGGCATTTGGGAAGGTTGGCATTGAAAGCCCCCATGTTAAATGGCCCCACAGACTTGAAAGCTAATATATTTCATAGGCTGAAGGCATATGTAGGTCCAAGCACTATATATATCCCCAAATCCCTTGCCAACACGTGGGGTTTACAGTAGGTACTTTTCATAGTACTTTTGCACTTCTTTATGTGCGTCTTTGATGCGAAGCTGGGGAGAATGGAGATAGCGTGCATGGCACTGACAAATGCTCAGACTGAAATAATCCAGAAAAAGAGTCTTCCTGCCACTTTTTCTTTGAGTTTCTGATGATAATAGCAGATGTCTGCAGTGATGGAAGATGCAGGCTCCTGCTGTGAAAGACAGTAATAATGAGAAGCATTTGATGAGCTGACTGTTTCATTCTTACTGATGAGTTGATACTTTAAGGATACAAGTAATTACAGCAACTTTGATCAGATTTAGTTCAGGAGCCACTGGAACTGATTCCAAGAGAGGCAGATTGCGTGGACTGAAAAGTAACTAAGATGTGGCACAGCTGGGTACACCACCGTGCTGGCTTTATTTTTCATTCCTTCTCCATCTCTGTTTCCCCAACTATTTAGCACTGATTTTATGTTAAGTATCTCCTTAGACTCGACTTGTTGTGCAGTCTTTAATGTTTAAAGTTGTGTGGCATCATTTTGGTTGCATGATTATCAGAAGTATAGGGAAAAGAATTTTCTTTTATATAAGTCTTACAGTGACACACTTGCAAAGTCGAACTGAAAAACTGCCCGCCTGTTGCTGCAAACCATGTGTGTCTCATCGCCTGCTTCTGACTGTGTCGGAAGAAACCTGAGGGACCTGTACAGGATGAGAAATGCCATGGCTGGGGCTACTGCTGCACTTCACAGCAGTCATTTGGGGCTGGTGGACCGGAACACTTCCAGGGAAAGGGTACTGATACCGAAGTATCTTCACACATCGCTGCTAATCATGGGAAGGAAAGTGCCTGAGGGAAGGGCAAAACTCTGTAAACAACTCTGAGATGGAAATACGTGCAGCAGTCCTTTCGGTTGTTTTGACCGAGGGTAGGCCAGCAGGAGGTCTGTAGCAAGCTGTTGCTTTCTCCAGGTCAAGGAAAACATTTTCAGACTAATCTCCCCCCCTGCTTTATTTTGCTTTTCATTCCTGTGAAACATTGAGGGTTGAAGAATAAATGGGGACCAGTTTTTGTTTCATGGCCAGCGCCCCAGGGAAGCGGGTGCAGCCTGGTAGCTGTGATGCTTGCTGGTCACCCGCCTTCCTATGGGAGCTGTGGGCAGGGATCACCGTGGGCAGCAGGTGCCCTGCCAGTTCTGCCAGCTCTGGCTCCACTTTCTCTGAAGGATCCCCCAGATCTTTAGGGAGTTGAAATAAATATCCCTTTCCCTCTCCCTCGGGTCTTGCCTTCTAGTTTTCTTACATTGAGAAGGATGGGGTGTCGCATGTGCTACCTGCTGTCAGCCAAGTGTGGCTACCGAGACGTGAGGCTAGAGGAGCAGAAATGGGCCACCGCTCCGGGAGGGCAGACCGCTCCTCCCGTGTCTCCCCTTGCGTGGTGGCCGGCAATTAAATGGTGGCTGTGAAATGGAGGCAGGCGGGAGCGGGTGATTTTTGGAGTGCTGCTGGTGAATGTGTCGCAGAGCTGCCTGCCTTCACACCACCCTGGCAGTGGTGGCGGCAGCCCTGTCGCGAGGACGGCGCTAGCTATAATTAGCTGGTGGTGATCAGCAGCCGCTTGCTTCTCTCTCAGGGATTCAGACTGTCTGAAGTGGTAAACACGCAGAGCTATGGGGTTTTTGCTTTAAAGACTGTAAGTGTCTTCCCAATGCCAAAGCCAACTGGCTTCCTTAACCTGGGTTTCAGAACAATTTGTGGTTGTGTTTTTGTAATTCAGCAGTAGATTGGTTTTTGCTTTCCCCAAGCAAATTGTAGGAGATGTGTTGAAGCATTAAGAGGCCTTATTGATGTTTCTGTGCAACCCCTTCAATTTACAGTAGGCTTTCATCTAATTAAAAGACCTCTACTGATTGGAATACATGCAGAATACATGTCTCCTTTCTGGAGACAGTCTCAGTGCATCCCTTTAAGCCATGTCTTTACCATGTAAGTCCACTTCAACCACTTGGGAACACAGGAACTCTTAGGAGGTTGGAAGCTCCCTTTTCACCGAAGGCATTTTCTTTACTTGACATGGCAAGATCCTGGGTAATTTTTAGCTAAGATTGCTTTCACTGCTGATGGATAGGCAAAATTATCTACCTCCCCCCACTCTCCAACTTGCGCCATTTACCTGTGCCTATCTCATGGAGAAGAGATTGTGAGAGTGTACACTGCCAAATGTTGCATTTGCAGGAGCTAAAGCTAGGGGAAGGGGACACTGCATCCTGTTCACTTTTTTTTTATTAACAACATGATAGACCAGTACATCAGGATTTGTTCTGACTTTTAATAAGTCAGTTAACTTAAGTGGTTTGGTACCTGCCTCATCTGACAAGTTATCCATTTCCATTAGGTTTTTTTTCTGTGGTTGTAGGAAATGTGCTTCAGCGTAGGACTCAAGATGGTGCAAGTTGGTGGTTTCACTGAAAGTTCTTAGTATTAAATCTGTCTTCCACTTTGTTCTTGCATCGAAAGCTTTCACTCTTTAAAAGCAAAAGAAAGGCATGGAAAACTCCATAAACTGAGAAATGATAGGTTTAATTTTAAAACTACAATGTGCTTATAGAGATTTCTTTATCCAGATGAATGAATTTATCCTCCATGAGATTCATTGTAGTGTTTCTGTATTTTTTTAAAATATTTCTTTAACTATGATACAGCTGCTGATAATATTTTCATCTCTATGTCAAAGATGTGAATACTGATTTTTATACATATTTACTCATGTATTGCTTGCTTTAAGAGGAGAAGAACAGCTCTTCTTTGAAACCAGAAGGTGAAAGTCTGGATGTAGCATTGAACAAGATGTCCTAAGTTCAGGCCCTCTCAGTCTTGTCATCTTGTTTCAAGACCCCAACTGTTGTGTTTATCTTCTTGGTGAAAGCTAGGAGGTGTTCTTTTTATTTGCAATGCAGAGGCCAAGAACTGGCCTAACCTCCCCTCCTCTCTCTGAACAGGAACATTCACCATACTTTAGGGGGATTTTTTTGTTGCTGGTTTGTCATCCAACAGCACTAGCGCTTCTCTGGCAGCTTTTAACAACATGACTCTGGGAAAGGAGAATGAGGTCTCCCATCTTCTTGGTGAGCAGGATAGGATCCAGAAGTCTGCGTTGGATCAGACTGAGCAAAACTGACTTTGACCTGATTCTATCAAACTGAAATGCCAACAGTAGGATCTTGAAACATGAACTCCTTTTGGTGTCTGAGGTTGCAGGTCATGATCGGCCTGCCCCACATTTGGTTGGAGAGCTGGACAAACAACATCTGGAAGTATATTGGGTACTAACGACTTTTGGGGGCTTTTTTTCAGGGTGGGTGTTTGTTTTTTTTTTCAATCTATCATATAAAGTGTTCAGGCTTGCTTATTGCAGAATTTGGGTTGTGCTGTGACGGGCCTTTTTTGCAGCTATGATCAGCCCTTAGAGCAGAGCTCTCCAGGCTACTGGTCTGCGTGGAGTCTCATCTAATGCCCGTGCGCTTCGGACAGCCTCCCGCTTGCTCTTGCGCGCAAGGGTTAGGCCATTTGTATGACAAAGTGTGCAGCGAGCTCAGCGGGTCTGTGCCTGGATCTCTCTGGTGTGGCTTTGAACCGTTAATCTCGCCTCTGGTTGCTGATGTGCGTTTGGAAGCATGAAATGACATCATAAGGCTTTAAAGCCAACACTGTCAGATAACTTTGCAGTTTTATCATCCAAAGTCAAATGGTTTTTTTCTTCAAACCCGTACATATGTTACAATCATGAGCACCTTATTTGTCCCCATCTCTTCCCTTTGTCCACCCTCTTTCATGAATTATTCAATGTTTCATAAGTAAATAAGGATGCAGTTACATTTGGGGAGGTTTTGCAACTGCTGTTTATAGAATAAATTTGTTTGGTACAAAAGATAGCTCTAAAAAGCATTTGGCATCAGATAACAACACTGCAATCCTAAGCACCTGCTTCACACACCGGTGAACCCTAAGGACCAGGACAGGAATTTTTAGGAGGAAGTACTGCCTGCAATGTGTGATACTAAAAGTGTCTGCTGCCTGACATGCTGTGGAACTAATGTACAGCCTTAGTGGCTGTATTTATAGCATGCAACAGCCAGATACACCACAAGCAGCAGAACTGCTCTTCAGTGTCATGGGAACTCCCTAATGTTATGGCTTAACAGAAGGATGGGGCCATCTCCTCACTGAGACATTTGGTACTCAAACCCTCTGAAGCAATTTTCATTAGGCTGTACCAAGTGCCTCACGTACTGAGTGTTTTATGCCGAGGCTGGCACAAACCAATTTGTTGATGCTCTGTTTACCTTGTACTCCATACCATGCTGTGTTCCAGATAGGGAAGGAAAGCGTTGTGTCTGCTGCCCTCGTTGCCTGGGAGAGGGATTAGGACGGGAAGCAGAGCATCCACTGTAGCTGGAGCTGTTGCCCATATATCTGCTGCTCACATAACCGATAATCTCCTACATTCAGCACGAAGCAGCCGGAACAAAGTGCTACCCACGCCGTTCCCCTGCTGATATCCATCGTTCCAGTTTCCATCTGCTTGCAGGTTTCCAGGGCATCAGCTCTGTTCCCAGCTGCTGGTCCTCTCACGTATTGCTCGGGTGGTGGGACGGGCTTCGTGAGGAGCTGCCCAGTGACTCCATCCTAAGGGCTGGCAAATTACCCCTTCAAGACACAGCTCCTTAGATTTTTTGTACTTGGATGTGGATGTGGATGTATATTCATCTAACGCAATGTATAAAATCATACATGTGGAACTTCTAGAAAAATATTTAATTTGCCGTATGCTGCTTTGCTGGGTTTCTTTCTTCTCACCTGATGTACACTCTCAGCCCTGTTTCAGTCCTTGAACATCTTCAAGTGTTAGATATGTTTTTCAGTCACTCAATCTGCCATAGAAATATTTTTCTCCTCTGGACCTCTGAGTTTCTCTGCTTGAAGCCAGTCAAAGCTGCAATTTAAACAGCCATGCCTTTAATCACATTCTTGGACTGCTCCCGAATAAGAGTTGCACTGCAAGAGAAGTGGGAATTTTTCCTTTCCCATGGGACTTGTAGCACATCCCTCTTACCTTGGAAAGGACCCAAGATACCGATTTTCAACATTCTTGCTCTCTTCACAAGAAAGTGTAAGTATTCTATATCGTCTAAGAGGCTTCAGCATCCTCCAAGACTTGTATCCATCATATTGAAAGGATGCAAAAATAGTTGTAGTAGAATTTGAAAAGCCGCCTGATGTGTTTCCAGAAAGGTGACATACGGAGGATGCAGGGCAGTGGAGTGTAAGGGTGGCTTTTTTTAACATTTCCATCTTGCCATCCAAACCCAACTGTGGCTTTACCACCTGCGTACAATCCACAGTTTCAAACTCATGCTGAAATCACCTTGTATGCTCTCCTTCCCCATCGTATATTCCAATTCACACTCTCAGATTCTGCTACAGAGCGATTTAAAGGGACTCTTCAAATTTGGCAGGAAGAATGTGGATGCTGTGGATCCTCTAATGCATCCTTCTGTATTTTACTCATCGCTGACAGGGAATGTGGAGAGGGTGGAGATCTGAATATCAAGTGTGTAAAATTTACTGCCAACAGCATGATAATTAAAGGAGAGACGGTAACGATATATGTAATAATATTGTTACAAAGCAGGGCTGTTCTTAATGTTAGAAGTTGGGTATTTCTGAGCTCTGTGCCTTTAAGACCCCAATAATGCTTCTGCATTACCTTGGGTTTTTTCTTTTGAATTTCCAGCTTCAGAAAACTGAGCTTACTTTTTTTTTTCCCCCCCCTCTTCCTTCCCCTGACGACATTCTCAAAACCTGGGGGTGTTTATGGGAAAGAAGACTCATTGCGTACGAGGAATTATGGTGTGATAAGACACGTTGCAGTAAATAGGGGTAGAATCATCTGGACTTCACTGCCATAGAGGTGGCATGGTTTAGCTGACTTTGTTACCTCCCCTTTATAATCCCAGTTTTTTGATTTAAGACAGCTACAACTAATTTTTCTCTATTGCTCTCTGACATCTGGTGGCAGCACCAGGTAATGCAGTTAATTTGCTTAAAATCTTGCCAAAAGGGTAGCTCAGACATTGGATTTTGAAGCTTCAGTAGCTTTGCTGGAAAAGAAATGAACTTGGCTCTTGGCATTGTATTTTCATGTGGTCTTCCCCCCTGGGTAGGAGCACTCCTACAAGGATAGGATTTGAGCAGGGCAGACCCTTCCAAAAAGTTGTGTTAATATATATCACATTAGAAATTAAACGGTGAGCTTGAGTTACATGGTGCATCTTGATTTAAAACGTTGCCAGTGAAATTTCACTAAGAACTGCTTTGATACTTAGGGTAAGCTTGATGATAGCAGTGCTGCAGAAGAAGCGAAGGCTTTTGGCTCTCTTCTTGCTCTAACAGTTAATACCCCAAATAAGCTAGAGTTTGCTGGTTGGCTCTGAGAAAATGGCCAAGCCTCAAAATGAAATTATGCTGTCATTCTCTGCTAGAAAGAGAATTATTTTTGCTTTTACTAGAAATGATTGAGTCCTTACTCTTCCTTTCCTTTCCTCCCCTTTCTTAAGCGCTGAGTAGAGACAGGAATGAGGGTAAACTAAGCAAAATGGGCAGCAGATGCACGTCTGCGTGCAGCCAGTACAGCAGCACTTGACCCCACTGCAGTTCCAGCACAGGGGCTACTGATGGGGTGTCAGTGAACCCCCCCTGCCCCGCGCTGGTCAGGCACTGTGCCACTAACAAATAACATGGTTTCTCTGTAAAAAACGGCAGCAGGAATAGATGGATGAAGTGGTGTTAAGAGGAAGGGCAGCTTGCTTTGTAATGGTTTGGTTTGTTCCTGCCTTCTCGCTGGGTGAGAGTAGTGAGACCTCAGCGGGGATGTAAAGTGATAGTGGTTAGTTTTGTGCGGCATACTGCAGATTGCAGTTACAATTTTAGGCAGAGTGCTTGAAAATCCATGTTTCTTTTCCTCCCCAGTCTCCATTCCAAGATAAGACACCAGCCAGCTAATACTGGGAAGTTCAATCCCCACAGCTTCTTAGCTGCGCAGTGAAGAAGTGGGTGGGAGTGTCAATCTTGAGGGGAGGAGGGCTCTGCAGAGGGACCTGGACAGGCTGGATTGATGGGCTGAAGCCAATTGTATGAGGTTCAACAAGGCCAAGTGCCGAGTCCTGCACATGGGTCACAACAACGCTACAGGCTTGGGGGAGAGTGGCTGGAAAGCTGCCCGGCGGAAAAAGACCTGGGGGTGCTGGTCAACAGCTGACTAAATATGAGCCAGCAGTGTGCCCAGGTGGCCAAGAAGGCCAATGGCATCCTGGCTTGTATCAGAAACTGTGTGGCCAGCAGGAGCAGGGAAGTGATCGTGCCCCTGTACTTGGCACTGATGAGGCCGCACTTCAAATACTGTGTTCGGTTTTGGGCCCCTCACTCCAAGAAGGACATTGAGGCGCTGGAACGTGTCCAGTGAAGGGCAACAAAGCTGGTGAGGAGTCTGGAGCACAACTCTGATGAGGAGCGGCTGAGGGAACTGGGGTTGTTCAGCCTGAAGAAGAGGAGGCTGAGGGGAGACCTTATCGCCCTCTACAACTGCCTGACAGGAGGCTGTAGCCAGGTGGGGGTTGGCCCCTTCTCCCTGGTAACGGGCGATAGGATGAGGGGAAATGGCCTGAAGTTGTGCCAGGGCAGGTTTAGGTTGGACATGAGGAAAATTTTGTTCACTGAAAGGGTTATCAGGTACTGGAACGGGCTGCCTAGAGAAGTGGTTGAGTCCCCATCCCTGGAGGTATTTGAAAGGCGGGTAGACGAGGTGCTTAGGGCCACGGTTAAGTGGTGGGATGGCAGGGTTAAGTTAATGGTTGGACTTGATGAACTTAAAGGTCTCTGCCAACCTAAATGATTCTATGATTCTAAGGACTGTATTCAAGAAGGGGCTTTTTCACCTTGACTCATGGTTTCTACTCTGTGCCATCTTGCCAGTTCTTATAAGTCCACGGCATGTCATTATCAGCTGCTTGTCCCATGTTTCTCTGGCAATCAAAAGAACCAATGGCTATGAGTATCTTTTTGTTCTCTTCCTTCATTTTTGGTTTGGGTTGGGTTGGGGTTTTTTTTTTTGTCTGCTTGTTCCAAAGCCCCCTCCATACTGGATTTTGTCAAAGAGATTGCCCAGGTTTACTTTCCAGGCACAGTTGCCATTTATACACCGCCATGATTCTTCTAGCAGAGTAGGTGGCCGCATATTCCAGTTCTCAATGTCTGTTGCTAGATGACCTGGAGACAGGGCAGAGCAGGAACAGGGATGGCTCTTCAAACATCCCTGCTGGCTGCCCCCAAAAAAACGTGAGGCAAGGGTCAAGGTTTATGTCCATCAGCATGGCAGGGCTGAACTCTGCACAGAAGAGGCTTTGGGAAAGTCTGGCCCTGTTCAGCAGATGGGACAGTTTTGCAGCAGCCTGAATTCCACTGGAGCCCCAATGCCGATGTATGTCCTAATGAAATACCCGTGAAGCCTTGGTCCTGCGCATAGGAAACGCAAAGCAGAGGGACTGTGGTGGACTTTAGGCCGCCCCGAATGTGCTCCTTGGTAACTGGCTGATGATGCTAAAGCCTGCTTTGGACTTCATGGCACAGGAGACTGTTAGATGTCTTACAGCAGAAGAAACCTGTTGGGAAGCTACTGTCCAGGTGGGAGCGGGTTTCACCAAGGTGCGCTGGAAAGTGGCCGTGGTTGCAGGCAACTGTGCCTAGCAGAGCTGGTTACAAGGGTGCAGATGGCAATCAGGGACAGGGCTCGAGCAACATGCTGCACCCACGCTAGCCACAGGATTGGTCACCACTGAAATAAGGGCTTGAGCTCTATGTGAACTGATGCTGAGGAATTCTCGCTACAGCCTTCATCTTCTCCTAAACAGGCAAAGTCCCAGCCAACGTGAGCCATAACATGCTGCAACTATGCAGGACAGATGGGATCACAGAGGGTGTTTTGTGGAGAACAAAAATGCTCCAGCACCGTAGGCGATAGGGTGCCTCTGGACCAAGCATCTTATCCTGAAGGGCAACTGCATGTTGTCACTCTTGCTCTGGCTGATGGAGCCAGGCTGTGACCAAAAGGACTGAGAGTTCCAGAGAAAGGTGTCAGGGCAGAAAAACAAAGGAACATCAGGATACCTTGAGCTTATCATCCCCATCCTTTGTGTTTTGCTTTGGAAAGTTTTAACAAAAGTCACACCATAGGAAGGTGCCCAAATCAGTGCTTCCCTTCCCGCTTTGTCCTGTCATTGGTAAGACAGTGAGTATAATCCATTATTTTGGAAGTTTTTTACACAAGGACTTTGGTGATAATATCTGCCAAGCCTTTTTCTAGCTAGACTGTTACAGAGACATTTCATCCTTAGTGTCAGTGTGCCATCCCATGTAATAGGAAAAAAAGCCCCTAAAGATTAAAACCTGCATTTTACAAGGACATTTAGTGGTCTAAATTATACCCAAGTCCATTATAGCTTAATGGGTAAAATATTTACCACGTGAGTTTTCCCACTGTGAAAGACAGCTAGACTTGATTAGATGTTTAAATGCTCAGATCTTTCGAATGAGGAATCAAGACGAAGCTCTTGGCTGGTGGCAGAGGCAGCAGGAAGGACAATATGAGCCCGTGAACTGCCGCGAGGTCACCCAAGTAATAAAACTGTGCTCTGCAATCTTTTGCGTTCAAGATGACTTAAGCTTAACCTACATAGCAATAATTTCCTGCTCACCAGTGAATAAGTGGTTATCATACCAAAGTCTGCTCGGTCCTTTCATGGGGAAAGAGCAAGTGCATAGACCTTGGGTTTTCAGTGAACCTGGGGGGGTCTTGGTCTACCGCCTGCTGTTGGGAATGGTGTCCCCTTCATGTCAACTACCACCTCCCCCATGTGGCAAGGAGCAGGTTCTGCTCTCCTTCCTATCAGCTGGGTTTCGTGGGGATGGGGAATAAATGTGGTGTGCTGAAAATGCTGGGTTTCATGCAGTGCAGTGGCTCCAAATTCTTCTGCAGTGTAGCTCGCACCTTAGCAGAGGGGTTGTTTCATGGAACTTTGGTATCATGTAGCACCCCTGGAGTAGTTAACACCAGTCGCTTCTGTATGATAGTACTGATTTTGTGTATTTTAGCTACATTTACTGCAATTTAGCAATTAGGTCTAAGTAGTGACAGGACAGATCTCTGCTTGCTGTCGTACACGGCGTATGACTTGGGAGCCAGTAGCACAGCCTATTTGTAAGAAGGTCCCAGCACTGCTTGCTTTTAGCATCGCTCTGGGGAAAATGAGCTCAGGAGCCTGCCACCGCGGAGCCAGGAAGGGTTTGCAGTTGCTTCCTTTTGTACAGAAAATGCCTCTGCACTGGAATAGAAGATTTTGGTTTTAAAACTTCATTTAACATTTGGGGGAGATTTTTTTCCTCTCCAGTTATAATTGTTAAAATAGGTCAAGGCTGAGATCCAGATCATCATAAATCACTCCCACTTTAAAGGCAAATGTTTTCCTATGTGGCCCGAGGGACTGAAATCAAGTCTGACAAGGCGCACAGACCTGCATTTTATTCTTGGCTTTTCCGCACTGCCTCAGTCGTATTTCTCTCCATCTGGAGAGCGGTGCTTACCTTGCACTGCTGCTGTGGGGATTAATTAATCCCTCTATTTGCACAGTGCTTTGAACATGCACAGACGAAATGCTGTTACTTTAATTGCCTCGTGGCTCTGTGCAGCCTCCTGTGACAGCAGGGTCTGAGAAGCCAAACGGATGGGCAGAGCCAGGCCCCTCTACCCGGCGAGCAGCCAGGGCCACCCAGCATGCTGCCTTCTGAGCTCTGCCTGCCCCAGCTCCCAGCCAGCCCAAATGCAGGGGGACACCGTCCCTGCTGTGGGGTGTGCCCAGCCTGTGGGGTGGGTGCTCATGCAGCCTCCTGGGCTGTTTTCTGTGCCCCGGGGCTGGAGCGGCCTCTGGAGGAGGAGCTGCCTGTGCTGGTGATGGGGCTGCTGTGGGAAAGTCTTCTTCAGCAGGCTGCAGGTTGCTGTGCATCTAGCACTAATTGCTAGGAATTTGGACCTAAATTTAAGAGCCAAATGGTTATATTAAGTTATCTATTGGTGTTTGGAACACAAGAGGGGATTTGGCCTTCTCTTAGAAGATACCAAACCACCACAGCGTGATGTCCTCCATAATATGCAAATGTCTGAGGACAAAATGGTCACTTAGCCATCTCATAGGTGGATTATCAACTTTATCTGTAATCTCTTAGGCGTTTAAGGCCATAAATCAGGTCACTGGTGCTGTCTTTAGAGGACTTTCTTATGTACTTGTGGTCTCACCTACTTGAATTTTCTTTGTTAAATAGCTGACTGTATTGTTTTGGAGGAGAGGGTTGGTTCACGGTAGAACAAGGGCAAGTTAAAGGTGTAGCAAGGTTATTAGCCAGTTGTATTTACAGCAATAAGCATTTGCATACCAATGATTGATTTTCTTTACATCTCCTCTGACAAAAGAGATGCACTAATAAAGCATATAGGGCTTCACAGATGGGCTGTAAAATATCAATAGAAACGTTGTGGTGGTGGTTGCCATTCATTTCCTTCTGTCTCTTCATTTGCTGTCTTACTTTATCACTCTTCATTTTTTGTCTTGTCAGTCTCTATTTCTTCTGTTCCTCGGTAAAGTTATTTCCAAGTAGAACTGGCTGCCAGCACGGTGATGCTCAGGCAGGGGTGTCCCCACCTGCCAGCGGCCCACAGTCTTGGTGAGGTTGGCTCTATGGGAGCTGCAGAAAATGCAGTCCACAAACAGGCAAGGGATGGCAAGCCAAAAGGCAGAATTTGCTTTGCTGTCATCATGACAGTGGATCCTTTTCCAGTGATATATTCAGGACACTTGGATGACAGTGGGATGAAGCGGACTATAAGAGAACACAGAGAGGGAAAAGCCTCCAGAAAAACATTTGAGTTACTAATCATGTGATAGGAAACAAATTTAGGGTGACAACACTTCTTGGATGATGGTGGCTGTGGTCAGCCCATGGTGACCTGCTGGAGCAGTGGTGTGGGCTTTCCCTTGCAAGGAGGAGGAGTATGAAAAGGACATCTTTCTTAAGTTACCTAAGCTGAAGAACTGGTGCAGCTTTCAGAAAATTCAGCTCAGGCATGAGAGAGGAGCTGTGGGCAAACCTTGAATTACTCCATTTCTCTGAAGAAGAAAAACAAAACACGATTGTAGCTACAAAAATCCATCCAGGCACACCACATTGCATTGACATGTTTCTGGTGAGAATTCCAGTCTGGGCATGAACATACTTACTACACATTGTCTGAAAAGATGTATTTTGATCCCATAAGAACTGAATTTCACCCATCGTTATTTTGTCAAGTCTATGCTGCATTAAGCATTCCTGCTAAATGGAAGATTTGTTGGTGACTCACAGCCATGGGAGCTGTGGTGTGAGACCTGTATGTTTACTGGAAAATCGGAGCTTGGAGCTGACAGACTCGGCCCATATCTCACGTTGGAGTGATACCAGTGTGTTGTGAGGTACAGATTAGTGTCATCTCCATCTTTCTCCCTGTGTTTTCCCACAATGTAAAGGACTTATGGATGGCATTTGAAATAAGGCAGCATCTGTAGGAGGATGAAGGATAATGATTGATTAGCAGCACAGCTGACTGCCTGTGTACATGCCACTTCAGCATATACAGACCCGCCTTCTTCATTTAAAGCCATACGCCCTTTGCTTTCCTCCTGCCATGGGCTGCATTTCACAGAGTAACCCAAAGCCTTCTGGAGGGCACTCCCTTGCTCATCAGGTTCCTCTTGGCCATCCCTGGAGCTATTTTATACTTTCTTGACAGTGTTCCTCGTGCTAGCTACTCTGACACGAGCTCCTCCTCCAAAACAAAATTAACACAGTTGCCTTGGGTAATGTTCATTCTGCTAATGTGGTTTGCTGCGATAAGAGGAATGACTGTCACTTGAGGTAGCTGGAAAAGGAAATGAGGAATTTATTCAGCAGAGCACAAATCATATTGCTTTTTCTTCCAGGGGCCCAGCAGGTACCAGTGGTTGGTTCGAGGTGGAGGATTGCATGGTATCGGAGGCATGACTGTGCTCCACGCCACACTCATGCTGTGCCGTTGTCATTCTTTGCTTGCTCCCATCTCCCTCTTTCCCCCCAAAAGTGAGAGGATAGAGACTGTTGTCTCTTGTTCCCTGGCTGATGGAAGGACAGTCTTAACACTCCTATTCCTACGCATTGTAGCCTCCCTGTTAAAACCCCGTGTAGGGGCCTTTCTGCTGCCCTTCCCGCTCAGCCCAACAGTGGACCAAGGCTCCTTTCCATCATCTCTGCCCGGGCTGGATGCCACATCCCCACCATGCTGGGGCCTTGTGCTCTGGGTGGTGGGAGGCTGAGCCCCGCATTCGGGTTCTGCCATCTCCGCCTGAAGGAAGCCAGTATGCGTGGGCAGCTGGGGCCTCTGGGATGGGGAGGCAGAGTTTACATTTTGTCTTTCAGCAGAAATGCCCAGGCACTCCTGCACAGCTTTGGCTGTTGGCTCAGCTCTTGCTGCCCTGATTTTGGTTTGATTTGGTTGGGGGAGAGGAGGGTGGAGGGTGGGAGGAATAATTCTCTCTCGCCAGAGGGTTACCCCTCCTCTGGCTTTACTCTTTGATGTGCTGCTCTTCCTGGCTTCTTTGGCTGCATCTGCCCATGCAGTTGGTGGTGTGGGAGCTGCGTGAGCAGCACTTGGCCAAGTGGTGGTGTCATGGAAGCCTCGCCATGTTACACAGAGCCCTCTGGGACCTAAGCAAGGCTGCAACCTCAGTTTCTTACCTTCAGTCACCTAGTGTAGCGCCATACCTGTGGCATCTTATAGTGCGCTCGCTTGACCCACCAAAGCCTGATTTCAGTCCCCAGTTTCCAGGATGTGAGGCCTTGATCAGATCTGTTTGACCTGGGGTCCATGCATGACCTGAAGAAGGCAACTCCTTCCAGCAGGAGCAGCCCAAACTGCAGCCCCACAGGGTCCGGCTTGGTGACCCCGGTCGTTTTGGCCCTCACCCGGGTCTCATCTCTCTTCTGCCTTGGGCAGCTCTGTGCTTTTTTTTGTCCTGGAGGCCATCAGTGTTGGAGATGACGTGATGTGCTGGAACAGTAGGTGCGCTCCCTTGCAGGTGTTGCCTGGTAGAGTTGCGACCTCTCTGCTGCTGCCCCATTTCTGCCTGCCTCCTCATTGTCAAACAAGACGCAGACTGTCAGGAATCCAGGCTTGCGCGTTAGAAAATGCGCTGGGTTTGTCTTGCTTTCTTCTTCCCAGCAGAGGAAAGAGGCAGAGAGTGGAGAAAGCAGACTGACGGGCTACCTGCAGTGCTGCCAGCCCGATGGACAATCTTCATTGGGGAACATTTTCTCTTGCTTCCCCTGTGCCACCCAGAGGTGCTTGTGGAAAAAAAGCAATGCCCTTGGGAGCTGGCCTGGGAACGGAGGGTGGGAAACAGCCTCTGTTTTTTCAGACCAGGGTCCAGAACTGAGGCAGGAGCTTAAGCCACTTGCATATACTCATCTGGGGGTTGGTAGGAGGAAACCATTTGAGCAAAACAGACGAGGTTTAGTTGTGAGGTTGTCTGAGGTGAAGGGAGTGGCTTCGTATTTAGTTTTGATCAAAATATTTTTAGAAGCAGGTCAATTATGTAGAGTATTCCTGAGTTTTCATTGCCCTGCTATGTGACGCCTGTCAGTCGTTAGAAATGTTGCATTTTTGTTGTCTTTCACTACTAAATCGAAATAAAGCAAATCAATTTCATCGGAACTTCTGCTCAAACATTTACTGCGCTCTCTCGCTACCTCTTAAATGCTTAAAGTTGGTTCAGAACTGAGTATTAATAATTGCATTGTATTCATTTATTTTTAACTTGACTCTAAGCGTAAAAGCAACCAAGCAGAAAAAGTGTTTAATAACTGAGAAACTTAAGGGGAGCCGTACACATAGCCCAGTGCTGTTAACATCCTTCAGCAAAAAAGATTAAGTGCTGCTGTCGTCATTTAAGCTTCTGGGGGGGGGGGGGGGGGGAGGGAGTGGGGGAAGGGAGAGGGGACATGTCTGATCCACATAATGTAAAGTATAAATTGATGTCATTTTAATTTTCTTCTTGTAAGATTTACCACTTTACATGTAAATACCAGGCAGCGACGTGGCTATGCTGGATTTGCTATTCATATGGAGAATGTGTTCATCTACTGGAACTTAACTGATCACACTGAGTTAAGGGGAGGATAATAAAAAGCTATGGAGTGAACAATGGAAGGATTTAAAAATGAGGCATGGGGGGCAGAAGATAGAATACAGCGTAATTTTGGAGGTAAAACTACAGTCGAGATTAACAGTATTTCTGGACATCTGGCTGATCTAAAGTCTGTCTGACGATTATCTTGCAATTGTTAAACCTGCCACCTTTATGTATAGGATTAGGTCTGCTTAAATATGCATGCAAAAAGCAGAAAGGTTATTGATTCTGTGCAGCATAATTTGTGTGGATCTTAGTTTGGAGTTAGATGGGTTTAATTTCTACTTTAGTTCATGTGTATTTGGGTCTTGTTTTGCTTCTCAAATGTAATGCCGAAACAAGAGCATCTGTGAAAAGCTTAGTGATAGGAAAGAGTCTTAAATAAAAAAGTCACCATTTCTAGAGGAACTGTTTTAGAAAGGAAAAATGGGCGTCTTGTTAGTTACTAGAAATGCATCTTCTGAACAATTGTATGAAAATTAGCATCTAATAAGGCTGCATCTGTATTTAATCCCTTTCACTGTTACAGATTTTTAATTAAAGACTCTCTTGTCTTTATGCCAATTAGTTTGAGATTCCAAGCTTTGTGCTTAACAAAAATGGATGCAGGAGCTCTGCTGACATCCTCAGCGCTCTTTGTAAAGAAAGAAAACTACTAGGAAAAACACATTAATATCAGCTCCCATAGAAACACTCAAGCATTTCATTAGGAGTTGTAAGCTGGAGAGACAATAGAGAAGGCTTTATTAGGCGAGAGGTGGTAAATGGAAAATTGGCAGTAGAAAAATCAAAGTTTGATCATGAATATCCCTCACAACTGAAATGTCATCTTCTTGTCCAGGTGTTTGCATTTCTATCATGCCCTGATCACAGGTGTCTAAGGCCACATGATAAATAAATAACCCAATCTTCACGAGCGAGAACAAAACAATATGATGGCTCAGCACCAGCAAAAACTGCTCTGCAGCCATCTGCTCAGCATCAGCCCAGCACCAGCCAGCGCGCTGTGAGTGGGAAGTACAGATCATTCCTCAAGGCCTGATGGTCAAAATGTCACTGATTCGATGTTCTTTGCAGAGTATATTTAATGTGACCTTTTCCTTACAGTAACCATCTCCACTGGTGTTTCCAGTCACACATCTATATTAAAAATCCACTGTAAATACCTTGTGTCTGTATTAAAAGGCTAAGGGTAGGGTAGGTTGTTCTAAGATGGATTCAATGAAAAAAATGAACACAGGGAAAAGGACAGATTAATGCAGGCACGAGAGTGATCAGAAAAGCTGATGTTTATGTAGTCAGGTTTCTAAGGATGTTTGGGTACCTAAAGGTGCAAATGGGTCCTGGGTTTTCAGATGGTCTGGTTGCTGGACCTCTGTGTGATGAAAGACAGTCTTTGGAAATTGGGTGCCTATTTTCTACTGCATTCTTCTGAATATCTTGGTGCTTTTGAAACTTTCCCTATTTACATGCTGGGCTTTTTACAACCTCTGGTAATCTGGTTTATAGCAGTTATGAAAGCTGCTGCTTCTGTATTTTATCCTCTGCCCTGTGGTGCCCATTCTTGGGTGCAGTCTTCTTCATGGTTTAGTAGTGGTGACAACCAAGCGTCAACACTGGGTTTTTGGACTGAGAGACTGATGAAGTAAATACAACACATGGGAGCTCACAGCTCTGGCTTAGCATTTAGATACCTACAATCTGTTAAAATAAGCAACCTGTAGCCTACCAAGTGCCTCTGTCAATGGAGACTTCTGAGCATTTATTTCAGAGTTTCTGCAGTCAGGCAAGTATTATTTTCTGGGTGTGGGTGCTGGCTTATGTGTTAAAAAAGGGAAAGTGAGATCTGAAAACTCTGTTCAGTAATGATGGATGGATTTAAAGAGAGCCATATTCTTGGTATTTAAGAGCAGGCATTCTCAAGTTGGAATATAAAACCTGAGATCTTCCCCATAAAAATACCTACGCTTTTTTTTCCAGGCTCTTTAGCCAGTTTTATGCAGGATCCACATAGTCACATGGGTCATGGTGCTTGCAAAAAAGAGTTTTGAGCATGACTGGAAACTACCCTTAGACCTTGCACTTGCACCATCGTGAGTGTGACTCGTGCTGCTGCCGGAGGAAGACGAGGAACCCACTAGGCAGCGTGGGAAACGGTGGTTTCTGCAGCAGTCGCGGTGTTCATGGAGGCTCCCTGCAGGCACCAGTGACCCTGACATGCAGCCACACATTGGATTTTGAGAAGCTTCAGTCTTCTGATGAAGATTTTAAAGAAAAAAAGATAAGAGCTTGCTTTCTCATGCCACCTTTGTTCCCTTTCCAGGTTTTGTTGCCAAGGAAATGCATGTGTGAGACTTGGTGTCCAAAGAGCGTTGTGGGTATTCACTGCTGTGCATCTTGAACGCAGGATTACCAGGGCTCCTACGCGGTATGGACCACTTCAAGTGTTAGTCCGCTTCAGGGCTCAGGTTCTTCCCTGTGCTAAGTGCAGGTCAGGCAGAGCAGGAGTCTCTTGCAGAGAGTTGGAATTTGGGGGCAGCCAGCTAGGTCAGAAGATGGATTATCGGTGAGCTTTAACACTGAAAAAGACCTAACAGAAATATGGATTTTGTTTTATGTAGGTATTTCTAGAACTGTAGAAATGCGGGATGGAAAGCACCTCCCACCTACCACCACTGGTAGCTACATCATCTGATGCCTTCGTGCACTGACCAAACTCTTGTCTCAGAGCTGTTGCCTGCAAAAGTCCTGTTGAAAGGCTATTCAGAAACTCATTTGTATGAAGGGCTAAACAATTTTATCCTGAGACAATAGAGTTCTGATCTTGTACCATGCAGTTTTTGGGGAATAACCAAGGGAAACCAGCTGAGCTCAAAGACAGCTGGACTTACTCTCAGGTATTGCTGCGTTCATCAGAGCAAGCCACATTCTTCTGTTCTTTCCTCATACAGTAGGCTGATCAGAGGTGGAAGAGCTGAGTGTTTCTTCTCTAGATCTTCCACACTTTCATTATGTCATACTTGAACAGGGACAGCCAGAATCGTACTCTACTCCGGAGGAGATTTCATCAGTGCTTTGTTCTGCAGCACCCCATATTTCCATGTGCCTACTGGAAATACATCATTTGCAGAAGCATTTTTCATACCTGCATTGCATTGATAGCTACTACGCACCTTCTGAGCAGCTGGTACGGGGCTTTCATTTGTAATTCTTGATGACTGAGACCCGCATGTGGCAGAGATCTGTATTCATATCTGAGGAAGGACATTACACACTTATTGTGTTCCTTCTGGTTTGGTGTGAAACGCCTCCATTTCCTCCAGTGTCCTCTGTGTCACAATAAACTTTCCTTAGGATATTCCTCATTTTTTGTGATGCTCGTAAAAATGTCAGCTATTGGCAAAGGCTATTGCAGCTTCCCCTGTGTTGCCAACTCCTTTATCATCAGACTGTTTCTGTACAGTTTTTTTTGTGTTTTCCGCATGGTGCTGTGTCAGCGGGTTTACTGAAGGGGACTCAGATGGTTCCAGCGGTATTTCTGTTGTTTAAAAAGTGAGTCAGCTTTTCAGAAATAGTTATTTGGGTTAATTTGCAAAACCTAAGCTTTAGTAAGCCATGCTGCATGGCTTTATCCCACTTCCTACTTACCTCTGCACCTTCATTTGATAAAGCCAGTGAGGCAAGCTAGAAAAAAAATACTTTTATGTTAAAAAAGTATATCTGTTTAAATTAAAACAATTTTTGGCTTCATTTAGCAGCGGTAATGCAGGCAATGCTGCTGAAGATATACACTGGTGATCTTGATTTGAAAATTAACGCTGGTTTTAAGTTTTGAAAGGAACATTTTCATAATAATGTTGCATTTTAATGGGAGATTACCAGTTTGAGACATAACAGTGAAGATAATACCTTGCTGATGGCTTGCTACCAGGTGCCAGCCATTCCAAAAGGAGGCGGCAATGGCTCATACCCAGTGGTATGCCTGATTGTAAATGCTGCAACAATGGTTTTTTTCCAGTAAGCAGGGCTTGGTTTTCCATTTCTGTTGGCACTTTATCAGCTTGGACAATGAAAATGATATCAACAGTTTCTTAAAGGTTTTAATTTCTCCTTGTATTTGCTTTCTTAAACAGTATAATTCCTGTAATGACGCAGCAGAGGAGTTGACTTGTGTTGACTTTAAAATACACATTTGAATGTGAAAATTTTTTTGTTCAGCATGTGTAAATGTGTGTCAGAAACCCTTTCAGACCTGAATTTTCCAGCAAATGTGATCAAAGTAGGTTCAACTTAGTTTGTCAGGTTAGCACAAAGAGGAATTTGGCTGTGTTTGAGCAGTCCTGTTGGGGGAGGGGGCAAAATATGTAGAAAGGACATTTTTTCATTGTAGTTTAAAAAATTGCTTTGCTTTGCAGGACACTCTTAAGTATTCTTTCCATGATCTAAGAAAGTAAGTAATGCAGTGTAGCAGAAAAGAGCCATTTTGTTCTACCTTTCTGAACCCAGCAGATCACAAATGGCTTTTGAATGCTCCTCTGTGGAGGGAGATCATAGAATCATAGAATGTTTTGCGTTGGAAGGGACCCTTAGAGGTCATCTAGTCCAACCCCCCTGCAGTGAGCAGGGACACCGCTAACTAGATCAGATCTAGAGCTACTGAGACATTTGGCAGCTTCTCCATGGTTTTGTTTGCTTCCCTTTGTGTTGGGCTGGCGTTTAGAAGAGAGCAAACCTGCCTCTGGGCTGTAGAGCCCAAGTGACTGGCAGGCATGCCTAGAAGGGGATGCCCAGGCACCTGTGAAGAGTATAAAACACAGAGATGGAGCAAAATAGCAGCCAAAGATGAAAGAGGATGAGAGAAAGATGGCAGAGCCTCATTAAAACAGTTTTGTTTATTTTTCATGGGTGGGTGAAGGCATATACCAAAAAAAAATGTTATTGCCAGATAACAAACTTCAGCTAATTTTCTTCAGGAGAACACCTTTGTTTTTGAAGATTTGCTTTGTTTGCGCTTATTTCTGCTTTTTTCTCTATTCATATTTTCCTGTCTTCTCTCCATTCTTGCTTTCTCAGTAACAGGGTGTTCTGCTGTGCTGTCAACTGTAGCACAGAATAGCTAAGGTGAAACTTCTCCCAAGCATTAGCTACTTTAGAGCCCGGCCTTGAGTTGTGCTGGCAATAACACTTATGTATAATGGGGGCACCATACTTGTATTGTGGGAACATTCTCACCTTCTGACTTCCCAGTCCACATGGCCCCTTTTTAGTGAAAGGAAAACAAACTTTTGAGAACTTACCATCCTTTTATTTTATGTATGGTGTATCTAATGAGCACCAGCAACCAAAATAACTCCTTGAAACTTAACATCAGCCTCGTCTAGGATATGCTGTTGAGTTTTTCCCAGTGAGGGCAAGAGGATGCCCATGCTGGGGCGTTGAATGCCCCAGTGCTGCCCTGTGTGCAGTAATGTGACAAGTATTGCCTGGTGCCTGTTTGTTCCAGCTCCCATGAGTCAGTCCTCTCCGGTTACGCAGAGCTGTGACGCTGGCACGCAGTCAGAGAAACTAATTCTCTGACTAATGGGGAGGCATCTTTTGGGACATGCACTTGCCTAAGCTTTGTTTTGTAGGCAGCTTCATCTCACTGTGGCATCATCTATCCAATGTGAAGTATTCTTGTGATGTGTTCTTATCTGGACACTCATTTATCCATTTGCGCCTTAGCTTCCAGCCATAGTTTTTTGCCTTTATGAATGGCACGCGTCTTAACGTTTAAATAAGTCTGTGTTGTTTTACTTGTAACCGAAGGGTGCTCCACTCCCCAAGCCAGAGAGAGCATCCAGAGCTCTCAATCGTCCATCTTCTGTTGCTGGCTACTAAACAATAACACACTGCTCTTGGAAGAGATGCATCAAGTCCCTTTCCAACATCTAGGGCATGGAAATGGTTGGTTCTTTGTTTCTGCTGTAGTTTCTCTAGTAAGATATAAACTGGGAACCTGGAACCTGGAGTCTAGGAACCTGGTGGCCTGAGAGACAGATCTTGTTGCCTGGTCTATTGGGATGGTGTAATGGTAGAAGGGGTTAGTTTGTAAGTGATTTGCATTGTGCAAAGAACTCTGTAAGTCAGATTGGTTTTCTTTCTTGCTATATTACATAATGATACTCTTTTTTTTTTAATTGGCAAGGCATTCGTTTGGCATTTCATTCATGTCATGCATGGTGTTTGAGTAACCTACAGGTCAGCCAGTTTCAGCCCTTCTGTGCTTAATTCACAGTGTCTGAAATATCTTTTTGAAAGTCTGGCCCTTTTAGCACAGACAAAAAAGATTCATTCTTGTTAATTGTAGATTTTCATGTTTCTTGATGTAGCATGTTTTGGGATGCTTTCTACTGGTAATGAAGGCATCTCTGCAGCTGCAGTGCAGCAAAATGCACTGCAAAATGCATCAAGTCTTTGCAGTGTAGGAACTTGTAACTGAAGTACCAAGATCAATGTAAGTGAAGTATGATACGCAAATGTCTGTGTATGAAACCTCCATGAGAAACAGCAGAACAAGGGTTAAAGGAACAGCATCTTTTGCTATGGAGCACCTTTTGTATGAGTTCAATCAAGGAACCAAATGGCAAGAAGAAAAATGTGACCTAAAGACAGGATAAGATGAAGAACAAGACTGGAGCCATAAGATGCCCAAATAAAGAAACCAAAAGAACTGTGAAATTCAGGAATTTTTGCCTAAGACTTCCGGGAGGAGTAAAACAAAAAAATTAGGAAGAAGTTTCTGAACAATATTCACTCCCAAATGGTATGGAAATTGAGCCCCAAATCAGGTTTTTTATGTCCCATTGTGGTGGTTTGACCTTGGCTGGACGCCAGGTGCCACCAAGCCGCTCTATCGCTCCCCTCTTCAGCAGGACAGGCAGGGAGAGAATGAGATGGAAAAGAAAGAAAACTCATGGAGAAACCCAAGGTCGACCATTAAGGATTTGAAGCCAGGGGTATCGAGGATCTGAAGCCCACTACACCCCTCCTTAGTCAACCTGGTGACACCCCTTGAGAAGAACCCAGGAGGTGTTGTGAGGTCTGGGCAGCCAGCATCTCCTGACCTCTGTGGCATGTGTACGCAGGTGATCCTGGCCAGACTAGTTAGTTGGACACATGCGTCTTGGTGCTTATTAGTATTAGAATGTGAGGGTGTCAGTACGTAAAATCAGCTTTGGAGTTCCGTAAAATAAAATCACCTTCTGCTTCCATGAAGTCTTACACTGAGTTTTGTTACACTAATCTCCTACACCTGTAGGCAGACTCCTGAAGTCCAAGGGAGACTTGTAGATGGAGGAAGCCAATGATGATGTAGACTCTCTCAGAGAAGTTCCTGTTACTTGTTGGGCTGTGCTTTCTTCTCCAGAGGTTGATCTTGGAGCACTCCCTGTTGGTAACACTTCAATGGGAATAACATGTTTTTGAAGAAGTGGAACCTACTGGAGCTGTTTGTCAGGGCTGTCACAGCTGAAAGCAGCATTTGGTGTGTGTTTTCTCCCTGTGAATCCTAGGAAAGTACGATTCCCTAGCTTTGTCCTCAGCAATGTTCAGGCAGGAGAGCTCCCCAACAGCCCGGCATGCTTGGAAGCCATGAGGTCCACCTGTTAATATAATCTATATTAAAATGCAGGTCTTTATATTTTTATATGTTAATTAAGTAGGAGGATGTGCTCATTTTGTATACGCCTGGAGTTTAGAAGTGAAAGCACTGTAATGTTTGTAAACAGTGTGGTTGGCAACATGACATAGAAAAGGTATGTCTGGTCTTTTCCACAGTGTTTTGTGTCAAGGGTTTGGTTGGGGTTTTTTTTTAATTGTATGTGGGTGAGAGTAGCAACTTTATTTGCTGTTGCCTTCCTTGCTCATACTGCTACTGTTTCATTCCTGGGCTGCCAGGCTGCAATACCTTAAGCTTAATGTTGGCCATTTGGTAAGCCACCATGTCGCCAGTGCGTCATCCTGGATTAACAGTGAGCATCAGCTACAGCCAGATAGGATGGTAAATTTGGGAGCTACATCCCTGCTTGGAGCCAGTCACAGTGCGGGCTTAGTGACAGCTGCTGGCAGTCTGTTGTAAGAGCTGGTAAAGTAAAATAGGAAAGCTTGGTAAATGCAAGTAAGAGAGTAATCAGCTAGGAATTTGTATGGCTCATGCTCAGCCTTTTAATGCCTTCTATTTTCTCTCGTTAGTAGGTGGCTCCCCAAATTGGAGCCTTTAAAGATCGTAGATGAGGCTTGAACAAGACTGACTGGCAACAGCACAAACAGGAATTTTACAACAACCAGTCAAATGAAATAAAACAGAATGATGTGTATAATGATGGTAACATTAGCTTTCCTTACTGCTAATATGAATGAGAGTAAGATAAATATTGAATATCTGTAAATAAACTATCATTATACTGGCATGAAACCTCCCTTTAAACTGTAATTCTTCTTGAGAAAGAGGCAATGGGTTTTTTTTAAATCGTTTCAACAGGCGCTCTACACTGAATCATTTCCTTTAATTGCTGTTCTAAAACATATAACAGTTTTTTTAATGCGTACTTTTTATATTTATCTTTTTACTTTCCATTAATTGCAGTACTTCCATTCAAGCTTGAAAATGAAATTGCTTCCTCAACGTATTTCTTCTCTGCTGTATGTAAACATAGGCTTTTTTTATCAGCCCTACTTCCAGGGAAGCTGGAAGTGCACTAGCGCTGATTGCACGGAGAGGCTTTCGCCCGTTGTCTTAGTTACAGGCACTTGAAAGAAAACTTGGAAGAGCTGCCATGGAGAACAAGCCTCATCTCTTTCTCTTACTGTGGGGAATTTATATATCTCGTGTTTGGGGGAACTGAAGAGCAGCACCAAGAGCCAGGGGGATGGCTGCTCACCTCAGCCTTTCCTGTGGCTGCTCCAAGCGGCTCAGCAAGGCTTTGCAAGTTAGAATCTGAAACTGCGTGTGCCAGAGCTGGGGATCATGGTGAAGTCCTCCTCTCTCCTTTGGTTTAAACAATCTACCTCCTTCATTTATTTGCTTTGATTGAGGATTCGGTTAGTAAGTATGTTAATGGTGTACCAAAACCTGATCAGAGCTGATGAGATGGACAGGAATAAAGAAGTCTTAAAGTATCTAAAAATTAATCATCTTTCATAGCAATAGGATGCGCAAAGTCCGGTACAGTTTGGTCCATCTGTCATTTAGGACATCACCTAGTTGTTTCAAGAAAAGAAAACTTGAAGGAGAGAGGAGCACATGAGCCACCTTCAGCAGATCTTCCACTGCATCTCAAACAGCAGGAGCATTCCTGCTCAGAAGTTTTTGGGTCTTTCACTGGTTTTGACAAAGGACGTTTTGCAAGAGGTACACCAGCAGGGATGAGCGGTCTGCAGGTGAAAGCGGCCGCTGTTGCTTCCCAAGGCTCTCCTGAAGGGACTCACAGCAGCTCCGCTACGAGTAACCAAAGCGTTAGTCCCTGTGCTCTCAAAGGAGCTGTGGCAAAGCTTCAGGGTAGGATGAGGGAATGCTGCACGTGTCCCACAGCTTCTGGATCCACACCAGAACATAAGCTGAGTTTAAGCAGTGGGAGATCTATGGTTAAAAAGTTTTTCTGGTGGCCTGCCCGTCCTGATGGAGAATAGAGTTGCAGGTTAGCTTGTGTCTCAGAAGAGCATAAAACTACAAGCAGTACTATTATGCGTGCGTTACCAGCAGTCTGGTAGTGTCACCCAGTATTATGATTATCTGATATTTTCTACTGTCCTTTTTTAATAACGCCACACAACTTCACTGCTTCAAACATCTGGGTTGAAATTTTTAAGGTTTTACTCCTGCTCTGGCTGAATTCTTCTGGTTTTGCTTCAGCTGAAATTTAGCTGTTTGAGTGCAAGGCTAGATAAAAACCCACAGCTTTTCTTTTTTACATGAAAACACACACAGTCATACACACACACACTCAGAAGTGTCAGTACTTTCATTAAGCGTTTCTAATGTGTAGCAAAAAAACAACTTACATGTTTTTTCAGACCCATACAGATATGCAATACCTGCAAACACAGGCAGTCCTACATCTCAACTATTTAAGCAACAGTATGTGCAAAAGTATAGAAATATAAACCACAGTTCAGTTTCTTTTAATGTAATCCAGGGACTTCTGGTGAATGATTACAGGTCATAAACTGTTTTGAAATGATACTTACAAACTACAGTTTGTTGGCTGTGGGGGACGATCATTTTGAATTTTGGTTCTTGGAAATTCATAAGATGGTGTGCTGTAGTACTGCACCAGTACTACAGTAGTGGTAAGCCAGTTCACTGCGGTCTTGAGCTAAATGCTAGGAGCATGCTAGGGAATTGTAGCTTCTCTTCTGCAGTCCTTCAAAGCTGCCTTGTTGTCACTTGCCCCTTTCTACCAGGCTGGCTTGTGGAGCGGTTGTCTTTTTTCCACTGAGAATAAGGATATTCTGATCGCATAGCTTCAGTTGCACAGCCGAGCATCACCTCCTTGAATATCATAGAATCATAGAATTGTTTAGGTTGGAAAAGACCTTTAAGATCATCAAGTCCAACCGTTAACCTAACCCTGCCATCCCACCACTAAACCATGTCCCTAAGCACCTCGTCTGCCCGGCTTTTAAATACCTTCAGGGATGGGGACTTGACCACCTCCCTGGGCAACCCATTCCAATGCTTGACAACCCTTTTGGTGAACAAAATTTTCCTAATGTCCAACCTAAACCTGCCCTGGTGCAACTTCAGGCCATTTCCCCTCGTCCTATCACCCATTACCAGGGAGAAGGGGCCAACCCCCACCTGGCTACAGCCTCCTGTCAGGCAGTTGTAGAGGGCGATAAGGTCTCCCCTCAGCCTCCTCTACTCCAGACTAAACAACCCCAGTTCCCTCAGCCGCTCCTCATCAGACTTGTGCTCCAGACCCCTCACCAGCTTTGTTGCCCTTCTCTGGACACGCTCCAGCGCCTCAATGTCCTTCTTGGAGTGAGGGGCCCAAAACCGAACACAGTATTTGAAGTGCAGCCTCACCAGTGCCAAGTAAATTTGCAGATGACACCAAACTGGGTGGTAGTGTTGATCTGCTGGAGGGGAGGAGGGCTCTGCAGAGGGACCTGGACAGGCTGGATCGATGGGCCGAGGCCAACTGTATGAGGTTCAACAAGGCCAAGTGCCGGGTCCTGCACTTTGGTCACAACAACCCCATGCAGCGCTACAGGCTTGGGGAAGAGCGGCTGGAAAGCTGCCTGGTGGAAAAAGACCTGGGGGTACTGGTTGACAGCCGGCTGAACATGAGCCAGCAGTGTGCCCAGGTGGCCAAGAAGGCCAATGGCATCCTGGCTTGTATCAGGAATAGTGTGGCCAGCAGGAGTAGGGAAGTGATCGTGCCCCTGTACTCGGTGCTGGTGAGGCTGCACCTTGAATACTGTGTTCAGTTTTGGGCCCCTCACTACAAGAGAGATGTTGCCTTGCTGGAACAGGTCCAGAGGAGAGCAACCAAGCTGGTGAGGGGTCTGGAACACAAGTCATACGAGGAGCGGCTGAGGGAACTGGGGTTGTTCAGCCTGGAGAAGAGGAGGCTGAGGGGAGACCTTATTGCCCTCTACAACTGCCTGACAGGAGGCTGTAGCGAGGTGGGGGTCGGCCTCTTCTCCCTGGTAACAGACAATAGGACGAGGGGGAATGGCTTGAAGCTGCGCCAGGGCAGGTTTAGGCTAGACATTAGGTAAAACTTCTTCACCGAGAGGGTTGTCAGGCTCTGGAATGGGCTGCCCAGGGAGGTGGTGGAGTCCTCATCCCTGGAGGTCTTTAAAAGAAGGATAGATGAGGTGCTTAGGGACATGGTTTAGTGGTGGGATGGCAGTGCTAGGTTAACGGTTGGACTCGATGATCTTAAAGGTCTTTTCCAACCGAGGTGATTCTATGATTCTATGATTCTAAGTACAGGGGCACGATCACTTCCCTGCTCCTACTGGCCACACAGTTTCTGATACAAGCCAGGATGCTGTTAGTCTTCTTGGCCACCTGGGCACACTGCTGGCTCATATTCAGCTGGCTGTTGACCAGCAGCCCCAGGTCCTTTTCTGCTGGGCAGCTTTCCAGCCAATATCCAACTTGCTTGCAGATAAAGACATCATATCCCTGATAAACCTGCAAAGAAGGGAGTCAGTGGTCACTCTAGCTGGCAGCTGGTCTCACCCAGAACGCCCTTGACATCCACATAATTTTTTCAGTGATGTGCGTGTCTGATTTATCTGTAGGCAGGTGTTGATTTTAAGGATTGTGCATTCCAAAAAGGCACACTTACGTCATATTTCACAAAACTTTTATAAGTTAGGAACTGGCTGCGCCTGGTGTCTGTTTACTGTGTAGGCTCTGCAGGAACTGACAAATTTGAATTTTATCAGCTGCCTTCCTCCTCCTTTTAGCTGTTAGGAAGGCAGGACTTGAGAGAACAACCATGGTTATTAAGTCCATCACCCAGCAGCGCAGGAGAGTGCACAGAGCATCTGCACACTACAGTCCATGGGAATGCCTTCCTATTGGGATTTGGGGTAGGTATTTCCTTCCCCTGTCTAAAAAAGCATTTGAGTATTAAAAAGAGACTTCTGGCTTTGGCTTTGGCTTCTTTGGTAGGAGCCGCACATGAAAACCAGAGCCACACACAAATGAAAAACAGAGCAGTATGAAAAAATGTTGTGTTGACGCAGAGCCAGAGTGCTGGACCTTAACTGGGACAAACCCAGGTTATTTTAGAGTGGAGTAACCCACGCTTTTGCCCTCCTTACCCTTGTTCTGTTACTTTTTCCGCTTCCTTGGCTGTGTTGCTACCTGTGCTTGGGAAGAGGGGCAGTAGCCAAGGTGCAGGTGAGAGCAAATACAGATGGTTATGGAGAGCATCATTGGTTTTGAAGGACTGACTTGGGTACGCTGAAACAAGAACACTTGCTTTCTCATGCTGGCCCACGTGAGCTGTACAGCAACATAGTGGGGATCCACCATATGTGTGCTGCCTGCCGAAAGCAGACCTGTATCCACTGCAGCACGGTGCCTGAAAGAGCTGCAGAGGAAAACATGGCTCATGCAAAAGGAGAAAAGGAAAGAACCAGAAGTTTCAGTTATGAAAAAAATGTGTTCTTTCTAGAAAAAAAGCGGTCAGAATGGCAGCTTTCAGCTCGTTCTGAGTATGATTAGGAGAATGTAAATAACCGGTGACTTTCCATTAAATGGGTTCGGTACGTTAGGGGTTTAGTTGCAATAATAAAATCCTTTTTAAACTTTAAGCAAAGCCCTTATCAGATCATAACACGTGCTCCTGAGCTGATTTATTTTCACCGATTGAACTGAAATGAACGCTGCAGCTGACGACCTTCTTGGCAGTGGCGGCCTGGCATGGCACGGGTGGAAGCTACGAGCCGCCCTGGCCCCCCACTTTCATCCTCCCAGGCTACAGCTAATTAGGGATTTTAGCAGCGCCCTCCGGCTCTCCGCCTGTGCAGCCACCCAGCAGCCCCCCTCCCTCGGGTGAAGGGGTGAAAGCTGCCCAGCTGTCATCTCTGACAGGCAGCGGTCGCATCGCTGGCTTCATCTCCTTCCCTCCCACCCTGCTCTTCTGAGAGGAGGAGGCTGCTCCTAACCTCATTACTCTCGTTTCCACCCTAAATGCATTCCTGGCCAGCGTGTGCCCGCTTTGTTCCCAGCGTAGTTGTCCTTTGGCTTAAATAGCTCTCTCTTGTCCTTGGAGTGTAATCCCCTTACAGGCAGGTTCATATCCCCTTAGCCCTCTTTATCCCACTTCATGCAAGGCTTTGAAAGCCACGCATCTCACCTCCTGCTAGGGAGACTCTCCATTGCCTCCTCCTCCTGGGAGTCTTTCTTTGTACCTGTTGCAGTATCACCTCACCTTTCTCAAACGGGGATAACCGGGCTTAACGCCTGTTGCAGATCGCATTGCAGCGTTGCGGATGGGGCTCACCAGTGCCTTGTGCAGTAGCAGCCCATGCGCAGCCTCTTCTGGCAATACCTTGCCTTTGGAAATGCACCATTGGGTTGCACGTGGCTTTTTCTCTACCCATGTGGCATGAGTGGTTCCTCGTACACACCATGGTCAGCTGGCATTCGGAAATCCTTTTCCTCCCCTATTATTTGCAAATTTAGGAGCTTGAAACTTCTGGCATTGGTCCCAGCAGCGCGATGTTGAATTTGGTATTACTGAATTTCATTGCATATCTATTATCGCACATTTCAATGCCGTATTCTGCTATTTCTGAAGGTTATTAGGAGCGTAGACGCTTGAATACAAAGTGGTTCCAAGAGAGCTTCTCACCACCACTGTTGTGTGTGGTGACTAATAGGCTTGTAAATCACTTTTTAATTCTTTTCAAGTTTTCTTACCGCTGAATCTTAACTTTGTAAGACCAGCAGGTAAACAGATAGATCTGCTTTTCCTCCAGTTCCCACAGCCAGCAAAGTGAGAAATCGCTCTGGGTCTCGTGCTGCTGTGGATGTCATTACTGCCTCTCATTATATTCAGAAGCAAGCTGTGTAAGATGAGCAAAGTCATAATTACAGAAATATAATAGCCATACGGACAGCGGCAGACTAGGGCCTAGTTAAGGATGGAACTGGACTGATACTGCTCTGCATCTGCCCACAGCTTTTCATGCGCCCAACAGGCCTGGTTGCTACCTTTGCCCTCTGAGCACGTCGCTGGTGATGGTGCAATGGAGAATCCTTTTTCCAAGTGCTGTCTACGTGCATGTGTTAGATGGGTACAATAATTCCCTGGAGGAGCTTCCTCTCCTAAACTGCATTGCAGCAGCTCCCCCTCAGAGTTGTTTCGCAGAGTCATTGCTGACTGTATCTATTTGGGCAACTTTTCTGGTTTCTGCTGTCATCCACCACGTGTGCTAGTGCAAAAGAGTACATTTTTTTCTGTACATTTGAATCAGGATGCACACATTGTATGTTTTTCCTCTCTAGAGCTGGATGAACTACACCTCATGGTCACTGTATGCTCACTGCATGTTCTGGTTTTTGTTTTATTCCTGCTGAGAGATGAAGAAGTTTTGATGATTCACTTGGGCTTAAGGTGCTGTAGCATGGTGCTGCAGTTTGTTGCTATGTGTCTGAAGACTGTTACATGTGCAGGGGGGAATTCCTGTGCTGACTGATCCGCTGAAACTACCAAAAATCCTTCACTGGAGACTCTCTCCAAGTGTTTCCTACACTGGCCAGTCCTGAGGTACAAAGGAGTCTTTCCACTGAAGTCTAGATCATTCGTGTGGCAGTGTGGGCTTTGAACGTAATGCTAGTCTCATGGCCATGCATAGCACTAGAGGCTGTTTTTCAGGGTGTTTCACATGGGGATTATAGAAATTTAAATTTTTCATGGATTTATTATGAGGCAAGCAATCAACAAGAGCATTCAAGAAATGGTAAAGGATTTAAATAGGGGATATTCCTGTTTCAAAACATCGAGTCTTGATTATCTTGCATTTTTTATCTTTTGAAGTTGTATCTCAGTAAAATTGGAGAACTGTTTTAAAGTTTGAAGTCAAACCATATTATGCTGTGTAAACCACATTTCTGTCATCTTTGTGTATTGCTACTGCAGGGATATGAAAGTGTGAGTATGAGGGACAGTTGCTGCATTTCAGCTTCCAAAAACTTTTGGGTCCCACAGGTAAATACTCTCTGGCTATATCAGTTTGCTGATGATCAGTTAGTTCCTTCTATTCTGCTCTACATGGTACTAGACCTTCAAAACAACCGCTATTTCTTTGGTTAGGAGTGTGCTTTCTCATTGATATTGAACTGAGTATACATGTGTTTAAAGCTGTACTTGTTGAAGACTTGGCCATTTTCAGTACCATGTTAATACCATGAAAATAGGTTTTGACATTTTTAAAAGCATGGAAGTTCAGCAAGGAGGGCGGGACATCTCTAAAAGAGATGGACATCTAGAAGAAAGTGAGCCTAGACTGCCCTAAATATTTGTTAAACAAGCCAGTAAAGAGAAAAAAGGCCACATGGTGGCCACAAATTCCAGATGTGAAAGGATACTCATAACTCAGGATGACCTGCTGGTTCGTTTAGCCAAGCAAATGTGGAGGTTTAAATCATCAGAAAGGGTAGGGGATTGCCTGTATCCACCTTGAAAAGCAGCTGTCTTGTGGTGCTGCACCACCAGTGCCATCTCGTGTGCCCATGGGCAGGGCAGGGCAGGACATGCAGGGCAGGGCAGAATGGACAGGGCAGGATGGGCAGGGCAGGGCAGGGCTACCTCCCCAGCAGGGCAGTGCCAGGCAGAAGGGAGAGCCTGGAAATCCAGTGCTGAGGCTGAGAGGCCACTGCGGGAAATTTCTCCATCTCTTGAAGCCCGTCAATGAATAGCAGAAAGGCAGAGCTTGAAGAGGGCCACAACTCTCCTGTGATGTGGCTCCTATAGAAGAGAGGCCTCCTGAAGTCTCAAATGGTGGTTCGCTGGACATCAGTCCTGACAGTGACTCTCAAGCTCTGCAGCAACGTTCTCATCCACCAGTCACTGCATTGCCCAAGAGGAACAGAAAGAGAATCATAGAATCATAGAATTGTTTAGGTTGGAAAAGACCAAGATCAAGTCCAACCACTAACCTAACACTGCCATTCCACCACTAAACCATATCCCTAAACACCTCGTCTACCCATCTTTTAAATACCTCCAGGGATGGGGAGGTGGGCACTGTCATCTTTGAGAGCAGCAGGCATAAACAAGTCTTCTCTGGTGAAACAGATGCTAACTTGAGGTGACTGGTGATGTGGGATGCTCTCTTTTCTGCATTCATCCATACCTAGGGTGCCAGGGCTGGATTCCTCTGTGCCCGCTGTCAAATCTAGATGATAACTTTGTTGCCTCTCAGGAACTCCTTCCATCCCAAAGTCTGCCTGAACCATTAAGACTGGTTTTAGTTAGGTTTCATCTCAGTGCCAGAAGGTTTGCTTTTCCTTTTGTCATGTACAGGAACACCATCTCTGCTTTCCCATCCATTAGCCTTTTGCTGTGCTGAAATTCAGTTGCAGTGTGGTGAACGCTCCTCAAACATTGTGAGTTTGGATGACATTCATGGATAAGCCGTACCAGGACTTTGGTAGCAAGAGTAGATCTCTAGTCAAATACCAGACAGTCTAGGCCCTCTTCAGAGCAAATACACGATAGAGGAAGAAGGATATTCAGTATTCAGACGAAAAATTGAGGAAAGAACAGCTTAGCTGCAGATGAAGTTTCAGTGGTGCAGGTGCAGCATTTGCAGAGCATCCTGGAGGTGTGTTGGCCAGATGCGTGCTGCAAAGATGCTGCCTCAGTGCTGCATCAGATCTCCGTGGTTGGCCTCCACTGTCATCATGTACCTCTTGGAAGGGGATGGAGACAGGGAATGTGAAACATCCATCAGGGCAATGTCAAGCTCAAGCAGCGTCCTTGGTCCTGTGCCTTAGCCTTTGCCCAGCTGCTGGCCCTTGAAAACTGAGCTCTGTGAGCCCGATTCATGACAAGGGAGGCTACGGCTGTCTCCTGTCTCTAACCAGAGCTCAACAGAGGAGGGGTGGGTGAGGGGAAGTGAGGCCCCGTCCCGCTTCCATCACAGCTTGGACAAACAGGTGACCTGCAGCAAGCCACCTGCCTGAGGTGCGTGGTCCTGCCTGAGGCAGGCTGCAGCTTTGCAGAGGCTCTGGCTGCCGAGCTGGTCAAAGCTGAAGCCGTCCCGTCCAGTCACCCTCCAGAAACAGCCTGCGCCCCCACAAGCTCGGTCCAAAGCAGGCTTGCCCCCCACCAGCCTGGTTTTTGTTCTGGTGGCCATGGACCACCATACAACTTCTTCTCAAGTGACCACAATTGGACGTGTGTCGGAGCCACGGCACACGCCAAAAATCAGTATTCGAGAAGCGCGAATGGCCGCAGGCCTCTGAGCCGTGCTCCACAAGCTAGGGACGGGTGCTGAAGGCACCTCCTTTCTCTAATTACGCGCTTTAGCTTGCAGAGTGGGATGCCGCTTTTGATGTCTCCAAACTGTGAGTTCTTTTTCCTTAGACGTTCAGTCATGCATATTTAAAGCTATGTTTCAAGAAATTAGGTCTGAGAATTCCCAGCAGAAATGTATTTTTGCATTTTATTTTTATCCAGAGATGACCACATTTTTGTCTGCAGCCGACTTAAAAGATACATCAATTAATAGAGCCACTGGTGACTAAACTGTAAACCAGAATATTTTCTCTCATTTAATGAAGTGCCTTACGTAAAAATAAGCATAAACCTCATGGTGAAGATCTTAATTTTACTAAGATTTCCAAGTATTTTTCTGCAAGTGCAAGGTGTAATAAAGCTGAGGTTTCACCGTAAGAATATGACTGTTTATTATAACCATTCATTATGTGCATGGCCTTAGCATGGAGATCAGGTCCCAAATCTTGTTATTCTTCCTGAATCTTCCTACAAGTGGCATGTAATTATTCCTTATAGGAAAATTCTGTAAGAATAGGTATTTGCTGCTGTATTAGCAAGAAATTATTAGATTTGAGCCACCCTGCAAGGGTGTTTTTAAGCTCTTGTCTTGTGTCATGTGTGTGTCCCCCCACACACACTCTTTGTTAGTGCTTTTAAGACTTCTTGGGCCATATCCAATTCTTCATCCTGCAGCAAACAAAATTACTCCGATGGTTTCTTCCCTACTGTTCATTAAACGATCATTGGCCTCTTCTCCTGGTTGGAAGGAGAAGGTCTCAATCTCTTCTCTGTCATTTTTAACCTGTTTTCCCCACAGAATAAGGGACAGAGCCCTGGTTGTCATTTCTGCCCTGGCCTGCATGGAAAGTGTTATTAAACCCCAGTGTATGGTAAGTGGGTGGGTGGGTGGGGGTGCTGGCTTTGGTTTTTTGAAATACAATTTGCATTTCCTATCTGAGGTCACTTTACTTCCTTGTAGCTGATAGAGGCACGGTTAAAGTTAGAGATAAGTACACACTCTGTTGTCTATGGAGTCGGTGGTGAGTAGCTGGATCAGCTCCATGATAACTTAGTATTCACTTCAGCATCTATCTGAGAGTCAGTATTTTACTTTCTTTTCATAGTTTTTTTTACTAGCACTGCAGTTTCACCTCTGAGGACGTTAATCTGGTGGCAGCTCACTCAGGACAACTATTCATGTACTTGTAATAGTGTCCCCGCAAGGAAAAGCACTGAACCTTAAAAATAGTTTTGAAAAGGAAATAGAATCCACTTACAGAAAGTAGCTGTGCAAGAACAGGTCGCTAAGCTTGACATCAGTATGTCTAATCAAAATCTCCTCCACTGTAGTTCAGGGCAAATCTGGTGGCTGTCCCCTGACCCGGGTGCACTGGATACTCAGCTCTGACCTGGTGGCAACATGAGAGCAGTGGCAGAGGCCCCATTGCCGTAGTTTGCACGTGCTGGTATCCCTGATGATGGTTTCTGCAGGCAGGGCAGGGGCCAGTAGTTTTAATACATAGGAATCGCAGTTTGGGATGGAAACAGCAAGAGCTGTGGTGGATGATCAGTTTTGAGGCAGCGGCTAGTACTAGATGGATGCTGAGCAGCAGGGATTGTAACTCAAATGGATTGCTGGGGCCAAGGGGCAAAGCAAGCCCCGTTGTGCTGGGCGTCCTGCATGTGCGTCAGGAAGAGACAGCCCTGCTACCCTGGTGGGACGGGCAATGGGTCGCTGAGAGGAATGGAATCGAGCAGGTTCTTCTTCTGGCATTTTTTTCTTTAAATCCTTGTGTCTGGATTTTCTTAGGAAGGGATTATTAGATGGGAAACTGGCAGGAAAGGAGAGGAAGAGGAAGGGCAGGCCTGAGTTAGAAGAGCAGGGAGGCAAAAAATTGTCATGTCAGGTACTGGGGGGTGTATTAAAAAATGAAGTCAAGGACTGGAAGGTGCTAGGGCAGTTATGTACCAGAATGGCCATCGAAGGTGTTTTCTCCTAACATGGTGACCTTTACAGGCTGTCTCTCAGTTTGCAAACAGTTATTAATTGGCATGCAACTTTTTCTTGAGTGGAGTCTTCACTGAGTAGAGTATAATTATAGCAGATTGTAAAAACAGACAAGGAAGTTTTACCAGAAACATTTGTTTCTGTCTATCATCAGAATTTCTTTTCTTTTCTTTTCTTTTCTTTTCTTTTCTTTTCTTTTCTTTTCTTTTCTTTTCTTTTCTTTTCTTTTCTTTTCTCTTTTCTTTTCTTTTCTTTTCTTCTTTTATTTTCTTTTCTCTTTTCTTTTCTTTTCCTTTTTCTTTTCTTTTCTTTTTTCTTTTCTTTTCTTTTCTTTTCTTTTTCTTTTCTTTTCTTTTCTTTTTCTTTTCTTTTCTTTTCTTTTCTTTTCTTTTCTTTTCTTTTCTTTTCTTTTCTTTTCTTTTCTTTTCTTTTCTTTTCTTTTCTTTTCTTTTCTTTTCTTTTCTTTTCTTTTCTTTTCTTTTCTTTCTTTTCCTTTTCTCTTTTCTCTTTTCTCTTTTCTCTTTTCTTTTCTTTTCCTTTATTTTATTTCATTTTATTTTATTTTATTTTATTTTTTAAAGCATCTTCATTTTTAGTGGGAATACTAGGCAGCACCATCGGTGACTACGCCTTGGTGGTGGTTTTGTGTGTGCCTTGTTCCTGTCAATGGGCATAATATTTTAATTTTTTTCCAAAGGGAAGGACATGAAAGAATTCCCTTCTTCCAAAGATACAGCTCATGACATCTTCATTTCTTCCTAGCTCCAGCAGAGGTCGATCCTGTGCAAAAGGTAACCCGAGTTGGTTTTGTAGGCGTAGTCAATTTCACCAGATGTGAGAGCTGAGAATTCAGCTGTGTTGCTGGCTTACATGCGTCTCCATGTTGCATCATATCTTTTCTTATTGCTTTGCCCCTGCCCTTGAAGAGCTGACACTGAAGCTCAAAGGAAGATTTATGTTTGTTTAGTCGCCTGCCTGCCTGATGAGAGCCCAGAGGCTCAGGCAGAAGAAGATTCAGAGCCAGCCACTCCCATTGCTTGGCAGGCTGTAAAGCAAGAACATTTTGAATGTGATCCCTTGCCTATTTTGGGCAAGTTAGAAAATTTTCAGAGGTAGGCCAGTTATTTTTAAGCCTCTCTGGACATGCTTTTAATGCAGGATTTGTTCTGGATGCTGTCAAGGTCAACCATTTTCTTCATGAAAAAGTTTCCCTCCTTTGGGGAAATGTCTGGTAGATCTAATTAGCTGTGTGCCTTGGTCCTCTCTCACAGCCTGCTACACCTATCGCCAGACCTTCCAGCTTCAGCCAAGATGGATTGCGTTAGTTCTTGTCTGCCTTCCCCTGGCTTCATCCATTTTATGTACAGACTTTCTCTGGCCTGTTTGAGGTGAAGACTGCAGTAGGGCTGGGCAGAGACAGCATACCTCTACCAAAATGCTGGGAGGCTGGTGTTTGGAAAAGGAAGTACTAGAATCAAGGAGATGAAAATACCAGCAACATGGGTATTTTCCATGCACCTGACTCTTTGCTGCCGCTTTGGATTTCTTTTTAAGTTGCACCCATTCTACATTCATTTAGCAAGGCTGCAAATACAAAATGAAATAGAAAAAATTATACCTACAATGAGATCTTGATTAATGAAGCTGCCCTCCTGCATCTCAGTTGTGTGGATAAAGAACCAGTCCAGGGAAATGCTGAGCTCTTCCCGCTGCTTTTGGAAGCAGCAGGGATTGCTGTGTTCTCCGTATCAATCAGGATTGTGTTCCAAGTTTTATTTTGCCAGAGCTTAGAAATCAAAATAGCTGACATCTGTAATGAACAGGAAGACATGAATTATGTAGACAAATAAACTAGCAATTACTGCTGCACATTTATCTTCACCTCTGTAAATGATAAACTTTAAATGTTCCATATGGAAGCGCTGTGTATAAATTCGTTCCTCTGCATTTGGGCCTCTTGAGTCTCTGTGGATGAGATGAAGTAGCTTTCATATATTCTAACACAGTTTAAGGCAGCAGCTCCCCTTGTACCATGCTACCAGTGCTCTGTGAGATGCGGGGTATGAAGACAACAGACTCAATTAGGGTGTAGCATGCATTCAGTTTAAAGAGTACATTGTGTTTTCCTGCCTAATTCTGACAGAATTAAAGATAGTGAGTGCACTTTTCCCCTGAATCCTCTTCTCTTATTTACATATTTTGGTCATCACTCTCCCTGCCTCCTATAAAATCATAGAATCATAGAATCTTTTAGGTTGGAAAAGACCTTTAAGATCATCAAGTCCAACCGTTAACTTAACCCTGCCATCCCACCACTAAACCATGTCCTTAAGCACCTCGTCCACCAGTCTTTTAAATACCTCCAGGGATGGGGACTCGACCACTTCCCTGGGCAGCCCATTCCAGTGCCTGATAACCCTTTCAGTGAAGAAATTTTTCCTAATGTCCAACCTAAACCTGCCCTGGCGCAACCTGAGGCTATTTCCCCTTCTTCTATCGCCCGTTACCTGGGCTGCAGCACATACCCTTGTATTAACTCTGTTGGCTGTATCTTTGTCTGTGTGTCCCTTAGAAGCAGACTGTTTATCGGACAAGTGAAGTTAGACCTAATATTCAGTTCAGTCATATTTCTGCCTGCCTGTAGCATGCTGACTTTTTCACCACATCCAATCAGCTCCAGAACTGGGGGCAATACTGCAGATACCGCTGGAAACATCTGTACTAACACTGAAAGAAGGCAAAAGAGCTAGAAAGCCTGCCTTTGACTGGAATCGGTGACTGGTGGGATGTGTCTGTGGTACCATGCTTGGGGACAGGCAGGACAAGGCAAGGAGAGATGCTTTGGTGGACCATGCGCACTCTTGCTGTCCTACTGACAATCCCCAAGTCATTCAAATGTGAGAGCAAATGTGTGATACACAGAGTAAATGTGAGATACACAGAGGTGTTGCCTGGGAAGGTGCAGGGGAGCATAACGGTGCTTGGGAGGCCAGTGAGGTTTGAGCATGGTGCATGTGGCCAGAGCAAGGGGTAGAGCTCACTGGTTTGGGTTTTTTTTCCCCCCCGATTTCTTTTTTTTTTTAAAGCCAGAACACACCAATTCATCCAGATTAAAACACTCCATGGGAACATCTTGATTTCAGTGGAGTTTTTCTTAGAAAATGACCAGGTGGCCTTACCTGCTTCATTTCCTGCCATCTCGTTGGTTGAGGCTTCTGGGGTGTGTTTGCTGAGCCTGTGTTCAGACCTGACAGGGCTAAACAGTGCAATTTCTAGTTGCTTGTAGTCTTTATAATCCTCACCCTACTTGGATATCTCCTACATTGTTTTTTTTTTAACCTTTAAAACGTTTGACCTAAATGAAGGGCAGGCTGAATAATATTTTCTTGAATGCTACATCTCAGGTTTCCTGGCTGAAGAAACATGAATCTAGGGGCTTCCACTGCAGTGAATTTTTGTAAGGAAGATGTGATCTACCTTTGATGAAATCCAGGGGGAAACAGCTTTCTAATAAAGTTAAAGGCTGGAGAAAGAGCACAGAAAAGAACCAGAAGTTGCAGTGTGAGGGTTGATTTTCTTTTTTTTTTTCCTTTTCTGGTGCCAAAAAGAAGTAGTGATTCAATGTTGCTGGTCTTGAAAGGTTGGTGCAGTATCTGTGTTTCAAAGGGTGTCTTAATTTTCTCAGCTTCCCCCAGTTCGGCACGTCTCAGCCCATGAGCTGGGAGCAGCGTATCGGTAGCTTGCAAACCTTTGCTCTGCAGAGACCAACGGCAACTTCTCCCACCCAAGGGCAAGCAGAAGACAACTGCGCTGCCCGGTCTGGTGGCATGCTGTGCTGGCAGGGGACAGGAGCAGCCCCAGGGGGGCCTCAGCCTGCAGCCCCCATGTCGACAAGGGTTGCCCTTGTGCTGGTAGTGGGGCAGTCGCCAAAGCAAAACCAGAACTGGTGGCAACTGCCAGCAAGAAGTGCTGGGGGTGGTGTTGGGAACGTGGCATCGGGGTGGTGTTGGCTTCAGGCAGGGCACGAGGCTTTCAGGGCTGGGTCATTTCCTCGCTGGGTGGACCCCAAGGCCCCCGGGGCTCTCCCAGCCATGGCCACACAGGAGGCTGGAAGGCAAATGCCATACGTCTGGAGGCGAAATGAGGTGCTTTGGCCTGGAAACACACGCAGAAGGGGAGCCTCCATCAAAGCTGTGTGAGAGGCAGGGCAGTTTGCAAGCACTAAAAAGAGCCGACAAAAAACAGCACAAACTGCTGGCAAGTCCGTTCGTGGACACGAAACCTGTCCGAGTTTCTGGGGCAGTAGAGCCTGGCCCTGAGCATGGATTAAACCAGGCCTGCCCTGGCTGCTGGCATGAATCTCTCTCTAATGATGTTGTCTGTCTGGGGATGGATGTGTGCTTTGTTTTATCCAGGTGTGGGCTATTACCGCTTAAACCAAGGTTCATATAAAATCCAAGGAAAACTTCAGAGCTCTTTCCTGAGACAAAGAATGGGGTATGTTTGTGACAGTCCTCAAAACCTGATATTTTGGGGTGGTTTTCACTTTCCCTTAACCACACCAGAGGACAGAACAGCACAAAAAGCTGGATACCCTCACCATGTAATAATCACAGCTTCTGTTTTTCCATCCAGGCTGTCACTTTTATATCCGTAAGCACCGAGGGTGCTTTTAACTGCCTGGTTCTGGTTGTGTGCAGTGTGGGTGGCTCTGCCTCTGGCCTCCCATCATCTGTGGGACCCAGTGCTGCAACGAAGGGGGTGTTCAGACATCTGCTTTAGGAGGGCAGGGTCTCCACGTCAGGGGTCCCAGCAATGGCAGCAAGTGAGCAAATCTCTCCAAGGCAGCTGCGAGCCTGGGAGCTGCCCGGCTCAGCCCTGGAAGTTGCTCCATGGGCTTCATTAAGTCATGGAATCATAGAATCGTTTAGGTTGGAAAAGACCTTTAAGATCATCAAGTCCAACCATTAACCTAACGCTGCCATCCCACCACTAAACCACGTCCCTAAGCACCCCATCTGCCTGTCTTTTAAACACCTCCAGGGATGAGGACTCGACCACTTCCCTGGGCATCCAGGGAACCCTGCCCCGAGGGCAGCAGCGTGCCCACAGGACACCCCTCAGCCCCCTGCCTGCGCAGGGCTCCTGCCTTGCACTGCGCCATGGAAGCAGGCCCCTCATTAGCCACTGGGCAAGGGGATGGTGTGGTACGTGATGGCTGGTAAATACCAAAAACGGCTGAGTTGTGTAGGCAGCCCTTCCCTGTGCATCCATCCTCTGATCGGCTGCCTCTGTGCATGTTCAGACTTTGAGCTTGATACCATAGGAAAAAGCCAACCCAACAATCCATGAAGTCAGAGATGCTTGAGGGAGGTGGCAAAAGCCAGGGCTGACTTCATCGCATTGCACTTGTCACAGCTGGTGTTGCATAAACGGACCAAGGCTCAGAGAGTCCGCTCTGACCCTTCTGCCCCCTGAGGGCTGTGGGGGGAATGGGGTCCCAGCCCTCCCATAAGCAGCTACTGACAGTTCTCCCACAGCTCCTTACATTTGGACAGGATCTTTCCCATAGATGCTTTTTAGAAGCAAACTTCTTTTTTTTTTGCCTTTGCTAATGCTTGTTTTTCTGTACCACTGCAGATGTCTCATCTGGGGCATCATAGGCTCTGCAGCTGCCAGTTTGTTTCTTCTGTGTCTGCTGAGGAGCCGGGTTGGGGTTGTGCTCCCCATTTAGCACAGGCTGTGGTTGTCATACCATTGCCAGGACAAATCTTAATTATTGAAGGGGCCACGTGAAGGCCAGGCTTTGCTGTAGAAGGCCGCCAGTGGAGTGGGACTGCTGCTCTTTTGCTCCGTGTATGCCAGCTGTTGCAGGTGTTCATAAATAAAGCTGCTCCGGATGGTGAATCTTGGCTCAGGGGGGCTCTAAAAGTCAAAAGGCTTGTGGTTGCTCTCCTGTGCCTGCCAGAATATGTGAAATATTTTGTACATCCCCAGGAGAAGATGTATTGATCATATCTATATATCTATCTGCCACTGTTTATCCTGATGATTTTCTAATAATTTTCCATTCTGCGCTGAAGTACATTATCATGGTCTGAAGGGAAACATTACGGTGGGAAGGGATTGGGGAAGACTGGTCGGAGACTACACATTGCAGGAGGTGCTCTGGGTTTCCTTTTAGACCTTTCAGATGCGAACGGACCCACATCACCTATTGGGCAGAGACCCATGCATGGGTCACCCTGGACACAGAATGAGGCTGGCGTGGTGGTTTCAAGTCAAATGAAGGAATTGCTTCGTTAATCAAGTACAACCATGCAGGGCCCACTTCCACAGCCCGTTGGGGCGAGGGGTAGAGTAAGAGAAGATGCATGCAGTGATGGTGAGCGGCAGCAGCAGCCTGTATTCCTGCTGCCTTGTTTTCAGGCCAGTGCTATCCCAGTCTTCCATCTGCCCTTGTTCCTCCTGCTTTTAAAGAAAACAAACCTGAAAACCAAACCAAACCAGGGGCCGGTACATTGATTGTTCCCTTGACTGTGTGATGGAGCAGAGAGAGTAGGATAAAAAGTGTTATCTTGAAAATAAGGAAACAAGGTTTGCCTTTGGGTGGAGGTGGCCACTAGCCATACCACTACTCGCGCTCTGTTAAGTAAAGGTCATGAAAAGGTTTGCAGAGAAGTCTTCTGATTTTTCCCTCTTCATGAGTGAAACTCCAGCCGGCACGGCTGCAACCCGAGGCACATCTGCAGCTTGTCTGTGTGGAAATGTCCCATCCCCTCTGCACAGTGCCAGGCTTGCTGGGGTTTAGACCTCCCCACAAACTGCTGGATTTCCTTAGACCCATGTAAATCAGAGCTCTGTTAAGAAAGGGAAGGGGAATGAGTCACCAAGAGGCTTTGCTCCTTTTTTCTGAAGTCTGTGTGTACCATAAATTGGATAGCCGCCCCCCCAAGAGAGGGGGAAACCAAACTCTTAAAATGCCTAGTAAAGGGTTAGTAATTGTTTCAAACAGTCGACTAAAAATGTTTTTTATTACAAGGCTTGAGTTCTTTTTCAAATGTGAAGCTGCTTGCTCGGTTTGGCAGCGAAGGCTGCTTTTACATCTCCCTGGGGACAGTGGTAAAACTTTCAGCAGCTCAGGCACAGAAACCAGCCCTTTGTCGAACCAGAGGCGAGAAACCAAAAGTTGTTCTGCGGATTTCTGAGTCCCCCACAGCTTGCTTTCGGACTTTGCTGGTTAATCTGAACCCTCTGAAAAAGCTTTTGTTGGGGAGAAGAGGGAGAGAGGTGAAGACAGTGCTGTGTGTGGATGGGACCAGGCTTGGCGGAGGCGTGTGATACCTGTGGGTAGGTAAGCTACCTGGTGACTTTTTTTTTTGACATTCAGCTGTTAGTCAGTGGGGTACAAGAGCACGGAATCAGCACTTTTCACACAGTTGCACTGAAAGATGGACAGGAGCTGGATTTCTTCCTATTGCCACGGTGGGCAGGAGAGCAGAAATCTCTGCTAATCCTGTCTCGACGGTGTGACAGAAATGGCGACACCTGCCGCAGCTGGTCAGGGGGAGCAAGGGAGGTTTAGGGAGACAGAGAGGTGCGATGGGTTTCCCTGGCAGTGCTGCTCTCCGGTGTGCTCTGAGTGGAAGCTGGGGGGGACATGCCTTCCCTACAGCTCTGGGAGGTGTTGGGGAAGGAAGAGGATGAGCTAGAGAGTGTCAAAATTGCCAGGTGAGATTATTTTCTCTCTGGTATAGCAAGGATCTCCTGTCTCTTGAGGACACATTAATTTGCTTTTGTCTGCCTGGCATCCTCTCTTTATTCTCTCTTTTTGTGGTTTCTTTTCTTCCCCTGCATCCCTCGCCCTGTATCTTTCTTCGGAGCATCTATTTTGTCCCTTCTCCTGGTATTTTCCTTAGGTGGCTCTGATTATTCAGCAGCTCTGCTGAACGCAGTTCCCTCTCCGGAGAGGGAGAAATGCCGCACCAGCGCAGCACTTGCTGCCCCTGCCGCAGAGGCAGGTGGAGCAGAGGACGGGCTCCTTTGCCTGCTAGCACTGAGCAGCAGGATGGAGGAAAGGGCACAGTGGGAAGGCAGTGATGGGGGTGCACCCCGCCTAGTCCTTTTTCAGCCAGCCTAGGTAAAAAAAGCCAAAAAGCTGCTTTCCTTTTTGCCTTGGAGAAGGCTTTCCCTGAATTAATTCACATCAACCTGCGTGAAAAGTAGCTGAAAGATCTTACAACGTAGCTCAGCTGCGATGTCTTAGGGGCAACGTAACTGTGAACAAGGATTCCCTCCATGAACAACTGCAGGGCAGCCGTGGTGTAATAGTGTTGAATTTCAAGATTTCACAGCAGTATAAAGATGTTCACAAGAGAAGACTTGGAAAGCAAACAAAAGAATGCTGTCAGGACATTTCTTCTGCTCCTGCCCCTCAGTGGTGGCATGGAGGAGCTAGTAAGAAGTTTGGGGGGAATTCAGGAAGCATTTGCAGAGCTGGCACTCAGGACTGACCCTTCGTGTCCTGCCTTTGGCCATGCCATGGGAATGAGTTGCAAGTGTACGGTCTGGAAGCAGGCGTGCCAGCATCAGGTGATGATCAGCAGATGGTGCGGGCACCATCCCTGCTGTGGCCGCTGCTCGGTGCCGGGGTGTGGCAACACCATGGGCTTCCCCTGCATCCCTGCTGCTGTGGGGAGCCCATGGGCCCCAGCTGCCCTGCGGCATGGTGGCCTCTGCTTGCACATCTCAGGCAAGAGGCTGGGCACTCCCAGGGCCCACGGGTGCCCTCCCACCCCCGTGTCAGGGGTAAAGCTTCTGCACAGCCAGGGGCTCACTTGCTGTATAGCCTGGGGAGTGGGGGAAGGCTCACTTACCAGTGTAATGCACTGCAAGGGATGCTCGTGTTCCTGCAACTTTGGCATTAAGAAGGAGGGGACATCAAGCAGCAGGTTTTTGTGTTTCAGGCAGATTTTGTGGCAAAACACTGGAGGCGTGAGGTGGTGGTGGTTATTCTTGGCTTTTGGTAGGAGTGATGGACTTGGCCACCTCTCTCAGTGTGCTGTAGGAGCGGAGAGCCTGTTCCTGCAGGCAGTACACTGCACCCTCCCTTGGCAATTGTCAGCTTTGTTGCTATTAGTCCTAGATGTTTGTCCTCCAGTGGCACTCTCAGTGTAACATCTCCAGATGCTGGAAATTAATTTCCTCTGTCCATCCCTCTGGAGCTAGTAAAAGTCTTGAAGCTTCCTTCTGCCAACACAGCAGCAGCAATGAATCTCTTCAGGACCACTGTGTATTGAATTTGGATGCCTTCCCTGGTAGCTCCTGACGGCTTTCTCCCCTTGCTTTGCAGATCACGGGCGTTATCCTTCTCGCAGTCGGCGTCTGGGGCAAGCTCACCCTTGGCACATACATCTCTCTCATTGCTGAGAACTCCACCAATGCCCCCTATGTGCTCATCGGGACGGGTACCACAATCATCGTCTTCGGGCTTTTTGGCTGCTTTGCCACTTGTCGTGGCAGCCCATGGATGCTGAAACTGGTAAGCATGCCGAAGTGCCTTAAGCAAGAGAGGAAGAGGTTTTGTTCATGCACTGGGATTCCCCCCACTCCCTGCCAAGCTTCACCAGATGTTAACGGGGGTTTTTAGGCACATAAGCTAGATTTTATTGATCTTAATGTTCAACACGTGTGTCTTTTGGACAAAGAGGGGGAAAAAAGTCTTTGCCAAACCCAGTTGTTGATTATGAATGAATTTTGCTACCGCACAGTGTACAGGCCCATGTGTGGTTGGGAGCCGGGTGAAATGCTGCTGATTAATTGCTCTGTGAGTAATTCTACAATAGTTCTGTTTTTCTGTGAGCCAGATACATAGGTATATTTACAATCTTGAAAATGTCCAAAGCCTCATAAATGTGAAAATCCTCTGAAGGATAGTTTAAAGGGCTCATTTTAATACTCTGATATGAAATCTATGGAAAAAATGGTTGGTACCTTCTCAAAGCACACCAGCCTTTCTTTTTCTCCTAACACTCACCAGAATAAAACAAGTCAACCCCAGAAGACAACGCTCTGTATGGTATATTTGTCCTCATCTCGAAAGCATCACGTAGTCAAGGTACACTAAGCAGAGCTACAGCAGCTGTCTCTCAGTCTGCTTTAACCTCTCTCCCTATAAGTTTCTCTGTTCTGAGTTTCCCAGCCCACCTTAAAATGCAAAGTAACTATAGGTTAAGCAAATATATGATAAACTGTGTTTCTATGCATATTCGGGAGCAAAACCCTGCATGTGTAATGGTTTGAAGGGTGGAAATAGCACTTGTGATGCACTGAGATAGTGGGAAAGGGCTTGACAGTGCAACGCATCTCCTGCTACAATATTTTGGGGCTGATTTTCTAAGGAGATGGGGCGATCTTCCCCAGTTTGAACTGGATTTAAAAAAAAAAAAAAAAAAGCACATCTTAAAGAGGGCTAACTTCCTCATCTGATGGCACAGAAGGGGAGAGGTAGCAGCTGCAGGTGGGTCAGCAGGTGTACGCTGGTGGCCAGTCGGCCTTTGCCTAACGCTGCCGTAGGCGCAGCGCTGCTCTCTCTTGCTGGCGATGTGCTGTCAGGGAGTGTGTCAGGGCTTGTCGGAGTTACTGCAGCCCAGATGGGAAAGGGTTAAAGGTGAAAGAAGATCTAAATCCACAGGAATTCAGGCTCTGCAAGTTGCTCCCTAAGTCACCTAACTTTTTTAAAGGTACTTAGAGCGGCATGCGCTGTTCCAAGCACATGGTTTTATTTTCATTGTACATGTAAGAAATATTTCAAAACTTTCTTTCTCTCATGAAGAGAATACAGGCAGTGATTTGACAGCTCCGTTAATTGTAGAGAATGATTCTTCTACTCCTCCCTTCACTGTTGTGCTCCCTTCCCCAACATCTTCTGTTAAAAATAAATTTCCCTCTTTCCACTAAATCCTGCTAGGACTAAATTTAATTTAAAATATTTCCTTTTTTAATTAACTGTTATTTAGCACATGGAGAAAGAAGGTAATTTTCCCTCCAGAAGATTAAGCCCCAACTTCGAATTTTACCATCCCACATTGCATTTTTTTCTTTACCTTCTTTATTTCTGCTTAGATATATTTTTAGTGGTTTGTGAGTGTCTACACTGAAAGCACTGTTTTCAAGGTTTATTTCTCTCCGGATCCAAATGCTGCTCCTAAAGCCAAACATGGGCCTCGGCTCAGCAAGGTATTTGAGGCATCTGTCTAGTATTACCGTGAGATTATTTCCAGCGAAGTCAGTGGTTTGGTTCATTCACTGGAGAAACTTCAGGAGCCAGGCAGCAAATCCCAGTCTAGCAGTGACAGATAAACATGACCCAAAACACCTGGAGAAGCCTATTTACTTTAGCAGAGTGCCATGCAAACATAAAGGGTCTGTCTGTATTCCTTATTGCAAGATCAAAACCTGAGTGACTTGGATCCATCTCTGGCATGTGAGTGTTTTTTAGTTTATGTGAGAATGCTAAGAAAGTTGGGAACAGAAATGTCAGAAAAGCCAGTAAATAGACAATCCATGTCATTTGTGAGTTGGAGAGACACATACTCAGGCAATAACCTATATATTGCCTCCAAAAGACCTTTGGTTTATTAATGTCTTTAAAGGGTGTCTAGAATGGGAAGCCAAGTTTTATGGGATAACTGAGCGCGATCTGCGCTGAGACAAAAGCCTGTCACGTTCTGACTTCTCTTGCCTCCTTCCTTTTCAGTATGCCATGTTCTTGTCCCTGGTGTTCCTGGCTGAGCTAGTGGCTGGCATTTCAGGGTTTGTGTTTCGCCACGAGGTAGGTGGAAATGTGCTGAGTTTGCAGGCGGCAGCGCCTCCCTGGGAAGGAGCTGCTGAGAAGTTCTCTGGAGCGTGGAGAATCTGTAGGTCGCTGAGCTCGGCGGCTCTGTACACATCTCCAGGGATGCAGCTGATGTGCAACAATAACATGTACAGCTCTTAAAAACTGATGCGATTCCAAATGAAGGGATTTAGCCAAAGCTTTTGGCCTCAGCTGCCTGATAATTTACTCTGGAGCTATCTTTTTTTGTGTGTCCATTATGTAAGATCTTCTTTACTCTTTTACATATGCTGAGGGCTGCAAAATAGATGAAATACTTTTCTTAAACACAGCTTCTTCAGCCAGGCAACTGCTTGTTTATATAAGGCAGAGAGCACTTCTGCATCAGGCCAGATTCGATGTTTTGTAAATACTTTTCTTTTTTTTGGGGGGGGGGGAGGGAGTGAGATGGGATTTTGTTTCTATCCTGAGAATAAGGAGAGATTAGAAATGGAGTGAGGTAGGAAACTGGGACAGGAAGAAGCTTTAAAAAAGCATGATGGTCTAGATTTGTAGTAGTGCTTCTGCTTTATCCACTGTAATCAGGTCTATCTCTGGCTTTAAGTCCATGGACCTACATGTCATTAGTGCTGAACCGGGACAGCCCCAGAGACCCTCCTCGTCTCTTCTCTTTGTATTAACTGGTTTTCTAGTCTCCCCTTTTGACATGAGATTTCCCTTGCTGTAGGCTTTTCTGGTGTTGACCCTTGCAAGTGGCGGGTAGTTTTTAAGCTGATTCTGAAATATCTGTCCATCTGCTGAGGACTGCCATTTCATCTGTCCTACCTGCAGCAGCCTCAGTGCCAGGTTGCTCCTCCCTTTGAGGAGAGGCAGTCTTTTGCGCCAGTCACAGCCGCGTGGGTTGCCCAAATCTTCTGCTACCACCCAGCCAAAGTGCCTTTCCCGGTGATGTGCCTGCCCTTTTCCAGCTGAGAGACCTCTTGTTCCTTACCCAAATCCCTTGGTGCTGGGGACGAGGGCTGCCACCTGATCAGGGGATTCGGGTCTTCTTCTGGTGCCACTGGCTTCTGTCACCAAGGAGTTTGGCAGAAGCTTCGGCTCCCGCCAGGCGCCCATGAGCAGGGAGAAGCACGCAGCCTCCTTCAGACTTAGTGCTGGAACAAAGTGTTTGGGGAAAAAGCATCAAAGGTTAGCTTTATTATAGGTGAAGTTGTTTTCTGATTTTTAAACTGTAGCAGTTTTCTGGGGTGGTTTTCTTTCTATGTCTGATAAACCCCTCTTGAAAAATGGCACGAGTGACTCCTGACAATTAAGAGGAAGCTCTGCCAGCTCTGGAAACACACTTAAAAACAAGAGGGAAGGGCTAGTTTGGATGTCTTGTTAGGTTTGGGAACGCATTTGCTTCCTGAGAAAACTGCTTTAGATGTTATGCTTTTCATTGCTCACAGGGGCTGTTTTTTTCTTGCCCTCACAGATCAAGGATACTTTCCTTAGGACATATACTGAAGCAATCCAGAATTACAACAAGAACGATGAGCGGAGCCATGCAGTGGATAACGTACAGGAAAGTGTAAGTCTAAAATTGGGTATTAAAAATTAATAAATAAAGAGAGACAAAGCATAGGTTTGGTCACAGAACATGAAGTGTGGATGGCTTAGTCTGCAAGCTGTATATTGCAAGCAAAATTAGAGGCTGGCAAAGCTGATCTAAGGAAAAAATATGTCAACTGCTTGTCCAAGATGCCTCAGTTTTAATGAACAATCTATCTAAGAAAGACAGGGCCTGCACCACTTGCTTGTTGCTGGTCCCAGATCTTGAATGATGTTTAGGACCCTGTTTTATGAACTGAACACCTTGTTCTTAAGGGAATCTGTCAATAGGATTATGAAACGTTCTAAATTTGAGCTGGATGAGACAGGATTTTATGGTCTAGCATCCTGTATCACTGACAAACGGCAGCAGTTCTCTTCACAAGTACAAGAGGCTGGCAAAGGAGACCTAGTGAGTTAAGGGAAGAACTTAGGAAGGAAAAGGAGGTGGACAAATGGGCTGTTGAGGTCGGCAACGAAAGCTGTTCTCCGGCTGTGCTGGAGGGATGGATTAGTTGCTTGGTGGAGGAGATTTTCTGACCCACGGGGTGCAGTAGCAGGGCAGTGAGAGGTTTCCTTGCCTGCCCCCAAAGGGCACAGGGCACAAGCAAATGACACAGGACAGCCACAGGCGTTGGAGTTGCCAACCACAAGGAACCAAATCCACCAACTTCAACACAGAACGATAAAATTCACATTTAAATTCCTACTGGAAACTGTACCATAGGAAGAGGCTATCCCTTCAGCTCATGATACATTCTATGAGCCAGTTTGCTTTTCATATGACTGTAACTTGCTGAATGGCTGAAATGTTAATGTCATTGTATTGAATGCTTCTAGATCTTCTTCAGAAATTACAACTATCATATTGGACCCCTCAGCGGGTTTGAAACTAAGCCTCTAACCTGGCTTCTCTGGGTTAGCAGATCAGTGCGCCTCTCTAATCTGCATATATTCTGCCATCAAACTGTCTGTTTGCCTAATGTTAACCTGTATTTTGAACTTCTGATTCCTTGGAGTTAGCTAAACTAAATAGTTTTCAGTAATTGTTCAGTGTTTCTGTCGTAGCAAAATGTTCATTTCATTTGCAGATGTTTTTTACAGGAACTGCATCTATAAGTCCTTCTCATGCAGAAAATTCAGCACATACTCCGTATTTTTGAGTGACTTCTAGCTTAGTATCTAGAGCAGGACATCGTTGCCAACTTATGATTTTTCAGCTGATTTCATAGAGACATTCTGTGAACATATGGTCTCCTTCTATTCATGGCTCAGTGAATTTTCCTAGAAATTATTTTGGTGAGTTAGAGAGGCTTGCTTCACCTCAGCAGTTTGTACTAGTTTCACCCTGTGTGTGTTACATGTAATTCTATGTAACGCTTTGGGTTTTTTAAGTACAGTTTTTTTGACCGCATTGTGAGGCTCTGCCTTGAATTTCCAGGATTGTCTTTAATTGAATAAATAAATAAGCAAAGGAAATAAACAAACAAAAAAATCCCCAACAGACCTTCAACTAAAAAAGTTGGCTTTATGGCTAGACTTCTGTCAAATGTTATAAATAATAGCTCTGCCCATAAAATACCCTTTTTTTAGTAGGTCATCTTCTCCCATCTTCTGCAAATGACATTCCTGATACTTTTGTGATAAATGGGGCAGGGGGTGGTATCTGCTTTTCAAAACTGGAGACAACCTGTCTTTATTTTGGTTATGAGCTTATTAAGCAGTCAGTGATGCTTCTGTCCTAGTTGTAATTCTGGTTTGTTTGTTTTAAATCCGCCTCTTGTTCCTCGTAGCTGAGCTGCTGCGGCATTCAGAGCTACACCAACTGGAGCACCAGCCCTTACTTCTTCAAACACGGCATCCCTACAAGCTGTTGCATGAACTCCAGTGACTGCAATACTCAGGATCTGCGCAACATGACCGTGGCTGCCACTAAAGTAAACCAGAAGGTACCAGTAACGTTGTGCCAGGGGCAGTTGTTACAAACCCACCCAGTACCCCGTCGGAACATGTGGCTGCTTGCGTTTCACATCAGATGCTTGGTTGATAACGTGTGTATTGGGCTGGAGTGATGGTAAGGATGGGCTTTGCCCCCCGCTTGCTTTCAAATTCTTTAAGCTGGCCTTTCTCAAATGACCAGGTGCAGCAATGTTTCCAACGAGGCGGGGATTTGTTCCCCTTCCTCAGAGCAGAGGTTTTGGCACGGCACTGCAGACAGGGGCACTGCTGGCCGGGTGCAGGACCGTGAGCTGCACGTGCGCTCGACTCCCCTTGAGGGTTAGGTTGGTCAGCACTTCCCTGCTTCTCTGCTGAATGCAGTGGGGTTTTGCTGAGGACACAGACATAGCTGGGTGGAGGGAAGGACAGGTTTTACTCTTGCTTACATTCCAACAGCAATTTCAGTGCCAGAGCCTGAGTGTCATCCCAAACAGAGAAAACACAGGTGATGGACAGCAGGCGTTGTGGTTGGCTGATGCATTTACAGTGGCTCTTCAGCAGTTCCTCAAGCAGATGCTGCTGCAAGCGTAGCGCAGCCAGAGTGACCTCTCCCCTGGGGTTACCTGAAGGAGCAGGTTGGGACAACAGAATAGGGTTGGGAAAGCAGGTTGAGAAAACAAGGAAGAAAAGGAATAACTGGAGAATAAATACACAGAAAACACAAAGAAAGGGAGGAATAAAGATAAAATAATGCAGCATATATAGCAGACAGTGTACCGCAGAAATACAACTCAAGTTACTGCTTTAAGTCCTAGTGCATCATCAATTCCTTCTTTCTCGCTTGAGATTTGCAAGAGTGGCAACAGACACTTTGTTGGTGAAAGGAATACTGTGGCCAAATCGTAAGTTGCAGCATAGCTTAGTCAGACTTAAGGATTATTTTCTTTTCTGTTTTTGTTTTCAGAGTTGAATTTAAAAAAAATAAATAAAAGTCTTGAGTAGATAACAGGGGAAATATGGAAATGCCTTTCTGTCTTCCGCTTCTCTCTTTTTCACCTCAGTCACTGGTAAATCAAAAGGTTGGAGTGGTGGCTGACCACAGCCTGAAACATCTTTCTTTGAAAACCAGTCCAGTGGACAACATTTTCTAGCGTGTATAAAAAAAAAAAATAAAAATGTACTAGAGGGTTATTCTCCACTAAGCCTTTCTTTTCTGTAATAGTTTAATGAGAGCCACTTGCTGCAGACGTATGTGGAACGTTAGTGACGTCCATCTGTTATGAAACTCACAGTCGCCACCAGCGAAGCAACCTTGCTGGGTCACCTGAATATGAAGGCTGAGCCACTCCATTCAGCTGCACTTTGTGAACTTGTAGTAACTTCCCGTTTCTGTAGAAGTGGGAAGGTGGGATGGGGTAGATCCAGGGGATGTGCGGTACGGCCAGCATCCCCTGCAAGCAGTGTGCCTCCTGGGCAGCCCATCCTGAGCCCCCGCTTCTGCCCACCTTCCCAGCAGGAAAGCTTTCTAGTGTGACCGGTACTCTGCCAGCAGGTCCCACCTTGCCAGCTCGGGATGGCCACGCACTCGGAACCTTTCCTGGCTGCATAACTGAGCGGGTGCCATTTGCATTCCCACCACCACTCTGATGTTTCCCCAAAGTGCTTGCTCTGTGCGCTCTTCCTGCGCAGAGAAATCCCTGTCCAGTCGCAAGTTCCTCTTGGCAAAGGTTGCCTACAAAATTGTAGGAAGCAGCTGAGGGGTGAATGAGCTTGTGCTAGTCCAGGGCTAGTAACTTACCAAGTTGTGCTTGCTTCTAAGCGTCTCTCCTGCAAATCCACAACTTGCCTGACAGAAGAGGAATGGTGATTCCTCAGGAAACAGTTGACTTAATTACTTGATTTAATTATCTAGGGGAAGTTTGAATGTCCTGCAACATCTGAAAAACCGTGTCCCATTTTCTGAGATAGTCATTTGTAATCAAAGGCTGTAAAGATTCCTGTTTAGCAGTAGTGAGATCTGAGAGTTGTGCCAAATGTTTGAGCAAGGTGGGATGCTTCCAAAAGGCGCATGAGAATAAAAAGCAAGCAGTAGGAAATGTTGCATGGCCCTGTGCTTTCACTTCAGATAGGAAGCAAATGTCGTTGCCTCTGACCAAAGCCCCTTGCTCGTCTTGGAAATAGGCACTTTGCTCTGTGTGTGTTGGAGAAAAAGGAAAATACATATTGTCTGTGTTGTGGAAGACCCTTGTTACTGTTCCTGTAGATAAGTACATTTGGAATACATCTTTTTGGGGATCTTGCAAAATTATCAGTAAGACAAATTCTTGATGAGCTAATCAAACTACTGGAAATATATGAGGACTAATGATGAACTGTCCAAAGAGAATTAAACTAATGGTCCAATCGCAGGACTAAAAGACAACTTGCCTGGATTTTCTTTGCCAACTCCGCCACTAACTTGCTTAGTGACCTTGGGTAAATCATTTAGTCTCTCTGTTTCTTGATCTCAGATGGGGCTAATACCTAACTTTAAGAGCTGTCATGATTAGCTAATTAATGTTCATACAGTGCTTTTAATCTTCAGAGCTCATTACCAACAAATCTCAAGAACTACTTCTCTCTGAAATCTTAATAAAGGAACAGATGCATGGACTGAAGAATGATCGGACACTTGCTAAACGGTCACTTCTGTCCCCTGAATCGGCACCCAGATGTGTGCACACAGTGCTTCACTTCTGTACTGTATCTGTGACTCTTGGGTGCTTCTTGCACTCTCGTTCTGTGCAGTGAGGACTGAGCAATTAAACCATATTTATGCAATGCACTTCAGGAAACAGATGATTGTGATTTGGGAAAACACAGTCTTCAAGTGAGGAGAGCGATCAAAACTATCTCCCTTTCATGTTTTTTAACGACATCTTCTGTCTCCCTCCAATTACCATTGCTGTTAGATGTTGCATCTCTTGAAGGCTGTTAAACAGAACAGATTTCAGAGGAGCTGGGAGAACATTAAGCCATGCCAGACAGAATGAAAGCACTGCTTAAGAAATCTAATCTTATTTCATAACATGTAAGACACACACAACTATAGTTGCTTGATGTGTTAAATAAGCAAGCTCAAATGTGACATACTCTACAGTGCTGTAAGACATAATTAGAGATTAATATGTACACTTAAACATTTCAGAACTGCATTACAGATGTGCTGGTCCTCAGCTACTATTAGGTTTACCACTTCATTACTCTCAGGATTAAATAAAATGTCTTCTGATATTATAAAAGAGGTTAAAGAAATGGTACAATTTAGTTTACGAATGCCCTGCCTCTAACAAAGGACATCATCCTTTCCTTCTAGCTGTTGTTTCTTACAAGCGTCCAATGCTCTGAAGTCATGTAAAGAGTTCCTCAAGTGTTTGCAGAAGGAGGGCTGGTATGGATGGAGGGGGAAGGCAGAGGCAATTCTCTCTTATGGGACAGGAGTCCAAACTGAGAAAGGGAACTCACTGTGATTTTTGGTTTTTCCAACTTCTGATAAAGTGTATGAAGTTATAAGATTAAATAAAACACCTGGGGACTGGCTTTACACTGAGAGTGATGATGGTCATTTGAGGAAGCATGGCAAAAGGGGCCAAGAGATGGCTTTGGATTGTGTGGGCAGATAGGTTAGTAATGGAAGTAAAAATAGACATTACCCTCTTTTTCTTCAAGTCTTGCATCAGTTGTTTAGATTCATTTAGACACCATAAACTGGGAAAGCTAATTTCAAACACTTTTTTGAGGGGTAAAGTAGGTGTGGGGAGAAACTTGGCAAAAATTACCATACTGAGGGGGATATCTCAAAAAACCCTATCCAAGAGAAGGGCAGAAATGTGTACGAATCTTCCAGCCCCCGTGTGGGCTATGAATTGAGGCACGAGGAAGCAAGTCAGCTGGTGGAGTCAGGGTCTGAGTTAGGGAGAGAAAATTGGGTTTGGGGAGCAGGACAGGGAATTTTATGTCCAAGAGCAATGAACCAAGAAACTTCATACAAAACCCTTGATAAACTTCGTTATATGGCTTAAAGTTAGATACTACTCAGCACCTTGCATGCTGTCCTTGGACAGGCAAAGGCAAGCAGAATGCCTCACTGACGCCTGAACCATGCTTGTGTTAAATATCTGGCGTATTAGGAGATCAGCATCATTTATTCATTTTTGACACCAGTATTGTATTATAACATTACCTTATATTGTTACTGGTTTGGTTTCAGGTCAAAGCTATGTTAATGTTTTTTAAAACAATGCAAATGGACTTTCTTTAATAAGACCTATAAAATTGAGTGCAACATTACACTTAGCTTTTAAAAGTACTGAAATACATTTGTTTCTAAAAAGATCTGGTTTTGCCACCACTTTCCATCACTCACTCAGAATTGCTATTAAATAAAAAGGTGACATTGTTGGAAATTACAGCAAAAATATCATCTAGTCCAAGTCCATTTTAAATGAGAAATTTGTATGTATGCATTCGTGGCAGGGAAGGTCGATACAAGGAATGATTATGTTTGTTTTCCAGGGCTGTTATGACCTGGTGACCAGTTTTATGGAGACAAATATGGGAATCATAGCTGGAGTGGCTTTTGGGATTGCGTTCTCACAGGTAAGTGCACAAATGTTTCCCTTCCCCCCTTTTTTTCCCCTCTTTTTCTTTACCTAGACTTCAAGGAAGGAGGGATTATGGAAAGGGACTGAACCCAGCATGCTCATTAGTGCTGAGGTCATCTGTTCATTGATTTTCTTTTTTTCAACTTAAATGAAGTTTCTCCTTGGGAATATCAGTTACGGTTGAGCTAATGACTAGCTCAAGGAAAACAACTTGTCCCTCTACTGGGTCAAATAGAGGTTAACCCAATAAAACATTGGCTTAAATGAAGCATAAACAGCTAAGAAGACAAATAGCTTATCCGTTGTTTGAATAGGCTTCTATCTTCTAAGCACTCTTATTTTTTCTTAAAGGAGTCTACAATTCAAATAAAAGTGTGCCTTCAGGCCTCCCCATCCTGGACTTGGAGCCTGGAGGGGGCACCTGGTTTTCGTGGCCAATTTTTTTTTGTTTGTTTGTTCCTTTTAGCACTGAGCACTGAGCAGAAATCTGCCAAAATCAGATTATTAAACCAAGTCCTTGCCTGCCCCAAAAGGAGTTTGGCATGGGAGGGACAAGAGGAGAGCTAAGAAGGTGTTTGCTGCTCCCTGATATTCAAACTGCCTGTACCTAGACAGAAGCTGGAATCAGACTCTTTGCAGTGGTGCCCAGCGACAGGACAAGGGGCAATGGGCACAAACAGAGACATAAGAGGTTTCAGTTGAATATGAGGAAAAACTTTTTTACTTTGAGGGTGACAGAGCACTGGAATAGGCTGCCCAGGGGGGTTGTGGAGTCTCCTTCTCTGGAGATATTCAAAGCCCGCCTGGATGATGTCCTGTGCAACCTGCTGTGGGTGAGCCTGCTTGAGCAGGGGGGTTGGACTAGATGATCTCCTGAGGTCCCTTCCAACCCCTGACATTCTGTGATTCTGTGAAACTAAAGGTCTGATCAGAATCTTCTGATCAAGAAGAGGCAGGAAAACACCTGCATCTTTCAGCAAGATGCTCCTTTATACCAGTCGCTTCGCGTGTGATAGCAAGGACTCATCTGGGAACATGCAAAAAAGAGTGAGGGAAACATGGGCAATGTAAAAGTGCTTGCAGAATGGTTCAGCAAAAACGCACAGTGACGTGTGTGATGCCTGAACCACTTCTACCTGAGAGGCCGAGAGTACATCATACAACTGCAAATGTCGTGTTCTAAAATGATCATGCAACTTTAGTTTGCTTCATTCACACAATATTAAAAATCTGGGTCCTGAGGGAACACTGAAAATATGAATATATCTGTTGAATTACTTATATTTATCCAGTGGTTGGGAAAAATGAGGTGCTAGGAAAAATTATTTGACTTCTTCTTAAAACTCATTAATTCTGTTAGCAAGCTGTAGTTTAACGCTGTGCTGCACTGGAAACAAGTGATTTGCCAGTGCTGTTGCTAGCGATGGGCAAGTGAAGGCTGTGGCTGCCCTCTTGCCCCTCCTGCCACTCGTGGTCAGCCCATGCTTGGCTGCACGTTGTTTTAGTCATGTCTCTCTGAGGTTTAATTTGCTCAGCAGTTGCGATGGCCTCCAGGTTCTTCAGAGTAACTGCCCCTGAGCCGTGTGGAAAATGGCCACCACATCCTCTCGGTCAACGTATGCACAACCTGAGGGAGCCCTAAAACTGTTTGGGCACAGACGACCCAACTGCCCTGCCTTGGGTATATCTGGAAACCTGACGCTTTCTAGCTTAGGTGTTAGATGTGAGAAGCCCACAATTTGGCTTGTCAGCCTGGTTCACGTGGGCGTAAACATTGGTTCGTCATACCGCCAGCCACCCCAGAGCAATGCATGGGTGTCAGGCCTTCGGCATCCAGAAGTGGTGAAACCACCAGTCTGGAGCTGTTGGTGTGTGGAGCATGGAAAGGGTTTGTTTGGGTTTTTTTTTTAATAGGCTATTCTAATTCTTGTTGAATGGTCACAGTTGTCTTGATACTGTTCTCCAGCCTTGGTTATGACTGGATTCATGCTAGAGGACTCTGATCTCTAATTTCAGTTTGGTTTCTAGGCAGGCTGCAAAGCATCTTTTAAAATGCTTCACGTAAAACTATGCAAAAAAAGAATGGGATGAGTAGAATGTTATGATTCATATGCTGCTGGGGCAAATACCTCAGTCAGGACCAAGGCTACCTGAAAGCCTTTAATGGGTGTATCGTGCGTACGATAGGCACAGCGCCATGTTACCTTGACCAAAAGTTGCTTGCAGCTGGGAGGGAGACTGCAGGAAAAGCGCAGCTGGAAGTGTTAGTATTTTGGCACATGCTGGGATGTTTACCCTAGGTCATCAGTCATTTGTGAGCCTGACACAGGAAGGTGGGCGGGCAGCATGTGGTCCCTGCAGTGGGGGCCCTTTGGCACAAGGCGAGGTTGGTGTGAGAGGCCGCGGGCAGCACGGGGCGGGGGGGAGTGGGGGGTGGAGGGTAAGGCGCTTTGCCCCTGTGGCTCTGAGATAAAACCAAAGTATGTTTTGACATGGCATTGGCAGCTCACGCTGCCTGATGGCGTGCGCCCCGCCGCCAGCTGGGGATGTCGCTCCCCCACCGGAGCGCAAGGCTCTGGCACGCCGAGTCGATGTTCAGCTGCTCAAGGCATTGGCGAATGCGTAGAAAGGAGAAGAGAGGGGATGCCGAAGAGAAAAATGCATCTCCCCTGGGGTGTGAAGGATAGAAGGCGGGCGGTTATCGTTTACTGCCTAATCTGTTTTTGCTGGACCCAATTAGGGAGGGTGTTTACAAATTGATTTCAGGTTAACCGTGGCTGGCAGTAATGCCAGGCAGTGCTCCAGCTGTAGGCAAGGTTCCGCCGTTCCCACTGAGAATAGGTTTATCCTACATAAAAGACAAATTAGATCATGTTGCTCTTCTACAGTAAAGCACACTCAAGGGCCTTTCTTTCACATGATTTGTTAGGTGTTGACTAGCAAGGAGAAGGTGCTGATTCCCAGAAATAGGGAAAGTTGATGTAATGGCATGGCGCATCTTACAGGCCTGGCACAGACCTCCCAATCAGAGTCAGAGTTTTAAAAAAAAACTTGCTGTGTTGCTGACATTGACTGCACCGCTTCTCGGGTTCAAAATAATAATAATAAAATGCAGTTTGATTGTTTCTGGAATCAGATGCCAATGCCGACTTCCAGCTGGAATAATTTCAGTTTAGCAGGTGCTCTTCAGAGCAGAAAAATGATCGCTGTGTTGTGCCCAACAGAGAATAAAATTATGCAAACAGCATAGATGATAGTTTTGCCTAGATAAAACTACAGCGCAGGCATTGGCTTAAGGGGCACAAGAAGCAGGGTTTGGGGGGGTGTGGGGGGGTGTTAATAGATTGTGGTTGCAGTACAGTCCCTGAGCAGGGGAGTCTCAGTGCAGTGCTAGGGCCAAAGTATTCCTTTTGTACTGAAGGACTGGAAGCCAGGTGCTCTCCACATGCTCAAAACCAGTTCTTGAGCAGGCACGGTTCCCATCATGTGAAGATATGTTCTCATGCAGCTACCGTCCCTCTCTACAGTGCAGCATCCACCCTCCCTCTTTACTGTTAACGTTAATGGTGCAGACATCCTCCACCTCGTCTGCTGCAACTCCTGTTGGGAGTATAGGGAGGCTGAGACTTGGCCCTAGCACAGGATTACACCTCATTCACCCGTTGAGCCAGGGTTAGGGAGTGGGATCCATATCAGGATCCAATATGTGACTTGAAATCTAATATAAGACTGATTTTGTTGCTTCTAAATATCGATCACCATGGATTCAGCATGGAGACAAGACTTCTGCCGGAGGCATGCCATGGCACAGGAGGCTGACTCAGGTTAAGAGATTTGTGACATGGAATATTTGCTGTCTTCTGAAACAGAGGCAGGGAACCTGGATGCTTGAAGATCTGCATATTGAGAATATGGCAACGTAAATCGTTCAACTAAATATTTATTCCTGATGGATAAAAAATTCCAATTTTAGCTTACCTGATCCACTGATGAATTCCCAGTTAGTTCAATACATTTCTATTTATAGAAATTCTCTCAAAGAATGAGGAATGGTGAAGGTACCAAGACCCAAAATAATATGGAAATTCAAATTGCAGTTCAGTTTCTCTTCAGTATAATAAGATGTAATAAATATGTCATGCAGGACAGCTTCCAGTCAAGGTTAACTCCTGCAAAATAACAATATTAAAAAGCCAGTTATGTTTGTGATGGGAGAAAAGATTGCTAGGAAGTTGCTGTGGATGGATCTCAGTGGTCAGACCCGAGATATGCATGAGATGGCTGCTAGAAACCATGGAGAGATGAACACACATGCACTGCATTCTGGTCTCTGGAATGAACTTTGACCAATGGGATGGTAATAAAGAAGACACACCTGAAGGATACAGGTTTCCCAGTGCTCTACGCCACATAATTTGTCAGCATTTTCGAGTTTCCTGCGGCAAGACGAGAGGCACCAAGTCAAACTCCCAGTTTTCCGTGTAATAGTTCAGAGGACCAAGATAATCTTAGGGAAAAAAGAGAAGAAAGGGGGAAGTGAGAAAGAATACAAATGCAGAATCAGCTCTCGAAAAACTGGGATGATTAAAAAAAATAAATTACTATGTGGATAAAAGTTGAGATGGGGCACTTGAGAGACAATGGGAGCAAAGGGAAATGAATGTAACTTCTAGCAGCTCATGTCTTTGCGGGGATCCTTTTATGCCGATTCCTCTGGTTTTTCAAAGGAGCTGCAGGGACCTGCTGCACAATAGGATCGGGGCTACCTCGGGGTGAAGAGCTGAGGTGGCAAGTGATCAAGCAAATGCAGAGAGCAAGGAGGGGGTGTGGAGAGCCCTCATTTGTGGTTCGCAGACTGGGAGCCTCTAACCTGATTTAAATGCAGAGGACTGTAGTTATGACTGTAATGAAAGAGCAGTGTGAGGAAAATTCAGCAACCTAGCACAGTATCACCTCTTCTTGGCTACAGAGGGACAGTACTCTTGTGGTTAAATGTGGAAGTCTACACACCTTGGAAAACACATGGTTTTATATGTGGTCAAAGTACTTCTAAGATATTTATTACAGCTCTGCTATGTCCTGGTAATAGCTAGAAATGCTGTATAAAATGGGTATGCAATGGCTCCATATGCATGCCATTATTTTTGAAGTATAGAAGTTTGATTATGGTACTATAACCACTTAAATGCATAAACCAGTATATGGTCAGAGCCAAGAATTAACTAGTGGGCCAAAGATCAGAAAGATACATTCATGCGTAACCTGCCATTCGTCTTACCAGTGACTTAGGTAAACCAAAACATTGTCACATGCTTGCAAACCCTACAAAGCTTAGAAACGCTGATTATTAGAGTTACAGCCTGTGTAAAACAGAAGAATGCCTAATTAAAGGTAGCTGGGGAGGTCTGCTATGGCTGAAGGGGCAAAGAAAAGCCCATGGCTCCCTATTTGTACAGGCTGCAGCATCTTTCCCCTTGTAAACCTGATATGAGCAGCAGGTTGCAGCCAGGAACAATGATGGCTGTAATCTGAGTGCTCATGATGGGAAATAATAGGAACCTCATGGCACAGGCATTAAGAAAAAAAAAGTAAACGTGAATGTATGTACGTTGTTGGCCATTGTAGGATGAGGGGGTAGCTGATTTGGATCTGGGATGGGAACATAAATAGGATGAAATGTGCTGCAAAGTTCATCTTAATGCAAAATGCAGTAAGGCAGAGAAGTAACCTCTGAGACCAGCTGAGGAAGGCGAGAGAAGGCTGAAAGGCACCACAAACACAGAAAAGGGATAGCGAAGCGGGTAGGGCAGGGGCACCCAGAGGCGCTTACTCTGTTCTGCCTGTCAGAGCACAGAGAAATACATACCAGGGATGCGCTATGGGAAATCACATTCTCCAAAACTGAACTGAGCTAAAGAAACATCACATGAGTAAGCAGTGGGAGCGTTAAAGACTCTCTAGTAAACCTGCAGAATGTGGTGGGTTTTCAGCAGCACTTCCCAAACGGCCAAATTGATCAAATCATCCTCCTGGTGACTGGAATATTTAAGCGTGGAAATCCATAGCCCAGCCAGAATATGTTGGCATCCTCATTGTCACCGGTCTGTGGACTCCTGGGCAAGTGCGTGAGGACTCCAGCTACCAAATAAGTTTCCTGCTGGAACACCCATCTAGAGAAGTTTAGTAGAAAAGGCAACCAGTTTGTTAAAATGTCTTCTTGGTATCAAGTGAGATTTTCAAAAGCTGAGGGTTTTCAGCACCAGCTTCTCTTTTGGCAACTGTGAAAATACAGCCTCCAAAACCTAGAAGGTTGGTCAAGAGGTGTTATCACCTGTGCCCCATGTCTAGTTATAACCAAGGCAGTGTCATCCTTGGTATTTGGTGCCAAAATCAGGGGTTGCACGTGGGGAGCGGTGGGGATTCATGCTGCTTTTAAAGGTGACTCCAAACCCTTTTGAGATTGCCAGAGCAGTCCTGGTGGACACAGGAGAGGGAGGGGTAGCAGCAAATTTCTGGCAAATGAAGTGTGTCTTGACCAGAAACATGACGTCTTAGGGGCAGAAAATAGTTTATCCAGATTTGAGGTACCCTGGCTTGGTCTTGCTCTGGGCTGATGCCAGCCCAAATCAAGCAATTGGCTGGTAGAGAAGATGTAGATTTTGATGATGATCGCATTAACAGGGAGCACTGACAGTCTGGGGAAAGGACACGCAATCCCAAGTGTGAAGTAGAAGAAGGAGCCAGTTTGGACGAGCAGCCAGCCAGGCGTTATCTACGCATGCTCTGCAGGGTCTGAGGGAGCTCCGCTGCTCCCAGAAACGTTGTGGTCCCCCCTCCTTAAGCACGAGGCGGGCCGAGGTGGTGCCCCGCGGGCACAGGCAAGCCAGCTGGAGCGGCTGTGACACCCCTTGCTTGGAGCCAGGTCCAGGGGAGGCTGGTCCATCTGCAGAGATGGCCCTCTTGCCTCACCCCCATAGCCCGGCATGAGCTGTAGCAATCTGGGTGTGCTCATGAGTTATTAATTGACCAATCCAAATGAGAAACACGAGGTTGAATTATTTATGGTATATTAATGCTGTTGGCATGTGCAGGAAAAGCTAACAAACTGCAGTAGGCAACACGTTGAAATGACTGAGTGCTTATTGACGAGTGGAAGCCAGGGATCTGTTTTCAATAATCTGAGTGACAGCCAAGGGAAATAGTGAAAGAGGGGGTTTTTTATTTATTTCCAGATTTATAATGCTCATTTCGCCGGCACTGCATCATTTGTAAAGAAAGCATAACCACTCTGGGGCATTAGGAAGCTTTTTCCCAGGACACTGTTAACAAAGTTAAGGGGGCCGCCAGCTCTCCGTGGTGGTGGGTGGTGGTGAGGGACCCGGGTGGAGCTTGCAAATGAACCGCATCAGGTAGCGTGCAGATACCCCTGCCGGTTTGCCCATCTGCGTCTGACTCGGCCAGGCAATGACAACAGGTTTGAAAAGTAGTAAAAAGGCGTGCTGTCTGTCAGATAGGCTCTGGTACCAATCAAGAGGAAGATCCAACGAAGACAGACAGGAGATTTTAATGCTGTTTTTCTGATTGGAGTGGTCCTTCAAACAGGGCATAACTATGTTGCGCATAACAACTGCAGAACATGAAATGTTTGCCTCTCCTTTGCTCTGCGTTCATTTAATTTAACTTCTACTCTACTTCTATTCTTGCCCGCAACAGTTGATCGGGATGCTGCTGGCATGCTGTCTGTCCCGATTTATTACTGCTAACCAGTACGAGATGGTGTAACAAGGTGAGCTTTCCCCGCTTTCTGCGCAGTGCGCTACAGGCGCCGCGGCACATTGTCGTGGCTGCGCTGCTTCTGCTGAAGATAGCGGGCAAGTTTTAGATGCTCAGCATGTTCACCGAGATTTAAGACTTCCCACAGGATGTTTTGCTTTGGGATTTTCATCCCAGTGTTCTGTCTGGTTGAGAAAAAAATAAAAGGGGGAGGGGAGTATATTATTGAGTGTGTTGTCATTTCGGCTCTCTTCTTGAAAATATCCACCATGAACGCTGTCAGCAACCAAAGCAACCCACTTCTGTTCTTTTATCCTCCCCAACCCAGTCTTTCAGGAGTGGGAAGTCCAGAGGCTGTCTCAAGATCAGGAGCTGCGGAATCGGAGAAAGACTGAAGCGAATGTTATAGCACACACTGTCTCTCGCACGCACGCACACCCGCACCCCCACAAGCAAGCACGTGCGCGCGCACACCCGCACCCCACCTCCCGAACTCTGTCCCATGCGTAGTGTACCATTCTGTGAAGTACCGCGGTGCCACCGAGAGCGGCCGGGTCCCCTCGGCCTCCAGACCCCGACCCCATCGCCGCGGCTCGGCGTAGGACGGCACCACCTGTATGTTCTTGGTCACACAGTAGTTGCATCGTAAGTTAACAAAGGTAATTCATTAACAGCATTGATCGGGCTGTGCATGTAGTGACTGGAGGGCATAATTAGCCTTTCACCATGATTAATAAGTGTTGCACACATTCATATAAACCGGTATATGAAATATATATTCTTTCGGTTTTATCTTAATTTCTTGGTTCATTTATTGCTTTTACTAAGGTTTTCATCCTTTCCCCCTTCCCCACGCCTGCCCTCCCTTCCCCAAAAACAAAGGAATCAGTAACATAACATGAAGATACTTGAAAATGATGTTTAAAATGTCGTGCTTGAAGGGAACCGTTATTCCTGATGTTCTTCTACATCTTTGATTCTTACTCAGTGTTGTATGCCTAGTGCGTATCCCGGTAGGCTTTGTCTAGTGCATTTTGCCTCTGAACCTGATCCTGTGTAATACTGTTATTAAGCTGTGTTGTTGCTTACTGTGAAGGCAGGAATTTTGCTTCCTTTATTTTTATTAGGTAGTTATGAACTAATTGAACTGTGCTGTACTGCGGCCTTCATACTTTTTTCCTGTTCTTTCTTTTTCTTTCTTTTTGCATTGAGGTTGCAGCCACCAAATACGCTGTTGAAGCAAATTGAAATAAACACACACACACACACAGAGAAAAAATCACAAAAAAAAAAAACAGGCATAAGAAATATTTTTGGGGGAAAGCAAAAGTTTAAAACCTTTTTAAAAAAAAATAGGACTTTTTTAATAATGCCTCTGTCTAGCATGCCAACGAGAATGCATTGATATTGTGAGTATTTGTGATATACGTATTAATAAATGGAACCATTACAGATTTCTAGCTGCTTCCTTTTCGTTCTTTAGTCATGACAAAACCCTTTTGAGGGGGGGAAGTGCATGTGAAACACAAGTGCACAGGTTGGAGTGACATGTCTTTATGCATATTTTAACAACTAACTTGTTTGTGACGGAAAAAAACCACTACTGCCCTGGAAAAAAAGAGAATGAGCTGGAATTGTTTCAAAACTCCTAGAAAAACCTTCCACAGCTGGTTTCACCATGTGACGAACGCATACCCTCTGCTATGCAATTTTATTTCTTGTGACCGAGATGATCTGCAGCGTTTAATCACCCCCTCTGCAGCACTGCGCATGCTTTGGGCGTTCAGCAGTTCTCCCTGATTGTGATGAGGGTTGGGAGGAGAGGGATTTAGGGTCGGGGAGTGGGTAATAGCTGCCTATCTCTGCGTTCATGGAAAGGCAGGCACTTACCTCTTTTTCATGCGAACACATGAGGTCTTGATGATCTGATGGAAAGCCCATGAAGGTCTAAACCTGGAAGTTTGGGACTGAGCCCTTGCATATTGGCAACGCAGACGGAGAAGAAGACGTGAGGAGGGAAAGCCCTGTAGCCCTCCATCTGTGGAGGAGCTGCCTGTGTCCACACAGCCTGTACAGCTGCTGGAGTCCCAGCCCATCCTCCATCCATCTGTCCACCCAGCCAGTTACTGCGACCCTCCGCCTGGGGAGGGCTGCCCTGCCTGGTGCCTCCAGCAGAAGCTCCAGAGGAACCTATGGGAGGTGCTGGGGCGGTCGGTGCGCCCTCACCCGCAGCTCAAAGGGCTTGCAACTGCATGGGGAAAAACCTGTCGGCATATGCTGAGGCAGCACATCTTAAAAACTCCGGTGGCATCTTCGGCTTTATTTGGAGAGCACTTCCAGAGCAGGGGGGTGGGGTGACAGGACTCTGGTTGCTTTGCCGGGGGAACGGGTAATCAGTACCCCATGTTGCTCTTGAAACACAGGTAATGCGTTTTATAGATTTGATCCGCTGCCAAAATGAAAAGCTGCGATTTGCTGCTCGGTCTCTGCTTCTGTATTTGATGACAGCTCAGAGTTTCACATTTGGCGTCTGTCACAATTTGCATTTTTCAGCCTGGCTCTAAAATGCACAGCCCCACCGTACACCATCTTCGGGCAAGGCTGTGATCCTGTGGTGCCGAGGAAGCCGAAGCTCTGGCTGTGCTGAGAGCCGGGCGCCCTGCAACACGCTGCCGCAGGCCTGCCTTCTTCCACGAAAAACATGAGCAATTCATATTTTCTTCATCACTTCTGTTTTCCCTGTTATAAGTTGTCGGTAATGGGGACAAAAAGGCTTAGTGTATTTGTGTAGGAGGAGCATTAAGGAGTCTGAAGTGTATTTTGTGGCAGGATGCTCTTATGGCTGGGGACGCATTGGCTTCCAGCTGAAGACCTGTTTTCCCAAGCTCTTCTGTATCTGAGGTGCTCCCCTATCACTGTAAATGAACTGCACATAGTGAAGTTTGTAGCACTCGTCCCATGGAAGTAATTTTACTGATTTTTTTCCCTACCAAACGAATGACTTTACCTCAGAGCAAGTAAAGCCCTCACCAAGGCAATTCATCCGTCTCCCTGCCCTTCCGCCTTCTTCCTCCCGCTAGCCTGTCCTTGGGGTTCAAAACTAATTTGAAATAGAGTTTTGTAAATACGAGAAGAGGAAGTCGGTCCACAAATTTAAATCTGCCCTCAATAAAGCGTCTACCATGAGGGAGCGGGACATCTTTAAATGTGGAGGACACCAATACGGGTCCTGCATAAATGCTGGGCAGTTTGCGTGTACTTTGCTGGGGACAAAGCCGCTCGGGGTAGGTTGCAGCACTCACATTTGCAGCCCCTTCTGAGGGCTTAAAAACAGTTGCAGCCGCTCACTCGGTTGCTGGGGCTACGCGATGCTGGAGCGATGCCCTTCTCCCGCAGGCGCAGGAAATTTGCAGAGGGATATTTTTCCACACCAGAAAGAACTGGCCCACAAGCCGCCCCAGTTTCCCTCCCCTATTCATCCCCAGGCAGGTCCCCCCTGCCCCACAGAGGGGAGGGAGGGGGGCAAGGCTGGCACCTCCTCCCTCAGGAGCCACCAGCGACCTTCCAGAGTGGAAAAGCACCAGCCTCTTTCTTTCTTTTTTTTTTTTCTCTCCCCTGAAAGAAAGGGTTGTTTGTGCCAAAAGCTGACTCTTTTGAAGATGCTGATGTTGGGTGACAGGTCAGCAGGCCCCTAAACTGCTCCAGCTTGCCCGTCCCCATTCAGTAAAGCATGTGCTCAGCTTTAAGGCGTAAGCGGTGACTTAAGCCCATTCAGCAAGGCCCTTCAGTGCTCGATTGTTCCCCTCAGCCCAGCAGCGCCCCTGCTTCTATGGGGTAGGTGCATTAATTGGGCTCTCCACAGCCTGGGTGGAGAGAATCAGGCTGGTGAAGGACCCACCAAAGGCTTCCCTGGCAAAATCCCCCCGTCTCGGGCTGGGGCCACGCAGCAGCTCCGGTGAGGAGGGCTGCGCTAGTTGGCACCGTGGCATCCCCTGCCCTGGGGGTAGCATCCCCACACTTCTGTTCCTCCCGGCTGGAGGGGGAAGCAAGGCAGTGGAAAGGAAACACAGCCGGAGGTGCCGAGTATGTGTTAATGTCAGCCGGGCACAGATGTGCGGGATTTTCCTTCTCCAGTGGTGAAGCTTCCACAGGGTACCAGGGGGCTTTGCCTCAGGGGCTGAGGTCCACCCTCTGGCATGAACTGAATCAGTGTTGGGGGGTCCGGCTCCTGCTGCACTGGGCTGGCTCTGGCTGCCTGATCCCTCCCTGAGCAAATGGCCTTCACTGCAATTACCGGACCAGAGCTGGGCAAAAGAAGGGTGGGCAGGTTTGGGAGTCAAAGCAGCTGGTAGGGCAACTGGCTGAGCCCCAGGAGGGGTGCGAAGAATGGGGCATGGCTGGGGGATGAGGAGAGTGAGAGATGGAGTGGGACTGTGGGAGGAGGAAGAAGGGGCATTGAGACCACTTCGTTTTGGCCCCCATGAGCTTCTAGCTTGGTTTGGCTGCAAGGTGGACCAGCAGCCTTAGCTGGCACGTGCACCCCGTCCTGAGCTGCCTCCTAGGGCTTGCTTCTGCTGAGGAGGATGGCCCTGAGCACTGCCAAGAGGCCAAGGTGTTGCTGTGGAGGTGATTTTTCACAGTAGCATCCAACTGCGGCTCTGGGAGGAGGCGGCTGTGCTGGAGGGCCTTGCTGGCTGCCACCACCTTGGGGCGAGCATCGCTGCAGAGGAGGCAACTGGCTCCACAGGGCTGCTTACGGGATTTCAGCCTCGGAGGACCCAACGCAGGGGCTAAAATGATTTTGTCTTCTGTGGCTCTTTCCCGTTGACTTTAATGGCTCATTACTGTTTAAGATCATTTTAAGATTAGTAAATTAATTTCTGCCAGCCAAGCCCCATGCATAAAATATCTCACTGGAGGGGCAGGATCACTCAGGACGTCAGACTTCTACCAGGGCTGAGTTCGGGCTGCTTCGGTATGAACCTGCATAATAAAAATAGAAATCTTCATGATTTGACATAGAAATGACACTTCTGCCTTTTTGTAAGTACAAGTGTTTTGCCCCCCAAATGTGTAAAAACTGGTCAACTTTCTGCAAGCTGCTTTTACCAGCTTGGCCTAATTTTGAAGAAAAAAAGCTGTTGCTTTTGCCTTTTGCTTGTCATTGCCCCTGTTGCTGTTGCAGCCAGGAAACATTTTATTTAAAGGATGTTTCATTTTTGTCCAGCGTTGACTGGAGGTATTTGGTACGTGCGAGCTTGTTAAAAGCAAGCCGTGCTGAGGCAGCAAAGACTCTGGAGTCTGGTTTGCTCCGTGGTAACTGCAGTGTAGCTATTTTTGGTGTCTGCTGAAGCTATCTATAGGTGACACACAGTACTTACTCTAGACCGCAGTCCTTCTGTGTAATCAATAACTGGGGTGTGTAGATATACACACACGCACATATATGACATCCCTGGTGCGCTATACAACAGTGTTAACTCAGGTGACATACAGTCCCAATGCAACTACTAAATCACCAGAATGCTGTTTTTTATTCACCATACTCATATAACACAGTGTCTGGGCCAAGACTTTCAGAAGCAGTAGATTTCAGGCAAGCCCCTGGAGGTATTTCCAAAATGCTCTAGCTTTCAGAAAGTGCCGAGCAGCCTCCTTTTTGGGAATCCAGCCCTTTCAAAACCTCTTGGAGCACTCAGAAGTGAAAAGTAATTTCTGAAAGCCCCTATCTGTTCTTAAAGTGGAGATTATTCATCCAAGTAAAAAACATTAATATTTTTTTAAATTGCAATTATTTCCAGAGGGGAAGCAAGGACAGCTTTCTGGCTTGCATGACAGCCATGGTTTGTGTGCTTTATCTCCTCGAGTAGAGAATCAGAAAACATGATGTGAGAGAAGGCTGATGCCCAGCAGAAGAACGGCTGGGGTGGGAAAGGGCGAGAAAAAAGAGAAAAAGATACATGAACTTCTTTTTTTTTTCAGTCAAAAGGATGTGAAACAAGTATTTCAACCTGATCGTGCATCCGACACGGCGGCACAGCAATCGCCGGCTCCAAGCTGAGCAGGCTCAGTAGCTCAGGCCTGCAGTGGGGGACCCTGCGGAGGGACCCATGGTCTGCCAGGACACCTCTGGTGTCCTCCTGATGGTGAAAGCAGCCTTTAGCGGGAGTCTGCAGGTGTCAGGCTGCTAGAAACCACCATGGTGCACATGCAATGAAACTCATGGCCAACGTCAAGCCATGGCACTACCTGAGGCTTTGCAGGAGCCGTTTCACGCTGGTAGTTTCCTACTCTGGCTCCCACAGGCTTACAGTGCTTTCATGGGGTTTCTCTTCAATATCATATCTGTAAGTTATTGTTTGCTCAAAAGAACTGGTTAGTGCTCACATTGATCATTTGGTATCTTCAGCCCTGTAGTTATCTGTAACTAAAAGCAGACAAAAAAAACATTGCCCAGAATTTTCTTCATCCTGGAGTTCAGTGTGACCCAAATGTCAGATGAATGAGTCCTTCTCCCGAGTATAGGAACCGGCACATTGAGCCGGTTATTGCTCTGCGCTACTCCATGCAATCCTGGGACTTTGCAGGTGAGGTGGAATTCTGCCCTTTGGGCAACCAGGCCAAGCCCTGTGCACTCCCTCTGTCGTGCCAGCACTGACAGCCTGCCAAAATCAATGCTGTGCCTTGGGGGAGTAGGGAAAGCAGGTCTCCGCCTGCTGCATGGAAGCATGAGGTGGCACGAAGGTATGAGACTCAGAAAAACCCTGGCCGGCACCACAGCAAGCTCCAGCACTGAACTGAGCATCAACTGGCATGGTCCACTGATCTTTGTAACGGTGGGCTTTCCTCCCAGTGCTTATCCGGATAACCTAGATGTTCCCTGCTTGTTTGGACGATGCATTTTAAGTGCTATGATGTGAGAGGGAAATCAAAAAGCCAATCAAAATCATCTCTATGAGACCCATTCAATAAAAAAGTTATTGGAAATTAGCACTTTTTTTATAAAAAAGTAATTAGCCCTCCTGCCCTGAGAATTAATGAATGCTTTTCATTATACCCCGAGGGGTAGTCAAACCAATAATAATCCACTTCAGATAAATGTTGTTCTAAACCGACGTTGTTTGACAACACGGGCAGCAGGACGGTCACAAACAGGAGGCAATCCTGCTCCGGTGAACACTGGAGCTGGTTGCTTCAAAATGAAGGGCCATTAATAATTTGCTTGGATTAGTGCAATAGCCTTGACTTCTTTACTCATTAAGGAGATGAAGCAAAGCATACAATAAGACCAGTGCCTCGTTTGTCCCAGGGTGCAAAGCTTTGGAAGCCAACAGAGATGCACCTGCACCAGTTACTACCTTTTGCTGAATGTGTCCAAAGAGCTTGGCATGGTGGAATATTCCTTGGCTGAGTGGTTGTCTGGATGTGGTGATTTTACTGTCTGAGAGGTGTTTGGCAGCCGAGTGGCAGAGGGTTGTGTGTCCCTGTCTCCCCTTCACTGCTTAACCCATTGGCTCCACAGGGAATGAGCACCAGGTGACAGCATCCCTTCCCCATTGCTCCTATTTGATTGTTGGCATTTTCAGTGAGATAGGGGCTGGTGCAGATGCAGATGCATTGACTTCTCAATTCAGTGGCTGTCCTGCTCTGACAGCCCACCTGCGATCATTGCAGCTGCCTGGTTCTCCTCGGGGTGGGGGTAAGGCATGGCACGGGCAGGTACTCCTGGTCAGAGGAAAGCCCTCAGAGGGTGAACAGATGAACTACAATTTCCCTTCCCCTACCCTGGGAGCGTCCTTGCCACCCCCTGGGGCAGCGCTCCCCTCCAACCCGTGTGTCCCACATGGCTCTTTTGCAGCCGGGATCTGGTAGGGACCCAGGCTGCTGCTGCTGACCTGACCTTGGGGGGGAGGCGCTGCTGGTATAGCTTCCTGCAGCCAAGCTTTAGAAGCTTACATTTACAAACCTGAGGATTCATTTGAAGAGCTGAATCCTCCCTTCCAAGCTGGGCTACTAAATTAGGAAGAAGTGGTCCAGGATGATGCCGGGGAGGTTGGCCCTCAGGGCTTTCCCTGCAGAAAGTAATGGGAAGTCTAATGAAAGAGGACAGCAGCAAATTTACATGCTGCAGGTAAGATCTTCCTTGTCTGCTTCTCCCCCTGCCATGTCACACTTACATGCTAGGGAGCCCGTTGCCACCCCAAGGCAAAAAGATGCCTCCAGCCTCTCCTCCTTCCCAGCCCTCCCCGCACTTTCCTGGGGAGCAGGGACCTTCCCACCCCATGGTGGGGATGAAGACTGCCAGGAGATGGTGCTGGAGGCCCGGGGGCAAGGTGTGAGCACTGGAGGCAAGTGTGGCAGCCGGCTCTGGAGCCAACAGAAACTTCAGTAGCCAGCTCTACCAAACGCCTCTGTGGTGGGCACATCTCGGCTGCTGCTCCAGGCTGTGTGCAGCAAGATAAAACGCTCAGATGAGTAGTAAATTTAATGATTGCTTAACTTGCACTGTGGTACTGCCTGGAGGCGATAGTGCAGTATCAGAGCACCATCTCACTGGATGTGTCAAGGAAATACAGTCATGCCATGGAGCTAAGGCTGTAGGTGCAAGGATAGGAACAAACAGGGGCAGAAAATAAGGAGAGGAGAATTAGGCAGTGGGAAGGCTATTTGGATCAGTCCAATGAGCACAGGGCTGCCTTACAGTTGCTTTAGGCAATCTTTATTTTGGCATTTCCTATATTACGGATGCCTAATTTCACAGCTGTAAGCTTCTTTGAGACCGCATATGTTTTGATGTAATTACTTAACTTCAAAAAAAAGTACATGTGGGAAAATATTTTTTTCCCATGGAACCGTAACCATCCTCTGAGGTACCCTTAGCAGGGCTGCAATCCCTACATCAGCCCCCTTGCTGCTGCTCACACCCGCTCTTTATGGGTTGGTGGAGCGGGACTGCTCAGCCACTGGCCCGCAGGCAACGCTGCCCGGCCTGTGGAGAGTTGGGGATTAAGGGGATGCTCACACAGAGCACCCAGCCCCCTGGGGAGGCTTGTCCCCATGCTGTGTGATGATTTCAGTACAAAGGGAAAGAAAAGGTCCCTTAATTTAATATTCTCTGAAGTTTTATTCCCCCCTTTTTGCTGGAAGAGTTAGCAGACCTCTGGGGAAAGTTTTACAAGGGGAAAAATTTTTTTTTTTTCCAATTCAGAAGTTTTCAGAAGGCAACTTGCTGTGATTAGCTTTGAAACAAGAATTAGTAATCACTTAACTGCCACATTTAAAGTATCTGGGGTCAAGAATTACATTTTTTGGTAACGGTATTTTAAATTCATGTATTTGTATTTGCAGTCTTCACTTTTTAAAGAGTTGCTCTTTTTTTTGGTTAAATTTTGCTTTTTTCACAAAGGAAATGGATGAAGACTAGGTGTGAACTTAATACAGAAGCAAGGAAGATCAGGCTAGGTCTCCTATGGATTCATCCAGCACACTGGGGGCTGTATTTTCCATCATTCATTTTCTTGCAATAGCAGGAAAGGAAATTTTTTCAGGAATGGCTGAAGCTTGGAAAGGAAAGTATCCATTAGTGCCATGACAAGCCACAGGGCCAAGAAACACTAGCTGCTAGTATCTGCAGCTAGGACAGGTCAGACTCTAAGCCATCAAGGCAGCTGCAAGCTTAAAACCAGGTAGAGTTATGGGGTGAGTATGTTTTGGTTCAGTAGGAGCTATGACCCAGTACACAGGTGTACTGAAGTACGAGATGCTCAAAAAATAAAAATGCTATATATTACTTGCCTTGCAAAACTCCCATTAATATAGCACTTAAGGAACCTATCCCAGGTAGGCACAGCAAACGTAAAGCCTGGATGGCTCTTACCTACAAGCTGCCCAGCACCAGCCCCTGGGCCAGGCCTGGCAGCCCCTGGCAGCCTGCAGGATAGCCACCGTCCTTCCCGGGATGCTGCCACCACCACAGGGTAGCATGTCCAGCACCTCCTCTCCCTCCTGGCTCCCCATGTGGACGGCTTTGCCGGGCTTCCTAAGGATGGCTGCACAGGGCAGCGATGCAAGAGCAAAGACTAACAGAGTAAGGTGATAGACAGCTTTGCTCTTTTTTCGCATATTAACCCAAGCCTTTGAATGGCTCCCTTCAAGTCCTGAGGTGAATGCAATGTGCCTAAGTTTCATAGAATCATAGAATCATGGAATCGCTTTGGTTGGAAAATACCTTTAAGATCATCGAGTCCAACCTTTAACCTAGCACTGCCATCCCACCACTAAACCATGTCCCTAAGCACCTCATCTATCCTTCTTTTAAATACCTCCAGGGATGAGGACTCCACCACCTCCCTGGGCAGCCCATTCCAGAGCCTGACAACCCTCTCGGTGAAGAAGTTTTTCCTAATGTCTAGCCTAAACCTGCCCTGGCACAGCTTCAAACCATTCCCCCTCGTCCTATCATCCGTTACTTGGGAGAAGAGGCCGACCCCCACCTCACTACAGCCTCCTGTCAGGCAGTTGTAGAGGGCGATAAGGTCTCCCCTCAGCCTTCTCTTCTCCAGACTAAACAACCCCAGTTCCCTCAGCCGCTCCTGGTATGACTTGTGTTCCAGACCCCTCACCAGCTTTGTTGCTCTCCTCTGGACATGTTCCAGCACCTCAATGTCTCTCTTGTAGTGAGGAGCCCAAAACTGAACACAGTATTCAAGGTGTGACCTCACCAGTGCTGAGTACAGGGGGACGATCACTTCCCTACTCCTGCTGGCCACACTATTCCTGATACAAGCCAGGATGCCATTGGCCTTCTTGGCCACCTGGGCACACTGCTGGCTCATATTCAGGCGGCTGTCAACCAGTACCCCCAGGTCTTTTTCCACCAGGCAGCTTTCCAGCCACTCTTCCCCAAGCCTATAGCGCTGCATGGGGTTGTTGTGACCGAAGTGCAGGACCCGGCACTTGACCTTGTTGAACCTCATACAGTTGGCCTCAGCCTATCGATCCAGCCTGTCCAGGTCTCTCTGCAGAGCCCTCCTCCCCTCCAGCAGATCAATACTACCACCCAGTTTGGTGTCATCTGCAAATTTACTGAGGGCACACTCAATCCCCTCATCCAGGTCATTGATAAAGATATTAAACAAGACTGGCCCTAGAACTGAGCCCTGGGGGACACCGCTTGTGACCGGCCGGATTTAGCTCCATTCACCACGACTCTCTGGGCTCAGCCATCCAGCCAGTTTTTAACCCCGTGAAGAGTACACCCATCTAGGCCATGAACTGACAGCTTCTTCAGGAGAATGCTATGGGAGACTGTGTCAAAGGCTTTGCTGAAGTCCAGGTATACAACATCCACAGCTTTTCCCTCATCTACCACGCAGGTCACCTGGTCGTAGAAGGAAATCAGGTTGGTTAGGCAAGACCTGCCTTTCATAAACCCATGCTGACTGGGCCTGATCCCCTGATTGTCCTCCATGTGCCTGGTGAGCACACTCAAGATGAACCTCTCCATAATCTTCCCCGGTACTGAGGTCAGGCTGACAGGTCTGTAGTTCCCCAGATCCTCCTTTTGGCCCTTCTTGAAGATAGGCATCACATTTGCCAACCTTCAGTCATCTGGGACCTCCCCTGTTCTCCAGGACTGCTGATAAATGATTGAGAGTGGCTTGGCAAGCTCCTTTGCCAGCTCCTTTAGCACTCTTGGGTGGATCCCATCCGGCCCCACAGACTTGTGGATGTTCAGGTGGCATAGCAGGTCAAAGACTGCTTCCTCCTGGATTATGGGGGGTTTATTCCACTCACTGTCCCCATCTTCCAGCTCAGGAGGCTGGGTACCCTGGGGATAACTCATTGGGCCATTAAAGACCGAGGCAAAGAAGGCGTTGAGTATCTCAGCCTTTTCCTCATCTTTGGTGGCAATGTTCCCCCTTGCATCCACTAGAGGATGGAGGTTCTCCCTGGCTCTCTTTTTGCTGTTAACGTATTTATAAAAACTTTTCTTATTATCCCTTACAACAGTGGCCAGGTTAAATTCCAGCTGGTCTTTAGCCTTTCTAATTTCCTCTCTGCATGACCTGACAAGATCCCTGTACTCTTCTTGGGTTGCCTGCCCCTTCTTCCAGAGCTGGTAAGCTCTCCCAATTAGAAAGGTATGTACTGATGGGAGGGTGCGAAATGCACAGAAACGCAGGCTGCCGCTGGGTCACTGGAGGAAGGAGCCCAGCTCCTTCCAGCTACAGCGTTGCAGTCTCCCTTAAAAAAAGCAAAAACCAACAAAACCCCCAAATTATGTAACTTCTGAACCTGAACTGTTCCTCTGCTGGCTTTCTTCTTATTTCCTAGTGGATCAACCGATGCTTGTTTAAATAGTGGCAAATGCGTCTCTCTTTGGATGACTGAGATGATTAATAAGAGCTCTTTTCTGGAGTCAGACTGTGTTTCTGCAAAGGCACTGAAATTCCAGCCCCAACAAGCACCAACCAACCAGTTCAGAACATGGCAGCGGTGCTGCTGGCCGAGCCGTGGGCTCCAATCCCCGGTCCCTGATGACCAAACTCTTGCCTTCCCCGCAAGCAGCCTACGGTTGGACGCTCAAAGGACACTTATGTTAAAAATGAATGCTGGAAATGCCATGAAGTATTTCTCTTGGCCTGAAGTTGCACAGCAATGTAACAGTCTGTCATGAATTTGAAGCTCAACCTGCCCAGTCGGCAGCTAAGTCATCGCCGATGTTCTTGCTGCATTGCTGCCTGCAAGAAACTTGCCTATAGCGTTGAGGGCAGTTGCACGTAGCTGCCTATCCCAAGAGGGTTTCAAACGCTGGACACCCTGCACAGTTACAATAGCTGGGAGGCAATTTTGAGCTGGGGCACGAATGAGCTGTTGTGTTTGCCATTGGATTATTCCCAGATTGGACAAGCTACGGCCGTTACTGTTCCTCAGCCCCCCCTAATTTTCTCTTGCCAACCAGTGTCTTGTATTTGAGTATAATTGGAGCCCCTTTTCTTTGTAAGTAGGATAAGTCTTCCAAGGCCACGCTAGTCCTCTGCTTGTGGTCGAAGAAGGCATGCTGTGTGCACAGGTGGCCGAAAACTCACAGCAAACTCTGTCATCTCTCCAGGAAAAAAATAAGCTGCTTTTAAGACATGGATTGTAACAAGGCACTCTAAGCAGTGCCTTCCTGCTGCCCGAAGAAGGGCAGGATAGATTTAGCAGGTGAATAAGGAGGCTTTTCCATCTGCAGGGCCTCATTCATCTTCTGATGAGGCCGTGTTATTCGGCTGCGCCGGAGGACCACTGTGCATGGCAGAGGGTGCAACACCCCCACCTCACCCCAGGCTGTGGGGCTCACCCTGCCACTGGAACACCAGGGAGCTGCCAACAAATGGCCAGGGAGGGCTCACAGTCCCCCCGGGAGTCTCCAACCCTTCCCTGGCAAACACACGGACACACGGCTGGTGGACAGCTGAGCTTCACCTGGCAGGGTTACGGGGTCCCAGCACCCAAAAGACCTGTGGAAATTCAGCCCTTCTGCAGCAAGTCTGCCAAAATGGCTTGGGTACAAATAGGAAAGGGCCTGGTGTTTCTGCCATGCTGGAGTTAGTTCAGTCTATCTGCCTAAACCTGAGCCGTGCTGAGGAGGACACAACCCACAGTCCCAGCTACAGGGGTCTAGATGAGCCACGTTTCTAGGTCCTAGCAGCCCCTTCCAGCCCCATGTTGGTACCAATGGTGCAATTTTCAACACCGCATTCAAAGGCCAAGCTTTTTGTTTTTTCTCCCCCAATTAACATTCTCAGTGTTTTGGTTCCTTGGGAAAGATGCACATCTGTGCCACCTCAGGAAGGTACTAGTGAGGGCGCACATCTCTGCATCTAAGGCCTGGTCCCAAGCCAGCCCAACAACCAAGGGCTGATTGACTAAACTGAGTATATTAGTAGCAGCCTAATGAACTGGCCTACAAAAGCTTTAAAGTGGAAGATGGACGTGAAAAACCAGCCCCTCACATGAACCGTAGCTTCTCTGTTTTGTGCAGGTTAATGAGCAGAAGAATCCCTAGCCACGAAAAACCCTATATGGACTTTCCAATTTATTTTTACTACTTATACTTCAGGGAAGAAATACAATCGGATAAACCATGCTTAGGTGACATTTCATGTACTGACTATTTTCTGTAAAGTGTAAAGTGAGTGTGTGATGTTACTCACATCTGTGTAAGTGTGTAAAAGACAGCTATTATGTCATCTATCACCATTGTCATCATTGTATAATATACCTGTATACAGAATCACACAGAATCACAGCATGGCAGGGGTTGGAAGGGACCTCTGGAGATCATCCAGTCCAACCCCCCTGCTAAAGCAGGTTCACCTACAGCAGGTTGCACAGGACATCGTCCAGGCAGGAAGGGAGAGTATGTGGCAAGAGAAGGACAAGTTAAAAGTGCCCGACTGCTTTTAAAGCTGGCAAAAGTTTCTGAGAGGTGGCTTTCCAGGGCAGCAGAGATGCATTTGGTAGGGCAGCAGAGTGGTCCCAAGCATGGGCGTTACCAGGCACTTCCTTTGAGGCATTCCCCGCCGCAGCAGCCCCCTGCTTGCTCTGCACCGCCAGCAAAGGGGATGCTGCATTTCACCGGCTCTGTGCCTGAGCGCAGGTTTGTTGCATCCTTGGATGCCATGGTGGAGCCATGGGGCAGAGCCTCAGCGCAGTATAGCGTTGCGTCTCCCGCACACCCACGCAGGAGATCAGGAGATCTAATTTCAGGTCTGCAAGCTCCGATGGTGTTCCTTTCAGCACTATTGCAATTACACCTGTTACACCACCGCTCTTTATTCCCACTTAATATATTGTGACGCTCGCAGTGGTGTTGCAACAATGACTGAGAGATCCCCCTGTCTTTGCAGATCTGCTTCTGTCGGGTTGCAGGTGCTTGCTAATCGGAAAATGCTGTTGTTTTGGTTGCACTTAACGTTTCTCTCTGCTAAATGACAAGCAGTAGCTTGTACTCTGCTTTCTGGCGCTTCCCTTTCAAGCTTCGCAGTTGTACTTGCCATTTCACCTCCTGAGTGTATCAAAGTGGTTCTCGCCGCTTTGTGGTACGGTGGCAGTTCAATCATGGGGAAGGATGCGCGGCGGCACCCCCCAGCAGCGCCTGGCACCCGGCAGCCCTCATTAGCCCGCCGCAGAAGCAGCTCTGAAATCGATGGGAAACAAAGGGCCGTCGCCTGAAACCGGGCTCGGTTTGGTTTCTGCTGATTGATCCGCCAACTCCACCGGGGGAAAACAAGTTATGTTGGATGCCAAATATTTGTAGGTCCACTCGCTTCATCCCAGGAGCGCTTCTATTTAGGAGGCAGGGAGGTAAATGCTGGAAGAGAGGAGCCCCCTCCCTCCGGCAGTGGTTGTTTCTGTAAATCTCGCCCTTACTAACGAGCCCGGGTGTAAATGAGGTACTGCTGAAACACGCAGTTAGACACTCTGATCACCGTGGGAGACTCAGCCTGGAGATTTCAGCACCAGAACCACAGGCTTAAAAAAAAGATTTCTCATTATATAGTTATGACCACAGGCACAAGACCGGGGTTTTACATATTCCTCCTGTTAAACAAGCTTGTTCGCCAGCATCCAAAGCTCAGAGCAGCTCCGGCCTCTCCCAGGAAGAGCTCTGCCGGTCGCGCTGTGCAGCCAGGGCTCCTTCAAGGGCTCTCGCCGCAGGACTTGAACTTTCACGCAGCTCGGGTGCTTGGGAGAAGACTGCCTAATCAAGGAAGGGTACGATTAATAGCTTGCCCTCCTGCTTGAGACCAGAGCAACTCATCTTGCTAATAATACAATTTCCCACTTTGTCGCAGATAAAGGACGTCTCATTCGGTGCAAGCTGGAAGAGCCTGTGTAGTGCGAGGCTCAGCCTCTGCACCCAGAGGTAAATCTCCAGCGAAGCGTTAAGCCCAGCAGCAGGTCCGAAGCGCCTGTATTTCCTAGTGGGCTATTGTGCAGCACCAAGTTTCCAGCTGACTTTCGCGGTGCCTTGAACACGGAGCTGAGCGGCGGCTCCGAGAGTGCAGCCAGACTAGAGCACGGTGGCGTTGGAGGGCTGCTTGCTGCACGAGTTTGCTTTGCTCACTTGAGGAAACTTACTTGCTACGGATCAGCCAGGCTTAAAAGATTAAATACAGGGAATGTGGAAGGGTACTGTGGAAAAAAATCAGATCAAGGCTTGCCCGAGGCTAGGTGGGAAAATGGGAAACAACACAGTGGCACATTTTGTTGGGTTTAGTGGTGGCTGGAGCTGCAAGGCTGAGAGTGGTGGGAAGAATGTGACTTCAGAGGTGTCGCATTTACATAAATGATCTACCAAAGATCGATGTTCTGCATAAGAACTCAGAAAGAAAAAAATTGTGCATATTTGTGAAAACAGCCTTAAAATAAATAATTAGCCTTGCTATTCTGGCATATTAAAGAAACTCTGCAACTCAGAACTGATCAGCTCTCAACACATTTTCATTTAGCACCCTACAAGTGTGCAGGATGTCTCCTCTTAGGGCTATAGAAAGCAAAGATACGTGGCAGCCTCTGCAAGGGTGCAAAGATCACACTGGGCAAAGCAATGCGCCCACAGCAGAAATGAACAAACACAAATGCAACGTGATGCCTGGAAAGCATCGAAGAGCATGTGGCTGGAAATGCCAGAGCAAAGCAGACAGAGGAAAAGTGCACACAGAATCCAAGGGAAAGGGGGAAACCTTTTCTACAAGGAGCGAGGACAAGACAGGTTGGATGCATACTTTGAAGAGCTTCCAACTAGAAACAATCACAAAAACTTTGGAGTGGGAAAAGCTGGGACATGAAGGGTCTTTACGGGAAAGATAAGAGCAAGTTCAAGTGTAGTGAGAAGACACTCCGCCAACTTTTGAGGCTCTCGCTAATGAAAACACACAGCGATGGTCATAGCTAACCACGGCCACACAAGCAAACACGGGACTGGAAAACTCAGGAAATTTAATGTGGAGGTTAAAACTTGCAATGTCAGACTTTCCAGCGAAGGACATCTTTAACTGTCACTAAATCCACTAAAGTCAATGAGTTTGACAAAGAAAAGCAGCAGGTCATAAGGCCCGAGACCAAGAGGGTGCATGTCACCAAAAGCTACAAGAATAACTAGCAAAAAGCCTTCCCAGGAGCAAAAGGAGTAACTGTACCTTTATGGAAGACACAGGGCTGTCACCCAGGGACATAAAGGTAGGTCACGGAAAAGACAAGCCCCATTCTTGTTACCAATTGCAGTGTTCCACAAACCTGAAATTCAGGGATTAAAAGAAGCATGGCAGAAGAAGAGCGCAGATAGCATAGCTTATAGCATACAATGCAAGAGAAGGTGTCTTAACAGTGGAGGAGAGGGAGGGGGGCAGGAGAGGCACCAGGTCTGGCTGTAACCCTTGGGCAAGATCACGGACAGCAGTAAGAGACACAATTCTTCCACAAATCATCTGTTTTGGCAGGCTATTAGCCACCAAAGGACCAGAGCTCCAGCTGGGTGTGAAGATGAAGACATCAGCCCTGGAGGGCTCACAGCCCTCCTGCGAGGGGACAGGGACCCCTAGAATTTGCTGTAGCTTGATGCAGTCCTGCTGGAGGCTCCAGTCTGCACAACAGGCACCACAGCTGAGACTGTGTCTTGAAATAACCTTCCGGAGTGCTCTGAGAGCCAGAAACACTTCACAGCATTATTGTAGGAGCAAGAGAGTCCTGCAGGAATGAAAGCACCCATTGATGATGTGCCATGCGGGCACAGGCAGCGATCAGAATCCCAAATCAAGGAGGACACTGAGGCAGCCAAGGAGATACAACCCAAACCTCAGCAGAGCCAGATGTCAATCCCAGACAATTTAATTATGCCTGGAGAAAGCAACCACAAAGACAGTAAAGCCTGCTGATTATAAGCAACAGTGAACAAGCTGAGAATGAAAGGGGTAAACAGGGAAATTTAGAAATTGCAAAGGAGGTTGAAGCAGGTCAGCATGTTCACACCCAGCGATGCAACTTAAACCGCTTAGCAAAGAAATTGTATTGCTCAGATACAGAATAAGCATGACAGCTAGAGCAGTGGATGTAGAGAAAGGGTGAGAGCAAGGATCTGAAGCATTTACTGGCATCGCCATTCGGCATTTCCTCCTCCTTCCCCTTCAGCCAGTACAATCAGGCTCATCCTACAGGCCAAAATGCAGCTGTAAATAAATAATAGGACTTTGCCAAGCTATGGCAATGACTGTAAAATGTTCCATGGCCTCTGATTCCCACCTTCACAAGTGTCTATTTCATTAGGATGGCCGTATTTTTACTCTTAAACTATAATCCATCAAACAGTATGACATTTGTGGATGCGCAGCACAGACTTAACATGCTTGGTGAAGCTGAGATGATGATCAAGTGTCTCTGCTTTTGGAAAGCTTCTAAACTGAAAAAAAAAGTCATTGAAAGTGAGTAAGATGCCCACAGGGAGAGCTTAAGAAAGGAGAGGTGGTGTGTCACCCCAGAAACACAGGCGTGAGTAGCTGTACCCCATAGTGAGCTTCACAGGAGGGACAACAAGGACAGGGAACCAGTTTGGAAAGACGTGCCAGGCCATCTATGTCACTGTGCAGTTTTTTGATGGTCATCCCCTCACTCTGAGGCATCTGAGTAGAAATTGCTCCTAAACTACTGTATTGCCACAGAAAAGGAAAAGGCAGGGAGTAGCACCCCAGCAGGTAACCGTGAGCACCTTTGGAAGGAGGTTGAAAGTTTGGAAGGAGAATAATGTCGATTCAAAACAGCAGCTAGCATGCCACCCAGTAACTGTCAGTGTGTTCAGCTTGATGAGGTACAGTCAAATGATTTGGAGAAAGCAGAAGCCTCCCATGTGAACATGATAAGGCCTAATGCACTGTATCTCCAACAAAAAGGGGAGAGTGGGGAAAGAATCATAGAATCATAGAATGTTTTGGGTTGGAAGGGACCCCTAGAGGTCATCTAGTCCAACCCCCCTGCAGTGAGCAGGGACACCGCTAACTAGATCAGGTTGCTCAGAGCCCCATCCAACCCGGCCTTGAATGCTTCCAGGGATGGGGCCTCCACTACCTCTCTGGAATCGTGGCCAAAGGGGATATACTGTAACCAGCAACAAACCCTCAAAGTAAAGGGTGGTGTAATCAATCCCCCTACACATTCCCAACATGAACATTCAGTCATTTAGGGAGCATTCATGAAAAGTGTGGACACGGTATTTCCCACGACACTGAAAAGGAAAGCGCAGAAGGGGGAGTGTGGGAAAGCACTTTGCAATGACTCTGCTCACTGACATGAAATGGAGGGAAAACAGCCTGAAGCCCTGGGATGGGCAGTGGGAAAAACCTCTGCGTCCTCCCTGCAAGGCAGCCAGGTGGGGGCTCTTCACCCCGAGGCAGCCAGCCATGAGGGTCTCAGATCAGCGCTGTTAAACCCCTGCTGCTCCTCACGGCACCTCGTGTCCTGCAGCAACGCTCATGCCCAAGTACCCTAAGTAATGCTCCCAAGTAGATAACTCATATCTCAAGCATAGGAGAGCTGTGGAGTTAACTAAACTATTTAAAGACTTTTAATGTATGGTTGTGACTCCTGGATACCCATGGCTTTTTTAGGTCCAATCTGCTCTGTGTGACTGGTAGCTGGGATTTCATCACAGCCTGACTATCACCGTCCTTTCTAACTACCAAAATCTGACTTCTGAAAGGGCCTCCATCTGTCTCCCATATTACTTTAATTTACTAAGTTGTGCCATATCCCCATCTGGCAATTGGCTGGAGTTTTGTTTTGTTTTGTTTTGTTTTCTCCCCTTGAGTTATTCAAGGAGACACAGAGCTGGCTGAGTACATTAGATCATTATACGTCTCTTAAAGTAGTTGCTGGATTTATTTGAATAGGGATTAGCAAGATTAAAAACGTTTTCTTTAAATGAATATAGTAGCCTGCAATTTCCAAATGGTAATTTTTGTCCATTATATTGATTTGTAGTTAAAGGACTTTGATGTTTTTTACTACAGGATGAAGAAAGCAGCTAAATATTGCTGCTGTGAAAACCAACAGTTTTAGAATTTTGTTCAAGGCTGTGAAACAACAGATGCACAAATCCTATTGAAATTCAATGAAAATTGACCTCTCACCCCTGTAAGTTGCTTGAAGAGCTCATTTATAGAACTTCCAGAAGTAGCTTTACACACAATTAGTATTTCCTATCATTCTTCATACAACTTCATATAATGTTATTTTGGGGAAAAAAAAAAATGGAAAAGCATCCCTGACACAGCATTACTGACATGGAAAAGTGTTTCAGCCCTTCTGAAAAGTGCTTCAGCCCCTTCCTGATCTGCCTTGGTCTCTCTGAAGCCCTACCTACACCTCAGTTTAGCTGTCTGTGGTGCTTGCATCAACCAGGTACAGAAGGAAGCCTCAGTCTAGTTTATCCTTCTACCATCTCAGTTCCACCTCCAGCCACATCCCTTACTTTATCCTATGCCCTTCCAAAAAATAACTGAGCTTCTGCAGTTCTGAGGATCTTTAAAGAAGCCACCCAAGTTTCCTTTATCAGAGGGGAACATGTGGGTGGAGAGCTGGCTAGTCAGGATCCCACGCACGTTGCTCCATCAGCTTCATGCTCAGCCCATCACAGCTGGCCTAACACCAGCAGCCGGTGTAGGCCTCCCGCATCTGAGATTGCTCCAGCATCTCCTAGCTGTCCTTGTGTCTAATTCAGGGAGACGGACATGGGTTGTGCCATTAACTTGCTTTCACACAAACCCAAGGAGAGCTACAGATGTGCCACTCCTTTCTCCCTCTAACGCTTGTAGAGCCCATCCAGGCGCTGGCCCCTCTACAAGCCCACTAGACTTTGTTGTTCATGCCCATCCACCAGGCTTGGCGTTGACGCTCCGACAGCGGTCAGGCCAGCGAGCAAGCGCTGGCTGCGTGCAGCCCCCTGCCACGCTGGCTGGCGTACCGGGAAGCTAAGGCAGCTGCTAACACCTCTCTCCGGCAGTGGCATTATCCGCGTGTTTGCAGAGGAGGCCTAAGCCGGGCTGTTGGGAAGGAATGCTTAATTATTTGCTGCCTGTCTCCTTCACCAGGTTCTGCATGAAAACCACAGGATTTTATTCTTGCTGGAGGGAACAGGATGGGGGGAAATGAAGTGCTTAGAAACCCTTTTCCTTCCCAATCCTGCTGCGTCTGTCCAAGCTGTTTAGTCATTCCCTGTGCACACTCACCGGGAGAAAAATAGCAACAATAACAACAACAACAATAATAATACCTTAATGAAATACTGTAAGGGGAAACTAATTAGTAAGTGTTACAGTATCCTTCCTGTGTGTTTGCTAAACCGCAGAGGAAGCACTCATGTCTGCGTGCTGATGGCAGGTGAGTAATGAAAGCTTAGCCTCCTCTCAACATATAACTACCACCAATTTTAGAATCTGCAAGGACCAAAATATAAAGCATTCAGTAATTTTTTTTCTCTCTGTCTCTTTGTATGCATATCCTCATACATGCAGAGACTCCATGGCTAATAATTCTGTCAGAATACAAACAAATATAACCCATCCTGCCCCAAAAGTTAAACTGAATTGCAGCTTTCCAAAGGCTTTTTGATGGCCGCTTCTCTGCCTTTGGACACATCTTTGGCACTCAAGTCCTTGGAAGAGGAGCATTTACAAGTTTGGGTCTGCGGCGTTATCTGGTGCGTGCTCTGTATCTTTTAGGATCTGTGCGATCTCACGTTGTTGCACAGCTCATAAAATCAGCTCTGCTGTGCTTGTTCATTCACAGCACAACTCTGATCCGAACTCGGCTCCTTGTGTTGGCGGGAGATTGGCTTTGGGGTTTCTTATCGACAATAACTCACAGTTTACCCAGCCTAGCCAAGAACACTGAATAAGACATCTACCATTTAAGTCCTGGCTTCCTTGCTTTAATATGAAAGAAACCCTGACATTTTAAGTCGGAGCAGGAATCTATCCAACTGCCTTTGTCTAAAATTTCCTCTCCCTCCACTGATGTGCAGTGTGTTGCAGCCCATGTGATTGCCTTTGTCCTATCCAAGGAGGGACTGGACTTCAGCAATGCTGCAAAAATGTAATGCATTTTGAGAAAATTACTCTAAAAGCGGAAAAAAAAATATCCTGAAAAGCACTTTGAGATGTAAGCTATTACGTAAAAGGTCGGCTGTTATTGTTACTATTTTATTAGTAGTCGTTATTGTTGATAATGATGAAAATGCTTGCCTGGCTTCAAAAAGGTCATCCTTTCCGCTGCAATTCAATCCTGTTTTGAAGGTTGAAGCCTTCATCCCTCCAACTCTGCGTTGATTAACTTTGAGTTTGCTAAGGAAGTGAGACTAACTCAATCCATCGGTTGACCTTCAGTCCAGGTAACCTCAACAGTTTTTAAATTCACCAGCCAATTTAACCAAATGTGACAGAGGGCCAAAGATGTCCAAGATAGAAATTTCCTGTCGGATGCATGAAAGCAGGAAGGTGGATGGAAAAGACCCTACTAACGTTCCCAGAGGAGGGAAAGGGTACAGTGTGAGCACAATTGCTATTACCCAGTACAAAGTCTTCTTTGGTGCTCAGCCTTAAGCCATGAATCTGTAGAAAACCAGGTCTCACTGGATCTTGTCCTTAAACGCTTCTTATTCTCTCTTGCTAGCAAACCCAATAACCTCCTCAGTAAAGATTTGAATTGTAGATGACAATAGAGCCTGTGCTAGCATGTAAAATTAAACCTTGGTATTATTCATAGCTCACCGAGCCTACAGGGTGTGGTATGCACTTTGCTTGAAAGCTGCCAAGTTTTCCTCCTGGTGGTATGGCCGCTGCCCTGTCTTCCTGTGCAGCGGCAGAGGTGTTCCGAATACAGCTCGTTAGATTATTAGCGTTGTCTTCACTCTTTCTGACTCCCTCTCAGTCCCCAGTTCAACTCAGTTTCTTTTTGCTTTGCCCCACCATTACCTACTTTTTAACGTGCTCGGCATGTGGTTTATGTTCTTGTTCTTTACCCCAGCAGAGGCAATTCCCCCCCTATGACAAGTTCTTGCACCTGTGAAGACGTATGTGTGGATCAAACTGCAGAAGGAAGTTTTACATAACAAAATCAGAAATTATTTCTAAAGCTCCTCTGGAAATTGGTTACCAACAAAGACTTTTTTTTTTCTAAGGGAATGGTATTCAAAGTCCAAATCTGTTCCTCCCCCACCTCCTCCCCCCCACCTCCTCCCTCCCCCTCCTTCCCCCCCCCCCATTAAATTCAATTCATGAAGCATGAGACTTTTTAGTTCTACATGCTAGAAACTGATTACGGGGCAGCCAAACTCACTTATCTCTGCCCTCTCCATTTTGGAGGCGACTAGAATTTGCTGAAATTAAAACTAAAAGGTTCAGCAAATATTAATTTGTATCTTATAGGATATCAGGTTGACCTGCATTGCAGCCATTTTTTCATATCTAGTTATAGTCTTAAAAATGTCATGGCTCCAAAGTTTGTAGACATGGCATGCTCTAAGTGAATAGGGGAGAATTATTTCAGAAAGTAAATCATAAGTTCACACATGCAAGTAACCCCTGTGTGTCTTGACCAAAGGGCTTAGTACAGTGTTTCTGTGCTTCCAGTCAACCAGATAAAATCCCTTTGACTCCAGGGCTCCCCCAATAAACTGCTTGCACATTCTTTAAGGACGCCCTACGCTGACTGAAATTATTCACCAAATAATTTAGAAGAATGAATAAACGTGAGAAAATCGTGACCTGCTCATGGATGATTACCAGAGGAGAAGGAGGCCTGCAAAATTGATCAGATTCATTACTCACTGTCACCGAAAGTGATTCACCTGGCTCTGCTCCCAAGCCTCGCCGTGTAAATCACATCCCTCACAACCCGAAGGAGCCTCATTTGCCAAATAAATTGAGCGGCGGCAGCGGCGCTTGGCTAACGGCGGCGGCTCCGTCACAGTTTCAGCCCTAAATCAGGAGAGCCGAACGACACTAAATATCTACTTTCAGGCGACAGCTCATCGGCGAGGGAAGGGTTTCCCAGTGCGCCACAGACAGGTCCTGTGGCCACTGGCGATTTATCCCCTTCCCATTGCTATCGACAACATGAAACACCGCCTCTTCCAGCCGGAGTTATCCAGACATTAGGGCGCATAAAATATTGATGCAAATTAATGTAAAAAAAAAAAAAAAAAAAAGCTGAAGTTCCTGTAATTCTAGCAGGGCCCTAAAGCTGGGTTTCTCTGGGAGCCTGGCCACTGGGGAGCGGGGTGGGCGGGCGATGGGTTCTTGCAATCTGGGCCCGCGGCACTAGATGGCAAAACAGCGTCAGTTTTGGCAGCGCAGCCCGGGCTGCTGCTGCTGGCCCCCTCACAAGCCCCCCAAAACCAGGTGGCCACGGGTCCAGCCTGCCCGCGAGGAGACAGTAGAGGTGGGTATGGATCTATAGGTGGCTATTTTTTCCTATTGCTGTTGCTGGCATTGGTTGTTTGCTCCACAGTTGCCCCCAGGAGCACCAGATCCTGTGCAAGGCGAGCAGTCCTCACTCCAAAAGAGATTACCCAGCAACTGGGTGGAAAAAACTTGCCTCGTCTCCTTATTGAACAAGAAGAGATTTACATTTAGTGGCCCCACGGGGAAACACCTATCCTTTCAATTTTATGTCAGTCTGTGCATTGGCTGCTTTACTACGTGCGAGAAGTGACCACCTATGTGGATAAGCTGCGAGGTATTTTTATGAGGAGTCTGTTCTCCCTTTTCCTCGTGTGCAGGTAATACCTGTTTATGCTAAAGGGAGTTACAGAGGGAAAGGTGGAATCTCCAGGATCCAGTTTTGGATCAAATAACCAAAATCTTTCAGGTCTAACTCAAAAACACCGATCTCTGGGCAGGCCAGTAAGTTGCCTTTCTATTTTTTGTAAGGGACTTAAGGTTATGGTCATGTCAATAAACTCCTCCTCACAACCGCAACACCATAGCTTATCCCATTTTAGGGACAACCTCTGGTCCTACACCATATCTAACTGTTGGACTCAAAGAATCAACTAAAGTTGGAGACTGCAACTTTCACAGTTTTCATCAGAAGGCGATATCCAAACTGCTCTGCCCTTTTCATGCCTGGGAGCGCAGAGAGCTGACTGCAGGAACGCTGCTCCTCTCCCCTACAGCTGCAAGAGGGTGTGTGAGGCTCGGATGCCAACAGGCACAATGAGACCTACTCAGAGGTGTCTTATGTTGTGGTCCCCTTCCTTGGGAGCAGGTGAGCCCATATTGCTGAATCGTGACTTCCAAACAGCTTTCACTCAGAAAGTTTTGCAGAAGCTTCAAGCTGTGTCCCTCCCTTTAATTTTTCTCTGCATCCTCGCAATATTCAGTCCTTCCCCCTCTGCCCTGCCTTCTGTGAGGTGCTGGTGACAGCCCCCAAATGCCCTTCCCCTAGGAAGCTGGGCATAACTGCCCATCAAGCGACGGGGCCCTATTGAGCCCCAAACTTTGCACTTGGGGATACAAAGGCAGCTGTAAGCCTGAGAGGGCTTACATGCACATGCACTCACTGAACAGTGTTTTCTCCTCAGAGCTGAAGGAAGCCATGGCAGTTGCCAAGCCCAGATTATTTCTGCCTTCAGGGCAGGACGGGGCTAACGTGAGAAAACCCTGCTTTCTGCTGGTGTGGGCTTTTAGCAAATAAGATGTATTACGCTCGTCCTCGGCTATTTAAATAACACTGTCTCACTCTGTGTAAAACAACTTATAATATGAATGAAAAAAATAGCTATGGATCGTGAAGCAAGTGGGAATGGATAATCAATTTTTATCACTAATATTGTGGGTAAGACCAATAACTCTGAATGAGTTATGAAAGCCTCTGCTCCAAGCAGATGTGTCTCCTTTCCAAGCAGTCTTGGTTTAGCCCAGCCTTAATAACAGAAAAAGTCTTGAGTTAAACACATTAAAACAAACCAAACATTTGTTTTCACTGCCTATCATATTTCTTTGTAAAAGGTAGGAATGTGAAATTCTCACAGGTGGGCTGGCCATGGGAGGCACAATAACCATGGACTAGAAAAGCCCTTCAGCTTTACAAACATGGGTTCAAATCAAGCTTAAGTAAGTGACAAGCGAAATGGGGCTATTGATTTCAATCTAGTCCCGTTTGGCTACAGCAAAAAACTTGGCACAACAGTGCCTTAGCACTTAAAGGGACACTGACAGCTGAAAGATAACGCTTCTGCTGGAGAACATTTGCAGTATGATTTATACCAACTGAAATTACCGGAATGGTTGAGATCACTGGGGCTGAAAGACATCAGAGAGTAAATTTACCTCCCCCCATTTGGGGAGGTACATTTACTTTGTACTTTTGGCAGTGCTTTCTGCCAGGCCCATACCCCAAACCTCCTTTCCAGTTACATGGTAGAGCAGGCATGATGCGTGCATACAGGTCAGGCTGGGAAACATGTTTTCCTGGAAACCGGTCAGTCAATGAAAAATATTCACATGGAGTCAAAAATCCTCTGATGACCAGGAACCAACCTGCCAGGCAAGCAACAATGTCTTGCCTGATTTTCCTTTCTGCCCCTGCACCCGTCTGCCCAGCAGCCCACTTGGAAATCCGCTGAGGAGCAATGGCTACCGCTGAGGAGCTCTGGCTACCAGGCCTGCAGCAACCTTCTACAAGCACTGGTGGTAGAAGAGGACAGTGTTGCGCTCCGGTCATGTTACATGGGGCAGGTTCATCTCTGGGGGATTCACAAGGCGAGCGCTGATGAATCTGGACCTGGGTTGGGAAGCCTGCATGGGAAGAGATAATCTTTTTCTGCCTCGCTGTGCACGTGAGCAATTTTATGTCGTTCAGACTACACCTTTGGTTAAGGTCTCGTACACACAGAAGTGAAAAACCTGGTCTTTGGTTCACGACAGTCAAGGATAGATTGCATAAGGCACTGAGAAAGAGAGAAGATAGCGCTTTATGCAAAGGAAAATACAACTGTTGGGCTGTAAAATCTACCAGGAGGCCTCACAGTCAGGTGTACTCCCTGAAACTCTTCATAACTTCATTTAGAAAAATTATGAGATACCAAATGGAGAGAGGGCACATTGACAGTATGGGATGGAACATGGTGCAGAGGTCCCTGATCCTGTCCCAGGCAAGCTGCAATGTACGGCAGTGCCATGCAGAGGCATGAGCTTGCATCCCAAAAGTGGTCAAGCCCTGATAGCACAGCAGCTCACACCATCATGCTAAGGGCAAAGCTCTGCACCGATGCAGCCATGCTGCTCCCCATCACAGAGACATGCCAAGCTCAACCACGGAGGTGAGTCCCACAGGCCCTGCTCCTGCAAGAAGTCCCCAACAGGTCCTTGAAGCAAATGCGGTGGCCAAGGTTGTGTTCCCTTGCAGTTGAGAATAAATAAGGAGTCAGTCCTTGCCCTGCCCAAGAGGTAGCATGAGTAGAGCTTATGTGGAGTGTGCTCACAACTCTGTCATGAACTTTCAAGATCAGACCTTAAGGATCCTATTTCAAAAGGCCCCAGCGTGCACTCGGGACTCGCTTTTTAAACACCTCTGTGCTCTTTTGGGTGTGTCAGTCAGGTCCAAGGGGCTCAGGAATGAGCACGGGCAGCTCTGTTTAAAGCCTGGCCTTTACTGTGGCTGCTTAACGCCTGAATCCCTGGCCCAAGGTGACTGGCTCAGGACCATAGTGGGAGTCAGAGCCAGGGTTAAAATGCCAGTTTCTTGCTCCCATCCTGCCCTTTTATCTTTCCGATCCCAGCTCCCGGTGCACCTCTCCTGCTGCCGTTTAAAGACACGTCAGGGCTCAGCGGAAGGCTGTGCGGCTGCTCTCTCAGTTTCCTTACATCGGGGGATTTGTGTCAGAAGTTCAGCACCGCTAAATGCCATTTTGAATGATTTTGTAGTTCTAGGTTAATAAACTGCTTACCGTCATCGGGGAGCTGAACCGTGCATTACTCCAGTTGCTACAGTGGACATTTTTCTTAGCCACGTATGTAAAATGTGCAGCTCCGAATGATTCTCAGTAGCCCTACATTTCCAGATTCACATTTTGTAATTGAAAAGCATTTTCTTTTGTTTCTAAATGGGTATGCCGTGTTGTTTAAATCTCACGGATCTCCGTGACTGGAACATCTCAAGACCTCGTAGCTACAAAGCTCCACTCTTGCTGCAGAGAAGAAAATATCAGAGAATAGCAAAAGAGCATAACTTACACCAGGCAAGCTCTCTGAGTGATTATTTCTTTTATTAAATTACACGGAAAAACGTCTTATCAATACAAAGTCTCTTCGCAGTGACCCAGCTTCAACATTATCTGAAGATTATGTTCATCCCTTATTTAGTGAGGCAGTTTGTCAGTTTAGGGGAGGAATGGAGTCACACATACCCCGATTCTGGGAGAACTAGGATGCGTATAAAAAAATTTGCTGGTGGTACTGTCCGCAATGTTGTACGGAGTAGTAGTACGTGGTATGTACCTTCTCACGCATGTAAGAAGGTTGGATTCCTAATGCTGTTCTGAAAATGATCTTAAAACACATGCTGTAGATATATAGGTATATATATTCCAGTAGTTTCCTTGATGGTATGGAAGTCAAATACCTAGTGATGGAAAAAGGATCCCCTTTTGCTGCCTTAGGCTGCTGAACACTGTGTGTGTCTCCTCTGAACACACCACTTAGTCCGGTTTGAGGCAAGGAACATAGTTTAGGACTCTTTACTGACTTTCCTAGGCATTGACCCACACACAATGAGCATAGGGAGATGGCTGATTTACCTTTCACTTGCATCCTTTCGCTTGGAAGCCAAAGAGGAGCCGGCTTTTGTTCTGAACCCCACTCAGGCCTTCACCCCACGGTAGTGACGGGGAATCTGGCAGCTCGTCTGTCCGCTCCCATTTCTTCCGGCAGGCACCACGTTACATATCCCTCACGATCCTGACCACAGCTTTCAAAAACATCCAATAAATCAACAGTTAAAAGGGAAGAGTAGACATGGGGAGCAGGTGCTTATTATCTGTGCATCTCTGGAGAAGAATAACCCACAATGTATTTCCATGCCCATTTGAAATGGAATCTGACCATGACCCTGCTAGTGGCTCTGCTTGAATTGTTCCTGGCATCGTGTTTTACTCCTAATATTTTCATTGTCTGCCTCCATCAGTTTTACCTCCCACTGTAGCATTAATTTTGTATGTGAATATGGAGGCCGTGCTTTAAATAATACAGCATATGCTTTTTATTTGCCTTGTAGAATAATATTTTTTTGTCTGATTTATGTTCCACCTGGACAAAATTATTTTTTATGATAGGTTTATTTCATTTGCTCCCACATCCCCAAATGGCGGGGGAAAAAAAAAAAAAAGAGAAATCTTGTAAACCACCAATAATGATGGACACAGAAATCTGCTTTGAAATACAAATTTGCTGCAAAAACAGATTCTCTCCAGCCATGTAAATGAAAAAATGCTGTTGTAATAATTTTAAGCTCACGAATGCACGGTACTACTGGAGAGAGTAATCTTCGGGCTCTTGTATCATCCTGTAATGCAATGCTGGGAGTATGGAGAAATTTACTGACAGTTATAAGCTATTCCAGCAGAACAAAATTACGCATATGGCTAGAGCATGGATTTAATTTAGCTCTTTTCAGGACTTCATCAAGAAACAAAGCCAGGACAAAACCCTGTGGTCTTTCAGTCTGCAGATTTGCCACAGAACCTCATAGGCTAAGCTGCCAAATCTACCTCATTTCCAGTTTTCACAAGGACTGTGGAAAAATATGTTACTTGCCAATGAAACAAGTTAGTTTCAAACAGATAATTTGGGATTCAATAACAAAAAAAAAAGTGTGATGTACCTTGTTTTGTCTCTTACAACCCTGGAACAGACTGGCAGTATTTTTCTGTTAATCTGTCACCTACAGATATGATATGAACAGATTTATTAAAAAAAAAAAAAAAAAGCCATATGCAATCCTTAGACAACTTTCTTCTGATTTTGACTTCCAGCTTTTGGTGCTTTTTGAAAAGCAACTAAATATTAATCATACAAATCCATAATAGTCTCAGCAGTCGGCAAGCTCTGGTTCTATTTTTGGCTGTAACAGCCCTCTTTAACCATACAACATCCTCCAGCCAAAACCACATTGTAAGAGGAGCACGTATAATAAGGACACGTAACGCCTCCGCGTCAGGTCTGAACTGCAGAGCTGGGAAAAGTAGGGTATTCTTTCAGAGCAGCTTCCCTTTTAATACTGAACGTAACAAGAAGAGATGGGCCTTTCACAGGAAAATCCTGCTGCTTCTAGTCCCACCCCGTAACTCCCCATCAGGTGGTAGAAATCCAAGCTGAGGTCTCGCCCTTGGTACCTTCCAGCAGCAATGGGAAGATTTGTTCCCACGCTGGCCTTCTCCCTCCCTCCCCCCCCCAAAGTTCTGCTCCAGCCCCTCGTCCTGCCACATCCCTCACTCTTGCTCCACCCGCTAGCACGAAAAGCTTCAGTGGAGATGGGCCACCTTTCTTCCACTCCATCTTCTTCTCTTTCTGAGCATCAAGAAGAGCGCAAAATTTATCAACAGCAAGCTCGGCGCTGAAAATCAGGTCCCTGGCTTGAAACGAGGAAGTATAATCTATAGGATGAATGTGCATTGTATGTGTTTCACCATCACGCCAGCCCCGGGCCTTTCAAACAAAACCAGAGCTCCCGTTCTTCCACGAGCTCCTCGGGATGAAGGCAGCTCCTGCAGGAATCGCAAGCCCGCAGAGGGGAAAGGAAAACAGTATAAAAAAGCTACAGTAGATGGTGCTAGACAGGTGCAGAAGGCAGCAGCTAGTCATTTGAGGATACCTGCAAGATTTACCCCTAAGCTAAGCGGTTTAGAAAATGTGCAAATTTAGATTTATCAGTTCAGAAGGGAGATTCAGATAAAAACAGTTGAGCTGGTGAGATTATTAAACGCAGAACTCCACGCTGAGATGATGCTGGCCCGGCTACACACGCCGATGAAGGGGAAATAGGGCACCGGCAGCCCTCCCTGGGCTGCACCCCGGGGTCACAGGGAAGGCGAGGTGCGGCAGGGCGATGGGAGGTGAGGGGGCAAGTGGTGGGCCTTCACCCAGGGCCGCCTGCCCACCGGGGGGAGGGGGACGGCAGAAGCGGCAGGAACGCCGCCGGTTATGGCCAGAGCGGGAAGCGCAGGCGGCACGTCCCGATGTCAGCCCCTGCGTATCAAACCGTTAATGTCACAGGAAGGTGGTCTTGTGTATTTAATTTTATCGGGCAGAAGAACTCTGATATATGCTGCGCTCGGTTCACCGCTCCCCTACAGATTTACTCAACGTTTTAGCACGCGCGCTGCCTTGCTGACAGAGATTAAAGGCTCTCCTCAGAGCCCCAGGTATTACACTCAAATGTATAAATCAGGGCTTAATATATAATATTTGTCCATTAAAATGTATCACAGTGGCATTCGTTTGGCTATTTGCATGTTAAATACCGTTACAGAAAGTCATGAGTTCACTGAGGATTATTTTGCCACACCAGTGGTGTCTGCTGCCATCCTGAACCAGGTGCCTTGCAAAGAGGAAGGGGAAGATTTTGCTAATGCCGCTCATGACTCCGCACGTGCCCCAGCCGTGCGGTGCTGTGCCGGGATCCCGCTCCCGGGCCAGCCCCGGGTCTCTGGCTTACCAGCACTGGCCAGGCAGGGCAGGGATCAGGGTGGAGATGACACCGCGAGCCTCTAAAGGAGAAAATTGCATGATGCATCGCCACTCAGGAGCACCCGCTAGAGAGCTGTTTCGAGTGAGATTACAGTCTCAGAGGAGACTCTCGTGCCTCTTGGTCACAGGGTTACTACGATGATGCAGTTGCAGCTTGTATGCGGGAGCAAGGGAGGGAGGGATTTAAATGGTGGCCAGAAGGAAAAGCTGGATCAAACCTCCGCAAACCCTGTTCAGATTAACCCAGATTCCCGATTCCAAAACTTTGAAGGATGTGAAATCAGCTGATTTGATTCTTTCCCCTGAAACAGAAGAAGAAAAATGGGAGGGAGAGGATGAAGTTTATACTTGGGCCAAGAGTTTACGAGCAGCAGTTTACGACGGAAGGGAAACAAAGCTGCCCAAAGTAAGAGTTTGTGCAGGCCAGAGGTCTAGATCCTACTCACACCCATTACCATACTAGCATGCATATATGGATTTCTCTGCGTTTGCTGCTGACTTGCAGATACGCAAGGGAGAGAAAATCAGACTCAGTGCTGCAGTTGTTCCCCCTTCATCCTCTTCATATTCAAGGTCTTTTTTTTTCTTCTAAATTCCTATTATTAACACAGAAGAAAAAAAAAAAAACTCCCTGGGATCCCTGGCACATCCTTGGAGCGGCTGCAGCCGCATCGTGGATGGCTAGACAACCGCCACTGTGCCACATAATGAGGAGCACACATGCTGCACCGGGAGATACTAATGAGGGAGCTACAGCCCCCTTAGCCCTCTCCAGTAAATCCATGTCTGCAAAGCCATGTTTTATTTATCAGGCTTATTATGGCAGCGCTAAGGAGCCATTTGAAAAGGGCCGCCGTTGTCCTGGGCACTGCACACCGCAGTGCCTGCTCTGACTGGCTTCCTGGGGAAACGGATGGGGCTGGCAAAAGGTAGGGGAGAGGGATGCTGCGCGCAAGCCGTGCGAACAACGCCACGGCATCATTTATCCCATCGGCTCCTCTGGGGGGGTTCAGCCTGTTTTGACTTCCTGGTGCTAGCTGAGCGCCGCCTGGGAGGGATCCCAGGCCCTGAAAATGCGTAAGGACAGGCAATTGGATTGAAGCTGAACTTGGGATGATTTCCAGGGACGCTTCTGAGGAAGCGAAGACTCGGCGGGCCTGGAGAGACCCGGGCGCAGCCTGCCAGAGCCAGGTGACTCGGAGCAGAGCTTCACGGGAGCCACCTGAGGCGGCCGCCTCCCTGCCCAGCGCTGCTCCCTGCTCCGGCTCCCCGCAGAGCTCCCGCTGCGCTCCCGTGCTTTTCGCCGTGCACACGAAACACCGCTCCTCTGCGCCGAGACGCGGCGCGGCGCAGCCCGTGTTGTGTCACTCCCGGCAGCCTGCGGTCTCGCTCAGATCTGCATGTGTGCCAGGAGGGACGGGGGATTTACGATCGCTGCTCCCATCTCCAAACGTCCTCTTCCCTCCGCACGCTTTCTCAGAGGTTTCCATCCACTTTGGAGAATCACTCCGCTCACGGAGGACCAACAGGAACAGGAGCAAAAGGCAGCAGGTAGAGGCGAGACGAGTAGTAAATCTTTGCAAAAGTTATACCGCAGATCTCAGCAGGACTCAGACAAATTGGTCTGCATTCCTTTAACGTGTGAGATTTCTACTTGCCCTGATCATTAGCACATTAAGCTACAAGGGCTGATTATACAAAACTCATGGAGAGGCAGCAGTTAAGACGATAAATTTACATACATTCCTTCTGGATGAGAAATGACGGGTTTCCTCGGTTCACAGTTTGGTACAACTGGACTGGGTTTCAGAAAGAGAAAGGGGGAGAGAGAAGTGTTAAACGCGTGCATCTGTACTGCTACCCAAAACGATGCAAGCAGTTCACAATTCTGAGCAGAAATGCACGTCAAAGAGGAAGAGAAGGAAACGAATCGCAGTTTCCAACGCTGAACTACACTCTGCCCTGTCACATCGACAACAAATTACGAGAGCAAGTGAAATTCCCAAGAGATGTTGCTCTTACAAGGCCGGCCCAAATGGTGTTCCCAGGCTGCAGAATGCAACGCTAAATATTTGCACATATTTATCACTTTTCGCCCACACAAGTTCTCATCTTATTTTGCAAACACTGTGCAGCAGAACAACTTCTCCTAACCGCCAAAGTGTAGCCATCGCTGGTCTGCAACATGCCAGTGGCACCTATTCCGTGCCAGCCTGCGTCCTGGGAAAACTGTTAACAAAGGCGGTTTGTTATCCCGTTGCCACTGAAGAGAGAATTTAGATAGGCCTTGCAAATGTTACAAAAACCCACGCAAGTCGCCAGAATCATCTGCTTTTTCTTGAAAAATACTGCGCGGCTGCTAACGTTGCCGAAGGAGACAGGCCGTCAGCAGCATTGTTCCCACACCCAGCCTTTGTAGCACTAACTTCAGTGCTACCGTGGCTAAATAGAATCATAGAATCATAGAATCACCTCGGTTGGAAAAGACCTTTAAGATCATCGAGTCCAACCGTTAACCTAGCACTGCCATCCCACCACTAAACCATGTCCCTAAGCACCTCATCTATCCTTCTTTTAAAGACCTCCAGGGATGAGGACTCCACCACCTCCCTGGGCAGCCCATTCCAGAGCCTGACAACCCTCTCGGTGAAGAAGTTTTTCCTAATGTCTAGCCTAAACCTGCCCTGGCGCAGCTTCAAACCATTCCCCCTCGTCCTATCATCCGTTACTTGGGAGAAGAGGCCGACCCCCACCTCGCTACAGCCTCCTGACGTACAGCTAAGCTAACTAGTTAATACTAGTAATAGCCCAGTAACAGCGGTAGCTAAATACTAATAGCAATAGCTCATCCCTGTTCTTCTTCAGGAGTCAGCCACAGAAAGGCAGCCCATGTCCAGAAAGGGCTGAACGCCACCAGCTCTCATTCAGGGAAAATTAAAAGTTTTTAGCTACTACAGTAATTTACATGTGACGACTCCTTTTCCGAATAGCAGTGCCAAATCTATTCAACGGGAAAGGTGTTTTCACCCCCATCCTGCCGGGCTCCTATGTCAGGAGCGCTCCATCCAGTTGATGTGCTTGTAAAGACTACCTCTGCCTGTTGTCGCTTTGCTTTCCTTATCCGTGAGCCTGTGCTGGGCGAAGGAAAGCGTTTACACCTTCCTGGACCGCCAGACAGCAAACGTGCAAGCTTTCCCCACCGCTCAGGACACAAGGTAAGGGGTTTCCAGCCGATTCCCCTTCCAGGTGCTGCATGGCCACGATAATTGGATCATTCTAATATTTTTAGGATGTGCTGCTTGCATACAAAAGTTTGTGCCACAAATGGGATCAACTTTTCTTAATGGGAGGGGAAAAAGAGAAGTGCCGTTTCTCTTTCTCTCGCACGCATAGCCACCGCAATTACATACTGCTGGAGTTAGGGATACGCGCGCCTTTATTTCGTTCTAACCAAAGAGCAATCAAACCTACTCAGGCTTGTGTTAATGATATACATTATACGTACGAGAGACATTTACACCGCATATCAAAATCGACCAGAACATAAGGAAGTTTAAAAAAAAAAACCAAAAAAAAAGCCGATCGCCTTATGCTGTGAAATTTGACTTGAGTATCATCCACCTCATGCCTGCACAGGCTACATTAGCACTACGCTAAAATGAGTTAACATTTCCAGTCAAAGGGGGAAGCAGACGGTGTGGCTGTACATTTTGGGAAACAGAGAGGGCAGGTGGGGGTGAAAACAGTTTTATGCTCAGGGTGTAATTTGTATAGTACCATCGCGCAGAAGACACGGCGCTTCCTCATCTTGGTGCTTTTGCTACGACCGCATACTTCCCCTGTTTGCAGTTGCGAGCCGGGTTATTTCTGTCAAACTTTTTCTCCTCCCAGCCAGTATGTCCTAACCGCAGGTAAAGTCTTCAGTTTTCATTTGTCCAGACATTTAAATCTTTTCTGTTTGAATTTCGACAGGAAAGTCGGACGATAAACCACTTCCTCTTGGTTCAAGATCTATCTCATTTTCCAATTTATTGCATGTTTAGCACGCGCTGTATTTCAATGAAAGGCAGCAAAACTGCTAATGGTGCATTAATGGCTATGCAAAGATGCAAGTACACGCCGTGGCCAATTTTCTGGCCTGGTGAGATTATTTCCTCCCCTCCCTGCCCGTCCCGTCCCGTCCCGTCCCCCGTAGGGGATTATCTGCGAACAGATCGCAATTTTATACCAGCCCCTATCTCTCGCTACCGCTTAACCACAGGCATTTGCAGCGCCCCTGCTGCCCGCGAAGGGCACCCGGCTGCCGCCGCAGCCCGCACGCAGCCGGTGCGTCGCCCAGGGAATCGGCCTCCCCGCTTCTGGCCGGGGCCTGGGTGGAAGCGTGAAGCAGCCGGCGGCCGGAGAGGCTGTGGGGAGCACGGAGGCACCCGGGAGCGACGGGAGGCCGGGCCGCGGAGCCGCCGCTGCGGGCAGGCGCAGGGGAAGCGCGGGCGGAGCGGAGCGCACCGTGCGCGCTGGGGCCCTGCCGCCGCTCGGGCCGGCCCGTTTGTCGGGCTTCTCCTGCCCGCCCAGCCCCCGGTCTCCGCCGCCGCGGCGAGGCCGAGCCCCGGGACACCCCGCGGGCTTTCCCCGGCGCCGCGCAGGCCCCGGCAGCGGGGCCCCCGCCGCTTGCTGTTGGTTGTCCGTTGCCACGGCAACCGCCACCCCCCCTCCCCCGCCGGCGAGCGGCTCCCCCCTCCCCGAGCCGTTCCGCCCCACGTGACCCACGGCGGCTCCTCCAGCCAGCCCGCCTGTTACCAGGGCCGCGCGAGCCGGCGGCCGGGTGCGCGTGGGAGGGGGCCGTTGTTTCCGATTGGCTGCTGCCGAGGCTCGCTGATTGGCAGGGGGGCGGCGGAGCCGGGCCCCGGGCGGCCCGCCGATTGGCGGGCCCGGGGACAAAGGCCGCCTCGGAAGGGGCCCCCCCCCCCCCGGGAGGGCGGGCAGCGGGGGGAGCCGCGGCCCCTCGGCGGGCCGCTGGGAGGCGGCGACGCGAGCCTGGCCGAGTGCCGGCGGGCTCCGCGGCCCCAGCCGCCCTCCCTTGCGGGGGCTCGCTCTAATCGCCGCGGGGGCACGCGGGGCGGGGGAGGGGAGGGCGGCGCGGCCGTCACGCTCGCCGCGCGCCCGGCAGCCAATGAGCGGCCCGGGCGAACGCGGACAGCACGCGGAGCCCGCGTGGCCCCGCCGCCTGCTCTGTCAATCACGCGTCCCGCGCCTCTCGCTCCCTCCCCCTTCCCCCACGCCCGGCGCTGGACGCGGGGGGAGTGGGGCCGGGGATGGGGGGCGGCCCCCCCCCCTGCCAGGGTGGGGGCGCGGGGCTGCCGCCGCGGGACAGAGAGGGCGGGTGGGGAGCTCGACTGCCGCGGGGACCCGGCCCCGCAGCTTCCACCGGGGGGGCTGCTCGGGGAGCGGGGCGCCCGCGGGGCGGGGCGGGCTGGCCGTGCCGCCGGCCCCGCCGCCCGCCTTGTCCGCTGCCCTCCCCCGCTGCGGGGCGAGAGGCGGAGCCGGCGCGGCCGCCGCCTTTATCTGGCGTGCCGGCGCGGGGGGCGGCGGGGGGACACGGCGGTTCAAGGCAGGCGCATAAATACGGCGCCGGGGATGGGAGCGCAGCCAGGGGCGGCGGCGGCGGGCTGACGGCTGCGGACCACGGTGGGTGCCTCCCCCCCGCGGAGCCCCGGGTCGCGGCGGCTGGGGGGCATGCCTGAATTTCCATTTACCGGCGTGGTGCGGGGCTGCCTTGCCCCCGGCGCCACGCCGGGCTCCCGGGAGGAGTTGGGTTGTTTGGGGTTTTTTTGCGTTTTGCTTCTTTTCGCGCGGAGGGGAGCGGCAGCAGCGAGCCCCCGGGGAGGGGGGTGCGGAAGGGCGAAGAGAAGGGACGGGGAGGGGTAGCCTAAAAAAGGGGCTGGGGCCGAGGATAAAGGCGGCGGTGGCGGCGGGAGGGGCCGGGCCGGAAGGCGGGCTGGAGGGCGGGGGGGAGGGCGGGAGAGCAGCCCCTAACCCCGGTGCCGGCCGCCGCCTCCCAGCAGGACTCTGCCCGCCAGCAGCCGCCGAGCCCAGCCCGCGGCGGAGGGCGGCCGGTGCCGCTAGCCGGGAGGAGGAGGAGGAGGAGGTCGCTGCTGCTGCTGCTGCTGCTGCTGCCGCCGCCGCCGCCGGAGGAGCCCCCGCGGTCCGAGCCGCCCCGCTGCGCCCGCCTGCCGGCACGATGCAGATCTGCGAGTCGTACAGCCAGAAGTACTCCCTCTTCAACGCCATGAACCGCTTCATCGGCGCCGTCAACAACATGGACCAGACGGTGATGGTGCCCAGCCTGCTGCGGGACGTGCCGCTGCTGCTGGAGGAGCTGGACGCGGCCGGGGCCGTCTGCCCGCCGCGGGAGGCCGCCCTGCCGCCCGGCGACCCCGGCGCCTACTTCTCCCGCAGGGACATGTACAGCCACTACGTGCTGCTCAAGTCCATCCGCAACGACATCGAGTGGGGCGTGGTGCAGCCGCCGGCGGGCGAGGAGGCGGCCCGCAAGAAGGACAAGCTGGTCGGCGGGCCCGGCGAGGAGGGCGAGGGGGAGGAGGACCTGGAGAAGCAGTTCCACTACCACCTCAGCGGGCTCCACTCGGTCCTCTCCAAGCTCACCCGCAAGGCCAACGTCCTCACCAACAGATACAAGCAGGAGATCGGCTTCGGCAGCTGGGGGCAGTGAGGGCCGGGGGGGAGCGGGGGAAGGGGGCGCCCAGCGGGAGCGGCGCTTCCCCGCCCGGGGCTGCGGCGGGGGTGCAGGGCCGCCCCCCCGCCCGGGGCTGAGGCTTCCCTGCGCGCTCCTGGGACTGCAGCCGGTGTTCTGCCCACGCACAAGCGAGAGAGAGAGGTGTAAATTAATCAGTACTAGTTTATTAATAATTTCCCCCCCCCCGCCCACATGCCACCACCAACCACCATTTTGTGCTTCTATCGTACGGTCCGGGGCGAGGGGTTGCTGTGCTCCCCGGGCGGGGAGGCCGAGCCCCGTACGCGTGCGAGGTGGTGGCGGAGCAGAGGCTCGGCTCGATGCAAGGCGATGAGCGTGGCTAAACCGGCATAAACACGGCGTCTTGCAACCCTGGAGGGAGCCCAGTGGGCTGAGGAGCATCCTCTCTGTGGCGGGGCGGATGGCGGGTCCCACGGTTGTACATGTACCGGAGTTTATTTAAAACTTTTTTACTCGGATGTAGAGTATATTCTAAAATAAATGCAGATGTATTAACGAAGAGTGACTTAAAAACTTTTTCGTATGATTTCTGTTTCTTCAATTAAATGATATTTTTAACATCTGGAAGAATTCTGTTGTTCTTCTAAGTTATTTCCAGAGCTGCCTTACTAGACACAGAAAAATCTGCATGTGCAAGAGAGGGGTTTTTTGTGGTTTCCCCCCCCCCTCCCAAAGGAAGCAATTACATAGTGATGATAACTGCATATCTAAAATGGATGAATGACCATATTAACTGCACCATACACGGCCTGAGTTCTGGTAAGCCGTTCCCACCCAGGCAGCCCAGTTGCTCTGTGTGAATGCTGGCATGAAGGTCAGTGCCCCTTTAACAAAATCTGAGAAGCCGGAGTCATGGTTACTTTGCAGGCAGCGATTCATGGAGGTTGGAGCAAAGCCTGGGAATGACTCTTGCTTTTTTTTTGGGAAGTATCTTGATGTACTCTGGGGAGTTCTTTTCTGTCCCTCCAAATACATCTCGGATGCTTGCCTCCCCCATCACTTGCAATACTTTCTTTCCTCTGTAATTTTCCTTGGAAACCAGGAATTAATTGGTTTTATGTTATCCAAATTGTATTGATTTCTTCCTTGCTGCTTTTTTTTTTTTTTTTTTTTTTTTTGTATTTTCCAAAGTAATGTGCCTTGGAATTGGGTGTCTATATCGTGTTCTAATATTAAAAGTGTACTTACTGATGACAATACCATGTGTGCATATCACAGAGGATAACCTTTTAATAAATATGTACGTCCTTCCGTAGCGTATGAAGTTTTCTTCTCGGGCACTGAAATGCCAAGTATGCAGACATCTCCTTATACTGAATTTTCATTTTGTATTATTTATTGCCGTCAAATGTAGGGCTTGGAGGGGGGGATGTGTGCTTTTAAAAATAGAAGCGTTTTCCTCTCAGCTTTAAGGATATCATTGCTTAAATTCAGATATTCCCTAGCAATTCGTTTTTCAGCCCGACTGCTGTAGTGAAGCATGGGCGCCCCAGGCATGGTACTGGTTGGCAGATGCTTGCGCAGTTACGGCAGTCAGCCTACACGTATGTTTAAAAATACGTATTTTAGAAGGGTTTTCCCTTCTAGGGTAAAGAAGAACGTTGGAAGCCCCGATGATTTTTAGCTTGGCGGCGCTTGTTCTTTTCGTAATGTTTTTAGCTCCTCTTCCCCTCCCCTCTTGGGAGGGTGCCAGGAAAAAAAGTCGGGAAGGAGAAGAGGGATTACTCCGGTTTCCTAACGTGTCAGCTCGCCTGTCTCACTACAGCCTTAACTGCTGTAATGCAAATGGTGCGGTGCCTTGTGCTGGACGGTGAAGTTTCTTTTCCTGAAGGCAAGGGTAAGGGGGAGGACGCTTTCGGCTGCCTGGCTCCCTTCTGCTTGCGCTCAGCCGGCTGAAAGCCACGTTACAACCTCTGCTCGGGAGGGCTGGTAAAGCCTCAGCCGAAAGCAGCTCAGGCAGTTTCAACAGCGCTCCTTTGGAACGGCCGGCGACTTCTCCGGGTACAGATTTAGGCAGTGCTGTTTATATGTTGCCCAAGAGACACCACAGTGCTGGTTTAGACTATGAGTAACATCGGGGAAAACAGTGTTAACGTTAGCGCAGCGCCAGCGTGAATATTGCGTCCATTCCCTTTGCCTCCTAAAAAAAGACAAGAGGAAAGTTTAGGTGGAAGAGCGGCTACAAACTAGCGCTATTTGGCAGCAAAGGTGGCGTTCCCTTGCCAGTAAAGCTTTGGGTAGCAGGAGGTAGGACGGTGCGGTGACTCAAAGGTTTGCCTTGCCCGAGTCATTAACCCGCAGTTGCTGAGCTGCACATGGCTCCCATGTGCCGCCTGCTTGGCGGGCAGGGGCCCTGGCAATCCCAATTTGGCCCAGGCAAAAACTGCTGGGACTCACACCAGCAGGAGAGACGCCGACACCTCCCACCTGGGAGCTGCTTTAGAATTCCCCTTTCTTCAAGGTCGTGGGAGAGGATCGAGGCTCCCAGGATCAAGAAAGCGATCTCGTGATGCAGGGGGAGGGGGGGGAAACCACAGATAAAACCGGGGATGTATTTCTCAGGACAAGGACAAGGGATGGGACTTTGCTGTTGGCTACTTTGGAGAACACCTTGACCAAAAAGGCGGGGTGGTCAGGCAGTTACATAAACGCTAGGTCCTGACATTGCAGTAAGCAAAGATGAGATTGCAGAGTCTTAACGCACAGATATTTGTGTGTTAGATGCTGAATTGGGAAAAATATCCGTGACCAGTGCTGTATAATGCAATTAGGTTTATTATTAGGAGCTGCGTTTTCTTTTGAAGGACTGGATCGTTTTCAGTTTCAGTGCTCCTGGTTGGATACCGAGTTCAGCAAACCTTTAGTCTGCTCCAGTACAGTGATTCTGATACTTTAAGTGATAATGACAAATTACGTCAGTCTAACATAAAATGTCTTTATGATGCCAAATACTTTGGTAAGTGGCTTTATCTCCAAGCCGCATGTGGACAAAAAGACAACTTGCCAAACTGCCGTAACCGTGCGCAAACCAGGAGAATGTACACGTGCACTGTGGGAAGCAGTTATCATTTTTAGCTCACTTAGATGAAATAGACTCCAATGTACAGTGAGGCAGACATTAGAAGAGTAATAAATAATGATATTCAGAACGGTTTGCACTTACAAATTGATTACAGCAAAAGGTACGTTACAACCAAGGAGCCTCAAGGACGTTACTCGTGGGATGCATCAGTCAATATATAAAAGTGCCCAGTACGTAGTTCATGAGTCAACTCTTATTTTTGTGTATACAAAGGAACAGGAGAGCAAATACGGGGGGGAGGGGGAGGGGGCAGGAGGGAAGCCAAGCTTTTCTCTCAAGGCATGTATATACATATATATGCATGTATAAGAATAGGGGCGTTGGGGATGGGCGTGAGTGCCATGGGAAGAACAGCCTCTTGAAGGCTGCTTTGACCGCTGACTGCTGTCCCGGATGGATGGCCGGTCTGCGCTGGATTATGTGTGCGTTTCGGAAATCCTATCTGGCACCATGAGGCTTTCTCCATTCCCCTCCAGGAGTGGGCAGCTATATCCCTTTCTGCCCAGGAGCAGATTAAAAATCTGTAATCAGTATGATACCCACTCAGACTAGACCCATCTGCCGCAGCCCCTCGTGCTGACCAGGACACGTTTCTCCTCGGCCTCCTCCCCAGTGCACAAGCCCCTGCCGTTGCTGCCAAGGGCCCGCTCCGGTCAGCGCTCAGTGGAAGGCTGAGGCAGGCCAGGCTGTCATCTTCCTACTTGCCCTCTGAAAGCTTTTTTCTTGCAGAAAGGTTTTTAATAGATCAAGGTATCTGCATTTTGTGGTTTGTTTCCGCCCCCCACACACGCACAGGCTCTTGCACTGAGAGACAGGAGTCATCGGCAGATTGGCTTCACTGGAAGATGCACTACTGTTAGCGGCCAGGTGGAAGGTCATATTAGGATGTCATTATGATGGAGTTAAGGTCTGCACCCTGTTCTACCAGGACATAAAGAAAAAAAAAAGGAAAAAAGAAAGGGATAGAAAGCTTCTCCTCTTTGTGCCTATGGGTCCGGTCCACGGCTTATGTCTGTGGAGAAGTTTGCAGTGATTTTTCTCCCACAGACTTACTTCCCTGAAGCACAGAGTATGGGAGGGGTTTGTCTGGAAGTACTGCTTTTTATTACTTAAATCTTTAAATGTTTTATCTTTTTATTATTTATATCTAGCTAACTGTGTGCTAGATGCTATATTCCAAAGATCTCAAAGATCTTAGGTGATAATATACACAGGGGAAAAATAGAAGAGCATAATAAACCTGAGGGGAGTGCAAGCAAGGTGAGCATTGCAAAAGCAGTTCCAGCTTGGTGTGCGTTTTTCTGTTATTTGTTGTTGCCATCTCTAAACAAGCAGAAATACCTCTACGCATTAGTTCTAATGTTGCAAAATAATTTTCCTTCCAGACCACAGACTTGCATGACAAGTTTGGGTCAAAATTAGTTTTAAGGAATGAAGTTATAAACTCCTTTCCAAAAGGAAATTTGCAAAGAGGAGTGCAGTAATTGTATACCTCTCTGTTGGTGGCCAACTGCCAGAATTGACACTCTTTGTAAAAAGTAACATTCCTTCCCCATTCAAACACACTCATACTTACTTGACCCGAAGGGGCAGAGTGAGGAGAACACCTTTGAGTTTTTGTGCTTTTGAATTTTGTTCTGGAAGAGAGAGCACAGAAAAAGCATGGAGAGCTTAGAGAGCAAACAGGTGCCTCTGTATTAAATCACAAAACAGCAAATGGTCTTGCCTCGTGATGTTGGTAAGGTTTGTCACGGTATCAGTTAAAGCATTGTATCTTTTTATCACGTTTATCTACATACGTCTGATTCTAATGCTATTCTTTCTTTCTGTTCTGGCCTCTTCTACCTTAGCAGCTTTGGGATACAACCACAGGGTTGATGTCCCACAGGCACAGGCGCACTGCTTAAGGCTAGCTGAGCCTTTTGAAGCGCATCTCCCTTTTCATCTCTATTTGAACTGAGAAGACGGGCAGAGCACCTAGAGCCGCGATTCGGAGTATAGCGTGGCAGCGTGGCACCCCCCTCGCTGTGGGACTCCTCTTTGGCCATTGGCAGACCTGCTGGAGCGGGGAGAGGAGTGCCAGATGAAGCTTTCCTTCAGGGATTTCCTCCAGATCGTGCTGTGGTGCGGAGGGAGAAAGGCAACAGGGAGGGAGAAAGGCAATGGGGAGGTTTCTCACCCCATAACCGATGTGGTTTTTCCCTGGGAGCAAAAAAAAAGGGAAGTGATGGAGCATCTTTTCACCCCTCCTGAGCAGGAGGGCTGGTGCCCATACGCAAAGGCTTTCCACCGCACTCGGGGCAGAGAAGATTTATTTGAGGTCCAAGATGACAGCTTTTGTGGTTTATCAAAACACCTGGGAGTTGACAGATGAAAGACTTGCCGAGTCAGCACTTGTCTGCCAACAAGCAGATGTTGAGTGGATGGAAGCTGCTTCAGCGCAGAGATTAGATACATTAGATAGACTGCACCCTTCTCGCTTTTTTCTGTGGGTCTGTAGGAAGCCTGACCAGTCAGCTGGTTTCACTTATGCCACACTCAGAGGAGATTTTACTGGCATCCGAGAGAGATTTTTTTCGTGTGCAAAGAAGCAGTTTTAGTTCTCAAACACTTCAGTGTAGCGTTCTGCTCCCCTTGTCTTTTTTGCAGGTAGACAGTCTAAATGCAGATCCAAGGAGATGCAAGGTCTCACTTGGACGTACCTCAACAAAAGCATTTTTTCAAGTTTTAGTATCTGTGCTTCTGAGATACTGCATTTCATCTTACTCGCGTTTAAAAATTACTTCCCCAGACTTGTCATCACAAAGAGGGGAATGAACGTTCCCCCCCTGGAAGTCTGGAACTGAAATCTGGTTTTCTTCAGTTTTCAGGCCTGATAAGCACCCCACAGAACTCCCTGCCCTCTGGACCAAGTTAGCTCGCATTTCATCCTTATTACCAGGAATGCATGTGCTTCTCATGGCACCTACTCCTCGAGCCTGATCGCATGCCGCTGACCGAAGAGCTAGGCAGGTGTGCGCTAGTTAGAGCACGCTGATGGGCACATTGGTATTTGGCATTTTTGCAGGGCTAGTTACAGACTTGCCCATTTACAGCACTGAAGCTGGAAGCCGACAAAGTCACCAACTCAATACAGTTACCAGGCTTGCTAACCACATGTGCTGTTCATCCCCTTCTCCTCACATATTCCTTGAAGGCCATTTCTCCTAGGGACTTGTCCCTGTGTCCTTCCCAAACCCCCTTCCTGTCTTGCTGCGATTTTCCTCCCTGGAATTCCTAGTAAACCACTCTCATTTCATCACCCAGAACAGGTCTCGGTTTTGAACCGAACTGTAATTGGTAATAACAGCATATTAGGTGATTTCATGATATTTCCTTGTTTGAATCATGTAATTAAACCTGGCTTCTTCTATTAGCCTGGGTTTTTTATGTGGAGGCACTGCTTTTTTGAAAATGTTTTAATAGTGATGCCTGACCACTGATCCACACTTGGAGAAATATTCTGAGCACCTAAATAGCTGTGCTGAAGGCAGAGCCATCAGTGCAGAAAGCTGGTTTCTGCTGCTGGTGTGTGCTGTGCTCATCTGTTGATGTGCCCTAATAAGTGCCACTAATATTAATTGTAGCGTCACGCTCGTGCTGAGGGGAAAATACACCCTGTAGTGAGCCTATACAGCGACAAGGAAAAGCGAGGGAGCTGGCAGATCATGGCCTTTGCGTTTATGATGTTGGCTTTTGTTGTGTTCAAGTTCAGCGCAATGCGAAAAATGCCTCATTTAGAGAAGCTGAGAAGTCTGCTTTTAATTAAATGGATGGTGGGTTTCTTTCAGCTTTCACTGGTATCGTTAGTACGATATTTAGCAGAGACTGAAACAGTTCCTTGTCTAGGTGACTGTAGGCATGTAAGTCTTATTTTTAAAACCAAACTAAGAACGCATGCAATGTCTTCGAAAGGCTATGTGTTTTAAGCCCCAGAGATGGCTGTTTCTTGACTGGCTTAAGGCTATGCAGCGCCAAAAGGGCTGGTCCCCTCCTGTCCCCTGACTCCCACCTCCGGCCCCACCAACTCTCCGTTTCCATTGTGCTGGCATCAGCACTCATGCAGCGATGGAGTTACCAGGCCAGGGAGCTGATCCAGCTGAAAATCAGCAGAGAAAAAAAGCTTTCAGCTGTACTAATTCCTTTATTCAGCAGAAGGTGTAGCTGCATTAGCCATGGTGCCAGTGTGGGGGGACACACTGCCAGGCAGCAGAGTGGGACCTCTCCTGTTGGCAGCCACTTCCACATAGATCACATTGAGCGGGCTGTGAAAGCATTGTCCGAGTCCCATCTTCCAAAGAGATTTGTATGCTGATGAGTTTGAGCATCACTGGAACTGGAAGCTGCTCAGGCTGTGATCCTGACTGGGATTTGGGCACGGCAGTGTGCACTGATGTGCCATCTCACCCCTCACGCCAGACCCGGCAGTCCTTAAGGGGGGAATGTGGGCTGCCTGTGCCATCCTCCTGTGCAAGCACTGGGGAGACGGGGCTGGTTACACCTCAGCCCTCTGGTGCTTGGATGCCTCCACCCATGCCCTTGCAGTGGCCATCACCAAGGGGAGATGCTTCCACATGGTCTTTATGAGCAAGATGCTCAGCTCCTTCGGAGCACAGCCGATGGTGATGCTGCCATCCTGCCGCAGCTGCCGGACGGCTTCTCAGCGAGGGGAGGCCAGTGTGAAGTGCTGTGTCCCAGCTTCCCGGAGAGCACCTATGTATGGGACAGTGATGCCGAGTACACCATGGTAGCAATTTTGCTTGATAGGGAAGGCTTTAATATTTGTGGGGTGCATGGGAGGGAAAGAGGAAAGAGCAACAGGAATGCTGCGTTCATCTTGTGTGCAGGCACCAACACGTGCTGAGTCCCAGGCCTTGACGCAGGGATGGGAGCCCGAGACTTGCCCTCCCTGAGAGCGCCCCAAGCACCAGGTCTCTCTTGCTCTCTAATTAAAGGATGCCATGCAAAATAAGGCTGCGACTAGAGGGCTGAGAGCCAGCAGAGCAGGTTGCTCCTGAGGGGATTGGAACCACTCTTCAAGGAACCCAGAGAGGTGAACTTGAAGCCACTCAGAGGATTGAAAATAAGGTCTCTGCTAGCCCACAAAGCTGCTACGGGGTAAAAAGGCAGAGTATTTTGTGGGGAGCCCTTCTCAGCAGACATGCTCTGAGACCACTGACAAGGCTGAAACCATTTCTCTTGGGGGCTGTGACTTAGAGGAGCGCAGATTTCGGCACGGTTCTGTCCTCTGGCTCAGCTCGCCTTCTGCAGGAGGTAGGGTCTGTCTGTGCTACAGGCACAACCAGGCTTCTTCTCTCGCTTCTGCATTGCTATGTATGGCGAAGTTTTCTGTTGCTGCTGCTGCAACCAGCATGGGTGGAGAGCTGAGGGAGGCAGCCTCTGCCCGCAAATTTTGCCCGATTATCTCTGCCGGGTAGGCAGCACTGCCTGGCGGTGGCTTTCCCAGCCAGCCCTCCTCTCATCCCCTCCCTGTGGCACTGGAGTCTTGCCATGCCCCACTCCACCTCTCCTGCTCTTTTCCTTCCCTACTCCTAGAGTGGCTGCCTGGAAAACACAGGAGGGTACAGGCAGGAGCCTGTACCATCTGGGAAGAGGAGGAGGGATTGCCTGTTGATTTTGCCAGGGGATGCTGCCTTCATGGGAAGGGAGAGCAGAAAGGAAGCTGCTGTAGTGGGAACAAGGGTGCTAATCTACGGTGCTCTTCCAACCCAATTTACCTCCCCCAGGTCCCAAAGTAAGCCTTGACGAGTATGTGACCTCTTTCTGAACAAGATGCTGAGCAGTTCAGTGCTTACAAAAATAAGGTGCTTTTGCCATGCTGTAAATAACATTTTAGAGAGCTGAGACATTTGGTGTGAAAGCACAGATCACTATGTTCCTTTGCATTGTCATGGCTTGGTAGACGAAGAGAATGGCACAAAAAAAGCTTTATATTTTGCAATTAAATGTTTTTATTCTACCTTTGCATCCATTCCCAGACCGCAGACCTGGAGCAGTGCCTGGATGGATGTTGTGAGCCCTGATGTGCCTGGCAGCCCCCAGGAGCTGTTGCACAGGCCAGGGAGCTGCTGTGGAGGGCTGTGTGACCCTGGCTAGCCCAGATTTCCTTCATACGGACAGTGGGAGGCAGGGGAGGTTGTTGTTACCAGGCCGTCATCTGACGTGGAGTCGGGACATAGGGCGAGGAAGATGCCTTGACTTCCACAGTGCCCTTTTGGTCTGCATGTACGTCATGACTTACCCAGAAAATCCTGGGGAAGTATTCCCATCAGAAACATGGCTAAGGACCCTGACCCGTGGGTTGAACCAAGAAGTCACGCAGGGTGAGGATGTTGATGTTGATGGTGGTGGGAGCCTGCCCCACTGTGAGCAAGGGCAGGGCTTCAGGGGCTACCATGCTGGCTTCCTCCTGCTCCTGCTCCTGCTCCTGCTCCCCTGATGTGGTGGCCAGAGCACATCTCTGGGTGCAACGGCTTTCTTGGTGAAATCTAGGCTCAGTAGAGACTGGCTGTAAGACTCTGAAGCGCTTCCAGCTTTTGACTGCGTGTTTTGGACAGGATCCCCCTCCATCTGCATCGATGCAACTATTGTTTGTATATACGATTTTAAGAAGGGATTTCCCTTCCTTCCTGCTCCTTTTAATATCATGTAGCAGCTAGAAGCAGGGAAGAGAGACCGGCACCATATGACCAACCAGCTGTCTGTGGACTGTCGGAGCATATTGTGGGGAACACAATGTGACTACCTTTGATGCTCGATCGTTCAGGCTCTGTTGGCTAAGCTATACGCTGTCTTCTTCCCATTCAGTTACCCTGAATGTCATGGGCTGGGTCAGTATGTGTTTTACGTGGCAGTATTTTGAGTAAAAAAAAGGTAATGTGGTCCATCTCCAGAGCCTGGTAAGAGCCCCTTCCTAGAGAAGCAGCGTGTCTCATGCTGTCTGAGCATCTACTCTCAAGTCTTCCTTTCTGTTGTAGAGCAATGACTTCACTTTTCTTTCTTTCCCTTTCCTAAATTGTTTTTAAAGGAACAAGAGCAGGCCACCTCCAGCCTCAAGGTAGCAAACGCAAGTGGTCAGGAGTGAGAATACAAACGGATGTGGAGCAAAGCTAAGTATAGATGCCACATGTTGACTAATGTCGGAGAGATGGTGATGGTCTTTGATCTCAGTCCTCTCAATTTTTCTCTGCAGAGGAAACACAAATGCATTTTAAAGGTCTTTTCCATTACTTCTGAGTAGCAAGGATATATGAAGATACATGAGTATCCTTCAGTTTCCACTGGGAAGTCTTAGTGCTCTTGTGGAGGGAAAGAAAAGCCCCCCGAGGTGCACCGAGAACATGGTGTGCCTGACCTGTCCCTTCTGCAGGGGGCCCTTCAGCGCACCGCAGCAGGGAACGGCAGTTTGTGGGCCCTGAGAAAAAGCTACTCTCTGTGCCACCTGAGGCATTTGTCAGATAAGGGTTTTCCTCAGGATGCCTCCTAAACTGTGCTCTCTGACGTGGCCGGTCTCCACAAACTGTTAGGCACAAGCTCTTCTTCAGGTTGAAGTTTGATGTGTGGAGATCTCCAAGAAATTGACCCAAAAAGGGGAGATGTTCTTTCAGGAAAGAGAAAAAAGTCCTTTTGTTACTAATTAGCTGAAATCACTAATTTCTAGGAAACCACACTTTCTCTGAATTGGCAGATCTGAGTTCCCCCGAATATACAGATGACAGTATTATACACCACTACCCTGCCAGCAGACATACTGCCTTAGTTACTCAGAAATATGTTGCGCTTTATTTGACAAGTGGTAAAAACACGGTCTGCTTTACTTTGCTTTAACATTCTGATTTTTAGGCTACTGAGGTAGCCACTCCTAGGCATTCACCCACTCAAGGAAGATGGGCTCTCATAAAAACTGTATGATGATTATTATTGATTTTTACCAATAATACGTTCTTTTTGTCTGTCCCTTCTTCCTTCCCTCTTACATTATTTATACTACAATCCTTTTCCTTCTTGTGCACATCAACATGATTATCTTTCTTCCCAAACTACACACTGGCTGTTTTTGAAGCCTGCTGATTTTTGCAAACAAGTTTCCAGCTATTATTTTGGGGTTGTAATTCATCTGAATGGACATAGAATTATTGTCTTTTCCTTCCTGCAGATAGTTCTCTGAATTTATGGAAGTCTGTGCAAAACCACACTATATTAATTCAGCATCATGGACTGAGATTAGGACACGCAGCTGGTGTCATGTTGTACCTGCTGCAAAGCCTCAGCACGGCAGAAAGAGCTGCTAACTAGACTGTCCCGAGTAGAAAGTTTGAGTAATCAAGAGAGGGGAAACGGTGAGTAGCGTATGAGTAGAGCTGTTCACTATTTTCATCTCGGCTCCCGCTGTGGGAAAGGAGGAGAACTGAAACCTGCAGAAACCTAATTCTGATTGCAAGAACATCACGGCAAATACGCATAATTTACTGCCGATGCACGTAAGTAAAGTAAAGTAAGTAAAGAACTGTGGTGGCTAGATAAGGCAAGTTAAGGCCGTTCTAACTCACCAGTGCAATTTATTTAACAGAACATAGCTGATTTGAATTTTAGTGAATTAAGAGATTTTTGAATTAAATGTTCTATGACCCTGTTTTTCTTTACCTCTCTCTTTCCTCTTCCTTCTTAAAAAAGCTGTTTGGCAACTTGGAGTGGTTTTCCTGCCTGCATTTTTTGCATTTAGCCCTTGTGTTTTGCTCGCCTGCAGCAGCCTAGCCAGGCTTCCAGGGCTGGAAGCATGCTTTCTAAAACATGTATGTAGATTGCCTCCATCTTTATCCCTCTTCCGCAGTGGAACTGAAGAAATCTCTGGGCTGTGGGGCTCATGTTCAGCCCTCTGCTCCCCGTGTCGCCCCCAGCACCCTACCCTAAATGTTACTGCTTTTTCCAGAGGGATGCTTCACAGCCCACAGAGAGATCTAGAAGAGGCCTTCATCCTTGCTTCCCATCATCTCTTCTCTCTCACATCTAAGAAGAGGATAGGAGAGGTTTTTATCTCTCCATCCTTCTTGTTGATTTCTGTTGTTTCCTTTTCCCTCCCAGCCCTATGGAAAGACTAGGGACTCCAGTAAGGGTCTCTCTTTGTCTTCTCCTCCCAGTTTTGGGGACAGAGAGGAGCAGGATCCACTCCCCTTTGCTATTGTCAGGGCTACTGAATCCCTTCCAGACCTGCTTGTACCACTCTTGTAATCTGCTTTGGGTGAAGCACGAAGTTGCCTATTTTTGCTTTATTTCCCAGAGTAGCCCAGATGTTTGGGAGAAGCAGTGGCTGTGGGAAAATGGCTTTCTTATGAACCATGAGAAAGAAACAGCTGAGATCATGGCGAGTGGATCCTCCTTTATCCTACTGTCTAGGTCAGCCTCCTAGAATAACCCCCGCAGGGAGTGCCAGTTTGTTTTAATGAAATACAGATTTCAAGGGTGATCCTGATTACAAGGGAGAAAAACATGGGCTTCCTCTAATATCCCCTTTCATTCCTCTGTCTTCTACAGTCCTCTTTCACATCCATTTCTTTTTTGCATGCATCCCCTGTCAATCTCTTTTCTCCCAGGGGGTCTGTTCCTGCCCCTGGGGAGTTCAATCTCAGTCTTTCCATTGACTCAGATGACATTACATCAGGCCTCCTGCCCTCTTTGGGGGAGAGAGGGAGACAGTAAAGCTCTCTTGTATTTAACAGGGTGAGTGCTAACCACAGTTTTCTGTAACCCAGTTCTCTGGTTCGCTCTTTCTTCAGGAGAGGTAGGGAGGGGCATGGGGGGGAAGAGGCAGAACTACTGAAAAAAACCACACACCAGCCTTTTCAACATGGTTTGGAAAGGAAGCAGGAGGGAACAAGAGAGATCCTAATCTTAGTGTATATTAGGTGCTCACATACAACAGTGGTGGGTGTGGACTGGAAAGCTCAGGAGCTGGATAGATGGTAGATTAGGCAGATTGTTTGCCTTAAGATGGATAGATGGAAAACAGCAGGAAAGATGTGAGGAGGGGCTGGGGCAGAAGGGTGTGAGGTGAGCAATGGAAAGAAAAGTTCAAGCAAGTTGCAGAGAAGAAGGAGATTGAGACGGGAACTGGGATGGGAAGGACAGACAGAGGATGCAGAAAAAAAAAAAAAGACAGGAAGATGAAAGCCATGGGAGTTAATCCAGCTCCCATTAAAGCTGACAGCATTACTTTTTAGAGATAGTAGGCTTGGCTCATAGGGAGATTTTGAAATAGGACAGAAGGAGGAAAGGAGGACTGGTAGACAAAAGGCAGGCAAAAAGAAAGAGCAAGGAGAAGGAATACACTAAAATGGAAATAAAGAAGAAAGAGTGTTGAAAATGAACACAGGGAAGCCTGCTTTATAGATAGGAAATGTGCTGGAAAAGGGAGGGGAGATTGAAACCAGAGCAAAGAAAAATGCATGAGATCATTTTGTGATTTCAGATTTCCATCCTAGGGGATACAAGAGTCCTGGCTGCAGAGCTGAGTCCTCGAGAAAAGCCTGTGGCACATGTGAAGATGTGCTGGGGAGAAAATAATTACTAACTATAAAATGTATGAATTTATGCAGATGAGATCTGACTTGACTTTCCTCTTAAGCTTTATACCCCAGAAGTGGAGCGGGCTGGTAGAGCATGTCGGAGGACTGGGTGGGGAAGATGAGGAGTAGCAAGTAAAAGGGCTAATGACCGGATGGTTTGCTGCAGATCTGTCTCAGTGTTGACTGACGTCTAGGGAAATGAAAGCTTCAACTCAAGCTCTTGTTGAATCTGGGGCGTTATGAGGTCTTTCTCCATTGTGTTTTCTCCAGCACGTGGGTTCACTGCTGACAAAGCATGACCTCGTGCTTTGGTCCTTGCCCCGGGGAGGGCACAAATACCCAGCAGCCCGTTCCCACAAAACCTGCAGAAGCCGGGTATCTCTGGCTGCGTCTGGACTGCGAAACCCTCCAAGCCTCTGCATTCCTGGGTCCCATGGCCTTACCCACACCCCGTGCGGGGGCAAAACACAGCCAAATATCAGTGCCCCTGTCCCCTCCAGCTCTGGTTTCTGGAGGAGGAAAACACATGCGTGGGGCATGTGGCATGCTCCTACCGGGTACCCTGATATGTGCCACCTCCAAGGTTGCTTAGCCCAACAGGTAAGTGCGGTTGGAAATACCAACTCTATTGTCAAACCGGGGTGAAGTGGCCTGATGGATTCAAAACTTGGTAAGGGAGATCCAGGCATTCATGCATGCACAGGGCAAAATCATGTGGACTTTTTTTTTTTCCTGGAAACCAGGCTTAAAGCAAGGCTTTTGATCAGGCATCCTTTCAAGAGAGAAAAGACGACAACGAGCTGCCCATCAAGGGAGAGCGAGCTGTATGGGCTGTATGGGGTGCTGGTCCTATGCCTAGATCTGGGAGAAAGCAGGTCCCAAACCTCAGAGGGGTTCATAGTTCATGAGGGTCAACTGCCTGAATGTCTCCAGGGTGGGCTCCAAGACCTGCCTGCTGCAAGCTGGGTGAGGTCCCTGCAGTGAGTGAGCTGGGAGGAGGGAAAATTCACTCCAAAGTGTAAGCAAGACCCATGCCTGGGGGCAGCCCGTTGGTCTTGCTCCAGTGCTTCTCTGCTCCTCCACAACTGGATCAATACGCTCAAACGTGAAGGCACTGGCTCCCACTCGCTGCAGTCCTACACAGAGTCCCATGGGGGGAAAATGCCGCTGGAGTGGGCCTGACCTGCTCAAACAGCCACAGCTGGGCTGTTAATGCAAGAAATGTTACCCCACCGGATGAACGGCCAACGCAGCGGGTATCCCTGTGGAAGGAAACCTGCCGTAATGAGGGGGATGTTTGTGTGGACACGAGGTGCTTTTCCATGTGCTCTGTCTTCTTGTCTATGCATTTTTGTGATGTGAGCAGGGTCTGGTGAGATTACCTTATTTTTCTCCCCAACGTCACAGCAGGTGTCGTTGGGAGTGGTGTAGGGAGCAATGTATATAGCTTCACTGCCTGAGCTCCCTGTGCTCAGCCTGGAGCTTAAAGCACATCCCCAACAAGAAAAAGAGGGTCTTACAGAAACAGGATCCCAGGCTTTAAGAAGCCTAGTAGGTTTATGGCAACACACTGAAGAAACAAATACAAGCAAATAAATATATTCCATTACATATACTTCTTAAAAACTTGTCATGCTGAGACAATTTGGTGTAAGCAAATCATGGTTACAAACTTCCCAAAGCAAATTCCCATGCCTCCTTTTTTGTAGTGTCCCTTCCCACCCCATCAGACACGTATAGTCCCTGTCAGAAAACAGCTACTCTGGCTCTTCAAGGTTTGATCACAGTCCTAGAAAGCTTGCCATAAGGTAGGATATGGGAAATGAACTCTCAGGTCTTTGTTAAAGTTGGGAAATAAAGATGTGTGGGATTTTGGCCACAGCCATCTGCAGTTTTAGCTCCCTCGATTTTTCTTTTCCTGGGCCATTGCAGCTGTATAGGCAGCACAAAGGCTGGAGGGGATTTTGCTTCATTTTCAATCCTGGAGCATTTTGTTCGCTATTCTTCGGTCTGTTTATTGATTCAGAGCTTTTTTCATGACTTTAAGTGCTTCTTAATTTGTACTCCTCCCTTTCCTCCCTCTCCTTCTCCCCAAAACATACCAGCCCACATTCTTGCAGGCTGAATCTCAATTTATTTACTGCCTTTTTAGGAGCATGTCTTTTTTCCTAGGGCTTGCTGAAAGAGAGCGGTGCGTTAGAGGGTTTTTTCCCACTGCAGGAAAGGCTTTGCCCTGTTTTCTCGTGGTGTCTGTGGCAGATGTGAAACTGTTGAAGACAAAATGTACTTTTTTTCATCAGTACAGTTTTGAATCGTTCAGGCTGAAGCAAATGAGAGCCGGGTACAGGCGGATGGCAGAAGGGTCCCGTTGTTTGGGTACGTTTCAACTCTGGGACAGGGCATATCAGTTTAGCAAATCGTTGCTAGCGCCTGTTTCTGCATGGGGCTGTTCTCTAGCCCCAAATAATGCCCTCTGAGTGCCAGGACTGGCTGTGGTGTTTGGCTGCTGATCTGTCACTTCCCAGCACTTGAATAACTGCTACAAAGCAGCTATTCCAGAAACAACATTGCTGCAAGATGAATGAGTTTATTTAAGCTTTCTACATTATTGTTGAAGAAGTACGGGGCTTAATGCATGAAATTTGCTCTGTGTTGATGCTCGTGATAAGGAGTAAGATAAACCTTTGCCAATATTTTACTCTCTTATCAAAAAAAATCAATAAAAGTGCTTCCTGGCAAATAGCGTGTTTGACATGTGGCCTGTCTGTCGGGGTATTCGAAAGGCTAACAAATATCCAGAATACTGTGCCTCCCTGGAAGACGAACAGCTTTGGGGGACAGAAAGGGTTGTCCAGCTCTGCAAGGCGCTGTGTCTTTGCCCTCAGCATCGGCTGAGATGCTGCAAGTCTTAACACAACTTTTTTCCCCTGTACCCTCTTTCTTTCCACTCTTTAGATCGGTCAAGGAAACGCTGCGCAGTTCCAGCCATACTCAACATGGTACTGACCCACCAAGGACTTCGCTGGAGTCTAGTGTGGACTGTTAGTGCTGGACTAATCAATTGTGATTTATTTGTGATCCTAAATGTGCTTTCAAGCCCAGGTAACACTTTTCAGCCAGGCTCCTTCAACCCCCTCCTTAGCCCTCCCCCATATTTCCTGCAAGCCACGTGCTGCTTGCCCTGAAGTCAGTGCAAACCCAAAGGCACAGCTCTGATGGGAGGGACCTACACCGCCATCTCACTTGCTTACGCAGGTCCGGGTGTGTTTTGCCATATTTTACTCCTCTCTTACAGGGCTCTGCAATGTGTCTTCTTTGTCGCTGGTTTTGATTAAGGTATGCGGAAAAAAGTAGGAGTGATTGGATTGCTCTCCCCTGATTATCCTCTTGCTAACATAATTCATTGTCATTTAGAACATAATTCGCTGCTAGGGATGTGATTAGCTTGGATTAAGACACCGTTAAATAAACAAGGCTAGATAAGAGTAAGATGGCTGCAAAAAAAGACAGAGTCTTTGTGCATCGGCTCACATCTTGTAATTAGCCATGATGGAAAAAGAAATACCTAAAAATTTCTTAAGGCTTGAGGGAGGTCCCGGAGCAATCTATCCAGTATTTTAGAGTGTGATCAGTGGTCTTAAAATCCATAAGTATATCATGATTGACTGGGGAGTGCCTGTATACCTCCCACACAATCATCTTGATGGTTTCCTCCTCCTCCTAACCTAGTGAGTGCTGGTGTAGTGCTTACTGGGTGTGAACACCCAAATATCTAGCTGAAGCCATGGTTCTCGAGCTCTGTACTCCATGTCCCATAAAATGGGAAAGTTTAGGGCAATTAAAGTCTCGTCCTTTTTGGCACCCTTCTCTAGAGCACATGGAGGCTGAGGCAGTAGTTTATTGACTCTTTAACAGCGCTGTGAAGTTGGAAGTAGGAAGCTATTGCTATCACCCATGAGCTGAAGGATGAGTTCTGCTTCAAGAGCTTCTGGTATTCACGTTTCTATTATACCCAAGCGAAATATTAAAATTTCCATTTTTCCGATGGCTGCAGAAATATCTTAAAACAGCTAGACGAAGTTACCATGGCTGTGAGCGGCAGTCGAATACGATTAACTGAACATAGGACCAAACTTTTATGTTACACATCAAACGAGAGTTTATAACACCTTCTACACATCCTTAGCAGGACCCAAGGACAGATTTAGCCAGGAAGCAGTATGCATCACTGTAAAAACTGGTCTTTTAATTCTCCTCAGCCCGAATCTCTCTGAGCCCAACCCTGCCTCCCTTACAATAAAAAAAGTAATGTGGTTTTGAATTGTTCAGAGGGAGTGCTTCCAAGAAAAGTTGCCTGTGTCAAAAGTAACGTAAGTGGGCTCCCAAGCATTTGTTTTGTAAGTTACCTGACCTGCTGCCTTTTGTTTGCATTAATTTGGCTGTTAAATTTGATCCACAACTTCACTGAGAATAGATCTCCTGAAATTGCAACTCTGCCCAAAACTCAGGAGCTGCATAAGAAAGTGTTTAAAAGCTACAGGTTTTGGCAGTGGTCCACAACCTGTGACAGCGAAGCTTTCTTCAGCATGTGTACAAACTCAAAATGAGAAACTTAAATATAGAACTGGCTGATGTATTTTGTTACCAGCTTGGTACAGTTAACAATGTGGATTAGTCTTTTTTTGCAATGCTTTTATGGAGAAACCTAACAAACAGAGAAACTTTTGTACCGTCATTTGGCTAAGCGTGCCCGAGCTAGAATGAAATTTGCTCAGTATATACTTTCCCAGTTTGAAAAATTACACTTTTAAAAAGTCCAAATGAACTCAGCAGTATCGTTTGTTGACCCACCTGGAAGAGGTGATCTGTCGGGGTCTGTTGACTTTCCCGGAATAGCTGGAGGAGGCCGGCAGGGGGACGGTGACCTGCAGACCAAGAATTTTGGTGGAATATAATCTTTCTGTGTTGACTTTTGTGTGACATTAGGGGTGATAGTGACATTCATTTACATACTTCTGTTAAGTAAGCGGATGGCTCTTGTGTTGCCTTAGCCCTGTGAGGCACAGCCGTGCGTACTTTGGGTACGCGCAAGGATATGAGAAGCATGACTACCGTACCTTGGAGGGACAAGGGGTGGAATGCTTATTAGGAAATATTTAAAAACCAGCTATGTCTGGATCCTTCAGAACTTGATTTGAACAGGTGAAATTCCTTCCATCGATACAACTGCATCTACTTCCAACAGCAGCTTAGGGAATTAAATCTTAAAGGAAAAAAAATAAAATGTAATATAATGAAAACCTTGAGAGTAAACCGTGCCCGTGCAGCCTTTGGTAGACATTCAGTGCAACCCTTCCCCTGTTAGCATGGCAAGGCAGCCTTGCGAAGGAACCCTAGCGACCCAGAATTGTAACATTTTACAGTACAAGTCTACCCTGAAAAGGGTCTGGTTAACTTCAGCCTCGATTGTTTTGCTTCCTGAGCGTGCTCAAACTGGGCCAGCTTAATTTAATGATAGAATAAGTTGTTATGACTTCATTGCTCTTTCTCTAAACCAGATCTGGCTACACTTTGGAAACATGAGCTGTGCTGGCCTTTGCTCCATGAACAGGAGCATTCAGTGGATTCTAGCTGTAGCAACTTGACTTTTGGGGTAGGTGAGCCAGAAATCATCCACCCTGATGAAAGGATCAGTTCGCAGGGCCGGTAGGATTTGCAGCATCTAAACAGCGGGAACTGAGCCCGCTCTGCATGCTGCAAGAAGATGCAGGTCCACAGCAGCCCCTCCGGTGGCCTCGGTGGCGTTACAAGGAAAGCCGTGTACGCAGACAAGCAGGCAGCTGTGGGATGTGCCAGTCTGCTCCAAGGAGCGAGACCAGGGTAAATAGAGAGCAGACCTGCCCTGTGGTTTAGGTACAGCCACAGGGGAGCAGGGTGCAGCTCTGCGTAAGTGCTCCAGCCAGCTCAAGGTCTCTGTCGGCTGGACTTAATGTGTGTGAGAGGTGCACCAAAGCCGGTCATGCCCTTCCCATGCCAGGCAGCTCGTTGGGGGCTTGGCTGGATCCCGGCAGTGCTGCTCTCTGCAGAACAAGCAGACGCTCCGAGCCCTGCGCTGACATTCTCAGAGCATCATCTCTCCTGCAACAAAATTGTACCGTAGCCCTTGCCGACGCTTCGGCCGGAGCCGCCTTCCCCTGTTTGTGACCAGCAGCAAGCGATTGCCATGAAGCAAATGGGAGAGGGTGACTTCAAAGGCAGGCAGGCAGGCAGGCTCGCTGCTCAACTTGCTTCATACCAGCCGGTGCCTTTCATCCACGGCAACAACAAAAGGCCAGCAGATCATGCGTTTGCATGAAAGTCCATATATTTCTATATATGCCAACACAGGTTGCCAGGAGCCTGTACTTTCTCATTATAAAGTTTGCTGTAATGTTGTAAATTGCTCTAAGTTTCCTCCAGACTTGTTCCTTAAAGGAGCAGAAATGGTGCCTGTAGAGAGGAAAACCAGCAGTCTTGGCAGGACTTTGCTGTCCTTTCCAGGTGGGGAAGTCTCAGGTTTCTAGCGAGCTGAAGAAGCGGCGAAGTGTTTTACAGCAGCTTTCACCCAGCCCAGAACTGAAGCCCCCACCTCGCCTCTGGAACTCTGCAGCTGCTGAAATTTCAGATCCCACAGGCCTAGGAATTTCAGGAGTGTGACATCTGGATCTGAAATTAACTGTCACAGTGCTGGCCCTTCTCAAATTCAAATTTTTTTTATCTGATCTCAATCCAATATACCTGCCACTACAGAGAGCGACCAGCCAGAAAGCTGTTAGCGATGCATTGAATATAGCTGAGCAACTAAAAGGTGGGAGCTGGGAGGTGACGAGGGGCGGCTTTCTGAACCACTGCCCAGCCATGAGGGACCAGGCTGCTGTTTCCAGTTCGCTTCAGAGCAAGGTCAAGCTGGGAAATTAACATCTCCATCACCGGGAGAGTAGATTCATCCCTTTGATGTGCCCTTGAAACCAACTGGAGTCCATCAGACAGCCAATTGCTTGGTCCCAGGTGAGAGAGAGCAAAACTTCTGTGATTCCTCGTTATCAGGTCCAATGCAAAGTCATGCGGTTAAGTTAAACTCAACAGCCCAGCGAAGGGCTGAGCTGCCCAGCTACGTACTCTGGCCTCGGCATTTCACGTACAACTTGCTGGGTAGGTTGGTTTTATTTCTCAGTGTACGGAGAATGCTACCCTCAATGTCTTTGCTCACAGAATTAAATCCCGCACGCATCACCACTATACGCCCCTGTGGTAAATAGGTGCAAATTGCTCCCATAACTTCTGACTTAAATCGGCTTCCTTGCCCGTGTTGCATCGCAGCTCAGCACTCTCTTGGGTGACTGGGTGGCACAGCGCGTATTTTGGCACGTGTTGCTTCTGTTAAAGGCAGATCCCGTTTCTCAATGGAAAATTTTAAGCTATTCCCACCAGTGACATCACGCCTTCTCCACTCCCGTGGCCACAAAGGCCTATATTGATAGCCATGACATTTTCCTTTAATGCTCTCATTGTTTCTAGCATCTCATTTGGGCTGTTGTTGGAAGCCAGAAAAAGAAGACAAAAGGCAAAGTATGTTAAGAAGGAGAGCCGGTCTGCGTGCAAGTATGTCGTGAAAGAGAACCTCTGGCTCCAGGCAATTTTCAGGGAATTTGCCTTCCATGGGGCTTCTCACAAGATGATTTAGGATGACACTGTCATCCAAACCCCCTGAAACTGCCCCCTCCTTACTGTAGCTTGCTGCAGTCCAGTGCTTGGGTTTCGGTGCACTGTGCAGGGATCTGGCATGGGGTTTTTAGAGCCTTTTTAAAAAGATTTGTGGCAGCTGCACAGAAGATCATACTTGTGGGAGCTCCTGAAGCCATGCCAAGTTTGCCTTGTGAGCTTCTGAGGACTGGGACATGACAACCTCAAGGGATATTTGTGCATGTGGTACAGGGCTCAGCACAGAAGGGGAATGCTGCCCTTTGCACCATGTACCTTTCTAAAGTGATAGCGGAGGTCAGAACAGACTTTGTTTTTGCTTCTTACAATATAGATCCAAGTCCCATATTGTTGTCCTTTCAGAGAAATTTGGCAGGGGACTGGGTAGGGGTACTGAGCCTCCTGAACATGTTCATCATCAGGAAGGAGAGGGCTGATGAGCACAGCCGATGGAGGTGAGCTCTTGGGCTACGCGTGAGGATCCCTGGAAGCTGCAGCTCCTTCCGCAGCGAGGTAAATCTCTTCCGCACAGTAACAAGCACTTCTGTAGATGAATCTTCTGGAGTTTTCTGACCATCCTACTCTCCTCCCTACCTGCCTCTTTGGATGATTCATTTCTTTTCCTGAGAATTATCGGCAGCACTTCCAATGAGCTGTTATCCAGAATGATGTGTTTGTTTATAGATAGGTAAACTGTTACATATTTTATTAAATATTCCTTAAGAGTTGCTTTGTGTCTAAGGGAGTTTGCAGACATCCATACAGACCCCTCTTAAAAGTTAATTTGTCTGTTAGTCTGGACAAAACAATACTCCAAAGGTTAATAAGCATGAAATGAATGGCTTGGTAAACCCAAGCCAAACCATCATTTGGAAAAGGGAGCAGCTACTGCTCTATTACACGCTGTTGCTGTTAAACCCGGATAAACCTGCTACCAAAGTGAAGAAGGACCCAGAAGAGAGCGGGCCCTAGGTCTTGTCCCTCAACAGCCTCTGGCCTTGGTCTCACGTAGTGCTTGACCTGCTTGCCAGACGGTGAGCTCTGCGGGCCTTTGCTCTCAGAGGAGCCCTGTGGGTTTTTTTCACTAAGTAAGACCCAGCTGGTCAAGGTGTGGTGCGCAAGCACTGTGAGGCTTGGCCAATGCAATGCCTGGCGAGGAGGGGGGGCTGCAGAACCTGGCTCCACTCGCCCAGGCTTGCCAGAAGCCAAGAGCCACTGGAGGTGCTGGAAAGACCACCAAAAGTCTTCTGGGACTTTGCTTTGTCCTTTTCTTTAAATGGGGTCTGGGTGTGTGTGTCTCCTTTTTTGATTGCTTGTTTGTTCTGTTTTTTCTTTTCCCTTTTGCAAAATATCTTTGAAACCCTGCTGGCCTGTTGCCTTTTCCCAGCTGAGATGGAGGTAGGCAGGTGCCTCCCTGGCCTGCCAGCTGCAGGGGAATCACCCGTTGCTGCTGAGAACGGTGAGGAGGGGGAAGCCCCTCTGGGCAGCAGCCAAAAATCTTGCTCTCAGGCAGCAGGAGCAAGATCGGCAGCCGCAGACAGAGGCTCCATCCCCAATGGCTCTCTGTGCCAGGTGGAGATGGGCAAATTGGGCAGTGGAGGGTACCAGGGTCGGGGAGAGGGAGTGTGCAGGGTGGGGTATGCATCCCTTATTGCAGGAGGTGGTGAGAGCTGAACCGCTGCTCTGGAGCTCCCTCAACCCCTCGTCAGCTCCTGACACTGAGAAACTTGCTTGACCTTTTCTGGCTTCCACTGGTCATAGGTGGCCACAAACAGATTTTCAAGTACCAAACATCCGACTGCTGCCCGTGCTGCTACAGAGACCAGGGTAGTGACAGCTGTGTTTGTGTCCCGGTGATATAATAGCGTACTTCTGCAGAAATTGTATTTATCATTTCGATGGCTTTTCCCTCCCCCGCAAGACTGACTCAGAAGTTAAATCAAACTTGTGGTCGCATAGAGTCCCCTGTGCTTTACACGGACCATTTACTCGGTCTGAGATACTGCTGCAGAGGATGACTCGTTCCATTTTGCCTGCTACCAACACCAAAGAGGACCAGTTAGTCTGTTCTACCTGATTGCACGGGGTCTGTCAGACGCAGATAGCATCGCTCTGGGTGCAGCAGATACCAGTGTGGGACCAAGGTTGGGGGAAAGTGGCATGCCAGAAAATGGGAGAGAGGGCTGGGGGCATGGCTGGCGTGAGAGGGAGATGTGAGGGGAAGACCTGGCAGCAAGGCGAGGTGATGCCGGGCCAAGCCAGGGCCTTACTTAAAATGGCCTTTGTTACCTGGCAGCAGCAATTCTACATGCCCTTTTTATTTTACTTCTTCCGTTGAATTACTTTAAGCAAACAGAAGTGAACCAAAATGACCTTGCCTTTTGCCCCAGCTTTGGCTCAGGGAACTAGCCCCTCTCTGGTGAGTCTCCGCAGAGGCGGCTTGTGTCTGCACCAACACGTGTGCTTTGGCAGATCCCGCTCCTTGCAAAGTCCTGGAGAAGTCTGTGGATGTTTTAATCTTAAACCCCAGCCCCGGACAAGTCAGTCGTTCCTGTGCATCGTCAGCTGCGTGGTGTCCCCATGCATAGCAGCTTGTCTGGAGCGAGGCTGTGTGGGCAAGGGTTAGGGTAATGGCCAGGGAGGGTGGCTGGGGGTCTCCTCCTGCCACGTCACTGCATAGCTGGTTAGAGGAGCCCCCAAAACCGTCTTCAGCATTAAAAAAGCAGCCTCTTGGGGAGGAGCTGCACGGCTGCCCAGGATACTTGTCCCATCTCCCATACTGGAGCATCCAGCCCCGGGAGGGGGCTTCAGGGCTTGCTATTAGAGTCATAGAATCATAGAATCACTTTGGTTGGAAAAGACCTTTAAGATCATCGAGTTCAACCGTTAACCTAGCACTGCCATCCCACCACTAAACCATGTCCCTAAGCACCTCATCTATCCTTCTTTTAAAGACCTCCAGGGATGAGGACTCCACCACCTCCCTGGGCAGCCCATTCCAGAGCCTGACAACCCTCTCGGTGAAGAAGTTTTTCCTAATGTCTAGCCTAAACCTGCCCTGGCGCAGCTTCAAGCCATTCCCCCTCGTCCTATCATCTGTTACCAGGGAGAAGAGGCCGACCCCCACCTCACTACAGCCTCCTTTCAAGTAGTTCCCAAGCTCAGGTCTGCGTCTCCAGGACCTGAGAGCTGCGCCTGGACTGAGACCAGAGGTTTTGGGATCTCAGCCAACAGGAACTAGATAATAACCCTAGAAAAGCTGGCACAGCAATTCCTGCTAAAATTGCAGGTCCCGTGTGGAAAGCTACTTGACAGCTCAGGATCCTGCTTGTTGATGAGGCTGCTGCTGGGAAGACCCAGGTGACGCCGGGCAGTGCCTGGAGCATCTCCCCTGTGCCCACCTTGTTCCAGGCTGCAAGCACTGGGAGAGACCCTCCTCACATCCCCGGTCCCTGCCAGCAGCCAGGGGGACAAGCCAGGGGAGCTGGCAGGCATCCCTGGAGCCCCAGGGGTTTAAATGAAACACATCTAGACCTCTGAACTGATAGCTCTTTTCTCCTCCTGGCTCCTTTCATCTTGAGGAAAGGAAGCCAATTTCCTTTGCAAAGTAATCTGAGCGCCAGGAGTTAAAAGTCCTATTTAAAGAGCCAGGCGATGTTGTTGCACAAGGAGCTTACAGGCTGGAGAAAGCTCTCCAGCTCAGCATGTAAAAACTAGGCTAATAATGGTTTTCTGCCTCATACAAGCTGCTGAGAATTAATTAATTTTAAAAGCAGTTTGAAACACAGCCACAACATAGGTGCTAAGTTTTATTTATTAATATTCCATATTCAAAATACAAGACTAATTACTTATGTGCATGGCAAAGAGTGCATTTTCTCTGCTATTAATTCAGTCTTAATGGTTTAGGTAGTACTTACATTTATCTGTACCTCAAAAAAAAAAAGTGTTGCACGAGATAAAGATTGTATGCAGGGCTCTCTTTAAGTGTGATCTTTATTATGCTGTTTCAAACTCATTTCATGCTGAGCTTGTCAACACCAAACATCTGGCTTTTCCTGTAGCACATGATGCCTCCTGAATTACCAACTCCCCACCAGGAGGAAGAGGCTCATGTGTGGAGTGGAGGGGTGGGAAGGAGCCAGATTTGTTCCCTGTAGTTTCATTGTCAGCAGCAAGAAGGCAGAAGGGGTTTGTGCTTGCTGCAGAGTGGGTTGTGGAGCCCATGTAGGTCTCTGAGTTTGGATGCAGAGGTCTTCCATATGCATTGATAGGGATGCAGGGACACAGCCTCACCGGAGGGATTTAGGCAAGTCTCTGGGTATCATAGGATCACAGAATCACAGAATAGTTTGGGCTGGAAGGGACCCCTAGAGGTCATCTAGCCCAACCCCCCTGCAGTGAGCAGGGACATCTTTAACTAGATCAGGTTGCTCAGAGCCCTGTCCAACCTGGCCTTGAATGTGTCCAGGGATGGGACATTTCCCACGTCTCTGGGCAATCTGTTCCAGTGTTTCACCCCCCTCATTGTAAAGAATTTCTTCCTTATATGTAGTCTAAATCTAACCTCTTTTAATTTAAAACCATTACCCCTTGTCCTGCCACATGGTACCACATGGTCTTTGCTGATGCTTTATCCCCCCTGCAGTTAGACCCTGTTTCCAGAGCCCTAACGAGTGATCAGTTTACAAACAAAATAGTGGGTTCTTGCAAACATCTTTGGCCGTTTTCCAGTTGACTCAGAACATAGGTTTCAGTTTAAGTGGCATTAATTATTTCTCTGTGTGTGTGTTTGTCAATGGCTTAGGGAAGACATCTCAGTTGCACATGCTGTGAGGTACCAACATGCTTATATAGTGGTTAATTTAGAGGGGCCCAGCTCTGAGTGGAGCCCCTGAATGCCCTGGTAGTGAATATGTTCCATGTTCCACTCTAAAGAAAAAAAAAAAACCTTTAAGAAGCTCAGAAATGAAACTGAAAAATAAAAATATACTTTGGAACACTTTCTCCCTGATAAAGTTGGAGAAGGAACAGGAAACCCCTGGAAAGTCTAGCTCTAAGGCAATGTGGATATACATCCTAATGTATGTAGGAGATGTGAAGTAAGTTCTCTGCTCCAACTTACCTAGGAGTTGCAGTAAACTCTGGCACTTCCTAGCGCTTCAATCACATGCACGGCAAGGACTTCAACTAAAGACAATGGATAGGGCCTTTGAAGGGGCCCGAACTGGAGTCCAGGGAAGCAGTCACCAGGCTTAAGTGGGCTAAAATTTAAATTCATTGAAAGTAAAATGGCCTTGGTTTGGGTGATTTTTTAAGGAGAAATAGGTCCCAGGGAAGAAAACTTGGTAATGCACAAAGTTCAAAGTTGGTCTTTGCTACAAAAGCAAGAGAGACATCTGAAGGGTGATTCAAAATTATAAACAGAAATTGGAGAGGTGCCCATTGTTGATAGTCTGAGCTCAGCTTAGATGTAGATAAAGAAGTACAGTTAATTTTTAACTTTAACTAAGATTTTTGCACGTTAAAAGATGTGTTGTAATTCCCTGCGACGAGCATGATGAGAAACAGAAATACATTTAATGATTTCACATTTGTCTCAAAATGTGTGAGCCTGAGACTTCTGTGTTGACTGTTTGTCACTGGATTTATATTTGTCTCATCCACGCTTGCCACTTCTTTTCTGAGAATTGCTGTTTGCCTCCAGATAAATTCGTATCAATACTGGCTCTCCTTCAGCTACCCGTGCGCTAAGGTGGTGGTGGTGGGGAACAACAGGCAGATTCCCTCCATCCTGGATGGAAGTCCCCATACGCCGATGGTATCCATTTCACCCGTGCCCCTCTAGCTGATGTCTCCCATGGGCTCGGGGGGAGTGTCACTGCTCAGCACTCCTGCCAGCCCCTCGCTCGGTTCCTCGGCGCCTGGGGTGGGGTGGGGAATTTCCTTCCAAGGGACACATTAGCAGGCTCTTCTCTCTTATGGGGTGATGTGTATTTTCCTTCTTGAAATTACATTTGCCTTTCAGCCCGGACTCATGTTTTTGTAGACTACGTTTCCACCTTGGATGTGTATTGTGAGCTGGAAAAGGAATCTTTAAATAGTTTGAAGCTGCCGCGGAGCTGACAGTGGGCTTGTGCACGCACAGAGCTGTAAATCACTTAAATGCATTACACATAATTTCCCAGTACCTGCTCTCCTTGGGAGGAGGGCCCCACTGCAATGAATGTCATCACAGCACGTAAGCTCCTGGCTTTGGTGCTCCTTTTGTTTGCAGGGGAAACGGGGCTCGCCTCTGCCGAAATGAGGGGAACAGTAAGGACTGCTGCAGGGACACCAGCCACCCAACTTCATTGTAGCCTTTCCCACTTGCAGCCTCAGGGATCTTGCACTTCTTCCATCCCACAGAATACCCAGAATTTTATTTCGGATGCACAGGGCAGGTGGGAACTCCCTCCTCAAGTGCTGCTTCTTCAATGGGCAAACTTGTGGGGAAAGGTCTCTGAGTGATTGAGGGCACCCTGTTTCCCCTGGTAACTTGAGATGAAGCCTCCCAAGCAGGAGAGAAAACCTCTTTATTTAACCCTGGAACTGTCTGGAAGAGATTTTTATTGTGTTAGTTATGTTAGTTATTAAGTAAAATTTCCATGTTCTTGCTGATACATGCAGATCGGCATTTGATAGTTTAAAACACAAAGCAAGCAGACCCCACAAGGTAAGAACATGAAGTAGTTTCAGAAAATCTCAAAGCAGTCATTTTTTGAGGTTATCTGCCCATGCAATCATTGCAACTCCTGCTAAACCACGGAAGTGCCGGCAGCCGCCTGGAGCAATGGGTAGGAATGGGGGTTGCCACCGGAGAAGCAGCCATTACCACTGCCAGTGCCTCGGCACGGCATGGTGGCACCACTCCCTTCGCGTCGCAGGCACTTACCCTGCCGTGTTTTTCTGTAGATCCAGTCCCATCTGGCTCCGAGAGCTGCCAGCAGTCCTGGATACCTTTGTGAACATAGCTTTTTTTTTTTTTCTTGCTTTTTTTTTTTTTAACCCGGGCATGTTATGCAATTAGAATGTGTATTTATTTCCACCCTCGCTATTTCCTCTTGGAATTATGCAAGCTGTTTAAACCTCTCTGGCATTTTCATGGAAGGGTGGATTCGGCGGGGTGTGTGTAGGGGGTGTGTAGCAGCTCTATAATTTCCTACCGCTGATTTCCCCTGGGGAAGGGGGACCAAACACCGGCACCATCTGCACATCTCAGGAGGCTTAAGAACTTGGCACCCTGAAAGCCAGCTAAGTGGCACCCAGCGCCCCAAAGGCTGGGCAGGGGGATCTCAAAAGGGAGCTAATTAGTCTCCCTCCTTTTGAACTGAAGAACCGGGACTGCTTGAGAGCGATTACGACAGATTTCTGTCCTTCCAGAGCTGGGCATGGGAACAGACGGGGCACGCGAGCCAGCAGATAAACGAAACACCTCTCCCGGGTCAGGGCTCGCTCTTTGTATCTGTACCAAAAGCCTGATTCTTCCGCAAACACTCGTTTCACAAAACATTGCAAACATTGCATTAGGAAATGCTGAAAAAGCATACAGAAAGGATCTGGAGGTAGGTCTTGCCCCTGCCATGAAGTGACCGTGCCTGGTCGGCGCGGGGTGAGGCAGGCAGGCGCCGCTCACGTTTTGCCTCCTCGGTGGTGAAGTTGCGTCAGTCCCTGGGCTGAGTGCCCTCAGCCTGCCTCCGCACGGCTCGCGGGAGAAAATTGTTCGTCCCTGCCTGCTAGCTGGCCTCCCCCCTCCAGATCTGAGATGTATGCTAATAAAGGGGAAAAAAAAAAAAAAATCTCATTAAAAGCACACTGATCAGACTTGTATGAGATCCCAGCTCTTCTAGCACTGAAGTTGCTGAGGAAATCGAAGTGTAGCTTGCTTGTGCTAACTCTCTGTGGAAAAAAGCTTCCAAATTTAGGCTTTTAAAAGGCAGGCTCCAAAATCCCTTCACAGCCAGCTAAGTACCCATGACTCAGGGCAGCTGGACCCAATGCACCCACAGCATGGCTGGGTGCAGGGATGGTCCCTGCATGGGGAGCAGAGCGTGATTTGGGGAGCTCCCTCAGCACTGAGCCTGGCCCCACCGAGCCCTTGAGTTTTCCATCAGCTTTGCCAGGCTGTTCCATGCCGAAAAAGGGTGAGTCAGGGCACTTCCCTCTGAGCCCCACAGCCTTGGGTGCTCTGGACACAAAATTAGCAGCCCTTGCTGGGCTCCCTCGCATCCATCCCACTTTTCTCTCTTCTCATGGTTGAGTAGATGAAAATAAGAAGACTGCTGGTGTTGGATTGTTTTTTTTTTTCTCCCCCAAAGTACCTGTGCTGATGAGTCTCTACGTATTTGCATCTTTTGGGCATGCCAGTGGGTTTGCAGTGTAAGCAGTCCAGGAGGATGGGTAGCACTGAGGTCAGTTCATATTCATGACACCTTTCATCCTGTATCTCCTTTTCCCTGCTCTATTCTTTTCTTCTTCCCCTGGAAATTCAGCTGCTGCCTTCAAAGCTTGTCATAAAATTATGCAGAACAAATAAATACAGTCAAATGATAATTTGGGGGCAAAAAAGAAAGTAAAAAAGTCCTAACTAGTTTAGAGAAGCAGCTTGGCAAACTTTTGATGGAGTTACGGGTTTCCTTGACAGAGTGCGACTGGTCTGGACAACCTTCGATCCCTGTGTCTCCAGTGCCAAACACAGCATTGCTGCTGGTCCCAGGACATGGTAGGTGGGTGTGCTGGAAAGGCACCTGATGTTTGGGGAGCGTGGGGTTGATTCAGGTGTGATTCAGTTCTTTCTCCTCTCTCAGACTTTTTGCATGAACAAAGCAAGTCCTCGTCTCAGCATCCTCAGAGGCAAAAGGGCTGGGGAGGGGACAGGGCAAGGGGGAGGGAGCAGAAAAGCCAGGTGTGGGATAGGGCTGAGGAAGAAGCGGTCGAGCCTCCTCCCTGCCTAAGTCCTCTCCAGAAGGTTCTCCAGGATGTCCAAAGGTCCCTGCCGTGATTGCTGCTGCACCTCCTTCTGCTGACTGGCAAACTCTTTTCTGTAGTTTTGCCAGGCCACGTCTGAAGAGCAGGGGAGGGGCAGAGTGTCTCTCCCAACACCCTGACCCGGCAGGATGCCGGGGTGGGGGGAAGAAGGGAAATTGCCTTTGCTCGGTCCCTATTAACGCTTTCCCCTCAGTGTGCCTTTGGCTGCCTGTTTCTCCCAACTGGCACCTACAGCTTTTAGTTATATATCATGGTTATCTATAAAATACCTTAATATTCTAGGTTGGCCTGCGTTTGTAAAGTAAATACCTCTCACCCTAGAACACACAACGCTTGCTGATGCATTGCATAATTTTTGGTACAAGCAATTTCAATTTGGTCTCCCCTCACACTGCACGGTTTTAAAACACTTACATAAAATGGAAGAGAATCTACTTTAGGCTACGTGTGTGTGCATGTGCAATCACAGTGTGATGCTCTTAGTGATACAAGGCGTGATGCACTTCCATGAGGACCAGGCACCCGGCGAGCTCCAAGAGCCTTAATCCACCAGTGCAGAGGTGGTTTACCGCCTCAGAAAAAAAAGTGGAAGAGAAATTGAGCTGAGCATCTCTCATGCCCATGTGTAGTACATCTGTACTATCAGACCTTGGGTATTTCTGAAGGTCCTGAGTCCATATGCTGTGGTAGGGCCAGGGAGAAGGCTGAGTGTTTTGGCCACTTGGAAACTTAGAGCAGCTTTCCAGAGTGCAAGTCCTTAGGCAAGGGGTTGGGGAAGGCACCATGTGCTCGCTTCACGGCTCAGAGATGCTGGGCAGATCCACTAACACCGATCAGTTGGGGGCAAGGTGGGGTGAGACTCAGGTCTCATTATATTGATGTTACTTTTATTCAGCTCATATGTTCAGAGAGGGCAGAACTTTGCGGTGCAGCCATCGGTGCCCAGCTTAGAGCCAGACTAGCTGTGAGGAAGAAATTTTTTACAATGAGAGTGGTGAAAGACTGGAACAGGTTAGGCCCAGAGAGGTGGGAGATGCCCCATCCCTGGAAACATTCAAGGTCAGGTTGGAGGGGCTCTGAGCAACCTGATCTAGTTGAAGATGTCCCTGCTGGAGTTGATGACCTTTAAAGGTCCCTTCCAACCCAAACTATTCTATGATTCTATGATTCTGTGACAGGGCTTCTGCTTGGGATTCCCCAGCTTCATCCTGCATGACAGAGCTCCCTCCCCTGAGGGGAAAGCAAACCTGAGTCCCGTGTGGTCCGTCCTCAGCTCCATAATGCAACAGCTGCTCCAGGCAACATGCAAAACTGCTGAAAATGTGAAAATGCCCGTTTTGTTTGCAGGGAAGCAGAGGCTGCTGCTTCTTTCTTTTGAGAAGTCCTGCAAAACAGAACAAAGGAAGGAGCTGGACTGCTGCCTGGCAGATGTGCTGCTGGGAGTTTGAGCTGCTGCTGGAGACTCCTGAAGGAGACCTGTTCAGCTCTAGGACACACCTGAGTTAACAGCAAAAGGGAAAAAACAATCACTTAAGCAAAGACAAGCAGACTTAAAACATTTAAAACAGCTATGGGTTTGATGGCAGGACCACAAGACAGAAAACATGGAAGTGGGGATCACAGGAGAAATCATTATCTGGAAATTGATAATACGGCATGAAATAGTCCCATGAATTCCCAGTCCCAAGCTCCCCAGTCTTGAGCTTGGTTTGATAGCCACAGCTTGGCTCTAAACTTGGAGGAGGGCTTTTTCTTTGCACTGTGGGTTGTTCCAAAGGACTTTTAAAATCACTTATGTTGTATTTTCTAGCTTATCTGGTCTATAAAGAGTTTTAAAATGTCTGAAGATGATCACACAGGAAGGATTTGAGAATAATGCTTGTCTTGTTTTAAGGAAAAAGTTTAGTGTAGCTAAAAACTTGGGAGCTAATAAGTTTGGTTACTTTTGAATTTTTCTCCTTGTTAAAAATAATGTGCTTGGTATGCGAGCTTGGTCCACAGCTTGAGAACCAGATCCAACACTTGCAAGTGGTCTTAGTTGGTTTTCTCTTTTTTTTATTTTTTTTTTTTTTTGTTTTTAGCTCTTTTTGGTGTTTTTTAATGTGCTGGTGAATTCTGACATATGGGCATAACTTTACTGTGATGGGCCAAATACATTCAATATCAAATGTAATAAACCAGTATATAAAAGATACTGCCTTGGTATCCTTGTCTTTTGTTTGGGTGTTATTTGGCATTCTGATGGATTCGGTGTACCTCCTTTCAGCCACTTTATTTATTTTTTTTAACTTTCTTGATACATAGACATGAGATTTTCTCTTTCAGTTAGAAGCAAAGATCATTTCACAGGACCAAGGTGGAGTTAGTCTGCTATTTGTGAGAATTCCAGTCAGAAAACCCTTACAATATTTTTTATAAAAATGTGTGTTTTCTTTATAAAAAATGTTTTACAATTCTGTAAAATCTCTAAGATGAGAGTCAAAGAAAACCTATTTAAAAACAAAGAGGAAAAAATAAGTGAAGTGATCAAAAGAAGGCTGAAATGTTCATAAACTCAAATATCTCCAGGAGTGGGTGCTTTAGCTGGCTTACCAAGTGGCACAGAGCTTTCGATAAAAGCCTGAGATCCGGCCATGTGGCTGCTAACAAATTAAAAAGTGTAAAAGCAGGTTTTCAACCAGGGATAGTTTTGCCTTCAACTGAAATCAGCAAAAGAGGAAACCTGTGAACATAGCCATGCAGGTCATGGGCTGGGAATGGGTCTAGTCAGTCTTCTGATGGAGGGACAGAGAGGGAAGTCTTTGCAGAGGATGCCTTGATGGTGGACCATGTCCCCATGCCCAGAGAAGGCATGGAGAAGTCTGGCATTCTCCTTGCAGGAGGTGCCCTGGGAGGGGGGACTAACTAGCTGACCCAAAATTGGGAGCGGGAGGTAGATCTCTTTGAAGGTCTTTTTGCCTTGGACAGAAAGAAGATAGTCCTTGTAAGGAAAGCCATCTGGTGCCGTGGTTTCTCTCCCTTCCCGACTCCAGCCTGGCCCTGAGGAAGCCAGGTAGGCTCAGGGAGCCGGTGGGGCAGATGCGTTTCACGTGGGCAAGTCCTCTGCCCAAGCTGTGCCTGGCTCAGGCATCCCCAGCCCTCTGCATGCAGCTGTACAGCTGCAGGGGACTGTCACCTCCTCGCTGGAGTTACACACCATGGGAAGGCAGCATTAGAACCGCTGCCCGCTTTCTGTATGACTAGCAGTACAGACGGTGGGTGGCCAGTAATGCATGAGGGCGGTCTGGAACTCAGAGGGAACTTTGCAAGAGTTTTCCAGAAAGGCTGCATTTCTGCTGCTGGGTTCCTGAGTTTTATTCATCAGCTGCATTTTTAATCAACTTGGGTTTAACCAGATCAACAGTGACTTCAAATTCGGTGAGCAAGGAGTGGGGAAACAACAGGAAAAAAAAAAAAGAAACAGCACCCTTTGGTACATATTGATAAAAGACGGAGATTTTTTCTGCTCAACCTGAAATTAAGCCAAGCCGATGGGTTGTTAGCAGCGGTGTTATGAATGGTGAAAATCGAAGGTGAATGGTTCAGGTTTTGGACAAAGCCTCCTGTGGATTTCAGCAGTGCAGTGAAGCGCAGGGCTGTGACAGCTGGTTCCCCCATGCCTGCAGTCCCCCCCCACCCCGGCAGGTAAAGGCGGGAGGGGGTGTTACGTGCCCTGGAGGAGAGGGCTGGGACTCAGAACAAGTGGCTTTTATTCCCTCTTCTCTGTTTAATGTGCTCTTTACTCCTGGACCATGTCAACAAACTTCTTTCTTCACTTTTCAATCAATGGGCTTGACTCCATGGAGTGTTGTAATACTTCAAGTAGCTGGGCAAAGTGGTTGATATTTGTTATCCACGTGTAAAGTGCCCTTTTATTTTTTTCTAAGATAGTAAAAGTGGCTGGGGCACTGAGAAAATGACGACAAAATTAATGATGGCCGTACGGAGAGCCAAGTAGGAGCAAACCCCACTTTATTACCATTGAAGGCACAGATATGATGTTTCTGGGAGGGGGGTGATGGGTGTTTCCAGAGGTTCTCACTAGAAGTAAATGCTTTTGTGGTGAAGCAAAATTTCCAGGTGAAAACAAAAAAAGTAGAAACAAATTTCCATACCTCTGTGGAGTATGAAGAAAGCTGAAGGGTGCTCCTGTGCAGAAGGAGAGGAGAAACTGGAGTACTATTTAGGTCAGGCTGTAAATCCACTGAAGCCAGAGGTTATGCACAGGAATTATGGGGCTAACAGCACAGATCCTGTTTTAAAATTGAACTTTAGCTTTTACTCATTTCTCGGCAACTGTTCTGGGCACTGGCCATTTCTCAACATCCTCTGAAGTATTTTGCCTTGGAGGAGGAATCTGGAGATCATTTCCATGTAACTAAATATTTATCCTGAGACTTCTCAATGATTAACGTGCATTTAATCCCCCACCTATGTGACTGAGCATGAAAATGCAAATACCTAAATAACTAATTATATCCTTGAAATCTGGTTCTCTTTTTCCCTTTTCCCCAACTATTTCAGGGACATTTTCCACAAAGCAAAACGCTCTTACCCCGGCGTTCCCTGCCAGCCCTATCAACCCTCTGTGTTGCCTTTCTGAGCTAAGGAGTGCTCTGGCCCTTGGATGTGCACTGATCAAGAGCCGATCCCCCAACATAAAATTTCTCCTACGAATGAGTCACAGGGTAGCGAGCTTGGCGGTGTTTATTTTCCCTGCCCTGCCCGATAAGGGATGACGTGTACTGCGGATACTGCGGATCTCGAAGCCTCTAATGTAATTTAAACCTGCTTGTAGTAAAGGAGCGAGAATAATACCAAACTTCATTTCAGTGCACTAAAGGGAGAAGGTGCCATCTGTTCCTTATATTGCCGTTGATCAACATGCAGAAGAGATGGACCCACTTGCCAGCTGGGCGGCGGGGCGGCCAGTGCTCCCCACTGCTTTAAGGGCAGCAGTAAGAGCAATTCCCAAAGGGACGTTCTTGCAGCACGGCAACCACCGGTGCATCAGGTGCAGAGACGTCCCTGGCCTGGCCCCCCCAGGAAGGGGAGTCACTGGCAGCCCGACCCCAGGTTAGGACCTGCCTTTGCCTGAATGTCAGGGGACAGCTCTAAACTGGGAAGAGGTGGGGGAGGATCCCACTTATGCAGCCAGACCCTCCCAGCGGGAACCAAACTGCTGCAAACATGCAGAGCAGCTGGAGGAAGCTCAGCTACAGCCAAGCACTATGCACAAGCAACTGGTGCCAGAAAAAGAGCTCTTCCGCTCCTTGCGGTAAGCAGCACCTTCGTAATCACTTGCAGTTAACTCAAATTAACTGTGAAAATGCATGGCAGAAGCTTCAGCATGGTGCATGTTATGCCAAGAGGAAACAAAGGAGTTTTACCAACATCTTTTTGCATGTGCAGGCAAGGGAGGAATGGCTGGCAAGTGATCTCCAGCTGCAGAAATACCTTTATGATTTTAAGAGCAGAGTCTGCGATAAGATCATGTTATGATGAGGGTTTGGGCTGAGACCTTCTGGGAGAGATTAAAGGAGGGCACAGAATTAATGCGTGGCAAAGAATGAAAGCTTGTAAAGAAAGAGAGGTAAATCATGCAAGGAGGAGGACAGTGTCTCGACAGAAGGGACAAAGTAAAAAATCAAGATACTGCAGGTAAAGGCTTGACGCAAGGTGTCATGTAAAGTTCAAAGTCAGACTCGAGCAAAAAATGGCGCGTAAGGAGGCACAGCCTGTGACAGCCAGCATAAACTAAGCCCCTGGAAGGCAAAGGCTGTGCAACAGCATAATGTATTACATTGCTGTGCAGAAGAATTTGTAAGAATCAGTGGACTATGCGTAGCCTGGACAGAGAGAAAGAGGAGGATGCTCCTACCTCAAGCGTGTTCTGCAGAGAAACAAAACCAGTGCAGACCGACAGGACCGAACCAGCCATCTGAAGGAAAAGGAGTATCCATGGATCTCAAGCTGGACACACATGAGAACGGTGCAGATGAACTGTGGTGGGTGAAAAGAACCATCTTCCAGCAACTGCAGACAGAAATGCTATTTGATTTAGAATGCTGTCGTGCCTCTGGTCCCATCAAAAACATGCACTCGTGCTGGGCCAGAGCAATGAGGGAGGGATCAGAGGGATGTCCTCCAAGGGTCATGGATACTCTGAATCAAAGGAAGAGGTGGGAGAACTCATGCAGTGGGGCTTTGCTGGGCCTTCTGGTACACAGTGATGACCCACAGGAGTTCAGACCATGAAACACAGTCCTTGGTTCTGGGTATTTTCTGAACCATGGGGTATAACCCTTTTCCCTCTGCATATCAAACCTTGGACTCCGGCTTCAGGAAGAGGATCATCCCCCAGGATGACTGGGCGGTGTCTTTATGCTGTCATTATACCTCCAAACAAAATGGAATAGGGTCACCTCTGAGCAGCCCACTGTCGTCCCTCACGGTGGCAGACCTGTCCTTTCCCTCCCAGCAATCCTGGGGTGCCTTTGTGGCAGCAGCCTCTGCCCCCTGCCCCTGCCCTTCCCTCCCTGTCTTCCAGGCAGCTGCATGCTCTCACTGCTCTGACAGGAGCGATTTCCAATGATCAGAACATAAAGACTGTTTCCCCCCCCGTACCAGCTTCACAAGGTTTTTTTTTTTGTCCCCAGACTGTTTGTATACTAAAACGCTTGCTCTAAAAATATATGGCCCTTTAATTTATTGGTCCACTAGAGAAAACTGCGTCATGTCTGAAATGCTTTAATAAGGATCTACGGAGAGGGATGATCAAATCAATGATAATTAGAGTGTCAGAGAGGCATTCCCAGATCTCCCACCCTCTTCAGATGTCAGTACACCACGATAACCAAGCAGAAGCAGGAAGCAAGTATTGAAAGCCCATTTGATGGTCTTGATAGCCGGCCACCTGCAGCGGCTGTTCCCTGTCCTACTGGACACGGATAGGACTTCTTACAACAACAGTGCTCCCAACCTTCCTGGTAACTAACACTAGTTAGAGCACCAGCGGACTAAGCAGCACATGCTTTTTTTTTAATAGGCTTTTCCAAACTCCCCTTGGTCATCACTGCATGTTGGTTGAAGACAAAATGTTCATGGTCTCTGGACAGTGGAGGCCCGTTTATGTCATGAGCCAACGCAGCAAGGAACCAGGTCATCGTTGGTAAGAGCGACCTGAGTTTGAGTATGCAGGCTGGGAGAGCACAGATGAGTTTTCAGGTGAGGGTCCCATGTCTCTGTGCAGCACATGCTCCACCTTGGGGCATGTCTGCATGCAAGGGGGAAGGGATTTCCGCTGGTGCTTCTGTACACATGGAAAACCCCCGCTTTCCTCCCATTTCTTCTGTTGCCAAGGCCACAGTCTTCATAAGAATGCATCAGGGCTTTGTTAGGACCACATATATCTTTTGCACAGGGCTTTACCCATAGAATTCTCTGTAGCACATTACATACCTCCGAGTGGCAATATTTTATGTTTACCACTACGTACCTCAGCAAATGATGGATACGTCCATAGCTGCGGGTCTGGATGTCCTCATGTCCTGAGAGAGAGAAGCACCCTGCTCTGAGGGCTGCCCTTGTGCCTGGCAGGGCTCAGAGGTTGTTCCCAACAGGGAGCGGAGGGGAAGACCCTCTGGCTGGGGTGCAACAGAGACCCCTCACAAAGACCCTTGAGCTCCTCTCAGGAGGAGAAAAAGTGCTAAAGGCAGACTTGGAGGTTGGGGACAGGGCTTCCCTGAGGGTTTCCAGTGGAGCTCTTCCCAGAGGCTGAGCCAGGACCCTGCTGGTCTATGTACATGACAGGTAGCGAAGAGTATCTTTCCACCATGGTTTGCTCCGGTAGCACGGCCTCATACAGCCCAGCTCCGCATGTGCCCATGCAGGGCCAAGGGGCTTCCAGGCACCGACTGCCTCGACCTCCACTGAAGGTTGGGACACCTTCCCCAAACTCAGCCCTTCGGAGCCCTCTGGCTGGTAAGGTCTACAGTGAAGTCCCTCATAAATCTCCATCTCTCTGCCTTTGCCTTGCACTGAAAATCCAGCAGTTACTTAATATTTATAAACCACTGGGGCCTAGATGGCATTACACAGTGTATCAAAATACGCATATTATTTTATATCGAATCTATTGCTGAGTCCAAGCTAATGCTGCAAGCAATGTCAGGTCTTTCACCTTCATCTTCATGGCATTGCATGCTGCTGGTGAGGAAAAATACTGGGGTTTAGTTTGCACATTTAAAACCTTTGTGGCATGGGGCTGATTTACAGGATGCTTCATGGGGTGCTTTTTAACAAAAAAATTAGTCCTTTTCAAGTGTTTCTGTTGTTGACCAGGATTGAAAACCTGTGTGGGAACGGCATGGGCAGAGCCCACAGCACTGGTGGTGACCGGAGCCCATCTCAATCATTCACTTCTGACGATCCATACCTAAGGTACCGTGTTTTTCCAAACACAGAGGAAGACATGGTCTCTGCTTTCTGCTCCTCAGGCACCCTGAACCATCATGGTGTGATTAGGACACTCAGAATCGCAGGATGGGAGCTAAATGCTAAGATTGTTGATGGAATTGCTAATGAGGACCTAAAGATGACATGGTGAATGATAGCAGATCAGTAATTGCTTTTTCCCTGTAGTGACTTAGCAATTAGAAATGGAAGAAGAAAATCGGGATGAAATTTGAGAGCTGAGCTGTTTAGCGTACCTGCTTCTGTTTATTTTTAACCCTCTCTTTTATCCCGCTAATCCCTTCTGCGATGTTTTCGCTCCCTCGCTCTGCGCAGTGCCGCATTATATTTGCGATGCCCTGTCATTCACATCATGTCTGCAAGCTGTCTTCTTCAGACATGAGCCTATTTAGACAAGTTGTCAGGCTGAATGGGAAAAATCTTAAATCAATGTATTTCAGCATGCAATCATATATAGGCTAATTTATCTGCTGCCCTGTTCAGCCTGCCAGTTTAAAATGAGGTCTTTCAGGCATGGTGCCTCTGAAAGTCTCCTGATTAACAGAGCAATTTTTATTGGTAGGGCGACAATACGATTGTTTTATGGTAATTGTTATCATTTGGACCTGTGTATATGCAAATGGGGGAGATTAAAGTAAAGAAAATATAAAGATGATGAATGTGCAGCACGTAGACAAGATGGCAGAGGGATAGAAACATTTGCCATATTGATGTTCACCGCCGGGGCCGGAGGGCGGAGGGGAGCTGGCTGCCTCTCCAGGTGCGGGGAGGTCCCCGTCCCAAGGCAGCAGCCAGTGGGGCATCGGCCTGGGGGTGGCAAAGCTGTGGCTGCTCTCAGCCCTGCGTTCCCCCTGCCCCAGCCCTCTGCCCCACCGCTGAGCAAGGTGGCTGCCTCTCCTCACGCCTCCCCCACCATCCTGGCAAAGGGCTTTGGGGATGGAAAACGGATGAACAGACCAAAAGGATGAAATGGTAGCACGGCCACGTCAGAGCAAGCAAGATTTTGTGAGATGGCCCCACTCATCCTTTAGGGTGCAACCCTTTTCGGGGTGGGTGTATATGTATTTCCAACTGTTCTTTTGCTGGCTTTCCTGACAGTTTCTTCCCATCACTTTTCCTTCTCTCACTTCTAAGTGAAGGTTGGATTTGTGGAATACATTGCCTCTATGGGCATGGAGCTTTCTAGCCCTCTTTGGCACAAAACCACACAGCAAGACTACCTTACTGGTAAATCTAATCCCTCACCTGGGAAAAACTACTGCTATAAATAAGAGAACCCTCCAGTCTCTGTCCCTTCAGCTCTGCTGCCCCTGAAATCAAAGGCAAAACCCCAGTGGCTTCCCTGGGGAAGGCCTGGGCCCTCAGTGCCACGGCTTTCTTGCTGAAACCACCAGCAGGTCAGGAGCATGCAAATGCTCACCAAGCCTAGATCTGCCCGCTAAGATCTGGACTGAGATTAGCAGCTCACTTTAGATAAAGCACCGAGCATGAGATCATACCCTGCTTTTTTTCCTTTTTTGCATTACGTTATTGAGGCTTACAGGAAGGGGAGCAGGACAGCAAATTTTGTCTCTATTAAAAACATGTCAGGCTTTTTCTGCTTTGTAATGTATTTTGGTAAACATCTGGGACAGTGGGCCTTGCTGTTCCCTGCAGCTACAGCTGCACAGCCTGAGCTCGCTGCAGCCTCCCTTTTGCTCCACCTGCTGCAAATGAGGGGACCGGCGTAGCCCCTCCATTCTTCTTAATGCGCCCCAATCCTCAGCTATTTATTTATTCTTGCCTTGCAAGCCTTAGCTACTCTTTCTCACAGCATCTCTGAGCTGCCAGCAGCTGCTGTTCACCAGCTCCATCTCTTTCAGGAGAGCTGCTAGAGTACGGACTGACGCTGCCTTGGCCAAAGCCCCCGAAGAAGGATGATGGCTGGCAAAAGAGGGTCATGCCCGAGGCCAGTAATGCATCCGTGGATGGGACTGCTCACTGCTTTTGCAAGGGATTGCAAGCGATTTTACAAGTTTGCCGACCTTTGTGCCTGAGCAGGTTAAGTGTGCAATGCTCCAGCCTCAGGGATGCTCTGTCTTCCATCCAGTACTGACTGACTGACTCTGGTCCTGTCCTCAAGGACGTGGAGAGAGTGCAGGTATTCCTTGAAAGCTTAATTACTTGAGCTGCCCAAGCTGAGAGCCAGTGCTCACACAGCAGAGGTTTGTCATGGGTGGGAAAAGCTGAACAGGTTGAAGACACATTTCTGTCTGCTCTTCTGTCCCGCTTCATTCCTTTTTTCGTAGAATCATAGAATGGTTTGGGTGGAAGGTCACCTAGTCCTGTGTTTCCAAAATATATTTACAGTTATTTCCTTATGAGCCTCTGTTGTTCTATGCTATTGCAATTTCATTCACCATAACATAGCTCTCGCCCCTCCCTGCATTTTGTTGAATCACTGCCTTGGGCCCAACTGTGGACCCAGTCGAGGATATTCTCCTACCACTCCCCTCCCTCCAGCTGGCAGCACAGAGGCTGAAAAATCGCAAAGCATCTCCACTAAGTGGAAAGGATGATAAAAGTGCTTCGTCACTGGGGGCTACCTCTGATTCTCTTGCATTTACCATGGCGCAGGACTTCCCTTGCAGTCTCTTACCCCAAATCAGCTGAAACGTGGTGGCTTGCCACAGTTCTGGTGCAACAGTGACTCCCACGCTTGCTGCGCTGTGCGCTGAGGGGTTGCTTCGCCGGCTCCTACTACCTAACACAAGCTGCTCCTCTGTGCCTGACAGTACCACTGGTGGGAAAAACCTGTTCCAAACCTCTCACTGCTCACACAGCTGATCCATTTGAGGTCTCTCCTCTAAATTAATCTGCCAAAACACATCTTTGTTCTACAGTTTCACCACGTCTACTGTTCTCAGTAGTGTTTTCCCTGAGAAGTCACCAGGATAAAGCCACAGACCCATTCCAACATACTCTTCTCTTTGAGGAGCCATGGCCAAGCATCTTGCATAAGGTACTTTCACTTGTGAAGCGTGTACACCTGAAGACACGTTTCCAAGTTGTCCCTTCCCCATGCCACCAGCAGGCATCGGTGTTAGGGATGAGGCGGCAGTCCTGTTCAACTCCATCCCAGCAAGGAGCTAACTGCAGCTCACAGTCCAGAAAGACTGATTTTTTGAAAGCTGAAAGCCAAATTGCTGGAACAAAATCCTACCATTTCAACTGGAAAATCTGTTCAGCTGGAGCTGGGCTGCAGAAGAGGATGACTCTCTCATTTTGCATAAGACACTGGCAAGTAATCTGATGATTTTCTGTGACTAATACAATAGGTCATATCTGAATGGTCGATGGAGAGATGAGAGGTTTCATATTCTGTTACCAAATCCCTGAGCCGTCTGGTTCCTAATGACTTCTTTCAAAACAAAGGGAATAAAACTTCTGAATTGTGCAATGCATTCTGACATTCTCTCTTAGACAGAAGATACCCATTGCTTCACATCAGCTAATGAGATCAGTGCCTCCATCGATTACAGCTTCCATGCACCCCTTTCAGGTATTTCTGACCATGACCTTGATGGCAAATGTATCCTCCTTCTTGCTCAGGCTGGTATTGTCCATCACCAGGAACCAGAGGGTGGAAAGAAGAGGGCAGTGTCTATTGCCATGGTGAGTGTGTGTTTCCAGTGGGGCAGCGGGAGCACGAAGGCATGAAGGGGGAAAAAAACCCATCAGGAGTGTGGGGCTTGGCAGGGTGCTGTGGGCTGTGCCCCCCATCCCAGCTGCAGCGACAGCAATAGACTGTGCTGGGGTGAGCAGTGCAATGGGGGACACATCCATGTCCTCGTCCCTGTCCCCTGGGGTGGCAGCTGCTGGCTGGGCTCTGCCACTAGAGCCAGGTGCTTTTGGGTGACCCAGGTAAGCTGCAGCCATAGGTGGGGAATGAGAGTTTTTCCTATATCACATGATTTTCTTTGCTTGTGCTTTAACACCAGGAGCATGTGCGGTGTCTCCTTTGCTCACAGGTTATCTCCTGCCACAGCTTGGCACATTTTGGGGAGGATTCCTCGGAAATGCTGGGAAGCTCACAGATGCTCACCTGCCCAAGGACGAGTGCCCCATACCAGCCTGAATCCTGGGCTGGGTGAAATGCAAAGTGCAGACAGAACACCTCAAAGACACAAAGTGTTTTAAAGGGGAAGCTGCTGCCTTTGCTTCCCGAGGCCAAGCCCCCGGCACAGCCCTGGGATGCCAGCACAGCCCAGGTAGGTCAGCTGCGCTGCTGCCTTTTGAATTACTGACCCCGAGCACTGCACTGGCGGCAGTGACAACCGCAGGGGCTCTCAGCAGCCTGAGCAAAAGCCTTCAGTCACCGAAGTCCATGCCACGCTCACCGAACTGGTAAAATTGCCTGAGCTGGTTTGCTGAAGTGATAGCTCAGTTATGTTTATTAGTTGCAGTTGCAGTGCAAACCTGCCCCAGGGAAACTCAGGCCAGAAGTTTATCCGTCAGCGCTTTCACTGGTGCGAAGCTTTCGATGACGTGGGGTTTGCATGGTGTCCAGCAAAGCCCCTGAGCCCCCTCTGCGTGCTGCAGCCTCTGTTCCAGGTGGTCCTGGGCCACAGCAGAGGTGCTGACATGTTCTGCCTGTGGTCCTGTGTGTAATTTGAGTTAAAACCATCCAAAACCAAAAGGACATCAAATGGATATATTTATTATTCCCTATTTATCACTTCTGTAGTTTAGCCAAGCATATCATAACATTGTTTGTGAGATGCTATCTGGGATTACATATCCAATAAGTACGGTATATTATCAGCATGTTATAGCACTATTATGTATAATTATATATGTTTATAGATACCCCATCACAGACCAGCGTGGTTCTTGGTTACATTTGTGATATGCTGCTGGTTGCGTCACATTCACAAATGACATGCTACCTCTAATTACGTACATTTATAGGTGTACGCCATATTTACTGCACACTATAATATTTGCATCATCAATCAGAGTCATCCTGTTGATAGGCCAGCTGATGTTTATTTGCTTAATGTCTTTTGATTCCTTAAACATCCATCTTTTAAGTGGTGGGTGCCTTACCATGGCTTCATCCAGGAGTTAGACCCGAGTTACACAACTGATTAATCCAGCCAGTGAAACCCTGGTTTCCCTTCGAGCCACTGGCCGAGCCGCTGGCCAAGCCCCTGGCCATTTCCCAGGCGTCAGGGTTTCACTGCCTACGGCTGATCCTCTACATCTACCCAATTCAGCTTATTTAGGAAGAGCTCTGTTCTTTGATGGGTTTGAGGTCACTGTAGATATGAACTTGGCCTTCAAGTGAAAGGCTAGATGGGGGGCTGTAACACCACCTAAAATCTGGGCTGCCAGCTGTAGCTCCTCTGCACTGCTTGCTTAAGGGTAAGGATTCTTGGGTCTGCAAATAGCATTGGTCTGCAGTGCTCCTTTGGTCCTTTCCCTAATGTCTATTGAATCGCTTGTCTCTCCGTACTACATAATTTAGGTCTGGTTGAGTACCGAGTATTTTATTTATTTATGTATTCAAATTTTTAAAATGCATCTTCAGGCATCTTAGCAGTACACTGGGCGCCCACCACATAAATTAAAAATAACAGCATAAACTTAGACAAAGGACTATCCATAAATAACTCCTCCTCAGTTCACACCCTTAGCAATAGCCTTAGCTTGGAACAGGGAAATAGATGGGCTTTACAGCCTGTTGGGAAGGTTAATAAATCTGGGCGCTGATGGACCAAAGGAGAAAATGAGTTTCAAAATTGCGGCACCCCCCCTTCCATCCCCTTTGTGGAGATGCCTTGCCTTGAACTCTTCACCTGTCCGGGTCCTCGGTGGGAGATCAGATCCTGCTGGCCAGCTTAGGGCTGGAAACACAGCCTGTCGGGGGCATCTCACGCTGCCACCATGCTGCAGACGAGCTGACCGCATTCTGGTCATATGAATGCCTTGTTTTTAAATAACTTTTGTCCACAGCTTCAACAGTGATTTAATTTAACACTTTATTTAGGTATCCAGTCTAAGGCACATTAGAGAAAGCTGGATAGTCAGAAGATGGCTATTCACCTTCTTCTAAAAATCAGGCACTTTTAACAGATGTCAGACTGAGCACCAAAATCACCTGGTAGTTTTGAAAAAGTAAGTCTGTGTGTGTGTGCATGTACAGGGGAAAACATCCTCTTTAGAAGTAATTTGCTGAAAACAGTTTTAGTATTTTCTTCCTGCCTATGGCAATTTATGAAACACAAATGAGATATTGTACCAGTAGCGATACTGAAATAAATCACTCTAAAAACAGAACAGAAATTTTATTTCATTACTAAAGTAAATATAAAAGTGCTTTAGCACAGTTTCAAATTAGATTGGGGTTTGGTCAAGCTTGTTATAAATCCAATGATTGTGAAGCAAATGGCTTGAGATGCACTCTCGGTAGAGCACTGTTGCGAACACGGCTAATGGGATGCCGTGCGGTGCAGAGCAATAAACAGAGAAGAAGCAAAGGGGTGGGTTCCATGCCTGCAGTACAGGAATCAAAGGCAGTGATACAGCACGCTGTGCCCGAGTCTGATGTCCAGTTCTTAAAAAGATGCTGAGAAAATGGAGAGGGGGACAGAACATACCTCCAAAACTGACTCATGGCCTGGAGAAAATGCCTTCTGCTGAGTAAGCAGGCGAGCAGAGGTTGAGCTCAAACTGGGATCCTATAGCCCGCCTGTAGATGTTGTGGGAAGACCATCAAGGAGGGCAGAATGCCCACGGAAGGTGGAGTCCTCTGCGCTGGCAAAGACCAAGTGCTGGGACACGTGGTGGTGGCTCTACCTCCTTGAGAGCAGGGCTGACTCCCACTTTGGGGTACCCCACTGGTAGTCCTGTACCTGCGTCCACCCAGGGATCACCGGGAGCTGATCATCCAGATGTGCCTGTGCAGAGAGATGTTCTGGTACCACGGGCTCTTTCTCAGGGGCAAAAGCACATAACGTCAAACAGCTGCTGGGAGCAGATGTTCACATCGGAAACACGGTGCAACACATGGCAAGAAGGTCACAACAGGCTATGGATGGAAGCTGGGTAAACTTCATCTGGGGAGACTTTGGGAGAGGCTGGACAAAGCACTGTGGCTTGCATCGTTCAGCCTGGGTGCTCCTGCCCTGGTGCAGAGTGATGGGCTGGGGGAGCTAGGGTGCTCCCTCCAGCCTACATGCCCATCATCGTCTTCTTCCTCTCAGCTTGCAGGGCGGCCGGAGAGCTGCTTCAGCCACGTGAGGAGGAACCACCTGGCTGCTGAAGGCAGCAGCGCCTCGGATGGCTGGGTGTCCTGCAGCCTTTCTCCAGAAGGAGAAAGCCCCACATTACCAGTTAGCGGCCGGCTTCAGCTCTCTTCTTATTTCCAACAGGGGCCGGTTGCCGGCACACTGCCCAGCAAGCTGGTGGCACCCATGCCCATGGCAGCTGCCCTTGGACGTATGGCTCCTCCTTCACCTCCACGGGACTCCTGCTGGAAAAGACCATAGGACAGTGCTTGCTTATCCCAGCCCAAATGCCAAACTCTCCTCTGATTTCCAAGAGGGCAGAACTGGATCTCATCGGAAACTCGCAAACCTCCGTTTAGCAATCTGCTTTACCCCCTCAACAAGAATATTTTTAAGCTGGTAGAGAGGAAGCTCCCTTGTTGTTATTAACCCATGCTGGGCACACTCGGGGGTTGATTCAGAGCTATGAAAGTTATTGGAAAGATGCTAATTGATATGTAAACCCCTGCATCATAATGACCAATAATGAAGATCCCTTGTTGGAGAGGGAAGCTTGAAACTCCAGTTGCAAGTAATGTCATAGCAGGGTAGATGCTGTAATCTGTGCAACATCCCGGAACTGACATGTTTTCTATATGCTGTTCTCTCCTCTCGCAGCACCTGCACTAATGTAAATGAACATTATGCACGTTCATCAGCTGAACAATAAGCCCTGTGGAATGAATGATTCATTATAAAATGGTTTCTTCTGGAAGAGAAAGAAGGTTTTGTTTAGTTTTTAGAAGTACCACAGGAAAACTCCATTTATTTATGCCTGCTTTTGTTTGACAGTAGTTTCTTTGTTCCTCTCTGCTCTTGCTTTTCTAGTACCAGTTAGCAGCAACGTTTGGCAATGGCAACCAGGGAAAGAAAGGAGACGCAGAATCATCGTTGAGAAGGAAAAAGAAATGTGTGGCTAGCGAAATAGAATTCAAGCCACATGTTGAGCAAGCAAACCAAATAGACATTTGAGGTTTTTCTTCAAGTGTGTTTACATTTGCTAGTCATTCGAGCCTGTCATTTCCCCCTGCAGGTCTGATTTCTCCTTTCAGGCCGTCCCTAACTCATTACCTTACTTCTGGTCGGAAGAAGTCCATCCTAAAGACCCGGCTGATGTTTTGCTTTACAGCTGTAGTCTAGAAGGAGATGCTCTTTAGTGGGCACGAGCAGATTTGTGTCTGTTAAGGCTTTACTGAATGCACCGAGCAATCAGCAATAGCTGTTATCCACCGATACCAGTCTATGCGCTGCTTTTAGCCCATCACCTGCTCTTAAATTAATGAGCTGTCCCAGGAGGCTGTCCCGTGGAAGCTGACACGAGGATCTGACACCCCAGAACCTCCTGTGACTGCAACACCATGGCACTGGGAGCCCACGCTCACCACCACCCCCCCCCCACCCCTCCCCACCCCAGTCACCAGCAACCCCTGGCTGCAGCCGGCGAGAGCGTTTACCCCTGCAATGCAAACCTGCCCGGCTCCCGAAGAAGCTCCCTTTTGTAGCGGGGATGAGAGCTGAATGCCCCTGCTCTCGTCAAATTTGGGGGTGAAGCTTCTCCAGACCTAACACAGTTTAGGGCTTCCCTGAGCTACAGACAAGTGGAGTGGTTTATAAGCTATGGGAGGGTCAGGCTTGCTGGATGAAGTTATCTGGGAGGCTTGGGATGCCTTTGGCTCCCGTGGTTCACCTGTAATTTCTGTACACTGCCTCGTCAGGTGTTTTCTCTGTAAAGATTGTCCACGAAGTGAATTTCAGGTGAACTTCTTATTCATTTCCAACATATAACGTATGCTCTGGATGCGGTCTCCAAGGAGAACTCCAATAACATCAGAACTGCTCGCATTAAAATACTATCTACCCACCTTTAGTAAGCTATTTGTCCCGTAAGCCTTTATAAGCAGACAAGTTCAAACAGACAAGTTGTCTCTTTCAGTATTTAAATGCACTGTCAGAGAAAGACACAGCTAGGCCTGATAATTTTTAAATATAGGATAAGGAGCATGTTTCCATGTTCTGGGGTGTTTTCATTTAACAAGAAACCCATGGAAAGGAGGGGAGAAGTATCCCAAGGGAGTATGAGAGGACACATCTGCCCACTGATAAAACAAAAGGAAGGTGCTAAACATAAAAAAAAACCCAAGATGTGCACTTCCTCTTCGAGGCTTCCCTCTGGAAGTTCATAAAGTAGCTTCGCTAATGAAAGAGCAATTTGTGGCATATGGAAGAGGTAGGAAGGAGAAAAGACACACAGAGGGAATGAGGAGCATGCTAGAGTCTGAAAATTTGCCGTGCGCTTTATAATTCAAGGCACAATAGGCATAAATAAAATGGGATGCAAAAAATCGATGTGCGTAAATAGTAGAGGATACTTTGGGGGAGATTGGAGAGGAAAGGTGTAATTGCTGCTGAGGAATGTTTAGAAATAACTGAGATTGAGATAAGAGGCATTAGGACAATGGTATATGGGACTGGCTCATGGTGATTCAAATCAGAGGCTGACCCTAGCTCTTGTGACAGATTAAAGGATGGTTTAAAGGAGCTCCTGGCTGGGATGGCTGAGATAAACCCGGCCCTGCCTGATCTCCAGAGGACAGAGCAGAGTCATCGCTTTGCCCTTTCCTGGGTTTCTCTGCTTTTACAGCCCCTCTGGCACCCCTTGCAATTTAACTGTGACCTTTCCTGCAGTGTCGGGGAGAGCGCTGTGGTGGGTCTGGCCCACCACTCTGATTTTTATGCCTGTCCAATCCCACCAGCTCCAGCGTGGCGTTGAGCTAGGCCCTCAACCTGGCATGTACAGCACAGGCTGTCAGGGGCTGCTCTTGCCCTGCATCGAAAGGGTGTTTGAATAACGTCCAAAATCACGGTCTGACCTCTCCTGGCTGCTTGACACAAAGGTGAAGTTCGGCATGAGGGCTCATCCGAGAGCCCGTGTTTACCACAAGCAGTGGCAGCTTGGCGCCAGGTACCACAGCATCCCCAGAGGTCAGCAGGGCGGCTGGTGAGGAAGAGACGCGTTGTTCCCCCCTGTCACCAAGTGGTAAGTCTACATCGGTCTACAATGAGGGCTGGCAAGGGCTGGCAGATGACATGGCCCCCTGGAGCTGCAAGCTAAGTTAGAGCTCAGCCAGGTGCTTACAGTGCTTGTTGGGGGCTTTTGGAGCTCTCACCTGGAGAGAGGCAGAGCCTGTGGTTTCACTAAATCCTAACGCAAGGTGGAAGCATCTCCCAAACAGGGAGATGTCTGCTCCTAGTGCAACTGCTTAGGAAAATGTGAGAAGTATTGGTGAGCTCAAATGATGCAAGGTAAAGGAGAGAAAAGGCAGGAGGTGGGCTGGTAGGAGATGAAAAGCACTGACACATAAATCACAGCCCATCTACCAGTTTTATATGCCAAACAGTAATAAATGCCACTGGAGTTAAAAGAGGGCACCATGGATGAGTATGGAAGCACAGAAAATAATCAAGGATAAGAGCGAGACATATGTGAAGTGTAAAATGTCACCCCAGAGAAGGGAGTGTAAGAGCGCAAGGAGTAACACACACACATGCACGCACAAACATTCAAAAGCAAAAATAAAGAATGAAAGAAATATTGTGCAAGAGGTTAAGGTAAATAAGAAACTCTTCAGATATGCAAGGGAAAAGCTCTCCAGAGGAGACAGCAAATTTACTTGCAAGACATGGTAAAGATAATTTATTGACATGAGTTGGCCACTGGTAAGTGGAAAAAAAAAAGTAATTAACTGGTTTCCTTAATACTCCCAAAGGAAGGTAGGATGAGAGAGGCCAGGACATGTACCGCGCTAATTTACATTGTGGGAGGACAAAGAACACTGGGAGAAAACAAAGAAAGTGTGGCCTTGTCTATCAGACTGCTGAAGAAGTGGTGAACCTCCACGAGGAGGTCAATGAAGTGCAGGAGGCCAGAGCCGCCCCAAAGGCGGGGTGACGGGAGGTGGCATGGAGGTGTGGGAGGATGGGGGAGCCTCTGCCGTGGGTCCCATAGGTCCAGGACTGGGGGTGCCTCTCTCATCTGCCCCTCTCCACCCCCCTTGCAGACCGGTCTGCTGGATGCCTTCCTGGAAATTATAGAAGTTCCTACTCGTGGGAGGCCTGGCAAAGGTTAGGGGAGTTTCTGAAGTGCACGTTTGCCTTCAGAAATGCACAATAAGCCATTTTACAGTAAAGCAGAGGGGACAGAGTGATACTGGAAAAGCTACAATGCAATACAATTGCAGTTACAATACAATTACAATACTGCAAGGTATGAAGTTTGGCAGTTTTGCCAAGAAGAGATCCACCTCTCGGGTGTGCCGCTGCTCCCGCAGCAGGGCTCAGGCATTGCCAGGCTTGATGAAACTAGACATTACATGGCTCTCTGGTCCGATACCGTAGTACGAAGCTTCAGCAGTGCCTGCGGTGTTCCTCGGACTGGGTCCTGTCCTACGCACTGTCTGCGTCCGCGTCGCCACCCCAGCAAGGTCTGGAGGACTGGGGGAAAACGCGTGCCTGTGCCAGCGGGGAGAGCGGCTGTGGCGAAACCCATCGGTTCTGCCAACCAGCAGGAAAGCTTGGTGGCATCCAGCAAGACCAGGGGCAGGCCAGGACAGGAACAAACAGGGTGCTCCATCGAAAGGGGCCAGGCAGCTGCTGGCAGGATGTTGGGATTGAGGGGAGGCAGATGAAAGCGCCGTGTGGCTGGGTGTCTCGATCTGGAATGACAATAACCCTGTTACACACAAGTTTAAGAATTAATGGGATCCAATATTACGTGGCTTTTGTGACCAATTTGATGAGCCAGTTTATCAGGCTCGCTTAACCTTCCCCTCAGGCCTGCACTATCAGCCTGTCAGTGTCAGGGTGCTTTTTTTAGCCTCCCCTTTTATGTCCATGTAAGCTCCAAGGGCAGATACTGTATCCTGTAAAAAGGATGGCATTTGGGAAACTGATAAATAACCTGTGCCGAACAGAGGCAGCAGCATCCCTCATTTGGTTTTGGAGGACAACTCCCAGCTCTATCTCTGTGTCGGTGCCTGGACTGCTAAAAGAAAAGTGTTGCTCGTCTCTGCTCTGGATTTGGACCCTGCCTCTTGCCTCCTCTAGGGACCCCTGGGAACTGGCCAAGGACTCTGTCCTGGTGGCCTTCCCTTCCCTACGGGTCCCTCTCGATGGCAGCAGCACCAGCTGCGCCGCTCTGATGGGTACTGGCAGCAGCGCGTCTATTACAAAAATAGTATACTAAGTTGCTGGGGTAGAAAACGGTTGTACTGAAATAAAAGACTGCAGCACCGCTTGATACTTATTCTCTAGGTCAGCTCCTAAGGTTTCCTTCCCGTTTCATCCAGCTAAATATATGTGTCCGGCTGCCTGCGTAGCCTTTGGTGGTAGGAGGCAATCTGCAGAAAAAGCCCTGCTCCTGCCTGCTGCTTCCACCTGCCAGGATCCCTGCTTCTGGACAAGCCTTGCTCTTAAATGTGCATTTTCTCCCCAGAGGCCTATTTCCCCAGCAGTCTCCCGTGATTCATAAACTTTATCCAGACACCAGTTTTCATTGCATGCCCTAAAGATTAATGGTGTCACAGTTTTGCTTTAGAAATGCTGGGTAGAGCCCTCTCCCTTGCAGACAGGAAACTTTCTACTCCCGGGGCTGACAACCTGAAGACTGTGGCTCATGTCCCCCCCACGAATGGACAGCTCGGCATGGCACCTTTCAGGCTATGGCTCATAACCCTTCGTGCCCTGACATGTTTCATGGAAACACGTGAAGGGGTGTCCTGGCCCCCCAGGGACGCAGGAGCGGGGCGAGCCTGAGAAGTTAAGCCACCCCTCGGGGGACCACAGCCACGGGAGGGATGGGAAGGGAAGGCTTTAAAGCCCCCAGCCATCCTAGAGACTGTGGGAAGCCTTGAAAACCTTCCTTTTTATTCCTTGTTTTGTGATTTCTACTCCAGTGCTGGTCCCCTAAGTCACTCAGCAAGACTCTTCTTCCTCTGCTCTCCCCAGGGCAGCCCATGGATCCATGAAGCTCTGACCAGGATAAATGATAGCAGGAATTTGACCTTCACCCTTGCCTTTGTGGGAAAGCTTTTTGGGTGCAGTCTGAGCTGTGAATACAGTGCAGATATGCTAACACAAGCCACCCAGTAGATACTTCCATTTTGCAACAAAAATGCTTTTTTTTGTTTGTGGTTAAACCTGAGAAACCAATGAACAGCATACGAAGGCGGCAGTTACACCACAACAGCAATGTCCAAATGGAAGTCGTCTTTGTTCCTGTGCTAGAGTATCCGGCCAAACTTCCCTGTGGCAGTAACATCTAGGGTAGCCAGTTGTTCGGGATGGGACCTGAGCTGATTAGAGATGTTCAGACAGTCCTTATCAGACTCCCAGCTCTCAGGAGAAGAAAAATAAAACATAAAGTAAAGAGATCCCAAATTTGAATACGCCGGAAAAGGAAGTGCCTGCACCTCCTCCCCACAAGACACTGACATTTTTAATTTTATTTGAAGTCTTCTATTACATCTGATATTGTTACTTGAAAAATATCTTGTATTTGTATTTTATGTCATATTATCAGTTGGGGCGTCTCACCTGTTCCCACTGAAATAAGTCTAACCAAAAGGACAGTGAGACTATGTGATTTCCCACGGGAGCCTTCTCATACCTGGGAACGTGTGTGGGTTGCTCGTGGGTCCGGCTCAGGCAGGTGGCAGCCATTTACCAGCCCTGCTCTGCAGGCAACCAGGTCTCAGCAAAAGGCAGACGCCATCTTGGTCGGGACCAGACGTGAATTTTGCTCGGTGTCTGAGGCGCATGATGCCCTGGGACATCCTGCATGTTTATCACTCCCCTAGTCTTTTATGGGGCGGTGGTGCTGCACCCCCTCTGCCCTTGCCATGAGGATGCTGCATCGCTCCTGGCTGCCCCGGGTCCAGTGCATCCCTCCTCTGCTAGGGTCCCGCTTCATGCGCCCTGAGGACCTCAGTAAAGGCTTGGTAGGAACAGCGTAGGCGCTCTGCTCACTGTGCTCACCTCCCGTGTGTCTGCGCCCAATGGGGGAAATTGGTGGTCCCGTATATCTAGGCACCTTGCACCCTTTCAGAGACTTGAGGATATCTGAGGTGGGCAGATTTGGCAGAGGACCTGCTGGAAATCCCCGCCCTCCCGGAGCGGCAGCTGGGAGTCAAGCGGGATACCCTAAGGCATCTCGAATGGCACCAGACACCTATATTTAGGCACCTAAATCCCACCCAGTGAGTCAGCAAAGCCCTCTCCCAGCAGAACCACTCCCTGGCGATGGGGTGAGGCAAGAGGGACGAAGCATGCCAGCATTTCCCTGCCTGCCATGGCTAAGCATACCCTGAAGGTAGCAGTCACGGGAAATTCCTATCGAGTGTGAGGGAGAGGGAGAGCCTTTCAACAACATTATTTTTAACCATCCTGCAGAGCTGCATCATTGGCTGCGAATACGACAGGCTTGTTTGGGGATGTTGCCATGCTCAAATGGGTTCTTCAAAAGAAAAAAAAGTAAATAACAGGCCCTTTTAAATCTTTGTTTGCTTCTCGTTAGACTACGTTGGGTGTCATTTCTAAGTATAGTTCGTTTTCAATTCTGCATGGAGTTACGGAGGCTGCCGGGGGTTTTTTGGGACGGGTATGGTAAAGAAAGGGTCTGTCATCTCCAATAATATGGCACACAGGCTACATGAGTGAGGAATGCATACATTGAGAATGAAAGCTGACTTTCCTCGGTGTAGGTTGTCTTCTAGCCTCTGGATGCTCTCAGCATACTGCAGTGGGGTTTTTTGTTCTAGTTTTCTTGCTTTGTGAAGCAAAAGTGAAGTGACTGAGCCCCAGAGCATCTTAACCCCAGGGAGCCAGTGGGCTGCTTTAACCACAATTACCCAGGAAAGTGGGGGCTGTGGCGGCTCTCTGCGCTACTGGTCTCCGATGCCTAAACGCAGGGTCAGCTGTTTAACCTGTGCCGGAGCTGACTCCTGCAGGATGGGAAAAATCTCTCGTGGGGGTAGCCTAACCTTGAGTGTTTGGGGTTTGCGCCTGAAATGCTCTAATGCCTGTCCTTTCCCAGCTCCGCGAAGGACGAGCGCAACTTTTATTTCACCCTTGAGCGAAAGAGAGAAGGCACCAGTGACTTGTGTTTTATTAAAGCCAGGCCAACTGCTTGGGGCCTTCTTGTGACAGGAATTATCAATCTTAAATATATATAGTGGAACAGGCTGGCTTTGCCTAAGGGCTGAAGGATGAGCAAGGCGTTGCGCTGCTATGTGCCTTGTATAAACATCCATTCTTTGGTGCCCGTGTGTCTGGGGCAGGGGCGAGATTTCTGGCCTAAATGTTGCCCCTTCACCACGAACGCTTCTCCCAGCGATGCTGAGCTGCGTGGCGCACATAGACAAAAAGCAGCCCGGGACCCTAAATACATCGTTATGCTGATTAGAAGGCAGGGGGGGAGCTCAGGAGCTGTCGCAGTTTGTTTTATCAGTCCCCAGGGTATTCCTGCATTCCCCTCGCTCGGGCCGGCAGCCCTCAGGAGCTTGCACCTACCCCGCGAGCTCTCCGTGCATCCCTGGGTTTCCAGCAGTGCTGCCAAGGCACCTGCCCGCGTCGCGCGGGATCCCCTGGTACCCAGCACGGGCTCCTCTATTCCCCTCCGGGGACCAGGTGCTCAGGGGATGGGCTGTCATTCGGCGATGCTCCTCTGTCTCCGAGACTCCGATCAAAGCGCTGCAGCGTTAAGCAGTACCCAGCGCCTGGCGGTGCCGTGTCCTGCAAAGCCCCGATTCACCGGGAACTCACTCTGCCAGTTCAGCACCGCCGGGAGGTGTTTGAAGGCTGCAGGCTGCCAGGCGTCCTGTCGGCTCAGGTATTGTCTGTCCTCCCGCAGCCCTCACAAAGGCAGCATAAAAGCAGAAAGGCCTATTTTTGCTCTTTGGCTACTTCATCAGAAAAACCCACGCCTGCTGCCAGGCAAGTTGCTAGTGGGAGGGGGACGCTGCGGCCACGGCGGGGAGGGGAAGCACCTTGCTTTTCTGCAGATGCACGGGGCCTACGTTCTTCTGTTCACAACGCTCGACAGGCTCAGAGGAAGAAATGATTTTTAATGTTGCCCCCCGTGAGAACATAGCGCCTAATTCCTCCCTCCCTAAATCAAAAGCAGGATCAGAAGGTGAGAATCCAGTTTTGTCTCATCTCAGATCTCTGTCTCGGGAGGATACAGAGCTTTAAGATCATTGCGCCTCAGTAGCTTCCAGCTAAGAGAATGACATCCAGAACAAACATCAAAATTGGTTAAAAAGGATCACTTAGAGAATAAAAGCAGGTTGGGGATGACTTCCCATCCCAGATGAAATTAGTGTAATTGGATCAGCCCTTCCCTCTCAGGACCACGTTGCCACAGGGCAGTTTGTTTTGCTCTCCCTAATGCAGGCGATGTGTTTTTTGGACTCTCCAGTCACCACGTGTCCTGACGGCTGCCTTCCCCTCCGATACACAGCCAGCTGCGAGCGGCTGCCTCCCCTGCCCGTGCCGAGTGCCTCCGCGAAGGGGCTTCTTCTGTCGTGCCCCTTTCCATGGCTGCACAGCTCCTTCTACGCCCTTCAAGACGAGAGCGGAGAGGGCAGGCGGAGCGGAGAGGTGCCCTGACCACCCGCCCCTTTGCCAGGGCAGAATCTTTTCCCTCAGGGCAAGATATCAGCCTCACACACCGGATTTCAGATGGTATTTTGCAGCAGTGCTTCCCTTCTGCCAGCCGGGCTTCGTGTCCCAGCCAACTGTTGGCGTAACAGCAAATTGTCCGGAGAGCCTCAACAGGAATCGCTGCTAATAGTCCCAGAATTTCACAACTGCTAAACAAGCACAAACTGTATGAACGTGGATTCAGTGGGCTGCCAAGCCATTAGCTTGCGTACAGTTTGCTGTTTAGGAGGCACCTTTATTTACTTCTTTCTTTTCCCCCTGTATTACAAAGTGAGAAATACTTAGCATTTATTTAATTAGCTTGGCTACAATACAGGCGTTCCATGATTACAAACCAAAGTCAGTAAAAGCCTAATGTGAATGGTACTTTTCTGTACCATTGGAAATTAAAAATCAGTTGCACGACGATTAAATTGATTCCGGGTGGTTTCTCTTGAGTAATTATGTTCAAAAACTGTCTGCCAGTCCAATTTTCTATCAAATCTCACTTTACCGCTAGCATTCCACACGCAGGTGCATAGACAATATAAAACCAACGTCCTACAAAATTATCATCCTTTTGTAGGAATGAAATGCTGATTGTTTATTATCTGATTTAATTTCTAGTGGTTAAATCTGAGCAGTCTGATTTAGCAACATTTTCAATCAACCTTACAAATATTTGAATGCATTTATGTAACAATTGATGTGCAAAATAGCGTGGAGCAAAGTCAGCTCTTCTGCTGCTTAAATCAGGGGGCCTGATTCCTGTCCCCATGGCAGCCTGGCGCGGGATGGCACATGAAGGGAGCTGCGGTCCACGTGATGTCTGGAGGGAGCCAGGCAGCCCGGTCTGCTGGGCCACCACTCTCAGCAGTGCTGTGCTTTCAGAGAAGGGCACCCTCAGCACAGGTCAGCCCCTCACAGCCTCTCCCCTCTGTGGGACCACCGGCAAAAGGGGTTGGAACCAGGGCACCCCTCGGATGAATTTGGGCCCACAACCTCGTCCTGGATTTGTGCCGGTGCACCTGAAAGCAGGATTGCACCCCTCGGATGGAGCTGACAGCTTGGGAGGGCAGCGGGCTGCCGGGCAGGAGGCTGGCTGCGTGGGACACGGTACTGCTGCCCCGGGGTTTCAGGGTACCCCTCCCTTCTTGGGCATGCTGAAACAAGGTCGGCAAGGAGAGCTCATTTATTCACTGCGGGGGTGAATTCAGCCAGGCACTAGAGCAGCTCTAATGCGACGCTGTCTGCCTTTATTTATCAGAGACGTTGGATGGAGTCAACATGGCCCATAAGCTTCTGGTCTTCTGTTCTCCAAGCCGTCAGGCGCCCACCCCTGCTTGCGGGCAGGTGGAGGCAGCTCCCATGGGAGCGGGTGGGAGCTGTGCCGGCCGACAGGGCCGGGATGGGGACCCCCACCCTGCACAGCTCCCCAACATGAACATTTCTGAGCTTCGCTGGTGGCATTTCTCACTGTTGAAAAGAGTACTGAGTGCAGGCTGGGACGGCTCTGGTGTTATTTTTGGGCAGCCACTGCTGCCCTGGATGTCTCGCTTCCCCTGTAGGCAGCGCGCCGTAGCTGGTAGCAATGCTGTTGACAAAGAGGTGACTCATTTCCACCACCGAATCTCTCGCGCACAATGCATCTATATCCTGTTTAATTTCACACCTATCCTGTTTGCTTAGTTACATAGCATCACTGTTCTATTTGGTGAATTTTAGATTGTATTATAAGGAGTGAATTCTATATTATATTATACTATATGCTAATTGCTCATTTAATTTTAACTCGGCAATATGTTGATACTGCAAACAGTTAGGAAAATGACTTATAAGAGTGTTTTAACTAGATGTGTAATTTGAGGACACAAATTTAATATGCTATGCAAAGTCTTCTGGGGCAAAATTGCTGTGCCCTTAATCAGTTAGGTAAATGGGAGTTTACTTGAGTGAAGAAGCATTTATAACCCAGGGAGTATTTCGGGACCACTGTTTAATTACAATAATTACTACTCATAAGTCAGAAACTCGGATGTTGTGCATCACCAGATCTGTTCCTGGCTTTGCTGCAGATGGGCAGTACGACGTTGAGCAAGGAGAGCACAACCCCCGAGCTGTGAATCTCTTACTCACCCCGGCAAGAAGTTACTCACGCTGCTCATTTTGCCATGGGAGTCATGAGAAGATGACTGCCCCCGTTTTCACCCAATACACAGGAGTTCCTCAGGTGGAAGGATGCTATTGGAGCGGAAGCCACATTACTTCATTACGTTGCTTATATTTTTGCCCTGGGCTAATGTGTTGCACCCAGCGGAGGTTTGATACCAGAGCGCTGGGAGCTTTGTGCAGCTCCCTGTCGGTGCCCCACTCATCCTACCTGCTGAACATCCCTCCATGAGCCAGAATCCTCCTAGGTGCCCTCTCCTTGTCTTCCCAGCCCTCTGCTCCTCTTGAACCCACTGAACTAGCGCCTTTAAATTACTCCTATACTTGGGATAACTTAATGGAGAAGCTGAGGGAACAGACAGGGATGGGGGGAAGATCAGAGGGAGATGCTTAGATAGTACCCCAGCCCTTGTCAGCCCACGAGAGGCCCCACGGCAGGGTGGGTGGGCAGCTTCCAGCCTTCCCCACTGCGTCCGCCCTATATAGACTAGAAAGCGGCTCTCCTTCTGTCTCTGTTTCCATGGTGGATTTTAGTATTGCAAATACTGATCGGACGAATGACAATGAAAGAGACTGTTCAGAGCACCTGGAGGTTTGGTAGGTAATATAATTTGGCTTGCTGTGAACACTTGTACTTGAAATTTCCAATTTCAGCATGGAATTAAATTTTGACCTCATCAGCATACCTGACTAAGCACTACTGGCAGGTTTGCTAACCCTTTATTTAATGTTCTGATCTACTGTTTGTTTCAACTTTAGGAAAAAACTTTCCTTTTCTTCAGTAAAGAAGCAGCCAAGCTAAACAAATATCAGAAAATCCTTTTAACTGTGTCCATTTCTTTTGTTTGAATGCCCGGAGCTTCCCACCCCATCATGGCACTGCTCTGGCGCTGCAGCCTCTCAGCAAAGGTACCTCATTTCTGATGATCCTGGTGCTCATGAGCACCAAGAGCTCCATTGTCCCCAGGCGTGGAGGAGCTTGACCTTCCTGTTTCCATTTACACCCATGTAAGTAGAAGAGGAGCGGTTTAGCAGCTTAAAAACACGCTTGGCTCTGGACCGACCGCTTCCTTGCTCTTCACCCAGCGGCCATGCAGCAGAGGGCCCTGTCTTTTGAGGTGCGGGGCTGCCGGGAGAACCAAGCCCCAGGATGCAGCAATGCTTCGCCCACCCTTCAGGGGAGCAGTGCCTGCCTGGCTCAGCTGCCCCCGAGCTGGGCAGCCTGCTGATGGGCAAGCAGCTGGGCTCAAAGAGCCACCCCCGGAGTGGGGCTGCAGAGCAGTGGAAGCAGGTTTTTTGGGCAGTGCCAGCTCTGCCTCTCTTTTTCCCATCAGTGCTTTGGCAGGGTAGGCTTTCGGGATGGCTTGGGAGCAGCCATGCTTAGGGGGCAGAAGGGGAAGCCCTGCTGGGTGGCTTGTCTCCTTCACCCAAGGCATCTACTGGAGCTCACCCTGCTGTGCAGGCTGGAAAGCACTCTGGGACCCAGGGAAAGTTAAGGGACGTGGGAGAGGATGTGCAGTGCGGTGTCCACACCGAGACGAGCTGCATGAAAGGGGCCGTCGGGAGGCACAGACACCCAGCTGCTGGGACACATCGTTATCCGCATGGCTTGGGTACGACCAGAAGGCAGGTGTCCTGCAAGTGAGCTTTCCACAGCATTTTGAGGGTGGCCAAAATCTGTCCAAAGAGCCAGACTGAAACATCCATTTCTCTACTCGTAAATGGAAGGAGGGCCTGGAAACGGAGATATAACCCTGGACAGAGCCAGCTGTGTTTGCCAGCAGCTCCAGCATCTCCCACCAGTACCCATAAGCCCGCATGCTGCCTGGCAGGCGAGGCGAATACCCCCTGCCCCCGCAGAGGCCGGGTCCTGCCTGCAAACAGACATCGTGCCTTGTCCCCATGGGCTTTGGGCAGCTGCCCATTCCCCTCCTCATTCCTGCTCTGCTGACCTTCTGGCTCGTGGCCTGGGGACCTGGGGCTGCATCCGCAGTCATCCCTGCAGCACAGGATCACACCCTCCTAAGTCAAGTGCAAAGTCAGGGGCTAAGCAGAGATTAGGGATTGGGTATTTTAGTCGGTGGACATCCTAAGAACTTGATCCAAATAGCTTGGCTTAAAATAAATAACCCATTTTGAATCAGGTTTTGCTTGTGACAGACAGACCTCCATGAACACAGGAGAGGAGAAGGAGGAGAGGTGTGAGGCGAGGCTCTGGAGCAAATCCTCCACAGAGCCATGCATGGCAGCAATACCATACAGAGCAACACAGACTCCCTTATACTCATGTTTCTCCATTTAAGCAACGTGTCTTGGTTTTCCATCTACATAGCATGCAAGTACCCATGTTTCACTGGCAGCCTGTGTTCCTGTGGGACTGTTCCCATAAGGCCAGTCCAGGAGGGAAAAACTCAAGGGAGTGAATGGATTTTTTTTCCCAGTGGTTTCATTGGCTTTTGAATCAGGCCTAAAATGTTGCTAATAAAAGTATACATGCTTTTGGCTGCACACAATTAGCCATACCCTTTAATAACTTGATCCCATCCCTTTGCAGAACCAATAGTAATACCAGGATTGGGGCGATGCCAGGTGATGATGAGCCAGCCTAGTTATACTTTAATGGTTCATGAAGACAAACTTCTACCACTCCTGCCTAAGAAAAATGGGTCCCTTTTAACTCCAGCAACTAAATCTTACTCCCCTTTAAGATGCCAGGCACTTTCTCCCATGGGATCCTGTCTTCTATGGTCTGTGCCCTGTGGGGTGCTGAGCATGCCTGCACCACCTACGCCTGCAGCCCAGCTATTCATTTGGCTTTTTCCCCTGCCATCGCCCTGTCTCACAAGCTGTGGAGGACCTGAAAGGATCTGGAAAACATGCCGGGGCTCCAGTTGCCAGTGGCAGGCTATTTTCAGCCCTCCGAAGCCTCCGTTTTTGCCAGGCCTCAGTGCGGCACACCACAAAGTCGGCAGTCGTGTGTCATGGTGGTGAAGAGGACACGAGGAAGAGCCTCTCCCACGGGCAGCCTGCGGTGCCGGCACGTGGAACTAGTGCTGCCAGGGCCCCGCTGCAGGGAGAGCCCAGAGGATGAAGACAGGGAGCAGTCTCTCCTGCATTCGCAATGTGGAAAAGGGGCTTCTGAAGGCACCTTACGCTCGCCACAGTTTTGCAGATATCTGTTGCAATCCCACCAAAGCAAAGCCTCCCCACACGTGCAGTTTCTGCACCTTGCCCTCTGTCCTGTTGTCCTCCCACTCTCCTGGTACCAATATTCACTCCTTCCCTGTGCACTCTGGCAGGTGAGAGCTCAGGTGTGCTCACCTTTGGCTAGTGATTTTTTAAAATCAACTTCCGAACAACCTCTTGTTCAATCAGGTGACTGCTGAGGTAGCTACTCTTACTGAGTTTTCCTCCCCCAAGCCCTGGGGATGCATCTTGTACAGCAAGCCGCTTGTTCCCTCTCCACGCAGCACGCCAGTGCTGCCCGACGGATCTGCCTACAGCCAGCCCAGGCTGTGGGAAACCCCTCTGGCTCTTGCTGGAGCCAGCCGCCCCCGTAGGCGGGTAGTTTGCAGCATGACATCACCAGCATGGCGCAGGCACCAGGGATGACACAGTGGGGGAGTGGGTCATTTGGATGCCAATGAGACGGGGAGAAAAGAGAAAGAAGGAAGAAGGCGGTGCTGGCCTTGCTGGGTCAGAGCAGGGCCCCTGGTTTTGGGAGATGGTAAAATACACAGTTTAAAAGGTAAACCATCACACTGCCGCCTTGCTCCCAGTCAAAGCCTGCTCTCTCCTAGCAGCCTCATTGCATCCAGGTAGTGGGAGGCTTGCACTCATTTCTCATCTTAATTCTCCTGCCCTGGCATGCTGCCAGCTCCTCTCCCCTCTGGCACCAGAGGGGGTCTCCCCAGGGCTCCCCACCCCCAGGGCTGTTGCGGCATGATACATTCGAGCAGCTCTAACCCTGTTAAGCCCCACTAATCTCTTCAGAGTGGGAACACACTATCTAACGGGAGGGATGCAGAGGTCCCCAAAGACCACGGTGGCAGGAGCAGCAGCAGTGTCAGCAGGGACATGGAAGGGTTTACGCAGAGGCACGGGGGGAGGCAGCCCTGGATCCCTGATCCCCAGGTTTCTGGGGCTCCTGAGGACACCCCAGGCCCAGCTGAAGTCCAGAGATTTGAACTGGAGGTCTCCAGGGCTGCAGCCACAGCTCGGTCCCCGCATGGTGCCCACACCTCATCACAGCCACTAGGTACAAAGAGGTTCGAGCCACTGTTTCCACTTGGAGGGCTTCTTTCTTCTTCACTGATTTATTGAAAAGAGTAGGGTCTCCTGGCATCCCTCAGGATATCTAGGAAAGGTATTTAAAAGAAAAACCCTCACATCTGTAGGTTTCCATCAAAATAATGGCGCCTATGATGACAGGCAAAGTATAAACGCTTAGGCAGACAAAGATAAGCATTGGTGCTGTGGCTGCCTATTTAAATCAGATCTCTGCAAACGCCGGTCTGGACAGGAGAGACCCAAAGCCTTTCTTGCTTGTTACGTGAGCCTGAGTGGAAGACCTTTATTTGAAGCTTTTTTCTGCTTTCATATGTCACAGCAGCAGTATTCTCCAGCAGTGGAGGGCAGCTTTTCTCTAATTTTAGATCTTTCTCTCGAAAGATGGCAGCTGACAACAGAGACGGGCCTCTGAAAAGGGCGGATTTGAAGGCATGCCTTTTTACTAAAGACATACAAGCTGTGCAGCACGGCGGTTCTTGTGAGATCAAACTGAGTGGATTTCGGATTCAAATCCCACCCTACTTTGAGGTCAGACACCAGGCAAAGTATCCCGAGCCGCTCGCCAACGGAAAGGCAGGTGATATTTTTTAGCAAAAAAATACAAATAGTGAGAGCCGAGGAGGGGGAGCAGGAGTGGGGATAAATGATTTACACGCAGCCAACCCGTTGAGGAAGCCAAACAGATGCTTTATTGTCTCCGAGGGCTCCTGGCTGGATATATCTGTTTCTAAATAAAGCTTGTCGTGTCTCGGTGAATCGTTTCAGGCAATGAATTGTCTTGCATGGTTCAAGGCAAAGCTTCTCTGTTTCCCTCCTTGCACCTGAGAAAAGGCAGAGCCAGCCCATCACATAGGAAAAAGCCCTACCAGATCACTGGCATTGCCCCATTTTTGTGTCCACTGTGTGTCTGATGGGCTTTCAATAGCAAGTTTAGGAGATACCTCAACAAGCTGCTTTACAGCATCTGTTTAAGTTGTTAAGACAGTCCAGTGAAAACCTTGATGTATAAACAGAGCACTTTGGGCGGGTAGCCTCGTGGCTTGTAATATTTTGCTATTTAGAGCAAAGTTTAGAGCACGGGGAAACTACCAGCTGAGTTACTCATGGAGGAGTAGGTCATCCTGAGCTACCTCCTTATCACAGATCTGACACCCTTCGTGTCCTCCCTTGGGGCAAGTGACGCATTCTCTCCAGGGCCCTTTTTTTGTCATTAGAAGGCGATGTAAAACATGCGTCTGTGTGTCTGCCTAATCTCACTCTGGCTGTTGCTGTGATGCCCAGATAACAGGTAGGAAAACCAGGGGTTGTCTAGCAAGGCACTGCTTTCCTTCTGAAATGACTTCTGATAGGGAGTGATCAATCCGCATGGCACAGAGGGCTGCCCCGACAGGCAGGCAGCAGCCTGGAGGACGAGCTTCCAACTCCCATATATGTTTGCCTCCACTTCTACGCAGTTTTTAAAAGGAATTTTGTACCAGACTTTGTTCAGGTGTGCATTCATCATAGACCAACATGTTGCGGAGCTATGAACTTTAAGGGGAGCTTGTTAGCCTAGAAATGCTCTTGTCCAGTTGCCCTTTGGCTAAGCAGTTGCTGACGGCCATGCAAGCTGGGTGGGAAATGCCTGTCTCTGGTTTGCACTCCTTCTGCACAGGAGATGGAGATAGGGCGGAGCCCAACACAGAGCTTCCTTGGGAAGGCCCGATGGGGGGAATCATCCCCCAGTGGGGTTCAGAACCGGCAACCTTAAGCATATTCTTTCCAGAGCGTTGAGCAATCCCTTCCCTAACTTAACAGAGTGAATTTTAAATATCTAATTTAGCTTTCAGCTGCATGTTATTAGCCTTTTTTCCCCCCTTTTGGTTTGAATTGTAAAAAAGAACAACAAAAGAAAAACCTAGGCTTCCCTCTGTAGCCAGGCCCCAGTTAGTTTTCCTTTGCAGCCTGATGCACAAGGCTCTACTGCAGGTTCGCTAATGCTGCTGGGGAGTGTTCATTTACATCAGAACATGCTGTTTGCAACTGATTTTTTAAGCCCCCTCTCGTTCTCTATTAATTTTACGCTGTGAAATAAAATTGTGCAAAAATGATACATATGATGATTTTGACAGCAAACTAAATAAGGGGCTCTGTAGGAGATGCCATCACTGATTTAGCCCATTTTCTTTAGCCGAGAAGGAGAAAGGGAACACTTGGTTTTAGGAGAAATCATTCTCCAAAGAACAGCAGATGGGGAGGTGGAGGCAGTCACTGACTGAGGAGTACCTAAGTTTGGGGGCACTTACCTACAGGCAGTTGCCTTCCCTTCGCAGGGTAGGGAGCTACCTGTGCTACTCTGCCACCCAAAGAGGAAGAATCTTATCCTACAGAGGGGAACCTTCCAGTGGCTCGCTCTCCTCTGCCAGAAAAAAACAAGTATCTGCCTTCATCTTCCTCCTCTCCTTAGACCCAGAGCACCCTGCAGTGCCAGCCCGCTTCTAAAATAATTTGGGGTGCATGCCTACAAACACATCTTGGAGGAAAAGGGAAGAGTGGAGTGCAACCAGTCATGGCAAAGACTGTTGTTTTCTACAAGCAAAGATCTTCAGGTGGAAAAAAATGCAAATGCAAAAAAAAAAAAAATTGCACAGCCCATGCATTACAAATCTTACAGTTGCCTGTGTGCTTGGGTCTCCTGTGATGAGACCATACGTGGAGGAGAGGATGTTAATGCTGTTCAGATAATCATGAAGTTCCCCTCCTCTGCTTCTGCTGAGAAAAACACCCTGTGGTGGTGGGGAATGCGGCTTTTCCAAGAGCTGGAGCACAACCCTTTCCAGCACCATTGAGGGGACGCCTGGGTGACCCAAACACCCATTTCTCCTCTCCCTGGTCTGATTTCACCCATTACGAGGTGCTCTTAGTGGTCCCACGTTCCTCCCCACCCCATAGTCTCCATGGGGCACCGTATCCTGCTCAGGGCCCCTGGGGTGGCTCTGGAGCGAGGGGCCGCTGCCTGCTGCAGGAGCTGCATTCCAGGATGTTTGCATCTCTGGAAGTCACCAGTGCCACCGGCTGGGGACTGGCACCGCGCTGCAGCCTCCTTAGCACCAAGCACGTTACCGGCGCTCACAAATCATCTTCGCAATAATTAGCAGCAATTAGTGACTTAATGGAGAGTCTTTGGGGATTCCTAAGTGTGCCTCCCGAGCATGGTTGTTTTAGGACAGTGGAAGTTGAGAAACCCCTCAGGAATGCCGGTGGCACCTGCCGAGGCAGCTGTCCCTTATCGCTGCGCCTGCCCGGATGGGTTTGTTTGCGCTCACCCTTCCCAGCCGTCGCCCCGACGGGGGAATGCCGCCCGGCTGCGTGCAGTGGAATTCCTGTCCAGCCCTGGAGCATCCCAGAGGACCTCTGGCCGCGGCCCCCACCTCACCCCTGGTCCTCATCCCAGTCATGAGACCCACGCACGAGCCCATGTATGGGCACAAGGGTAAATTCAAAAAGGTGGGTGGTGGGCTCAGCTGCTCAGTTTGCAGGAGAAGGGGGAAAGCACAGTGGGAACCAGTTTAAAATCAGATTGATTTCCCTTGCCCTGCTTGGTCCTCGGCTCTGCCAAGGCTCGGGCTCCTAGGTGGTGCTGGGCAGTCACACGGGGCTTGCTCGTCAAGGGCACAAGGCATGAACTCCTCTGCCAAAAAACCCTTGCTTAATTAAATTTCTCATTCTGAAAACAAATAAGAGTTCTCAGAGGAGACAACGGAGTCTCCCTGAGGTTGTTACTGTTGGGCAGATTTTTGCAAGTCATTAGCAACCTCGGGAAATTGTTGATCAAATGGCTAAAAATGCAGCTTTCCCGTTTTCCAGTAAACCGAGTGTAGTAAGCCGCTGTGGCATAAGCATCTTCATAATGATGCTTCTGAGTTAACAGGAGGGGCCTGGGGTGTTTTAATTGCCTTAGTTTCTAAATAAATGCAAAGAGATTTGTACACATCCTGGATGCAAACGGCCCCTTCCAGAAAGGCTGCCTGCCTTTCCTTGTGGCTTTTTGCCTCTGAAAGAAGGAAAAAAAATCCCCATTAAAGCCGGGCTGTGAGCGTGGTACTAGCGTCTGCCCAAGTCCGTTAATTAACGCGGACACTTAGCACTTCTCATTTTGAGGAGCACCTCATCTGTGAACCTCTCTCGGCTGTTTGGTTACTCACCCACTAGCGGAGGTTGGTGAGCACTCTTTGGTCTAGCTGAATTTTTTCCAGATTTCTGGGCTGTTTCGCTGGCAAACGACAAGTGACATGAAGACAAGTCAATAGAAATAGCAAACAGCACAATTGCAACAGCTCGATAGATAGATGGCCAGTATGTAAATTGCTGGGTTTAGAAATAACACATTTTTCCCTTTCGTGTGGGATCTCGTCTTTTCTTTCTGTAACTACAGGGATTCTGCTGTATAATAGGGTCTACTGCTGTATGACAAGTTATTTCGTAACATGTTGGCAGCAGTTTCAATTGCACAAATCGATCCAGGCATTGGAAATTTAAAATAGAATTTTTACCTTTATTGCCTAGTTTAGCTTCTACCTGTGTTCTGCAGGTACACAGGGAACATTAGTCTCAACTATGTCATTTAAGTCCAAATACCCGATCACTATTTGCTTGGGATAATTTTAATTGAGCTGGCTGAGGGTGAAACTCACTCCAATGAATAATAATACCTGCTCTTTTAGAAGAATGGCAGAGATGAAAATAGAATTAATTCAGAGATCCAGTGCTGAGGTCTAGCCACTGAGCACACATCCTCCAAATTAGATAAGACAGAATGGGAACTCCTTTGAAATTACCAGGCAGACGATTCAAAATAAATGCAAAGGAATGCTTTTCCATACCGTACGTAGTTCAACTGGGGAACTCACTGCCACCAGAAAATGTGGATGCCACCCCAAAATTTAAGCAGGTTTCAACAGGACTTAGGGTTGGCAAGATGGACTGACTGGTGCTGCAAGGCGCAATGGTTCAGCTACAAGTTCCAGCCCACGCCAGTCCTTTAAGTTTCACATCAGCCAGAAGCTGAGAAGGTGGCAATGAGAGGCATCATCTTCTGCTTGCCATGTTTCTCTTACTCCTTCCTTCCTCATCCACCCCTGGCTGCTTTTGAGGATATGCCACCACCCTGATCCAGAAACCTTGGTCTGACCCTGTACGCCGCTCTCGTCTCCTGCATTGCAATATGGTGCAGGTCAAGCCGTGCAGTCCCCAGGCACAGCAGATTGCATGCACAACTGCATCAACCCCAGAGATCTGTGTGCACCCCTGCTCTGGAGACCAGGCTGTTACAAACATCTCTCCTTTTACGAGTACCGAGGTTTGCAGGCAGAAAGCTGTATTTTACTGGAGGGGCTATAGGCAAGCCAGCGCGTTCAACCCAGAGCTGGCTTTGCAGTGCCTTAGCGACCCTCCGGAGGAATTCAAGGCAGACTGCATTTTTTGTGTGTGTGCTTGTTATCTTATCTTTGAAGTCCTTTGGGAGGCCATGATCTGCCTTCAGCTGACATGAGCGCAGTCTGACTGCAAATCTTTGTTTGAGGAAGAGATTGCATGACTTTTTAGCTCCCATATAACAGGTAGATGTAAGGAGCCTGCCCGGTTCTGCCTCATATTCAACACATGGCTCCTTTGTGTATAATGCAGGTTTCATTAGCATCGCTACCAGAGAGGCCGGGTCAAAGCTCAGCCCTCCATCTTTGGTGGGCCCAGTGCAGTCAGTGCTCTCAGGTCGCTCCTCCTTGCCCTGATCCATCTACCCCAGGGCTCATGAACCAGCTATTTTCCAGCTCTTCCAGAGAAAGCTAGGGGTGTGGGTTTTCCCCAGTTCTCCTTTCAGGGCACCATTTTCCCACATGTAATCACTCCTCCTGTTCATTTTAAGGCAGTGAGCTTGCTGCCAGAGACTGGAAATGACCCTGTGGTTCACAGAGGGGGAAAAACGCAGATGAACACCTGTGGCGGTGGAGATGATAAGACTATGAACAAAATACTGTTATCGTGATACAGGAGGCTGACTGTCTGGGACCTGCGGGGTGACTGCCTGCACAGCAATATATCATTCATTTCCCCCCATTCACGCAATTCCGTAAGTGCTCGTAGGTGCCTGCTTTCTGCAAATACTGTGGACAGGCTCTGCTAAGTGATTTTCTGCATAGGTGCCTGCCTCCCAAGGGTGTCAGTGGGAGCCTGCTAACTTTGCCTGTGTGCCTGTGGCACCCAGGAGGCTGATTTTCATTTTTGCTCAGACCCCTTCACACGCTCTGGCTGCGTGAAGGAGACATGAATTGCAGGCTGAGTGTAATGGCTCTCTACAAACGGCAAGCAGTGGGTAAAATTCACCCTGCCAGGCCTTCCTCCAGAAGTTATGGCCCAATTTAGCCAGGAGGACGGTGGGAGCAGCAGATCTATAGAGAGGGCTCTCGTACCGCTGTGCCACGAGAAGTTTTTCCATGCTAGCCTGATAGTCAAAATGGAAAACAACGGTCCAGGAGACAGATTAGAGGGGCACACAGACCTGAGGTGGGTAAAGGGAGAGAGCCCAGAGGAACGTAAAATTAGCGGGCTCTCGCCATCTTCGTTACCTGTCTTGGTGGCAGGGCTTTTGGATGAGATTTTTTTGAGATCTCCCTGAAAGATCTTGGCACCAACTGACACAATGCTAATTCCCATCCTCTCGTTCCTTCTGTGCCTGTGGAAGGTGAGGAAAATTTCCGCATGTGTGAATGGGGTCTGGATCAGGCTCTGCACGGCCAGCTGATCAACATCCCTGTGGCTCAGCCCTGCTACTTACCTGGGCTGGTGCAAATTGTCACCGTGCAAACAGGAAACACTTCTGACTTGCCATGAGGTGATCATGTTTAACTCAGTTTTTCTACTGTAATGGTGACCCTTGTGATATAACTATACCCATTCACCTGGCTTCAGGCCTGTTCATAATTGAGAAATACTTAGTGGCACCTGTTGTGGAAGTACCAATGACTGATGCCAGCGGAACCATGTCCTGGTTGGTGTTTATCTACAGCTCCTTTCCTTTCAGATTAATAATTATCTGATTAACATTAATCTATGTATATCTTAAATATGAAAGGGGGATGGACTTAGCTCTCCCCTTCCTTCTAAGCTGAGCTTTCTTTGTCCTGGTTTACAGGCACTTTAAGGTTCAGCTGTAAATGGAAATCTCATAGTGGTGCTCTGATGATAAAATTCAGACAGGCTTTCGTTCCAAAGCTGCCAAAATGCAGTAGAGAGACTCACCAAGCTTTGGATTATGCCCAGGCAGCTGGCAATCAGGAAAGGCTCTGCAACCCAGTTTGCTCTAGGACGTGCAACACTGCCTGTGAGTAAGCTGGATACCAGTGGCAGAGGGTCACACGGGACTCCAATGCTCACATGGTACCTCTAAAGCTCTACCCTCAGCATCACAGAAGAGGGCTGAGGAAGGTCAGAGAGGCAAGAACCCTCCCGTTACCCTCAGCCAGCAGCTATGCCCCTCTGACCAGTTGTCATATCCGTCACTGGAGATGAAGCATTGGAAAAGCAATCTCAGAGGGGCCACAGGGATTTTTTGCAGGTGAAGGGAAAATCCTCCGTGGACCTGCTCCCTTGGCTGCAGCACCATTACTCCAGCAGTTGGGGTGTGCTTGGAAGGCCACACAGCTAAATGCTAAATTCATTTATTTCTCGGGTTGAACTATGCCTACCTATTTACCGAGCATAAAATACGCGTGTCTCTAGCCTCACATGGGCACTCACTTGTTTTCTTCTCCCATTGCCAAGCAATAGTCAAGTGTTTTGCAACAGCTGGCTGGGAGCGCCCACAGCCCGGGGTAGCTGGAAGACAGAGGATACTTTCCTAGTAAAAGGTGGGAGCAGTGGATCACATTCCCTCTGGCAGAGCGGGAGTTTAACCCTAATCTCCCGCATCCTGCATAGATGTCTCAGCCACCTCCTGCTCTGCTCATCAGTATGTAAAAAAAAAAAAAAGTTTCTAAAAATGCAAGCCACACTTTCATATGGTGTCATATAAGTTGTCCTTGCACAAAATGTGGATTCCTGCTTTGAGTAGGAGGGGCATAGGTTGATGATTTTTACTGTACTGGCACCTTTCATTCCCAAATGCTTCACTTCTTAAAAAGAAGGGGGGGAAAAGAGAGGTTGGTTGGGATTTTTTGTTTTACCCTATAAAGCATATCCAAGGAAACAGGTACATTTTAAGAGCAAATGTAATCACAAGGATTTAGGAGAAGAAGTAGAGAAGTAGTACGTGTCTCACTGGAACTGCAAAGGGAATTTAAGTAGAAGGATAACTTTTGCTGGAGTCTGGACGCAGCGAAGGCCTGGAGTCAGTCTGGTGCTCGGAGGCACCTTGCTGAACTGATGCTGGGACAATTTACACCACTATTTGTTTTGTGAGTGCCATAAACTGCCCTATCTGAACTAGTGGTCAGGATTTAGGAGTGGGCTGATATTGGAAAAAAATCCATTCATTGATTACGGTGTTTTTCAAACTTTCTGAACTGCCAGCGCTGTTGTGTTTGGTCGGCATATCTACAGGAGGAGGCTATTTGCAGAATGGGTGGCTTTTTTAAACCTTCTTCCTCATTAACACATTTTGCACCTGACGAAGGCTGTAAAAATGCCACGTGAGCTCAGCCACCAACCGCACCCCGCGAGTGCCAAATTAGACACCACTGCTCCACAGAGGAGCCCTAGTAAATAGTTTGCAAGGCCTGCCTACGCTAAACCATATTCAGAGGAAGCAATGCCAAAACATGGGGAAAAAAAGCTATCCAACCTCATGGCCAAAGAACAAGGCTGAATCCGGCTAACGGTTTGCCCACCCTTTTTCTGCCTGGGGACTTGCCTGTCTTGGGTGTTGAACGGTGTCTTCCAGAAACACGGCTCCTTACCTCCAGCAGCACGGGGCTCTCACTGCCGCAGGGCCACCCCAGCTCAGGGCCACCCCGCAGGGGAGAAACCCCCGAGTCACCAGCACCGACCGCTTCCCCCCGCAGCCGGGTCTCTCATAAAACATCCTCTGCAAGCGCCGATTTGGCCTCGTTCTTCGCCTGAACGTCATCCGAGAACAGCACGAGGCAGGTATGGCTGGAGGTGCTGTTTGGAAAACCTCATTCATGAAATGTAAATATTTGCAGGTGATTGCATAGATAATATGGCCTCATGAAGGAACCGCTTGATATGTCAGTGTTAATACCTGCATCCCTTCGTTCCCCTGGTGTTTGTATGCACAGTACATATTTTGCTTATGGAATACAGAGCAGGATTGTAATAGAGATGTCTTCAAGCTACATTTATTTGATGTATTTGTTTTTACATTATTTTTATGTTACTAGTGAATGGGCTGTTTGGGAATCAAAATGCCAAAGCTGAGGTATGAACAGGATCGCTCATCTCCATCCCCCATCATCCATGATAAAGAAATCAGAGTGGTATTGATTGCAGCAGAGAGGGGAACAGAGTGCACTGTGCTAAGTATGCAAGTCCATGCTAGTCATTTAACACCTTGGAAAAGGTGGTATTTTTGCCTTAACTTTCTGCGCAGTTTAGAGCTGTGTTATATATTATGAGAGAGCATCGTATCTTTCGGGAAGACACAGGGGGGAAATACCTTTCAGCAAGCATAATTAACAAGCAGCTTCATCAAGTAGTGGTGATTATGCGTCCTTCAGGGTTGAAAAATGGCAGGGAAGAGACATATTTCATTAACCAGCACACCACAGGCATCCAGACCTCTGTGAAGAGGGATGCCGGCAGGACTAGTCCCAGGGCTGTCAGCTCCTGAACTCTCAGCGTCTTATGGAGTCCCACGGGCATTTCTCCCCAGTCCCAGTATGTTCAGCAGGTTTGCTGGCTGCAACTTTAGCAATTGCAGCCCCTCTCTGCTCCCCGGTGAGAGGCTGCCGCTCCGGCTGGCCTCATCTGCACGCAGTTTGACACAGCCGGTGCTGCCGCGAGGCAAGCCCCGGGGATTACTTCTGGTTCAGAGGTGCCCACGCCAGGGTGAGTGCTGACACTTGGTTACCTTCAGCCGAACTCAAAAAACCAGCTTGATTTCAACCAAGACAAACACACGCTCTTGCCACTTGCGCGCTTTCGGCCAAATTGCTGCCAGGCAGCAGCTTGTCCCCCCCAGGGAGACTGTGGCCAGGGCAGCCCCACGCCTCTGAGATCCCAGACCCCAAAACACCTCTCCCTTTCTCTGTCACAGCCGCTGCTTCCTACAGGTTTTTTATAGGTGGTTTTTTTTTTTTTCTTTTTGTCTTTTGTCCTCCTGGACGAGGTCAGCCAGGCTGTGCCTTCCTCCTGCTAAGGAGAAGCTGCTGAAGACCCATCACCTGCGCTGTGCGGAGCATGAGGGATTTGCATTTATCACTGCACCATGTGTTTAGACCCTGCTGAAAGTGCTCCTTATCTCTCTCACCCACTGAGCAAGGGATGTAATAACTTGCAAGCCCTTACCGATACCCAGGATACCAACACCAGCGCCTCCAAACGCCGCGTCCGTCACCCTGGCCTCAGCCCTGCGGGAGCTCTGCTCAGACCAGCGCCAGGCAGGTGCATGTGGATTGTGCATCTCTGCTTTGAAGCAGAAGATTTCATTGCTTTCTCCATGCTTGTAAAATACACTCTTAGGTTTGCGTGTGCTTTATTGTTCTCTCTTGCTGGGAAGTACGAAAAACAAAGTCTGAGAGTTTAAGAGCAAAGAATTCTAATGTGCGTTTAGGTTTGAGGTCAACGTCTGAAAAACCTGCCTCCGGCTCCTGAAATAAGCTGTGGAGGAGTCAGCGGCCTGTGATATGCCACCGCCCGAGGAACAAACATACTTGCACGGGGAAAAAGTGTGCCGCTAATTGATTTGTGCTAATTGATTTGTGCATGTACAAATGGGCATGCTCACGTGTGGACAGACCAGTTAGATACCGAACAGACAAAAAGTGGAAAATGGCAATACAAATGGACCACAGCATTTAAAAAATGAAGCGAATGTTTGGGTTTTATGGTGCATTTATAACAGGCTATTCATACGTCTGTACCCCTGGTAGGCAAAAGCAAAGTCAGATCTGCCAAGGAGAAGCAACACATTTTATCAGACCAGTTGATAACAACCTGAAAAAACAGATATATTGGGACACGTGAACCCTTCCTCAGGCTGGAGCAGAGGTTTCTGTTCAGATCCAACAAGAAGTCCATGTACCCATTAAACTTTTCTGGTTTGCCCAACTTTTGGTGGTTGCAGTTGCTGTCAGGGCATGGGATGCAGCCGTAAGGAACAGCTGGGAGCTGACAAGGGACCCCGCACCCCCCGGGGTGCTCGATCCCACAGCCAGCATCTCCCTGCCAAGGGCCTCTCTGATGCCCAGTCTGAAACCAGGGCTGCCTGGAACAACTCTTCCATGGAAAATGTGGATTTCTGTGATTAGACACGCTCTGTAGGGATATAGCTGGGCCATTAATGGCCTCCAGCAGACTCTCTGGTGCCCAGTTTCCTCCTGGTGCTTGGGTCCATGCTCCGGACCTGCCCAGTTTCCCCAGTTTCCCAGGATGGAAGTGATCCAGAAGGGTTGGGAGCCTTGAGGGTCTCACAAAGTTGGTAGCATTTCCCTTCCTTGGACATGGGCCAACCTGCTAAGGCAGGTGCATTTGGAGGATCCTCAGTTGGAGGATGCTTATATTGGAGTAGGTGCTTAACCCAGGGGTGTTCGGCCCTTTGGGGCTTCCCACTTATCTATCAGCTGGTGCACACACACACACACCCCGTGACCTCCACAGCCTCAAAATAGGTTTGAAAAGGCCAAAATAAATTGTTTGGACTTCCAGGAGGAAAAAAAATGTAGTTTCTTTTTTGTACCACATTTTTGTTCCACACTGGAATGAGATTTTTTGGGGTCATGGCTGAAATTTGGGAAGGTCCTGTAAACTCACACTGTTCCTTGACCAGTTTTTTCTTTCCAGAGCCCTTCCTCAGGAGCAACTCTGCAGACTCCTCTGGGCACGCTGCCAAACAGGGGACACTTTCGCAGGAGCGCAGAAGAGAGGCGCAGAGGGGCCATTCGATTCTCTCCTATCTCTATATTTGTACCATGAGAAGCTAAAAAAAGAAATGCTTCCATACCTACGGTTGCACTAAATATAACCATCTAGCTGGTTCTATTTATACATTTTTAAAAGCATGACATGCAATACTCGCAAAGAGATGAGACTGGAGAATAAATTACGATGCCAGAGGGCCAGAGCTGTCAGTCACTCCGTGCATGGTAAACCACTGATTGATTTGGTCCTAGAGGACGGATGGCTTTTCTCTTTGTCTTCCTCTGACATAACAAACTTACTGTATTTTCTAGTTTACAAAAAAAACACTCTAAAAATAATAATAACTTCTATCATCTGAAATCCCAGGGAGTACTAAGGATGTGGTATAGAGGAGATTTTGGTTAATCTAGGGTTAAAACCTCCAGCCAGCGGCGCCAGTGATATCAGTCACTAATAGTAACCTTGCGTAGCTGCATGCATTAAGGTGGTATTGGATGATAAGGCTGAAGAGCGAAGCAATCTGTTGGGCTACAGCTGAAAATAGATTCACTGCTGCAGAGGGAAAAACTTCATTCCCTCCCTGGCTCTTTCTTCAGAAATGAAAATGCAGGGAGTCACGCTGAGGGAAGGAAAATCTGATTTCCCACTGCTAAGAGACAGGGTGGCACTTGTGAGAAGGATTTCAAGGTCATGGTGGCGATGCTATCGGTGGTGGCGGGGGAGCCAAGCAGACAACAGGTGAAGGCGTTGCGGAGGCTGCGGCGGTGCGATGCCTGCCGGGGGAGATCATCCGATAGCTGTGGCGAGCTGCCTGCTGGGGGGCACCTTCAGCCCTTGTTTCCCACACAGATGCATGGGAACCTGGCCATCAAGGTGACAGTCAGGAGGGGCGAGAGGTAAAAGAGCCTTGGGATAATGCGCCTGTAGACAACTGGGGTGTTTGTGGTCATGCTGTGTGAAAGGACTCCTCCGCTGGCTTCTTTGGGTCCTTCCCCTTTGGCCCTGGATATCTCCCCACCCGTATTTGCATGCTGACATACATGAACGACACAAGCTAGTGTGATCTAGATAGCATATGCAACAGCATGGCTCTTCATCAGGCCTTCATCGCAGCTGGATGGTCACACCCAGGGATGGGCACAGTCCCCACCTGCACGACGCAGAGGCCGAGTGAGGGTGGCTGCAACCATCCACCATAGAATCATAGAATGTTTTGGCTTGGAAGGGACCTTTAGAGGTCATCTAGTCCAACCCCCCTGCAGTGAGCAGGGATATCTTCAACTAGATCAGGTTGCTCAGAGCCCCGTCCACCCTGGCCTTAAATGTTTCCAGGGATGGGGCCTCCACCACCTCTCTGGGCAACCCATTCCAATGTTTCACCACCCTCACTGTAAAGAATTGCTTCCTTATATCTAGTCTAAACCTACCCTGGTTTAGTTTAAAACCATTACCCCTTGTCCTGTCACCATGACACCACCCGGCTGTCCTCACACACCCTCTCCCCCCCACTGCTGCCGGGCACTGTCCCAGTGAACCTCCTCCTGCTGCAGGTGGGTCCTGAGACATCAGCAGTGCAGAGCCAGTCTGGGAACATATTAATGTTTATTTTAATCATGTGGATTCAAAAGCAAATAAATTAAATGGCCGGGAATGGGGAGGCTGGACAAACGCCAAATGAACTCTGGTGATGTCTTAAAGACCATGCAGTCTCAAAACTGCAGCTGCGTCAGTAAAAGGCAGGGGTTTGAAGGCAGGACCCCATATTTCCACTGATACCTTATTCCTCCAGTGGCGTTCCACCAACCACCCTTATCTTGGGCAAGGCACTTACCAGCTTGGCACCTCTGTTTACACCTCTTCATGTGACAAAGAGAAATCCTAAACCTCTTCACAGTCTTGCCTTAGAGTTTGATCACTAATATTTAAATGGGTCTTGGAGATCCCTGGCTGGGAGGTACTACAAAAGGGACATCCACATCAAAGGTGCGACTATACACAGAGCTGGTTCGGGGAGTACAAGAACTGGCTTTTGCGAAGAGACTACTTGAACTGAGGGCAGCAGCAGTGAGCAAAGGTTGCACAACCCTGCCAGGGTATGTTCCGAGGTGATACTCAGACCGCGCTTAACTAAGGCCTTTCTAGAGGGCAATGGAAATTTCACCCTTTTAAAAACTGGTACAAGGCATTCAGGAGCTCATGAGTGGAATCTGGACTACCTTCCCTAAGTTATCTGATTTGCGCAGCGAAGAAAAAAACACGTCTTAGCAGGGCAACAAGCACTCTGACCTACTGCTTGGGTTTTTGCCAGTTTTTTTTCTCCTTGTATGCTCTTGCTCTCCAAACTCCAGAGCTGATCTGGACACTTGAAAGCCTGCAGTCAAGGGTTTCTCTGATTATGCCAACACTCAGCAATCCCACTGGCAGAAATACTTAGAGATCCTTGGTGCTCTTTTGCAATTAGGGAACAAGTATATTCTTGCAGTTTAAGCGCTGGGGAGGTATGTGGGAGATCTGGATTAAACACTAGCTTCGACAAAACCTTCTTGCAGAAACTTCCATAATGCTGAATCTTTCTGGAAGTGCTTGTACTCCTGAATACCACGTGGCTCCTATTCCCTACTCACAGTGAATTTGCCCATGATACCTATATAAACCTTCTTGGGTAGTACTGGCTGCCTGGCCTGCTCTGTGCCCTGAATTCTTAGCTATGTCTCTTACAGCTATCATTATGCACCTCTTAAATGCAGACTGTGCTTTCTTTCTCATAGAGCATACAGTGCAGCCCTGAGTATCACCTGGAAATTCCGCGCACATTTTTTTGACTGATAACAACACTGATATACTTTTTGCCATACCTGTAAGACTAAGAAGCTACGGGGACCTAAGTAACCTTACAGTGTAAGTGGGAAGGGAGCGAGGACTCATCTTCTATGACATTTTGTTTTGTCTTTTTTTTTCCCCCAGCTTTTTTCTCTCTTTCTCAGTTTTCTGTTGCCCCTCGCTGTGAAATTGAGGGCTGCCAAGGGCTGACACCAAGACGTTTGCCTGGCTGCTAACTTGTAGCTTTAAATAAGAAGGAAAGTGAAGCTGACTTGTAAGGCCACACAGGGCTGGCGCTGCTCCAGCAGGGATCAGCGGGAATGCGAAAGCACTGCTTACCCCACGCTGGCCCCGAGCACCGGGGAGCCGAGCAAAAACCTGCCCTTACTGCACGCCGTGGCTGCACCCAGCAGACCTGAAACAGCCTGCCTCGCCAGGTGGGTAACCAGTCCTCTGCGCCAGAGAGCGAGGCTGAACTGAAAAAACGCAACCAAGCCAAAGGCGGCCGCAAAAACCCTGATTCCTTGGCCTTCTTTTGCCTGTTTTCCGGGGTAAGGTCCTGAAGGCTGTATCCTGAGCAGGGGGACCCCAGTGCAACTTCGCTGGGACCATAGCAGTGCACTGGCTGCTGCTGCTGCTGCTTGTGTGCACGGGGGTCTGGGGAGGGAGAAAAGGCTATTGCTTGTGTCCTAGAATCATAGAACCATAGAATCGTTTAGGTTGGAAAAAACCTTTAAGATCATCAAGTCCAACCATTAACCTAACCCTGCCATCCCACCACTAAACCATGTCGCTAAGCACTAAACCATGTCCCTAAGCAAAGTGTTGGGGCAAGGAGGGCCGGGGCAAGGAGGGGGCCAGAGCAGTCATTTAAGAATCAGTGTAGGTGCAGCTGCCTATACTTAATTTTGACCAAGATCCCTATGTGTTGTGGACAGGACTTTATAAATGTAAATAATGTAAATACAGTAAATACTGCTGGGCACCGAACCAAGTGCATACCTCACAAAACAGGGTTATTATGGCTGTACTACATTCACCATTTCCTTCTTCAACCAAAACTCTCCTTGTAGCACGGGCCAAAGCCTTATGCTTTTATAGGGCTTTCCAGCCAATGCTATTATGTCATTAAAGAGAGTGCATCGCATTTAAACATTGAAATCAGGTTTTTCTAGCTTCCAAGTTTGGTCAGAGAAAGAAAAACACCGCCACATTGCTTTATTACAACAAAATGTTTCAAATAGAACTTCAAAACCTTTTCTGAAGTCCCTGTTTTAAGAAATACCACATCATGACTTTCCATGCTGGCAAAGCATGCAAGCTGTTCTTCATGAAAGAAATCTAGAAGTCAATCACTTCCCAAGCAGGCTCGCTGCTCAGCGTCTAGCAGCGTCTTGTTGGCCATGCCAGCCTGTGGCTTGCAGATCATTAGTGACCTTGTGAGGCCAGGGCTCATGATCTGGGCTCCACACCATGTCAGGCCACTTACCCCAAGCAGCCCTGGTGGGTGGCACACATGGTAGCCCCAGCACAGGGACTTGGCTTCTCCCTGGCTACAGTGACCTGCTGTGACAGGTATGCCCTAGCACGTGGCAGTGCCATGCTCTGTTGGGCATGGTAAGCAGTGATAAAAAGGCTTTGGGCATCGCTGGTCTAGGTAATTATGGTTTCAAACTGGTCTGCATTCCTTGCCCTGCTCTCAGCATGCATGCGGGAACTGTGCGGGAAGGACAGCCTTAGGGTCGGATACTGAGACTAGTGATCAGGGGAATTGGTTCATTTGGGGGATCATCCATAAAATCCCTGCTTCACAGTCGCACAGAAGGAAAACTCTCCCCTAACATACACCAGGGCTGCAGGAAGCATCTGAGCAAAAACAGATCAGTCCCAGAGACCCTGTCATTCTCACTGCTGTGCTGCCTCTTTCTGCCTTCCAGAAGGGATGTAGTGCTGTAGTATAAAAGCATGTCCAGCATTTAATCCAGCTGCACACACAGAGGCAGCAACAAAGCTTGTGGTACGCACCATTCCCCATACCCCAGCATTTCCACTTCTAAGAGAATCCAGATTCTGTGTTTATCTTTCTCGAAGCCTCTCGGTGCATGCTGAGATTTTAATGCCTGGAAGACATATTGAGGAATGAGCCTCTTAAGTACAGCCACATCCCCTCAGGTATCTCCCAGGTATCCCGTGGGATCAAGCTCTTCCCTACTGTTGCCACTAGCATAAGGCTGTGCCAGCGGGATGACTACTGCAAGGATTAAACTAGGGCTAGAATTATCTCAAGGTGTTGATTACCAAGACCAGGCCTTAAGGAAAGTGGCAGAAATGTAGAAAGGCAGCTGTACCCATGCAGCACAGTGGGTACCCTGGGCTAGCATGGGGGCTGAGGGCGTGCTGCGCGCCACTGCCCAGCACCGCACTGGGCAGCACAGATAGCACCCAAAGCTGAAACCCCAGGAAAGCTGTGCTACCTTGTTTTTTCCAGTGGTCTTTCCAATGGTCCTCCTCTGCAAAACAAACTCACAAATTTCACTTTTTAATTCTTTTACTTGGTTTGGAAGGAAGGGGAGAGAAGTGATGCTAAGGGTAACCCAGAGCCTCAGGCTGGTGCTGTCAAATCCCAGAGGAAAGGAGCCAGGAAAGGGAAAAAGGGAAGTGGGAGGAGAGCTGGTGTTCCTGGAATTGTTAGCTACACATACAGGAAAAATAAAATTGACCTCCCTTTCACAGTAGCAGAACAATCAGCAATGGAGATGCTTTGCCATAAACACTAAAAACATGTATGTCTTCAGCCACATGCCTACAAGTGTCCAGGCTTGCAACAGTGGCCAAAGAAAAGGCTGAATTCTCTTAATTCTGAATTATTTGACAAGCTGTGTGTTAGATAGAGAGCAAACCATTAATAACCACCTCCCTCCCCCATCCTTGGAGAGCCTGCAGCTCCAGGGGCAGCAAGCCCGGAGCCCTCAGCAGTGCTGCACCTATGCTGCTGCCTGCTCCCCAGGGACGGAGGTGTTTAAGGGTAACAGGGGCAATCCCGGATGATGCACTAATGAAGAGAGGCATGATAGGGATGTTGCCTACATTTTATGAAAAAGAATTGCTGGGTAAGAAATGAAGGAAAGGAGACCTCTTTCTTCCCAAATTATATTTTGCAGAGCAGAAAATGCAAATGAGCAAAGCAGTTCTTTCGGTTAACAAACTGATTTAAAAATTCTCATTCTTGATTTGTTTGCAGCCCCCCTTTCTGTGCAAGTCTTAATGTTACTGCACCTTGAGGCTCAATTTTTCTCAGTTTCAAAGAGAAAATGAGTTTCTATCTTGCAACACTTTATGAGGATGCCAAAGACAATACGTGTATGTATTTCATCAGTCTTAACCTTATCTTCTCCAGAATTTCCAGTAATCTCTGTGAACACTTTGTAGAATTGCCCCCTTCATCTGCTGAAGAAGCTCAAGGCCAAGAGCAGAAGCAATCATTCCAGATCCCTCAAAGACATCCTGATTATCAAATATCCTTTTAGATATCCTGGGTCAAATTTAGTCCTGCTGTAAACTAATGCAGGTGGGTTTAGAAGAGTCTGGCTTACACCTATTAAGTATCTATTTGGCTCTTTTTGCCTAGATAAATGATCTCACACAAAATAGTATTAATTTGAGGGATTTAAGAAATCCGACAGTTATCTTTCATGTGGGGTTCATAGGTTTAACTCCAAGTCTATTGAACTTAAAACACGTTCTCCTGTTTCTGTGGGCTATACAAGAGGATCCTTATGGACGTTGTGACTGTCATTTGTCACCATTTTCATCTGTTTGTTTCTTGCACATTTTTAACTTGGACAAACCTAAATTTCTAAGAGGAACTCATCTACCACCTTGCTGAGGCAAGAGTCAAAACAACAAAATAATTTTATTATAATGGAATAGTTTAAGACCCAAGGAAACATGGGTTTAAATTTTGATCTGCCACAGGCTCCCAGTACGACACTGGGTAAATCACTTAGGTCAGGGTTTATTGCACCTAATTCTTGCTATCTCACTGGAAGTCCATGTGATAGGAGCATGGTCTAAATCAGGAAGCTGTGATGCCTTGAGGGCCAGTGACAGCAGCTGGGAGCCTGAATAAATTACCCCCCTGTGTCGCCCATGTTTCTCCACAGACTATGGCTGAAAATTTATTCTGGTATCTTATGCACTTCTGCTAGGTGCCTAAAGGGGCCTATGAAAAGTCCAGGCTATGACCTTTACGTGGGGTTGTACCAAATGTGTGAAGAGATACTTAGCATTTGGTCCACACAGTAGCACTGCGAAGATAAATATTAAATATTGAGAAGTAATGAGATCCATCCTTCTATTCCAGATACAGAAGCGGATGGCTACTGGCAGACTTTAGAAGAAAATCTAAAGGTTGGTTTGAATGCTGACACAGAAGTTGGCCTGGGTCTTTTAAACCTGCACAGGATCTCCTTATGTTTCAGAATATTAATGAGCCTCCAGAATAATGGCATAACAGTATTTTGCAGCCAAGATGATTGAAGGTCAGAAGAGAGAATATTACCTCCTCCTACCAGCCTTGCCTTGCTTTGGAAAAACAAAGCCTGCAACTGAAGCCTGAGATTAAATCCAAAAGCCCACATTTGGGATGATTTTTGGAATTCAGTGTGAGCATTTGCAAAATGCTCATGTTTACCTTTCTCCTTGCCTCTTGTTATCTTCCATCGTGAAATGCAGGTTTTAGAGCGCAGCTACAACCTTGTTGCACTCTCTGTGCTGTTATGAGCCTTTGATCACTTTAATCACCGTACTTAAGAGTAGCTGGATATATTTTTTTCAACTAATTTGACATTCTACAAGGTAAGAAAGTAATTAGTGATGCCTGCTCTACTGAAATAATATGGTATTTCACTTGTTCCCCCATGAGCGTTACAGTTTGGCTATAGTCATTGTTAAATAGGAAAAAAATGCCTCCTTCTTCTTAAAGAATGAGAAGCAAACCACAACTTTGGGTAACCTGATTATGCAGCTTGCTCATGTTTCGCCTTAGCTCTGTCTCTGCAATGCAAGCAATGAGTTTTAGCTTCCCTTTGCCCTGGTAGGTCTGGCTGCTGGAGTAGCCAGCGCTAGTTACCTACCCAGCTCTCTTGTGTGTATGTTTGCCAATGCTGTACTCTTCGTTTGCCAATAGGATCAGGTACATGGCTAAAAACTAGATTTTCTTGTTTGGGGCTTGGTTTTGGGCCCCTAGAATGTTTTAAGCAGGAGGTTTTGCTGCTTTTACTGCCTGATCTTATCTGAGTCACATGGAAGATGCCAGCTATCTGCGTATTATCAAACTGCTCAATTTGTGTGTGTTTGTGCATGCTTTCATAAAAGATAGGAATTTCATCGGAGGGGTAATGCTCTTACCTTCCCAAGGGGACTCCCTAGCTGTGTGGCCTGGCAGCGTTACACTGCTCGCTGCAGAGCGACACCAGTCTGCTGCCTCTTGAGCAGTGAGTCTGACCTTCATTTAGGCAAACCATCTGCTTTCTCTGCTCTCGCTCCCTCTCTCTCTGATTTACAGACACAGAGGAAAAGGAGCGACTGGCAACACTTCAAAAACCTAGAAACATTTAAGCCTGGATTTGCTGAGGGGCCTGGGGATCCCAGCCTCCCCCGGGAGGCTAAATCAGAGCTACCCAGAGCGTTCCCCAGGAGGAGATGCTTTTGCAGGCTGCCAGGCAGTTTGTTTCCTCTGCCAGCCGGGCAGGACGCAGTGCTAGGGAAGGGCCGGATGGCCCGTCCTCTGCAGCGATGGAGCCTGCTTCAGAAACTCCTCTCCAGGTTTGGATGATCAGGGCGCTTCCCAGTGCCAGCAGCACTCTGAAGCCTGGTGCGGGACTGCAGTGTTGGTAAAGCATTTACCATTCCTCCTGCAAATGCTCTCTCACCCTTACCTTCTGCAAAGGTCCGGGTAGTCCATCCCTCCCCATCAGCCCGCAGTTGCGCTGCTGTGAATTGAGAGGCTCTTAGGGCAGTTCTGTACCACAGAGCAGCCCCCTGCGCTGCTTCGTGCTTCTAAGTGCCATGGCGGGGAAGGACTTGAATGTATTGGGATTTCCCTTTCCCAGGGTTGCTCAGCAGGGCGTGAGCTGCTGTGTGTCGCTGCCCATTAGAAACTGGCGGGAGGCCAGGTTTCACTGGGTAGTTTTGGCAGGGCTCAGAGCAGCAGAGCGGAAGGCATCGGATCCTCAGCTCATCAGGATAGCCTGGCCACTGTTTCTCTGCTCTCTCTGGTTTCCTTCCCGCCAAGGAGGTGGGCTGCTACAGCTGAGAAAGCAAAGAGGCCAGAGGATTTGGGTCCTTCTCAAGACACCTCAGATCTGCCTGAGGGTAGGGCAAATGTATGCCACTTCCCTAAGCATTGAAACCCTAGATTCTTTTTAGAAGTGGAATAGCTGCTCCTGTTCATAGAAATCCTGCAGCCTCCCTAGCGGGTCTCACGTGTAGCACACACAGCTCTTCGGAGCATCACAGGGTTTTATTAAAATGTTGCATCTACATTACAGTAGTATGCAGAGCTCCCAATTAGTTTCCCAGGTCTCACTGTACAGAGGCCGGACTGCAGCCAAACCCAGACCCAGAGGGGTCAGTGAAGGCTCCACATCTTCCAGCTGCTCTCGCCACCCAGGGAGTGACACCTCCAATGCTCCTGCAGGCAGCCGATGCCAGGGGGGACTGTGCGGGTGCCCAGAGCTGCTGACACCACCATGACCTGCACTCCCTGGCTATTTAGCTTGTATAAGTAAGGAACAAAACTAGGGTTGCCTGTTGTTACTGCACAGGGTCTATCAAAGTCCTGGCCTCTAGCAGTCATGGGATGAACTGATGAGTATACCACAAATTTTGTTGTAAATAAATGGCTCAACACCCCCCACCACCACCACCCCGCTCACAAAGTAATGGGATTCCTTCCGCCAGCATATCTTAAGCAAAACTATTAGGCTGTCCATTGGAAGGATGGGGGGACAGATGGCTCTGTGTGGACAGTCAGTTGTTATAAGAGCAGTGTGGGATTCTTCTAATTCAAGGGCTGCTAAGATGTTTGATCCTGCACTACAGAAGCCACATACTTCAAAGGCAATGGGATCTAGGCCATAAGTAAGTGAAGATGGGGAAAAATCAGTCCACCTTATCAAATAAATGTGTGGCAGGAAGCATGTGTCTAAGACAGTGACGTATCTTTTTAATGCATAAGAACTAACAGTCTGGTGAGAATCTGTGCTGCTTCGTTATAATGAGATCTGGGGGAGCCCATGTGCTTTACATTATCAGAGAGTCCGGGCCCTGAGCTGGTGCCTGCGGTGCCTTCAGGAGCCCTCGCTGCAGCCGTGTGCTGGGCTCTTTGTTATGGCCACCTCGCAGCCCTCTCCTCTGCCTCCCTTTCCTCTTAGAAATAGCGAGCCAGGCTTCAGCAAGGGCCACAGCACTCCCATGCCCAACCCCTGAGTATCTTAAATGTTACATAAAGAGTACCGTGGGGTTTTTTTACAGAGAGAAGGTTTTGCATTCGCTGTCTTCTTGCTGCAATAAATTGGCAGATGATGCTCTAATGAGAACAATAATGCGCCCACCCTACCGCCTTCGATCACTTCGGTGCTCTTTTGCAGCTCCTGACAGGCTCTAAAAGCTTTCACCAGACAGGTTGTCTGATTTTTCAGGAGTGTCACTAGTGCTGCTTACCCTAGACAGTCAGAAGCCTATTTTTACAATGTGTGGTTGCTGGGACAATTAATGTCAGGCTAAGTGACCAATATCCAGGTTTGACCCAAGAAGTGCCTGGTTCCAGCCATTTGCCAGCAATTTCAGCAGTGCAGGCTGCCTCCAACCAGCATATCCAAACCCAGTGCTTCAGTAAACTGCTTAATGGGTGGCATGCTGGGGTGCAATCAATTGGCATCAAATGTGCTGTGCCATTTCGCACCAGCTGATGGTCAGCAACAGTGATCATGTGCATAGTGGTACTAACTGTGTTCTCATGACAAAGTGAGCTGTGTTCTCGAGCCTTTCCCTCTGCTCAGGGAGATGCATGCAAGGGACAGAGTTGCATTTCAATTTGCACAATTGTTTCCACTCATTTGGTTCTCTAGCTACAGCCTCGTGACCATCTTTACTCTTTGTTAAAAAAGTTATTTGGCAGCTCAAATGAACTCCCATGGGAGGTTATCACCAGGTTGTGATTAAAATTACCCACCAAACAGCTGTTTCTTTGGAAGAAATGTATTGTTTCATTAATCTGTAAACCCACAGCAATTAAAATCAGGCTTTGAAACAACAAAAAAAGCTGTATGCATCCTATCTCGCCGTTTGGCTCGCCATTTCCCATGTGTTCTGCTTGTCTCAGTCACCTCTTCCTGCAGCATCTCAGCCTGAGTGACTGAATTGACAGGTGATCTTTTACGACTTTCAGCACACCTTTGTCTACTTCAGGACCCAAATCTGGTCTCTACTTATCTACGCATCTTTATCTGAAGGGGAATCGACTCGATTTTAATTGCATATGAACGGAACGATAATAAAATGTTAATTGCTTTTTCTGCCCATGCACTGATCTATATCTAGGAGAATTTGCCCTTGATGATCCTGTAACATTGGCACAACTGCAAACAAACACACACACAAACGCGCCGCTCGCATTAGAAGAATCCAGGTATCTCTCCCATTGTTCCCAGGCTGCTCGATGCTTTTCCATTTTGGCAGCTGCATGCAGCCCCATTGATGTGGAACTGCTCAGCACATATGCTAATATCACATGGCCACTATACTGGCCATCCCTACATGGGAGGTAATGTGGGATTTCTTTTGGAAAAAAAGGGTGGTGTCTTTTTTTTGCAAGACTTCATTCTCACAGATTAAACCACCTAGAAATGGCCCACTGGTCTACCTCAGAGGAATCCTAGGTTCACAATACCCTGTTAAAATGTAGAGCTGCTCAAACATGTATCTGTCATCCATAGCTTTCTATGTCCTGTAACATACCTACTGCTGTGATAACTGAGCACCTGTCAAGATACTGTATTGCTAGCCATGGAAGTGGAAGTCCTCTAGAATTTATCAACGGAGAAGCTTACATGGCTGCTTGGCAAGTTTCTCAGCTTTCGTGACTCAACCTTGACCTCTAAGGATCTACTTCTCAGGGTGAGAAAGCAGCAAATTCTCCTTACAAATTTAATCACTGCTTCCTCTGCTGTGGGCTATGACTGACAAGATGGTAGAGATATCTTTAGCTCAGACAAAATCATCTGAAAGCAGTCACTGCTACAAGACACAGACCATACACTTGTGCCGTAACTTGGCTTTGGCATCCCAGGTTCCCAAACAACACCCACAGTGAAGTGGAAAAATGCCCACCACCTGAGGCCACCAGCTGATCATCAGTGTCAGTACCCCACCTCTCAGACCCTAAGACTGCAGGCCATAGCTGAACTACTGGCCCAAGTGCAAGACACCCTTTACACCCTCGCTATCCTTTGAGCTTCAGAAGGATGCTTACAACATTGCAAAAAAAGCCATGTTACAGAGGCATCAGGTGATATTAGACTGCAACTAGAAACCACAAGAGGTGAGTGCCGAAAGATTGCTTAACACTAAGTCGTTCCATTATAACTTCCAGTAACAGCCAATGTGATTTGTCCTGTGCATTGATGTCTTTCTCAAGTAATGCTTTTCACAGAAGTTCAGGTTTAAGGCATCTCCCTTTCTTTTTCTGGGCACTCTCTGTTTCCCAGAATGTGTCCCAGAGATGGAGCCAATTCTGTTGCTGAGATGCTGCACCTCTCACCTGCTGATTGCAATTAGCCATTGCCAGTTGGGACCTGGTGACCTGCTGAAGAGCTAACAAGAAGCGGAGACCAGCTTGAGGCCTCGGCAGTGTGTATCCTGTGAACAAACAATAAATGCGGTGCTGTGTTCCTGAGGTGGCTCCATCCCGAAACAAGGTTCCCACATCCCCACGTGGTGTAAAGTGTGCTTTTGGAGGTTCAGCTTGCTCCTCACGCTCTTACACATTGCCATCATGTGTTTGCCAGAAAGGAGCATGGGGAAATAAAGGTTACTGTAGCGAAAAACAAACCCAGCTGTGGTCTTGTTAAGAAATCCTCCCCGTCACCCCTATCCTCAGGCAGCATCAATTATCACAACGGAGAAGTTACCTCCAATTGCAGTGGTTGCCAATACCGGGGACACACCAGGTGAGCTCTGGAGGTGGACAGAGCCTCCCCCATCCCCTGCCAGCTGCTGAGGTCCTGCCAAGCCTGCTGTGTGCTCAGAGGCATCCACATGGGCTCTGAAGCACAGTTCCCAGTAGTCTTTACCTCGTTCTTCACCTATCTGTGTAGAAGCCTATAGAGATGCTGACTTACCTGCTGGGGCCAGGTAGGTTTTCATCTCAGATCTCCAAGGGAAACTCCCCAAGAGGCTGTGCAGATACGTCAGCCTCCTTCCACGTTCCCCAGGAAACCATCTCAGCATTCTCTCAGATGTTAACTGCCCAGTGCAGAAGATGATGCAAGACAGGCATGCAACATGACATTCCTGAAAACAGCAGTGCCTGCCTATTTCAGAGGAAATTTTGTGAGCAGCAATTATGATCCCCTCATCTGTACTCTCATAGCAATGGGAGGCAGTAGTTGCATCTACTTAGAAATTCCTAACAACTCCCAAGCCAGGGTGTTAAGAATGCACAGGCTATTAAGGTCTTTTCCAGGACATATGTCTCTCCTTTCCTATTAAATAAATAAATAAATAAATAAATAAATAACAGTGAGAAGGTTTGTCCTTAAAACTAGAGAATAGAGCAAGGGCGAACCTCAGACTGAAAAGAAACCCCACCACCTCTGAGCCCCAGGGGCCTCGGCAGCCTGCCGACAGACTCCTCGCAGCGGCCCAAAGGATGCCAGGCCCTCTCCTCCCCCTCCCTCAGGGCTCCATGCGGAGGGGATGGCACCTCCCCACACTCCAGGGGCAGGGCCGGGGGAACAGGGCAGGGGGGCCCACGCAATGCTTGGCAATCTGCAAGTCTCCTACGGAGCGCAGGGAGACCTCAAGCAGGTGGGGCTGGGTCTCCCTTTCCGAACGGAGGAATGTCTGGATGCTTCGCCCCTTACAGATGCTGCTGAGTGCAGGGGACTGTGCCTGTTGCAGGGAGCTGGGCTGGTGGGGGGTCACTGAGAACCCCTGACCCCCCCACTGTTGCCACCATCTCATCCGGGGGACCCCAGACAAGGGATGAAGAGGGGGCTGGAGCCCAGGGCAGATGAGGGGAGGTGGAAGGCAGTCCCTGTGCCCAAGGGGCAGCAGAGTGGCACTGGGGAGCAAACCCCAGTAAAGGGGCCCTCAGCCCCCCGACCCTCCTCCTCCTCCCACAGTAGGGGATCTTTCAGGCCACAGGCCCCCTAACTCCCAGAAGAGCCATCTTTGGCCACATGCATTGCCATCACAGGGGCCTCCTGATGCCACGAGCCACTTTGCTGCCATTTGCTCCAGGCTCTATAAATACAGGGAGCCCATCAGCTGGCCTACAATTCGCTGAGCTTTGAGGCCCTCTCATGCCAAGAATGCTTGGAAGCAAGAGGTCCCAGATCAGCAAGGTGGCTGGCTACCCACCTTTGAGAGGCAGAGAAGAGAGATGGTTGCAGGAGCTGCAGAGGATGAGGAGGCAGCATCAGAGGGTGGGCACCATCAGCTGCACGGTAGCGATGGCCATCTCTCACGTGGCTGACAGTGTGGAGCCCATGGAGGTGGATCCACCCAAAGACCAAGAATGATGGAAGTGGATCCACCTCCAGCATGGCTCCCCCGGCACCACCACACTGTGCCAGGGCTCACCTCCATGATGCCATGGCAGCGGTGTCACAGGAGCACCCGGCCAGCGCCCTCCATCGGCCCAGCCTCCCCTCCTGGCATCAGCTGGGAGGCCCAGCCTCTGCGCCTGGCCATTCTGCAGGGTAACCCATTACATCTCCTGGCAATCAGCAATTATTTTGTTGATTGCCATGGCTGGTGTGAGCCCTTCTTTCCTATGCCTCTCCCTTTCCCACCTCCACCCCTCCTGAGTGCCATCTCCTCTGCTGTGAGCACCAAGAACAGAGGATGAGACGGCCTGGCTTCCACCAGGCCACTGGTGTTCCATTCGTCCCTCAGACGGCCACTGAGGCCCTGGGGTCCTGGAGGTGGGGTTTCTTCAGTCTGAGGATCAGAAGGCTGCCTAAGGGGTGGTTGAAGATGAAGCCAGAACGTCCGTGGCAGTGCACGAAGCATAGCAACAGGTCAAGCAAAGAAATTAGGGAGACAGCTGTTCCTTTGGAGGAGCAGAAGACTGCAGTTCTGCCAGGAAGAAGGCCTTCAGCATTAAGGTCCCTTCTAGCGGCTTCATCAGGAGTTCTTTTCAAGATTGGCAATAAACAATTAAAAAAAAAAAAACAATAAAACAAGTAAAAAAAAACTAGTAAAAATGCTTTCCTCATCTCTTATTTTGTACTCTGGCGACTGCATCTGGCCTCCTGTGTCCCCTCCTTGTCTCCCCAGTCCAGGAAAGATACTGATGTGTGGCTTGTGGACCAGCTCAGGGCCTTCAAGATGGTGAGGGGCCGGGGCACCACGGCACATGAGGGCAGGCTGAGGGAACTGCCTCTGGTCATGAGGGTGGTGAGACACAGAAGCATGTTGCCCAGAGAAGTTGTGGATGCCCCATCCCTGAAAGTGTTCAAGGCCAGGTTGGACGAGACTTCGAGCAACCTGATCCAGTGAAAGATGTCCCCGCCCACAGCAGGGGGGTTGGATGATCTTTAAAGGTCCCTTCCAACCTAAGCCTGCTTGGCAGGCACTTGCCCTTAGTCTGTGCCAGTCTGCTTTGTCCCCATGTCTTGGGTAACATCTGATGTTCCTCTGGCACCTCTGAGAGGTCATGCTGGAGTCTCTTCTCTTCCTCCTGATGTCCCTATAAATCTCAGAGTGGTTCCAACAGCTTCTTTACTCTCACATATGTGTTCCTGTGCCTAGTTAACCCCTGAGCTTTCCCACTTTATGACCTGTATCCCATCTCAGCAAACCTGAAACTTGCTTCCCATGCTCAGGAAGGCTCTGAATTTGTACCATTTCAGAAGGATCCCAACTCTTCATGGATTTGGGATGCTATATTTTTGAGTAACGACAATGACATTACTGCCAGTGGAGCCTTTCTAGATTGTATAACCATGGTAAGCCTTCCCAGCTTAACCTCTCCATGTGAGATACCTCCACATAAAGCATGCCAGAGTATTGGAGACCATTTTTCTCTACAATTTGCCCTATTTTGTGGTTCCTTCTTAATATTTAAGTGACTTCAGTCTGCAGATATTTAACTGAACTTCAGGTGCTGTCAACAGGTGCCTCAGGACTTCTGCTGAAGTGAGCTGGGCAGAGGAGAGACTTGTCAGGCTCTTCCCACTAGGGACTCTCTGCAGGCTCTCTTTCAGAGGACCATAATCCACTGTATCTGGATACATCAGTACAGAAATAGGGTGCCATCCCTGTCAGTCCCTGGGGAGTGACCCATCACCACCACCTCAGCCTTGCCAGGATCCCTGCTTCTAATCCTTGGCAGAAAAAAAGACCTCTGGAAGGAGGATTTTGTTCTCATCCGTTGTCTGCCTTCTGGGACCCAGAAATGACTCATGACTTTCTCCAGCTTGATGCCATACTCTTTTATAGTGTATGCCATATATGCTCATTGGCAGGAGTAGCTAAACTGAAAGTCCTATGTTAACTGGGATTAGCTCACCATTATTTTAGTAACAAGAGATACGACTATCATGGGAAGCATCCAGACAGAGCCACGGACTTCTTTTATATTGAAGGAAGGTCCTTGTTGGTCCTTCTTATTTGGTTGGTTTTTCACTAAGGGATGTAAGGAAAAGGAGAATTCCACTTTCTGACTCTGAATGAAGAGGATTCAGGATGGTTTTAACATCTTTGAGATTATGTGCTGCACTTAAGAACATACCCTGTTGGCATCCACCTCCCCATCCAGAAAGCGTTTGCATCCACTCCTTTCAGAATGACACAAGGGCAACCCAAAATTATTTCACAGAAAAACTGGTTACAAATTAGACAGTTTACAACTTCTGTTATGATCTAAAGGACACATCACAGAATCACAGAATTGCAAGGGTTGGAAGGGACCTCGTGAGATCATCTAGTCCAATCCCCCTGCTAAAGCAGATTCTCCTAGAGCATGTTATACAGGATATAATCCATGCGGGCTTTGAATATCTCCAGAGAAGGAGACTCCACAACCCCCCTGGGCAGCCTGTTCCAGTGCTCTGTCACCCTCAGAGTAAAGAAGTTTTTCCTCATGTTCAACTGAAACCTCTTATGTCTCAGTTTGTACCCATTGCCCCTTGTCCTGTCGCTGGGCACCACTGTGAAGAGACTGGTTCCGTCCTCGTGACTTCCGCCCTTAAGATATTTGTATGTGTTGATGAGGTTCCCTCTCAGTCTTCTCTTCTTCAGGCTGAACAAGCCCAACTCTCTCAGCCTTTCCTTGTAGGGGAGATGCTCCAGTCCCTTTATCATCCTAGTTGCTCTCCTCTGGACTCTTTCTAGGAGTTCCTCATCTTTCTTGAACGGGGAGCCCAGAACTGGACACAGTACTCCAGGTGGGGTCTCACCAGGGCAGAGTAGAGGGGGAGGAGAACCTCCCTCAACCTGCTGGCCACACTCCTCTTAATGCACCCCAGGCTGCCATTGGCCTTCTTGGCAACAAGGGCACACTGCTGGCTCATGGTCAGCTTGTCATCCACCAGGACTCCCAGGTCCCTTTTGGCAGAGCTGCTTTCCAGCAGGTCAACCCCCAGCCTGTACTGGTGCATGGGGTTCGACCTCCCCAGGTGCAGCACTCGGCACTTGCGCGTGTTGAATTTCATCAGGTTCCTCTCCACCCAACTCTCCAGCCTGTCCAGGTCCCGCTGAATGGCAGCGCAGCCTTCCAGCGTATCAGCCACTCCTCCCAGTTTTGTGTCATCAGTGAACTTGCTGATGGTACACTCTGTCCCCTCATCCAGGTCATTGATGAACAAGTTGAACAAGACTGGGCCGATCTTTCCACATCTGTGGAAAGAAATGATAACAAAAAGGTTGACTACCAAGCATATGCTATCTCCTTCCTGTAGATCTGTAGAAGACTGTCAAAGCTCACAAGGCTAAAGGAATTTCTTGAACGATTAAGTTATGCTACTGTCTACCATTAGGCTTATAGATGGAGTCCAGAGGTTTTCAGAATATAGCCTCTGCCTGTTGGTAACAGCATGATGAACTCGCACATTTTTAATACCACGGCACAGGACTTTTCGCCATTTGATTTAATCTGGGAAGGTTGCTGCAGCATCCTCATTTTGGTGGATACAGAGGATCCAACTGAGAAAAATGTAACAATTTATTCAACAAGTCAAATATTTTACTGGTGAGTTCCACCTTTTTCTGGATTGGTTCCCAGGGGAATCACAAAGGGGCTTGGCCTCTCTCTGGACCATTCAGCACTTTGGAATGTGCTGTAAAATTGTTTGCCCTGAGCAGTATTACAGGAGAGGCATCCATCAGTTAACTTCATCGTCAGCCTTCTCTTCTAAGGGATGCGTTGCTGATGATGAGTCATAAAGACATTGATTTTAAAATTTACTTTGAATCATAACTGCGTTCATAAGATTACATAGTGGCTCCCAGGGATCTACTGAGTTTTTAAATCTATAGTTGATGCCTATTCTTCTCAGTTAAGTACTATATAATGCATAAGATGACCTGGCAATTTTTTATTTTTATACTCATTGCTTTTGGAAAATGGTGTCTTACATCTGGAAAATGGAGTTAATATGAAAAAAAAAGCTTTTCTTTTTCAGTGGTAGTCTTTAAAAAATCCAACATAACGGTTCGGTTGGGTGAAACAATGCATTATATATATTATCTATATTATAATATATTATATATTTTATATATTAATTTTATACAATATTATGTGTATATATTATATCCTTATATGTATTGTATATATTCAGATGACTGAATATCAGCCAGAAGTGTGCACAGGTGGCCAAGAGTGCCAACAGCATCTTGGCTTGTATCAGAAACAGTGTGGCCAGCAGGAGTAGGGAAGTCATCATTCCCCTGCACTCGGCACTGGTGAGGCCACCCCTCAAATATTATGTTCAGTTTTGGGCCCCTCACTACAAGAAGGACATTGAGGTGCTGGAACTTGTCCAGAGAAGGGCAACAAAGCTGGTGAGGGGTCTGGAGCACAAGGCTGATGAGGAGTGGCTGAGGGAACTGGGGTGGTTTAGCCTGGAGAAGAGGAGGCTGAGGGGAGACCTTATCACCCTCTACAACTGCCTGACAGGAGGCTGTAGCCAGGTGGGGGTTGGTCTCTTCTCCCAAGTAACGGATGATAGGACGAGAGGAAATGGCCTGAAGTTGTGCCAGGGGAGGATTTGATTAGATATTAGGAAAAAATTCTTCACTGAAAGGGTTATCAGGCACTGGAACAGGCTGCCCAGGGAAGTGGTTGAGTCCCCCTCCCTGGAGGTATTTTTAAAAGATGGGCAGACGAGGTGCTTAGGGACATGGTTTAGCGGTGGACAGGTACGGTTGGACCCAATGATCTTAAAGGTCTTTTCCAACCAAATGATTCTATGATTCTATAACTGAAGGTTAATTTCCATATTGAATTAATATCTGAGGGGTTCCCATCATGATTTGAGATCCCAGTGTTCCAAGTTGCTATAAATCTAAAACAATGGTTTAAAGTATACAATTAAAAAGACATACGTAGGAGTGAAAATGAAGTACAAAGTCTAGTCACCAGGACTGTGGAATGACAGACATAACTTACAGTACATATTGCTGTGGACCCGTTTGTTTAGATAAATGCTTCCTGGCTATGGTAGAATGTTATCTTCATCACCATCATCATCGTCATCATCATCTCCCACTTTGTCTTCCCAGAATGAATTCTCCTTAAAATACACTTTCCTTTTACTTCATTCCCCCCCTACAGAGTGCTTGGGCAGCAGGCAATATGCCGTGAAGTTTCCTGAAGCCCTCTCAGTAGGCAGTGGGCTCCCCCAGCTTGGAGGCAGTGGTTTTTTCATTAATTAGGCAGCCTACCAGCATTGTGCTTTGCCATTCAGGGAGAGAAGGTGAGCAATTTCTCTAATATGAATCTGATGGAGAAAGAGATGAGAACTTCAGGAACACGCCAATGTCCACATTTTACCCTACTTGGTGAGACTTTTATGTTCTGGATGAGCATGAGAACACTGGATGGACATTGACTGACCCTCTGGTAAACAAAATGCAGTCTTCACTTGCATGGTTTGTCTTTACTGATCATGAAGCCAGTAAGGAACTTTCTGCCTTGGTGCTGTGGTCAAGGAAATATAGCACTGTCACTTTACAGAACTGACATTAGGAAATCTCTCTTGCTAGCCTTACACTCAGCCACTTTCCCATTAATTTGCTAAGTCGAAGTAATAAAATAAAAATCCCAAGGCATTTAGTGAGGACAACAAGAGACGGGAGAATTTCATCCATGTTAGAACCTGACAGGGTCTGGTCTCTCGGGTCCTTGCCTCTTCTTTCCATGTTTTTTTTCCAAGTACTTTGCATGAAAAGCTGGTGAGAGGTGGGAACCAAAATCTTCCTAGGGTTTAAAAGCAGACAACAGCATTACAAAATGTGATTGTTACATCTCAAAAAAACCCAAACAAATGAAAACCCTGACTCTCTGCTCAGCAACCCTTAACAGTACTTCGAATATGATCAAAATCAAAGTTGTTCATTGCTACCTACATGAAACAGGCTGGGTTTTGTTCAGCTGGCCTGTGTCGCTCAGTAGCATGCTGGACTCTTGCTGACAATTTCTGACCCTGGCAGGCAAAAGCCCCACGGGGCAGGCTTTTCATGCAGGCAGATGAGGAAAGGGGGTTACTACAGGGGATGGTAAAGCTGCCTGAACCTGCTGCTCTGTTTGGGCTTCAAGGATTCTTGGTTCGTGCTACATAAATGCCAAGTATCATATTCCTGGGGCTAAAAAGAAGGTAATCTTTCCTTATCCTACAACTGTAAGGTCGAGGTAAATGTGACTGTTTAAAAACACCGCAGTCCTGAAGCCCCTGGGGAATTTTAATGTGTTTTATAAACTTGTTTCCAAACCAAGCTATTAGGAAAACAAGATATTTCTCCATAAAGCCTTTCTTTTTCTCTCTTTAGGGACAGTACTGCCTGCCTTACAGTGCGTTAACTCAATCAGAATCATCGTTTTTATAAACAGACCATTTTTCATGACTTGCTTGATCAACTTGGAAAGGCAGCTTTTAAGAAGTTATAGTCATATACAGGTAAAAAAACCCCATCTTACTCCATCTGTTGCAGCCAGAGATGTAATAGAAACCATGTCCTTTCACTGAAGGTAATGCATAAGGGAAAATACAGACATACGCACTTGTCTTCCCTTCACACTCAACTGCAGTTATGCAATATTACGAAGGGAAGGAAACAAGCTCTTTCACAATTAGATTGCAGAGCTAAACCTTTTTTTTTCATACAGAAGTTTATGGTGGGAGATGCCAATATTTACCCAAGGCTTCACCTGTATCAGGAGGTGATTTCAAGCTGGTGGCTTTTGAATACTTAAGTTGGGACAAATGGTCCTTGAGGACAGACAACCCAAATAACAGCAGAGAGTTATGGCAGAGCTGGGAGCCCACAGGGTCTTGCTGTGAAATGAAGAGCAACTGGTTGCTCAACAGTGTATCGGCTCTGGAGAAGACTAAAAAAATTATTTACATTGGAGGTCATAATTGCCAACCTTCGTCCTTATATCCAGGAGGTGGACTATATACATCAAGGGGATTGGGACTGGGCTTACTTTTTGTCTCAGCACAGCAGCGTCAACAGGTTGACACCTGGGGCACACCCATAAAGGACCTGCTCCAAATGAACAGAAGAAGACCCTATCTGCTGGCTCTGTTGAGGGGCTGAGAGTCAGCCAGAAACCTCAGGAAACTTTTGAGTGCTATGGGACTGCAAAGTGATTTCAATCACTCTCACTGGCCTCAGCAAACCACACTTCTTCACACACACCCCTCAGCCAGAAGTAAGAGCTCTCTTACCCCTCCCCTCCTCACACATGTACTTCAAACATGTAAAATATTCAGTGAAATAAACATTTAGTACAGAATCTGAAAAAAAAAACCCACCTTATTCTCAGTCAAAGTGGTCTCTAAGCAGTGCTGTCAAACTGGAAGTTTAGAGAGCAATCCAAATGAGGGAGTTTTGAGACCAATGTTCCAGAGAAAATGTGGTGCCACATGCCCCACAGAAGGCAAATATGTATAAGGGGAAATACCTGCTTATCTGAGAATTAACTACTCAAACATGCCTTTTGCGGGCAGGAAAGGAAGGCAAGGTCTGCAGTTTTAGCTGCTAACAGAATACCTCAGGCAGGTGTGTTACGCTTCGTAGGAATGGACTTTACACCCACAGATGTATTCCTGCCCCGGCTCATGGGAACAGAGGTTTTTGGTTCTGTCTGACACAGATCTTACCAGCTCTCTACAGACCTTTCTGGTGGAAAGCCCAGCTTCCTAATGACAGTTGAAACTTCTACAAAGTTTGATTGAGAAAAAGGATGCAGATGTGTAGTTTCTTCCCATTTTTTAGTCTCTGCAGCTCAGACAGCTGGGGAGGTAGTTAGGTTATTCTGAGTTTGAAAACTCTGAATAAAATGCTAAAATGCAAACATAGTTTTAGAAAGTTACTGGGTTTGGCTGAGATCTCACTGTGTGTCAATGGTGGATTCTCCTTTGCAGGTGCTGGTACAAGTAAAATTATTTAATAAAGGAATCTTTTTTTTTTTTTCCAGTGCAGTGCTATCATTATTTAAAAACAGCTCTAATCAATATTCTGCATTACTTTTTGAGAAAAGGCATTAACTGGGGGGAGTGGGGACACGTGCAGCAGAAAGGAGCAATAACAAGTAAAGCATCTCTTTATTTCTATACACTGAGACCAAATGCGTAAAGAGAGACGAAGAGGCATTAGCAAAGGAGGAGTAGGAAAGAAAAGGATTAAACTAGCTACATTGGATATGGTTGTTGGAAGAGGCATGTTGTTCTCAAAGTATAAGTCAGCTATCTCAAGAACAGAGCACATTACTCACATTCCACAGACGGTACTGGGGACTTCTCTGGGAAGTTACTGATGATATGGTGAGCAAAGGGAAAATATTATTAGATCCTTATTACAGACCGTGAACAAGCAGTGTTCTGGGTAGCAGTGAACGTTGAGTCAGAAGATTGTCATGGGATGTGTCTTTGACATAATGGGGGTGTAAATTAACATGTCCATTACGAAGAAACTTGTGAGGCAGAGAGAAGGGTCTGTTTCCCAGTATTGCTCAGGGTGCAACAGCCACCCGACATCAGCTTGTCCAGGCTGGCATGTTTCACACCTCTCCTCGGCTCAATTTACCCCAGCAGAACTAAATGACCTGTCCAAGGTTGCCCAAGAAGCGTATTAATATCTAGTCTGCATAACTGAAAGCCTCCCTATATCTCTTAGCCAATTTCCTTAACTACGAAACTGTCCTTCCTGTTTGATGCCTTGTTTTAAAGCGAATCCTTGACCACAGCTGTACTCTCCTCTGCCGTGTCATCAGCCAAGCCCACTGTTTCACTCTTGCCAGTAAACACTTGATTGCATTTATTGCATTGTGATATTTTTGCCTCCTTCGTCAAACTCTTCAAATTGCTCAGCTTGCAGCAAAGTCACAACAGAACAACCTCTGCTGCCATCGCTGGTCCTGTTTCTTGCTTCCTGAGGTGCAGATGGAAATCTGACCTTCACCTTGGAGTGATTTCCCATTCATCATCAAGATGAATAGCTGTCGATCCACCCCGAGCTGCTTAAAGAGGTGCCTTGCAGATGACTCGGTGCATACTTTGCAGCTGCACCAGCAGGACTGCTTCTCTGCAGCGTTTGCATTGCGTGAATGGCGCTCATAATCTGAGACTTAGCGTCAAATATTTTCTGCAAGGGAAATAAAAATGTCAACAGGAAGTGAAATGTGACCTGATTAACAGTTAGACCTCTGACTCTGCTTCATTTTTGACTGATGTGGTGTTTTACAAGGATAATAATACCACCAATTCCTCTTAATTGATGGACCCTGATGGAAATATAAATTAAGCAATTAATACAATTCTCTGAGACTCATAAAAATAAACTGTGTGGAGAGACAGTCATATTTATTTTTTGAATTACTTTAAAAACCAGTATCATACAAAGCATTACAACATTTTTTTCCTAGGGAAAGCCAAGGCGAGTTTGACCTCCTTAAGAGCCAGAAGGTGCCAGAGGAGGCAATGCAAATGATCTGCCACAGACCAGGGCAGCTTATGACAACCCAAGCTGCCTTTTGCCTGGGGAGTGCTGCAAGCCCTGATTTTCATGTGTTTTGTTTAAAACAAAGCTAACCAAAAATAATTAGTTTAACAATTAGAATCGCACCCGGAGGCCCCATTCAGGATCGGGAGCCCTTTGTGCTGGCTAAGAGCACGGCAAACACAGTGGGAGAAACAGACTCTGCAGTAAATGGCTTGCGATCTCATTCCTGGTGCTTTTAGAGGTTTCTTCTGTGGGAGGTGGATTTAATCGTGAACGGTAGACCAGTGTGACCTTGAGAGATGCCAGCTTGAAACCAACGGGAGTTGTCAGGAGAGAGCAAGAATTCTGGGAATGCAAAAATTTAGAGGATTTGCAATACCCAAGTGATATGAAACAGTATTTATAAACATTTACAAACAGGCTCCTGTTGGATTCAATCATGTTTGCATCCCTCCGTGCTTGCACTAATGGGCTTCCTGTGACTGATGTATTCTCTGTGGTTCTCATTTGACTTCTGCTTTCTGAGCAGCCACAGTTCATACTCAAAAGCTTTCCTCTGCCACCATGAAAGCTCGTCAGTTGTATTAATAGAGGCTGGGATTCTCTTGTAACTGAGCAACATTGTGGCCTTCTGTGATGGACTACATCAGTGGACAAGGGAAGAGCTATAGATGTCATCTACTTGGAGTTCTGTAGACCTTTGACAAGGTCCCCCACAACATCCTTCTCTAAATTGGGGAGATATGGATTTGATGGATGGACTGTTAGGTGGATGAGGGAATGGTCGGATGGTGGCATCCAGAGGGTAGTGGTCAACGGCTCAATGTCCAGATGGAGATCAGTGACAAGAGGTGTCCCTCATAGGTCTGTACTGGGACCAGTGCTGTTTAATACGTTCATCAATAACATAAGACAACAGGATTGAGTGCACCCTCAGCAAATTTCCTGATGACACCAAGCTGAGTGGTGCAGTTGCCTGAGGGAAGGGAAGCGATCCAGAGGGACCTTGACAGGCTTGAGATGTGGGGCCGTGCAAACCTCATGAAGTTCAACAAGGCCAACTGCAAGGTTCTGTACATTGGTCAGGGCAACTTCTGGTATCAATATAGGCTGGGGGATGAAGGGATTGAGAGCAGCCCTGCAGAGAAGGACTTGGGGGCACTGGTAGATGAAAAGCTGGACATGAGCCGACAATGTGCACTCACAGCCCATAAAGCCAACCATATACTGCACTGCATCAAAAGCAGCATGGCCAGCAGGTCGAGGGAGGTGATTCTGCCCCTCTTCTCTGGTCTGGTGAGACCCCAACTGGAGTACAGCGTCCAGCTCTGGAGCCCTTGGCACAGGAAAGACATGGACCTGTTGGAACAGGTCCAGAGGAGGGCCACAAAAATGGTCAAAGGCCTGGAATTCCTCTCCCATGAAGAAAGGCTGAGAGAGTTGGGGTTGTTCAGCCTGGAATGGAGAAGGCTCCAGGGAGACCTTATTGTGGCTTTTCAATACTTAAAGGGGGCTTACAAGAAAGATGGGAACAAAATTTTTTAGCAGGGCCTGTTGCAATAGGACAAGAGGTAATGGTTTTAAACTGAAAGAGGGTAGATTCAGACTAGATATAAGGAAGAAACTTTTCATTATGAGGGTGGTAAAACACTGGAACGGGTTGCCCAGAGAGGTGGTCAATGCCCCATCCCTGGAAACATTCAAGGCCAGGTTGGATGGGGCTCTGAGCAACCTGATCTGGTTAAAGATGTTCCTGCTCACCGCAGGGGGGTTGGACTAGACCTTTAAAGGTCCCTTCCAACCCAAACTATTCTATGATTTTATGACTCCCTGTCTTCCGGTGTCAGAAAAACAAGTCGTTCACCCAGAGGTGCTCAGTGCTTGGTGTTCTTTCTCTTTGAAAAGTTACTCCCCGACACTGGGGGCAGATGCCACACCACAAATTACAGGGAGTGAATTGTTGCACATGCGGTGTCCTCCCTGCCTTTGAAATTTAAGAGCTGAATAATTCAGAAGAGTGACTTGACTGCTTTTAAAATCGAAATGAAACAGATGCCTGTTTTCTGACTGTGATTCGAAATGTCTTCAATACATGTTCCTGCAAGCCAGGCAACTGGCTGCTGGTGCCAGAGGAAGAATTACCACAGGGGCAGCCCTGCCCCACCATCCTACCCCTCCAAAGGTGCATTAAAGTAGGTGAAAATGGGTGAGGGTGGGGGGTGCACACACGCACAGCTGGCCATGCTGTATCTGCACTTCTGGTCAAATGACCAGGGTGCCAGGGAAGTCCTGCGAGAGATACCCCCAGGGTGTCAGCCGTGTGACGGGAACACATCCTGTCCCAGGAGAAGGGAGGTGCCAGGGTGCATGGTTTTGCATGCCTCCATGACAGCCCTGTGGCCTACCCTTGTAGCCACATGGGCTACGCCAGCAGAAAGGCTCAGCAGCATTGACTCATCAGCCGGGTGCAAGGCAGGAGCAGCAGGCAGCCCACACAGCACGGCCCCCATGTGTGATTGCAGAGGTACCCGGGCCAAGGGGAGCCAGCTCTTGCTGTGGAGGCTGAGAGGAGGCTGCCTTAACCGACTCAGTGATTTCTCTGACTCCAGGGAAGAGACCAGGAGCAAGGACAGGAGCTACTGAGCTGGGCTGGGGCTTATGCATTTTGTGGCTGCTTCCCAAAAGCTGAGTCATGAAAACAGCTCTGAAGAAGCAGTGGCAGCATCTTTCTCCTTCTGCCACCCTACACTTGGGCTGTTGAGATCCTGGACTGGCCCTAGCAGTAGCATTTAAATAGCTCTTGATTACTTGTCAAAGATAGTTAGCACAATACTTGTTGCTTTGATTATACAGTGTAACCTGCGACTGCCACCATTTTTATAGTCCATACTGACATTTCCCTTTATCTTTCTCTCCTCCATCTCCCTCTTTTTTATACAGACAGAATGGAAAGCCTTACATCATGTAAACTAAGCAGCATAACTACCTCCCTCACCTCACCGTTATTCCTAACTAGATGCTGTAACTAGTCTTTGCAAACAGCCGTCGGGGCAGAGGAGGAGTTTAACCAAATAGGTGTGCGAGGGCACCACTGCCAAGCTGCACTGCACCACAGGAGCTGCTGAAAAGCAGTGTCCTCCATCTCTTTCCTGGGAGTTGCCCTGGTTAGGTGAACGGGGCATTAGTCTGTGCTTCTGGAACCCAAAGCAGCACAATTTATTGGAGGGCAACAACTGGGTATTAGGGGTGTTTGGTGATGGCAGTTCATTTCCTTCAGCCACCTGGGACTTCCCGCAGGACTCTGCATCATGGGTAAGCAGTGGCTGAGAGCGTGGCTTTGCCACTACCATGGTACCTGCACCGTTGAGCACGTGCCCAGACACCCAGGCCCAGAAGGACTAGGGCTGTGATTTTCTTAGCAATCTGCAGGGTTTTTTGTGGTGAGTACAGCATCACACCTGTAGGGCTGTACTGATCGCTTTCCATTTTTCCAGCCTGAGCTTGGGGCCCCAGCACCGCTCCTGCATTAAGGTATATAAGGAAGGAATATATAATAATATATATAATATATCTAAGATATATACGGAAGGTATATATAAGGAATACTCACACAACTCCAGCTCATGTGTCTGCCTTCCTAACACGCAAACGGTATTAGTTTCTCCCGACAAGGTTTGTTTAATTTCTTCAGAAGTTAGTTCCATTGCAAGGACATTCCTTTCTCATCAGTCCAGTTTCAACGGTATATTGCTAACCATACAGAAAAACATACCTGCACTGCAACTGGGCTTTCACAAGTCTTTCCTATCTTGAATATAGCTCGTTCGTATGCAAAGTTGACAGAGCGGTGGGAGGTGCTGATGTGCAGACTTTATGCTTGGGGATAGACAGGAAGTACTGGGAGAAGACCAGAGAAATAAATGCTGTATCACATCTACAAGAAGCCCATTCTTCATTTTACAAAAAGTAGAAATGAAGACTGAAAAGTCAAATACTTACAAATTAGGTACATAATTTATCATTACACATGCATCCTTAAATTGGCCTTTTTGTGCATGTACATTTCTTGCACACGCACGTTTTAATTATAACTTACAACCTTACTAAAACAAAACAAGGCATCTTCCACAAGTCCATGCTCTGCCTCTGTAGTTTTCCAACAGCAACAGAACCTACCCGAAAAGATGTGTCCCAAACAGCTCTCCTTTGGTCAAGTTCTAGACAAGCCGAAATGGGAGACACAGCATCAGGCCACCCTAGTGAGAGTTCTGGCTTTGCCCACACACAGCCATTGTTAAGGAGGTGGTTGGGTCTAACTCATACACAAAAATAAAACACAGAAGAAAAAATTGTGCTTTTCAGGGGCACATGTGAATGATGTTTTGGGAGCGACCGAATTCATGTACATTTCTGCTCTGCGAAAGTTTCCCTGCTCCATCTTGATGACAAGCGATAATAATTCCAAAATCCTCAGATTAATTCCAGCTCCTAGCACAAGGATAAAAGATCTCGGTAAGAGCTCTGTTGCCAGACCGCCAGGGCATGGCAGGGACTATATTCTCAGCTTTCTGAGCGATGCCTCCACCTTGCAGCAGAGACAGTGCTTCTGCCTCGTCGTGTGCGCACAGAGGGCTGCAGTCGGCACATCTTTCATCCGAAAGGCAAGGGGACCATTGCTATCAGCTTATTGCCGTGTGTGGGGCAGGGCGCCTTTGCTGGTCGCTGTGACCTGCGGAGAGGAGAGATAGTGGGAGAGGCTGGGTTTGCTGTCTCTCCCCCAGCTCCCTGCTGGCTCTGGAGCAGGGGGGGTGTTAAATGGCTCTGCAGAGCTCAGTCAGTCGCTGCCCTTGGGATCCAGTGGGAAACGCAGGTTTATGCCGCTGCTCCCCGAGGTGCTCTGGGCTCTCAAGGACGCTGTGTAAACGTTGATTAGGCAGAGTGGTGTTGACCCGGAGATCATTAAGCGTCACAGCTATTACCGCGGGTATATTGGATTGCTACTACTCACAGGCTGAGAGACCATCTCTCCGGGTAGGCTGTGCTCCGGTGGCAGCATTTTTCAGAGCAAAGCTCTTCCGCTCACCAATACCGGTGCTGCAGTGTTAAAAATGCTGTTTATAAAGTCATGCAGATGTCCTAGCTCTGGGTCCCTTAACCTCTGGGCTACAGCCTGCAGCAGGGGATCAAACACTTCCCCTCTGCCTCCTTTTTTTCTGGGAGATATGGGAGGAGAGGTCAAAAAACTCCTTTTGTGTTCAAGCAAGGGGTCACAGCATGGAAAAGGCTGAGAAGCCTCAAGCTAGTCTTTTTGCAGGACAATTAACAGCTAATGGAAGCTGGACCAGTGTATGGATGGACTGTCTGCCTGCAAAGCTCTTCCTGTGCTGGTGATGTGCTGCAAGGAGGCCCGGGGAGACACCCTCACTTCCTCATAGATGCTGTCCCCTCTCTGAATACTGCTAAATCAGTTTGCCTGCAGTGACAGCCCCGAGGGATTATGTTACCTTCCCAAAGAATGCCACTTGGCTGGAGAAGACAGGGGGAAATGCCTGCAAGATGAAACAGAGGAGCCAAAAACCTCAGGGCGGGAGATTCCTTTGCTCCCCAGAGCGGAGAAGTGGCTGCATTCAGGCTGCACCCAACCAGTGCTTGACTTTGATGCCTTGGCTCCCTCTGTCCTGACAGGCAGCTCTGAAGACCAGGGCACTGAATCCCCCATGGGCTTGAACTACCCATCAGAATAGCTGTCGCAGTTGTGTAGGAAGTCTGAACACAGCTTAGACACTCCCAGCTGTACTGGTTTTGGCTGGGATAGAGTTAAATTTCTTCACTGTAGCTTCTATGGGGCTATGTTTTGGGTTTGTGCTGGAAACAGTGTTGATAACACAGGGATGTTTTCGTTATTGCTAAGCAGTTGCTTCCACAGGGTCAAGGCCTTTTCTGCTCCTCACTCCACCCCACCAGCAAGCAGGATGGGGGTGAACAAGAGGTTGGGAGGGGGCATAGCCAGGACAGCTGACCCCATCTGGCCACAGGGATATCCCACACCATATGATGTCATGCTCAGCATATAAAGCTGGGAGAAGAAGAAGGAAGGGGGGGACGTTGGGAGTGATGGCGTTTGTCTTCCCAAGTCACCGTTATGCGTGATGGAGCCCTGCTTTCCTGGGGATGGCTGAGCACCTGCCTGCCCTTGGGAAGCAGGGAATTAATTCCTTGCTTTGCTTTGCTTGCTTGCACGGCTTTTGCTTTCCTTATTAAACTGCCTTTATCTCAACCCACGAGTTTTCTCACTTTTACCCTTCCGATTCTCTCCCCCATCCCACTTGGGAGGGGTAAGAAAGTGGCTGTGTGGGGCTGAGCTGCCCACCAGGGTTAAACCACGACACCAGCATTTTTATTTTAGGACCTGTCCAAGTTTACTTGAAGCCATCAATCTGTTGATTTGGGTCACATCTGGATTAGGCCCTTTCATTCTTCTCAGGTGTCTACAATTTCAGCAGTGCGGACTGGCAGCTGTATGTGCCGCCCTCACCAGTAGCCTCTCTCCTCAGCTGTGGAGAAGCCACACAGTTTTACACGAAACCAAAGGAGAGGGTTTCCCAATTCCTGTGTCCTTCTGTCTCACGTTTCATGGTGCATAAAGCAGCTTGAAGGGAGAAATTTTGTGCAGACCCTTCTATTGAGATTTTGGACTAACCTTGTTACCCTGAATTACAGTTCCTTTGGAAAGTGGGACTGAATGTTAGCTCTCCAGCACAGAAGAGATTTTTTTTCTATGGAATTAATGTTTCCTAATTATTCCAGCACTGCCCAGAGGACAACCCCTTCTGTATAAATATGACTCACTTTTCCTAGCCACGCCAGGAAATATTCCTGACCTGGGAGTATTTCTCGTCTTCAGAAATTCTGCATTTGCTTGATAGTGATTTTTTTTTTTGCATTTGTCTAGGGCAAAAGCCAACAGAAAAAAAACACCTCTAGAAAAATCGCTGGGGTAGTTTTCTAATGGGGTACATGAGAAGTCTAATTATGATGCATTGTAGTGGTGAGTATGTAGGTAACTATTCTAGAGGGTTGACGCAGACAGCGTGTAGTGTGTCTTTCTTGAGCAGAAAGTGGCAAATCCCAGTGGCCTTACTTGCCCTCCTAAATAATAAATCATTTTTATGAATGATTTCAGGAGAAGCTACCCACTCTGCTGAAGTTATTCAGGTGCTGGTGTCGAGAACAGCTTTGGTGTCAGGGGCTGAGGACGTGATGGCTATAACATCGCTGCTTGTGCTTTTTTAGTCAGGCAAGTTACAAGCAAGTCAGGACTAATTCCTGGTTTTTTTCTTTCTCTTATCAGGAGTGGGGGAACACAATAACAACTTCGGGGGATTTTTAAATTAAACAACAAGGGTGAAAAGAAAACCAAACCGAATGTAAGTGATTGATGCTGCTTATTTGCTCATATGTTGCCAGGGAGCTCCAACGAGAGCAAGGAACAACCAATAGCAGGCAGTGGGAGTGGGGGAGGCCTTTTTAATTGTATCACATCATTTTTCAAAATAACATTGTTTTGTCTCTCACAGGATCTTAAATAAACATCTTGGAAACACATTGCGTTATATTTTTGCATGTGGATTGCCTGCTCAGCTATGGTTAACCACGGACTTCCTGTTTAGGTTCCTCCTTAGATAGGCTGCATTGTCAGCCTAAATGCTGTTGGAAAGGTAATAGCCTAGAAGAGATAAGAAACTGGAGAAGACCTGCAAGAATGAGTCCAGCATCCAAAGGATCCTGCATGTAAAGCTGTCAGAAAACCCCTCCGTCTCAGCGTGCATGCAGCAGGATGAGCAGAGCAGCGGCCTGCATGAAGGGCCTCAGCCACAGGCAGGACAAGTCAGTTCTGTCACCACAGAGATGTCCTCTCCCCGGGGAACTGGAAGGGCCATGCTGCGTGGGGGCAGAGCAGGCAGAGGTGGAGAATGGCCAGGTGAGAGCTGCAGGTGGTACACGAAAGCTACACTGGTTGTGCTGGAAACTCTTTCTTCCCATCTGTTCCTGAGAAGGTGAAGCAGTTGTGAAATGCAAAAAGCAGAGAGATCGTCTCATTCATCAGTGAAGCAACGGAGTGACGAGTCAATGTGGGTGCTTGGCATCCCTCAGGGGGCTTCACTGCAGCTGCAATGGTCTCAAGAGAGATGCAAGAAGGGAAATCCTTTCTCCTGGCCCTACCTGGGCTGGAACTTGCCTGCTGTGTTACATGATATATTCTCCAGATTGGGCACCATGATACGGTCCTCACTGCGACAGGTACTGTTCAGTCCAGTATACATTAAGCCCTCCTGCTGCTTAGGCATCTTTTCACATTAATATAGAATCATAGAATCATTTAGGTTGGAAAAGACCTTTAAGATCATCAAGTCCAACCATTATGGGCACCTGGGCAAAAGTTTCAGTACCTCCAGGGGATCTTCTCTCTCAGGCAGAGGAGGCTTATGTTCAGGTAGTAGTTGCCCTGGCAGGATGAAGACCTAACTCAGGGTAGAGCGCTACCAAAACGGGCTATGTGCAATGAAAGGTTGTAGGAACCAAAGTAATTGATCTAAAGGAAGATATTGAGAGCTGAATTATACAACTAAGATTCTGTTGTGGAGTGATGTGATTAATCCATGGAGACTGTATGCCACAGAACATCCCAAGTTCCTGCCTTTGCAGTGGTCCAAACTGGGTGCCTGGCCCAGACCATGCCATCGCTCACCATCAGCCAGCACGCCCAGGTTTCCTTTGCGTTCAGAAACCAGGACTGTGGAGAGGAGGTGGTGGAGAGGTGTTGGGTCAAAATGTGGCAGAGCAAATCCGGGGCTAGAAACTGGGAACTGCCAACCAATTAATACAGACACAGTTTGAAACCAGGGCTTCCTGCAATTACACCAGTATTGGCTTGTACTTAAAACACAGTGCAGATCCACAGAAAACCTTACAGAAAAGATTGAATGCAACTCATTCCACAACAAGCGTCTGTGCCTACGGAAGACCACACATCTCAGAGAAGCATTCAATACAAGATCTGTGGCTGCAGAGGAACCACAGTGATACTAACGCACAAGTGAACTTTAGGAGCTGGGCAGGAAGGCGGCAGTGGGCATAGTTTTATTGCCCTCTTCTGTCCAACAAAATATCTGCTGGGGGAGGCTTGGTTACTGCTACCTCCACCAAGTGACCTGCAGCTCACTTATCGCTGTGTGGCTCATAGGCTACCAGCACGAGGTAAGCAGGAGGAAGCACTCCTCATGGATCTGCCTAAGGAACATTATGTTTAGGGACCCGAATGATTTTCACCCGGCCCTAGATCCAAAGCTGTAACAAGAAGAGAGCAGTTGGGGTCCCAGATCTTTTTTTTTTCCTTTCCTCTAATTGCTTGCGGAAGAGAGATGCACCTTTCTTCTCACAGTCAAAGCCAGGTGCCTTCTTTCCCCTCAACTCTCAGGGATATGCCATTTTCCTTCAGCGCATCCCCAAAAGAATTAGAGGAGAGAAAAACATCTTTTCCTTCACAGCAGGTTGACACAATGCCAAGATACTGCTAGGGCCAGAAATAAGTGCAGAAACCAACCTGATTTCCTTCTACGACCAGGTGACCTGCCTGGTAGATGAGGGAAAGACTGTGGATGTTGTATACCTGGACTTCAGCAAAGCCTTCAACACAGTCTCCCATAGCATTCTCCTAGAGAAGCTGGCAGTTCATGGCTTAGATGGATGTACTCTTCGCTGGGTTAAAAACTGGCTGGGTGGCCGAGCCCAGAGAGTCGTGGTGAATGGAGCTAAGTCCATAGTCCGGAGTTGGCGGCCGGTCACAAGCGGTGTCCCCCAGGGCTCAGTTCTAGGGCCAGTCTTGTTTAATATCTTTATCAATGACCTGGATGAGGGGATTGAGTGTGCTTGCAGATGACACCAAACTGGGTGGTAGTGTTGATCTGCTGGAGGGGAGGAGGGCTCTGCAGAGGGACCTGGACAGGCTGGATCGATGGGCCGAGGCCAACTGTATGAGGTTCAACAAGGCCAAGTGCCGGGTCCTGCACTTTGGTCACAATAACCCCATGCAGCGCTACAGGCTTGGGGAAGAGTGGCTGGAAAGCTGCCTGGTGGAAAAAGACCTGGGGGTACTGATTGACAGCCGCCTGAATATGAGCCAGCAGTGTGCCCAGGTGGCCAAGAAGGCCAATGGCATCCTGGCTTGTATCAGGAATAGTGTGGCCAGCAGGAGTAGGGAAGTGATCGTGCCCCTGTACTCGGTGCTGGTGAGGCCGCACCTCGAATACTGTGTTCAGTTTTGGGCCCCTCACTACAAGAGAGATGTTGCATTGCTGGAACAGGTCCAGAGGAGAGCAACCAAGCTGGTGAGGGGTCTGGAACACAAGTCATACCAGGAGCGGCTGAGGGAACTGGGGTTGTTCAGCCTGGAGAAGAGGAGGCTGAGGGGAGACCTGATCGCCCTCTACAGCTGCCTGACAGGAGGCTGTAGTGAGGTGGGGGTCGGCCTCTTCTCCCAAGTAACGGATGATAGGACGAGGGGGAATGGCTTGAAGCTGCGCCAGGGCAGGTTTAGGCTAGACATTAGGAAAAACTTCTTCACCGAGAGGGTTGTCAGGCTCTGGAATGGGCTGCCCAGGGAGGTGGTGGAGTCCTCATCCCTGGAGGCATTTAAAAGAAGGATAGATGAGGTGCTTAGGGACATGGTTTAGTGGTGGGATGGCAGTGCTAGGTTAAAGGTTGGACTCGATGATCTTAAAGGTCTTTTCCAACCAAAGTGATTCTATGATTCTATGAAATAAGCTTGCCATGTAAGACCTGAGACTCTACCTTCAGGGCCCCAGATTTCCACGAGTGTCTCCAAGTCAGAAGGCTTGACATCCTATCAAACTCTACCAACAAGATGATTTAAAAAGCAAAAAGACATACAGGTCCTATGAGGAAGATGTCCATTTCACCCCAGACCACCGGGGAGAAGAAAAATAAAGGCGTGGAGCTAAAAAGATTAAAATGGAGCCTGACCGGCAAAGTTGGGGTGAGGAGCAGTCCCCACATTTCCTGTGTGGATTTATGTCTGTAGAGTCTGCTTTTGCAATGATTAATACAATAAACAAGGGACTCACAAAAAGGCTCCTAATGCTCACTGATCAGAAGTATAATGACGTGTAAGCTGCAGCTGTTCCAGTGGATTTCTGAACAGCAGGCTCTTGTTGAATGGGCCCCATGATTATTTATCTCCATCATGGGCTCTTTATTCCAAGGTATTTGTTGTCTTCCCTGCATTTTGACCGTCTGTCCTTATGCATAGAAAGCTCTGATAATGGATTTTTTTTATTAGCCTCCTCTTCCTCCTGCTTCTACAAACACAATGCATCCCCGAATTGCTGCGTTATGAAAGGGAAGGCGCTGCCAGTGTTTTAACAAGGGCCTCCCACAGCATTCTCCCCCATTAGCCTCATAAACACAGGGCAGCGCTGGAGCATGTGCTGCAGAGAGAAGGGTCAGGAGACTATTTATTCTCCCCATTTAAACAAAAATGCTTTCTCGTGAGCAAGGAGAGAAGCAAACAAATAAATTAAGCTGTGCCTTGATGGAAGCATTTATACTGTGTCCTTGGGAAATGTACCGAGTGTGGGGATAGTGCAGACCAGTGTTTAACTTGGCTGATTTGAAATGGTTTGTGTGTAAGTGGAGACCTTGCAGGGGCACTGAGTGCATTCTGCCGCTTAGATTTTTTTTTTTTTCCTTTTTTAATATCTTGTGGCTGGTGCAATCCGCTCTGTTTCAAGGCAAAATGCTTGTTCTTTGTAGTCACTTTGCGACAGCACCGTGAGCTGGAGTCACAGGCCTGGGGCTTGGAGAGAGAAGACCAGCGGTCTGATTGTGGTTGCCACAGCCCTGCTACCTGATGCTGCGAGAACGCAGTTTTCCCATTTGCCAGATGAGGATAACGTTTGTGCACCCACCCCACAGCTAATGTATTACTGCTTGAAATGAAATGGCAAATATTTTTACTGTTTTCTTGAGATCCACTGTAGGCAGGCATGGCTCATCACAGTCTTCTCAAACAGGAGGAAAAACTCTAGGCCAGTGGCTCCTGGCCATGTCCCCAGCCCTTGGGTTTATCACTGCTGTGAACCTGCACTCTTGGTCCAGTTGGAGGCTGGAAGTTATACTCGGCAATTCATTGGCTCACAGCAGAACATAGTTAAGAAAAAGCTCTTTGGAACTGGCATAGCGCTCCTGACACCAGCAGGGTTACGCTGACTTAGATCCAGCAGTGATACAACTCTAAATGTCCATATTTATCAACATTTTAATATGAAAAGACATGTTTCTATTATTGTATTTCATTTTCAGCTGGTTCTTTTTCTCCCTTTTTTCCCCTGAGATGACATCATTGGAAGCCTGTTAGGAACACTTCTCTCCCTGTCACTCATTGGACCAACATGTATTTTCTCTCCATATGATTCTATTGGAGCTGTAAACTAAAAAGGCTCTTTGATTATAATTTTTATGCCAGGTCAGCAGAAAAATGCCTGCTATTTTTAAGAGAGCTTTAAACTTTATTTTACTTTTTTTTTTCTGAATACTTAAACACAGAAATGAAAAGGCTGACTCTGTGACGCGTTCCTGCCCTCCTTCCCCACCACACCTTCTCCCTGGAAACCAGTGTTTCGCAGGCTGTGCAGAGGAAGGCACCAAGCCTGTGCATTCCTTGAATGGTTTGGCTCCACTTTGAAGTGGGTGACAAGTGGCAATAAAACAAAACTGAAGGTACAAATGAAGTCTCGAAACCAGTATCAGCGCGGGCATGGGCTCCTCCAGTCAGGCAACTCTTGGTGAACGAAACATGCTATTAAGAAAGGAGGGCAGCCTGAAGTCAAAGGCTTGCTGTGGCTTCTGTCACAGCCGCATGCCATAACCCCTGGTCCCACAGAGCTGGAGGTATAGCCATGAGGTTGTGTTCTTTCATGGGCTCTCTGGGATGCAAAGCAGAGGCAGGAGGGCAGGCAGGTTTGGGTTTTTTTGACATTTCCAGGCAACTGCTTACTCAGACAGCCAGGTGGCTGGGAGTGTGACAAGATGGAACAGCAAACGGCAGTGGCAGCAGGCCTAAAGGGCAGTAGACAAGCCCAAATTCATGGACTGGGTGGCAGCTTTGGCTCATCAGCTAGCCCTTCCCTTGGGGAGGGGGAAGGTAATATCACATCCAAGGAGGCATCAATATAGGTTGTGGTGCAGTATGGGGGCCTTGGAGAGGACAGGCATGACTTTTGCAATGCAGCAGGAGACCTCTGCAGTTCATTCTTCACCTCAAAAGTACTTCAGTGGATTCATCAATGACTGTGCAGCTGTTGGGGTCTGCAGACGTTGAGTTCTCCTTTAGCCCTAGGTCTTGCTCTGGATCTCCTACAAGAATCTCCTCTTAAGAGGCAACGAGCACTTGCTCACCTTCCACGGCTGCATTGCCCCCGGGGAGCTGGAGAGTGCTGCTCAGCTCCTGCATGAGGGCACATATCCAAGCCATGGCCTTGCAACATACCAGGTTGAGCCTAAGAAGAAGACAAGGCTTGTAAGGAGTCAGGGATGAAGCACGCACTGCAGTGGGTGCCCCGGATCTTTGGCCGGGGGATGAGCCTGCCAGGGCTCTGGGGTGGTAGCTGAAAGCTGGCTGAGCTATAGCCACCGAAACATAAGGGCATGTAGGGACCTGCAGGATGGAGGCAGCAGGGAAGTCAGACTCTTGCGCAACTGTATTGATTGCATCAGGGCTAAATTTGCTCCTTTAAGTGCTGAGAATGCATTGTGATTATTATTAGACACTGCTTCTTTTCTTGTTGCAAATAGTTGCATATATTAATACTCATAGGAACTGGACAAAATTACTTGCCCACAGCTTTTTATAATACCTAGAGTTCAAAAAAAACCATGGGGTGCTTTTAGCCAGATTGTAACATTTTTGTCTCACATGGCTGATGGGATGTCTGCTCTACATCCATTCATTTTCTGCTTAAAAGGTCATGTTTAATTTTCTAAATGAGCCCGCCCCCAACTCTAGGCAATGTCTTTTCTCTCTCCATGGCAGGACGTCACTCCATTTTTCCTTTGCTACTATGCTGAAAGGGTGCTCATGCTTACAAGGCTTGTGTGCAGTGAGGGAGAAAAAACATCTGCCACCAGTGACTTCCTAGACATGGTATATTTACAAACCTTGTTAGTTGCCATGAATACGTCATGCCTGGTTGATGCCCTTATGGGCAAAGTAAAATTGTATGAAGGGTATTCTTTTTTGTGCTCTCCTAAGGAAAAAGGCCTCGTTCTGTAAAGATAGCACATAGGTGTGAGAGCCCCAGGGGATGGGGGAGAACAACCTGGAATTCACTTAAAACCAAAACCAGCTGGCCATCTTGAAAAGTTCTGTCACAGGTAGGTAACTGCAGTCTCTCTCCCAAGTCCCACAGCAGCATGGGACCTAACACATGCCAGTTTTGGTCTACGCTCCCGCCTAATGAGATGTGGTGCCAGAGGAATGGTATTAAATATTTTCTGTGTTAGAGCTGTGCACCAGTCTTCACCCATAGAAGTGATTGCCCGATGTCACCATTGCTGTTAGCCTACCCTGACCAAGAGGAGGTCCTCTCCAGTGTTACCTTCCAAGGCTCTGTCACTGTGGAAGGCTCTGAGGGGTGCACCTGTACTGTTTCAAAACCCCAAATACCAGCTAGTGATAGATATGGAAGGTGCGTGGCTCTCATAAGCATTCTTATGACTTCTGAAAAGTTATGTTCTTTTCCAAACAACCATCTTTCAGTGGGATCCATTTTAATGAGATCCTTTCTCTACCGTTTCGAGGAACAATTTTCTTAATTTCCTTGAGCCTACTAATACCTCCCGACAACATCTTTCTGTTATCATTTCTGTTACACAGTGGAGTCCAAAATTCTGCTCCTCTTGTTGCGTGGTTCTGAGGACATCACGGAGAAGTAGCTGAGCCTCAGGGTCTCTGTAGGGCTGGTTGTTTTGTAACGAGGCGGTAGGTTACCATTAGAAGTTCACGTAAGCGATAGTTGAACCTTATGCAGTAACTCTGACTCAGTCTCAGCGAGACAGACACGCTGAACATGATGAACATGCATATGTCAGTAGTCAGAGGGCTGGAATCCCTTTTCCATGCCAGCACCTATTTCTGTAACAAGACCTTTTATTAGTCCTGATTCAATTTTCTCAGCGTTTAGCTGAAGAATTTGGAAATGCTCACAATTGCGTGCATTGGCCAAATAAGCCTCCCAACAAGACACAAATAGCGAAATTTGGGATTCGCCCAGACACAAAGCTAATTAAAGAATCACTCCACTGCGTTTTGTTGAGCTTTAAAATCTGAAAATCATGCTATGCCATTATTTTTTTCAGATACATCTGACTGTTCCTCTAGCATCTTTTCATAAACAATTGCCTCCCACTTTAAAAGAAATCTTATTGCTGCCTCCTTGCTTTTATAATATAATAGTTACGGAGAGCCATTTGTAGAGAATACTGTCATGGTCCTAAAAACGTTTTGAAATCTTCTCCTGCGTGGAACAGATAGCAGAGATAGGCAGAGTAGCAGACCATTGCCTTCAGCTTTCCTACAGGAGCACTTTACTGATATTGGCTCATATTTTTTCCCCTTGAACTGTGGAGCCGATCTTTGCATGCCCTCTTGGATGTGTAAGTTGCTCTTTGTTTGGCACACCACCTGAATGTCAATGGGCGCAATTACGGTGCTTTACAATTCATCGGTACTTTTGGGCACATCTGCACACAGATACATACATTATGCTCCCAGCTATAGTGCAGTTTGTCCCTAAACTTGTGTGCCTTTTTCCTCATGCTTGAACTCTCAGGTTTGCAACTACTGCCACTTACCAGCTAAAGACTGCTTGGTCAGAGACTGCTGCATGTGAGCTCCGACCCTACCCACGGCATGCAGTGTCATGCAACAGACACAGCAAGCTGAATAAATGCGCTTGCCTATCCTGTTTGCCCTTTAAAGGCATGCTAGGGAGCCGGTAGCTACAGGTCAAAGAAAAGCAAATGTGGGGAAATAGGAGTGCATTATGGGCCCAGTCCTGCAAAGTAATGAGCACACTCAGTAATTCCATGTTCCCGAGACCCGACTCCCAAGTCCTTGCACAATTTAGCATTAGAGCTGAAATGTCTCGCTTAAATAAAATGCCCTTTTCAGGGTTTGTAAGCGAGGAAAGGAGCAGGTTTGGGAAACACGGTAGTGCAAATTGCCAAAGGTCTACGGGATTGCAAACAAAAGGCACGGAGCCAGAATGGAGATAAAGGATGTGATTACAACAGCAGTACCAGCAGGTGAAAGGCCACGGTATAAGCAGGGACGAGTGCACCTCAGTGCAGTTCAATAGGAAAGGACGCCACCAGACAGAGACTGAAAGACTGGAAAGAGGCTGTTGGTGGCCAGAAGAGAAGATAAATTTGGAAGCGGCATGAACCAGTCTGTTATCTGGCTGAAGCAGTCAGGCAGCACTCCCTGATAGACAAATTCAGGAAGCAATGACATTAAATAGATGTAAACAAGCTGTCTCAGCAATAAAATTTTGTTACTAACCAATTAAATTTCATCTTCAACTCTTAGCTGGCGGCCCTGGCTCACAGCCCCTTCGCTCTTATTGTTTCACAAAGATAAAATATGTTGTATACCATTTCCATCAAAATCGGGAGATAGATGGAAAGCCCTTCCCTTCGCTAATGAGGCTGAAAGACTCCTTACCCTACGTATCAGAGAAGCCTGTCACATTTACATTAATTGATGCTGAGAGTTTTAGGGTTGTTCAGGAAGTGTTTGGGGACAAAGGAGGAATGGGAGGCCTGTGAAAACGTGTGGTTAAAGTGGATCAGATTGTGCGTTAGTGAGGCCTGCAATTTCCGAATCCAGTGTTCCTTCCTAAGGTTTAGCATTCATGCCACACCAAATAGCACTGTGTGGGGAGTCAGAGGCCCTTTGGCAAGCAGCTGTTTCATCCTCTAAGTAGACTATTTTTACCAATGCCGGGAAAAAGTCCACAGAGCAGAAATGTGCTGCTGCTGCTACAGCCATCACCTGCCTCATTCTGCCAATGATTTTGTCCATGCAAAAGTATTTGTAACTGTAAATGACAATGCTGCTTATAATTCTTACGTTTCAGCTTATACCTCTTCAATCATTTCAATGTTCTCTGAGCTAATGATTTCAGCACAACTTTCATTTTGCATCTCCCTCACCATTTACTGAAATGGATCTGTCCTGGGGACAGTTTCTTCTTTTTATAGCAGCTTTTACTTCTGGATGGAGCTCTTCATTTCCAGGCACGGTCAGTTGTGTAACAACTGACAGTAAAGTTGAGAGAGAGGGGAGAAAAAATAAGTCATGATTTAGAGAAAGCAGAAACTTCTGAAACAGTACAAGGCTTAAGCTGTTAGTCTTGGCAGGCCAAATGCTGATGGCCTTTATGAACAACAAACATCTGTAAACATGGGGGGATTCCTGGCCAGGACTGAGCCCAGTGTGACCTACATCTCTCCAGATACCGGCTGCATCCTGCAAAAGGTTGCCTTTGAAATGCAGCCATCAGCACTGCGGCATACCAGCGAGCTTCTCCTTCTTCACAGCAAATGCGTTTAAAGCCAGGCCTTAAAAAGAGCATTCCCTGGTCATTAGGGTTCAGGGTGTTCTCCCACTGCCCTACCTCTGAAACGGCATTTACTGTGTGGCAGGCAAGGAAAGATGGGGGGGTGGGATTCATCATACTAACATTAATCACGGTAATAAAGCCGCCCAGAGACGCTCCAGGCTGCAGCTCGTTATGAAGGCAAGGGGGCTGCACGCCCGCTGCACTGCAGCCCCCAGCCCTTCCCCGTCGCCTCCCGGCAGGCTCGGGCCCCGCGGCACTGAAGCGGCTCTCCGGCTCAGCTGGGCCTGGGTGTTGCTCGGGGGAAGGCCGGGCGTTGGTAGGCCAGGGCAGCCCGGGGGCCCCGCCTGTGGGGCCGGCGGGGCTGCGGCCTCCGCAGCCCCCGCCTTGGTAGAAGGCGGGAGGTCCGGGGGGGAGGCCTGGTCGCAGCCCGGGGCTCCGAGCCCCCCCCCCCCATCTGTGCTCTGCTGGTGGTGGCTGCCCTGGAGGGCCACGCCAAACTCCAGGCTGCTGAACGGCTGGTGGGAGCAAGGAGGGGGAAGCAGGTGGCCATGGCTTTTCTGTACTGGGGTCTGTTTGCAGCGAGGGCCTCGGCGCCCCCCGAGCGAGGCGGTTGTTTTCCCCGCCATGGTGGCGGGGCGCCTGAGGCGGCGACCGCAGGTAGCCCGGCCTTTTGGATGTGGGCTGTTGCTGCGCGCTTCCCCAGAAATGAATTCACCTTGGCCATTCATCATCACCACAGGCAATCTAATTACGGCCCTGTCTCAAAAGGAGAGGCTCATTTATAATAGAGACTTTGTTATGAAAGTGTAATACCTCGAACTACATTTTTGCAACATTTTTTTAAAGGAAAATTAATTAATTGTCTGGTGCATTTTAAAATAACCAGCCTCCTGAGGTTGGCGCAGCAGCACCTCTCAGCGTATTCCCTCCCCACCCAGATCGCCTGCTGTGTGACAGTGAAATGCTAAAATTATTTTGGCAGAGAAATAGTCTCAGAGGCTGTTGTTTATTTTCTACAGCAGAGGAATATCTCAGAATGCAGCCTGCACCTCTGCCCTGTGGGACTGTCTCTAATTGCACGCGGTGCACTGTAGAAGCATTCAAAATGCACAGTTCAGAAAGCAGAATTAAACATGGGGGGGGGGGGGCACCGCCCACATCTAGCATGCGCCCAGCATGGTCTTTAATAGAGGCGAATGTAAGAATACACTTCTCTGAGAAGCACAAAAATGGATAGATACTGGAATAAGGCAGCTAATCTCCTACAGACATGCATGCCGCACGATCACCAGTGAATCGGTGTAAGAGCTGAGAATCTGGGCCGGCACGCTTGGCCTCCACCAGCCTCTCTTAACACCCATCCTTCTTCCTTTGTTTGAGCGGTCTCGGCGATGTGAGCATTCGGGTGAGCGCTGCTCAGGAGTGGTTTCAGGCAGAAACGGGGCCAACTGCAAAAGACCAGAAAGCTGCGTGTGTCCCCGTCGCTGCTGAGGATGCATTGGAGAACATGTGGCATGCACCTCACCTGCTGAAAAGCCTCGAGCAGGCTGCTGCACCTCCTCATGCGAGGCAGGTTCTGTTCTGAGCAGCTTGTTCTTGCCCAGGTCAGACCCTGTCAGGTCACTCCAAAAAAAAACGTGAAAGCAGTGGATGGATGGCCTTAACCCACCTCCTTTTTTGTTATCTCCAGCGCTTGCTAGATAGTCTTATCTCTTCTAACCACAGGTTTTCATGTGGAGAGGCCAAGTATTCGATGAGGCTTTGATGCAAAGGAGCAACTGCAAAAATGATGAGTCAGATCCCCAGGCAGTATGAGAGAGGAAACAACTGCAGTGGCATCAGGGATGAGGGACACTCCAGAAGCTCAGGAAGGGATCAGCTGAGTTCAGAAGTGAACAGTAGAAAGTAGGATGTGGAAGAAAGAGAAAGTCTTTGCAAGAAAGAAGGGAACTATACTGCAAGAAGATACCGGGGGAATGGTTGGCCATTTTCCCTGTGCAGGAAAGGAGAAATGGATGCTCGAGGTTCTTAAAACCACAGCAGGTAGGAAGGGAAGATTTTCTGAGGAAAAAGGCTAAGGATGGGGCAGGGACAATAGGACCACTTCCAAAATATTGCTCACTGGCTTTTATCTGTTGGCGGAGTGCTAAAAAAGAGACAGAGCCAGAATAGGGACCATTAAGAATAGGACCTTCCAGAGACAGAAAATTTTGGATGCTTTTGCCAGCTAAAGTCTTCCTGTAAGTAGGGTGCTGTACAAAGCATGTGCTGTATTAAGGTTGTACACATCTTCTTACACAGTGGCACTCTTCACTACACCATGAATTCTCATGAGTTACCCTTTCTCAGGTAATGCTTTTAAGGCTTATCTGATGTTTGGACTTGGACAGAGGCTCCTGATCTCATTGCTTGGAAGAACACATCACAAGAAACCTGAGATACTACCCCATGATCAGTGAGAACAACGGGGTTTGTGAGCATTTTGCCACATGCTGCTCTAGATTCTGCCCAAAACCAAACATAGACGGACAGTCTCTGCACAGAGAAACCTGTCCTCCTAGGTGTATGGACAGGTGCTGGGAATCACAGGTTTTCTCTTCCCAGGCTCCACACTACCCAGCACAAGCCAGCCAGGGCTGGAAGCAGCATGACCACATGAGTGTGATGCCGGGTCCTAGCTAACAAACCACATCAGCATTTATGCCAAGAGGTCTGCCCTGAGCATACCTTACGCCCACATGCTCCGTTCAATTAAAAGACAGACAGATGTCTTTCCAGGTTGGAGGCCTACATCCCTATGAGGACAGGGAATAAATGCATGACTGGGGATGGGTGGAGAACAAGAAGGACTGCAATGAAGAGATTAGACTGGCTGCCCAGCTAAGGCATGCCTTCATCTCTGCAGGATTTTTTTACTTGGCTGCTTAATGGTTCTTACTTCACAGGGTTTTCATTATACATTCTTGTCTGTATCTTTGCAGTACTAACCATGGAATGCTGCATGCTTTAACCCGTAGTTTCACTATTTTGATGTTGAGCTACACGCCTGGTCTAATTAGGTATTCATACAGTGATAAACACTCATTTCTTATACACATTATGCAGAACTTTGCATGTTTTCCTGTATTTTCTTTTATTTCTTTTGTAGTGTTTAAAGCAGGACATGATTCATTTGAAAGAGGAAAAAGAAAGATTTTTATAACAGGGCCCTGCACAAGCAGAAAAAACACAAAGCATAGCCCTCATAAAATTGGAGGCCAGCCCAGAGCTTGGGACCTTTAGACCTTTCGCTAAGGTCTGGTGAAAAATGTTGTGGAGGTCCACTAGCTTTCACCAGGCTTACGGAGTAATTTTTTGCAGGTCAGCTCAGCAGGAATCTGTGTGCTTGCTCCACTGCCGCTCCAGATCTGCTAAACCAGCCAGGTGCTGCGTTACTGTCTGTATGTCAATGGTGGCAGCTGCTCTACAACAGACCCCAAGAAATGCAGGATCTCCTTCAGCAATACAGGGAGCATCGTATATTTGGGGTCTTACCAAAATTTGGACAAAATTTATTGACTCATTTAACTTATTCATCAGGAGGTAGTCTGCTGTTTGTATATCCCTGGGCGGATCTGAACAGTAAAGTTACGCCATTCATGGTCTGCTCTTTCTGCTTGCCATTCCTTCAGAGCTAACGTGCAGAAATGTTAGCACTACAGCAGTTGGTTTCTCTGTTGTCTGGTGGCAATCTGAAGGCTAGCTGGTATGACTTCACAAATCCCGCTGCATATCCCCAATTTTGGCCACCTTCGTATGCATGTTTTCACTCCTGCCATGTGGGTTACATTGGTATTTTAATGGCACAGCCTTTGGACTTGATTTCAGTCTCATGTTTTCTGGTATGCATTGGCAATGTCTTCAATAAAGTTATAAACCTTCAATGAAGTAATAAATAAATGTGGTATGAACAAGAGGAAAGTCAATCCCTCAGTTTTTAAAGGGACAAAAGCTTGAATCTCAATGCGGAAACTTACTGTTGTCAGGCTTTATTTGATCTATTTGGTGCCTTTTGAGGGAAATCCACAGACGCACACATGCACCCATATACAAAACAGTTATGTTAATGGGTTTGTGTAATAAAAAATGGAGTCATTTGAAAAAAATGTAATGTTACTGACTGTTACTATATAACATGTAATACAGCCTAAAGCTATATGCTATGCAAAATGAAAGAGCATGCCAGAAATAGTTTGAAAAAGTATATGCTGTGCATTGTACTGTTTGTTGTTGGGATTTTCTGAGCACGACAAAGGATACTATGTCAAAATGCAGTGTTCTGTACTAAGATAATTTTACAACCATTTACGTAAAAATGATAGATTTTACAAATCTATCTGCCGGTCAAATCCTGCACATGTTTACACTGTATATTCAAGTAAGCAATTTCACACGATATACATTAATACAAAATTTAGTGCTGCATGTATTGTACACCTGGAAAAGAAAAGAAAATGAAGATGAGAAGAGGGGCACAGAGCTCTTTCAATTTAGATTTTTAGATTGTGTGGTGCATGCATTTCTTTCTAAAACCACCATGAGAAAGCAGGGAAACTACTGTTAAAGGAACCCTGATCTCCAGACCTGTTTCAGCTTGCAAACCTTCTCTGCCCAGCAGGCCCCTCTCACCCTGTATGCTAAGCAGCCCAAAGATTAACTAGCACCTGGAAGGTTGCTGGTGTTGTCAGGTGCATTTTTTTATAACAGGCTTTGCAATGGGAGTGGTGCTTCTTAAAGCTCCAGCTTCTGGGTTCATGTGTTTCCTTTACCTTTAATGTAAAAGGCTTGCAGGGAAAAGCTTGGATATATACCTTTGGGGATCCTAATGAGATCAGAGAGTGGAGGGACCTCCTTGTCACCTCCCCAGTGTGGGAAGTTTGATGGTAAATCCCAGAAACTGTGAGAGCTCTGCCTGTGCTATCAGATTGGATATTAGGAAAAATTTCTTCACCGAAAGAAGAAACATTGCCAAGCATTGGGACAGGTTGCCCAGGGAAGTGATGGAATCACCACCCCTGAAGGCCTTTAAAAGACATGTAGATGTGGTGCATGGTTTAGTAATGGACTTGGCAGTGTTAAATTAATGGTTGGACTTGATGATCTTAAAGGTCTTTTCCAACCTAAACAATTCTGTGAATTTCCAGGAAATTAGACTGTGCTGTAAAATTTCAGAGTTAGACAGGCTTTAGCTCTAGAGCCTCCAAGAGGCTGCATAATCTGTACGAACCCTTTCATCTGTCACAGAGATGATGTGTCAGGTGTTTGGAAGCACAGAATGATGCTACGCAACAGCTGGGGAGAGGCAGTGAAAAATGCTGTGGTCTGTGGAAGCTGTAAGAAGGAATTAGGTAGACTGAAAGCATTTACTCAGTGGGGACTTGGCTGGGGCATGTGCACCCTTTGTGAAAAACGCTGGAGTGTCTTCCATCAGCAGAAGCAGCTAGAGCCCTGGAAATGTACCTCCTTCAGACAATAAAGGACACTGGCACTCCTTTCTGATACCCTGAAGGGAGAACACTTCCCGCTGAATTCTTCTCACAGTCCCTGACCATTTTGTATTGGTCTCCAATCTAGCCTTTACAAAGCCCCAGATTTCTCAGGTGGGCCTTGGGCAGGGGTGGGCTTACAGTGAGCTGCACCAGGTCTGCTTGTGACCTGAAGCATCATGCATTTTCCGTTGTTTATTTGCCAATGATCTCCTTTGATTTTTCATCTTTATCGATGTGGATAGTCAAGTAGGAAGGAAATCATGTCCTTATAGCTACTCACTGGAGGAAAGAAGCAGAGAATAGCACATCTCCTTTAACGACAGAAGAGAGAGAACATGGAGGCATTCCGGGGAACTGAGTGTGGAACCAGCGTTTTCACTGAGAGACCTGGCAGGAATCCAGGAATAAAAAATAATCACCTGCTTCAGTTTTAACTGCTACAGGTGAATTTTACATTAGAAAATATGAGATCTATCATAATCCATGGGTAGGCTGATGACTTCAATTGTATGAGATTCTTCTCTGACCTGAAACAGGAGAGTCAGTGCAATACGTGCTAGAGAAGCAGGCTAGAAATTCAAGGGAAGGAGCAGTTCCTGGGGAAGTGCACAGGTGCAGGAGAAGACAACAAAGATTTGCTTCATGCGGCATTGTTGTGGGAAGCTTTTTAGCAAAACAGACTGAAAAAAAAAGAGTCAGTGGAGTGGTCTTCTCTTGGTGAAAGTGCTTTTGTCAAAATGTAATTATTTTGTGGAAATGTGTCAAAATTTAAAATGGAAAATGAGAAACAATTATCTTTTGACTTTCTCATTTCTCTGTGATAATGTCAAATTGTTTCATTTACGCAAGTGAAAATGTTTTGTTCTGATTTCCTCATTTAGATCTGGGCTTTTATATTGCAACATTTGCTATTGTATTTACATATTTCTACCTACATTTCATATTTATATTGCCTCGGTGTTGCAGAAGCACAGAATTTCTGGCTCTGCAGAAACTATCTTGTTTTTTTGTTCTGATTTAAAAAGTTAGTTTGCTTTTAAAATGGTGATCTTCCCTCCCAGAACAGATGTGCAAATTTTTGTGGCACCTCTGCTTCTAAATGAGAAGACTTCATTTTGCCCTCAATTTTGGGTGCACAGCAAAACCTTCTGGAGGCCAAGGGGGTAGTTGTGGTTTGGATCAGTCCCTGTTCTGAGCTCAGGTTTTGGTTCTATGGACTTACAGTGATCGAGTAGTAGTAACCAATCTCTGAATAATATATGTCTTCCTAATGCTTTCTAGAGCAATTCGGATCGCTTTCATCTACTTCCTATACTTTCTTTAAGAGCCCTTCCTCTCACAGCCCAGTGGTGCCATTCTCAGTTCCACCGTGCAGTCAGGTCACAATCCCTGTGGAAACGTACACCACGGAAAGAGCAGCTCTCCAGAAAATCTCCAGTTACCTTTCTCACCATTTCTGCACTGTTTCCTTCTTCTGAGGTAGGCCAGCGCGCTGTGCATGTGCCTGCTTTCTAAGCCTGCAGTGCTTTTCTCTGCACCACCAACTTGTATTTTGGGTTGGCATTTAAAACGTAATTCCTAATGGTGACATTGGGAGGAATTAAACAGGGATCAGAAATCAACAGCTTTTAGGAAATAACTGGTTGTGAATAGTGGTTCTTGTGCCTCGCTTCAAAATCCTTCCGCATCAGTCCCCAGCTGGGGAAAGAACAACAGAGATTCCAGAGACGGAGATGTTTTTCCCAAGAGGGTATGTGTGTGCAGAGGGGGGGAGTGCTAATTGTCCCCCCTCTGCTCCATGCATCCAAGCCAACCTGGCAAAGAAATCAAGTGGGATTTAGCACAGATGTAAACCAGAAAGGCAAGAGGAGCAGTGCCTTTCCCAGCTACCACCTTCTGTTTTCCCTCCCCCACCAGGGCCCTGGGAGGTTGCTGCCGCATTGGTGGAGGATGACTGAAACGTGCATTCATAGCAGCAAAAGTCAGTCTTAAAAAATTTCCCAGGTGAGTGTCAGTGTGCTGCTAATCAAATAGAGGGTTGATTGCAAAACTAGAAATGAAGTAAACGCTTTGCATGATTTGGTAGACTGCTGCTGCGCGTGTGCGTGTAAAGCGTTTATAGACTCTTCCATCAGCATTGTGAATTGAATTAATCACGGGAAGAGAGGCACTCTGTGTTTGTATTCTTGATGCAGTTCGAGAGCTGGTTTGTGTGTTTCGGACTGGAGTAAGGGCTGGGTTAGGAGGTATGGGAGAGACCGGGCCTTGTTCTCCAACTGCTATATTTGTGGGCAAGATTTAAAGGCACTTTAGTGTATTTTGCACAACTTGAGAAATTTTAGACTGCATTCCATATTTACTGCGTGGAAAGGGAAAGAGCTGTTTTATCTCAGCTCCTAGGAATGCTGAAGTTAAATGTCTGTGCCTACTTGGGTAACCACAGCTATTGAAGTAAAGCATATGAAATCCCAATCTCCTTGCAACACCCCAAAAATGCAGCCTTAATGCTTCTGAGAAGGCCCCACAAATTGCCAGTTCTCACCAAGCATCAGTCAGTGCCCCTGAAGCCGAGCTTATTTACATCAGCCCAGAGTCTGGTCCATGAAGTAAACACATGTTCTTTCTCTCACAAGGACCTCACAGATTTCCCCAGCCTTACCTAAGCCTACAGCAGCTTTCCGTCTCATTTACGTTGGTTTGAGTTGGACGAGTTAAGATCAAGCAGAGGCACTGGCACAGCAAGAGGGTTGGCCAGCCCTCTGATGCCTTTCCACTGGCTGCAAGTAGACTGACCTAACCCCCTGTTCTCCCCACGAAGGCTTTGCGACATAAACAGCTTCCTGGCAGGGCAGGTGGACTGCTCAGCGCAAGCCAGCCATTTTGTTCTGTCAGATGAAACAAAATGACCACAGCTTATTTGACTGTCTCTAGATTCATGGCTTTGACGTGTTTTCTCAGTAAAGCCAAGCCCAACCTGTGCCAATTACCTGGAGCACTGGACTGGACCCGTCGCTTTTAATTCATTTCTTTCTTTGAGGAAGGAGGGAGCTTCTAAGAGCTTCCTTAAGGCCTCCTCATTTTTCCTCCCATGCTAATCCTGTCCTTCAGGATATCACCAGCGGTCCTTAGGTGCTGTCAGGCTGTTGTGCAAAGCTCATTGGCATGCCGGGTCCTTATCCCCGCATTTGTGTTGCCTCACAAAGCAGCACGTAGGGATCCTTTGGCAGTACAAAAGGAAGGTTTTCCTAGCTGTCATGGTGAAAGGAGAAGGCACTGGAAAACACTAGTTCAAATCTCCGTGCAGTGCTCCCCCAGTGACTGTTACTTAACCTTCAGGTGCCTCCATTTTCCTACTGGTAGGAAGGGGTGAATAGGGGAAAAAGGGGGGAAATGGAATGAACCTACTAATTAGTATCTGTAATACCCCCAACACGATCAGTGCAAATCCTCATGTCAGACAATCAAACAGTGTACTGAAAAGTCCACTACTTCATAGTCCCTTGCAAGTGTAAGTACAGGAACAGTGTTTTCCGCTTGGGCCAGGGCTGCCCACCGGTGGTTGAGGGGCTGAGGGAAGCCAGGCAGAAGCAGCCAGGCACCTTGGGAAGCAGCCAGGAATTGCAAGGAGCAGGGAGAGGTCACACAATCCCACCGAGCCTACAGGTTCCCTGCCGAGCCAGTCCTTCAAGAGGAAAGAAAACAGTATTGTCCCTCAAAAGCTGCTGCCTTGCTTTCTGTGCCTGCCCTCTTCTAGCTGCTGGGGGTGTCTGGAATAGCACAGCCAGAAAAGGAGAACAGGGTAGGGGCTTCTGTCCCAATGCCATCAGCCTGGGGGGACTCACAGTGGCAAGGCCAGAGGCTCCAGTGGGCATGGGACAGCGCATGGTCACAGCGAAACAGGTGGAGGAGCAGCGAGAGAAAGAGAGGATGCTGTCAGCAGGTGTTTTGGGTGATCAGAGATGTGTGGCTATAGGGCCTGTGAGGCATGCATTTGCAACACAGCCAAAGGCTGGCAGTATCAAGCTATGAAGGCAGAAGAGGCTGAGGAGAGCACTGGTGCCTTTCTGCAGAGGTGGCCCGTGGCAGGAACACCATGCTGTTGGATGAGGAGAGGCCTCGGGGCTGCCTGAGGATGTTGAAGAGGGCACCCTGAGCTGGTGCTTGCCATCGAGCTGTCATTCCCTCCTTGCTCAACCACTTCTCTTGTTCCCTGACCCAGTCCTCCGCTCCAGACAGTACTTTGTGTTGTTTCTTTTTTGCCCCTCTCAGCCTCTTGTCGAGGTGTAAATAACCCTTCCCACTCCCTGTGGATCTGCAGGGCACTGCTATTCTCCTGCAGGCCTAAAAATTGTCTGCAGCAAAGCAGCTGCTCCGTAGAATTTATCCGACTAAAAGCTTAGACTTCCTGAAATGCATCAAAGGGCTAGATCCTCACGGCTGGTATAAATCCTCATTTACAACATAGATCACAGCTGTAACCAACATGTAAATCACAATGCTCCCTTCTGACTTGAAAATCTATGAATCTATGAAAATTGGCGTAATTGCATTGATTTCAGGAGGGCTGCTGTGATTTACGCCGGCTGGGGACGCGGCCCCGGCGTACGCCCATCCTGTTAGAACAAATTAGAATTCTCTCTGTGGCGTGGCAGTTCAGCATCCAGGCAGGCTGGGTCAGCGGCAGCATGCTGCGCCTGCCGTCAGCTCCTCCGGTCCTCCTCATCCTGCCGTCAGCTCCTCCGGTCCTCCCAGGGCCCAGAGAGGAGCCGGGCTCTCAGCTCTCCCCTGAACACTACACCTGTGCCTTTTTGCCTCCCTATTAGGCTGTGTTTGAAAGAACACTATCACCCAGCAAAGTGGTACAGTGTAGAAATGTAGGAGTGGCAGTGCTTTGACCAAGAGAAGCCTGTGGGGGTTTTCACAAGCTAACTTGTCCTGTCAGATGTGGTTCAGGAAATGCTTTTGCAGAATCCATCCTGCACATTTGCCCATAGACCTTTCTGAAGCCCTCGGTGCCGGTTCCTCAGCATAGCAAAGGATACATGTGCAGTAAGCATCAAATCAGATTAACAGCCATTGAGTCTTTACTATGTGCAATGAGGGGATCTTCCTTTCTGGCTGCTGTATAAGTGGAGGATGCTGCAAAAGTAGAAGAGGGTGAACAAATAAATAGCAAGGGCAAAATACGGAGAATCCCAAACAAGGCATTTTGTTCTGCATGCAACCCATAAGAAAGTTCAAGATTGTTTACTGTTAACTGGGTTTACATGGGATTGTTTTCAGGTAGAATAACAATTCACCTTAAAGGCTCTGGAGCAAGAATCAAAGTCCTTATTCTCACACAGCATTTACTAAAGCTTTTGTTGATAGTGAAAGCTCTATTTAAGAGCTTTAAGAGCTTGTAACACTTGCACTTGTCTTACAATAGCTTGGTTTCTGATGCTTACAATTTCCTGAAAAAATTATTCCTCTGGATTAAATTTTCAATGCCTGGCCTTTGCTCAGGAGCAAAATTTTGTTGTTTCAGAGAGAAACATGTTGATCAAGTTTCTAAGAAAAAAATAGAAAACAAACTTCTGTATTATCAAATTACATTTGGATTCTTTTGCATATGATTTAATCCTGATGAAATCTGCAAGTTAAAAATATGCAGTTTGCTTAATTCTCACCCAGGACTGGAGTCAAGGTCAATTGATTTTGGACATGTTCAATGAACAGTTTCCACTGTGCTTAGAGTCATGAGAGTGCAAGTCACAACAAATAAATATTGACGGGACTGTGAAAGCACAGAACGTGGCCAAATTCTCCTTTTGACTACACAGTTGTGTCTCTCTGGGGATATCGATGTTGCTTTTGCATATTTTCATAATCCAGGTTTTGGAGGACTTTCAGGTTTGGATTTTGTTTTAAATTGTCTGGTTATGGTGCTATGATGGATGTTTAATTTCTCTAAAGATCAGTGTAAATAATGGGTCTCATTTTGGTGGCCAACCTGAAACTTGCAGCTTCTAGTTGAATAAACAACAGAACCATAGCATTTCACGCAACTCTGTTGCAACAGCCACTTCCAGCCTAAAGCAGAGTCCCAAGATTGTATCAGGGGTATGAGTCTGCCACTGGTTTCTGTCATTAGCAAGTAAAAGAGATGGAGGCACTAAATGCAGGGTGTGCCCCCTCTCCCTCACCCCTACTGCCAAACACTGGTCTTTGGTGGGGAGGGGACATTTGGGCATCCAACCTCCTTGGTCCCCTGGGCTGTACCCTGTCTATCAGGGAGTTCCCCCCTGTGCTGGGCTGCCTAGCATCTCAGCCACCCCCAAAAAAAAAGACAGGCCTATGGTCTAAAAATGTCTTGTGAAAAATCAACCTGTTTACATAACTTTGCAGTCTCATCCTCTATTATGTCGAAAGGAAAGTCAGCCTGGACACATTTCATATGAAAACTGCCACTGATTGCAGGTTTTACTGGCATTTGCCACAGCTGGCGCCAACACAAGTTTCTGTGAGCTAGGTGTGGCCCCGAAAACCTCCATCCCACTCATGCCAGACCTGTCCTGGCTTGCTTGGCGTGAGGAAGAGCTCATGCTCGGTGCAGAAAAACCCTTTACAGGAAGGGTATCTTGACCTAGCTACAGATAGGAAGAGGACGCCTTCCGAGGCAACGCATCTTTCTGTCCTCCTTTTACCTTGCGCTGCTCTGCTTCCTCCCCACCTCATTGCCAGGGAACCCCTTTCCCTCTGGCAAATGCTGCTCTGCCGATGAAACTGATTGTTTTGTCAGAAAATCTGGGTTTGGTGGGTTTTTTTCTGGCTGGCTTGCCTGGGAGGGTGGTGACTCGGATCGCCTCGGTGTGTGTGAGTGAAAGGAGTGCCTGGCTACCTGACGAGCGGCCATGCTGCTCGGCTTTACCTTCCACCCTCCCAGGGAGCTGGGCACCTACCTAATGTGCCAGCGGGGCAGGTCCCCGGCTGCCTCATGAGTCTCCCGGCCGGCTGGCGGGAGGGTGGGCTCGCGCCTGCCGCTGAAGCAGGCTGTTCCGTTCCTGCTCGGTGGGTGTTTTTGTTACAGTGCAAACTATCGAAGCTGGCTGAGACTGTGTTGTGAGGAAACCCTCTGATCCTGCTAGCTCTGCTCCATGTTTAGCCTTTTTTCGGGACATGAGCTCATCGCTGTTTCAGGCTAAAGACAGAGCTTTGTATGGATGCTTTGCTTTCAGGCTTGAAATGCTCAGTTTGACTTGCAGCTTGTGTCAGAAAGGGCCTGATCACAAAAAATGTTAATGCTTTTACTGGGAAAGTTAGCAAGTACTTACACGTCACTCTTCCGAGGGATACAGGTGTGTAAGTAGAGTCACACATCTCTCTTTGAATCAGGTTCTCAGAGCATCCATCTAGATACTAATTATCTTCTGCAGAAGATCCCAAATTTCTTTTATGTCACTGAGAGCTCTAGTTGCCTGGCAATACTCAGTAACATCCAAGTGCCTCAGAGGACTGGATGTAAACTGCAACATCGGCGCATTGTAAATGGAGGCAGGCGTATTTCAAGATTTTTACAGAGGAAAAAGTGCACAGAAAAGTTTAAACAGACAGCCGAAATGAGTTCTTTTTATTCACATGATATTTTATTCCTTGTGATAACCAGCTTCTGCTTTTATTAAATAAAACTCCAACAAAACATCCCCCAGCCTTTGTCTGACATTTTATTTTTCTGTGGCTGATCGTGTGTCACATGCATGATTCTGTTGCTGCCAAAATTTAGATAAGGGGATGGCTGACTAGGACATCCAGAGCCTTGCCAGAATATGCAGGGCAGGACGGAGGAACGTGGCCTGAGGTATCAGCCTGCCTTGGTGCTGGCTGGGCCATCTTGAGGGGTGTCACAAGGCTCCTGACGTGTGAGCATGGGCTCACACGCTTAGTGACAGCAAGCGTGGGTTGTGTGAGCTGATGGGCAGCTTACCAGCAGGGCCATATGGCCCGCTCTTCAAGTTGTGACCATGTCTCTTTCCCCAAGGCAAGCTTTTTAATAGCTCGTTTAAAACAATCCAGAAGACCTGGTGATAGATTTAGCCTCAGCTTCCAGAGCTGGCATGCTGTGGCAACTCCAGCGTAACATCTGGTCTACTGCAGAAGAGGCACTCACCCTGCCCCATGCCTTTTCCCTCAATATAGCCCCCACCTAAAGCAGCACGATTGCCTTCACCTGCCTTCCCAGGTCCCATTTCCAGGCTGCACCACACAGCAAAATTAGGTATGCGGAAGACCTCTGTTCTGGTATGGAAAGACTCAGGCTCCACTGATCACAGGACTACTCTGAGCATTTAAGCTACAATTTATGGCTTAAATCCAGGCTCAGCAGCGGGCGGCCGCACGCATTAGCTTTTGCTTTCAGTGTTGGTAGCCCTCTATTGCAGAACCAAAAGAAAACTTCAGAAACAGCTGGCAGAGTGCTGGCTTTGTTTTGTTTTCTGTTCTGGTTGGTATTTCATCTAACTGTCAGGAGAGTATTTATTTTTTTTCATAACAGACTTTGTCTTCATAATGCCTCTGAACATAGGACAGCAGCTGAACGCTGTGTTTGCCACGTGGCTGGGGAAATGCATGTTTTTATCAGCTCATGGTTTTCTTCCTTTAGCAGTGAGAGAAACGAGTTGTAATGGACCAATGCTGTGGAAGTTACTCCTGCTTGACTCTAAGGTGAAGCCTGTTTGTTTGTATTGCAAACTGTAATTCAGCAATGACCAGTTCAAATTGTACTTTCAAATGCAAAGGTAAATAAAAACCGTTGTGTCATGGACAGTTGACCTACCATGTGTTTTTCTTGCTCAGATTGCAGTTCCTCACAGTCTGGAGTAACAGCTTTCCAGGAGATCTGTGATAAAATGATCTCAAGATCTTTCCTGGGGGAACGGGGATTCTTCACTGGGTTTTATAACCTTTTGTCTTAACAGACTTAAACTGGTGCCTGTAGTAGGAAGACGAGCTTCTGTATCCCGGTCCATTCCAAGTGGAAAGAGGATCCTGATGCTGCCTCTAGCTGTCCACCAAAAGGCTCACCATCGTGTGCATATTCCATGCCCAGGTGACAAACACTTTGGCACCCATTCACACTTCACATCATCACAAAGGTGATGCTGTGGAAGGAAAAACTGTGGTGTTCTGAATCAAGGAAAGCATAACATAAAGAAGCATGTGTTCTCTCTCTGTCATCTCTTTGAACACCACAGTCAGCGCTAGTTTCCCTCCATTCCCTTTCTTTTCCTTAATATCAGAGAGTGGCTCTCAAGAAGATGTTGTGCTCCACGCCTCTGGATGGTACTTGGTAAAAGTTAAAGAAAATTGAACTTTCGTGGTTGTATATAATTCAACATCCTCTCAACTGCACAGCTGTGGGGATGCCAGGCTTCAACCATTCCCTTCAGCGTGGGCACTATGTCATTCTTGCCACTTCCTCTTGCAGTAACCGAACGCATGAATGCTGTTGGTCAACAAGCAGGTAATTTAAACATTAAGAGAAATGTAGGAGAGGCATGCCAGTGGGGTGGGGACTTCAGGAGGAAGTACCTGCCATAGATTAAAGATAATGAGATTATTGTACTTTCCTAGTTTTAATTAATTACTTCCTTTGTTTGTTTTTTACCTGCTAATTTAGCTGCTTTTTTACTTTAGGTATATGTGATATAAGTGTCTAATACAATGTACCACAATAAGTTTGTCACATTATGAAAATCAGACCGTTATCGTCATCTATTACAAGCCAAAAATTCCTAGAAGTAATATGGAAAAAAAGCTAAATTTGTATTTCTGTGGACTCTCAAAGGCTTATCTCCATGGGAATGCCCTATGTAAATCTGCAGTGTTTCATCTAGGTTGTGTTTAGTCCTGCATTTGGACTTCAACTCTATGGTAAGTGCAAAGTATATCTATCTCCACAATAAAAGTGGAGTAAGCTGCCTTGGGGTTTGTGAAGGCATACAAGATCAGCCACCAGCTCCCTAATGTCCTATGTGTCCTGCTCCATCTTGTCTTGCAGCAACTTGTGTACACCTTCAATTAATATTTCTGCTTGTAATCAGACTGTTGGATAAATTAGGCTAGTTGCAGTGTTAAAAAACAGGTGGTCTCGTGGAGAAAGCAGCATTGTGCTGCTTTATTTGAAGTGCACCTGCTGCCTGTTGCAAACCTCCCCTTTCCCCTTCCTGAGAAGTTAGCTGTCCTGTCTGCACGGAGTAAACACTGATTGCAAAATTCTCTAGTGCACAGGCCTACAGAAGTCTCGCTGCCAGATGTCCACCTGCCTGCAGTGTCTGAGCCAGCTTCTTGAGCCTTCTGGCTTTTAAGCACCACTTGGTCTAAAGTGGCCACTGCACTCTTACTTCTTTTGCTTCTTCTGGCACACTTTCTAGAAATGAGAACCCAGAGCTCTGCTGATCTCGGGAATCATGCTCACCTCCTTTCCCTGTACCAGAATTTTGCAGTGGCATAAACACATGCTTTCTCAGAATCTCCCTTCTTGGTTCTAATCATAAATGTTAGAAGCCAAATTATTCTTCATTTTAGTAACATAAAAAATACACTAAGGTAGGCAAAGCAGCGAGTTATCAATCCTGTTTCCTGCCACACTTTCTTTAGCATTCTCAAGTGCTCTTTGGGTTAAGATCAGTGTATAGAAGCTGAAGATATGGCCTTAGACACCAAAAATAAATGGTAAAATAATTTTCAAAAATACCCCCTTATAATAGCTCTCTATTTTCCCAGAATAACCAGAAGAGCTTTCTTTTTTGCACAGAAAGATCCAGTGTCACAACTGCAACATCAGAACTTTCACAGATGTAAATTTTCACAAGGAAGGAGAGGCAATGTAATTTTACTGAAGCCAATTCCACACTGCCCCATGCATTGTACAATCATTTCTACTTTCATCATGTTGGGCATGAGACACCCTTGGCTTAGAACAGTAGAGATTTAAAGTCACTTAGTGTTGGTCTGAATGACTATGTAAATTGCAAGAGGCAGAGAATCAGATTCTGTGCCTATAAATTTTATCAAGCCAGCTGCTTGTCAAATTTCATTTTTGCTTTATTTAATCATTAGGTATTACTGGGAGAAAATTGTGCATTCTGCTGTTAGTTCTTCTGGTGTAAATCTGGAATAAGAGCCTAATCCTTATCTCCTTTGGTCTGGTATCAGTGGAAATAAATTGCAGTGAAATTTACTTTAGATTTAAGCTACAATATTCATAGCACAGTGTGGTCTTTGTGGTTCTTAAAACAGAATCAAGGAAATGCCTACAGTTGTAAAAAAGGATCTAGGCCAGCTGATTTCATATCATAGCTTTTACTTCTGTATGCTGTATTGCATTCTACTACACACCTTTGAGCATCAGACATCCAGCTGTCTGGCCGTTGAGCTAGCTATAGTTAAAAAAAATAGTTACTGGCACATACTGAGTCAGCCATCAGGTTTACAGGGAGAGGCAAAGCTGCTAATTGTTGCAATAGCAGCTGAAGCAAAGGTGTGGCTAAGTTAGCAAGTATCTACCATTCAAACAGCCATCAGCTTCCACATTAATGTCTTGGAAAAGCTCTTCATGTGTAATATAATCCTTTCTGCACACTTTTCCTGGAAATTTATCCTGGGAACAGAGTGGGTAGATGGGGCGATGTATGCTGGACAATTTGACTTCCGTGGGGCTGAGACCATTGCAAAACAGCAGAAGAGGTGCTTGAGATCAAACACGAGAGCTTAAGTCAGCAGTAGCAAGCACTGGGGGCAGGAGTGGCAGTGGGAAACGCAGGAGCTGGGCTGGTTGTGTATAAATGGAACTGAAGCCCTGGTTCTTCACAAGAAAGTACTTTGTAAGAAAGGGGAGAGGCGTAAGTTATCATCAGTCTTGCAGTGCCAGCACCTTTTAGCTCAAGAGATGTAATGCCACCGTGGATGAGGGGCAGAGGATCTGCCCAACAGGGAATTTATCCAAACTGGTGCCATTTGGCTTCTTCTTGGCAGTTCCCATGTACAAAATGTTCAGAGTAGGACATCTAGCTAAAGGGTGTTAGCTCTCCAATTACCCTTGCCTAGTATAATGGCTCCCAGAGGCCCATTCTTTGCTGCTATAAATTAGAATAACCCTTAAGGTTGACTAATTTGTCCATGCCCTTTACTAGGGATGAGGGTGATACGCAGGAAATGTAGAGCTGCCTTCTCCTCTCATAGCCTCAGGGCTCTCTTATCCACCTCAGCCCAGCCAGCAGTGGGGATCAGTTATAATCCTGACCTCCTGCTAAGGGTAAGAAAAAGCCACCTAGGCAGGACGTCACACCAGCCGAACTAAATCCCTGCAGAAACGTACCGCTGTTCTCTTCTGCGGAAAGCCATGCATGCTCCCCTTTACAGGTGTGCTCACTCGGGGTGAAGGCTGGAGGCTGTCTTGAACTGGGCAGTGAAGCATCCTCAGCCTGCCGACAGGTATTGCTACCTGGCCCGTGTGAGCACTGTCACGATCCACTATTGGGTTGAACAATTTGGCAGAGGTTAAACCCCCTTGCTTTCCAACCAACCTCAGATAATTCTGGGAGGTTGGGGGCGGCTAGGCTTAACTTCTGATTAACTCCAATATTTTATCGTGACTAGGTTCCTTTTACATTCTCGGGAACAGAATTAAGACTCAAAAACGGAGTCAAGTGCTGAGTCACTTTATTTGGCCAACAACAAATGTGCGAGAGAAAAGCAGAGAAAGAGAGGAAAAAAAAAATGTGAGAAAGGGAAAGAGAGGGGGAGAAACAAACGGCACAGGAGTGTTGCGATAGCTACCACCATGGGTCTATGTGCTGTCTGTGCGGCCCGAGTGATCTACGCAGTCCGCGTGGCTGGTGCGGCCCAAGTGATCCATGCCTGATGTATTTTCGAATCTGGTGGAGGGTAGATGTTCCTGGATTCTCTTCCCTGGTCTCCGCTGGTTCCCCTTTCATAGGGTTGTCTTTTTGCATAGTCAATGACTGTTTTGCATACCCATGCCTCCCACTCGGCAGTGGGGCACAGGCCCAGTACCATATGCTCGAAAGTTCTAGGGGGTCCGAGCCCCCTCCCCATTGTCGGTTGACTCTGGGCCCAGGTGCATGCTCGGAGGAGGTGTACTCCAAGATAACAGGACACACATTCCTGCGGGGTGGGACTCAATGGGCTGAAACTGCCCCACTCAATTGCCGTGGTGATTAAGCTTTGGTAGTTAAGCTTGCCTGCCACCAATGTTGAGACAAGTTTCTAGTCCCTTACAAGCACACAGCACCAACGAGGCAGATATTTGTTTGTGTAGGGCTGCACTCCTGCATGGCTTGTGGGGATGCACCGAGACACCAGCGGTCACATCGCATTCACAGCCAACACGGGCCGGGCAGCCCTGGGAAGGCAAAGCCAGCATTTCTGGCTACGGCAGCGCTGGGGTTGCATAAGCACTTGCATAAGCCACAATCATGGGTTGTCCCTTGTCTGTGGCTCAGGAAAAAAGATTTTTCTTCCCTTTGGTTACCTACAAACCTTCTTCAGCTTCCTAAAAGTTGTATTTTCAGCATGGAGAGATGCTGCTAGGAGCCCAGGGAGACAACGATACGCTGGTCTGCATGTATGATTTAAAGGAAAGGGAAAAGACCATGTGTGGAGAAACCTTCACCTGAAAGGAACCGCTTTGTTCTGCTTTAATCTCTGTTGTTTGATTGACCCTTTCTGGTGACAAACTTGGTGCACTGCTGCTGTGCCTTCGAGGCCAGGCAGCAGAGGTCATTTCCTTCCTGGAAATGGTAACTTGATAAAGCCTTAGAGGCGAATGTGCAAGGCAGTGATGTTACCCTAGCCTAAAAGTTCCTTTAGAGTGGCAGCTGGGATTTAAAAGAGGTTCCAGAGGAGCCTCTGCATCCCCACCGGTGGCTGAGGGAAGCTGGCACATCTATTTTGACAGTGCAGAGCTGGGAATGGGGGTGTCTACATCAGATTTCATGTAGGGACCTCACTCTCCAACCTTTGTTAAGCTGTGTTTAGGTATCCCTGAAGACCCTTGGGGTTCCCTGTTCCGTCCTTTGCACCATCCCAGCAGCTTGGGGAACTGATCCCCCTGAAGAGTAACCTTGGGAGGGTGGGGGGAGGCTGCATTATTTTTCAGCCACATCAGTTCCCTGATCCACTCCTGATACAGCGGAACAAACATTTGTTCCAGCACAGGTGATGGGTGGTGTGAGGAGGGAACCAGTGGGGAAGGGAGAAGAAATTAAGTCTACTAAACCAGCACTGCCGCCAAATAAATGTGCCTTGAATTGCAGCTGCTGGAAGCTCATCTGTCAGTGTTTCCCATCCACAAAGGTACCTTTTCAAAGGGTGACAGGGAACAGGAGTCGAGCTTAGGAGCTAAGCTCTGAGGAGCAAATATATTTCAGTTAAATCTAAAAGAAGCCAGATATTCCTTTGTTTAAGTTTATCCAGCCAAACCACTGTCAGTTGCCCCGTTTCCCTTTGAATTATCTCCTCTGAGTTCCCTGCAGTGCCTTGAGTTTACTCTGGAGGGAATGGGAGCAGAACTGAGCTATGGCGGCTCATTTCCCAGTGGTTTTCTGAAGAAAACAGATCCGTGACATGGGAGATGCCTGCGTGTTACCTGCTGGCTTAGGCAGCAGGAAAGAGAAGGCATCTAACTGCACCCAAACGCTGGCAGAGCGGCTGTCAGTCACAGACTGAGAAGGCCGGCACGATGGAAGGCAGGAGGAGCGTGTGGAGGACGAGCAGGCTGACTCCGCTTGCTCTGATGCAAGTGTTTATGTAGAGACTTCTGTAGCACTACTGTTCTTACCCGAGTGCAAACCAAGCAAACGGGGAGAAGAATCAGGCCAAAGTCCTTACGAGCCTGTCGTGTGTTCACCTTATACGCTTGCTCCCGCCCCTTGCGCAGCGTGTGACAACCACTGAGAAGTTACTTGTTACGGTCATGGCTGCAGAATACCAATTCTAACAGTACTGCACCCTGGCCAGATGCCGGCTTCCTCCTCTCCCCTCCCACCCCTCCCACATACTGTTTTTAGGGCCTGCAGGTGCTGCAGATAATCAGCCATTAGGGGCAATTGACTGACCAACAACACGAGGCTCAATTTTTTGCTCTGAGCTGTACCCCTGAAAGCAAACCTTTTTTTTTTTTTTTTTTTTCTCTCAGCCTGTTTCCTTCTGTTTCTACATCAAAGCAATAAGGGAGCCCTAGCCCTCACGCTGGTTTCACCAGAACTGGGAGAGTACTCAGCTGCACTCAGACCTTGTCCATAACCTTGACAAGGTTTGGTCAGGTTTCACAGGGGGAAAATGGTCTGCTCCTGTCCCTGAATGTGTGGAATTGCACAAAGGACTGTGACGAATGAGAATATTTTTCTTTCTCAGCACATCTTCTGAAATCCCACTGGACAACCTGTGTGACTGGCGAAACTCTCCCATAATTCTGAGTGTTGGGGCCCATCCCAAACCTTATCTCACATTAAAGGATTAAAGAGCATGCCAGTATTTCTCCACAGAAGGTTTCCAAAAATCCTGTGAAGAAAGCCTCTGCTTTTCTCCCTCTCACTGGCTGGGAACCAGTGGTGAAGCTGGAACCCCTAACTCCAAGCGGGTTGGACCAGTTCTCATTACCGTTCCTCCCTGGCCTGGGGCTGCCACCACCTTCCCCAGGCACGGCTGACTCCATCCAGCCCTGCCCTGGGCATCTCTGGCCTGGGCACACTGGTGCTCCCCATTGCTGGAGAGTGCTGCAGGCGTCGGGGCTGATCTGCAGAAGGAGACAGCAGAGGTGGGACAGATCTCACATACCTGGGCTGCATGCTGTGCACGGTGTCGCTCTAGGAGATTCTTCTTTATTTTCTCTCTTGAAAATTAAAGGGACAAAGGGATCCCCCAAATCCCCACCAGCAGATAGATTCTCAGCTGGTGCAGATCACCAGGATGTTACTGCACTGAGTTCCAGCCAAGAGCCTGGCCCCACGTTCTTTAACAGGAAGCAATACTCAAAAGCAGCATTGGAAATAAATGTCCTCTTTTTAGATGTAACTAATGATTGCCCCTTTGGAGGTGATAAAGTTGTTTCATTCTTTTGCTCGGTGTCCTGCCAAGGAGTTCGGTGCTGGATAACACAAATAAAAACCATCCCCACCCTGAAGGGCTGACAACTCAAGACATACCGCAGACTGGTTTTGCCAGGGAATAAATAGGTGAGCGTGGTTTCATGTTTAGCACTTTCACCAGTGAGGAAGAGCAGGACAGATTCAGAGATGAGTAAGCCTGAGAGAGGTTTTTTCCCCAGTTGATCTTTGGAATAAAAAAAAAATGCCATCCAGTGATTTCAGAAGAGTTCAAATGGGGAAGTAGGCAGAGAGCAGTGCTTGGCAAGGGAGAGAAAGACAAACTGCTCAGGGCAAAATCTCCCCACAGGAGGAAATTACCTTAGAAATTCCCTCTTAAACAAATCAGCAGTTCTTTTCCAAATAATCCCATTTAATGCACATGTACTACAAACTGACTAATTCATTACCTGTATAACAAAACTCACATAGTCAAACCACATTTTCTAATTTAACCAGAGTATCTGACAGCAAAGGGCCACTGAACAACTTAAGTACACTTTCTCAAAGGTCAGAGACAAGTGACCAAACCTTACCTTGCTTTTCTGGCTACATGAAGCCTATATTTCTAGCCATGCCTTAACTATAAAGAAAATCATTGCTGCAAGGGTAAGGAAAGTAGCAGCACCCTTATTTTGGCTGCATAGCTATATACACCTGCACAGGCAAACAAGGTACCATAGCAGAATTCACACACACTGATGTGTAATTCTAGGTTGTGATTCTCTCAGTTATTGATTATTGCTGTGTAAAGTTTTCAAGCTTGTGCCCAGATTTATAAATGCTTCTGTAAACCTTGCCTGCTTCCTGCACAGCAGTCAAACAGTAGGGATTTACACCTGCCCTTCACACAGTCCTGGGGGTGATGTACGTCTTGAGCAGTGTGCTTTTGCCAATTTGTCTGCATGGCTATTTATGCAATATTTACAACATACATTTTCTCAAAAAAATTAATTACATTTGGTTATCTATTCCAAGGTTTTCATGTGTCTGTGTAAAGGAAGAGGGTAAAAATTACATAGATAGCTCTGTATCAAGAGGTTAAACACATCCACAGGTGCAACCAACTAACATCGTGATTACCATGGGATTGAAGCCGAAGTGTTTTGGTATTTCTAAAAGCCTTCAGGACCATCTGCACTTATAACACACTAATACTTTAATGCACCTTTTTAGTTTAGACTTTGAAGTGTGAAATTCTTACATACCAGTTTCCCAGGCTTGTATTCTTCATATGCCCTCATATCACAATGGAATTCATAGGAATTTGTTACGAATGTGGTGTCAGGGCCTGCTGCAAGTTTCTGTTTTCTAAGTCTGTTAGGGAACCATAAGAAGCAGCAGATATTACATGTGCAAATTTTTACTTTCATCTCTAGGTGGGTATGAATAGTTGGTCATTAGTTAATGATGACATAAGAGCTGGCATTCCTGATAAGCCCACAGTTCCTTCAGGCTTGCTGGAAGGCTGCAATCCTATTAGTCAGATGCTGTAAAAGTTGTTTTTTTAATCACCTTGGAGTCAAGATAACTCTTCCCTTTCTGAGCGACTGGGAATTACTCATGGATACACGTCCAAGCGAAAGATTTGGCCTCCATGTTTTAATTAAGATCACATTTAAATACAGGGTAAAATACAAACCTTTTTCTATGGTACCCAACAAACATCTTTCCTGCTCAACCTATCTCCTATTTCTTTGTCGTTATCCTTCATGATTCAGGGGTCACGCGAGTTCCTTCACATCCCACCCTCAGCCTCACACTTGCCACCACTGGCAGTCTGATTACCCGGAGCAGGGGACCTAAGCACACTACCACAGTTTGATTGTGTCAAAGTCAAAAAAGAATGTGAGAGGGGATCTCGGGACAGCAGACTGGCAGACAACCAAGAGGAGCGTGTCAGCTGCTGTGTTTTGTAAACTAGCAGCAATCCTTTTGTCATTGTGGATCGCAAAAGCGGCAGTGCTGCCAATGTTTATAAGCCTCTGGCATCCTGACTAAGAATCTTTTAATTGCATCATAGGTTTTGGGGTTTTGCTAGCTAGCAGGGAGGGTTTTGGCTAGATGAATGACACGTGGTCAAGTGTGTCCCCGTGCATCAGAATTATAGCTGGGGCTGCACCAGAACCAAAAGGAGATAGCCTTATTTTCTTAGCAGTGATTGGAGTAGTAATGGGGGGAGGGCGACACTGATCCTTTTGGGTCGTAAGCCTAACCAGTGGTACTGCATTATTTTGGACCAGATGTTACTCTACTATTGATAATTTTACTTTCTCCACATTATACTGTGTAACAGAATTTTGTATAGCACCTCTCCTTTTCTATGCTCCAGCTTGTAGCTAATGGGATTTGAAGATGTTGTAAGGAAGCATAAGACTGTAAACCAAAGGTTTGGTTTGTTTTTTTTTTTTTTCCCCTGTGGTCCATATCTGGAGCTGTGAGATTAAATGTGCACTGAGTCTTTTCCTACTGGAGTTTGTCCTTCTTGGGTAAGGGCTAGTTGTTAACAGGAGCTTGATCTGAAGAGTATCAAGTAAGGTGTTACTCTAATCTCTTACGGAAGTCCAGCAAACTTTCATCAAAGAAACAGGAAACTCATAACTAGGAAGGCCACTATTTTAATGTCTGGAGTATATGGACAGAGATCATAATTTAATTCTTCTATTGGTTGTCATTTCCTTGGTTATACCAGCAATATTATCAATTTTGCACCGTCCTTCTTTAAGAAGGTAAGTACTATATTCTAAGACGATCAAGACCCCAATTGAAACCATCGCTATGAAGGACGCTGGTACAGGTAGAAAAGATGAATACTATTCAATGGAAATAGAAATGTGGTCTTGAGAGAGACAGGGTGGCATGGCAGTGAGGAAAGTAGACTTGTAAAATCCAGACACAGTTTCCTTCCCTGCTTTGGCTTCTTTGTGACCTGCAGTGAGTCACTGGGAGCATCCATAGCCATGCTTCCCCACCTTGTTGATTCTGCTCCCCTCTGAATGGGAGTTCAGAGAAAGCTCAGTTGTTTGTGTAGCAGCTGCAGAGCTACATGGCTTGTGTTGTCCAAGACAGTGAGCAGCAAGGATTTGGTGGCTGATACATGGACAGACAAACCTTTCCTGCAGCGGAGACGCTGAAACCCTGAGAGCAGCTGTAGCAAGTACAGGTACTATGCTACCACTGACCCAGGTAGACCCATCCTGCTCCTAAGCCAGAACCCTGCACTAGCTCTCAATTCTTTCACCTGTAAAAGGGTGCAAGAGGATTGCTGTGCCTCACAGACATGAAGTGTAGACAGTTACAAGTGTGAGACACTGAAATATTATGCTAGTAGAAGTAGCTCAGATGAAGAATTGTTGCTCTGTCAAGACTAATGTGATTTTCTCCAGGTTGTCCTGTTCATGATTCTAAAGGGCAGCGATATGGTTTTCTTAAACTCTGTGAAATGGTGCTAGAATTCTGTTTGTTGGCTTTTATTTTCTGTGATAGTCTATAGGGCTTTTTCATAAGTCATCAAAACATCTCTATAGACCTTTCTCACCACATCCTCCTCCTTCTTCCCTTTCTTTCTCCTTTGAACTTGAATATACACTCCACTGGAGTACTCTGAGAAGTAACAGAAAAATCCATCCGAGCTGATGCCATTTTGATATAATTTAGATTGCAGAGTTGCACTGGACCGCTTTCGGTGGGGAAAAGAAAAGAGGCAAATCATCCTGAGGTGGGCATAATACCCTCAAAAGTAAGGTGCTGGGCCGTAAAATGATAAGTTACTGCAGGCTAACCAAAACGCTTAGCTCCCAAATCTTTCCCAATCATAATTTAAAACAAAAGAAGGACCTTTTCTCAGGTTAATGTTTGAGCTTCTTCTCATCTTCTGTGCCACTTTTTTGAAACAGCTGCAATACTAAATTAATCTTTTTGGATATGAGTTGATACTGCACATCAAATTTCTCTTTTGCATTCAATGAGGGCCCAATGGTTCTAGCAAACTTCAAAAGGGATTTCATATTCTGTAAAATACTTCACATTTCTCTGTATCAAAGCCTGATTTTTTTTTCCAGGGCTGTACAAGCTCGTACTACCTACCCTGTCTATCTGTCTGCATCACTTTCATGTGTTCCTGAATTGCTAATGAAGGTTACATGGGCCTCAAAGCTTGCAAAGGGTTCCCTTCGACTGGGTTTGTACAACCTGAATTAATTCTCTTCTAGAAATCCCAAAGTTCCTTGTCCCTTTTTACTATTGCTTACAAAGAGAATTTCCCTTGGTAGTGGGGGTGGGGTCTTAGAGGCCCAGCAACATCAGTGACCAAAGGTTATCGTTTTTGCTTTGCAAATTATTTATAGGGAAAGAGAGAGGATACAGAATCTGGGGAGATGTTTGCAGCTGAAATTCCTACTTTTTCTCTGCTGTAGCTGAGCTTCAAGTCTTCTTGTAAAACACTGAGTGTTCACTTAAGAAGCCTTGAACACTGCTGTTTATAAAGTAACATCCCAGAACTAACAAGAGCTGGCTGGAAAACTGCTGGAATCTCCAAACGTGCAAATTTACTTACAAACCATTTCTATTATTGTGACACTGGTGCAGTAGTGCTTTTTCTCACCTTTCCTTTCTCCTTATCCAGCTTAGCTATAGATCTAGTAGTCACATTTTCCTACAAAGGAGGGACAAGAGGTGCCTTCTCTTCTAAAGCTGTCTCTGCTCCTGAGATGGGACAGAGGTGGTGCCTGTGCTGTTCCTCCATATTGTACATCTATGCTCCATCAGGGCACTTTCAGGCCTTGCTGCTTACACGAGACATACGGCGGTCTGTTTGTAACAGCAATCTGGTGTGTGTATACTCAGCCCTTCTGTTCAGGTTAAACTCTTGTGTTCACCCCAGCAAAATGTTGTATCTGTTCCCATGTCTGTCCCTGTCGTTCACGGTATCTTCCTGCTCAGCGTATAGGACTATTACATTTTCTGTGCAGAACCAGACCTTCTTTCTGAAGTGCTCGTGACTGAAAGGACTGCCAGAAGGATCAGGTAGCAGTGGTTCAAAGTTGAGCAGAAATGAGTGTTTGACTCTCAGAAATTATTATTTTGTGGCCAGGCATCATCTTCCAACAGATAACAGGAGATCTGTTCTTTGTTCATTGTCTCTGCAAATTTATGGCAGTTCCTGGTACTCATCTGGAAATGACCAAAATACGTCAGTGCCTTGGTCTATGGTCTTCTTGTCTAGGTTAACATGTACATCAGTGACTAGGAGAGACACTACCATGAAAAGAAAAAGAAATTTCATAGCTGGGAAATAAACTGTTAGCGGAGATTTCTTCCCAGTGATAAGCAGTTAATTGTTCGCTTATATCCTAAAACGAAAGGTTAAAGAACACATTCTGTATGCTAGTAACTATTTTTTACCAAACAGTTCAAGGTGGGCTTTTTTCATTCCTGCAATTTTTTAACCCCAAGAACATCCTGTGACTATGAACTCTCCATGTTGATAACACCATCTCGTATGTCATAAACTTTTTACTTTAATATTCCTCAACCGGCTGCAGCTGTGCATCTGCTCATGCCCAGAAATCCCTCAGTCCTGAGAAAGCTGAGCAGAGTGACACTTATCCCATCTTCAACCCAGCACTGTGCACACTATTTTGCCACAGAGGTCTATGCTGCTCAGTATTGTCATGGCACATCTGGCAGGTAGGATCCAAACAGAATGGGAGTGGAAACCTTACTTTTCTTTTAAGACTTGGCAGGGGAAGGTGGCGGGGCATTTGCCTTCTCTACAATAACCTACTGGTTCAGTAGTCTACCCTTCACTCACAAGGCTCTGCCAAAGTGGCTCACATCCTCACCTTCCCCAACAGTACCCAAACCACCAAGTTAAAAGCCAATCTGGGCAGAAAATTACACCTTAACATAGCTTGTCCGCTTCTCAGAGCAAGCTTAGTTGTGCCATGTCCTAAATTATAGCTGTCGAGGCAAGGGAGTCCCAGGATCCCTACACAGACTGGGTTCCCCTTATGGCAGCTTCTGTGGCAACTGGTGCTGTCGTTGTCCTTGGTCACCCACACATCCCCACTGTGCCAAGTCACACATCGGTCCAAGGTGACACGGACAGCTGTACTGATGTGCTTGGGATGCCTGACCTAGAACTTGATTCTTTCTTCATACCAGCATCAGTTCAGGGTAATGCAATCAAAACAGTACAAATCAGAGGGAATTCTAGTCCACCAAATGTCTTAAGGATGCTCCAGTTACCAATCAAACAACAAAGCAGTGTACCATCAGAATTTAAATCATATGTATATAAAAATATGACCCTACATGCTTTTCTTTCCCTCTGCAGCCTTTGTCTTATGTTTTCCTGAAAGCAGAGTAATTAATAGCATGGGTGGCATGTGTTTGTTGCTACACGGTTATAGAAAAGGTGCCAGAGCCCTGTAATAAATTATTTCTCTGAAACATTAAATATCCAGACAACTAACTGTCAAGGATTTTCCATGCACAGATGGGAGCTGCAGAAGAGCAGATCTGTGGGGTCTGAGTCTCATGCAGCACAAAAGGAGCCCTTTCATGTTACATGAAAACACCCTGCAGTGTTTGAAATTAATTCCTTTGGATCAGGGGGAATCAATTTTGGTCAAATTGCCTTCAATCAAATGACTAATGGTTTTGTTAAAAATCTCATTGTCAGTCTTGGAGAGAGATGTTGGTCTGGATAAGCTGTGCTGAGCTTCCCTTCACTCCCTCACCACTCATGGCTTGAGAAAACTCTTCAGAAAAATATCCCATGCAGCATATTATGATGTTATCATGTGTTAGCACATCTCATTCACAGGGCTATCAGATCTGATTTTAAACTGCACGTAAATCTTCAACTAAATATAATTCAGATTTCATATTGGTTTATTATTTTCTTCCTCTATACCTGTTCCCAGAGTGTGTTCAATAAGACCATATTATTTCTTCCTCTATCATGAATATGCATTATGTTCAGGTTTTCATTTGGGGATCTCAGATGGGCAAAGCTGGTGGGGTTTCTTTCTTGTGAAATCTGGTTGATCAGGGGAACTGTGGTTTCTTAATTCTCTAAAATTCAATATCAGGCCAATTCCACTTCTCTTTATCTGATCAGATTTTGGTGTGGCATTAGATTAAAAAAATGCCATTGTGGAGTGTAGCATCTGAGATTTAAAGAAAGAATTGCTTCTGTTCAATTCTGATGAATGTTATTCATCCTCGATGTGCAAGTCTTCTATTGGATCCATCGGATTTTGCCCTGCTTAGCTTCTCACATCTCTATATCGATATCACCATGCATAAAGTTCTTTTGGAAGACTTTTTGTATCTTTTTTGCTTCTTCACTTTTTTCCTAAATATAAGTATCCAATGGGAAGCTGGTGCCAGCCAGGCTTTGGCTACGCATCTTTTCTTCATATGAACTATGCAACAGCCAGAAGATGCTCCAGACTGAGTTTTCCAATATGTCTTGATGCCCACTGGTGGCTTCACTGTTTCGTTGCTGGGCTGTCATGTGGAAAACCTCCACTGCTTTGATCCTTGGGAAATTTGTTTATTGATGGCCTCCAAAAGCTGCCCATGATGGCTAGGGAAGCCAAACTATGTGATCTGGGGATTACACCAGGCCTGGTGCTTTGAAGGGTTCCATAAAGTGGTAACTGTCCTGCTAGCAGTGCAGCATGGCACTTTTTTAGCCCACCAACCTGCCATGTTAGCCTTCACAGGACACGACGTGCTCTGCTGCTGCACAATGCGCAACACTCACACACAGAGAAATTTAAGAAAGACTGGTTTATTCTTATGCAGAATAGCTATAAAGAACACAGAGGATGATGTAGTGAGACTTGCAGCGTTGTAACTGACTGCACAAGAAGCAAACAATGGAGAACCAGGCCCTTGATCTTTCATGTAATGTCTTGTTGAGCCCAGACATAGTATCACAATCAACTTTATACTGCACGTCTGGTTGTGGCATATGAAACTGTTTATTGCTCTTTTAAATCTGCTTTCTCCAAGGTAACATTACAGTAGGAACCATAGGATGCTTAGATGCATACCTTTGGGAGATTTTTTTTCCACATATTAGGGAAGTTGATATAAATTTTCTTTAAAGTTTGATTGCCTTCCTTCCCTTGGTTGAAGTTAATAACTGTAGACAATGTTTCCAAGCAGCTGTGAAACCAATCCGAACTTGCCAGTAACACAGAAAAGGGGAAAGATTTGGAAACTGAAATGTCATGAGATTTTTTTATCAGTGTGGCAAACTCTTTTTGAACCGATATATTTTGATTTACCTTATCAAAGTTTTAAAAAGCATAGTGATAACAAGCTCATCGCATAGACATTTTCAAGATTAATAAGTTATCTTAAAAATTCCTGCATTATCTCCACACTTCAGTTCACCAAGCTTTCTGCATCTGAACATTTTAGAGAAGATTCAAATAATTTAAAATTCAAATAACTTAAAATTCAGAGCACGCCACGATGAAGGCTAGCTTTTCTGCAACTGTTCTGAAGTGGCCAAGTAACCTACTGACTTGCGTTACAGTACACAGTTCATGACATACTGTCCTCGTGAATCACTGAAATTGTTCTTTCCAGTCATGCCCAAGGCTCTCCTCATGCCTACCCTCACACCCCTTTCTACACCTCTCACCAAGAGCTGCTTTTATCACCCCGATTTGCATAAGACACCATCTAACGAATGCTTTTCCAGCATTTGGGGAGTGGTGGTTTCTCCTGTCTCAGCTCATACACACACACCTTTCGAGTTGGTAGGAATCCTAAGAGCCTTCTGGCAGTGGGATAAGAGTGAAGTATGCTGGGCTCATCATCTGCTACGCTAACACCTCCTTCCCCCTCTTTTCCTATTATTGTTTGTTAGTGTTTTGTGTGCTTCTCTCTGAATTGTAAGATTTTGAGGGAAGAAGACAGATTCTTACTGTGGAGTCTATCAGGGTGGGGCTGTGGTCTTAGTGGTATTTGTAATAGTGACTGGCTTGGTGTTTGGGGTATTTTAAGGGCTGTAGCTGGGTGTTCGAGGGTATTTTAGAGGGTGTAGTAGACATGGATGCTGCACTAAATTCCCACATAACAGAGGACTGGAGAAGCAGGGACCATTGCAATCCTTTCTCCTTCTTCTCAACACCCATTTTAGCTCAGTTCTTAATAAATGAGCTAGCTTGGGGGTAAGGGTCCACAGCCCCTATCTGTAGTGCTCTTGAAAAAAGGGTAGCTTTTTCTGCCTTGATGAATATCCAAGACAAATGAACATGCCAAAGATCTTCTTTGGGATGGTCCAGGTTCTCCCAAGCCAAACTGGGCTGTGTGGTCACCCAGTTTAAAGCAAATAAAGACCCTCCTGAATAGATTATGTTTAATTATGTCAACTAAACATAGTAGATTGTGTTTAATATAAACATCTAACACATGGAAGAACTAATAATGTCTTTTCTTTCTTCTCTGTCTTGGTTTCAGGAAGATGTGAAATGACCATCTGCATTGCACTCAAATGCTCTTTTTTTTTTTTTTCCCCTGAAAATGGCTGAGTGTGTAATGGTGAGGACAGGGAGAACAGCTACCTCAGAGAAAGGTGCATTCCCTTCAGTATTCCTCTGGCTTGGCCTGTCGTCGTTTTGTTGGGTCCAGTGTTTGTGCCTGTCTGCTGACAGAGCATGCTGCTCACGACAGGCTGAGTGCCCCACTTTCAATTAGAGTGTTTTAATTAAATTAATAGCACTGACACAGCTGCATGGTCAAATGCCATTCAGAAGCGAAGCCTGTGAGCGCTTTCAGAGGAATGGAGGGGGATGGTGGGTGGAGGTGGTATTGCCCTCAGGAGGCTCTGAGTCTTCGCAGCAATGGTCACTCAGGCTCTGGACTCCAGCAGTTACCACCTCTCTCTGGCTGAAGGAGGAGGAGGAGGCAGTGACTGAGAGTTGGGACTTTTCACTAGTGTCTGAAGGCAATGTCTTAGTGATAGACCTAGACCTACTGCCAAATTCATGCTCAGAAAGCCCGTGTGATGTCTCTTGACACTACCAAGAGAATTCCATCTCCTGTATTTGCTCTGGCTACCAGACATGTTGTAAGCATTCAGCTTCCATTCTCACCTGTCATATAGGATGCAGGCTGCATTCATGTGTGGGGCTATCCCTGTTATGCAGCAGAATGTTCAGCCTAGTCTTAGAACTCGTACGAGGACTTTCCATCTAGACCTTGAACTTTACAAGAATAGGCTGGCAAGGCTAACTCAGTTTTACAAAGGAGAAGCCAAACTGGAGCAGAGCAGTGTGATTTGCTAGGGGTTAGCAGCAGTGCAGAGGCAGAGACCCGGTCTCTTCCCTCTCACGTCCCACTCTCTGCAGAAGTCTTCTTCTCCAGTATAACACAGAAGCAAATGAGAGAGAAACTGGTGGAGGCAGCATGGCTGAAGAAGCAATGTTGGAGCTGCAAAGAGGATTCCGTGCTTGTCTAGCCTGTCTGCTGTGAGGAGGGTGGGGAGAGCCCAGCCACATTCTGAGCTGTAGCTCAGGCCTTGATGCCCCATTTGGATGGGTTGGGAATTGAGCTCAGCATGTGGGCAATGTTTCCCAGCAGAAACCCTGAGCTCGGCTCTTCCTGAGCATGGTGTGGATGCTTTGAGTATACGCTGCAGGTGAGCTGCCACCAGCCAGGTGTACAGAGAGGGAGGGGTCCGATGGCTCGTGCCGCTTAACCCACGGCTCAAAACCATGCTTCAATGCAAAGTGCAGAGAAGTGACTCAGAAGAGCTAAAGGAAAAGATGAGAATTTGAATGCACAGAATCATTACTCCACCATCCTCCCTTTTCCCCATTCATCAGCCCTGCACGCTCTCTTAAAGGGAGGGGGCTTGTGGACACCTTGGAGGGCATTTGCAAACATCCCCCTTCCCATCCCCCCCCCCCCCCCCCCCGCATTTCTTTTTATTGCCTCGCTTCTACCTGTAATGAAAAAAGGTCCCCGCTGTGGTCAGACTTTGTGTTGTTTGATTTAAGCACAGATCACAGTGATGAGGGCTTACCAAAGGCCTTTTGTGTGTGTTTAACACTACAGCTGCCAGGGTGAAGAGAAAACTCAGCAGATTAAGCAAGATGGTCTAACTACTAATACAGTCTAAGGGTGATTGGAAGGAGTGGAAATGGGAAAGCCCACAATCCAGGTAATTAAGCTGTAAAGCCCACAGGGGAAGGGCTGTCACCAAGTCATCTGATGTGGGATGAAGCCCAAAGCACGGTGTGATTCTTTGTCTCTTAATCCCCTCCTCCGCTCCCCAGCATGTTCTTATTTCCCTATAAAGTCTTTCTACGAAAGGTGGAAAAAAATGATTAAAAAAAATCCTGAAGGATAAATCTTGTAATTCAGAGCACCGAACAGCTGGTAGTTTAAAGCACAGAACAGCAGTTTAGTGATTAATTTACCTCTTTAAAATGCTGAACAATACAATGCAATAAAATATAAAATTTTATTTTGTATGCCCCCCTTCAAACCGACTGTATCCTGGAGCTCTTTCTGAAGTTAAAGTGCGGCTACAGAGTTAAATAATCAGTAATAGCAGAAGGGAGAGGTACAAAGAGAGATGTGCAAGCAATAAAAAGATCAGCTCTTCAGGACACACACACACACGCACACCCCTCCAGTCCTTTTAATTTTACTGAAAGAAAGTAGCCTTTGCGGTAATTTTTACATATTGATGCATTTTCGCCTCGCATGCCCTTTCCCTCTCCTTCCATCTTATCCGAGCATCTCTGCGCTGCCGCCGCTGCCGACACTCCCCCGTGGCACCAGCGCTGCAGGCTGTAGCTTACACTGGATGGCTGCCAGGTCTCCGCTCTGCCTCTTCCCCCCGACACCTTGCCATTAATATATTACCTTTGGCGGATGGTTGGCCCGGTACCACCACCAAAGGGGATGCTGCCCTTTTGTCCTGTTGCCCCAGACAGAGAATTCCAGCAACACGCTCTATGGGTGCATCTGCAGTTTGCGACCTCTCTGGAGATGCTGAGGGATGAAGTTCACTCCTCTTGCAGAGACAGCTGACTGACAGGCCGGTGAAAAAGCACGTGTGTGTGTGCGGGCGTATGTGTGTCCAGAGGGGAGAGATAAGGAAGGTGGAGGGGAAATCAGGTGCATAATGATTTTGGTTATGGGGAGAATTGCATTAGCGCGAGGCATACGTGGGGCAAATTCATCCCTGGTGTAACATCGCTGAGCTCATGGAGACAACACCAGAGATTCATTTTACCCACGAAAATAAGGAGCCGGTCTACCCTCATCTGTCAAGTGCAGCATGAAGCAAAGACGTGAAGAGCCCTGACTGGGGTGGGGGCGGAGGGTCCTGCATGTTTTGGGAACCCTTCACAGCTGCACCGATCGGGTGTCCTGAAGTAATGCTCTGCCTGCCCGTGCTCATCTGCTGGGCAATACCAAGGGAGCAAGTTAGCAGAGAGATGCTAAACCCGCTCCTACGGCATTTAGTGTTTCAGAACAATGAGCAGATTTGCAAATGATGTTTCAAGGCTGCTCCTTTTTCAAACAACGGCATCACTAACCTTCCTGGCTCCTTTGGCTTCGCAACTGCCTTTTTCACACAGTAAAACATTACAATTAGCTTTCTGGGGAGGGCAGAGGGGAAACGTCATTTCTAAGTAATTTCAAGAGGTGTCTTTTGTAGGGAGCAGGATGTGCCGAGAGACTGCTCGCCTGAACTCCCGGCGTAGGTGCATGGTGGGGGGGGCACTGCTCTACGTTTACACCCCTGTAATTGGGGATCCTGCCCGCCTAGCTCCCATGGAGCCATTTCATGCCCAGTGGGCTTTTACCCCAATGCCAACCAAGCTCAACCTCTGGTCCTGGGCGCACAAAGCGAGGCTGCCGGCTGAGCGCATGGCCCTAGACTTTGCCCGAACGCTTCTTATGCGTTCAGCCTCAAAGCCTTGGCGAATCTCGTCCTGGGGATCCGAAGGTCACCCTCCCCACAGCCAAGTGGGCCGGCAGTCGAAAAGGCACCTTGGGTTTTGCAAAACTGAGAGGTGCTTTCACCTCTGTTGCTCTTGCAAAAGAAATTCTCCATGGCTCCTCTGGGGTAGGAGAGGGAAGAGGAGCTCGCGGGACCAAAACCCACTGTCAAGCCCAGGCTCACTTTCTTTCCCACTCTCACACCAAGACCCTCGTAAAGGCCCCAGTGCTGACCCAAAAGGTGGGAAAGCACGGTGCTTCCCCCCACCCCCCTTTTTGGGGCCCCCCACCCACCACTCCGGGGGTGCACAGAGCAGCAAGCAGTGCTTTATCACGCCTCTGCCGGAGCCAGACCGAAAGGTTGCCGCCAAGGTGGGACGCTTGACTGATTGGTTGGCAGCACGGCAGTGCTTATCTCTTTAAGAAATGGAAATGAGCTCTAATTAGCATAGACTGGTTGCAATTAGCATATAAGTCCCCGTTCGGGGACTCGGAGGAAGGAAAAGGACCAGGCAGCAACTTAATGGGATTTTATTAGACGAAATTAGCCACTGCTGAACGAGTCATAAAAATATCTAAATTATTAGTAGCTCTGCAATTTATTGTGAGTGCTTCCCGGACATGCTAATATCTATTGGAGCTGTGTCGTGCCCGCTAATCACAAAAACAAACGGTGGGACAAGTATAATCTAGCTGCTGTACGTTGCTACGCCGCTGTAGGCACAATATGACAGCTTTATACGGATATATACGTGCGTGCGTGGCTTGGTTTGAGGGGTATGCTTTTGCTAATGCCTTATGAGTTATGTAAATGGGATACGTTCGAGCAAAAATGACAAACGGGTCTCCAGAGAAACAATCTCACCTATACTATGGGGGGGGGGGGAGAAGAGGAGGCTGAAGCATACGGCTTTTGTTGAGTCAGAATGAAATGCAAAGCCCCTATAGTCATGGCAATCGCACGCATTCAGAGGCCAGAAGAAAAGCCCTTCTGTGTAAGACAGTGATCTCTCGAGACAAAAAAGGATCTCAAAACGCCACTCAAATACATGTATTTTTAACACGTCCATGCTTTCCTTCATCCTCGCACAGGTTAGGTGCTCTTTTTAATGAGCACCAACTGCAATATCCACTTTAGGTGGGGTCCAGTTATTGTTTCTGTCTCCAAATGTGGTCAGCTGTGGGGGAGGCTATGAAAGTGAGGTGGTAAAGAGCCACCAAGTGAGAGGTCAGGCAGACTGACCCAAGGTAGGGTCTAACAAAAAGTTTGCTGTGAAGACAGGAAAAAATCCCAAATCCCAATGATAAGAATAATTATATCACCCTAGCCGAGCTCCTTGCGTGGTGTTGGAAGAAAGAAGTGGTTCCTCCGAGCCTTTTCTGTTGAACATGAACCACCGTGGGGCTTCTGGGCTGGGTCCAGCAGAAACTTAGCTAACCAGTCGGTGTGGATGCTGTGGCGCTGGGAGCGGGATGACGCCGAGGATTATCTTCCGTGACTTTTTATGAAACAAAGTGGAATTATTCCAAACATCTCCAGGTCCCGCATGAGCTCTCGACACCTGGTCACGGCTGTGTTTTCACTGCACGAAGGACCAAAGGACAACCAAGGGGAATGCTGTAATGCACCCCTTAGGGGTCAGATTCCTTGCGTTAATTTGTAAGTGGCACGTTTTATCCTATTATATAAGTAAGTAACTCCATAAAAAAAGGTCACGTTTGTCTCCGGTTGGCAAGAGAATCGTAGAGGGTAATTTAACACAAGCTAATAAGGTTAAAAAAAACCAGATAAAAGTAATCTTAAATGGTTGGTGTAGCCCACCCGGCCTCCCATTTTGGAGTAGGATTCGGAACAACTTCTGCATTTCATCTGTTTGATATGTTCAGAGCATGGTGAGTGTCTCTGAAATGTTGACTGTGGTGCCTGATGAGGAGCACAATTTACATATTCTCAATTTAATCTAAAGTAGGTGCTAATTGATTACTGCTGAATGTCAGCACGCTCTGATTATCTGTTCAAGATGCTCTGGAAAAGAAAAAAACCCACAACCCCAAGCTGCAAGTGGGAAGGGGGGGGGGGGGGCGTTGAATTCAGTATGCCGTGGAAAAACTGTTTACGCTTTTACCTGATATTATATAAAGGTTTTAATTATCCAGGCCTAAGGCTGTTGAGTGACTGCTTCTTTGTCATGTACTTCCAAGGCAAATGAGACAGATACAGGATTGTCCTTGCTTTCTGTCCTGGATGATTTTTCTCAAACTAGACATCTTTTCTACAGGTTTTTTCTCATCTCCTCCCAACCCTGTCCTTAACAGCTTCAGACTTCAACCCTGAATTTCCTTTCCCTGACTTTGAAGGCACAGTATGAGGTCAGGGAAGGAAGGTCAGGCTTACATTTAATATACCGTGCTGGATCTCAGGAGATGAGCCGTGAATCTCAGCAGCGATGTGATCTCTGAATTTGGGACTGGGAGGAAAGCAGTCTGTAGCTGATCCTAGCTTTGCATCCAGCTTGGGCCAAATCCCGTATCTTCTTTAAATCTCAGATTCCTCTCTCATGACTTGACTCCCTCTTCTTTGTAGGCAGCAAGGATCATCTCTCACTATGTAGTTGTACAGGGCTTATCATAAGGAAGCCTTGACACGTAGGCTGATGTAATACCGCTAATCAGACGTTTCCAGTCGGGTGCATTACAGCTTTTTACTCTCATACCTCATACGTTATTTTGGGAGTTTCTTCTTTTGCTGAGACCTGGGCTTTCGGGGTTGGCTTGTTTGGTTTTGGTGAGATTTCTTACCTGGGCACTGAGCCCAGCTTTAATTTGTTTACATACTTTGTAGCATGCCAGATTCTGTACCTGGAGGTAGGTATCTATCTATTATTTAAATAAATACCTACACTCTGCATGAGGAATAAGTCACCAAGAACAAAAAATTTAAAAAGCTAAGCTAGATGTAGTGAGGAAATGCTTTCTTACTGTTTCCTTTTTTCTTTTTCTTTCCTTTTTGTGGCTGGCTACAATTAAGTAGCAAATTGCTGCTTCTTTGGCTCACGGTAGGATTAATCAACAATACCCTAGCGAGGCCATTTTTTCCTGGCTCAGTCTTGGCATGCGGGGCTATTTCCCCAGTAGAAGTACCTTCCAGTTTAAATCCTGTCGTGCAGAAAGCTTTTTCTTCATGTATGCTCTCCCCCTGTGGTTTCCACGGGAGCTCTGCCCTCCAGCTTTTCCAATTCAGCATTCACGGTATGAACTTGTGTGCTTGGGAAGCTGCCAGGGGCTGGGGAGCTGAGGCAGCAGCCAGCGCCGTGTGGAAGTGTTGTGGTTTTTTTATTTCTTTTGAGCAGTTAATCTCCATTAGATTGCCCAGCTCCTGTTATGCATCTCTGATATGGATAAAGAGCTGTGTAGGAAATGCTGTCATTAAAAAATTTCCCTTTCTGTTAGTGCTTCTAGGGTCTGAATGCTTGAAGGCTGTTTAGTTATGTTGAGTAGTGGCTGTAAAACTATTTAGGGTTGGTTTGTTTGGGTTTTTTTTAATCCTGGAGCACTTTGGCCTCCTCCCCTGCATGTATTTCTGATATGCTTTGGTCTATCCCAAACACTTGCCTGGCTGCTTCCAGCTCCTTCTAGTCTCCCCTAGATGGGAGATCAACCCATACTGTCTAGTGCCCAGCAAAAGTATTGCTGCGTCCCAAAGTCCAGCAAAGTCATGGAACTGTCATGGAGGACATGGAACTGTTGGAGCGGGTCCAGAGGAGGGCTACAAAAATGATCCGAGAGCTGGAGCACCTCTCCTACGAGGACAGGCTGGGAGAGTTGGGGTTGTTCAGCCTGGAGAAGAGAAGGCTGCGGGGAGACCTGATTGCGGCCTTTCAGTACTTAAAGGGGGCCTATAGGAAAGATGGGGACAATCTTTTTAGCAGGGCCTGTTGCAATAGGACAAGAGGTAATGGTTTTAAACTAAAAGAGGGTAGGTTTAGACTGGATATAAGGAAGAAATTCTTTACGATGAGGGTGGTGAAACACTGGAACATGTTGCCCAGAGAGGTGGTGGAGGCCCCATCCCTGGGAACATTCAAGGCCAGGTTGGATGGGGCTCTGAGCAACCTGATCTAGTTAGCGGTGTCCCTGCTCACTGCAGGGGGGTTGGACTAGATGACCGCTAAAGGTCCCTTCCAACCCAAACTATTCTGTGATTCTGTGGTTCTATGAAGTCAGTACAGATCCAGCCCGGAGCTGTCCCGCGAACCTCCCCAGCGTCAGGTTTTCGCACCCTACCCCTACCTCACTGCCTTGCTCCTCCCCTCCCGTTTGCCTGCCCAGCTCCCTGTTGGACCAACGTACTTCCATGGGTCCCGTGCACTGGCTGTGGGGGCCTGCTGCCTCTCACCCCCGCCCTAGCCAGCGGGGCTTGGGGTTTCCCTAGGGGAAGCGAACTGCAGACGTGCTTTGTTCCCGTCCCCGCTCAGCTCATTTCAGGCATGTGAGGAGGACGAGACGGCCCTCACAAGGAGGGTGCGCACCGCCCCGGTTGCAGCCTTTGGTCCTGCTCTCCTCTGTCTTCCAGTAACAGCCCAACAGCCGCCAGACTTGGGAAAGCCAGGAGAGGGGGGGTTGAAGGCTTGGTAGTGTTTCCCCAGCGCTTCTCCGCTCTTCTCCCCATCCCCAGCTCTGTGCCAGCTCTCCTGGGTGACCTGCCCCCAGTTTCAGGCCTGTCTCTTTAGAGGGGCCCCAGAGAAGGGAGCGCTGGCCTGGCAGCCCTGGGCACAGGGGCAGAATTGCTGGGTGGCCTGGGGGAACCCTCATGCTCCCCCTGCGCTCCTGGCCATGAGCAGAGAGCTGTGAGGCTACGTGTCCCACGCAGCTTGGCACTTTTCAAATACAGCAGGAAGGCACAAGATGTTTTCTTATTTCCATACTCCCCTTCTGGCTCTTACTGCCCTTTGGCAGGGACATCTCACCGAGGTTGGTCAGGGATCAACCTTGGCCGGCACAGGAGTTGCTCTGCTTGGCCCGTCTGTTCCTTCCCACAGGGCAGGGCACCCCGCCTCTCTGCCCTTCCTCCCTTTGGCTGGGCAGAGACACCCCCCGTGTCTCCACGGGCAGCCCCCACCTTGCCTCACTTTTCATTTTCTCCTTTATTTCCATCCCCCTGCTCCACCTCTCGCTCTCATTTGCCTGCTGCCTGCGCCCAGCGCTGCCCTTCCCTCAGCCTCCTCCACCCTCCTGGCTCCCCGGCCCAGCCATGGCCACCCCCTCTCCGCCCTCACGCCCAGCAACCCCCCAGAGCCCCCTCTCCCGTTTGGGCCCCTCTGTTCTTACACTCGCCTGTCAGCTAGCCCTTCGTTCTGAAAGCAAGTCAAAGGCAGTCTGTTGTGAGAAAATGGAGAAGTGGTGAGATGACAGGGGATAGGAGGAAGCTGGGATTAGAAAACCTCATTCGTGTTCTCTCTTTCTTTCTCTGGTTTTGGCGCAGGTAGTGCCAGAGTAGTAATCTGTGCAAATGCTTCTTTTCTCGTCCTAGGAAAGGCCAGTTCCTATCTTATCGCAGAGAAAAACATTCCAGCAAAAACGGGAGCATGCTATATATTTTGATTGTAAAATGCTGCCTTAGAACAATTAATACAAATTTGAATGCTGAGCTGAAGATTTCAGCAAAATACTAGGCAGGAATTGCTGGAGAGCATAATTAATAATTAGTTATTATCCTACAACTATCACAATAATTAATGTGCAGTGTTTCGTTTCACCTTTTTTTTTTTTTTTCCCAAAATATGTGATTATTTCTGCCTTCACGATGCGAATTTCAGGTGGTGAAAATGAGTTGCTTTGCACCGGTAGCTCTCCTGAATATGCAATGAAGAAACCCGCAGCAGCCAGGAGCCCCAGCCAAGGCAGAAGATGAGACGGTGAGCTGGGAAACAAAGGTGAAGGAGAGAGGCAATGAAAGCAAAGCATTTCGTACAATAGCTAAAATACAAAACTCTGGAGACTTAAAGATATTGCATGAACATCAATTTCACATGCCTATTGTCTGAGTGGTATTAGCGTGCGTAGGACTCGCCGCCCCCCTTCCTCTCAGCGAGGGGAGCATCATGGCAAATCAGGAAAGAGCGGAACTGAATCAGCTCCAGCACATGACAGGGCTTAAAACCCGCCTGGACGAGGCACTGAAATGACCACATATCGTAAGCACCTCGGCATCTCCTGCTCCCTCCCAAATTATTTCTGTGAGTAAAGCGTGCAAGATTTAAGCCGCAGCAGGAGACGGTCTAGTCGTGGATTTCATTAGTGGTCTCTTTCGCCATCTGGGAGACTTTATGGCTATGAAGCGGGATGAAAGAGCTTTCTAGAAACTTCTTTAGAGAAAATACAGCTAAAAAAATGCGAGTCATGCTTATGCTGTTTATGGAGAGCTTATTTTGTCCTCAGGAATAAAACAAAATGCTAGCAGTTTGCCGCTGTTTGCAGGGCAAGATAACACGAGAGTCAGAATATGCAGCTGCAGGTTGGAGAGGTACCGTTCCCATCCCTCCCTCCCCTTTCGCCCCTACATAAAAGTTGACAATTAGCTTTTACTGCACATACATGAAGGGAGATACATGCTTTGGCCTCTATGTGAGAGCAATAATTCTCTTAAATTGATGTGTCAGCGAACTAAAACTCAATATTTTTTTCACACAGTGTATTTTGCAGTCAGAGGACCTTCACTAATCGGAATAAAGCAATTTGGCTCCCTGTCATTGCTCACTGAAAACATATGAGCTGGTTGGCACATATGGCCTCCTAGATTTATCAGTGTCTCCCATCTAGTGCATGGGAGGTTCAGGGCTGCAGCTCGGAGAGGAGTGAATTTTTATGAATGCTTTTTTCCCCTCCCTGAGAATTCCCAGAGCTAGATTTATTCCTTAGTTTCAGAAATATTTTATTTATTGATCATATCCCATATCCTCTTTAGGTCAAATCAAAGTCATATTTTACATTTTTTGTTTGTATTACTATGTTTTTATTGATTGTTCATTAAAATAAAAAGTGCAACAACCCAAAATTTGGGAGAAGTACTGTTCCTATAGCTCTCCTTTCTGGTTTTTTTGTGAGTGCTGTGATATGAACACACACAGCGTCCTTCCAGTGGGACCAGTATAAAATGGATTTGCTGCGTGTTACATCAGGTTCACCAAGGGCCAGCTTTGGCGTCATGTCTTTGTCGTGCTGCCTCTAAGGAAGTCCTCACCTCCTTCCCAGCTGAACTGGTGCAGCTTTACACTGGTGCCCTGCCAGGGTAGGTGGGAGAGGCATGTTTTAGCAGTCAGCCTTTACAGCTTGAATACACCAGCATAGGACCTTTTGCCTGACTGACTCCGTACCCTGTAGTTCCCCCTTCTCCTCCTGCAGCTCCAGGGATTGCTCTTTGCCAGTCCTTGAACTGGCAAAAACTTGAACAAATTGGACCCAGGTTCTCTTTTGCCTGGAGGAATGTTTCTCAGCCTTCATATAATGTGAACCACAGAAATGCGCTGGGATCCCACTGCCACCACCGTATCACACCGCTAGTTACAAAGAAAGGCATGTTCTGCATCAGGTGTGGCAGGTGTTGGTTGATGTGCAAGTCACTTCAAAATCATGCCAAGGAGAGTGCCTCTTTGGTGTAGAACTGTTTGAATGTCTGGGCAACTCTTCCAGTGCTTGCTCATGACAGAAGGGGCAGCCCAATGGGGACCAGCCTTCACTGGGGAGAAGGAGTGTGGCACAGGGCTGGGACCAGCGGTCTTGATACCACCACGGTGACAATCCTGTGTCCATGATGACAATATCCAAGGCCTTGTTCCTCTCCTCTGTAAATTACTTTAGTGACAGATGGGACCTAAAACACAAGCAGTGCTCCAGTGGGAACCAGGAGGAGATACTTTAATTGTGGATGAAAAAACATTTCAATGTATGCATCTGAGGAGTTAGATTCTTGCCAAGTACTGTCCTAAAAACCCCCTCTTCTCTTACCCTCTGTCATCTGAAATTAGAAGTACTTTGAAGGCTGGCTGCCCAGCTAGCTTAGCAAAAGGCACATGGGCACTGCTGTCCTTCTGGTTATAGCCTCTAACCTGCCCACATGGTTGTGGGGACATGAGCTGCCTCTTGACTCACACACGAGGCTTTAGCATCTGTGCTAAGCCTTCAGCTAGGATGTACCAGCCTGCAAAGTGGCACGTTCAGTTCTATAAAGTAACAGCTTGGTCTTTTCCACAACAGAGACACGACTTCGGTGCTCAAGAGGGAAGGGGTCTGTTCTGTGCGTCCCTTTCAGTCTCCCCCCGGAGGTCACCTGCTGGTCTCAGCAGCTGGGGGAGGACATGATATCTTTGGCTTCTTCTGCCTTTATTCCCATCTACCCTTGGCACCTTGTGGAAGGAATGCTGAGAAGATTGGTTAATAACCAGAGAAAATATCCCAAGCCTTTGGAAGTCCATTTATCCTTTTAATCACACTCTCTTTAATGAGCTATATTTTTCTTACTTATCATTTCCTTTGTTCATGCCCATTACAGTGTTATTCACCATTTTAGCTCGAACAATACCTCTTAAATAAGAGGATAATATTAAGTGCATCAGCACAAGGAGAGGAAGCTGCTTTTAAAAACTGAAAGTACTGCTTGATTTCCACTTTCAAAGCATTTAATTTCACCTGGTCCACACTTTTAATATTTTCCAATAAAATAACTAGATGGGGGCACATTAAAATGGTCTCAGTTGAGCTGTTTTAATAAAAGGAGAAAGTTTAAAGAGCTCGGCCATGGATGAAAAGCTATTTAAAGCAGACAGGTTGGATATTTCTGGCATGGATGCATGAGGTATCTGTCTCCACCTCTAATTAAAAGGTCTATATTGTTCAGTTCTACAACACTCCACATGATAGACATATTAAAGACCCAGGAGACCACCATGTTGTCCTGTGTTGCGTCTCTCTCTCAGAGTGCCCCTGTACACGTATATGTAACTGATCCTGCCTGCATTCCTGGACAGTTTGGTGATTCTGTCTTTGTGCCTCCCACTCCTGCCAGCCTGGCAGAGCAGTTGCAGCCTTTGAAAGTGAATTACCCTGGGTAACACTAAGCTCCTGGAGAAATGACACCATCTCTGTAGCACAGGTGGAACTACAGAGCCCAGAACTGGGAACAGCATTAATGATATGAAGAAAACTTGCTTCATTCTGCATCTTTCCATGCAAATTTTTCCCATTGGCATTTCAGGGGGGACTACACCAAAGGAAAAAGCAAATGGGAGCTTTTCCTGCGGTTATTGGCATACCAGAAGTAGCAGGGAGCTGGGTTTTCTTGAATGGGGAGCAGGGATGACTATCTGAGCAATTCCCAGTCTGTGCGATTCTGCTAAAAATAAAGCCAAAAAGGCTATCCAGTAGGCTAATAGACTGAAAACCCACATAAAATACTCATGCATCAGCCTCAGTGCTAACTGTGACTTGCAACCCCGCAATCCTCTGTAACACGATACAAAATTTGTAAGCTATGAAACAGCTAGAATGCGCTCTGGCAATTTTAATCTCTAAAAAAAGAGAAACCAAAAATGATCTTCCTCTCTTTTGGAAAGCCTGGGTTAAACAGGCTGTAGGGAATGAACAGGTGGTTTTCTATTTTGCCGTGCACAACTATTGTGTAGCAACAGGTACATAGCATTTTAAAGTACAGATGTCTCAAAGTGCAGAGGCATAGGTTTTGCTGAACTTGGTCAGGGAGAGAAATACGTGAATTACTGTAAACCTGGATGAAATCCCCCTAGGAATTTGTCACCAAATATGACCTTCACCAAGGCCTTCTTGGTGAGGGAGAGTTTCGGAGCGTCCCCCACAAGGTTCCCTCATCTCCTATGTAAACGTCCAATGCAAAGCATGATGTTGTTTGCAGGTGATGAGACATCCATTGTGTAATTGCACAGAAACAATATTAGTATTCTTATAACGTGCGCTTACTGTCTAGAAGAAATACTCTAATGCCAATAGCAGCATCAGAACTCTTCATACACAAAGGAACTAATTAATTCTGGCCTCAAATAAGAAGTGCGGGTAGCTGGTTGGTTTGAACCCCATTTCACAGCTAGGTGAAGGAGCAAATAGGTCTGTGCACATAAGTGATATTACAGAAAGAAAGGTCAAGTGACTTGTGTGAGGTTAGACAACCAAGGGAGCCGCAGAGGCGAGGATTTGAACAGTCTCTGATTCCAGGGTGATCTTCTCTTTATTAGACCATATTAGATCTTGAAGACTGAGTGGACTGCGTATGCTTTTACTGGCCATTTCCACTGCCTGTTATTTCCCCATGGTTTTTAATCTTATCCTTTAAGTCCAACATTTGTTGTCAAAGATTATAACAACATACAACAGATTACATTTTAATGGAGGATTCTGAAGGAATGAGGTGTATTTTCCTCTGCTGTCTTTAGTCTCATTGCTTCCAGTGCAATCCCATCGAGGATAAGGACACTGGAAATGTCAACAGAAAAAATGTTGTTGGGATTTTAACCACACCATCAAGTAGCAGTGCCATACACATTTTTCTGTGTTGGCATCTCTGAGAAGAGCTGCACTGGCATGGGAAACTGTGAGACAATATCTTTGAAAGGGATGCAGGAGGGAGTGGAGGGAGAGGAAAGGTAAAATCACAGAGTGGTTAAAGCAGGAAGGTACCTCTAGAAATTTAGCCCCAGCACCCCATGTCAAAGCAGAGTCACCTAGAGGAGGTTCCTCAAAGCATGTCCCGTCAGGTTTGTAATACCTCCAGGGGTGGAGACTCCACACACTCTCTGGACAACCTGCTGCAGTGTTCAACCACCCTCACAGTAAAAATCCTCTTTTTTTGCATTTAAATGGAATTTACTGTATTTCAGTTTGTGTCTATTGCCTCACCTTGTCACTGGGCACAACTGAAAACAGCCTGGCTCCATCTTCTTTACAATTCCCATCAGACACTTACACATACTGATAAGATCCCCCTGAGCCTTCTCTTCTCCATGATGAACTGTCCTGCCTCAGCCTTTTCTTGTACGAGAGATGCCCCGTTCCCTTAGTCATGTTGATGTCCCTTTGCTGGACTCACTCCAGTATGTCTGTGTCTCCCATGTACTAGAGAGCCCAGCACTGGACCCAGCACTCCAGATGTGTCTCAGCAGGGCTGAGTAAAAGGGAAGGATCACCTCCCTCCACCTGCTGGAGACATTCTGCCTAATGCAGGCCAGGACATTGTTGGCCACCTTTTCTGGAAGGGCACATTGTGTTTAGCTTGTCCTCCAGGACCCCCAAGTCTTTTTTAAGCAAAGCTGCTCTCTGCTGATCAACCTCCAGACTGTACTGTTGCATGGGGTTGTTCCTTCACATTCCTACTGCTCCACACGATGCATTCCCATTGCTGTTTTATATAAAGGGCAACTACTGCTCCTCGCTGTCCTGGCCAGTTCTTCTTAAAAACTGTGTACCCATCCACTGCAGCACTCCAGTCATGTGAGCTATCCCACCACATCTCTGTGATCCCACTGAGACTGCAGCCCTACAACTGCACACAAACCCCTGATACCTCCTGGTTTTTTTTCCTATGCTTTGTGCGTTAGTGTGCAGGCACTTCAGAGAGGCACCCTGTTGTGCTGATTACCCAGAAAAAGTGTGAGAGCTTCCCCCAGCGTGCTGTCTTGTAGTCGCTTCCTTATTTGTGTGCATATACTTGGGATGGGCACCTTTCAGCCCTGTTTTTTGATCACAAGGTCTCTTTTGTCCACATTGCCCTGCAACCCTTGCTTGTTATCCTGTTCCACCACTTCCTCACTTGATTGCAGGTCATCATCTCTTTCCCATGCCAGTCCTAGTATAAAGCTCTCTTCACCAGGTTGGCCAAGCTGTTGACAAAGATGCTTTGTCCCGCTTGATCAGGTGGATCCCATCTCTTCTTACCAGTTCCTGACCCTCAAAGAGGGCCCCCATGATGATAAAAGATGAATTTATGCTGTTGATATTAGCTGCGTAAGCAGATGTTGACACCCAGAATCTATCTATTCCTCCTCAAGTCCTTCCTGCTCACTGGCAGGGTTGAAGAGAAAACCAAGCTGAACATGTTCCAGGTCTCCCCTGGCTGTATGCTGGTGCCCACGCTGAGCAGCAGCAGGTGTAATAATCAGAGGGTCTGAAAAGCCTTGACAGTGCCTCCACAATGTCCTGTGTCCAAGGCCTGAGCAAAGAGCAAGTCTACGTAGATGATAGATCAGGTTGGCAGGTGGGAGTCACCCAGTGCTATCACTGCTAGCTTCTTTCTGGTGCTCCTGGGTAGCTCAGGCTCAGCTGTCTCAGATGCTTCGTTGAACACAACTTCCAACATCTCGTATACACAGCCACTCGCTCACTCCCCTGCAGGGGTATGGGGGAGAGAATCAGAAAGGTAAAAGTGAGAAAAGTGTGTTCCCAGCACAAACTCAAAACATAGCCCCATACTAGCTACTGTGAAGAAATTTAACTCTATCCCAGCCAAAACCAGCAGACCCCTGCCCCAGCCTTCAGCAGGAGGCCCCAGGCACCCCTGCAGCCCCAGGCCTGCAGAGTTGTATCCTCCTCAGGAACTTGGTCTTGGTTGGTGCCTCTGATGTGCCGGGGTAGCTGCTCCAGTGGGTGCTGGGGACCATGCCCTGTAGCGTGGCACCACCATTGCTAAGCAAGGAACACTGTCCCCAGCAGAGTTTCTGCCCCCCTTCCCTGTGCCCTTCTGCACAGGGTGCTGCACAGGGTGCTGGGCCAACACCTTCCCTGCTAAATTTCAGCTGCTGGTGGGACACAGCACAGTTTAACTGAGTCTAGGGAGACTTGCTAGTGGACTTTGACAGTCTCCAGGGTGAAAACAGCAACTGCAATGGCAGAACGCTCTTCATGTTTTTCCTTCATGTGATATGAACTAAATAATCTTACGAACTCTAGCAGACCGCCAAAGAGTTTAGAAGTATTTTTCCTTGTGTCATCTTGCCTGCTGAAGAGAAACTACTGAAAAACAACCAATGTCTCTTCCTGTAGCCCTTGAGTTTTCCAGGGCGGCCTCTCCTCCACCTGGCGCCTGCCTCATGCTGCTTAGTTTGAGATCTCATGAAATCAGTTTCAGGCAGTATGCTTGTTCCTTGAGACGCAACTTCAACACTAGGGAGGGCACTATCCCCTCCCGTACTGACTCCATATTCCTGGTTGCCTTAGTTCTTTGCTCCATTTAGTGATGTGAAAGGTAGGAATGGAAGTGCTTTGAAGAGGTCCCAGGGGCTTTAGAACAGAAAAAGGAATATATCTGAGAAACGGAAGGGTATCTGAGAAGAGAGGAGTTATCAGCATGAGAGACCTCAAGCTGAGTGACTGAGAGTTGACATTCCTTCTATTTATTTATAAAATTTGTAACTGTGGAAATTAGCCTTAGAAGCTGTAGACCCATTACTGTTAGTTTTATCGTCCTTCTAAGACATACCCTGAGGCATTCCTGGAGATTGAATCCTATTGTACTTTGCAATAAGCCCATAATTGATTATGCTATGGAGCTTTAATATGGGTTGAGAAATGGAATCCAGAGTAAATACATTCAGAATTTTGCTAGCAGGCCGAATTTAAAACTGGTTCTCTGAACCTACCAGGATTATTCCTTCTCAGCTAATGATTTAATTTGAACTAGCCACCCTGAGAGGTGCGGTGTGTGAGTAAGTCCAGGCTATCTGCTTGCTGGGTTTCTCCTGCCTACTTCACCTGTAAGTTTATAAAGATAAAATTAGATTCTAACATTGTTCATTCTAGGACATTTTAGATCCTGAGTGGTGCTTCCTCGATTAATGCTTCGTATGCCTATCAACAATGCCATCACATAAAAATTTGCTGATTTCTTTTATTTCTGAAAAACAAGTACCTTGCACCATATTCTCAGAAATGATGGAGAACTGAATTAGGTGGTGGTGGTAGTTGTCTTTATATTTCTTGGCTTAAAATATAGCCCATGTAGCTTCCGAGTCTTTCTTAGATGGTTTTTGCCAGTTCACTCATTTGATGAAAATGTGTCCTTTCTAAAAGAAGCTTGTTCATTTTGCTCATTAATGAGTGATGAGAGAGATGTTGGTCTCTTCTCTCCCTTTCATTAGAAAGGTTCCTCTTTCCTTTTCTCAGTTGCTAAGGACCATATTATTTCCTTTGATATGCAGGTGGCTCCTGCTGACTGTAGCTAATTCCAGGGCTTTAAGTGGGCTAACTTGTACATCTGGTAGAAATTGGAGTTTCTTAAAGCACATCGTTTGCTGCCTAGGAGGCTGTCATGGTTTAACCCCAGCCAGCAACTAAGCCCCATGCAGCCGCTCGCTCACTCCCGTGCAGTGGGATGGAGGAGAGAATCAGAAGGGAAAGGTCTCATGGATTGAGATAAAGGCAGTTTAATAGGGAAAGCAAGAGCCATGCACGCAAGCAAAGCAAAGCAAGGAATTCATTCCCTGCTTCCCATGGGCAGGCAGGTGCTCAGCCATCCCCAGGAAAGCAGGGCTCCATCACGCATAACGGTGACTTGGGAAGACAAACGCTATCGCTCCGAACTTCTCCCCCTTCTTTCTTCCTCCAGCTTTATATGCTGAGCATGATGTCGTATGGTGTGGGGTATCCCTGTGGTCAGTTGGGGTTGGCTGTCCCGGCTGTGCTCCTTCTCAGCTTCTTGTGCACCCCCATCCTGCTTGCTGGTGGGGTGGGGTGAGGAGCAGAAAAGGCCTTGACCCTGCGCAAGCAACTGCTTAGCAATAAATGAAAACATCCCTGTGCTATCAGCACTGTTCCCAGCACAAACTCAAAACATAGCCCCATACTAGCTACTGTGAAGAAATTTAACTCTATCCCAGCCAAAACCAGCACAGAGGCATCCTGAACAAGCAAACCCAGTGATGTTGGTACAAGCAAAAGAAATTTTGGTCAGAAGTGACAAAATTGGCACTGTTTTCTGACCATTTTAAAGCCTGGCTTTGTTTCTGGACTAAAATCTCTAAGGCAAAATTTGTTTGTGAGATTCAGTCTTCAGAGTTGGTTTGACGTCAGGTTTTTTTGATTCACTATATATATTTATTTGAAAATGCTCCTCATGAAACATTGTTATTGTCTGTGCATGGTCTTAAGGGAAAAATAATTAGTTTCATATTTCCCACTGGAAAATAACTCTCTCTTGCTCGCTTTCTCACTTTGTCCCTTTCTCTCTCTTTCTCATCAATAGCTAAAAACTTGGTTATTTCCCCAGAACTACTACACCAGTGAATCCTCTTCATTAAAAAGTGATACACAAAGATTGTGTGCTTTTATGGCCAATGTGCTAATTCTGGTAAAAAAGTCCCCTTTCATGTATTCTTACCAAATGTGATGATACTGTATTTTGGGGTTTGGTGACAAAGCAAGAGGAATAAATGCAAACTAAAGAGACAAAGATTTGTCATGTCAAATTGGACAGACCTGCAATGAAAGAGAAACTTTATTTCATGGTTTGAGCTCTTCCTTTCTTAGCTCCACTGTAAAAGGACACATGATATCTTTGGCGCATAATGTTTGCAGCTGCACATATGTCAAGGTGAAACAACAGACGTATGTGGGAAGCCAAGGCATCACTCATGAGGAGCACCTAAACAAAAACTCCTTAACATAAGCTTCTTCAGCAAACATAGCAATATTGCATTTGAATCAAGATTTGGATCAACTGGCAAGTTAAATTGAAAGAAAAGTGAATATTTGGTAAATTTTGTAAGAAAGACCTGTTCCTTCTGATACCAAACTCGGTCAAAGTCTGGAAATGCATACTTAGTGTTATGCAATAAACTTAAACTTTAATGTTACCTTTTCTCGCTTTTTATCTGCACTTTCATTGCTTCAGGGAGACCTTGCATGTAAACTACCTAATTTTTGCTCTGGCACTGGGAGGTTCCCACCTCTGCATACAATAGCTGTCTGCAAAGCCTTGCCGTACAGAAATGTTTTTCCCATTTGAAAACGCCAGCTAGAGCTGTTTGAAACTGGAGTAGACGATGTGATCATTAGAACCTGAGGGCTTCATGTCTGTTAAGGGAGTTTTTGTTTCTGCTGCAATGGAAGGTTGACTGCAGAGATTCTAGCAAAAATGGCTTGGCAGTGTGAGCAAATGCAGATCAAAATGTAAAATCATTGCCACCTGTTTTGTACGAAGGAAAAACCAGGATTTGGAGGGCAGAGTCTAGCAAAACTGATCCTCGTAAATTCTATGGCTTTGCTGGATGGAGTGACAAAATGCTGCATGGAGATGAGGCACTGGTGATGTGCAACTGAGCTGAGCTCAGTCCTTGAGAAATGGATCCAGCATTCCCTAGCGCAGTTCTCTCCTGGTTTCCTTCATACAGACCCATTTTAACCTTCCAGAAGACCTAGATACACCCCCCTGCAGTGATTGCGGTGCTTGATTGTGTGGATGCCTGTTACCGAAGTGGACGATCTTCCATTGCCTTTGTAGCATGAGAGGAAAAAGAAATGGCCCTGGCAGTTAGTGTCTTGGCACCTTGCTTGTGTAGGGCAGTCATTCCCTATCTTGCAAAAACTTATATAGGGGCAAGGAACTATTGGTGGGCTGATAGATGGCACCACTCTTCCTGGTGGGAAGCACTAACTCTCAGACCTCAGGAGCTTCACGCACACACACGTCCATGCACACACGCAGAGGGTTATCTCTGTGTAAACACGTATGTCTGTATTTAAAATGCACAAATTTGGAGGGACAGTGAGTTGCCCTTACTCCTTGATATGTTTTTACAAGCATCTCCAAGGATGCTCAACAATGTTCTTTACTCCAGCATCAAAGAGGAGATTCCTTGATTTTGAAACAGTGGGCTTGCAGCTAAGGATTTGATTCTCGTTCTCATCTGTAACCTGCCGTATTCCCACCCGCCCCCTTATTTGTTTGAAGTGGGTAAACAGCATTGATGAAAAAGTCTGTATTAGAAAGATATCACACACACACCGCCCCATATCTCATTGTAATTCATCAGTGTAGTTATGAGGTCTTTATTAAGACAGGCCAGATTTATTTTTCCTTTATGTTAAATTGTTTACGCCCTTTTAAAAGTGCACTGTATGTTCAGCATTGGGCTTTTGGTTATCTGCCTGACAATGATGAAGTGTTACGTTCTAAGAAGTGCGTTAAGATCTTGTCCCGGTGCATATTCTGTGCTATTTGTGAAATGCTAGTGATAAGGAGAGACACACAGACACAGAATGGATCAGGTGTACATACATCTTAATTTTTGGTAAATTGCTCAAACCAGTCCACATTGGTGGTGATCAGTGATTACTGGCTTCTTTGATAAACCAGGCTTCCCAAAGGAGTCTCATGCCATTTAGGTGATTAAATCGGGGTCCTATTTGCAAAAGAACTCACTTCCAATTTGCAAAGAGTGCTTACGAAGATCTGCTTGCTTCTTTTGGTGCCTGGATGGCAGCTGATTCATCCAATGGGAGGGCTGCTGCCAGTCTTATTTCTAGAGAAGTTACCACTTTACTAGTAAGCAGCTTCTAATTGGTATGCAGAGACTGGAGTGAATTTACTCATTTTAAACATGCTGGTCAGGTTCCTGGGCTTGTGTGCTCTGGCTAGCCTCTGGCTAGCTTGGGAATCCGATAGGAACCTTGCCGGCATGCTGCAGCTTTTCCAGGGGAATATGTAAGAGTAATTAACGAAACCCTCTGGCTGCCTACACTAGTAGGATCTGTGCCGTTCCAAGCCTCTCGTGGCTGGTGAAAAATCACTCACCACGGAGGCCAGTAGCCTCAGCAAAGGGGGCAGAGCGTGGCTGGGGCTGGGGGCCGGGCATGTCTACCTGGGCAGGAGGGGACAGTTGCATCCTAACTCTGCCCACACCTTAAAGCACAAGCCAGCCACGGCAGGCGAGCTCCTTAGGAATGGGCAGGGCTGTATCCAAGCTCGGCATCATGCAACACAGGTGGGAAAAACAAAACGGTCGCGTGCTGGTGTCGCAGTATGAGCCCTGCAGATGCTGCTCGTCAGTGTTTCCGCCTTTGGGAAGAAGAGGAAAACTTCTGTGCTTCCTAGGGGAGCTTCCTCCATGTCTCCCTCAGGAAAATGAGCCCTTTAACTCAGTGACAAGGATAGCAGCAAAAAGAGCCCTATGGCCACTTGAAGTTCTCAGCTTAGCTGGTCTCAATGGATGGATCAGATCTGGTTTAAAACCAGAGAATAAGCGCTATTGATGTTTCTCTGCCAAATTTTCTTTTTTTCTCTCAAACCTTCCAAGAAACAAGGCTATTCTGAATCTTTTCTCCATGTTAATGAAAACAGCCTCAGGATTTTTTATCACCCAGTTCCACACTTTGCCTTGTCATCATATTAGAGAGCAGCACAGCACGGAGAGGAAATAGAAGAAATCTCACCATGTGAAGAACACAAAGGGAGGATGACACAGGTTAGATGTTGTCTATCAAATCGTCTCAATGCTAGGGAGGAGGAAGGGACGCACATGGCCATTAATTTGGGAAAAGAGTAGATGTGATTTCCCACTCTGATAAAATGGGGTTTTGAGGCATACACTCCATGGTTTCAGGGAAGTTGGTTTTGATTTACAGCAGAGAAAGGAAGAGTAGAGGCCACTGTGTCTAAACCTCATCTGACTAGCATGTACAGCCATTGATCAGGTACTGATTTTGGTGCTAGATTTTGCCTTTTCCTTTTCTACGTGTGATTTTCCCTGGGAATGAGCCAAAAGAAACTGCCTGGCCAGCTGAGAAGAGAGTGTCACACATACCCAGATGACTTTCCGTGGCCCCATGTTACACAGACTCTGTGCTATTCATGATGCTCATGAGAGAATCAGGACTATCCTGCCTTCTCAGCTCTTGTGTCCAAACTATGGAGGGAAAACAGCAGCAAAAGAGGGGGTCTGTTCAAAGACACTGTCCAGAGCTCCATCTTTTTATAGCCATCAGCCAGGTGGGGAGTTAATGCCAGCTTGTGATTACTTAGGGTACCATATTTATGGCAAAGTGACATACGAAGCAATACTTGACACCTCTTAGTTTGTCAGTAAGATAGCTGAGATCCTTAAGAGCTCCATTAGCTAAGCTGCAGAGTCATCATCCTCCTTATGATTACCTATGGAGAGCTGGGGTGGTAGATGACGCACTGAAGAGGACACCTTGTGGCTTACCACATTGGAGTTTGGAAATTCTGTGCTTAAGCTGCCTTTGCAGAATCTCATGTGGCCAGAGCATAATTGAATAATTTGGTTCCAGGGCAAATTTGAAAATTAAACAAGGACTTGAGGGAGTGGCCCCTGTGGAAACCATGTCAACGAACAAACAGTATCAGAGGATTTCAGTGATGTTTGTATAAGGAGGATAATGTTTGCTTGATTCTTGTGGGCTCTAGCTGGCTGTCATCCTTCTACAGCAAAGCAACAGAAACTAATTGAAAGAAACCAAAACCAAATAGAAGCATGATAAGTTATTTGGAATTTGAAATTCAAGTTGTATGGCACAGTTTTGATAGGAAACATCATGTCACATGGAAGATTTCTGCTTTTATTGGAGCAGTGTAATTTTTAGAAGATAATTTCCATTGCAGACACTTTCGTTTGCCTGTTGAGAATGCACTGTTGGAACTGGAGTATGTTAAAAATGAGCAAAAGCAGTAGATTTCTATTCTGAGATTTGTAATTTAACTCAAGCCACTTACAAGGCTTTGGGGTGATTCAGTTAAAATAATTAACGACAGTTTCTTCCTGGATGCAGTTCCTTTAATTTAGAGGGACCGCCTGAAGACCTTCTTCCCAGGGGAGTCACACAGCAGTCAATAGCCCTCTTTGCCAAACTTCCAAGCCCTTTTGAGAGTCTAAACATCCATTTTCTCAGATATTTCTCAGGGTCCTGGCATCAGCAATTCTGTATCCGTCTCTGAGGTTTTCTTTCTGCTTCCTTCTTTTTTTTTTCCCCTGCATTTACATTTTCTTCTTTCTCTTGTGCATTTGTGTACATACAGACACAGAGTCCTCTCTTAAAACTAAACCTAGCAAACCTCATCCTTCCATGCAGTTCAGGTTCCTTAGAAGCTTCACACATTTTCTTCTCAGCCTTGACATGAACCCATGTTTTGGCTGGAGGGTGCTATTGCTTCAGCAAGCTAACTTAATAAAAGAGCTTATGGCTTCTCACATCTTAAATGAAGGGTAGATGTTTCACCCAAATATGTTTAATCCAAGAAGCATGCCACTGCACATTTAAATATGTTTTTTAATGCTTAAACTATAAGGTTGAAAATGGAGATTACCTGTTATTCCTTGCAAGTACAGTGTCTGGGACAGAGGGGCCTTAGTCCTATTTCAGGTACAAGAGTGCTGTTACTGTTTTGCACAGTAATGAACAGTGACATTACAGGATAAAATGTTTTTCCAAGTAGAGACTGGAACTCACAGCCCTTGCAAAGGAGAAAACGTTTGTGTCTGTACTTCATGCCTGTCCTCCATGAACCTGAATTCAGAAGGCAGATGGAAAAATGCCAAAATTCCCAACAGAGAAAATCTTACATGAAAGAGAGCAAAATGTTAAAGATGCAGCATGAGAAGCTTCATAGCAGCAGCCCTGGCTTCCGCTCAGGCAACCCTGAGGGCTGACCCCCACCCCAGAATTTCACTGCAACTTCTCCCAGTCCTCTCTGAGCAGATCACTAGCAACACTGCTCTGCCTTTGCACGGCCGTGCGTCACTGAGCTACCATGAGCATTTTCCAGGATTAACTCTGCTCTGCTCCTCATTTGGTTTCAATGGGTTTAGCAAGCCTTTTTTTAGCCAGCGTGGAGAAGCTAATGCTCTTAGTTCTCAAGCTTTTTAAAAAGTGCACGAAGCCAGATCATCCCCTCCCAGTTTTGCCACAGAAGGGATGTGGTTTGCAGAAAGCCCCCAAAGACTTTCCTCTTGGAGGAAAGGGAATGGAGCTTAAGAGACCTCAGCCTTCAACCTCCTTGTCCTCTCAAGACTGCACTGCATGGCAAAGGTTGTGCAGTGTTGGTGAAGGGCTCTGTGAAATCCCGGAGAACTCCACAGGACAGTCCCATTCCCAGGGAAACCATGGGGAAACAGACAGAAAACTCATGATTCACAGTGAGACAAATTCCCAGTGATGATTCTCTTATATTCAAGGCTGACCCAGAGAATTAATCTTCCTGTTTCCAGAGAAAGGGGGTTGAGGGAGAAGCCCAAGAGATTGGCCCTATGCACAAAGGCCCCAGCCACTTCACCTCATCGGCGTTGGGCTTCCTAGCCAGATAGGGAACATTTGTAACGCTGGACAGGTGCTTTTTGCTCTGCAAAGAAGTATCTCCCCCTTCCTTTCCTCTCAACCTCTCTGACCAGAAAATTATTCAGGCACCACCAGGAATTCTCTGCAATTTAGCAGGAGTGTCCTCAGCCTCAGGTCCCTGCCTGTGATACAGCCTGGGGGAGTAACCTCTGCAGACCTCCGGCACTGTGTGTGAGGAAGGGCACAGTGGACCGGGTATCCTGCTCCATGTCTTTGATTGTTGGTGTTATTACTGACCACACGTCAGAGCAGCAGTGCTCTGGCTTTGAGCAGAGCCTTCCAGTCACTCCCAGGCTGAGCAAGCTAAAATCAGAGTAACTTCAGACTTCCAAGTATCAGTATATCAGTATGGCGGCGTTTGGACTGGCTCAACAGTCATTTGGATCCAGATCCCGCTATATCGAAACACCAAAGATCAGGGAACAGGAGAGAGCTTTAAATTCCTTCCAAGTCCCCGTAAAGAAGACAAGGCAAAACACAAACAACTTCTTTGGAGAGTTTTCTTTTTGGTTTTTGGTTTGTTTGGGGTTTTTTTCAGACAGAGCCTGTATGTGCTTATCCTTGCTTACTATTTCTATGAGACATTTAGATAGACTTTTCCAAGAGCAGAATATAAGTCAACCTTCTCACAACCTTCTCACAAAGGTCTGAGTTTCCTGGTAGCTTGTGTGAATGGCATGCATGGGTTGTGATTGACATAAGTCATTCAGGCTACAGTCTGTGCAGAAGGACAAGCCTCCAGCTATGAAGGCTGGGCAGCGATATTTCACCATAATAAGGTGATGGACAGCGTTTGGCACTTTTTCTGTTCCTGCCTCTCTCAGATGACCGCTTGAAGATAGGGGTGGGAGAGGAGAAGCCTGCTGGCTTTCAGAGGGTGCGCTGGTGGTGAAAGCCTGACAGCCACATTACTGTTGTCCGATGGCTGAGAAGCCATGCACCATGCCTGTCTCTTGGGTTCCCACCAGTGGGGCTTTGTCCCTTCTGGATCGACAGCAGAGTGAAGCAGACAGAAGATCTCCTGGCTCCTGTTCTGGTGCTTTGTTTGTGGATAAGGTGGGTTTCTTGTTTGGATGGCGCCAGTAAGAGTGTTGCTAAACACACTTTATTTCTTAGAGTTGAAAGAAGACAGGCAGGATACCTTTTGCCAGACACAGTACAAGGACCCTCAAGTGTTGCTGTGAAAAGCTTACAAGATAAATGAGCTTCATATAAGGCTAGGGGGTGTTTTTCGGGTTTGAGGTTTTTTTGAATGTGTTCCCAGGCTCTTGAAGAGTAACAAGTAGTGCATGTCCTCTCATAGGAGGAAGAGTAAAAGCACATTCAGAGGGGGAAAACCCACTTTTGTTTCCAAAGCCATACACCTCCTGCTCACCAGGAGCAGTCCTGAACTGAGTGATTTGGAAACTTCTGCGTGACGGGGAGGAAATCACAACTGGCTGTGGCCAATGATCGGTAGTAATAAATTTCTGCTGGCAGCTTGGCTTCTGTGTAATTTTGACTGGCACAAAGGTTTGGAGGAAGACTGTTTGGTATATGTGGATGATTCAACTTTCTCTCTCTCTATCCCTTTTTAGATAAAAAATGGTTGATGGCTAGTTTAAGAGCAAACTAATGGCTGGTTATATAACCTTGTTAAGTACCTGGCAGACCGATGGAAAATGGCTTTTCATTTTGGCTTTCCACTGACTCAGAGATTTTGTGTTTGTTAAATCGGACTATCACGTAGCAGCGACAGAAGAACTAATGCAAACTAATCGAGTTTGGACTGCTTGAGCAGCTGGCCTTCCTCTTTCTCTGCTGCGCCCTGGTCACACTGAGTACACCGTGCTGTCCCATGCTAGGGGGATTAGGATCATGGTTTTGTGAGTACTAGGCTGGGCTAATCTCAGATGGAGGGCTGAAATCACCTGAACAGTTCAACACATGTACAGCACCTGATGGGTCTACAAAATGAAAAGGGCAGAACTCTCCAGATGAAATTTTGTTAGAAGACATCTGCTGAAAGCATTTGCTGTTCATGATTTTTTTCCTATCTGACCTAGAGATATTTAAAAAATATTTTCCTATTTAATCATTTCTGTTGTTCGTGGTTTTGGTGGTTGTGGTCTCTTGACATCTAAGCGTAGGTTTATCTTTTCCATCATCCCAACAGGAGGAACGGTGAGTCACACGAGCTGAATGAAACTTTGCTAAGACACCCAAAGAGTTCAGAGAATTCAATTGGTCCTGCTGAAGTCTGGATATTTGGCTTAGGACTGTAGAATGATTTGCTGGAAGGTTTGTAATTTCAGGATGATTCCAGGTTGCAACTTGGCAGAAAGGACCAAATCTGAGCATGGAGCGGCTTTGACTCTGGAAGTCCATTGGCAGAATTGTGGGTGTCTGTGTATGGGGGATGCTGGAGAAAAGCCGGTGTGATCTTCTGCACATGAAACTGCCTCAGGCCTTCCTGCTCCAAGGCAGAGTCTTGTGGATAACAGTGTCATTCATTTATCTTCTTATTGTAAGCTTCTGAGTACTTTTTTTTTTTTAACATACACACAGAGACACACATACAAACATACACATATATAATGTTCTTGCCACACACCCAAACCAAGACATTCAACATGGACAAGCGTAAGGTCTTGCACCTGGGAAAGCATAATCCAGGAAGGCAGCACAGACTGGGATCCACCTGGCTGGAGAACAGCTCTGTGGAAAGTGTCCTGGGGGTCCTGGTGGACAGAAAGCTCCTTATGAGTGAGCCATGCGCTGCTGCAGCCAAGGCAGCCAACAGGATGCTGGGATGCGTCAACAAGGGCATCACCAGCAGAGATAAAGAAGCCATTATTCCACTCAGTGCTTGTCAGGCCACACCTGGAATACTGTGTACAGCTTTGGTCCCCACTGTACAAAAAAGGTGCCAACAGGCTGGAGGGGGTCCAGAGAAGGGTCACCAAGATGATCAAAGGAGTGAGAAGCCTGCTGTATGAGGACAGGCTGAAAGAACTGGGGTTGTTCAGCCTTGAGAAAAGGAGGCTCAGAGGTGATCTCATCACTGTATACCAGTATTTAAAGGGTGGCTACAAAGAAGTTGGAGACCCCCTTTTCACAAGGAGTCACATGGAAAAGACGAGGGATAATGGGTACAAGTTAATCCTGAAAAGATTCCAACTGAGCATGAGAGGGAAATTTTTCACAATGAGGACAGTCAACCATTGGAATAATCTCCCCAGGGATGTGGTTGACTCTGCCACATTGAACACTTTTAAGATTCAGCTGGACAGGGTGCTGGGCCATCTTGTCTAGACTGTGCTCTTGCCTAGAAAGGTTGGACCACATGATCCCTGAGGTCCCTTCCAACCTGATATTCTATGATTCTGTGATTCTATGACATGTCTTGTTAACTGATAAAAGGCTAAATAGCCTCCTTGGAAAACCCACTGTCCTACACCAGGCTGTAAGTAACTGCTTGGTAACAAGGGAAGTGACCCATCAGTCACACACTTGTGAATCTTGCTTTCCCTACAGCCCACCCACTGCCTGCTCCATCACAGCTGGGGTCTCCTCCTTGCCCAGATTTTCTTCTTGAACACTGTATGGCAAGGCCAGCATTCAAATGGGCGAGGGAGATGAGTCAGAAGCACAGGTTTTGTTCACCTGCATGTAGGATTACTGGCAAAACTATTCAATTCAGCCTAGCGGGTGTCAGTGACATTTTTTGCCCCCAGTACTGCCAGCAGCAGGAGAGGTGGCGTAGCTACTACCATCAGTAGTGGCAGCTCCTGAGTCTTTATCGGGCCATTTAGTAACTTGAAGTGGTTTCGCTATACGTATTGGAAGTTGGAAGCCCCTCAGTTCCAATGCTAGTGGGTTTTTTCTGTGATTAGTACCTTAGAAAATTTCCCAAGCTGCTTCCCCCTCGAAACGTGGACACCTTCCCTTGCATGGGTGGTCTATGAACAATCCACAGCAGCCCAGGGGTATATAGGAGAGCATGGCTGGAGAGGGATAGCTTGAGATGAATTTCTATGGGATGTGGACCTGTCTCCACAGGAGGGAGGCAGGCAGGATGCCACCATGTCCCCTGTGAGACACTGCTGCTCACCGCGGTGCCACCACACAGGCACCTGGTGGCGTGGAGGGCAATAGCCACCACACCAGCCGCCGGCAGGCTTGCTGTCAGCCAGCGAGGTGGCATGGCTGGCAATGCCTTGCATGGGGCAACAACGTGCCCAGCATCAGCTTACGCAGAGACTACTGGGAATGTCCAGGGGGAGGAGGCATAGTCTGTCTTGACTTTTTCTGTGGGCTCCAACCCTCTTGATGGAAAACAAGCCTCCAACATGAAAATGGATGGCTCCTGGTGCTGTTTTAGCCTATGGCACCATGCAGCTGGATGGCTGTCCCAAGGGGAATAGCTGGGTTTTCCACAAAGCAATCTACATCTGGATTTCCTCTCATTTTCATTTTAATTTTGCAACTGGAATTGAACCAATTGTATGCATGAAAAATAATGCATTCATCATGATTATTTCAACAGCTTTTTTTTTAAAATTTGTTATTAATTTCAGGACACTGATTCATATTCCTATATGGTAAAAAAAATCAGAGTTTAAATAAAATTAATTGTCAGGGTTTAAATGAAATTAATTGCCTGTTAGAAAGTGACAGAGGCCGAGGAATTCTGCTCCTCATTCTTCCCCTCTCGGCTGCTGCAGCCTCTGATGGCGTGGTGCTTAAGGTCTTCCCTGGCAAAGTACTTCTGGTAAAGGTCTACTAGGAAAGGTCTTCCCTTCCCCAGTACACATTGTCACTACCTCCATGTAACTAAGACTAAAAAGGGTTCCATAACTTTAATAAAACTCTCTTCCTTCAGTCAGATTCTTTGTTTTGTGTTGGCAGTGGTTTCTGAGCTGGGTTTCCCCTTCACCCCTAGTAAATTTAAAAATGGATATGGCTTACATGGGGGTCATTCATCCATGCAATCCATCGCAAAGAATTCTTTGGAAAAAGACTTTTGGCGTAACTTCATCATTCAAATGACAAGGACAAAATGTAGTTCAGCTTTCAGTTCTTTCTAAATCTCTCACATTTTTGAGAAGGAAGGGAAAGGTAACTTTGCAGTGAAAGATCTGTTTATTGTTTGCTCTCCTCCTGCTTTCTGCAATATTTGCATATATAGTGGCATGCTTGCCATATATCTTTAGCTAAAAAGTACTGTGAGTTTTGTATGCGGGGTATTATTCACCGATGTACGGTGGCTATGAGTCCAGGCAGGTGCCTTTATTTTGCTCTCCTGCACCAAGGTAAATCTGGAAGGTTTTGTTTCCCTGGAGCACCTCTGGATTTAGATGAGCATAGCTGAATATTGAATCTGCCCCACTGTCTCCTCAGCGCAAAGACTCTGAAATGGATTTGCGAGTCTCAAATCAGTCCCTGGGGCATCCGAGTCCACACTGTAAAACCACCGTATGTAAATTGTCGCTGTTAAATAAGTTGCTCAGGAGGGAGGGAGAACAGGACGGGAATTGGAAGTGACTTGGTGCTCATGCTGGGTTTCAGACAGGGCTGCCCTTCCAGTTCAGAGGTCGCCGAAACGGCCGGGAGGAGAGCGTATGGCCGCCATATGGGCTGCATGTAGCAGATGTGGAGGTCATCTCCATTACTCCCACATTCTGCAGCAAAACAGAAATAAAAAATGAAACGTAAAAAAGGAGCTCCCTTCCATTCAGCCATAGGAGCAGGGCAGAAGAGGAGAACAGGTTTTCCTTTCAGAGTATTTCTGTGATAATTCATTAGCTGGTGTCCCCTGTTTTTTCGTCTCTTCAGGGAAGTCTGCTGAGAATTTATTGCTGAGCCATTAATGAATTTTTAAACCACCAGGGAGTAATGTAAATAAGTGGGATCCCGGGTTGTTACGCAGCCATTATTGGGTCGGAATGCACGCACAGGAACTGCTGCTTCAGGCAGAGGGTAAATCCTCACGTAGAGCTACGCAAGGCACAGAGCCCCTCACAGAAACGCCTGCACGGCCCCGTTCAGCCAGAGTCCGGCTGTTGCCTGAACCCTGTCCCCACTGAGGGGTGAAACAGTGTCTCCCGAGGAGAACATTTTGGTTTTCCATCTAGGCCTCGACAATAGGTTTTTGTGGCTTTATTGCGGCAGAAGGAAAAGCAGAGTTTGATGCCCTTGGCCTTGGCTTTTCTTTCCACTGGCCAGGAAAGCAAGGTTTAATTGTATGGCTGTGAGGTTTGGCGCAGAGACCTCTGGAGCATCAGCGTCCGTGGCCAGTGTTGGCCACTGCCATTAGCTGCTAGCATGGGACAGATTTTTGGAAAGGGAGAGGACCCTCTGTCCTTGTTAGGAGGAATAGGGGAAGGAGGAAACAGCAGGGTTACGGGGCAGGAGCAAGGGCTCACAGGGGCAGAAAACGTCTCAATGGACATTTCCAACTCGCTGCCCTCCCACCCACACAGCAGATGAGTTTCACAGGTACCGTGACGCTTAAGCGTAGTGAGCGTACTCCTACTGAGACAGCCAGGTGCCCGAGCAATTGCCCCAGAGCAGTACCCCTGAAATCACCCCTCTTCTGCCTAAGCCCAGGGACGGTGGCTCGGTGTCCTCTGGCTGCTAGAATAGCTCGTCAGAGGCATCTGATACACCTATGGCTCCGTTTTGTCCCTGTGGATTAACTGTAGTGAATGGGAACAGTATTTTGTGACAGCTGCAACAGCCAAGTAGGAAGGTTTTTAGTGACTATTAATTTCTGAGTTTTAATTTCATTAAAAACTGAGCCCTTTCAATAGAACAAGTTACTGCCTTTATAAACACAGAAAAAAATTAAAGCAGCAGATTTAATGATGGGACCAATTCTAGGAAAACTTGTCTCCAGTTCTAGGGCTTGATTTGTTGAGCACAAGTGATTTATTTGTTTGCTTTTTACTTTACAGAGGAGAAAAAAGCAAAACTTTCCCATTCCAAAGTAGATAATCATGCATGAAAACCAGACATGTTAAATATCACAAGCAAGGACTCATGTGCCCAGGTGCCTGCAGTCCAAAGAAAAGAGTCACATTAATGTCAATGTGCTTTGGTTCATTAGCTCTTAAGCCTCTAACGATGTTCCCTAATGACCCTACTGTTCTTCCTCCTCCATCAGACTCTCTCTAACCTGCAGGAGCTGTGCTAACTTTTCAGGCTTTTGCTGTAAGAGCACCTTTGAAAAAACATGTAAGTATCCCAGTAATACATAAGAGCCATTACCCGTTGGGAGTCTGGAATGTAATTTATAGGAGGTTGTATCCACAATATTCATGATGTGAAGGCTCAAGTTCTTATTCATTTTTTATTTCATTCATTTATTCCGCTACAGGGACAAGAATAAAAAAGAACACCTGTCCCAAGATTAAGACAACTTGCCATTAATTTAAAACTGCAATATAGATGCTGGTTACAAAATCAGCCCCTCCCTCCTCCCCTCACACACACACTTCCATATACTAACCAGAAGTCAGCATTTTCTCCTGGCCAGGTCCAAGGCTGGGGCAGACCAGCATCGTGATATTGCCTTCAGCTTTCCCTGGGTGAAGTTTGATGCCTGTGCGCTTTGCTCTGCACTGAGAGAAAGCTCCCTTCTCTGCAAAGCCAGAGTATACTCTGACTTTGTTTTGTGTCTGTCAACGCATCTTCCAGTACCCTTCTCCAGGGGACTACAAAGACTTTTGCAGTGCCAGCACAAAGTAGATTTAAAACACCCACACTGTATTTATGGGCTTTATGAGCACCATACGTATGTTTATATTGGTCTCCGAAACCGAGGGCGAGCAGGGCCCCACTTTGCAGCCCCAGTGTGGCAACTAGAGATGACCCTGCTCACGTCCTCCAGGCAGGGATGCAGCCCAAGGAGTTCTTGGTCAGCCACTCTTACCACTGCACCAGGGTGACGTGAACTACCTCTTGGAGAAATAGTTCTCGATTTAAGAGGGAACAGAACTTGACCCTCCACTCCGGCTGTTATTGTAAGAACATAGGGAAAACTCATAAGACACATGCAGGATGTAGGAAATGGGTACTTTCCATCATAGTCGTGTGCTAGGGAGTCCTCAGGCTATCCAGAGGGTTCATAACTTAGCTTACTGTTTTCTGATAGATCCTAGAATATGGTCCTACCCATAGTACAGAGGTTGCCAGATCTTTCACTTTTGGGCATAATCTCTGGCCTCATCACTGCCCATCTGATCTCTTCACATCTTTTTGTCACACAAAGAGCACCAGAGGCGTCACAGTTATTTTGGGAGGTAGGTCTGTCTTGCTGCCTTCTGACACTGCTGCTGCCAGACTTAGATAGCCAAGACTTTCTCAGCCTGTGTCTTGGAGAGAACATGCAGCATGGCAGCACCAAGGGAGACCAAGGGAATCCTCCTGATCCTGCCACTGACCAGAAAAAGCCCAAGAGAAGTCTTCACAGGGACAAACCTGGAGGAAAACACTGGGAAGCGAGTCAGCAGAAACTGTTTTGCTGACTGACTGGACGGCAACGCAGTGTCCTCAGAGCAGTCTGAGCACTTGCCGCCAGGACAGTCACCTTGGGGAGGCTTGGCTCCAGCCAGCTCCAGGCACCTGAAGGTCCCTGGTGCCTGAGGCAGCCGCAATCTGTGGGATGAATTGCCCTCTAGAGGTGCTTTTCTCTCTCTCTCTCTGCTGAACATACTGGAAGCCTGGACAACTATCTTGGACTTGGGCCTTGAAAGAGCCATTAAACAGCCACAACTCAGCAAGGTGACTCCTCCGGAAATCTCCAGAAGCTCAGCCTGAAAAACGGATGGGAATTCACCCTTTTAGGATCATCTGTCCTCCCTCTCTGAGTTCTTGGTTGGGCGCTGCAGGAATCATTGTGCAATCAATATTATTAATACTAGCAAACTGACTCCGGCTCTAAATACGCACACACCGAGGAAACAAATCGAAACAGCAAAAGAGGTCTTTGTGGTAACACAACTTCAAAGCTGAGGTTGTAATCACACAGAAGCTAAGGAATGCAAATGTGTGGTAATCAGAGTATTGTAACTCATCCATCCAAACGTTAATAGTATTTTCTCACCATATATTACATTAGCATTAATGGCTTAGGTTCAAATTCTGCACTGTTTTCTACAATTATGACTCATTTTTCAGCTAAGGGGACTATCCATGGTAATCAGCATAGCAGGAGCAGGGTTTTTAAAGGCTTATGTGAGCATGCCGCGTGTGTGTGATTCTCCCTGTAATAACTTTTGAAACCCTCTGGCCAAAGCCAACAGAATGCAAAAGCTTAGGTAATTCAGTTCCTATGAGGTCTGTGAACAGAGGCAGCTGTGAAGAGGAGAGGCCTGCCACTGGATAGGGTGCCGTGCTGCTGAATGAGCTCAGCCAGCTAGGAGACATGGGAGACCTCCCACCAGAGAGAGCATCTTTCCAAGCCAAGGGAGAAACACTCCGCATCTCCCAGGGCCCAAAGCCAGCCGTGCCTGAAACACAAATCCATGTGGTTTTGCTCCTCTCAGTGCCAACGTCCACAGAGGTGCTTGTTAATTGAACAGTGTCTTAAATCAAGTGAGAGAACACACCACAATGTGTCTCTTAACATGCCACATTCTGCAACTACCCTGAAAGAGAGGTAAAATAAGGGCCTAGGTTGCTTTGGGTGCACAAGCTGGCTGCTGCCCTTCCAAGCAGAGACACCGTCACAGCGACACAGGCCTCTGGTGCACCCGGGCTCCCACATGCCTGCCTGCGTGGGGGCTTATCTGAACGTTAATAATAATGCTAATTAATAATAAGAGCCAAGCCTGGATAAAATGCATTCATGTGGAAAGCAGCGGGCTAGATGGCCCCTTATGCCTTATATCATGCAGGGAAAGTTTGCTTCATCATGCTTTCCTCACCTGCTTTGGGTTTTGGTGTTCCTCAGGTGTGGGTAAAGCACATGTGAAGAGTAAACTCTTAAGCCAATATGATTTTAGTTACCTGAAAACATGACAACAAACATCATGGTGTTTCATTTTAAGGGTTGCTTGAATAGACATGCTTTTTCTAAGTTAAAAAATGAGTACAGAATAAAGCATGAATTGTTCTGGATCACAGCTACAGTGATTAGTAAGGTGCTATAAGCCAGAGAAAATTGTCTTTATTTTATTAGAAACAGTCCTAGAAATTAAGTTTATTCCTATCTGGATAAAACCAAGTCTGTCTCCAATCCCTCTCCCTGTCTTCCTATGGAAAGCCCAGGAGTGGTTGTATTGGAGAGTTTGGTTGACGCTTGTTCCTAACTCACTTTACAGCTCTACTGCCCCTTGCATTTGTAAATCCCCAAGCACTCAGAGCAAACAAGAGAAGGTCCCCATGTGGTGAGGATGTTTTAGGGTCTCCACTGCAGAAGTGGCTGAAATGAGGTACGGCAAGAAGTGCAGTGGCTTGTCCCTGGGCCAGCTGGTGACAGAAGCAAGAACAGAGCATAGGAGTCCCCATGCTGGGAACCTTGGTCTAGGCTGGACCCCTCCTTTACTGCTCTCATCCAAACCTTTAGCAGAATGACCCAGCCCTTGAGGGCTCAGCGTAGGCTTACAGACAGAAAAAGCAGACCCACTCTGGTTTTGATATTCATGTTTTTTTCAATGACATTGAACTTTGAGCTGAACTTCACCTGTTCTTCTCCCTAATCATCAGCTTCCCTTTGCTTATATTCTTAGGTATGGATGAGAGTGGATGGCAGGTCGCTGGGTTAATCTGCATCTAATCCATAGCACAGTCACGATGCTGAGCAGAAACCATGTCTAAGCTCCCTGCTGTGAGTAGCTGTTCTGCCTGCTGGGGGTGGGAAATCCAGCCGGTTGATGCGCTTCCACCGCTTTTCCACTACAGAGCGCGTGACAACAAGGTTTCCAGCCTGAATGGGACCAGTTTTGTGCCCTAGACAGGAGCAAGCCTACATAGTCTTTTTGTGGGCAGACAAAAGTGTTCTCTTCTTGAATTTTTAGTCAGCTGTACCCCAAGAAACACTTTATAACCTGCTGCTTTTTCAGAGTGTTTGGAGAAAGAGAACAAGGTGGGCAACCCCGCTCATAAGACTTACTCTCAGTTTTCTGATCTCACGCTTGTTATTCTTTCCACCATGAGTCACTCCTGTTAGAGTGGCCCAGTTTACCCACCCTCACCCCCTGCTTTATTAGCGACGACGAGAACAACTGTGCGACGGCATGGCTCGTATGCCGCAGGATGTCATCTTTGTGTAAGCCTTCTTCTGTATTTTGACATTTGTGAGTGTTCTCATCCTTTAACAAGCAGGCAGTGCCTAAATTTCAAAGGTACTCACTGCCTGCAGTGACAACGTCAGATGAAGTATGGGTGCCGTCTTTTACAGAACCAAGCCCACAGGTAAATAACATGGGGGGTGGCATGAACCTTCACTCAGCCGGACACATAACCCAGGCTTCAACTTCTTTTTTAGCCCACTTTCCAGAGGAGAGGAGGTTTCTACAATCTTGTGTTTGTTCATTCTGCCTTCCCGTAACTTTTGAACGCATTAGCGGATTTCTACTGAATTTGAGAGAGAGAGACATGTCCCAGATATAATAAGACCCCTGAGTCTTTTTAGACCAGGCAACTGAAGAGAGGCCATACTAATTCCCCAGTGAGGAAGAGGCCACTGTGTGAGTCCATTCATCGTAGACACTAGCGAATCCACGGGGCTTTGCTCACTCTTGAGACCCAAGCTGATAGCAAACCAGACCTCGCTGGTTCACTCACTCACAAAACAAATGTGTGCCCTGAGTTCACGAGGACCACCTCCCATCAACATTTATACGTGCGAGTGGGTTTGTTCTCACAGGCAATCCTACCCCTGGGCAAGGGGCAAGGAGCGCTCAGACGTCCTAGTTCTTCTTTGGAGGTGCTGGCTTGCACAACTTCTGCATTTGGGGAAGCCCCAGCCTGCAGAGTTGCAGCTGATTAAGTTCTCAGGCTCCCATGGAAAGGGAAAGATGATGCACATTTCTGCCAGCTTTTTGAGGGGGAGGGAGCAGAAATACCTGAGTGTGGGATGAACCTCAAAAAAAAAAAAAAAAAAAAAAAAAGAAAATCTGGATCTGTTAATTCACTGAAGGTGGCCAGGGAAACATAGAAATTATTAAAAAAAATCCCTTAGGTCAATAACCAGTTTGCCTTCGGAGAGACACAAAGGTTCGGTGAGTGTAAGTTTAATTAAGCCAGCCAAAAACTGAAGGGAAAATTAGAAACCATTTCCAACAATGCTTTACAAAACCTTCCCATCGAAACAGACACATTAATTGAATAGGAGCTGAGCTGTACTTTGATACATGAGCCCCAACCCAGGGTGTCTCACGCTGCAGAAAACAGCACTGCGAGGTTTCATTTAGAAGCAGCAATCTCTCACCGTTATCCTTTCCTCGTTGGCAAACATCAGCTCCCTCCCTCTTTTTTTTTTCCCTCTCCGTTCAATTAAATGTTTAATTAAAGTAGCATGACTCCCTTTCATTTGGTAAAGTAACCGAGGACACTAGCGTGTAAAAAATAGGCTGAGAAGCAAGCTGGAATACACACAGCACAGAGCGTCAGCAAGGCCTACAAAAATGTAGCTCTTAATTTGCTTTGGTGCCACATCAAATCGCAGTGATGGTGAGGTGATACAGCTGCGGGAACATCTGGAAGGAGCTGATAAACATGGGTTGCGTTGGGTCTGAAGCATGCGGCCAGTGCAGCTTGCTTTTTTTTTTCTTTTAATCCTGAATGGTCAGCTCAGCACAGCTGGGACGTTCACAAAGATACATTTTTTGGTAAGTTTTCATATAGTGATTCAGGAGAGCTTGTTGAGTTGCTTGATAAGCAGGCTGGTGCCTAATCAGGATTTTCTGCTGTATCTTGTAGATCAGTCTTTGTCAGGTTACATGACGGCTCATCACCCTGATACGTTCCAGAGCCAGCGACTGCCTCTGCTCCGACTCCATGGCTCTTTTTCCCAATATTTGTATGAGACCTCAGCAGAAACTTACCCTTACGTGAGTTGGCTGGGCAGTCCATTCCCACCCATTGGCATGAAGCGTCCCCAGTTAACTCCGACGGCTTGGTTTTCTCAAGCAAGCTTAAAAGCAGAGCACGGGAATTCCTGCTTTTCCGTAAATGGGTGGAAATTCCCAGAGTTTGAGCTTTTAATGCATGCTGAACTTTCTATGCCAGTAGTATTACATCTCTCTTCACACATTTTTAATAGAAAATATTTGAGTCGGGATCTTTTTCCTTGCCATCTTTAATTGTTGACCAGCGTCTCTGACATACCTGTGCACATCGAAAGATCTCTGCCCTCTGAAGAACGGCTGCAAAGGGCGGGTTACTCTTCATAGGCTGTGCTTGGGGCTGTTCTTACCTATTATTTCCAATCTAGATGACAGTGTGTGCGGTACACATGCTTGATTGATTGAGGCCAAGAACAAGCCAGCTTGATTCATTACTGGAACAGTATGTGCGCGTGTCTGATTGATAGGGGAGGGCTTGGAAATGAACCCAGGTCAACAGTCAAGCCCAGGGCCTATCTAGAAGAGCAGGCATAAAGTAAAGGCTGACGGGCCACATCCCTCCTCTGCACACCTTGGCCTGGAGTCCAGCCTTCTGGCACCCTGACCGGCTTCCCATGGGCACCAGCGTTGCGCTGCCCACGCCTGAAGAAGTCAGTGCTGCATGCCGTGGGGACGTTGCTATTGAGGCGGGTGGGTTTGCTCCCCAGGCTTCTCTGGCTGCTCAGGGGAAGGATGGACTGGGCTAAAGCCAACAGTTGCTGGCGCTCAGTGTTCATGGTACAGCTGGTCGGAAATTTTCTGGCATGCTTGTCTGGCATAGCAAAAGCTAATACCCCAGCATTGAAACACACTGGATACACATCAGTTTTGATGAGATCCTTCCAGAAACCAGGCAGATGTGGGATGGCATCCTTCCTGCCAAGCATGTTTGGAAAGCTTGCCTGCCTCCCTCCCCAGCAGCCCACCTGGCATGCTGGTGGGGAGGCGGCAGGCAGGGGATAGAGGCTGCCATGCCCCCAACTCCTGGCTCCTGGCAGTGGGACTTCCCAGGGCTTCCCAGCTGGTGGGCTTCCTGGTGAGCCATCAAGCCCTAGGAGCGCGCTGGAGAAAGCGAGGAGATGGCCAGCCCGCTCTGTGAAGTCTCGGGGACTTCCTACTTCAGCCTTGCAGGAGAGACACAGATTCCTATCTTTATGCATTTTCCTTCTCTTTTGGAATCAAATTTGATTGAGGCTTGTTTTCTTGGCTATGTTTTTTGCCTCCTTGTTGTTTCCTTGGTTTTTTAATTCAGAATTTCCCAAGGCAGAGGAAGAGCAGTTTCTAGTCATCCCTTAAGCAATAACCTTTTGTAAGAGGAGACTGGACATCTTACAAGGTTTCTTAGCCTCCTGTGATGATTCTCTTCCTCGGTTCAAGCGGAAGAAAGGACTGGAGTCAAAGATGTAAAGGTGGCAGTGGGTGAAACACTTTTTGCTTTTTCTTTCCCAATAGCCTCCAACCTTTCAGAAAATATTACAGTCTTAGAAAAAAGTAAGGTACCTAACGATCCTTTTTTTTATTTTATTTTATTTTCGCAGCTATCACTAAAACAGCTTGGCCTCAGAAGAGCATTCACTTGATGGCTGGTGGGAATCAAACAGCCAGTGGGACGACAACGTCCCGGTGCCACAGAGCCCTGCCTTGCCACTGCCGAGCAGTGCCGGACAGGAGCACCCTGGCCACCCTGGCTCCAGGGTACCAGTGGCCAGAACCACGCGGCTCTGCACAGGCTGAGAAGAGGCACAAGAGAGCCTGCGGCAAGGCTGACACAGGGATGGAAAGGCCAGCTTCCCGAGGCTAAGCTGGGAGACAGAGCATCCTGGAATGGTGTCAAGACCGGCTGGAGATGTCAGCGGGATCCCCCCTTCAGTAAACCCTTAGGGGTCATTAGGTGACGTTTCTTTCTTGGCGCAGCTGCAAATATGGCCCATTGCCTCTGTTTTGCTCTGCGAGCGTTGTTTTCCCACTGACTTCAGTGTTGATCTAACATAACCGTTGCGTCTCATTCCCATCCTAAGATGAGGTATAATCCGGGGGAGGCCTGTTTTTCATTAGCCTTGAACTTGCAGCGCAGGAACTTTCCCTGACGCAGTTCACAAGGGGGCGAGGAGGTGGGAGGGAGGGTTAGTTATTACCTCTGTTTCCTCTGCTGGAGCGTGGGCTTCTCCGCGGAGCTCTGCCGTCTCTCCCAGGGGCCAGCAGCTAATTCCCCCACACCCCTGCACGCCGGAGCCTCTCTTTAGAAGAGACTTCCAATCATGACAAATTATCTGTGCTGATTTTGTGACATGAACTGTTACCCATTAGGGAATGAACTGACACCAATAAATTCATTTCACTTACAACCTCACACTGTGCATGAATTGAAGTTCTAGAGGTGAAAGACATAAATTTACCAGGTGGGCAGACACACAGCTTCCCCCTAAGACTGTGCACTTCACCTTTGCTACATGCGCTGCTTTGGCTGGGCCGGCCCAACATTAATTTTGCATAGAGTGGATTTCTCCTGTACCATGCGCAGTCCATATGATTTATCCTTGCCTGAGGTAGCTGTGTGAATAGCCTTACCGCAGAACTGCTGGCTGTGCCTTTGCCAAAATAAAAACTTCAAACCCAAGCGCAGCCTTTTTTCTTTACAAGATAAGAGGAGTTAGTATTTGCATAGCATCTCCTGGCTTCCAGGCTATGCGGAGTCAGTAATTAATGAGTCTTCCCTATGCCCCGGTGGGGCAAGTGAGCGAGCATTATTTATTAGGCAGAAAGGAGTTCCCATATGTGCGGATCTACGTCTTAGTCATTCTGATGGTAAATTCATCAAATCATTCCAGCAGATAAGCCTCTCCTTCTCCCCAAACACTCTGTCAGTCAAGTGGCTGAAAGTTTCACTCATTTACCCAGATGAAAATCTCACAGTCCCCTGGCCAAATAGGAACTTCCAAGCGTTTAGTTAAAAGCCTCTTGTCGTGAAATTTTGAAGAGGAAGGACTAGGAAAAAAAAAAAAAAAAAAGGAAAAAAGAAAGAAAAGAAAAGGCTTTCCCGAAAGGCACAGGCACAAGTACATGCAGAGGCAAAGAGGAATGTATTTGTCTGCATGTCCCCATGCTCCTGGGAGCTCCTGATCAAGACAGGGATCCTGTTAGGCTATGCATTGCGGACACTGGGTGAAGGTGGTCCTCAGCCTGGAGCACTCGCTGACCTCGGCCCCCCTGCCTGCATGTTTGGAATGGCTGTTTTGAAATAAAGCTTACTGGACATAGTACGAAATAAGGGGTCTGGAGGATGAGGTCTCTCCTTTGCTTTTCTTACGAGCAGCTGTAGGAAGGATTAGATATGGTCATGAGTGACAGGCCCATAAACTGATATTAAAGGGAAGGAACAGGCAGGGATGTGCCCTCCAGCATCCCTAACACACCTACAAGTGTGGGTGTCGAGGGATGGATGAAGGGAACGGGGTCACAGAGAGTAGCGGGGCTCACGTGCTCTCCGTAAATTGCTTCTCTTAAGACCGAGCACTGGGCATGACGGACTGCTCATCTGACCCAGCGGGGTATTTTTTGTGTTCTTATGTTAAAAGAGAAGGCTGGAAACAGCCTCCAGAAGCCTTAGTAGGGAAGACGTAGCTTCGCTGAGTCTTCCAAGTATGGTAGGCACTGGAAACACCTCCAGGGCTGCTGCTGGCTGAGCCGCTTCTTTTTTGCTTTCATCCAGCAATCACATATTTTCCCATGCCTCTGAGGAGCCAGGCCCACCCCCAGCAGCAGCATGCAAAGGTCACATTTTTTCTGAATGTGCAGGAGAACCTGACAAGAGACGGTGGCTGGGCAAGGAGTCTGGTCAGGAAATGGTCTCTTTTTTTCTGCTTTCTTGTTTGTTTGTTTGTTTTTTCTTTTCCTACCTTTTGGCAAAAACATCAAGCATCATGATTTGGGAATACCATATAAATGCATCGCAGTGGTTGTTGCTTAGAAGCTTTATTCCCCTCTTCACTTGTATATTCTGTGCTCCCTGCTTGAACTTCATTAATTCAATGAACTGAACCTTATTTTTGGTAAGCATCCTGTTGACCTCTCTGTAACTGCAGGAAGCTCTTCACCGCAAACACACTCTCTCTCTCTCCAGTCATAGTTTGTCAGCTCCACGGAAGAAAGATTGTGGTCACCTCTCTGCCTGGAAAGTGTTTATCCCGCTGTCGTAAATAAATAGGACAGACTGGGAATGGGTAAGGTGCCCAGGAGGATCTCTAGGGGAGAGATCAGACCCCAGACACACCTCTGCATACCAATTTCCCCAGGCCCTTTCCCTTGCACGTGAGAGGGAGAACCACGTTTCAGCTCCTTCCACACTTGCTCCCGATGCAGGGCGGCAGGACCCCAGCCCTTGCTTTGTGTTGCTGTGATGCCCACCCCTCCAGGCACTCCCAATGCGGTTGCAGGTGAAGGCAAAGGTGAAGGCACGACAGCAGGGAGTTTGCATGCCCTCGCCCATTATAGCGTGGCAAAACTCGTCCTGGGGCGACCTGTCCCACGTGAGCAGCAGCAGCAGTGCCACCAGGCTCCTCTGCCGCTGCTTCGCTGGCACCAAAGGCACAGCTTTACAGAGAGTTTTGTGCCCGTTGAAACCAAAGGCAAGCCAGGAGGAAAACCCCTTCCCTACCCTCCCCAGCGGTCAAGCTGGGAAGGCAGGGCAACTGGTAAAGGCGGGGGCCTTTTCTGGAGCAAACTGGTGTTTTGAAGAGCGGCCGTGTGGGGTGGCCCAGTGATCGCTCCCGGCGGCACCGTGCCATGACCAGCCCCGCTGCTGCTTCCCCCTCCATCCTCCCACCCGCATCCCCCCTCCTCACTGCCAACCACCCCTTCCCCAGCCCATCTCCCATGGCCAAAGGGGTCGGGAGGTGCTCAGGTGCCTTCAGGGTCCAATCCAGGCCCCCTGGGCACGAGAGAGGTCGCTCAGGGGGAGAAGGCAGGGAAACCCGGGTTCCTTCATAACATCAGCAGCAGGCAGGGCCTGTTCACACTGAAGCTCCAGTGCGTGAAGAATTACACTCCAGTCTGATTGTTTTATAAAAATCTGTTCCGGCACCTGTCCAGAGCCATGATCACATCTTCAGTCATGTGGCCAAATGCCTTTTAGTTTTAATCATTTGATCAAATGCCCTAGTGAAACAGCCATTTGTTCAAATGATTGAAAGTTTGTCATTTGACCAAATTACTAGTCTGGCAGGATGACTAACGGGTTATGCCACAATGTCAAATTCTATTAATGTCACCCGGGAGAGACAGGTGAGGAAGGTAAGGGTTAAGGGAGGAAGTTTGTAGAAGTGTTTATTCCCTCGCCACGTACCCCCACACATACACAGGCATGGAACAGGCTGTGAAATTGGTGGTATGGATGGCTCCGTACCACCTGAGCAGGTAGGTAGCGGGGTGGGCTCCATGTGGACACCCCTCAAAACTTGGGGAGAACAATTTATGTCACTGAAGGAGCACAAAGTTGCTGGATCAGAGGAGAAAACTGGAGCTGGAGTGTCCGCTTAGACTTCAGATGAGGGCAGCCACTGCTGGGACCAGATGGAGAAGAAAACCTGGCCAAACCACAAGCCAGGAACAGCGGGATGGGTGAGAGCAGTCCCAGGCACTTCTAGTGCCACTGGTGTACCACGCTTTCGCTGCCTGGATCAGCTGGGGACACTAGCGTCATTTCCTCACTCCTTCCCTTCCGTGTTGCTGGAGCTGCGCTTCTTCGATGGAAGGAAAGGAGGGGGTGGAAGAAGAAAGCCTAAAACGTAGCCACTGAAAGAAGTGAGAACTGACAGCAGCCATATAAGGGGGTATTAACCTTTCATAAACCTGCTCCCTGGCCTGTGACTGGAACCCGGGAATAAATATCATTCCTATGGTAGGTCTCCTGCATGCAGCATGGCTCTTCTGGCACGCGCTGGTTTCCTGTGAGTTGCAGTTGCATTTACAGGGCGTTAGCATAGAGGTGAGGTGGATTTTGCTAACATTAAAGAAGCAGCAGATCTCAAGCAAGAGGCCAGCACTGAGGAACCGAGCCTCCCTCGTGTTTCGGGAAGGGTTTGCCATGGACATTCCTGTTGAGTGACGCCCTTACGAAACCCAGGCACCCTCTGTGGCCCTGGCCCGACGTGGGCAGGTGGATGCTGCAGTGTGACCGACATTCCCAGACCTCTGAGGCTTGCCAGCAGGACGGGGGGTGCTGGATCTGATTTCTGCCCCTTCCCTCTCAGCTGCCCATGTTTTGCTTCAAGCAAGACATACGGGGGATGGGGTGCCACCACTTCTCATCCAGGCATACAGTTAGGTGCTTGTTCATCCTGACAGCAGAGCCCTGCCACGTGGGCACAGCCAGTGAACCCTACACTAATTCAAACACCATAATAACAGCCTGACTTGAACTCTTGACCTGCAGGTGTGACGCACGCCAGGCCAGGAATCAGCATGAGCAAAAGCGTGCACATGCACGAGCACAAGCACAGATATGAGCATGGTCTCTGCCTCCTCGAGCAGCTCCTCCGCTGCTCCCTGCAGCCTGCAGCCCAGGCAGAGACCTCTCCGTCGCAGAAGGAGCCATCTCACGGCGAAGGCGAATGACGGTGCAGGTGATTGCCACTGCCAGTTCCAGGACAGCCCTTTTTGCTTTGTGCCTCGGGCTGGGTCAGCACATCGGATCGATGTACCAGTGCAACACGGCCCGGAGCCTGCTGCCCAGCCCCTGGAGGTGCCGGCTTGAAGTGCATGGTCCAGTGTTGTGCGGTGCCGGGGGGCACAGCGTCGCAGCAGCGGCAAACCCAGGGCAGCGACTCGTCTTTGCCTGTGCCTCCTGCAGCCACAGCGTCACTCCTCTTCTTGCGGCACAAGCCTGGAGCGCCTGGGGGTCATGGGCTGAGGGTGGTTCCTGCTGCCGTCTCTCGTGCCTGTCCTAAGCCATCAGATGAGGGCGAGTGGAGCTCCAGCCTGTCCCTTTCCACTTCTTCCAGGTGGCGTATACGCCGCTTCATTTAATGCGCTGCTTTCTGCCTACAGGCTCGCTGCTCCCAGGCTGCAGGGAGGCAGCCTCCCCAGCTGACTCCAGAGCTTATAACATTCGAGAGGTGTTACACATCCTTTGCACACCTACACATACTTGAGGGCTGTCCATACCAGGCCTGCAAAATTATATATACACAAGCGTGGAGAAAGCTGGTATTGCGAAGACCTGCGTTGGTCATAAAAAGATTGCCAGTTTGGCCTCAGCTTGAGGTAAATGTCTCAAGCAAACCCATTACGTATTCTGTGTATACTCAATGGGTTTGATTTGAGATGTATTTATGCTCAAGAATATTATGTATTCTCTTTATACACCATGCAAGGTTAAATTTTTTTTTAAAATTTATATTTGCTTTTTATCATACAGACATACAAACGATTTATGGTCAGACCTGCTGAATCTATTTGAAAATGCCAATTTATTCTTGATTAACCCCAGAAATGCTGGAGATCACTAATTCACTGCTACTAAAGTGGGAGCTAGACTTTGAAAAGTTTAGCTAAACTGTTCTGGAGGAGACTGAGAATTCACGTTTGGCCTGTTACAAGTAGGGTCGATGTAAAAATCCAACTTCATATTGCAAGTCCTGATTGGGGGCATTTAGATTTATAGTTGTGCTTTGGACCAGTCCCTAATCAGTTCCTAGACAGTACTTTTTCATCAGCTGATCTGACAGCAGGAAGAAGGTCAGGATCATAAATTCCCCCATCCTGAGTGCAGGGTGTGGAGGTGGGACGTGCCTCCCCCAGGTGAGCAGCAGAGGCTGGAGCGGGGGCCGGGGCTGCCCGGGCGTTGGGCCCAGCCCCCCATCCGGGGGTGCTGGGTGCCTGCCACCCTTCTCTCAGGAGCTCAGCTGCAGAGGAGCCCAGCTTGGCTGAGGGGACTCAGAAGAGGTAACCCCACACTTCCCAGAGCTGGCTAGGTTAGCTGGGAGCAGGTTGTCAGCCTGGGACGTCAGCACAATTCTCCCTTACCCAATATACACCTCCTCCTGTTCTTGACCCTTCCCAGATGTCTTATCACGGCCTCCCACGCTCCCAAAAAATCTGAGGTGTGCTCTGCAAGCCAGGCCAAGCTGTCCTTTGGGTGAGACCATGATGGTTAATAGTTGGACTTGATGATCTTGGAGGTCTTTTCCAACCTACTGTTCTATGATTCTACAAGCAGAGGGAACGCTGCCCTTGGTGTCCAAGGTGTGAGTTCCTCAGCAAAGTGTCCCAAAGTTAGACATTCATTGCTATATTTAGCCGCCTGCATAAGCCATCTGATTTTTAGCACTGTGGATTTTTGTTTCTAGCTTTACACAAGCTTAGCTAACACTGCGTAGGTGGGTCTGAGCTGCACAGTGCTCAGGTTTGGGCTCAGTCCAAAAAAAGACACTAAGCAGAGAAGAGGTGAGTGCCTTTCACTGTTGTTGGACCGCCTCTGTGACTCTTTCCCTTCCACTAGGTGCCCTGTAGCCCCCAGAGATAAGCCCTGTTCCTCGCAGCCTCCTCTAACTCCCGACGCTAAAGTCCCATCTCCTTCAGCTGCTGGGAGCCACCCTCTCCTCCCCACATCCTCGTGCTCCTCCCACCGTACTCCTGCAGCCCACTTGGGTGCAGCACTATCACCTCCTGCCCACTCCACAAGCATCATCAGAAGCTCTGAGGGCGCTGGCATGTTTGTTCCCCCCGACTCGGAAGGGATGCCCAGACCCTCCCTCACCACCCCCATGGAGAAGCCCTTGCTGGATAGAAGCAGTAGCAGGGAAGCATGGTGTCACATCAGAAATACCCGAAATACTCGTGGCCAGCGTCAGTTGGCAAATGGCTTCTGCTTGCCTTGGTTGGGGCAGCCTGCTGCCTCCTTCTCTTTAGGGAGAGCTCACGCGATTTGATTCACCCTGCTCTGTGGTGGCAGCCTCCATCCACCCGGGAAGCGCAGGAACTGCAATAAGAAACCCAAACCACTCATCCTCTGGAGGCTGGAATGATGGTGAAATGACACAGGCACCCCTGTTTAGGTCATGGTACTGCAAGCCTTTAAGCACCACTGCCCAGTGACCATGGGGCCAAAACCCCTGGCTCGGATCGGGACTGCCCAAATAATGTACAGCTTGTGCTCTCCAGTTAAGTGCTGATGTGCAGTCTGTCGCTCGCTGCCAGAGGCGGCAAACCAGCCAGCTTGGACTTTGTAACATCCTCATGGCAGCGCGGTACAGTTCTGCCCAGCTTATCAAAAATGAAACTGGTATTTGACGTAACAATGGTATTTATCTATCACATCCAGCACTGTGAAATATATCGTTCAAGGAGAGTTCCCACGGAACAGCTCAGCACTTAGCCCCGCGCAAAAGCTGCGGGAGGGTATGAATTATTATGAGTATTTTTAATCAAGTAACAGATATGGTTGGTGCAGTCAGGGTTTTCAGAGAAGCTCAAGCTCCTGATAAATATGTCACAATCTGTGATAACTTTGCCAAGTCCTTTAATATCCTACAGCTCCAGTCGCTGCCGTCTGACTCCTGCAAAATGTGGGACGGAAGAGCAAATGTCAGTAAAATCGCTTTGTCTGGTTCAGACCAGCACATCATCTGCCTCAAGGGTAAATACCTGCCAGCTCCTTCCCTCTGGTGGATGCAGAAAAGGCTTTTTGTTTACCCTGTTCTTATCAGAAGGTTTTACTCAAGAAAAAGGCCTCTCCTATCTGATTTTTGGAGGTGATTTAGAACCCACACTCCCCCCCCCCCCCCGGGTGGAAAGCTCTCGTGTCCCTGGTGATAAAGCCTGCATCTTCTCAGCTTCACTGGCCTAACCTTTTGCCTCTTTGCCAGGTCTGCATCGCATCTCGAACATGTAGCTCCCAAAACCATGGCATAGCATCTCATTTCTTCAGACTGAGCTGACAAGGGCAAAGGAAAGCACCCGAGGATCACTGAGCCTGATGGCACCGGGAGGTGACCACCCTGTGCTGGGAGAGCAGACGAGGGTGGGTTGCAGGAAGGAAAGAGCTCAGTGCCCAGATGGATGAGAGCCTGGGGAGATGATGCCCTGCACTGGAGGGACCACGGGGTGCAATGGGGGTGAGGTATTGGCAGCTGTTTCCCTGCCTGGCCAACAGCAAGGACAAAACTGCAAGGCTTGGATCTCAACCTCCTTGGACACTGAAGTATTCAGAAATGGGTTCTGCTGACATGTAGGAATCAAGACCTTTTCTTCGACGCAAAATCTGAAATTGCCAAGAGAGCTTTTGAATGAGCTCAGGGTGGTTTTCCAGATCACCATTGCAGGCATCTCTGGGCAGTGTTGCAACACGTGGTTTTTATTGGGCAAATGACCACTGCTTGGCCTCTTGAAAGCATGAGGAATGGGCCGGGGATTGGATTTCTACAATTTTTCATTTTTCTGTCTTCATTCCTCTCTGTCCAGGCATCTGCTATCACACTACAGGTGAGCAGCAGCCTGTATGTCCTGCAGGAGTAATGCAGGACTTGGGGAAGGAGAAGAAGGAGTCATGTGATCAGTCTGGGACATTAACTGGGCAATGCATAATGAGCTTAGTTTTATCAATTGTTACTTTTAAAGGACATTCAGGAGGGGGGAGACTGAGGAGATCTCCTCCAAGGCATTACAAATCTGTGCTAGAGAATGGCCATTCGATGAAACTCATAGTAAATAAAAACGCAAATCCTAAAGCATAACATAAAACTCAGTGTAACCTGGGGGCTGAGAAAGGTTGGCATTCCAGGAACTGCAAAATCTCCCGAGCCATCGAGGCAAGTTGGAGCCCCAGCATGCGAGTAAGCATCCTCTGTGAGAGCCCTGGCAGTGTGGAAACCCCAAAGGAGCTTCTGGGGAAAAAGGCTGGGACGGGGGAGAACTGCGTGGCAAATACTAGCCTAAACAAACGCATGATAATGGGACAGGAATCAACACAGAAACTGCCCCCACCCCTTGACAGAGAAAACAGATCCAAAAAGCAAATACGAGGCCCATGTCTTCATATAATCTGCCTAACCACAGTCTCGCTGTCCCTGTTTTTTTTCCCTTCAGCACATACCCTGAAGGCGCTCCGTGTTCCCTCCAACCCTCCCGAGCCAGCAAAACGGCTTTGCCCTTGGCTTCCCCACGCGCTCCGAGGTGAGGGGCAGGGTGGGGAGCATGGCACCCGTGCTGCCTTCAGCAAGGCACGGCACGGCTGAGCACAGGACTGAGCCGAGCTCAGGACCCATCCCACCCATCATTCCCCCATCCAGCGCTGGCAGCCAGGAGCACACAGCCAGCCTCATCCATGAGCCAGATCGGGCACAGGTGGGAGGATGCTACAGCCCCATCTGCCCACTAGCTGCTCTCCCGAAGTCTGACCTGCTTTCAGAATAATCTTTTAAGTCTCTGTTTTCACCTTTTCATCTGTGGCTGTGATCCCAAAATGACTGAGCTTTCTGCTCGCCCTCTGTTTATTCAGTGCCCCAACCTAATCCTCTTTCAGAGGCTTCTGGGACACAGCAGCCCGGAACGCTCAGCCGCTGTCCCAAGGACCTTCCTCCACCACGGGCCACAGTATTAGTCCTGCAACGGGAGATCTGCCAGAGCCCTCCGCTCAGCGTGTTCCCAGATGATTTTCCACAGCCAGCAACCTTGTCAAGGGGAATTTCCTTCGACGCTTCCACCAGGGGAGAAAGCGCTGTCAAGAGGGCTTTAAAAGCAAAGCTGCTGCTAGCTGATTCACTTGAAGTAATCCAAGCCAGCGGAGGAGCCCACGACCACGGCAGCAAATAGGCTGTTGGACCAGGGATGCTTGCACAGAGTGGGCAGTGGGAGAGGGAGGTGCGTTCGGGATGGGGCTCAGCAGCCTGGCAGCGAAATTAAGGACATGAAATGAGACCATGGCAAGGAAAGCCAGTGAGCAGGAGCTGACCGGGGGTTTCCTGAGCATTATCTAGTGACTGGGAGGGAGACTGAAGGGAGGACAGTCCAAAACACCCCCCGGCACCTCGGATGTTACCTCACACCCTGGGCTTGAAGGGTCAGCACAACGGCTGCGTGGGGCTGGGGAGAGACAGGTTCCCGGGAAGAAGTTGTAACGGGAGAGGAGAGAAGAGCCTTGTGTGCAAAACAGAAGCTCAAAGTGTAAAAGTAAGACAAGGAAATATTTTACGTCTTTTATTAACCTACCCGAAACAGCAGGACAGAGAACAGTATTGAGAAATAGTCCCACTGGGAAAATTTGCAGACCTTTCCTTCTGGCACCACTCCACCGCTGGCAGCCATGCAGATGAATTAATGGCTCCGGTATCTAACCCCGGCCGTTGCTGTAGTGATTCAGAAAACAAAACTCCAGGTGTCCTGGCTGCCTCACAGCGGTGCAGTGACCCACTGCATCCCAGACCCGGCACCTACACCTTCGGCTCACTCTTGCTTTAGAAGGAAAGAGGGTCGGCAGCTGGGCCTTTGAAGCACTTTCCCTCGCCCAGTCGCAGTGACTCTCTGGAGAGGTCACCACTGACAAGGAGGGGTGATGGTGGGTTTGGGAGAGAGGCTCAGACTCTCCTGTGCCCTTCTCTGCCTGTTCCCACCAAGGCTGCCGCAGCAGAGTGAAGGAGCAGCTCATGGGGCAGCTTTTCAGAGGAAAAGGTCTTTCGGAGGAACAGAAGTGGCGGGTGAGCCCATCTCCCAGGGATTGAATACAGCGTACGCATGCGAGGTCACTGCTCTGCTTGTCATGGCCGGGCTCGTTTCGGTGACCGTTCCCCCACCATGGTGGCCGGCACCGTTGCCGTGTCACGCAGCGCCTATAACTCATGGAAATAAAGCATGTCCGACACCCCTCCGAGACATGTATTCTATATGAAAATTTGGTTTATTACTGTCAGACCCACAAATCTGGATCCGCTGTGTAATTCTACCAGCGTCCATCAGTCAGACAGACACATTTAATGAGAATGAGAATTTATACCACTACTTCCTATATTGGCTGCTGCCGAAGTGCAATCAACAGTCAAGATCTTCCCTTGCCAAGAAAATTGTCCCTGAAAGAATGCTGGCATCTCAACGTTTCGGGAGAGCAAACCCACGGATACGGGGGTGCCTCTTTGCTGGATGCAATTCTCCCGTGCTGGATACATACCTGGGGTGTCTGTCCTGCATAGGTAGGAGGGGGATACGCAGACAGTCAGCAGAATAGATAGAAATGTATAATGGATGATCTTGCTCAGCACTCGGGAATGTATATTTCCCCGGTCTTCTCAGGAGGCAACATGTTTGATTTCCTCCAGCTATTTTTTTAAAGTGCTGTGTTGCGAATATTGATGCGTTTAGGTGTATTTGCATCAGCTGTAGCTGTGGGGGCAGGGCAGACTTCTCCAGATGCGTGTGTCAGCTCAGGTGCCTGGCTCTCATAAAGTGGCACTGCTGAGAAATTCCCTTTTCCCTTCATCCTCCCTGCCTTTTCTTCAAAAACCTTCGCCGCTCTCCTGGCTGCTGCAGGGAAGTCACTGAGGGTAAGAAGGAAGAGGTGCCACGGTACTTCCATGCTTGGTAAAGGTCTCCTGTCTGTCAGAGAGGCAAGGGTACCCCAGGTCCCCCCCTGCACAGGCTGCCCCTGTGGGACCTCGCATTACGTTTGTACATTTGTCCCCCTGGGATTGCCCCACCCTCAAACTACAGCCTTCGGCTCCCTGTGGCTGCACGGTCACAGGTACGGCCTCCAGCCGTGCCCAGGATAACCGCCTTCGCGCCACGCTTACGGCGCCGAACACCAGCAGCACCATGCCTCTTCCCCGAACAAGGAGGGGATTTGTGTTTTGGGAGACAAAGTGCTGGGAGATGATCTTGCTTCTGTATTAAATACTTCCTTCTATCAAAGCCAGGCATCTTGCACGTCAAACCCTTCAAAAATCAAAAATAGAAAAGGGGCTGAGAGTTGAAATTATCCCAGTTTTGCTCGTTGACTGAATTTAGTAACAGTTTCTCTTGAGCAAAGAAATTTTGGCTGCCTGGATTTTGAGCCAGACGAGAGACCGAGAAAACAACCTTTGCGTCCAAAGTCAATTTGGACCAGGATCATTTTCTTTCTGCTGACAGACAGGTTTTCTGGCTTAGAGCAAGGCACTTGGCATACATTCTTCCTGCTTTGCCGAGGAGCAGAGGTCACAGGGAAACAAAAGACCAAAACCACGTTGGGTAAGACCTGTCAACGCCTACAGTTTAACCTGACGCTGAGCCACTACCCTGCGCACAGCATTACTGGCGAAGCTCACACATATGAGGACAGGCTGAGAGTTGGGGTTGTTCAGCCTGTAGAAGAGAAGGCTCCAAGGAGACCTTACAGCAGCCTTCCAGTACCTGAACGGGGCCTGCAAGAAAGCTGGAGAGGGACGTTTTACAAGGGCATGTAGTGATAGGATAAGGGGTAATGGCTTTAAACTGAAAGAGGATAGGTTTAGATTAGATACAAGAAAGAAGTTCTTCACTATGAGTGTGGTGAGGCACTGGAACACGTTTCCCAGAGAAGCTGTGTTTCCCCCATCCCTGGAAGTGTTCAAAGCCAGGTTGGATGGGGCTTTGAGCAACCTGGTCAGGTTGAAGGTGTCCCTGCCCATGGCAGGGCTCTGGGAACTGGGTGATCTTTAAGGTCCCTTCCAACCCAAACCATTCTATGGTTCTATGATATACGGCTCCTGCAATGAAAATGGTGTTGCAGCTTTTGAAACTCATGAAGTAACCTGGTGGGTGGTACCTAGCCTGAGCCACCTTCTGCGTAGGATCAGATCCTCACCATGGTGTGAGACCACAGTTGGCTGTCTCTGACAAGCCTGTGTTGGTGGTTCTCAGGCAACGTCATTGGTAAAATGCTGAAATGGCAAAAACCCAGCCTTGAAAGTGCTGAGCATCCTCATTTCCCTTTGATTTAAATGGGAGCTGAAGGCACACAGCACCTTTCAGGATTTGGCCCTGTGTCAGCAAATACTGGCTGATCTGCTCTGACTGGCTGTCAAAACTGTCCTTTTTTCCATATTTTTTTTTTCCAAGGAAGGGATTTGTCTATGGTTTCAACTTTGCAAAGGCAAACTAAGGCAAAAGCTATTTTTCTGGAGCAGAGAAAAGAAACTGCGGTCCTTTTTCTGTCTGTCTTTTCAGTGTTTGCAGCTCTAAGGGTCCATGTTAAGTGACTAGAAAAAAAAATGGGTTGCTATTCCAACAGTGGAGCAAATTATTCTTCACAAACATAGCTAATCGAGGCTTCAGGGTTGCAATCATTCATTATAGATGGGCATCAGAGGAGAATAAAATGTCTCTTTTAGCCAGCTGCTAACCCCAAAATTAGAGGACCCAGGGAAGTGCAAGAACTGAAGCCGCCTGTCTCCTGAAAACCAGTCCTGCTTCAGTGGGAGGGGAAGAATCCTGCCCTCTGAGTCCTTTTTTACAGCTCAGCAGCCCTCCTGCCAAGTTCTCACCATCAACACCTATAATATTTAGCACCACGATCCTGGTCGGGTTTTGTCTGCTGGCAAACAAAAATCAGACGCATGCCAATTGGAGGTGGGCATGAGGATGGCAATGCCACAGCATTGGGCTCCAAAACACGAAGCTGCCAGGGGTACACCAACATTTTTCAAACCTGTGAGTCGCTCTCATCGGACGGTAGAGCCTGGTTACGTTGCTTTCTCCTGGGAAATTCCCTGAGGCAGGAAGGCGGTTGCACTACCATGGTTATAACTTTGATATCTGAATGAGTATCTGCTAGCCTCAGGCAACCGGGCTTCTGTTAATTTTGACCAGGGAGCATGATACACTGTGGCAAGCTGTGTCACTTAGGATTGTGTCTGCTTAGACATGATGCCTCTGAGTAATGTAATTTATATTTCATGCACAATTGAAGCAGCTAATGGTATAATTCTCCAAGGGGGAAACAAGTTGTTACAGCATTAATTACATTGCTGTTGCCATTTTTTTTTTCTGGCCTGCGCGGAGAGCTTTCGAGTCATCAGCAAAACGACAGCAATAGCTGGAATCACGTAAAAGGGTCTCTTCTGCCCTGGCAGCCACGGGGGAGGCCAGGGTCCCTTCCTGTTAGGGGTGGCAACCTGAGGGTCTCGGCTGAGGGTCTCGGCTGAGGCTGCCGGACCCGCCGGCTGCCGGCTTGCGAGGCCAGGCTGCCTCTTGCGTGTGCTGCCCGAAACTGCAGCCTGGCGCTGGGATACAGGCTTTGGGGAGGCAGCCGAACATGCAGAAGAAGTCAAGATCCTGGGCATCCCAAGAGGTGGTGAATACTTCAGTACCCCGGGATTTGGAGGAGGGATAGCTGAGTGCCTGTGTGCCTGGCGTCCCTGGTGGCTCTCTGCGGTGACAGTGACTGCTAGGGAGCAAGGATAACTCAAGAAGTGTGGGAAGAGTGGACAGAAGTGATAAAAAAAAACTCTGATGTCTCTGCTAGCCAGGCTTTCACCTCTGTGCAATAGCCAGAGAGAGGGTGCCCTGCCTCCCAGCTCCCAGCTCCCGGCTCCCAGCTCCCAGCTCCCAGCCACCGCCACCGCAGCAGCAGCAGCGAGAAAGCATCCGCAGAGGAGGTGAGCACAACCCTACTGAAGCAAAGCAGCCCCCAGGTGTCACAAGGAGGCGGATTTGTTTCTGGGGGAGAGCAAGTGGCAGTTTGGAAGGTGGCAGCCTCGGGGTCTCTCACCCAGCCTGGCAGGCCAGGTGGCCAAGGGAGCCAGGGGTCTCCTGGGTGCCGGGAGCAGAGCCGGGGGAGACAGCGCTGAAAAGGCTGACCCAGCCGGAATGCGGGGGGAAAGCCTGGCCGACCAGAGCTGAGCCATGTCGGCAGCCTCGGGTGGGCAGAGTGTCCGAGACAGCCTCCGGCAGGGGTTTGGGAACTGCTGGCTGCGTGGCTCTGGTCTACAGTGGGTGTTGCTTTTTATAGTTCGCCTATGGCATCAAAACCCACGGAGCTAGCAGCTGAGCTGGGAGGAGGTGTAAAAATAGAGTCACAGCTACATACCACGATATGCCTGGGCTGGATGTAACCCGAGCACGCGCTGTCGTCAAAAAAAAAAGAGGAGAGAAGGGGAAAGGAAAGGAAAGGGCAGGAATTACACAATTTAGACTGCTATGTAAAGCACTGAATTAAAAATAAAACTCCCCCGTGTGTGTTTTGGCCCCGCAGCACGGCTGGGAGGGAGCACAGCGCGCTGTGCTGCCAAGTGCAAGGCTGGGATCGAGAGGAAAATCTGTGTTCGGGCTTCCCACACCATCAGGAGACCGGCAGGGTGGTACCCATGACATCCCTAATTGGGAGGAGGAGGAGGAGGAGGAGGGCAGCCTGAAGGGGTAGACGAGGGAGGTGGCCTTCGCTTACGCAGAGAGCACTGCCCATAGCAGAAAGCATCGTACCAGTGACTTTCTTCATTGTGAGAAGCTGGTGGCACAGATCGGAGTGCGACAGAGTCCCAGGGAGGGGTGACTGCTCAGGAACATTTTCTCTCCCCGTACCTCAGGCACTAATTTGGTACAACCATTTATTTCAAACTAAAAAGGAACTGAGTGCAGATCCATATGGAAAATGACACCACGTATCTACACGGAGATATTCCAAGCATACCATGGGACATAAGATCTGAAGGAGGGAGAACTGGAAAATTATTTTTTCGTGGTGAAACGCAGCTTGTAGGGAGCCAAGATTATTCAGTTCAGTTGAAGTTTAAACTGGAAAACAGCTTTGGCAGGAAAAAAAAGTATGAAGAAACGGTTTCTAAATATTCATTAATATCTCACTGTTTCGTATCTGTCACTTCCAAAAGGAAATATTTCTACGGGGAAGAGAAATTCAAGTATCGTTCACTAGGCGACTCGAGGACCATTCTCCAAGGGGAGGAGCACGCATGCACATGCAGAATGTGCCCTCAAAGTGTTTAAATATGAATCAGTGATTAAATAATATTAGCATATTAACTATTCATTGATGAGGGGACTCCACCTTCCAAAGTAGATGTTCTGCCCCCAGGGCTGATGCATCCCACGTGCTCTGCCCCTGGCTTGGTGGGGATGCTGCTATTGGCACCGGAACCAGCGAGGGGGCACAGTGACCCCCATTCCCCTGAGACGTGCTACTGGCTAATAGCTGGGCACTGCCCAGCAGGATGAAATATTGTATTTCAATCTCTTTCTGCAGCAAACCCACACTTGAACTCCACTCTGTAGTATTTTAGCTGTGAATCTTAATGCACCATTTTTAGCTCCTGAGGTATGTGGGGTGTCTTTGCACCATTCTGGTGACGGCAGCAGAGATCCTCACAACATCCTTCTCTCTAAATTGGAGAGCTATGGATTTGATGGGTGGACTGTTCGGTGGATAAGGAACTGGCTGGATGATCGCATCCAGAGGGTAGTGGTCAACAGCTCGATGTCCGGATGGAGACCGGTGACGAGTGGTGTCCCTCAGGGGTCCATACTGGGACCGGTGCTGTTTAACGTTTTCATCAATGACTTAGCGAGATCGAGTGCACCCTCAGCAAGTTTGCAGATGACACCAAACTGAGTGGTGCGGTTGACACACCAGAAGGACGGGATGTCATCCAGAGAGACCTGGACAGGCTGGAGAGGTGGGCCTGTGTGAACCTCATGAGGTTCAACAAGGCCAAGTGCAAGGTCCTGCACCTGGGTCGGGGTAACCCCCAGTATCAATACAGGCTGGGGGAAGAAAGGATCGAGCGCAGCCCTGCTGAGAGGGACTTGGGGGTGCTGGTGGATGAAAAGCTGGACATGAGCCGGCAATGTGCGATAGCAGCCCAGAAGGCCAACCGTACCCTGGGCTGCATCAGGAGAAGCGTGGCCAGCAGGTTGAGGGAGGGGATTCTGCCCCTCTGCTCTGGTCTGGTGAAACCTCACCTGGAGTACTGCGTCCAGCTCTGGAGCCCTCAGCACAAGAAGGACATGGAACTGTTGGAGCGGGACCAGAGGAGGGCTACAAAAATGATCCGAGGGCTGGAGCACCTCTCCTATGAGGACAGGCTGAGGGAGTTGGGCTTGTTCAGCCTGGAGAAGAGAAGGCTGCAGGGAGACCTGATTGCGGCCTTTCAGTACTTAAAGGGGGCCTATAGGAAAGATGGGGAAAATCTTTTTAGTAGGGCCAGCTGTGACAGGACAAGGGGTAATGGTTTTAAGCTGAAGCAGGGTAGGTTTAGACTGGATATAAGGAGGAAATTCTTTACAATGAGGGTGGTGAAACACTGGAACATGTTGCCCAGAGAGGTGGTGGAGGCCCCATCCCTGGGAACATTCAAGACCAGGTTGGACGGGGCTCTGAGCAACCTGATCTAGTTAGCAGTGTCCCTGCTCACTGCAGGGGGGTTGGACTAGATGACCTCTAGGGGTCCCTTCCAACCCAAAACATTCTATGATTCTATGATTCTATTTATCTTTAGTTCCTTGTGAACCCAGCTCAGGATCCCTTATCCCTTATAAAAGCAGGACTTTTATCTTGGTCTCCATGTAAACCTGAAAAATACAACAATGCAGGAGGAGATTGGAAATAGAGGTACTCTGGTGGGGTAAATCCTTTTGGCTGATGGAAGCATTTCATGGCACAGCCAGGAGGACAGGTATGGATAGACCCCTGCTTGCTCTAGCCATGCTGTATTTTTTCCAATGCAGACAATTCACGTCAGGGTTTAGGGGGCCTTCTGCAGCTCATCACCTTGGGCAATCTGGCTAGTGTTGTGGGGAACCTCCACGTGGTCTGAGGTTGCTGGCTTTAGGCATTAGGGATTTCTTTCGCTGTTTGTTTAAAATCAGAGCTGGAAGCTACACAGTTTAGAGCTGGAGCTGAATTTCTGCTTAATCTCCACTTGCAAGAAAAGTGTGTCAATTTTTTTTTTTTTCCTTAAGCAGTGAGGTAATTAAAGGAAGAACAAGGCAGATTTGCCGTTCTGGGAGCTGCTTCTGTATATCTGGGCTTCCACAGAGAAGTCTGGGTATTGCTATGAAGCTGTTCCAGAAGGAATGTCAGAAATACGCTTTTACTGATGAATAGGCAGAAGCCACACTTTCAGGTAGGAATATCTACCTGCCCTGCCATACACCCCAGCTGCTGCTATGTCCAATATATAATAATCCAATCAATTTTAATATTCTACTGCTCTGCAACAGCCAGGAATCTCTCCATTTGGAAGAAAGGGGCCACATTAACATTCAGATTGTAATGCACACATCCTAAGCACATTTATAGCTGCTGCTGTATACCCACGGACCTGGATCAGGGCTGGACTCCACATTCCCTCCAGCTGCCCCAAAATTCAGAGTTGTTTGGTTCCAGGATCTTCCAGGGCTCCATTTTTCAAATCTCACATGCCAAGCCACTGCAACGTGCTTTTTGAGCCCCATCCTGCAGCCTCCCCACTGTGCTGAGACCATCCCACGAGCAATGGTCAGGCAGTCCCAGCCAACAAGCTGAGCAAGCTGTGCTTGTGGGAAATGGTCTGGGAGGAGCGGACAGGGCTGTGGCACTGCCCTTGGAGCGTGAGCCGTGGGAGGGGACCGCTCACAAAACTGAGACCCACTGAGGCTGCTAGCGATGGGCACTACTGCATGGCCTGGCATCCCCTGCCCATCCTCACCCACGAAGCCACAGGGGAGGTTGGCCCATTCCCGATAGGTTCAGAGGAGCGTGCACACAGGCTGCTGCTGTATGCAAGGCTGCAGCAACCTCTCTTTGCCCTTTACGGTCCTCAGCCAAGTGAGGTGCCGCCTGGTCTGCATGCATAACCATCTTTGCAACTTCCCATGCCAGGGTAAAGGCATCCCAGGAATTTAAATCCAGCATCCCCAGCAGGCCAGGTCCCCTCATCCCTTGCACCACCTCACGCCGCCGCTCTATCCTCAGGCAGCGCGGCATTGCCGGCGTCCAGCTGGAGAGGTGCCAGGAGCGCGCGGGGAGCTCTGCTCACATCTGAGAAGGCCGGAAAAAAAGCAGCCAGAAATAGCCAGCATTTCGTAAGAAGCCTCATGAGGGCTGGCGCCACGGCCCTGCTCTGCAGACCAGCGGAGTTCAGATAAGCTTTGACGAAGCATCCAAATTCTCTTTTAATTTCAGCCTTTTCTCGCTTCTGGCTCAGCACCATCCTGGCAAGAGACGCAGCAGAGGGGTTGGAGAGAAGGCGAGAGTGTGCCTGGCAAAGGGAAACCCTACACCTTTACACGTGCTGAAAGCCTTGGGCCCCATTGTGAAACAAGGGTCCATGCCTGCAAATGCTCCCTAGAAAGTAAATGGTGACAGATTGGTGTTTAACCAGCAAAAATTTCCACCCAGGCTTTCTCTTGAAATTTAGCAGGTTTTGCTGGTCCCGACACCCTCAATGATGGCCTGATCCTGCGGCAACCCATCTTCCCTTGACCCAACGGCCTCGCTTTCTTTTGGTTAGAAGCCATGGTGTGGAAAGAGAAGGACTTAATGGATATTTTCTTCATGTCTCAGTGCAAGGATGGGATTGAAGCCAAAACACGCAGGCAAATCAGAGACCACACCAGCCTGGCCACCACAAAATGGAGCGAAGGCCAGGGGCAAGCAGCCTTTTGGCAGCTACTGGTTGTGGATGCATCAGGCACGTAGGAGAAGCACTCAGCCTGCACGTGCGTTCGGTACCTACCAAGCCTATCCGTAACGGTGCTAAATGCGTAGCTGGCTTGCAAGTAAAAGCTATCCATCAAGAAGTACCCTAAAACCACATAGTCATTTCACAAGGAACGCCACAGATTTCAGATGGTCTTTTAATCCTTGTTAGATATACGAGCGCTCTTTCTTGTGGAAGTTAGGCTTTGGACTGGTTACCCATAACCCGACCACTGACATACGATCTGCTGCTAGGGTAAAGACCTCAGCAGAGAAAGACAAGCAAGACTCCAGCAGCGGGTTCCTGCCAAGCCTCCATCAGCGCTGAATGGGTGGGCACGTACGTGTATCAGCAGAGCCCCAGCCGATTCAGAAAAGAAAAATATGAGCTGCATCCATGTCATGTTGCCCAACCGTGAGCACGTGCAAGAGGGCTTGGGGCACCTCTGCAGACTTGGGAGAGATCTGAGACTTGACAGCCGGTCCAGACCAGCCATTTGCAGGTATCTTTGGAAAGGAAAATAGGAAAGCGCCAAAAAAAACCCCTCCTGTGCCCCAAAACCGATCCCAGATGAGTCCGCTTTATACAGGAATCACCTTGTATTCTATCACCGAAGCAGCAGCCCTGGCTGCTGCACAAACAGGCGGCAATCCTTCCAGATTTAATGCAACAGCCACGTGTAATGACACACACAGTTCATCACAGCGGCAGGTAGCAGGGCCCTTCGCTCTCATTCATATGAATATAATGCCCACAGCAATGCAACACATCAACATTTTTAGAGCCAACAGTTTGACTTGCATTGCTCACTTATTTTTAATCATTTTAATCTGCTTTTTTAGCATTTTACTTCTCCATTTTACTTCAAAACAAGACAAAAAGTATTCAGCAGCTAATACCTCTGTTTTTAATGGCTGGAAAAATAATGAAGGAACATTAAGCAGTTCCCGAGCCTTCCGGAGCATTGGTATTTTTAAAGATGAGATTGATCAAAGAGGCTGTGAACTCTAATGGAGATGGATTGGCTCAGCGCGGTAATGCCAGCACGCAGGTCGGTTCAGCGTGGATCCCAGCTTCTTCCTTGCATCTACTATGCACTCCAGTGGCCAAAACCTCTTTGCTGAAGCATGAAAAATTGCCAAGTACGAAAAATCCCGCGTTTCTTATAAAGGTCCAGGGGTGGGGAATTCATTTTTATACCAGCTGATTGTTTGTGCCACTGCTTCGCTGCAAGCAGGGGACACAAAAATCGTCCCCCCGAGGCTGCCGTCATGTGTCTGAGCTATCCCAGCTCAAGACCGCACCGTGCCTGCATTGCAATGCAGGCAGCTCAGCGGCGCGTGAGGAAGGCAGGAGAGGAGATTTTAGTCCACTTATCGTGACGTGAAGCACACACATACTTCTGCTGTGAATCTGCCTGGTCTCCCGGTGAAGAAGAGCTCGGTAGCCTGTGCTGTGGGAGTGGCAAAGACCCCCCATGGGAGGCAATGAGGCTCCTGAGCTCAATTCTGCATGGGTGCAAGGAGAGGCCAGCGAGGACTCTGCCCTGCCACCAGCACCCGGGGACCCTCTGCATCCTGCTGCCGCCGCCACCACCTTGGCTGGGGCCTGTGCATGCAGCTGGTTATGGAGTGATGCCTTGGCTTGCCTTGCTTTCTGGCTGCTCCGCTGAGCCCTTGAGAGGGGCACAAGCATCCTAAAGGGACTTTTTTTCTTTCCCTTCCTTTTCTTGTGGGAGGGTCCCACCAGTTTTATAGCAGCCTATAAATTCTGTGGTACAGGAGGGACCTGATCTCAGACACCCTACCTTTGCCAGAACCTAAGGCATGAACCCCAGCTGCTAAATGAGGTGAAAGCCACCCATTCCCGGTTTCCAAACAGCACCCGGGACTTCAACAATCACTTTGGCAGGGGACCCATCTCTACATCTGCTGCCTCTTTAAAACCCCCTCCCCTGTCTTTCCCTTTGGCAGTGCTGTTGCTTTCTCCTCCCTGGGTGAATCTAGCTGAGCTTTTGGGTGAGTAGCAGGATGACAAGGTTTGGGGCAGCGAAGCAAGGAAGCGACTGGTAGAAAGATCTTATTTTGGTAGGAGAGTCACTTGAAGCATCCTGTGGGGTACGCACGGCAGCCTGTGTGCAGTTTGCATGCGCTCTCTGTAATAGGAGCCTGGACGTGAGGGCTCGAAGAGCCAGGAGGGAGGCAGAGGCGTGGGCTGAGACACGGGGTGCTGAGGGCGGCCACCAACCCCAGCTCAGCTGCAGGCAGCTCTGCAGCGCATTGACACTGAGCCCTGATGTCCAAGGGCTTCTCCACCCACCCAGCTCTCTGGGAAACCTCTCTCCAGATATTCCCGGCTGGCAAAGTGTCAGCACCAAAGCGGAGCTGCAAAGTCCCCCTGGGCAGTGGGGGCTCGCTCGCCTTGCTCTGCGAGTGGTACCTGCTGCCAGTGAGAAACACTCGTGGTCTCCCCTCACTTCCCGCCAGGGCTGTGTGCTCGGAGAGCTGCCCAGGCTCCCGCTGCAGCCAGGTGTGGATGTGCTTTGGGAGGAACCCAGCTCTGCTACCCACTCAGGACCCCTGAGGCAGCAGCGCTCCCCACAGACCCACTTTGCCGCCCAGAGCTGCCAGGGCTGAGTCTGTGAGGCCAGGTCCCGGTGAGCGGCGCCTGGCTGCCCTGCCGGGGGTGCACATCCAGGGCAGAGGCACACAGCTGTGGGGGAAGCAGGCATCCGCCGTGGAGAAAAGACCTGGTCCCTGGGCACAGCCGCCCCTCCAGCCCCCATATCCCATCCCCTGGAAAGGCACTGCTGCTTCTTGACATCCCCCAAGTCTGTAAACCTTGTCAGGGGATAGCCTTTACATCCTAGATTTAAGGTGATGTAGTGACTATAAATATTGTGCTTTGAATAAAAGAGTCGTGAACACTAGATGAGTCCATTTATTGTTAAATGTCATATTTAAATGTTTTAACACTCAATGTCCCAGGTGTTTGTGCCAGCAGGTGGGAGCACATGGCCCCCCCAGCACACAGCGGTTTCGTCATCAGAGGGCAGACACTATTGCACGGGGTAGGATGAGGAGGCCGCAGAGGGAGATGGTTATGCTTTAAAGTTTTGCCAGTGCAGCCATGCCACACACAAATGTAAAGAAAACACCTCCCCAACCCGGCACCGTGCCAGCACAGGTCCACATCTCTGTGACAGGCCAGACCTTGTGCCGGCACAGCCTGGCTGGCCCCGAGGTCTCACCACACTGATGTTTGCTCTTCCCTAATGCCCACTAATTATGGCACTGGTGATGGGGAAGCCATAGCTGCCCACCTAATTAAGCCACGGTGGAGAACTCTTCAGCTACCCTGCTCCCCCTCCTTCGTTTTGCATTAGTACCTTGTTATCACAATGGTAGCGCTTTATAAATAAGCAAGGTGCGCGCAGATTAGCATGCCTTTTATTTGTGCCATCATTATTCTTCATTTTGCAGGCTAGTATTTATTTGCACTCTGTTTTTATAACTCATGCTCTTTTCTTCCTCGACTGCTTTAAGAGTGCGGAAGGCGAGATTTAATGCACCTGAAACACCACAATTAGCCCCATCATGCTAATAACTTAAAGGAAACAAATAAATACTAGAAAATGTGGCACTTCGGAAATTCCCCTGCTCTGCGGGAAGAAGGCCTGCTGGTCAGGGCACATTGATTTTTTTCTGAATCCATCCACGCAGGATTCAAGGACAGGACAAAACACTATTAAGTCAGCAAGCAGCATGCAGTAAATAATGAGCGAGCCGGAGAGGGCTGAGGCTCTGCGCTGGCTGAGTCCAGATATAAATTGCGGTGAGCTATGCATCCCGGCAGCACAGTGACACCGTCTCCGGAGCGCAAGGCAAACCCAGGCAGGTAAGCCGGAAAAGCTGGTGGGGACTCCACAAGTTTTGCATATTGTTTTTGTTGTGGGGGGAGGGGGCAAAAATTAACTCCTTCCCCCCACCTCCACAAGAAGCTCTGACACTCTGGAAGCCTATGTGGATAAATCCCACCGCTGCCGATGGCGTGCAGTGCATCTGCGCCAGACAAAGGCTTTCGCGCGGGGGAAGTTACGCTCGGAAAGCAGTGCTTCTACCAGCGGGGTTTAACCAGCACAAGCTGTGCCAAAGCATTTTGCCGTCGTAGTGTTGCTGCTACAGCCGTGCTGGCGAAGCGTTTCTCCTCGTGTAGCGATGCTCTCTGGCCTACGGCTTGTTTGTGAAGGAAGGAGAGGGGAGAGTCGAACAGATAAAAGCTTTCCACAGAGCAGCAGGAGGGAGAAGGCAACCCATTAGCTTTTCCACTCCTTTGTGTGCCTTCGTCCTCTCCAGCCCTCCACGCACTTCAGCGCATCAGCTTCCACCAGAGTTCAGGGGAACCAATAGAGTATGTAAAATGCTTTGTGTGATCAAGTATGTGCAGGGCCAGGGTCCCGGTTAAGTGGTGCAGTGGAACTGGAGGAGAGAGGAGACCCCCACCTGAAGACTCAGCCTTGGTCTGATGACTCGGCTGCTTCTCGTGCCTTGGCCCACGCAGAGCTGCAATGCTGGCATCCCTTCAGGAGGGCACTGCAGAGCATCCCTGCAGAGCACCAAACACCACTTGTGACTCCCAGTTGCCAATTCTTGTGATTTAATCACCAGTCTTACACTTCACAGAAGTTTTCTTCCAAAAAGTAACCACGTGCAGCAAGAACCTTAGCTTTCCTTTTCTGGAGATCTCTCTTGCCTTCCCTGTTACCAAGAAAACCCCAAAAGAGTTGAATTCTCCTGGGCCAGAAACGGAAGGCTGCCAAAGAACTGGTGATCACAGAAAGCACCTTCCCGAAAAAGTCTTGTGATGTGCTAACTGATTTGATGGTTTGGGAGACCGATGTATGACACTTGGGCTCTGGGACGGACTGGCAACATTAAAAGAATATACCGACTAACGCATTTGAAAGAAAGCCGTGTTTATTCGCACTGAAAACATAAAAAGGGAGAGCCTGGAAGTAAATTAGACAAATGTGATCTCAATGTACATTAGCTCTGGGAAACAGTGGCAGTTGCTGGCCTTGGAGATAGGCGAAAGGCCCTTTAGTGCTTCATGTTACCACCGAGATTGCGCCAGTGCCAGCGTGACAAGGCAGCTTGGTACCAGCTTTTCCTCTGAGCTACTTCTACACCAACTGGTCTCAGCATCCAGCTCTGCTCCTGCCTTGCATTTATCTTTGTTCACTTCTTGGTCCTTCCTCCCCCCCTCCCTGCTTATCCTCTTCTGTACCCTTAGCGACGCGTGCAGCCCCCCCCAGGGTTATTGTCAGCCCGGTGCATGGCGGGGAAGGGGAAGTTTGACTCGATGTGACCTCCTCCAAGACCGGGAGCACCTCTGACAGCCTTTAGCCCCCCTGGCCTCTGCCCCCTCCACCCTTTACGCTGGCCCTGGGGTGTTCAGGGACGGTAGCTCGTCTTTCAGCCAAGGGGGAAGGGGACAGGCTCCCCCTGACCTGCACCCAGGGCACATCTTCTTCCTTGAAGTGGGGCACCACCAGTACTGATGCCAGATTCCCTGACCCCCAACAGTGCCTTGGGGTGGTTTAAGCCCCTTTTCTCCCTTGGTGGAGACAGAGGAAGGCATCGACAGGGACCAGCAGATGCCATTTGGCTTTGGTCCATCTCTTGTAGAGGGCAAGAAACCATGCTCTCCTGTGACAATGACATCTTGAATCAGTCCTAAGAGTGTGGCCAAGCAGTGCCCAGTAGTTTCACTTCCTTTCATTTTGGGGAATTCTCTCTAAATCTTTCTGCTTAACACATGGCATGTTTGCAAGCTGGTCACTAACTCAGGACCTGGGATGAGGCGCAACAGAGACACCCCACATGTCCTATACTTTGAAAATTATGTTGTGGAGGACAAATTCCAACTCATCTACTACAGTGTACTGCAGCCAAATGTATTTTTTCAGGCTTAATCTTTAATATTTGAAGCAAAAAAAGAAAGAGCAGCAGCATGCAAAAATAAAGCCCAAAAAAGCATATGATGCAGAATAACCTACACCATGAAATGGCCATGACAAGCCTTGAGAGGGCAACTTCAGGTGTGTTAAAGTGAAGGTGTGGGCCTTCTAACCCCCAGATTTCATGTCCCACACTTGTCTTACACCCAACGTTCAGAAAGGACTCATTACAAGACAGTACCGAGGTCTTGCCCAGCGATGCCTGTGTCTAGAAGTCCTCACCTCCCCAGGCAGACCACCCAGTGAAGAGTTTGGTGACATGTCATCGTGCTGCCACCTCATCCATGGAGGGGGATGGAGTTGCCACGCCAAAAGAAGGGCCAGTCTTTTACTTCAGAATTGTGAATAGCCCCGTTTCACAGGAAGCTGTGGAACCAGCCCCTTTTATCTCAGCCCAACCATCGCTGTTTCCAGATGCAACTGCTTGACACTTCTGCATGTCAGTGTTTCTGTCTGCCTGGACCCTAGCCAGGCTTCACTACCTGCCTAGACTCTAGTCCTTGCTTCTCAAGTATTTCCAAGCAAAAAAGGTCGGTTCCTACCCCATGGGCCATAGCAGTGTGATGGCAGGCATTTGGGCTCAGAGGAAGTTATTTGTTGGCCCATTCCAATGCCAAACCCAGGTGAGCCACAGCTGGGCTCTCCTGGTGATAACCAGCAGTGGCACTGATGGCAAACCCCAGTGCTTGCAAAACTGGCTTCTGCCACAGAAAGAGGAGCACACGACCCACAACTCCCTACATGTCAGACATGTTCTGGACTTGGAGATTTCCCCACCAAGCAACCAGGGCTGTATTTCCAGGCATCTGTGGCAACACTGTTATCCTCTTGTGCATTCAGCCGTCTCTGCTTGCACCGGCTACACTTTCCCCGGTACTGGCTTGCACCAAGCTTGCCTTTGCATTCTCAGAAATGCAAATGATTGCCAAGCCCCTTCCGCAACCCAATTTTTAGGGGGATGATTATTAAACTGCATTTGGAAAGGGTAGGCTGGCAATCCTTATGACCCGTCAATTTTCTGCTCTAGCGAAAGGGGCATGTTGTGGGGCTTATCACCGAGACAGGAATAGGATTACAGAACTCCTCATTTATCCAATTAGAAATCCCTCTACAAAAGAGAGCAGGTAAGAAAGCTGAGGGAGTCTAGAGCAGCCTCCAAGCAGGAGCAGCAGAGGGATGAAGAAATGGGCTGTTTTCAAACGGGGGTTGAGCCATACATGAAATGTTTTACATGCTCTGCAACAGGAGGGTGTTGCAGCCTGTGCACCAGGAAAGCCCCTTCCCCCTTGCATGGGTAGTATTTGTCCTGGAGACATTACGCACTAAAATCTGAAAAGTCACTAGGGCATTTACCAGCTCAAGATTAAGATTTTATCAGAAAAAGCATCTCCTGGTTCTAGGCTGAGTGTGAGGATCCTGATTCAAAACAAGATAGGCAGGGCCATCCCCTCATGGATTTAAGCCTCTGGTCTGAACTGGGAAAACAGACTTCAAGCTGTTTTCTTAGAATCGTAGAAACATTTAGGTTGGAAAAGACCCTTAAGATCATCAAGTCCAACCATTAACCTAACCCTGCCATCCCACCACTAAACCATGTCCCTAAGCACCTCGTCTGCCCGGCTTTTAAATTCCTCCAGGGATGGGGACTCAACCACTTCCCTGGGCAGCCCATTCCAGTGCTTGACAACCCTTTCAGTGAAGAAATTTTTCCTGATGTCCAACTTAAACCTCCCCTGGCGCAACTTGAGGCCATTTCCCCTTGTCCTATTGCTTGTTACTTGGGAGAAGAGACCGACCCCGACCTTGCTACAGCCTCCTGTCAGGCAATTGTAGAGTTCTTAATCCCAGATAGGTCTGCAGTTCTCCTCAAGACCTTTCTCCTCTTTCCTTGCTGAGAGGGAGAAGAGGAAAGATTTGAGACGTCAATATTTTCAGGCCCAAAATAACCTCATCCCATTCCATGCCTGGCTTTGAATCCTGGCTGTGAGACAGGTAGCACCATACCTTCAAAATGGTCCCTGATTTTGGAAGCTGTGTGGGCTGTGTGCATGGAAGGTGCTGACTGTGCACCTCCTGTCCCACACAGCTCATTTCCAGACAATTCCCACATAACCTCAGCCAGCACCTGCTCTCTCATCAGCCACCCTTTTCCTAGAGCTAGCCAGCACGGGGCTGTGCACAGAAAGCCATTGCTGACTTTGTCCCTCATGGAGACTCAACCCTTTAATCCCTGCCAGTGGCTTAACCTGGGCAGGGGGAGTCCTGCCCAGTTTAACTACCTCCTTGCAGAAGTGTTTAACCTGGCCGTACAACACCTCCTCATCCTGCTGCTCTTGGAGGCAGGGAAGCAAAGGTCCCCTGCACTGGGAGAAGGCAGTGCCTCTCCACCCCGAGCTATGCAGAGCATCAGCCTCTTGCCGTGCTTGCCCCAGTCCTGTGACTGCAAGCCCTGACCTCCAGCCAGTCCCCTGCATCCCCTCCCGTCCCCCCCTCCCAATCATCTGCCCCTGACATCCTGCTGGGGACGACCATCTTGGCAAAGACAGCTGATGTTCCTCCGTGGAAGGCGGTGAAAAGCAAGGAAAGAAACTGGGCTCAACCCAAACCTCTCTGTGGGAGTGCAGGGGCACTGAAGGGGTTCTCCCGGTGCAGACCCGATAGCACCGTGCCACGGCCTCGCACACGGGGCAGCCCGGGGCAAGTCGTGCCGCCATCAGAGCCCTTTTCCTCGGCTCCTTCTGGAGCCCTGGCTGGCGGGGAAGCCCTCTGCCTGGCTGCTAATGCCGCCACACAGGCATTTTGTTTTTTAAGCTGTTGCTCGCAAACAAAAGTGTTCAGATGAAAAATAAACCTCTTAAAAATCCCAGCCTATTCACTCCTGGCAGTCTGGTATTCCTTCAAACTGTCAGACTTAGCAGATTGTTTACTGGAAACGGTTCAATTGGCAGGACCTTCTGCTGTGCAGATGAAATTTTAAAATCCTGTTTCTTGTTGCACTCAAAGTCTCTCTTTCCACTACATGGCTTCACAGAATTATTATTCACTTGTTTCCCATTGAATCAAAAAAATACCCTCTCTCTTTCATTTCTATGGTAAAAATGTGCAAGGGGTATTAGCCCTCATGCTTCAGGACACAGGCCAACAGCTAAGTGCTTGGGCTGGGGGGAAAACTTTCCCTGATGGGCACAGTAATGCAGAATGGTCAGTTATCCCCAAAGTGTCCCACCTGGCCCAGATGGGCAGTCCCACTGTTCAGCCAGACAGACCAAGAGGTGCACAGCATGGCACTCTCTGCAGAGCACCCAAGGGTCTCCTTATCTGGGGAGCTGCTGCTGCGATAAAGAAAAGCTCTTGCAACTCCTGATCCTGCAAATTTCGGCATTTCCCTTCCTGTGCACAAGTGCAGCAGGAGAAAGAGCTTTAACCTGCTATGTCAGGTTCTCGTTGTCACCTTTGCAGTGTGTCCCGTGAGCAGCTAAACTTGCGGGGCCAGGGCCTTCTGCGTTGCTGGCCCCTTTGGGTCAAACGCCCCACTCCCTTTTTCATTTGGTTAGATGAACGCCTGCTGCTGGCTGCCAGCAGGAAAGGCTACTGCAGTCAGCTTTGTAGTGTTTGTTGGGGCTTAAGGCAGAAGAACCTGCTGTGGATCTGGGGCTCTTCCCTGCCCCACCTCCCCATGGCCCCTGTCTGCAGTTAGGTCCCAAATCCTGCCCTTTTATCCTCTGCAACTTTGGCTGCTTTGACCTCTAGCAGCTAAAAGGACCTGCATGCCCCTCTGCTGGGGTGGCGCCTTCCTGAGTTGCCTGTTAGGTGGTTCAGGGCTGCACATGCCTTCTGGGCAGGACACCTTCCTCTTGGGCTCCCAGGCAGTGCTGGTGTCCAGCCAAGCCTGGAGGTGTGGGGGATTTGCGTCCTGAGCAATGCATGGTAGGGTGGCAATTCTGAGCCAGAAGACACTGCTCTGGCCTCTCTGGCCTGATGCTCTTCTTTCAAGGATGCTGGAATTTTTAGGAAGGTGCCAAAGCTGCCCGCTCCTCTGCCGAAGTTTCTGCTGCTCATCCCTTGTTCTCAGCCTGCTGCTAAAAACTTCCCTTATCGTGACGCCGAACTTTAAATAAGCCCATTTCCAAAGGGGGCTGCCTCCGCGGCACTCCCCGAGGAGCCACACCTGCACACAGCTCTCCCTTGCCAAGCGTAGGAGGTAGCGCAGGATTTCCATCAACGCCCACTGGTTGCATCTCACTAACCTGAAAGTTGTCTTCTCCCATGCCTGTGCCAGAACAAGTTGTCTCAAGAAAAACGGGTCCTCATGCAGTCAATGAAATGACCATCAGAGACGGGGCCCATGTGCCATTCCCAGTCATCAGGGGATGTTTTTACAGTGGCCCGTAATCACTCCATCAGCAGGTGGAGCAACTTTCTTTATCCCGGGGCAGGCTTCTCACCATTAACCCAACCAGAGCGCCTATTCCCCTTGCTCACAGCTGCATTTCATAACCGGACAGATTGCACCCCGCGGCCTTTCCCTCCCCGTAGTCGTCCTTCACGGACACCTAGGATCCCTGTGCACTGCATGATTCGTGCGGCTGTCGTCCCAGCCTCAGAGGAAACCTCTCCCAAAGCCAGCCTCTGGACTTGATGAGCACTTTCTCATGTTAATAAAACAAAAGAGCAGTGGTGCAAACATGGAGAATTAACAGGGCAAAACCACCCAAACAACTGTTAGCACACACAGCCCTGAGCCTCTGAATTTACTTCTCCCTCCTGTCCCCTTCCTGTTCCCTGTGCCCCTCTGGGGGACACTGAGGTTCCCTGAGAGAGCATTTGGGTTGCATGGAAAATGCCATGTCCCCCAGTATAGGAAGAGAGTACTTAAAACGAAGGTGGGGGCAGAGAAGCATAAAACACCAAGTTTTGCAACTTTCAGCCTCTGTGCATTGATGGGACGGAGCCAGGGAGCTTGGATATGTCCCACTGAACCGGCAACATCGGGGATGGAACCAAAATGGTTTGCGGCGGTTCATTGCTCGTGCCGCAGAGCGGAAGGTGATCCTCTCCGCAGCGGGGGACAGATAAAAAAGGGTTGGGAGGGCATCACTGGCAAAACTGCCCGCTGCCAGGAAGAGACGTGGGGTGGGGGGGGGGGCACTGAGGAGCTGCCTGCTCGGTGCTGGTGGCTGGGCTTGCTCAGAGGGAAGCTCCACCAGAACCATGCACGCATGCCTCTTATTCTTGCTAAAGTAGCACAGATTTTTTTTTTAAGCTGTGCTTTGAGGTGGGAACGCTCTGTTAACCAGCAATTTGTATTTTTTCTTGGATACAGGCGGTTCTTATTTTAGCTCCCGCACAAAGAGCTCCCCGCTGACTTGAGCGTCGCTCCCCTTGTTCCCTGTTCAGGCTTTCCCAAACAGTTCTGGGGCAGAAGATGAACACTGGCATCAGGTCCTTACCCCCGGCTCTCTCCGGCTGCAGGCAGGAGGGAGACGCTCAGCCAGCACCACGCCCGTGCGCTGCATTTACAACAAGTTCAGGATCTCCTCTCCCTCAGAAAACCGAGCCGTTTGGTAATGATATTCCCCCATCATTGCAATGCCGGTGTCACAGTCTGATAGATGTGGCTGTGCCCAGAGGTCACCGTCGTGGGCTTTTTCCTTCGCGGCGTAGGTGGTCCTGCCTCCCCCTCCCGCCTCTCCGTGCCGGCGGGGGAAGACGGACCCGGGCGTCACGCACGATGTACATCACAACTGCTTGTAGGATAGCTGTCTTGCTCTGAAATAACAGCTGATTCCCGGCTAATAGATTCAGTAATCTGACACCCGGGCTGCAATAATTGTATCTGAACAAGGCAGGCTCCAGCCTCTGCCAGCCTTATTAGAATGAGTGATTGTTTCCATCAGGGATGTAGCTCTGGTGCATTCACCTTTCCCGGGCTCCGAAATACAAATTGAGCTTCTGACCTTGGCGGATACGACAGCTGACCTATTTCTTCCCTTTTTAAATAAGGAGAAAACAGACTTTGGAGGGAAAGCGCCTGCTTTCTGCAGGCTTCCTTCTGCCGAGCTCCCATCAGATAGTTAAATATTTGGCCTGTCGCTATTAGCCAGGGTGATGGTCTGCCTAAACTGCCCAGCTCCCTGCGGGAGGCGCAGAGGTGCGATCCTCTCTTCCGGATGGGTTTGGGGTTATTCCTAATTTCTCTGCTCTGCAGCGCAGCTGTGGAAGGCAGCCCGTTTTCCCCTGTGGCTGTGCAAACGTCCAGTGCCGCCCGCGCCAGTCCCAGGGGTGTTTGGAGCACAATAACACCCAGAGCCCCAGGGCCTGGGCTCAAAGCTGCACGGGGGCTGAGCAGTGCCCCCGCCACCGCCTCCCTGCTCCCGGGCTCGGGCGGCACAGGAGGGGCTCTCCTGGGGCGGGGGGCAATGACCCCCTCTGGCACCGACGGGGAGGAACATGAGACTGATGCTGATGGGTTTGCAGCGGGGCCCAGGCTTGCCCCGCTTGGAGAAGGAAACACCGCCTGCCACGCTTACAGCAACGGCGTGGGAAATGCCGTGCCAGGGAGGGGATGTCCCCCAGGAGACTTCCCCTGGGAGCTGCAGGGCCATTCGCTGAAATAAAACCACCTCCTGCCCTCAGCCACGAGCCCTCCTGCCGCCTCCTTCTGTCAGCAAGTCAACAGGCCTCCATCCCTAATCCTAAATTTCCCTGGTGATGTGGCACACAAGGCAGGTTTTCCAATGGGCTGCAAGCTCCATCCCACGCCGTGGTTGTAAATAGAGCTGGGAGGGAGATTTAGCCATGGTCCCCCCGCCCTCCCCTCCACGTATTGCTTTTCCTGAGGTTAAACATCAAACATCGCTAAAATATCACCCGGGTCTGCAACCCGCGCGCACTCCGGGAGGGGGCCAGCCGAGCTCCCCTCAGGGCACTGCCCTGATTTACGGAGGTGTGGGGCACAGCGCCTTAAATCGGGGTGTACATCAGATAATGTCATGGGAGGACAGCGTGCGTTTTGTCAGAGCTGGGACGCTAACATGGGGAGGGTAGGAACAGGGACAGCCCCAGCGCCTGCACGTTGCTTTTGTTTCTCTATCAAAGATGGTAAAAAAAAAAAGCTGTCCCGCCTTTGGTGGCTGTGCGGAAAATTGTACCTAAGCTCAGCAGCCCAGGCACCGGCAACGTCGTGGGAGATTCCTGCTGCTTTGCCTTGCCACTCCTCTTTAAGTGAAGAGGAAGGCTGGCTTACGGACCACAGGCAAGTCCTACAGGGCCGGTGGTTTGGCACAAAAGAGGGAGCCAGGCAGGGTGCTAGGGTGGTGAGAAGGAGATTTACATCTTTTACTGTCCATCTGCAAAGCAAAACAAAAATAGCTGAAACACTGGTTTTCTGCTTTATCGGCTCTGTGAATAAGCATATAAATTTCTATGACATTTCTGGAGACTTGCTGAAGGGGAAAAAAATTCATCCCTTAGGACCTGGCCGGCAGCAGTGGCAGCATATGGTCTGCTGAAATCAGTGGCTGAGCGCGTTTTGTGTGCGCTAGCATTAAAAAGGTGACTTTGCGAGTAATTTCAGAAGCGGGGAGGGGTTTTCTCTTTTTTCTTTTTTATTTTTTTTTTCCTTTTTTAATCCGGCCTAAGCTGATGCAGCTGTCAGAGCCAATAACTCTTGAGTAAAGGAGCTGGGCTGTGTTTTCTTGACTGGGAAGCACGAAGGGTGCGGACCTCGTGGCTTGTTTTTGGCCGCCTGGTGGGAGCAAGTTCAGCCTCTTCCTGGGCAATAGAGGGAAAGGCAAAGTCCCCTGCACAGGCGAAGAGAGGAGTGGGGGGGTGTTTTCTTTTCCCCAGCAGCTGCGGCTCCCTCGGAGAAGGAGTCGGGGCCCTGTAAGTCCGTGGGAAAGCAGCTTCAGTCTCCCGGCTGCAGAAGGATGGCAGGGGAGCGCCGTTTTGAAGATGGAACTCACTAGGGGAAAAACAAATACAAATAGGCAACTGTTTACTGTAGATAAAATGTGGCTTTTTCTCTTTCATCGTTGACTAAAACCGCATGTTCTTGCGGTTGAGGGAGGCAGGAGCCATAATGCGCTGTCAGAGAGATGTCTTTCAGCAGGCAGCACCTCTGGATGTTTATCTCCCTGCCATTGTGCTCCGGTGCTTTGAAATGTAAAGGCAAGACGCTGCTAATCACACTGTTGCTTAAAGATCAACAGCCAGGCGAGATGTACTTTGTCACGTTTTCTCTTTGGTCTCGCTTCCTCTGTAATGAAAACGGTGACATTCATTCAACGGCACATGGCGGTGGGTTTTTAATGAATCGCTCCTGCCCTTTCCCTGGGCTCCAACTCAGGGGCACAGCCGGAGCTGCCTCCGGAGCGTGCCGATTGCCACAGGAGCGGCAGATCCAGCCGCCGGGGGAACGCACCTTGGCATCGCTTCTGGCTTCCTCTGGCTCGGATTGAATCCACCCGCGCATTACATTTGAGTCGTATCATTGAAGCCGGAGGGGACGCGAGATGTAGCCGAAGGCTGAAAGGCAGAATCTGACGTGGGATTTCTTATTAGTGGGAGAACAGAGAGCTTTAGGGATATAAAAAAGGGGGAGTGTGGAATAAAGGAAAGAAATGCTTATCTGTGCAAAGAAATGAACCTCAATATATATAAGACACGTCTTCCTCCCATGATGGTCTGGGTCAGCAAATAACACAGCAGAAAGGAAGAAGTAGGCGCAGAAAGCTGGAGCAGTAGTTTATTGAAATGATGTGGCTGAAGGGAGAGGGATATTTTTATTTTAAGGCAGGAATTTCTCACACTCCTATCTTCACTGCGAGATTAGCATGGAGGTCTTGGCTCCCACTTCCCACTATATGCCGCACATGGGGAAAATGCAGCAGCTCAAAGTTGTACAAGGGGTGTAGGGAGAGGGAGAGAAATTCAGCTCCTCTCCTAATGCCGATTAAGGAGAGCACACAAAGAAGAGAGCAGAAATGTGAACCACCAGTTCTTCCCCAGCAAAGGCTCGGCTGACTCCTATTACAGGGATATATCAAAAGCAATAAGACAATTTTCATCTTTTGCCTGTCTGATGGCCAAGGGAGGGACCATCAGTCGGCAGTGAGACAGCTGGGATGCACAGCAGGAAATGCCTGGTAACTGAAGAGATGCACCAGCAGCGAATGCATCAGTCCTCAAAACACCACCACCCCAGGCCAGTGGTATGGGCTTTCCCCAAGCCTTTTTTTGCCCCATTCCCGTTCTCCCCCGGGAGCGGCTCCCTGCCTGGCAGACTAAAGGTGGTTAAGCACTTCCCTGGAGCCCGGTCAGGGGCAAGCCACGGCTGATGCATAAGCCGCAGTCCCTGGGCAGCCTGGGAAACACCACGCATTTCCAAGCGGCGTCAACCAGCTTTTCCCCCGTGGACAGTTTGCACCGCTGCCACAGATGCGGGGTGCCCGGGGCCGGGCAGGAGCAGGTCTGCGGATGGCTTCAGGTTCCCAGAAAAGCCCTGGGTACCTCGAGGCACGGCGCTCGCAGGGAGAGCAGACCGACGGCTGCTGAATTGATGGATGTGCGTCCCTGGCAAGACCACTCACCAGCCCATCCGTGGCAATGTAAAATTGAGGGGTGAGCCCTCCTTGTGACAGTCAGGCTGCCTGCGTGCAGCTGACTTAAGGACGAGGGGCTGCACGGTGCTAAGCACGCCGCTCGCCTTCCGGGCCCCTTCCAACATGATAAATACTTATTTAGATGGTGCCCTGCAATGTGCGGTTGGATACGACCCATAAATCCTGGTGTTAAATCGGTAAAATAAAAATCCAGTGCTGCGTCAGCTCGGCCTTTGAGAAGGCAAAGCTGATAAATAGGGTGTGATTGGCTCTTTCTACACCGATGCCCCAGAGCAACACCCTCTGCACGAGCGTGATATTGCTGCAAGCTGACAGTACAAAGGACAGACGCGTACCCGTGCCAGCCATTGAGCCGGCTGCCTGGATTAACCCTGATTTCCTTTCCTGACACTCCTTTCTTCTCCCGAGGAGGGAAACCAGGCGTAAGAGCGAGTCCCCTTGCCTGTCATGCTGAGAGCGTGGTGCTGGCAGTGTAATTCAGCCCGCTAAGCCCGGTTCTCCCCTCCCCGGTCCCCGCTCCGTGGCGATCTAACTCCTAAGAGTGGAGGATTTACACCGTCTTACACAAGCGTCGTGAGAAGGATCAGGCTGCAGCAGTCCCGACTCCCAGCTTCCCAGGAAAGGCAGAGACCAGCTGCCTCCCAGGTCTCCTTACATTCCTCGGGCTCTTTGTGTCGATGATAAGGATTTCTTAGGATGCGGATGCAGGGAGGGCGTGTGGGACAGCATCTCGCATGCACCTTTTCAGACTTAGCCTAAATGCCTATGGGAGGAGTGCCACTGCCTCCGACAGCAGAGGAGCTGGCTCCCGCCACCCTGCACTGCTGTTGAGATGAGAAAGCGACAATAAATACAAATCTTATCTCTCCAATAAGGCGAGTTCACTGCGCGGCAGGAAGGAGCCTTTCTATCGAGATGGTATCTGCACCAGCCGAGGCAACACCCTGAATTCAGCAGCGGCACAGCCTCATCGGGGAAGGGGCAACTTCACTTTTCCCACTGCCTTTTGGGGTGTCCCCAAGCGAGCCTGGCTCACGGCAGTGACAGGAGTGGTACCTGCCCAAAAGGAGCCTTAGCTCCCAGGGGATGATCCACTCCTCCTTGCCATCCATGTGCTTGCCAGTGGCCAAGCTGACTAGATGCCAGGAATCTGGTGCCAAAACACAGAGCCAGTATGCTGCTCTTCTGCTGATCCCCACTTACCACCAGCTGGCCCGGGGCTTGCAGGAAATCAGCCCTGGGCAGGAGGCCAGCTGCCTGGAGCTGAGCATGAACGAGGGGGAAGACGCTGGCTGCTGGAGGGAGGCAACTCCAACCTCCTGGGTGCCTCTGGGCATCCCCCTCGGGCAGGCAGCCCCTACGCCAGAGAGCAGCAATGCCATGTGCTGCACCCCAGGGCTGCATCCCCCAGCTGGCTGGCTGGGGGCTGCTTCCCATCATCTCCAGTTGGCTGGAGGACACTGTTGCATCTCAGCGGGAGATGACCTGTGCCATGTCTTCGTCAGCCCTAAGTGACAGAGATGTGATTTTCCTGGGCGTGCATTCACTGGAAATGTTGGGCAGGTCAGAAATAGGCGCTCCCAAACCTGTCTTCTGGTCCTGGCACCAGCGTCCCAAAACACACCGGGTGCAGACCGTTGGTGGCTATACCTGCTGCAGACAGGAGGTGGGACGGGAAACGATGTACGACCACTCGCCCTGACTGTGGGAGCACAGCGCAGAGCCATAGCACAGGCCAGGCACCTGCACCTCAGCGGATACCACTTGGAAACAAAGATCAGAGCTGTAGGAACATTTTGGTTTCCACTGATTCACCATCCACAACGAAAAACTGAAGGCGAGGGAAGGGATACGTCCTTCAGGCTCAGCCCAGCGAGCAGGGCTTTTTACTCAACTCCTTCAGGGCGGAGGAGATGCAAGCAAGCCTGGAAGCAAGACAACATTTAAAACGAAGAGGCAAAATATTTGTAGTTGCTAAATGGTTTGATTTTTTTAAAACTGTCTCCTCTTGGCTGACCGCTGGTTAAAGTCAACACGGGCGGATAAACTTCAGCCTGCAAAAACTGCAGCCAGTGCTAAGATGCTGTGTAATAGATCAGAGCCGAGCAGGTGTGGGACCAAATGTCTCTGCTAAATGAGGGGGCTGCGCAGGCGATGCTCTTATTAAAGCATCTGCCAGTAAATAGGCTCTCTCTTGCTATTTGTCCATCTAAGGTAATATTGTAGAAAAACTGTACAGATTACCCTCAAATAAGTAATTCTCTGTATGCCTGGGTTTTTTAATAAAGAAAATGACCTGCATCTCAAATCCAAACTTTTCTGACTGCTCAGTAAAACCAGAATATTGGAGTTTTCTGATAAATTTTCTCCCTTATTGCTGAAATTTCAGCTGAGAAAAAAAGGCATCTTGTGCTCCTTTCTCACACATCTAAATTCTGAAGCATCAGCTGTTTTGTGGGGGAGGGATAATAACTCCCTGTTTTTAAATTCCAGCTCAATATGTTTGTGAAAGGGATTATATGGCACCTCGTCCACCCATAGTGAAGGGATTGAACGTGATGACCAGGGAGGGCATCTCCGCTCTCATTTTTAATTCAGGCATTTGCTTTTTCGTCTCAAAGGCAGGGAAAGCAAGCGACAGTGTTTGCTTTGGTTGGAAGGGGAGGTCAAATTTAAGTTTGAGTTAGCTTGACTCAGCCACCCGCACTGTTATCCCGGCCACCACTAGAGAAGAGCTTGGGATCTGTCCTCTGCCCTCAGAGTTTCTTCCTATCCTGAGAGTAAAATGCCCCAGATGCTGAGCCCAAGCAGTCAGTAGCACTGTGCCCATTTTATAGAAGGCAAGAACAAGGCACTGGGGATGAGGACCCTTGTCAAAAGCCACCAGCATGGTAGCAGCAGGCCAGCGGTGCAAAGAGCCTTCTGTTTCCCAATCACTGTCTGCTCCCGAGATGGTGGTGTGGCCACACCTGCCTGCCTTTGCCTCCATATGCCTTTAGTTTGGACTGGCATATGAAGGGCACTGACTGAAGGAAGAAGTCCCAGGGGCTGGTGGGACCTAGCAGGCTGTGATGTTCCTCCTACCAGCACAACACCACAACCCGGGGTGGAGGCAGCGGCCAGCTCTGCACCTGGCTGTCCTAGCGCTGGATGTGGGGAAGATGGGGGGCAAAGGGGTGGGAGCGCGGTGGGAAGGGGGGAAGACAAAGATGGTCATGGGGGGAAATGGAAGAAAGATGAAACGGATCGAGGAAAGGGATAAGGAAAGAGAGGAGAGAAGATTCATTGCAGACCTGAAAGACAAAGGCAAATAACAGTGGTGGTGGTGGTGGTGAGCGGGAAGAAAACAAAAGGTAATGAAAAGAAATGGGAGAAAATCAGAATAAAGCTAGGAAAGGAGAAGCGGAGGAGAGAGCATCCATCCTGCCAGCCCCCATGATGGCTGTTATTTGCAGATAGGAAGCTCTGCCTGCAGAAAAGCTGACTGAGGCTGATTGAGGGAAAGAATGAGCCACATGTGACAGATGTTAGTCACTTCGCGTAATGCCCTACTGGAAGGCACTTGGATGCTGTGGGGATGACAGCACTCGAAGAAACTGCGTGGAGCACGGCAGCCCTGGGAGCAGGCGGGAGGGAAGATGAATGGCAGGAGCGCTCCAGTCCCCTGATCTCAAAACGGGAAGAAAAGAAGAAAGCGCAGAGCAGCGGGCTCTGCCTTTTACATATTTTCTGCCTCCCTCTGTGCTCCATCACTCCCTCATCCAAAACCAGGCAAAAGCCCAAAGCAGATGGGAACTCCCACTCCTTCCTGCAAGGAGCAGGGCTGCCTCTCTGCCCTCGGTGCTTCACTGCTTAGAGCAACGTGCCTGCGACAGCCCAACACCACCATGCCCCATGCCCGGGGCTGGGGACGGCGTTGAAGGGGGCTGCCTCGGCTGCAGAGAGCCAGCCGCAGCCCCGCCGCGGGCATGCAGCCCCTGGCAGTGCCACAGGGCACCCTTTTGCTGGCGTAACCCAATTGCCCCCCTCCTGCCCCAGGAGGATGCAGCCCTGCAGCAGCGTGGCCCCTGAGCCGCAGCAGTGGCCCTGCAGCATCTGCGCACCAGGGAGGTGCGTTCCCAGCACCCAGTCCCATTTGAAGCCCTCACTTAAGGAGCTGGCTGACGGAGGAGTACTCGTGGGCAGGGGCTGGTTCGTGCTTTACGTTTGTGCTCCCGTTTTGACGGTGGAAAGGAGAGCGACTGCAGCCCGGAAGGTAGCAGCTCAAAGGGAGGGATGTATTGAGCACCCTTGCTATCAGCAACCGTGCAAATTGTTGCTAAAACAATGTCTCAAGCATATCAATTACTGGGGTCTTTTGGAAAGCAAGCTTTGGGAAAGAAAAAGAGCCAAGACAGCTTAATTGTGCTTTTGTACCTTTCTGTCTAATGCAGACTAGTTCCCTTTATTGTCAGAATTAAAAAAAAAAAAAAAATCATTAAGCAGTAAATGGCACATAGGCCTTCACGTGTAACGCCCCTATGGTTGCAAAGACTTTTTTTTTAACATTCTGCCCCACCTTTTAAAACCGCAAAAGCAAAACTTCTCAGGGACTACTTTACTTTCAGCTTTTCCAGGGAAGCAGCTGCCTTATTAGATCATATTCAAATACAGCCCCAAGGAGGTCAGGAGCAGCGTATGAGCTGAACTGTTTATCTGCAGCCAGCCAAGGGGGGATGGTGCTGCTCAAATCAATTTTCTATGCTCCGACTGGCCCATCTTCTTGACACTTAGATGTCACTGTACTACTGGTGATAAAAAGGCCTGCCAAAAAAGGATGGATTTGGATTCACACAGGGTCCTACAGAGCCAAATGAGAATTGACAATATTAGTCTTTAGGACAATTTTACAGATAAAATTAACCAGAAGAATAAATTTTCAACAGTTTGCTTAATCTAATCTGCTTTCTATTGCATTGAATCTTGCTCCCGTCCACCATTGCCACTTTAATACTTGCAAGCAATACTGGCTTCTTTTTCCTTTTTTTGTTTCGTGGAATGAAGATCAGGCACATAAACCAGGATACACGTTGCTGTGAAATGCCAGCAAAAAAGAATACGCACCTGGTTTCTGTAAAGCGGAGGAGGAAGTCCCTCACATAGATTAAAAGCAAGGAGAAAAAACTATCAGCATGTTAAATTTGGGCCTGAGGTATAGTCTTTGATATGATCTGAACCTTAACTTTTCCTAAGTTCATCTGGTTTTGGTCTTAATTTTATTATTTGGATAACTAAAGAGCAAAGCCTGAAGCTCGGTTCCAGATCTGGCTTTGAATTAAAAGTAGTTGATAGAAAGTTCAAAACTATCCTTGTTCTAACATACCTCTGTTATAAACGATGCGGACCCCTGTACATCTGTGACTATCATTCATGGTACTAGAAATCAGAAACTCTCCAAGTTAATAATAATACATAACACATGCATAACTCTTTCCATCCTTCAGTACTGCGGGTGTCACAGCAAGCCTGTGCAGGGTTTTGTCCGTGGCAGGGATAACGACATTGCATCCGGAGGTCGACTGTGTTGGTCAAGGACACACAGACTATACAAAAGCAGAGGTTAGGGCTGTGTGGTGGAGCTGGAGCAGGTGGGGAAAGATGCACCTAACCTTCCCTAATACAGTGCACCATACATCAGAGTCCTCGCAAGCTTTTCTTGTGCATATTTGTACAACCACTTTCCACATCTCTGGCTGAATATTTAGGGAAGCGTTTCAAAAAATGATTCAGCTGGCTCTCTGGATAGGGCTGGAAGAAAATACTTCAGTTTTGCCTATGCTAAAACCATTCTGCCAGCACCTCTTTTGAGCATTTTCAGGGCTTGGATCAGGGATCTCAGCACTTGCCAGGGAAAAGGAATCATTTTTTGCTGGCCCTGTGCAAATTTACCCCGACGTGAATCTGCTCTAACCCTCCGAAGGACAACCTTCCTTCCTGCCCCAGCACAGCCCGGGACAAGCAGCGGCCACAGTCACTGCAGGTCCAAAGCTGCTCTGCCAGGTCTGGCCCCAGGGCAGTGGTGGCAGAGCCAGATTTTCCCTGCACTTGCTCCTCTCGGCTCTCCAAGGCAGCAAAGGAGCTGGATGCTGGAGATGTAAGTGTCGATGGGATGAGACAGGTTTTCAGTGCTCCTCCTGGCACTGCCTGGATAGGAATGGGAAATGTCCAGCATTAGTGTGCAGAAAAGGCAAAGGGAGCCCCAAGCTGGGACAGATGAAGAAGGGCACTAATGCAGGGAGCAGGAGCAGATGGGGGTGAAAGCCACACAAGTCACCCCGGGGGATGGAGGTTGGTTACCACCTGTTAAGATGGCACAGTCATCTTCAGACCGGGGCAAGATGCATATGGCCTGTCCTTCCAGAAGCTGATTCACCTGGTGGAGAACGGTTTGCTACATCTACCAGCCACACCACTAGCTCAGCTGGTGGAGATCACTGCCAAAAGCTCTGCTGGGCCAAAGCACCATTTAAAAGTTGGCAGCCTTCCTTCTGGTTGTATCTTTGCTTGCGGAGGGGTTTTAAAAAAAAACAAAAAACAACCACCTTTTGCTTTCCAAAAGCTGCTGACAGTACAACTGAATAAAAGAAACAACCTGGACCATGTTGAGGATGCAAAAGGGAGCATTGCCGACAAATGTCCTGTGCAGCTGGGTTTGGTCCCTCTGGGCACAAGCACACCTCTCAGCACATAGCCAGGGACTGAGCTGGAGCGTGGGGCATGGGATCACCTCCACCGCTGAACGTTTCTTCTGCTCCTTGACTCTCACCCGGGGCATAGCAATGTACAAGCTAGCAATCTCCAACACACTGCCCGGGCACGACCTGATCGCTCCCAAAACCAGGGACCAAGAGCGGTTCAGGGCTTACCACCAAAAGGCAGGATGACAAACACCACACCAGCCTGGGCTGCTCCTGCTATCCGCACTGTCTATCTCCACTCCTACTCCAGCAAACCTTGCACCTTCAGCCACCCCTTAAGCTTTTAAGCTGTACCACATGCTATGCCATAAATTCTCATACCATAAAAGTCAGCTCTGGTGGGCTGCAACACAGCCCTCCTGTTACTTTGGTTGCTTTAACCTGAAAAAAAAAAAAAGTGCAAGGGGTCATAGTCATATTTTAGGACCACAGGGGCTGGTTCCTCTGGGCCCAGGGAAGACCCAAGGCCGTATTATTTAGGCACAGCCACTCTGCTTTACAGGAAACACCCACATACAAGCAATTGAATGCCCCATGTCTTGGGGATATGAATCAACCCCTACACTCTTTTATTTAGCAATACTGATGCAGGCTTCATTTCTGGGTTATGCTACTGGGAAAGCAGGAAAGGCAGCCAGACCTCCTCAGCCCCTGTGGCCAGGCACTACACACCCATCCTGGGCTGGGTGCCGGATCGGGCTCACGTCCTTCCTCGGCATCATGCAGAGAGGCAGCAGGCAGAGAAACCGAGGGAGGTCAGACCCTGGTGTCTGAATAATCCTTACTGGGTCAGTGGTCAAACTACAGCACTTCCAAAAAAATAAAAGCTCGAGTTTTGGTCTGGAACCGGACATGTGCCCATTTCTGCTCTTAAAAAAAAATGCTGCTGTCGTTCCACAACAGAGGGAAAAGAACCTTTAAAGCCACTGGGAAACAGATGCCCTCCCCTGGTACCCAAATGGACCGTGCAAGGGAAGGCAGAAGGGTTTGCACAGAGAATAAGACTGTCGCGATCAGGACCGCTGCATCCTTCAGTGCCCAAAATGGCCACTGGTGGTGAGGATGACCGAAGGAGATGTCACAGTCACAGGATTAAGGCAAAAGGCTCGACACACCGATTTGTATCCCTCACTGCCACAGAGCTCAGACTGAATGCTACGAACATGGCTTAATCCAAAATTCATACGGGTTGCCAGGACCTGGGTGATGAAGTCTCCATTTGTGGAGCATCCAGTTTGCGAGGTGGGGGGTTAGATCTGCGCTCGGTGCTGTGGCGGGGGGGGAGTTGGGGGGGGGAGTGTCTGCCTCTGACTGTTAGTAAAATGTTTGGGGGCTAACATGGTGAGCAGCCCAGCGTTCAGCAGGGATGAAGAGAGATGCTGACCACGGCCAGTCCTAGCGGCAGGGGTGGCAGCACCCACTGAGCTCCTGTGCACGGCAGAGACCTGAGCTGGTTAAGGGCACGAGAGAGATGCACGACAGGGAGTCAAACCGGAAAGCGGAGAGCACTGAAACCAAGAAATGCACTCAGCAACGTGGCAGGAAAAGGAGGAAAATATCCTTGGCAGTAGAGGGAAGGGATCGCAGTGCCTGGCCGGGACTGACTCACGCTCGCTGCCAGCTCCAGCCAAATTGATTTCCCTGCCTCCGCTCCGCCAAGCGCCGGCACAGCGCTGCGCTCCTGGGCCATCAAAGCGGGAAATGTGCTCGTCACGGGTTGTTTTTTCTGGTGCTTCCTCCTCGCTCCTCTTCCAACACGCTTTTCCCCTAAGCTGGAGTTCCTCCTACATTTTGGCAGCCCAGATCACACACCCCCGAAGACTTCACCTCCTCCTGGCAGGGGCAGCCAGCGGCTCCCTGGGGTGGCAGCTGTCTCTGGGGACCAGCACTTTTCGGGGTCTCAGCTGGCAGCCGGCAGCTTATTGGACTTCCAGCTTGCAGCTCCCCATGCAATTTCCACCCCTGCCCATGCAGAGTCAGAGCCAGGATGGACAAAAATCAAGCCTGGGAGCAACCGTCTTGCTTTAGCAGTTCGGCGTATGTGCCCCCAGGCTCGGAAATAGAGGCAGGACCCCATCCCAGGCACTGGATCGCTTGCTTGCTTTGGCTGCCAGCTCCCCAGCGCCGCTTTCCAAAAGGCACCTGCAGGTCCAAGGTGCCAACAGGCAGCATCTGCACGTGGTCTGAGTTTGGAATAAACCACAGTAGAAATGCATTCGGGCTGGAATAGGTCCCTTAGACTTTGAAAAGGCCAGCTGAGGACTCGACCTCTATTTTGCTCCCCTGCAGGCCACTCTAAGGCTCAAGTGAAGTCAGAGCCTGCCCTGCCCGGCTCATTGATTTTAAAGACATCGGGATTTCCTCAGGGAAGGGGGAAGAAGAGCTGCCACCCAGCTGTGATTTTTCTACTGTGATTTTCTATCCTCCCCCTCCCAAAAGAGATTTTCTGTCTGCAAGAATAAACCCCAAGTGTTTAAGTTCAGCAGTCCTGGCAGGGGGAGATAATCAGAGCTCTTGCCCCTCCACCCCACTTTCTGTTTGCCAGCTGGACTCCAGGCTCGATTCAGTGCCCCGAGATGGTGAATGGGTGTCGCTGCTGCAGCGGCCGTAATCGCACAGGAGGGAGATGCGGACAGGCTCTGTGCCCAGAGCTTGGACTGCAGAGACAACAACGACATGGAGGGGTGCATGAATGGAAATCGGGGGGTGGCACATCTGGTTTCTCAGGGAGACTTCAGCATTTTCATGGGGAAGAAGACACTTCTGGTGAAAAATGTTCAGACAGAAACCCATCTGCCCACTGATGTCCATGTCTGCCAACTGATCCCCACCAATCCTGACCCAGTGTTGTGGGGTTTGTGAGTTTCCAGGAAATTTCAGGAAATCTCTATCCCAATTTCTTTATAGGCCTGATGGCTCAGACCATGCTAAGCTCTTCTCAGACCTTGCTGCATGCATCCCTCTGTAGGGCCAGCTCATGAAGAAGCCACAAACTTTGCACCCTGGGGGTGGCTAAGCCTTGGTTTTAAACCAGGGAACTTTGCATTGTGGTAGGTGCTCTTGGGGGCTCCAATCCTTGCCAGGACTATCGACAAGGAGGGGGTGGTAAGACGAAGGAGCCCTTCGGCTCTCTTCATGAAAGATGTGGTATTAAATAAGACGCACTGTGTTGCCATCATGAGAGATTAACGGCAGCAATGTGGCATATTTAAAAAACAAAAAATCTAAGCAGACTTCTTTTTCTTCTTTGGTCTTAACTATAGGAATGCTGTTGAAAGCACAGGTAGAAGCTATTACAGAGTGGGGTGACCTGGAAAGGAAAAATCCATAGGCAAGGCAGTGGAAGGAGTGTTAGGCATCCTGTTGAAGTTGAAAGAGGAGACAAAAGAAAGCGATGACCACAGAAGAGAGGAAAAAGCAGAAAAGAGGAATGATGCGGGGGGAAAATAAAGGCGGCCAGGCAACGTTGCAAGGCTGGAAGCTGGTCCGGAGACGCTGCAGTCCCAGCCTGATTTACACTGGGTTTTTGACAGGGCACCATCAGGTAATGGCTCACCTTCGAAGCCTGGCTTGACCCATTACTGTCATAGGCAGTGGCAGAATTACAATCAAAACCTAGATCCGATTCCCAATTTCGGAGGTGTTGGGATGTGAGAGTTTTATTTAAGGCTCCCTTTCAATAAAAAAGTGGGCAAACTGTGATCAAGGGGAAGGAATTGTCTCCATTTTCATGATTCACATCTCCCGGCACCCACAAGATATGCATTTCCATGCTCTGATCTGCGCTGCTCTGAAGGACACAGCTGAGAACAGAGCAGGGAGCTGCCGACTAAACGGCAAAAGAAAGAAAGAAAAACACAGTTACATTTTATTCTTCCTAACGTTTTGCTAAATTGGTTCAGCAAGCTTCCCTGAGTCTGGGGAGCCGGGAAGGGGAGGGAGAGAAACTTCATTAAGTGAAAGATTCTCAGAGATAATTGGGAGGCCAGGGATAATAGCGGCAGCCTGCATTGTGCCAGGAAAGGAGGGCGCTTGCTTCCTATTTGTTAATTGAAGAAGCCGAGAGCAGCTTTCTGCGGGGCCGGGGCTCCAGCTGGAAGGCTGAAGGGGGATGTATATTTTTACTGGTTTAAATAGACATTAGGGGGCTCCATTTTTTAAAAAATAAGTCTCCGAGTTGCATTGGCAGCCTATGCAAACAAGCGCCAAGCAGCACGGTCTGCAGCCTCCCCCACCCTTCTTGCTCACAGTCGGGTCCAGGGCTTGCTCTGCAAAATACTTCAGCCAGGGGAGGTGCCGCTGCCTGTGGCGGGGGGACACAGCCAAAACCCAGCGGCTGCCTGGGGCAGGATGGAGGGAGGGATGGAGAAGAGGCTACACGGCCAGGCAGAGGCACGTTAAGTCTTCAAGAGACTCAGAGCCTGCCCTGTGCAACATGCTGGCTGCTGCTCGCAGGCTTTGAAAATTAAATTCTCCCCCCAGCCCAAGTTTGCCTCTCTGTCATGCAGCCGTTGGGGGGTTGTTTAAATAAGATTGCGGTTCTGCTCATTGTGCAATAGATGGAAACCAGTCAGTTTTCTAAAGATGGTCTTTTTTTGTAAATAACTCTGAAGTGCTGTGCCTGATGATACTATTCGCACATCTATCTGCTTGTGCCCTCAACGTATCCAGATAAAAAAATCTATATCTGGCTAATTAAAAATCATTAACATCATAATGTCTTATTAGTTCATGAATACTGCCTTGTCTTTCTTGACTCTTCTGTGCAAATCAGTAACGTTTAGGGTCTGATTCTCATTTGCCCTGAGGCCCATTTACTCCATGCAGAAAAAGTCAGCCACAGAAGGAAAGCAAACGGGGGCTGCACCCACCGCAAGCCTTGTCTGCTCCCGGCACGGCATAGAGGCATTTCAGTGTAAAAGAGAAGCCAATTCTTGAACGTGCCATGCTGTGTGATAGGCCAGGTCCTTTAAACTGCCCAAGAAAGTGTTTTGCCGAGGTCAGTTATTGTTTCCCCTGCAAACCGCTTGCAGCTCTAGGCCCATTGCAACAATTAGTGATAAATCGCTGCTGGGAGTTTGGGCCATCCATTGGAAAAGCTCCCAATCGCCAGTTACCAGGAGAGCACTAGGGCACACGGCAACGTCATGCTTCAGAGTCTCTCTATTTTTAATGGTGGGGGGAGGAGGGTTACGTTTTAGTTCTGCATATACTGTGTCAGGGTGAAATAATGTTCTTTTCTGGCAGCACTGAATCAGCACGCATCCAAAATTTGCCTTCTTCCGCTGCACGTGCTGCCCCCATGGAAATCAGTGAAAGCCTCATACAAGCATACGAGGGCAGGATTTAGCCCATAAATCACAACCCAGATCATAAATACATGCTTGAACCCTCTCTTAATATGATTCATTAAGAAGAAGCTTTTACGGTTGGGGTGGTTTTAATTATCGTTGTGTAATTTTATTGTTATTGTTTCCATTAAACATTTACAAACGTTCCTTATTTTTGGTTAACAAAGATCTTTCTTAGATTGCACAGTAGTTAATGAAAACCACATAAATGCATGCAGAAAGATACCAGAACTCTCATTCAATTAAATATAAAACTTAAAGTAAAAAAAAAAATATGGAAAACTAACAACTGCCTTGGGTAGAATAGCAAATTTATAGACCCAAGATTTGCATTTTCAAGGTTTGCATCATTGTCTGTGTTCCGTTTGCTGTCGCTCACAGAAGATGCACATCCTCAGCGCCAGAGCCCCCTGCCTCAGCTCATTTTCTCGGCTTCTCTAGACGAGCCCTGCAATTGCCACCGTGCCCGGAGTTAAGCCTGCCTTGCCCAGCGTGATCTCCAAATCTCTGGAGCTGGGAATGAAGCCCCTTTCTAATGGAGGAGTGAGAAGCCATGGGCACGCCAGGTTTCCAGGGTGTTTGGCCACTGGAGGGCTGGAGGCACATCCAGCAAAGTTCTCCCCATGCACACCGTGGAGGATGCAGCTGACACCCCTGGGCAAGACCTCTCCTCCCAGACATGTTGGAGGAGGAGAAATATGGAGCAAGCAGCTGGTTCCTCACCCTCAGCATGGCTTCTCCCATGCCAAAAAGGGGGTCTGCAGCAGTTTATTAGTCTGAGGTTGTCCTGTTTTTTCAAGTCAATCTGGAAACCAACTGGCTGTACCTTCCAGCCAGACATTGACACCGTTTGGAAAAGAGATGGGTAAAAGGCTGCTCTGGCTACTGGTACACAGTCCCTGAGCCTATCATACATCTAAATGAACTTCTGTGGAGAGGAATGAAGTAAAAAGGGTTTAACTGTGTAAAAAAAAAAAAAAGAAAACCCACCAGGATGCAATAGTTCAACAATCCCATAAGGACCTGCTAAAGTGCTCTTGAGATAGCTATTGGAAGGCATAGCTACCCCACGCACGGACTCCTGCCCACTGAATGGTGTCAAGACAATAGTTGCCCGCCCCAAAACTCATACTCCAGCCTCTCGTACCACCTTCAAGATTAACCCTGACATTTTAGCTTCACAAGCGTGATAAAAAAAATTTGGCAACTCTTCCAGTAGTTCTCCAGGTGAAAGCAAAGCAAACTGGTCTCCAGACCGGAGGCTTCGCTGGAAACATGGGAATGTCAGCACTGAAAGAGTTAATGTGTGAGAGAATTGGAAGGATTTTATAATGGCAAAAACTCTGAGGCATCTGCTCCAGCCTTATGGGTGTGTGTCAGTCTGTCTGACATAGCCGTTGCCATGGTGGCAGAGTTCTCCCAAAATCACAAGAAGTGGACAAGATGGATGATTGCCTGAGCAAGCCACAGGAGAGGGGAGATGGCTGCAGATGGGGTGACTTGGCCTTTGTAGGTGGGGCTTGGCACTGCTACAGGGGGGCCAGCTAATGTAAAAATGAGTCTCGTGAGCTCCATGGTCTTTTCCAGCTAGACAGATGTTTCATGGGCTGGAGTCAGCTGTTAAAAAAAAAAAAAAAATTGAAATCCCTGGAAGTTTCACCCAACCTAACCTCATCTCTGCTGCTCCAAGGAATGCGGCATGGTGCGGAGAGCTAGTGCCTCCAAAATTCACGGGAATGGCTGTAGAGATCCTTGAGAATCAAAGCTTTCCCAGGCAGCCCAAGATTTTGAAAATGTGTCCATGTGTCTGCTGCAGCTGTTTGGACAGGCAGGAGCCTGGATGTGACTATTAAAGCTAGGAAGCCCCTCAGCTGCTGGCAGCCAGCAGCCCGGGAGGGAAGTGCTGGGAGCCCGAGGCACACCGGGAGCTGCGGCCGCAGGGGGCTTGCAAAGCCCAAGGGGGACCGAGGCTGGCCATGCTGGGCAAGCAGGGAGGGGTGTACACCTTTGGGCCTGGAGGGGCTTGGAAGGACGGCATGGGGGGTTGGGGCAAGAGAAGTGGGATGGGAGTGCTGGGAGCCTGGGGGAGAGAATTTGGGGTATTTGGACCCTGGAGCAGGAGGACTGGAGGGGTTGTGGGTCATGGGTTGCTGGAGTTCCTGAGGGCAGTCACCACTCAGGCCCTTGTCACCATGCCCCATGCAAGCACACAGGGGAGTCCTACGCTGGGGCTACTCCAGCTCCTAGGCAGCAGCGACGGCGCGGGGAGCCCCGCTTGACCAGGAGCTGATACGTGCGTGGGGAGGCTGTAGCACCAGATCAGGGGATTTGTGGCCCCGGAGCAGGAGGAGATCTGCGTTTCAGAACACCGGATCACCAGCAGCGTGTCAAATCAGTCTGGCAAGGTAGTTTTAAGCAGGGGTGCACTCATACAAGCAAGGCAACAACCGAAGCAGCAGGGCCGACTGCTCTGGGGTTTGCACATTTGTAGCATGCAGTTTTCAGTATGTTTGTCTTTCCCCCCGCTCTGATAAGAGGAACCAGCAGTTTGGTGCTCCCTAAGGAGCGGGCTGCTGGGAAGGGGGGACAGCAAGCCACACGCGCAACTACCGGGGTTATCTTTCAGCTCGCCAGCAGGAGCGCGGCTCCGACGGCCCCAGCCACGTGAACCTCTGCAGGCTGAAGCTGGCTGGGCTGTAGCTCCCAGCGCCAGCGCACGGGTTGCACCGTTCCAGTGCGGCTAGCAGGTGTTACAGAACAAGTCAGAAGCATGCTCCACAAACCCCAAGCTTAGAAATAAGGGGAAACACATTTCCTCTCCTGGCCAAGGTGGGAGAAGACAGCGCTTTCTCAAGCATTGCTTTGCTAGCACAGTGAGGATGGGTCTTCGCTGGTAATTGTTTAAAAGTGAAGCCAAACCCAAACAGCAGCGTTTGGGAGCGTGGGCTGGGGGGACCCGCACAGAGAAACCCCTGTGTTCACCCGCAGCACGAGCAGCAGGTTGGGGTCAGGCTGGAGGTAGGGGTGAGTATTTTCATGGGTCTGATGGACACGTGACAATTAATGCTTCTGTACCACTCTTTTTTAAGTGGAAGGAAACATTTTCTATTCTTCTAGCCTTTGATCAAGTGACAGCCTTTTCTAGTCCTGTTACTTTCTTATTATGCATGGAGTTGATAAAAGTTACCTTGGATGATGTTATGGTAGGTGTGTTTTAACTCTATGTTTTCTGATTTTCATCCAGACCTCTGGCACCACAAGGGGACAACATTAAGTAGATAAGTGATTTATAAGCCAAGAGTCTTTTTTTTTTGTAATTGATAGACTATTCATTTTTGAAGGATCATTTACAGATTATTTATCGTGGTTTCCAGTGTCCAACTCCAATATCAAGAAGATGGAGTGCAAACCCTTAATTATACTTCCATGTCCTGTACGTGTTAAGAACCCATAAAATAAAGCACACGCAGGCTTTGGGCCTGTAGTAGTCTGATGAAGATTTCTAAATTTTTCAAGCTGCCAGTTCATTTCAAAAGATGGATTGCTTCTCTTAGGATTTCATCTACCTAATTATTTCTGTCCTGATTACGTAACTGCCCCATATTTTTCCTCCTCCCGCTGCCCCTGAGTCTCACCCGGAGTTCAAGTGAAATGGTGCTACTGCTCGGCATGTAGGTACCAGCTGGGCTGTATCTGTGGGAAGATGCTGTTGGGGAGGTATACGGTATACGAAGCGTGGGGACACCATCTTAGCCTCAATGGTTTCGGCAGGTGGCAGGCAGACAAGGGCACAGAAAAAGCATGTGCCCAGCCAAGTGAGTTTGTACCTCAGCTCTTTGCAACCCAAAAGCTATCACGTGGCGGGAAACACAAAACCATAATATGACGGTGGCTGTCACTATGCTAATGTGCCTACACGAAGAGACCTGTGAATGCCTAGCCGGAGGAAAGTCACCTATTGACTAGTGACGTGCTGGGGTCCAGGTGCCCTCAGTTCCCAGCTGGACTCTGCAGGAATGACGGGCAGCATTTCAGATGAGACTTCAGAGCAGAAAGCTGTGTAAGGGTTTCAAACTGGCCGAGCCAGCTGTGGGAGTGTCAAAAAGGGAGACCTGCTCTGCAGCACCGCTCGGCCGTGGTTCGAACAAAGCAGCAGTGTGATCTGAGCAGGTCTCGCAGCTGGCAGCCTCCTGCTCAAGGCTTGCGGACACGCGGATATATGTATCCACAAGGAAGGTTTTGTCCAAGCAAAGGGCTAAGGGACAGGAATTTCTGCCCCCAGGCTCCAGCTACCAGCGAGGCTCCCCAGACACAGTTTCACACCAGCTCCAAAGTTGCGATGGTGTAAAGAAAAATATGATAGCAAGCAAGCTTTTTTTAATAGCGCGACACTGCAACTGAGATTTCAACTGTTGGTAAACACAGGTAGGACTCTTCATATTTTTTGCAGTAAGAAAAATTACCCACAACTGCAGCGTTTTCATTCTGAAGCCACGGATGGAACGACACAAGACAGTGTTTTAAGTTTCTCCTCTTCTCCCTCCCCTCCCTGCCAGTTTATGGCCTTTATTAGCATTACGGCTGTGTAATTGCTCTGTACCTATCACAGTTCAATGAGAACACCCGTCGATCATTTTCGGTGGAAGGAGGAGTTACAGGGTGGGTTTGAAGCCCCCTGGCTGGGGATGTGCTGCCCTGCTGCTCTCCCCCCTGCCTTCATGGCAAGGGGTCCAGGGGGGGTCTCCTTGCCCCAGCACCAGTGCAAGCTTCCCACTGGTGGGAAACCGAGGCACAGACACTTAGGAGAAGGGGCGATGGGTGCTTCTCCCAGCCATCATGGTGCAGAGGGATGCAGCAAGCAAGGCGAGCAGCTCAGGGACCAGGGTATGCAGCTGCATCCGGGCATGGATTTGATGTGTCAGGGTCCAGCCCAGTCCCAACGTCAGCGTAAGGCTGGGCAACACACAAGTTCAGACAGACATGTGTCCCAGCTGGGGCTTGGTGCTGGGGCAGGAGGGAGCGGGGCAGCCTCGGGGAGCTGGTGGGTGGGGGTACCCATCTCGACCCTACACCCGCCCTGCCCGGGCACCCCACATGGCCTGCGCGCTGCCCCTTTGGCTGATCCCATGGCCTGGAGGAGAGCCAGGACCTCCTCTGTGGGGCCTTTGAAACTGCTCCGCTCCCAGCACAAGCGGCCCTGGGTTTTAAGTAGTCAGCGGGGTCTGTAAGCAGGAGGAGCAGGGGGGCAGCTGCAGAGGCCCCCCTCTCCTCTTAGACCCCTCCAGAAAGAGGTGTTTGTTTCCAGCGGATGACTTGCAGCCCCTGCACCTGTGGTTATCAGCTTCACTGTATTTTGCATTTAACCTGCATCATCTGTTTATATGTCCCAGTGCCAAAATAGGTTTTTTCTCCGGACTGGGGGCCAGGGTAGCAGCCCAGGAGAGGGGAGCAGGGCTGGCTGGGGAAGCGTTACAGCCAGGCTGATGATCCAATTAAATCAACAAAGAGCCCCGGTGATATGATCTAAGGGTTCAGGAGCTGGGAATAAACAGGGAACTGGGGCAGAAGGCAAAGCCGAGCAAACATATGGAATAAGTTACGGGGGAGACGGCTGAGGCAAAGTGCAGAAATGAGTTCAAGAGATGCCTGGGCTTTTCTCAAGAGAAGGAAAAGGACTCAAGGGGGTCTGCTTGAAAAAGCAGGAAGGAGGGATTAAGATAAAGCCAAAAGATGGAGGCCTGCTGTGCTGACTGGCCTTTGCTTGTTCCTGGAGATTTTTTTTTCCTTTTTTTTTTTTTTGCTTTTTTTTCATTTGTCTGTAACAGATATTAACGTAATTAAAGGATGTGGGAACTACCAGAAAGATCGGCGGTAAGTTAAGGGCAAGCAGAAGGGAGTAGGAGTGGGAGCTACCTAGCAACCAATGCACAGGAGCCAATAAAATGTACAGATAGGCAAAATCCAAGGGGGGGTGGAAAAAATAAAGCCCAGGACCATGAAAGACAAGCTCAGACATCGCATCCCTAAATTCCTACAGTGGCATAAGCAGGAGAGTTGATGGCTGTGCAGTGCACCGGGGGATGCAACACCAGTCCCAGGGTGCTGTGATAAATTCTCAGCTGCCCCCGTGCCTCTGTCGCTGCGGCCTTATGCCACAACTTGGTTACATCCGAGCCCTGGGCAGCCCTTCAGCAGCACCCAGGTGAGGGATCTGCTGGGTTTATGACCAGGGTGGTGTTGGCAGGCGGGTGAAGAAGGTGAGAAGCACAGGTCCCCACATCGGGTGGCCAAGGGCAATGGAGGCAGCAGGATCGAGACCTGGGGACACAGAGGACCCTGGCTATAAATAGAGGGGCTATTTTGGCTGCTCCTGGTAATCCCCAGGGATGGCGGCATCCCCCCACCCCAGGAGCAGCCCGCCTGCCCAGTGGCTCCAAAACCCCACCTCGGTGGGGGCGAGCCACACTCCTTGCCTAAGGAGAGGGAGGGGGAAAACTGATCCACAAAGAGCATCCCCACTATGCTTTGACCTGCTTAAGAGCTTTTTATAAAACTTATTTGCAGTTAAAGCCATGTGAATTTTTATTTCAGGCAAGACCTCACATTTGATCCTGTAATTGTGGCATGATTTATTTTTTTAAAGAACACGGTGTTACGGAAAACGACACCCAAGAAGAGCTCGTCCTTGGTCTCGCTGTTCTTTCGGGAAAGACAGTAGCCTTTCTCCAGCAAGCAAACCCACAGTTTCCATTTTGAACCCTACCTCCACATTGTTATTGGATGCAAAACTTGTTTGTCTTCAGAGTGTGGACAATTTTCCCAAAAGGTTGAGCAAAATTGAATAGGTTGTCTTTTAAATTACCAGGCTTTGAAAAAAAATCATTTACCCAGATCGGAAAAATTTGGCCCGTGTATCCTTTCTTTAATGTGGGACTTTATTTACTAAACTGCTGTTACTACGTCACTGAGTGTTTCACCCAGGTGAAAAGTGTTGATAGGCTATTTCTAAGAAAATAGGGCATAATTAAGGAGTTGAGGGGGAAGGAGGGCAAAAGAAGTTTTTGCCCTCCTGTGGCTGGTTGCAGCTGATGTCTCCACCGGTGTCACACATGTCACCTTGCCATGGGCTTTCTCTGAGGCCCTGGGAAGGAGCAGCTGGGGGACCGAAGAGGAGGGCTAGAGCTCCACTGCACGCTTCAGGGGTTGACCCCATCCTTATTTTTATTTGGGCCCTGCTCTTGCGTGCTGCTCCGTATTAACGCCAGCAGCTTCTGCCGTGGCTTCCCTCGGTACGCTGGCATCGTTAAAAGTAAGCACATTCATGCTTGCAGGATCAGGGACTTGTTTTGCAGTAATGGATTTGTTGCAGAATTATAGCTAACTAGCTGTGTCTTCTGCAAAAAAGAAAAAAATTGGTTATGCTGGTTTTTGAGTTTCAGGCCATTAAAAATTACCCAGAATGTACAGTCACTCAGTAGCAGCTTCGTAGATAAGGATTTAATTATAAGCCCTGCACTCACTTATACTCTTTGAATACCAAATGTATTTTGTGATTGCTTTCAGAGCACACTATTTTTTTTCCCCAGAAATTTGAAGGCAATTGAGCAATTTTACAGTCTGGAGTCCTGATTCAGCAGCCTTCCCTGTTCAGCAAAGAAATAATGTGCTTAACTCCAATGAGACTTGGGTATATGCCTAATTGGGACCAACATTTAAGATCACATTAAAATTAAAATCTTAATTTTTGTACCATTTTTGTGCCTCTGTGTGGAACGCAATTTGGTTCCATGACTCAAACTTTTATACAAAGAGCTCTTTGTAAAATCTCCGCTTTGCTGCGGACTCTCTTACATGTACTGCACAAAGCCCAGAAGGCTTAATGGAAAGTTTACATGCAGTTTGTATGTAAAATACCTGGAATACATTCTAGGTATTACACTGTATGTGTGTATGGCCTTGGAATACAATGTATGTATTCAAAGCAGGAGGAAGAGGAAAGGAAGCTCTGGAGATGCCCCTGGGGGGTTAGCCGAGCAGTTCAGGGTAAGGATAGCCGAGAGTAGGCTCGTAGTGGGAAGTTTTCCCTGGCTGAACCCATTTCCCTCTGTTGTGGGGGTTTGGGGGGTTTTTTTGCTTTTGTTTTTGCAGTGTTTCTTGCTTTCTTCTGCCTTCACCATCCCACATCCATCTTCTTGGAGAATTAGATGCTTCAGGATGGCTTTGCAAGGCTGAGCTGGCCCAAGGCGCCCACAGACTGCGTCGGAGACCCAGGTTCAAGTGCAAGCTCTGCTCAGCTAAAATATTTTTACTCGGTCTTTCCTTGTCCTAATCATTTGGCTACTGGCCAGGCAGGCCTGATATTATATCCTCCTCCAAACCCTGGCTTTAAGGAGAAATTCCATCCTTTTCTCCGTGAAAGTTTATAGCAGCTGCTGTGCTCCTGGGGAACAAATCAGCTCTGATGAGCTCGCGTTGTCTCACGGAAAAGCCATTTTATTCAAAAATTTCTAAGCAAGCCAGCCAGCTTTGTCCTCGTGCTCGGAATGATACATGATCTGCAGGCACTGGGGACCACGCTGGGCTGCCGAACCCCGGTGACCTGGGTGTGAATGGAGAGCAAGAGCCCTGTGCCTGGGATCCATCCTCTCCCCTGCCTCTCGTCCCATGGGATGGGGTCTCACTGGTGCAGTGAAAAGGTTATTGGAAGCGATCTCTGGAGAGTATGTGGGGAGCACCACAGTCACTTAGCCCAGGTGGGTTAAACCAATATGTGTGTGCTGGGCCCCCAGGGCAGCTGATATGGGACACTAATGGAAACATCTGGGGCATGCAGAGAGTGCCCACGGGAAAGGGGGGTTCAGCCGTTTTGTCCTGCTTCCATCAGCACCTTGGCTTCACTGGGGAAAGGGATGACACAGCCAGGGCATGGGACTCTGGTTACACCTATGTTCAAGAGGGAGAGCACATCATGTAAGAGGACCTCCAGTTTGGACAGGAGCTGTGATCTTTCACACCTGCATGTTAAAGGGCAGATGAACTTCACCTGAATTTTCTCCAACAGGATTTTTTTATGACCTGTTACACCAGCGTGAAAAATAATTCCCCCAGACGGTTGACTTGATTACACCGAAACGCTTATGGCTGTTTCACATTGTGGTGCCCTTTGTGCCTCTGTTGTCTGCTGCAGACATGCCAAGGAGAGGAGGGAGAGCACAGGACTCTTGAGAGGGCTGCATCCCTCCGCCTCTGAAGCACTCCCCAACGGCACAGCTTTGCTCTGTTCACCCTTGTCCTGCCTCTTCCCCCACTGTTTAGGGCACCAGCAAGCTGAGCTACAGCCCTGCAATCCTTCCCAGGTGGGAACCATGGCGCTGAACCTGCACATCACCCCAGAGCTACGGTGTCCTCCATGCTGTGCATCATTGGTGATACATGGCCTGGCACATCTTGTGTGCAAGCATGCCGTGCGCTGGGTCTCGGGACCTTTCAGAGCACCCTCCTTACAAAAGGCTATGCCATCGGGACCCTAAATTGCAGAGGGTCCCCCCAGCATCTGCTCAAATCAGAAGAGTGCACTCAGGAAGCTGGTGAGGGGTCTGGAGCACAAGTCTGATGAGGAGTGGCTGAGGGAACTGGGGTTGTTCAGCCTGGAGAAGAAGAGGCTGAGGGGAGACCTTATCGCCCTTTACAACTGCCTGACAGGAGGCTGTAGCCAGGTCTCTTCTCCCAAGTAACAAGCGATAGGATGAGAGGAAACAGCCTCGAGTAGCACCAGGGCAGGTTTAGGTTGGACGTTAGGAAAAATTTCTTCACTGAAAGGGTTATCAGGCATTGAAACGGGCTGCCTAGAGAAGTGGTCAAGTCTCCGTCCCTGGAGGCATTTAAAAGACCTGTAGATCTGACACTTAGGGACATGGTTTAGTGGTGGGCAGGTATGGTTGGACTCAATTATCTTAAAGGTCTTTTCCAACCAAATGATTCTATGATTCTCTGATTCCCAGCCCATTTTGATGTCCCTTCCCCTGGAGGATGCCAAGCACTGAGGAGCTGGACCGGTCTATAGGGCAAGTGGCAAGCCCCATGGAAGTGCCCAAGGGAAACACATCTTCCTTCTGCCCCCTTCATGACAGCACCGTTGGGGACAGTAATAGGTGGCAGGGCAGTTTTGCTTTAGGAAAGTTACTGCCAGCACATTGTACTCTACCGTGCTGCAAGGTAGTCTCTGGATATTAAATGAGCGTGGAGGTTTTTCTCAACATTATAATAACACTGCAAACTGCTCTGTTATTTATTGTCATATCATTTTTGCCAAGGGCTTTAGCTTGTCTATTGGTCGTTAGAAGCAGAAGCATTTGCAAAAGAGTTTAAAAAACCATCTTGCGCTGTTATTCCTCAGCTTCCATTTCCAAGCGCTCTACCTCAGGAAAATGGCGAAGCTGCCTGCGCACAAAACGCTGCCAGATGTAGAAAGTAAACGAGCTGAGAAAACGAAATGCCTTTTATCATTTCTTTCAGCTAGAGTAATCATACGTGTTACTCGGAACAACTGCAGGAATGAAATTTTCAGAGGGAAGTGTGATTTAGCTGAATTTCAAATCCCTTTTTGCCTGTTCTTTTTTTAACACCAGCTGGAACTCGTGCCTGTGGCAAGCAGTCCTGGAGGGTCTGTTGGGCTTTCCACGACGTGAGCAACCCCAAAATACAGGCTCTGCCTGTCACCCCCTCTGCCGCTTTACCGGCAGCCTGTGCTACAGCCAGGACGCCACACGCCACGGCCGAGAGCAAACAACTGCAGCGCGCGGGCAGCGGCAGCCGTGTTTGCTTTCCTTCCCCTCCCCGGCAATCGGCGCGTAATTGCAGAATATTTGGAGGAAGGGCAGAAATGAAGGTCAGGACCCCGCAGCCCACGCCTGCTGCCGCCACGCCGACCAGTCCCTGCCGGCTTTACGTGATGGGAATGGGCAGCAAGCCCGGCCTCACCCTGGCCGTGGATGGCGTGGGCTGAGGAGCGGAAAGTGCCGGAGCCATCTCCCCAGAGGGCAGTTCAGCCAGAGGGACGGTGCTCCCGGGACAGCGGCCCTGGCTCCGGCCGCCGGCAGGGATGGCCGCCGCTGAGCAAGGCAGGCGCAAGCCTCCCGCTCCCTCCATCGAGGAACCACTGGCTCCCGGCTTTTGTCATGCAGACGATGGTGTCCCTCTGTCTGCGCTGTTATTGGGGCTCTTAATATTTAGCAGCCTGTCGGGCAGCTTTAATTAGTTTCTCTCTGGAGCAGGCAGTGGTTGCGGGGGTGGGGGGGCGCTGCACAAGGCATTTGCGGAGGTTCAAATGGAAGAGAGTTCAGGCTTAAATGCGCAGGATCGTGAGATTAAAAGAAGTGTTAAAAATGTGCCCTTTGTGATATGCCTTCCGGCTCCAGGGGCCGGCGTGCGCAGCAGTTATGAATATAGGCAGCTGATTTAGGGCTGCAGCATGCCAGCAGAGCCACCGCAGCCCAGCAGAGGACCCCCCCCCGGCCCCTGCACCTCCATGCTGGCCCTGCCCTCCCCAAACCACCCTCCAGCCCCAGGAGCAGCTCAAGCTCCCCAGTTCTCCTCCACAGAGGACACCCAGACACCAGACCGGCACCCCCAGCATTGCTCTACCCCAGCTTCCCCACGGGCCTTCCCATCCCCGGTCCCCCATCACTGTTATCTCTTTTAGTGGCACCGTGAACAGCCAGGACGACACCTTAAGGCCCGTTTGCTTTAATTTTGTCTGTCCCCAGTCAACCAAAACGTTTGCACTCCCCCCGCCGCCCCACCCCTCATATGTCCTATATAACCTATATGTCCTATCTATTCCAGACCACCAGCAATGGGGGTGGCGGCCATGTGCTTGTGCGTGACCCGGGAACAATCCCACCATGACCTAGGGGGGACCCACGAGCCAGAAATAATAATTCCAAATATTTTAAACGGCAGAGGAGACTAGCGGAGATAAAACATCACAGGGAATTCCCTGCCAGCACAAACAATACGAATTACAGAATTGGTAACACAACGTATCGTTAACCGTCCTGGCTCTGCAGCCTGAAGGCAGCACAGGGCTGCTGGAGAAGGGCGAGACCAGCAGCACAGGGATACGGCTGAAAAGAAGCCAATTAGTGGGTTTGTTCGTGGCTTTTGTGGTGTTTCATGACCTCCCTGGTTGTGCATATTCTCCAAAGGTCAGTCTGACCTGGATCACGGGGATTCAGATGTTAATTTTTGTTCACTGTGATGGAAGTAGAAGTGGCCAGCCTGGCGTTTGGGGCATACGGGCTGCTCCACAGCAGGTCAGAAAGGCACTTTGGCTCTCAAGGTGCAACGTGGCCTGGCTCAGCTGTTTCTAAAATGAAGGCAAGCCTAGAGCAGCTAATTACATCAGATTCTGAATACTTGAGGAAAAAAAATTCCCGGTATGGACCAGCTCTGGCTTTCCTCCTGTTTCTCAGCCTACGTTCGCTCCTGCGCCGTGAGATTCCCGCTCCGCTTGGCAGCGTGCTGCAGGGATCGTTCGTACCGGCTTGCCTCTCAGTGCTGCGGAGGTGAAAGCTGCACAGATATTTAACAGTAATAACCCTCACGTTCAAGCGCTTCGCAGACATTTACTGCAGGCAGCAATATCTCTGTTCTACAGATAGGGATTTTAAGAGAGACAGGGATAACCTGAATTGCCCAAGGTCCCAAAGGAGAAGTGTGGTATGATATCAGAGCTGCAAGTCTAGTATCCTTACCTGATAGACCCCTGCAAAGCCTGTTAAGACAAAACCTTTCTGTATTAAAAGAAGTCTCTCGTCGGGTAAACCAGTGATCCAATTCCCGTCCCGTGTCCATTTGGCAAATTGCTTCTCACAGCCCATGTGCTGCTTTTGAAACCTGTCCTGAACACCCACAGTTCCAGGTGCTTCTTGTCGGCTCCAGGTGACCACCACCCCTCTTCTTTGCAATCAGAAGTATTTTTAAAACTAGATAGAAATTAGTAGTTTATTTTTCAAATGCTGGAATTTTCAACAAGATAAGAAGCGTTTGCTTAGGGAGGCCTCTCGTGCAGCCAATCAGCTCAGCAATGCATCGTTTTGAGAAAAAGCTCTCCCCTCGTCGTTTAGTGCACCCAGCATACACTATTCCTTTCCGCGTGATGACATTAAATAAGTTAAATGTGCTCTGGACGGGGTGGTTTCCTGCGCTCTGGGTCTGACTCGGGCAGTTTCCAGACAACAGGACCTCAGATCCGAGAGGGACGCGGCAACTGCCTAGGTGGGCAAAAAGCAGCTCTGCCACTGACTGCCTCTATGTCCTTGGGCTTATCACTTAGACTGAAATATTCTCAAATTCCTTAATTTTAGGCTTCAGGGAGGGTTGTGGGTTTTATGGATTACTGATCTTTCCCGAATCTTTACACGTGACTCCCCATAACTCCCTTCCATGGGAAATGGTCAACAACAGCAAAATCCTGGGTGGGCTCACCAAGGCTCCCTGGACCCCTAACTTGGAGGCAAGCAGAGGGGACCCAAGCAGGCGGGATGAGCCAGAAAACACACCCGGTCACGATGTGGGCAGAGCCAGCGGCCGGGAGCTTGCGGGCAAACGCGCTGGCACCGCTTAATCGGATGTTAATTCCAGGGAGGGAAGGAGCTGGCTGCAGCCCGCGAAGGGTGCTGGCAGCAAGGAAAGGCACGGATCCACTCCCCAATCTGCTCTGCAGAGAGCCGGGATGTGATTTGGGGTGTAAAGCTGTATTAATGTCCAAAGTGCTGCTTGGCTCACACAGGAATCCTTTGTGTCCTTAATGAAGGGAAAAAACAGGGCTTTATTCCGAAGCTTTGTGTATAATCAGATGCCGTGTTGTAAGGCTCTGGAAAACACACCAGAAATAATAATTGGGAGGAAATAAAAGGTTTAGTTCAAAACAGTGTGTGATTTAAATAAGAAGTGAAAAAGAAAGTGCGCAGGATTTGAGCATCGGAAGAATGAACTTTTAATTCATTTGCATTGAGATTACAGGGGGAGGGGCAGCATTTAAACTGGTATAAAAAACTAGTTTAGATGTAAATGAGAGATAATGGTCTTTGGTAAGGAAATAAGCAGGGGGATGAACTTTGGCCGTCAGGAGCCCGCCGCAAGTCCTGGCATTGTTGCTGGAGCTGGAAGCCCCAGATGCAGTAATTAGCAATGAGTTTGCAGATCTCAGCACTGGAGGAACAAAAGGGCATCGCTGCCGAGCTGGGCTGCCAGCTGGGAGAAGAGGGGGTGAGCTGGCACGCCACAAGGGATCATTACCCAGCAGTTTGCAGAGGGGAAAAGAAAAGAGCCGAGGTTGCAGCCTGGGGCAGGCATAAAAGCAATCTAGGGTTTGTGGGGTTTAATAGTTCCCAGAGCCCTGGCATTTTCAGCTGAAAAATTCCCTCGGCAAATGAGCCAAAGGGGTCGAGGTTTTTAAATAGGTCCTGCGATGCCCATGGAGACAAGTGCTGCTATTCTTTAACCCTTGAGGGCTCAGCCGATCCGGTTGGATCAGGGAGGCACGCTGCTGGAGACATGCAATTTGGTTTCTACTCATCCCGTACGCCTGTGCCCACCTCCTCAAGAAGGAAGGGGGAATGGGAAGCAGATCACAAGCCCCTGCCCACTGCAGCCATGCTGCTGCTCTCCCTCCTCAACCCCAGCCTGGGACGGAATCCGCTGCACAGGCAAGTTAAAGCTGCATACGTATAGCCCATATGCATCCTGCATCCTGCAAGGGTATCATTCACCCAGGTTTGGCCAGAGATCTGAGGTTTGTTACTGGTGTTATTTGTATTTATTGGAGAAGAGCAGGTCCCAGTTCGCTCTGGGAAAAGCCCAGCTCTCCCCCAGGGTCCCTCAGCTCATGGAGGGATTGACTGCTCTGGTTATTACTATCATGTTATTATTTTTTAATTGCTGGCAAGGAATGGCCTCCCTGGAATGCAGCGTTTGTTTCTGCTGAGGCTGTCATGGCCCAAATCCTCCAGCCCAGGATGGCAGCTTTTGGCGTAGCAACCCCCCTGCTCGTGAAAAAATGTGCCTCCGCTCCCTTCCCTGTGTGTGGTGCGGAGCTGTTCGCTACGGGCACATCTGATGAATACCGTCTGTTGCCACCTCTCAGTGGCCTGCCTAATCCCAGGCAGATTTGTTATAGATTTACATGCGGAGTGACCTGGTTTCTGGGTCCTGTCAGGAAAAAAATAACTCTGCTGTCATCCGAGTGATGCATGAGGCAGGCAGCCCTCGGGTCAGGCCCAGGCTTTACGTTCCCAGGACTGGTGGAGGAATGCAATTTGGCCTCCTGCTCCTGTGCCACTGTGCTTAACGCCCCATACGGCACCTAAATACTGCACGGGGTGCTGCCAGCCCGAGGGTCCCGACCCCTCGCAGCATCACTGAGCAGGTCTTCATCCCTCGCTCAGGGCTTTCACTCACGCTTTGCAGGTGCCGGCTTTGCACACCGTGAGGTGGGGTCCCAGGACAGAGCCCGCAACCCCCTCCCCAGAGGTTCCCATGCAGCATTTGAAGCAGAAGAGGTTGAACATCTTGAGAGCTGGGAGAAAGAGAGGTTTCCACTGCAGGGCAGGGGAGAAAGAGGTGAGGGGCAGCTGTTTCATTTCCCTGCTGAGCTCCAGGTTAGCAGCCAACACCCCAGTGCCTGGGCTTCGGGCAGGGGGATGGGAGGTGCAGCCCCATCCCCATCCCTGTCCCTGTCCAGGCACATCAGAGCAGCTCCGCTCTTCCACCCAGGTCTCCCACACAGAGACGTCGGAGGGCCCGCGAAGGATGCACAGAGAAGAAAGCACCCAGCCTCCAACAGCCCTCACCCTGCCTGGGCTGTGGCGATTTAGAAAGCAGGTAGCAAGTCTGTTCCTGCTATGCTCAGGCCCTATTTTTATTAGTTTCTTACCGACACGTGTCAGGGAAAGTCCTAAAGCTCACTGCAAGGATCATTTATTTCCCTCCCTCCCTCCCCCAAGCTAATCCCATTTCGCCGCAGTGCTGCCCAGCAGCTCCCTGCCTGCGTGCTGCCTGCTGTGCTCCCTCCCGCTCCGAGGCCGCTGCTCCAGCCCCGTAGAGCACCCATGTGCGTGGGTGTGCGTGTGCAAGCACACACGTGCATGTGTGCAGGAAAAGCAGGGAGGGAAGGGAAATAGCCCTGGGCTTTCCGCGGTCTTCTGTGGCTGCCCAGCACTGCAGGCAGCTCTAGCTTTGCAACGTGGGTGCCAGGGTCCCATCGCTCGCTGATGGACGCTAGTAAGCATTTCTGTGTCGCTGGGAAAGGCATCGAGTGTCCTGGCATGGGTGACCCCGAGGCAAGGAGGAGCAAAGGCGACTCAGGTCTCTCCTCCCTCCCATATGCCTTCTTAAACCTGGGCTGCGCCACTGCTCGCGGCGAGCCCAGGGCTGGAGCCTGGGTCCCCACCGTCACGTCCTGCAGAAGGGAGCTCCATGCCGATGGCTTCTGGAGAGCCCAGCCTGGGGAGACACAGGCTTCACTGCTGTGTTTTCAGTGGAGTGAGGGAAGGAGACATGTGGCCATGGCCCTTTGACAGCAGAGCCGGGCACTGCTCCTCCAGATCCCCGGTCCCTGCCGTGACACCCATGCCCCAGCATGGCTCCGAGCACGTTGTTTGGTCTCTGAGGCTGGAAGCACGCCGTATGGTACCCCTGGCCTTTGGGGAGAGAGATGTCTCTGGCTTGGACCGAGGCTTCCTAGCAGACTGTTTGATACCTGAATATGCAGAAGTGGATGGAGGACTGGTATTGAAGTGCAGAAGTGGATGGAGTGAAAACATGAGTCCCTCCTCGAAACAGCAACATGCTAGCATGGGCAGCAACCACCTGCCCACCCTTCTGGCTAGCCTGCGCCAGACAGCACGCAGCTGGCATTGCCTGGGGGGCACGGCTCCGCTGCGCCGTGCCGTGCCGGGTTGGGGTTTTTTTAATAACTTTCCTTTTATTGAAGAAACAGCTGACATTCCCAGCCAGATTCGCCGCTGGCATCTCCCCAGCCACGTGGCTAGAGCAACGCCAAGAGCACATTCTGCTCCAGGACTTGACTGTCATCCGAAATGTGAACCAGCACCAGGAAAAGCTGCTAAGGTCAGGATCCTCCCGGTGCCGAGAGCTGCTGCGCCAGAGCTGCCTGCAGCGGGGGAAGGGAAGGGCTGTGCATCCTGCGGAGCTGTTTGTAATAACCGCTCTTAAAATGCTGCGCTGCACGGATCGGGATTGCAGGCATTCCCCATACCTGTCGTGTAAAGCCCTGCTAATTTGGCAGCCTTGTGGTCGGCTTTTTCTCTCCCCCTGCCCCCCGCCTTTTCCCAGCAAGAGAAGCCTGGATCAGCAGCCCCAGTTTACATGACACTTCACACCCCTCCCTGTGTGCATTTGGGAAGAGCAGGCAAGCTTTGGTCTTGGAGCCAGAGCATGCCTGGGAGCCACCTCTCCAACTACCAGAGCCCCAAAGCTGAGCACCCACCCAAGCTCGGGAGAAGCTTGCACCAAGGTGGGACGTGATGCATTTGTTGACCTCTGTCTCCCTCCTGGTCCCCTCCCGCACTGTTTTTCTTTTTTTCTTTTTTTTTTCTTTAGGAAATTGAGAAATGAGTGCTTTGCCACCCAGCGGATCAGAGGAGCCCAGTCCTTCGCAGCTGGGAAATCTCAGAGCCATTCGTACTCTGGGCCAAGTTTACCCCTTTGCTCAGGCATGGCTTTTGCCCCTCACTGCTAAGGGACAGCAGATTTGGCCAGCTCTGGGGCAGGGGCAGCCACTGACCTCTTTGTCCATCACTGGTCTTTATTTTCAAGCTGGCTCTTGATCGCTAGTTTAAAAAAAATCCCCACAGCCATTTCTAATGCATCTCAGGTATCAACCTCCCAGGGAGGCTGCGTCCCCTCGCCACGTGCTCCCCGTGCTCCTGGCAAGGCCGGGCTGATGCATTCATGCATCGCTGTGCAAAAGTACGGCCGCATGCCCCCACAGAGGATTTCTCCGTCTGCAGGAGGATCCCTGAAGAGAGGAGGGCAGGGGAGGGATGCCTGGGGGAACAGCAGTGGCACCCCTGGCCCTGGCTGCTGGGGACACGTGTGGGGCTGGCGTGGCAGGGGCAGAGGGTGGGCAGAGGGAGGAGGGGAAAAAACAGGTAAAGAGGAAACAGCTCAGGCCCTTTCTCAGTGTCCCAGGTGGGCTGCATTGCCATCACCTCCCCGCACCCCAGGCGAGTGCACACCCGGCCCTGCCAGCTATCCTCCCTTTGCTACTGAGGCAAATTAAGGCAAATCTCTTGCACACCCCTGCCCTGCCTGCGGGCAAGAGCACATGCGCCAACACACAGAGTTTCCAGGGAGGCTGGGGCAGAAAGGGAGCCTGTGGCATTCCTTGGTTGTGAGCACAGCAAGGCTCCACATACCCTCCCAAACCTGGGGGCTCACGGCAAGCCCCCCTCCTGCCCCACCACCAAGGGTGCCGGCTCCATGGGCGGCATGGGCTTGGCTTGGAGGCTCTCCAGCAACCCCTGGCATAACTACAAGGCAGCCCCCCACCACAGCCAAGCTCCCATCCCTACCACCAGCATGGGAGCACACCCCAGCTGCTCCCATCCCACTCCTCAATTTTTATCCGGTGTCACACAGGAGCGAGCTGGAGGAACTGCCGGCTTTAAACTGGCTCCTGGAGAGATCTCCTGACTAGTAAATTTTCCAGTGAATCGTGTCCCGGTAGAGGGGACACTCACAAATCAGCAGCGCCTGGCGCTCCGGAGCAGCGCTCCCTCCTATGGGTACAAGTGATCCTCCAGAAGAGCGGCCAGGGGAGAGGGGGTTGTTCATAGAATCATAGAATGTTTTGGGTTGGAAGGGACCCCTAGAGGTCATCTAGTCCAACCCCTTGTTTTCTCCTGCGTTCTCAGTTTGCTAAGCACGGGCCTGCGACGGCTCCTCCAGCGTGGCTGTTAGCGCCGCTCCTCTTCCAGGGGCAATTAGCTTGCTTCCCCCGCTCTTTGCACAGGCCTCGCAGGCAGCAATGGGGGAGAGGGAAAGATGGGAAGTGCAACCTGATTGCAGAGCCACAAAATCAACAGGATGACAGCAGGTGCTGGGTATTGCCTGAAATGGGATGTAAAGCTCGTTTTCTTTCATTTGGGGATGGATTAATTCCCAGCTCAGGGAATGCTTCTGGCTGCAGGTCAGACGGCACATTGTCTGCTCGCCACCGGGTTTTCGCTCTGCCAAAACCACACCAGCTGGACGCTTTTATCAAGAGTGATCAGCCGTCTCTTGGTCCTGGGATACTGTCCCCCTCCAGGATGCAGGTGAGGGTACCTCATGGCCCTGCAGAGCGTGGGGCAGTAGTGACTGTCCCCAGCCGATGGGCTGCCTGGTGCGGGGCTCTGCCGTCAGACTGCAGCACAAGGCGTCCTGCAGGCAGTTCACACCTCCTCATTCACAAGGTCCCTCTGTCCTTCCTCTCTGCCTCTGCTGGGGTGTGGGTGGGTTTGGGGTGTGCGGCACTGGACCAGCAGGAGAGGGCTGGCACGGTGCTGAGGTGACTGCACTTTTGTTTTCTGTGGCAGCCAGGATGCATTATCTGAACCCATAAAATGAGTGAAGTGACCCGGATCCAAGCTGACTCCGTCCCACTCCCACTGTTAAGCAGCAGCAGGATGTAAATGCTGAGTTTCCACATTTTTAACATTATTCCTGGTTTTGTCAGGCTCCTCCAGGCTGGTGGCATTTCCCAGGGGAAGCTTCTTACTCTTCACAGCACCCCAAGGAGCACCTGAGAGCCAGCCTGGGACAGTTCTGCCACTCGTCCTCCCCGCAAGCCCTCAGCAACCCAGCTCAGGGGGGCTCCTGCAAGGAGCATGGAGATGCCAGACGCCCCGTGAGGAGCCCTCACACCGGAATGCCCCCCCCCCCCGTGCTCTCTCCTCTGACCGATGGCTGGAGGGGAGGGCAGCTCCCTGCCCTTGCTGCCACAAGAAAGAAAGGACAGAAGGGAAGCTACCTGGCAGCCTTGGCGTTAATCCCGCACACATCCACCACGGCTGGCTGGGAAAGCCCAGCCTGACACCTGCCACTCATCATCCAAAAGGGACCCTGACTCCATGTGCTGGTTTGGGGGGGCACAGCCCTCAGCACGTCCCCTAGATGCAAAGACCTGCAAGCAGGCACCTGCAGGCGAGTGCGTGCCTCAGACCTGGTCCTTGCTGCAACCCAGGCTTGGGTCCCTGTGCCATTCTTCACCACTGAGACTCCAGGCACTGCTTGTCCTTGCTTGAACCCCTTTAGGGATCAAGCCCTTATGCCAGGATGACGCTGCCCCCCCCCCCCCCCCCCCCCCCCCCGCAAAAGGACTTCATCATTTCTTCCAGTGCAAAGGCTGAGGAGCATCTAATCCCAGCAGGCTGTTGCGGAGAGGATGCCTCTTCGCCCCGGCCTCTCGTTCCCTCCTCCCTGGCAGGCGGAAGAAGACGCGCACATGCTCGCACCTGAGCCCACGCTTGCCTGCTCTCTGTGGCAAACGTCCCTTGGCAGGGGGAGGCAAGCCTCCTCCTGCTCTGCAAGGTTAGAGCTGCTGGGACGTTCCCGTCTCCTCCTGCCAAAAGCAGTGCTGCTGAAATCGCAGTGCTGCAAATAAAACCGTCTCCCGGCTAATTACTAGGGAACGGTTTGCCTTCTATTTTTAGACAAGCTTGCAAGCTTGCATTGAAGATTACCCTGCTCCTGATTCTCTCCCTGCCTCTTTGCTGTGCGTGTTTCTCTTCCTTTCTCTCCCTCGCTGCAAGCCGCGCTGAACCAAGCTCGGCTTCCCATGGGGTCGGGGAGCAGCGGCCAGCCACGCGCTTGCGTGCCAAGAGCAGTGATTCTGAAGCCATCAAAAGCAATTAAAGCAATAAAGCTTTAGCTTGAGGTGGAGAGGGAGCAGCGTTTTGCGGAACCAGGAGCCGCTTTTCGGCTTGCCATGCCCAGCCTCTGCCTGCTGAGTGCTCCCTCCACCTGGCCACAGCCAGGGACCTGCTTCCATCTGCTCGGCACGCTGCTCAAACTGTCCTGTCCAAGTTCTACGCTCTCCCAAGACAAGGGGGAAAAAGAAAGAAAGAAAGAAAAAGAGGAGGCCCTTGCAAAGCCCCGGCCTGTGAGGCAGTCAGCGCGTAACATGGAAGCAGGGGGCAGCTGGGTGGGGGAGAGGGGTGGGCAGGGATGGCCGCAGGCGTCATAAATCCTGCACCGACCCGTGCGGCGGCCGGGGGAAGGCATAGAGCTGCAGGCTGCGCTCGCCCTGCCGTGCCCACCACGGCAGTGAAGAGCGGAGGCTGTTCCATTTGCCTGCCGAGGGGGACCGGGTGGCATCACGGCGGTCCCGGTGCTGCCTCGGGATGACAGTCCTCCCTGCCAGGACACCCAAGATCGCATGGCCTCAAAAAGAGCAGGGGTAACACGTCCAAAGCAGCTCTGGAGCCGGCAGGCATCCCTCCCCCGCATGCAGGGATGCGGAAGGCAGAGCCCCAGCCAGGAGGAGTGCATCCAAGCTTGCTTGGCGGGGTTAACCTTGGTCCCAAAAGCCAGTTAGGCAAATTAGCACGGCGTTTCCCTGAGCTAATTAACTTCCCTCGCAGCAGGGCTAATGAGCTCCAGAGGAGCACTTGGCTGTGGCAGCTCACCAGCCCCCACGCGAGGGACTGGCCTCGAGGGCTCGCTGTAGCCTGCGGCATTGGCAGCCATCAGCTCTCTCCGGGAAACTCCCGCTCCCAAGTGCCAAGTGCACAGCACCAACAACCGGGGGGCTGAGGGGTTCACAGTCCTCCCCACTGGCCCTGGAGGCTACCTGCAGTTTGAGGAGTGTGTGGGAGTCCCCATCTTGCACCAGGCAGGTCCGGGATGCTCCTCAGAGCGAGGTGGTAGCAAGCACAAGCCTCAGCACCTCCGGGCAGCTCCGGAGGGGCATGGGTGGGATTCCCTCCACCAGGCGATGACAGTGTTTGGGAGCTGCCTTTCAGCACGTCTGCTCCATTTTTTGGTGAGCACGGGCACAGTCCAGCCGTGTGTCCACTGAAGTCAGTGGCCGATGAAGCAAAATATCTTCAGTATTCTCCTCCTCTCCTCCCATCCCAGCAACCCACATGTATTTTACCCTCCAGTCGACTCTTCTGGGGATCGATGGGTCGTCAAGATGATGAGTTAGTGCCTGTAGTGACAGTGGCACTTTCCATTACCGCTGATAAACCTGGGGGATACATGTCTCCCAAAGACTCATCAAGGCTGGGAAATTCAAGAGGCTAAAACTGTCATTTGCAATGAAGCCACCCCAAAGCCCCAGTCCTGTGTTGTCGGCAGGACCTTCCCAGACCTGCAAAGACCCCTCTGGGCCCCGGCACGTCCCCAGGGACACCAGCACAGATGCTGTGAGCGTGGAGCAGACTGTAGGCTTGCACCCAGCCTACTGCTGCTTTGGGGGGGTTTTCCCTCTCCTTTTTCACCAGCTGGTTCCCTCACTGAGAGCCTTTTGGATAAACACTTCTAGCTGGGGAATGATTTCTTTTCCTGCTTATCTTTCATAACTAGCAGACACGGGGTTTTTTTGAGGTTGCATTATTATGACATTTTAATTGGCTCAGGACTACGCAAGTCTCAAAGCCAATTTGGCCCCGGCATTTTCAGGCAGAACTGTTTTCTGTCTCCATTTTGATAGATAACTTTACGCTGGCCAAAATGGCCTCGCGTTAAATAAAACAAAACCTCCTCTTATTTTACAGCTCATGGGGCGATCCGGTTCCTTCCCTTCCTGCTTTAATTTCAGCTTGAAACATGAACCGTACCCGTCCCCCCCATCGCCCAGCCGCCGGCCCGGGGATGGCTGCGGGGCGAGCGGCAGCTGGGCTGCCTGTTCCCACTCGCCTTTGTTTCGCTACCGTGCGGGAGCCGGGTCTGAGCCAGCGCACTGAGTAATTGCAGGATTTCAGGCAAAGACGAGGCTGCAAGTCCTGAACTGCTAATGAGTAGGTGCAGCTGGAAGGGCCGGCGGGGGCCAGCGAGGGACGCGAGAGGCCGGCGGGGCGACAGCCGGCCCTTGTGCGTGCGGGGTGGCGAGGGCACCGGCGGCGCTGCTCCGGCAAAGCTGGGGGGCATGTCGGAAATGTGCCACATGTCGTGATGGCAGCCGCAGGTGGCAGCAAAACAAACCGCCGGTGGCGGCAAGGCCGTCGTGGAGCATCCCCGCATGCAGCAGCGCTAATCTGTCATTTGTCACACCTGCACGGCTCCCCTGGCCTCCTTCCTCCCTGCTTTTTGGGTTTTTTTCTGGGGTGCTGGCTTTGATGCCGCCTGACATCCCAACACTCCAACACCCTCCCGCTACCCCCAGGGTTGCCCTCCCCTCCCACGCTCCCCCTCTGGGGGGGCTGCCACCCACGATCCCCACTGCCCCTGGGGAGCCGCCCCGCCACCCCATGCCTCCTTCCCACCCCTCCCTGTCGGCATTTGCCTTGGGAGCAAGGCTGCTAATTGCTGGGTGTTATCAACAGCGCCCCAGGAGAGCCAGAGGAGACCATACGAATCCTGGGGACCATGCTCACCCACCTCTCCATCCTGTCCTCCACAGCGAGAGCAGCACGCAGCCCCGGCCCCTACTGCACTACCTGGCTCATTAGGGTCACTGCTGGGTGACTTTTCATTAGCGATGGCCAAAATGCACAGCTCAAACCACCGCGGTGGCCCACACAGGGCTCTAATCCAGCGCCACAGCAGATGCAGGCACCAGCCCAGGGACGTGCATCATGAACCTGCTCCCCTGCTCGGCGCCTTGCTTGCTTGCAGCGGCGAGGGTGCGGTGGCTTGCCAAGCATCGGAGGCGAAAGGGGCAGAGCTGCCAACCAAAGCCACGCTGCTACCGACACGGAGCCCATCTGCCCCAGCCTTGCTTGGACAGGAAATCTTTTGGGTCAGAAAAAAAAACAGTTTGTGCCATGTCTCAAAATCTTTCAGGTTTTGGCCCGTTCAGAGCGAAACTGCTGAGAGGCTCCTGGAAAGGAAAGGAAAGGTGCGGGATCCGATGTCAGGCAGCTGGGCAGGGTGTCAGCCCTGCCCCCGGCTTGGGTGTGACATACATGCTGATGTCTGTAATGCATCACCCCAGGAGCTCGTGTCAACTTCCCTAGCATTTCTTTCTGTTTTTTTTTTAACCAACCTGCCAGGTGTTGCTGCAGTTCATGACCTGAGATCCTTTTTTTTTTTCCTTCTGACTTCAGGCTTTCAATATGATTTAAAAAAATTGCTTATAATAAGGCTCATTCAGCAGCTGGATAATGGTTGTCAGGAGTTAAGAGACACTGTGGCATGTTTAGCACAGAAGCGTATTGTGTACCTCTCTGGTTTTAAGGCAGTTTCTGTGAAGAGTAGGATGTGCAAAGGTATCCTATGGGGTGCCAACAAGGGCATTTCTTAGAATCATAGACTCATAGAATCGTTTAGGTTGGAAAAGACCTTTCAGATCATCAAGTCAAACCGTTCTTGCAAGCAACGCGAGAGTTGCAAGATGGAGGAGGGACAGCAAATGGCCTCAGCAGTTGAATTCACAGCTGTAAATCCAGATTAGGAGAAGAGTTCAAGGTCTTGAAAAGGCTGTGTTAATCCCTTCCTAACCTTGGCCTTAAATACTTGAACGACAGACTCTCTCCCTGCCACGTCCCCGTTTGGTGGCCGTGCCCTGCCTGCCGGGCGCTGAGTGGGGCCGGGGAGGGAGACAGGCTGCAGACCCCACGGGACCTGACAAAGCAGGTCCTCATCCCTTGGAAATGTCTTTCAGTCCCGAACCTTCACACCCAGAGCACGGGCGCTGGGAGCATGGTGCTCAGCACACCACCCCCAGGGGTGGCAAAGCCCCTCCTGGGCAGGAGGGAAGGTCCTTCGCTGGCAGCGGGGCTCCTTCCTCTCCATCAGCCTGTTCCCCGGCAGGACCTGCCCTTCTGCTCCCCCTTTCTTCCTGGCGTCACCCCCACCACTCTTGCTCCTTTGGGGTTTTTTTGTTTGTTTGGGTTTTGGTTTTTTAGTGAAGGAGGAAGCGATGCGTTTGTGGCTTGCGGCTCTCAGGTTTGCCTTTCCTTCCGCCAGGCTCGCTCCACATAAGCCGGCGCTAAGTCTGTGGGCTAATTGGCTTTATTTATCATCTCTTTTAAGGCTTTGTATTGTGCAGGGGGTTATTTGCTGTTGCCGCTGCTTTGCTTATTTGTTTGGGGCAGGGGTTTTATTTTTCTTTTTGCCTTCCTCTCAGGGGCCTCTGTAATTGTCACCTCAGGCATCAATTAAGGGCTCAGCAGTGCTTTTGGGCACTGTCCGACTTTGGGAATTGCACAACTCTGGGGAGGGGAAGGCCGGCACGGAGGCAGCCCCGGCAGGGAGCCTGCGGGGTGGGGGCTGGGGGCACCGCGGGGCCGAGCTCTGGGGTTTCATAACTGGGGCTGTCGGGAGGTTTGCTGTCATAAAGGTCTCCCCACTGAAGCTGAGCTGCATAAACTGTTGGATAATCTGTGTTTGAGGCTTTTCCTCCCTGGCAGGATTGCTGCTGGATGCCAGCCACATGAGTGTTTCATACTTGCAAACCTCTACTTCCAAAAATTCAGCCACCCAAAATTCTGCCAATTTTACAAACAAAAAATTGGGGAGTTTTTCTCATGGTTTATTACTAGCAAAATCCTCTTGTGTTTTGTTCTGTTGGGTTTTTTTTAAATTGCCAAAGAGTGCAAAGGATGTTTCATTTCTCCTGAAACAAGCAGAAAAGCATCCTTTGGGGGGGTTGTTTTGTTTTGTTTTGTTTTTTCTTGTTTCCCCCAAAATGGGGGATTTCCATTGCAGCTGCCCCATGGCTTATTTTTGTCTCCAGGAGACGGAGGCTGGGATGGAGTAACCTCCCAGAAGGCTGCCTGAGGAGCAGCGCACCCAACTCGTTACACTCCTGCAGAAGTATCACTGCAGACCTCCTCAAAGCCTCACTCGGCAGAAAGTAAGAAAGGTGCTCACATCAGTCGGCTGCCACCCCTCTCATCCTCCGCCAGAGCATCTTTTCAGAAAATTAGGCTCAGGCTTTGCATCGTGCTTGCCACATGCCAAGAGCCTTCTGCCTGATTCCTGGTTGGTGTAGAAGGAAGGGAGAGAGGGAAGCAAGAAAGAGCAGAAGCAAAGTCATCCTGGGCAAAAGACCTGAAGATGCGTCCAGGCTCCCCACTGCAGCCCCTCAGAGAGGCCCAGCCCCACTCGTGCGGAGGCCGGCTGCAGGGGTGCTTGGGGCCCATCTGCCTGGGAAGCCAAATCCTGGGAGTCGAGTGATGGGATTAAGTCAGCCGGATGTGCTGTCCACCAGGTAAAATTAGTCCCTGCTAACGTGTTTCCTAATCCCAGGGGCAATTGTGATAATCGGAGCACCGATTAACCAGGTCCAGCTGGAATTAAGCTCCCCACTCCCCATTTATTTTTGGCAGGAAGAGACAGCTGCTGCTCCGGTGCCTCGCTGAACGATCACATGCCAAATCTCCCTCGGGAGAACAGGGTGCAAAAACTCAGTGCAGTAGATTTGGCTTGTGGCAGAGGTCCCAAATCCTATGGTTTTATTACAAATTGTGTGATATAGGGTGGCATTTTGTTCCCAGGCCCCCATATCACAGATTTCTCTGACCACATAATAAACCATTTTTTCATTTCCGGGAAAAAAAAAAATGTTTGGCCCTCAAAATGCAAAGAAAACAATGTCAGTGTAAAATTGTCTTCAAGAAAGCCTTTCCCTAGGGCTTTTCTGTGGGGTAAATCAGTGACGAGCTCAGGGAACGATCTCTATCAGCCTTCCACGCAGCAATATTTGATGAATTTGAAAAGCTACAGGATTTGGGAAGAAAAACTGTGACTTTATTTCATAAGTCTCCTTTTTTCTTTCTCTGAAGGCTTGCATGTGGCTGGGGCTGGACACGGGAGCTGAAGGCCATTCCACTTTCAGGATCTCCCTGCTGCAGCATTTGGATTTCTTGAAGTGAAGCTTCAAGTTGGGTTTGTAAAGCTTTGAGAATGTTCCTATTATCCTTAGATATTACACAAGCGTGTTCTTCAAAATAAAATAAACTCTTTGCCAAAATTTCGTAGTCTGCCTTTAGTAAGAAAAGAAAGGAAGAGCATAGGGAATGTTAAAAGTTGAAACTGGTATTCCCAGACCCTAAAAACAGCTCTGGGTTTTTTTTTAAGAAAAAACGTCTCATTTCAGTCTCTCGAACATTTCTGGATCATTTTAAAGTAGGAAGAGCACCGTGGCAATGAGTCACATTATTGCATTTCGATACACGCCTTTGTCATCTCCAATATGAGATGCTTTGTGTCTTGGCTGAAATGCAACTTTCTCACAGGCACACGTACGCGTCCATGTATCTGTGCCTCTGCGCAGAAACCGTATACTGTGAGAAAGACCTGAATTCTCTCGGAGCTGGCAGCTCCGACATGCTGTGTCGGGGGCTGGAGGGAGCTGCTGGCACCCCGGGCAGCCCAAGGGGCCGATCACAGCAGGGGCATTGGGCACTGGGAACGTGCCTTGGATGCTGTGGGATGCCCCCCTCCAGCCTCGCTGCATGCGGGGTTGCTCTGCAACGAGGAGCGGCTGAGGGAACTGGGGTTGTTCAGCCTGGAGAAGAGGAGGCTGAGGGGAGACCTTATCGCCCTCTACAGCTGCCTGACAGGAGGCTGTAGCCAGGTGGGGATCGGTCTCTTCTCCCAAGTAATGGGCAATAGGATGAGGGGAAATGGCCTCAAGTTGTGCCAGGGGAGGTTTAGGTTGGACATTAGGAAAAATTTCTTCACTGAAAGGGTTGTCAAGCACTGGAATGGGCTGCCCAGGGAAGTGGTTGAGTCCCCATCCCTGGAGGAATTTAAAAGCCGGGCAGACGAGGTGCTTATGGACATGGTTTAGTGGTGGGATGGCAGTGTTTGTTAGGTTAACGGTTGGACTTGATGATCTTAAAGGTCTTTTCCGACCTAAGCAATTCTATGATTCTATGATTCTAAGCCATGGGCTCTGCAAGAGGACACCCCTAGGAGGTACAGGGGCATCTTGCGCCTCTCTTCAAAGGAGGACCCTGCCTGGGGGAAGGCAGCGCTAGGCAGGAGCCTTGCCATGCACCTTACATCTAACCCAACAGGAGCCTCATCCTGCCCCACTGCCATGGTTTCCTGCTGCTGGCAGCCTTCCAGGCTTGTTTTAGTGCTGCGGGTCTTAATTTCTCACGGCAATGGGCCGGTTGGGTGAGCAGACACCTCACTGTTTAAGGAGGAGCCATGTCTCCACGCTGCATGCCGGAAACTTCTGGGTAGGTTTTAAAAATAGGGACAGGTTAAAGAGATTGATTTGTTTTTCCCTACAAAGGCCACCATGCCACTAGACTGCAAGATGATTGATCAAATGACCTTTTTTCCCGTTTACTGCCCTTCCCGGAAACCTGCTGTATGCGTGCACTGCGCAAACAGCTCCGATGGGATCCAACAGCCGCGCGACGCACGCGGCACAAATGCTGCACACCTCAAATTTGTGATGCCTTTAGATGGCCCTCTTGAGCAACGGGCCTGAATTAGGCACACGCTGTCGCCACAGGTTTTTGCAGCCATGGGAGCCTCTTGCGTGCCAGCAGCCCTCCACAGCGTTCCAGACACAAAGCTGCCAGTCCCGCGGTGGCTACACGGAGGAGGCAGGATTGCTGCTGGCCAGTCATCCTCCCGCCATCCTGCTTCCTTCGGGCGCCCGCTTCCCTTCCCCAGTCTCCAGTGGGATGAAGCAGAGGGCATCCGATCCAGGGAAAAAAACCCACAAGTTTCCCAGGCGGCGCCTTTCCCCCCTTGGGGAGCTCAGCGCCGTGGAGCGTGGTTATTAACCAGACAGTCCTGAAGGACACTTTAAAATAAATTAAGAGGGCTGTTCCGCTCCTGCAGCTGATTACAGGCATGTCTTTCTTTTTTTTTTTCTTCTTTCCAGTGAGTGGAAAAGAACACTTGGAAAAAATTCTCTAATTTTCCCTTTTTGCCAGATCAGGCCTCTGTGTAATAACAAAACCACGGTGCTCACCGCTCGCTGCTCTCTTTGGGACACCCAGGCTAAGCGAAAGCCCATAAATCTGTGGGAGGCACAGGGCCAGAGCGCAGCTGTCCTGACATGCTATCCGCCCCCCCCGCCTCCCCGCTACGGCTTTAGCATCTGAAACGCTGGAGACGCGCAGATCCGGAGGTAAGCCCTGGCGGGAAGGAGAGCAGCGCCGAGTCCCGCAGGTCACCAGTTAAGCATTTCAGCCCCGAGCAGATCTCTCGTAAGCCACTTTTTGGAGATAAGCTTATCTAGACCCGACAGCTGAATTTAACCCTGAACTTCTGATCTTGATTTTTAGCCTCGGCAAGCCTCTAAGTTTCCTTGAAATTGTACACGCTAGATTTTGGGTCCCCTGCTTACAAAACGGCTCCACCGCTCCCATAAAAGGGACCTGCACGGCTCTTGCGTGACGGCAGCATCCAGCAGCGCCCTTGGTTTCACCGCCAGACCTGCAAGTCAGCCAGGCCCCCGGCCGGGGACAGCTTTCCATTACTGCCAGCGGGGCTCCGGGGGGCGAGGAGCCCTGGACGGGAGGCTGCCAGTGATAACACAGTTGAAGGCAATATTGCACAGAAGTGGATTGTAAGCCCGGCATTTGGCTATGCGGGCGTTCGGAAATGTGTTTTCAGTGCGTAGAAGGAGCTAGAAATGCTCTTTCTCGCCGCACAGAAGACGCGCTCGGTAGCGGCCGTTCTCTTGCCGGAGAAGCTGACCGCACCGGGGCTGTCAGCGCTGTGACAGACTAGCCGGGAAGGGGGTTGCTAATCAGTTTTCCTAGCATCAAATCAGCATCTGCTATATACGATCAAGGAAATTGAGGAATCTCGCTGTTTTTGCAATATTGCTTAGTTGGCCATGAAATATGGGTGGTTCTGGGAGGAACAGCTTATTTCTCCCTCACGAAGATAAAGCAACTTCGGCTAACGATGAAGCATCGCTGCATGATGAAGCCAGCTAATAGCAGCGCTCTGATGAGGGCAGATACACAGCAGCATCCCGGCGGAAGGGAAGGGAGGCGTAAACAGCTTTGCAAATAAGACATTATTAATGTGGTTGAACTACAGAGGGCAGAAGGGATTCCTTTTCTCCTCTCTCACTCCAAAAGCAATATTCTGAAAATGTCTAGGTTCCCATGTTTAGCCAAGAAATTAAATCCTTAGAAATTCAACTGGATGTTTTCTAGCTTGATTTTTCTTTCCTAGCACACAAGGCTGGTCTCCCTGGGCAAGGCGTTTGTCTGGCATCGGGCTGAGGAAATGACTCTCCTGGCCAAGGGGTGGATAAACAGCATTTAAACAGAGCCAAAGTCCCACTTTTGGAAATGACTCGGGGCTCGACTTGCCCACGTCACTCCTGACACGAGGGGCTGAGCTCTGCAGGCTCTCTGTCACTTCTGAAAGCGTACCTTCTTCACGTGCCTAAACAGGACTTTAGCACTCCCCTCCTTAAACCTATAAGATTTTCCACAGCCACAAAAAGCTCCCGGCGTCAGCGTGAGATGGCACGACTTCGTGGCGCTCATGGAGACCAAGGGCTTGACAGCAGCTGAGGGCCGGGTCCTCCATCCTCAAGGCAGGGCAGGGATTCGCACAGCCAGGAGTCCCCCAGCCCATGTCCCCAACCAGGGCACCCGGCTCACTCGCGGCTTTTCCTGGCCAAGGTTGCTTTCTGGGTTTCTGCTTTGGCAAGACAGCTGTGGCAGCAGGAGGGAGGAATTTCCTTCCTTCCTCCCCTCTCTCCCCAGCGCCAGCATTTTTCCTGAGAGTAAAAAAAAAAAAAAAAAGAGAAAAAAATCAATCCCAGAGCCTCCCCTCCCTCCCCGTACAGCCCGAGGCTGGGAGAGCCACTGTGAGATGGCGGGGCTGGACACGGGGACACTGCTCCCAGTGCTGCCGCGGCACAGGTGGGCAATCCAATGGCTCAGAAGAGCAGGGACAGCCTAGTTTTTGTGGCCCTTGTGAGATTTTTAGGGCAACCAACAGGCTGGTCTGTTTAGATCGACGCTGAAAAGGGCAAACATGTTCCCGGGACCGAAGCGCATAAGCCCTTTTTATGTAACGGCCCTGTGATATAAGTGGCAGCCGGGGATTTATGCTGTCTTTGAAGTAAATTACATCCCGGTGCACTATAGCATGAAAGTTAAGATTTACCATTGCCGGGACACTGAAGACCCCGGTGGAAGCAATGGGGAAAAAAAAAAAAGAGCACGGCCGCTCTTCTCGCTGCCTTCTGCTGCGCGACTCAGCTTCACAGACCTTCCTCCCCTCTCCGCCCCTGCTTCCACTTGCATTGTGTCGGGGAAGCAAATTGGTCACATCTGCATCCGGCCAGAGAGGAACAAATGTGCTGGCTAGGCAGCAAGGAGCTTTCTGAGGGGGGATACCTCAAAGTAAAATGAAAGGCTGGCCATCAAAGGTAGAAAACAGACCAGCGGATGAAAGGGATTCTTTGCTTAGCTTTGGTAAGGCTACTAGGTATTAATAAAATAATAAAAAAAAAAAAACGCACAAGAAAACTGGGGCATCCAGAGCAGCGCGGCTTCTTCCCCCCTCCCCTTTTCCTTTGCTCATCCTCTGTCATCAGCGGAGGGGAGGGATCGGCGTCCCCCCATGCTGCGGCAAGCGCTGTTTATCTTCACTCCTCAGGACGCTGCCATTAGCAGGGCGTCAGCGTGCCGTGATGCTTCATCATTAGCTGGAGGTGCTTGATCTGGCTGGAGAAGAAATGAGCCGTTCCCCCCAAAGAAACCCTCGCGTTTCATGGACAGCTGAGCAAATATTTTGAAATACTCCAGCTCTGCAATTTCAGCGGTCAGATAAAACAAAGGGGGATCTGATACAAAGGGGCTGAATTTTTCCGTTCGCTCTCCGGCAACCCCACCGACGTCCATAGTGGTAACGGGGAACCGAGTTCAGCACAGCAGGGAAGCGCGTGCATAAGTCCCATGGAAAATCCCTGCGGTCTTTACAGTTAATCATGTCCAGTTAATCATGTCCAGAGGTGGACGAGCGCTCAACTGATGCGCTGAATCATGACACGCAGGCAATTACCCTAAATCAGAGCAGTATCTTCCAGTCCCAAAAGGCTCCATTATGCTTCACCAGCTCCTGAAGGGAAGGTAAAAATCCCAAGCGGCAGCACTGCGGCGTAGGGAGGATGAAACGGCCAGGTGTTCCTCTGCCACCTCCCCGGCACTTTTCTAAACTCGTGAAAAGTTCTGACAGCTCTTTAAATCCAGGCTGCTGAGATTTACAGCTCCAGACCCTCCGGGCAGCTCACTGAGTTTACTCTGGGTTTCTCCCAGCCAGCTGCACCAAGCCCCACCGACGAGGTTGCACAGCGGCTGAGACTTATGGGGCCGGGCAGTGTTTGGCCTCCTTCTCTCTGACCGCAGAGACGTGTCTGCCCCTCTTCTGAGCATCTCGGCCCCTTTCTCAGGCGCTCTGCTGAACCAAAGCCCTTCTTGCCACCCTTTCATTGCCTGGGCCCAGTGTGGGAGAGGGATGCTCTCCCACACATGCTGATGGAGATCCAGAAGAAGTTGCTGCCTGCTGGGAACAGCCCTACCCCTGCCCTGTGCCACCGCCAGCATGCCAGGGATTCAGCTCTCGGGGCATCCCAGCTTGTGCTCGCTCGGCATCAGCGAGGAAAAGGCCCCTGAGGAAGGATGCTCGTTAGCTGCGGCATCTCTCCCGCTGGCCAGGCTTCCATGGCTGCGCAGCCCCAGACCTCGGCAAGCCCGGCTCGCCTGCCCAGGGACGGCAGTGCTTCGATCGCCTCCGGGCGTTCAGCTCAGCAGGATCCCTTGCTGCACTGCTCTGCGACTGGAAGCATTTTCCGGCCCACTGCTTGCTAGAAAAAGAGAAATACTGGGGTGAATGGATCAACGCCTGGGCAAAGGAAAAGGGGAGCCCTTGCCGTGCTGGTTACGCTGCCTCTAAAAGAGGCACTCCTATCCCAGGAACAGCTTTGGCATCCATTTATAGGATTACAATATTATCGCACATTAAGACACAAGCTAAGCCCTATTTTTCATGTGTGTACAGAGGAAAAGGCAAGGCGGGAGGAGGGCTCGCATATTCTTGTTTAGGAGCCAAAGACTAATGTGCCCAGCAAAGCAAAATTAACCCAAATACTGTGATTATGCAGAAAAAAAAATCTGCCAGAGAATGTCATTTCACCAGTGATATCCTGCAGTTTTCCGCTGGCGAGAGTTCGAGAGGTGGCATGGTAACAGAGTACATCAGGGCAGGCATTTGACTGGAAGCATTAAATACCTCAGAAAGGTGAATGGCCAAGGTCTTCCCGATAATTAAAATGTGTGCAGTCTTCATAGACCAAGGAAGGGACAGAGCTATTGTTTAAACAGGTAATTAGAGCTGTATTTTAAGCAAACTCGAGGCGGTAACGAGCTCTCTCAGACGGGGAGAGCAGCTCTCCTGCTCCCAGTTCCAGCATGAATAACTATTGGGCCCCCCCCACCCACTGCCAGGGTACGGCCATGGTGCTCCCAGCCCCGCTCCCCAGCGACTGCGTCTGGCGGGGGAAAAAAAAAAAGAAAATTCCTATTTGATTTCACATTTTTCACTCCCTGTCTCCTTCCTTCTGCATTCAGGTTCAAAAGAATTGGCTGAGCCACTTTTTTTTTGTTTTATTAGAGCAGCAGCAGGGGGAAAAAAAAAAAAGGGACCCAGTCAAGCCCCAAGGGAAGGGAGGAAATGGCATGAGCCAGCACTCCGTCTCTCTCACACACACACACACGCTCCCCATCCATGTGGGAACAGAGCAAGGGCAGTGATCCAGTGGAGCTGCCGTTAGAGGCAAAATCAGCCACCCTCACCCCCCAACCCAACCCTGGGAGACGCTGAAGCCTCCTCGCCCCCCCATCTTTGCACCATCAACACAGTCTTCCATGAAAAATATATAAGGGCTAGACATCAGCGATGAGGAAACGGGAGAGTACAAAGAACCGCGCTCGGCTGCCCAGCTTTGCAGCCCATATTACCTGGCTTGCTCTGACAGGCCACGAAAAAAAGCCTAAACCAAAACACTTCAAACTGCAAAGGGCTTTGGGAGCAGCCTGAAAACCAGGCTTGGGGGGGGGCAGTGGGGTGAGGGCATGCTGCTCTGAGGGAGCGCATGGGGAGGCAAAAGCCCCCGGAAAGCCAAGGGCAGGTCACGTCTGGGAATGCGTGCTGGCCACAGCGATAGCCTTATGCTCCTGTTTGTTTGCAGCCTGGCTTCAGAAGCCAGGGGCAAAGTTTTGTATGGAAAACTCAGGATGGATTTTTGCTCTGTGATTTGCTCTGGAATATTGATCCAGAGGAGAAGACTGGTGCCAGCGAGTGTGGAAGGGCCGGCCCGTTTTGAACCTGGCATCATCTCTCACCCCTTTGGGAACAGAGCTGGAAGACAAGGCACTGCACAGTGAAGAAGGATGTCCTCCCCCCTTGAACAAGTCACCATGCTCAGTGTCACCTCTCTGACAGTCAAGGAGGGCTTTGGCTGGTTCCCTGAAGTAGCTTTGCTTGCTTACATTTTTTCTTAAATGCCAGGTTAACATAATAATGATGATAGCTGCAACACACAGCAATCTTCTTTCTCCTTTCCACTAGATAGGGTGGGAAAGAAGATGAATGAGACCATTTTACTGCTGGTTTTGTCTGCCTGCACGGTACTGTGTGAGCTTCAGAAATCGTTTCTGTTTCTTGTGAGTCTTGGGATATTGGGAGGTTTTGTTGCAGTCCCAGGTCCCAGAGTCCTGTGATAATGTGAAGCTGTCGCTGCTCTCTTGTCTTCTCTAGCCCTCCCTCCTGCAAGAAAGCTGGTAAAAATCTTAATGATGGAGGGAAAGCAGGAGGAAAAAACTCATCTATATGATCTTTTAGGAGTAATTAAGGTCAGATTTGCTGTCCTCCGTGGCTGGAGGTGCTCAGCACTGCTCCCCGGCCAGGGCTGATGTTCAGGGCGCTGGCAGGACCCACCGTGATGGCCAGAGCCCTGGCCCCTTCCACGGCAAGAAGCAGGAGGATGCAAGGTTCGCCCAGGTATGGAGGAAACTTCCCCCCCAGAATTCTTGACTAAAACGTCCCTCCAGGAGCTGTCTCATCGCTGCTGGCATGTCAGGAGCTGTGAGTGTCTGCAGCAGCTGCTGGGGGTCTCACCCTCGGCCCGTGGGGTGAGCACCTGGTCGGAGGGGAACTGAGTTTCATGGGGCCAGGTTGCACCACTGGAGCATTTCGCAGCTCTGCCCCGGCATGGCCAGGCAAACCCTGGGCTTTTCCCTGGAGACAGGGCAGCCTCAGCGTAACAGAGCAAAACAGCTCCGTCCCCTGACCTCCGCCGTGGGCTGACTTTTAAACAGCTCAGAGCACAGACAGACCCCCCGGTGACTCATACTGCGAAACTGGGGGGGGGGGGGGGGCAAATTTTTTTTTTTTTTTTTTTTTTTTTGGTTAAGTAGGAAAACTGCTCCATCAGTCAATTACTTGAAGAGCCGCTCTAATTTGGCACCCAATTGTTTCCGCAGCTGCCGCTGCGTCTGATCTCTGCTGTGGGCTGAGGGAGCAGGCTGCCCGCGCAAGGGAAGGAGCACAGGCACCCGAGGGAGGGAAGGGAAGGGGCGGCAGGGGAGGGCTGGGCTGCTTGGCCGAGCAGCCCTGCGCCCGCAGAAAAGCAGGGCTAAAAATGCAGGCATTAAAATTATCTTGGGGTCACAGGTGATTTCTGGATGATAAAAATTATTTCGGGAGGCGGTAGTGGGAGGGACAGGTCCTGGCTGCAGGGGAGCAGCCTGCCAAGGCTGGCCCAGCCGCGGCGGCTCTCTGCGAGCCACGGCCGCTGCTTGGTAATGAATGTGATGTGACATTTATGGCTTTTTTCACTGTGGATTTCAAATCGCTTCACGAAGGTTGCTTAATAGCACTGTCCCCTTCCTCTCTTCCTTTCTCTGCCCTCTCCCTATTTAATATAAAAAATAAGTGACTTGCCTCCCATCATGCGAGAAGTCAGCAGCTGAGCCATCAGCAGAGCACAAGTCCCCGACCTCTGTCTCCTGCCCTTTAGCCCCTATGAGCACTCCCTTTTTTCCAAGAAATCCAAGAATAGGAGCCATACCACAACAGCTGTTTTTCAGTCGGTGAGGACTTTTGACTGAAAAAAGAGGAGGCTTGCTTTCAGCAAGGAGCCTGGCTTAAAACTGCACTGCCTCCCAGGCACAGCGAGGGGCTGCGGGCGCTGTGGCGAGGGAAGTGGGTGCGATGCTCCCCGCTCTGGGATGGAGGCACCCAGAAGCACGGAGAGGCTTTGACTGTAGCTCCAGCCAAATATGCGTCTCCGGGCAGCAGCTCCTCTTTCGCTCTTTCAACACCAGCATTTCCATATTCTGTCGCACGCACACGTGCATGCATACACACACACACACACACACACGCATGCAAACGCCTGCCTCAGCCTGCCCTGCTGCCACCAAACTGCTCCTCCAGCTGCACCCGCAGGCAGGCAGGCAGGCAGGCAGGTGGGCAGGCAGGGAGGCAGGCGGGCAGGCTCCCCATATAGCCCCAGAAGAGAGCAGCCCCTGCCCGTGCAGCCCCACAGCAGCGCTCCTGCCCCTCTGTTTCACCTCCTGAGGCCCGCTGAAGTTGTGACATACACAGCAGCAGTTCCAGCCAAGGGCAAAGAAGCAGCACGCTCATTTTGGAGAAAGCCCATCCATGCTGTGTGCAGTGCGGAATGAGTGGTCTGTGGAAAGAGGGGCTGCGGCAGAAAGGCAAAGGATGGGTACAATATTCCTGCCTTTTTCTACTCCAATTGTCAGACTAGACTCTGCAAGGTTTTTTAGCATCTCCTCACAGTGCATAGGCTGACCTATGGCGCATGGCACTCTTTTTCTGCTTGGTGGGAAAATCAGGATTACTCAAGGCACTCACATGCACATATGCATGCATCTACGCACGCGTATGCATTGCTGCCACCTGTAGCAACGTATCAGGCCCTCAAAAGCCATTCCCGCAAGTTTGCTCCACCGGGCTGGACCTTCCCGCTTTACTCTGCCAGTGCATTGCCTGCTGAAACAGCCGGCATCCCCCAGAGAGCAGACGAGCCCTGGCACCCCAGCCACAGAGCTCTCCAGGAGCTCCGGGTGAACCTCCCGTAGTCCCAGATTCGGGCCACTGCATCTGCAGATGATAAGGCCTGAGACGTGGGACTTGCCTTGACGCATTCATGGCATCGCCTGCTTGAAGGCACTTGCCCTCCCCATCAGCTGGCATCTCCCGAGGGCCGGTGGCTCCCCGCCAGAGGGGAGGAGACACACATGGGTGCTGACGGGGCTGGGTCACTCTCCACCAGGCCAGGCGAGAGCGTCCCAGCCAGATGGATCCAGGAGAAAGCACTACCAAGTTGTTGGCCAACTTAGGATGTGATGTTGGCTTCACGGGAAGCTACTTGGCTGCCTCTCCCTGAATCAAGATTCAGTGATGCCAGGAGACAGGCACAGCGGGGAAACTGAAAGCAAAAAATGGCAGAGTGGATGGCAACTCGACATTAATTCATTTTTACCATATGTCTGACTATTCATTACACTCTACCATTCTGTTCTACAAGACTCCTGGGGGTCCTCCGTGCCATTTTATGGCTAGCGGGGCTCCTCTTTGCTCGCGGCACCGCGTTACTGCGCTCCCAGGCTAGCGGCGCAAGAGCCGCTGCCGCAGGCGCAGCCCCATCCTGCGCATGGGCAGCCACAGGCAGGGACGTGCCCCCGCTCTCGCAGCCATGCCACGGGCATGCTGGGTCACCTGGCATGGGGGACAGTCCCCCGGGAGGGTAGGTGGGTGGGTGACACCTGCTACAAAATACGCTCTGGCACCTGATGAGAGACCCCCACTGAGAAGCAATGGGGCGGGGGGGGGGGGGGCGGTTTATGGATTCGCAGATTATTCTGTATTTCTCTCTGCTCTCCCTCCGGAGCGTGTTCCTGGCATAGGACCAAGCCCTGGCTCCGGCAGCAAGCATGAGTCATCCCGGCAGGCAGCGGCCCGGGAGGGGGAGGATGACCCAGGCTGGGAAGCGAACACCACGGCTTTTCTGTGCGCGCTCTCTGCAGCGGCAGTGGCTGTTTCCCCTTGTTGGTCAGAGGGTTGAATTAGCGGCCCCCTTGCCTGGATCCAGCTGTCCAACCCCCCCACCGCCCCCCCTGTACACCGCCGTGGCTTCTCACCCTCACCCCCGTCAGACACACGCCAAGCAGCAGTGAGCTGCCTCACGCGGCTGCCTGCGCTCTGCCCGCCGTGCCTCACGGGCTGAGCTCTCCTCCAGAGCCTGAGCAGACCCCCGTCCTCTTTAGGCTGCAAGCCCTGGACCAGCTCCTCGTGGATCAGCCCCCCCGAGGAACCTCAAGGGGAATCAGAGGGCGTTCTCCACGGGGAGGGGCAGGCGTCTCTCTGGATGTCAAGAAGAAAGGCACAACGGCAGGTAGCATAATAATAAAATTGCTTTATTAATAAGATAAAATAAGAAGAGGAATATAGAGAGAAAGTAATTCTTATGTCCCTGCAGATGCTGGGAACCCCAGTTACGTGCAGCATCGGATGGCCTTCAGATGAAGAGCCCCACAGCACAGACCGTGCCGAGGGGTTGGGTCTCCCTCCTGTACCACGGTGCCTTTAATCTTGTGTGACAAACAAAATCATGTATCTTCTTCTGACAGGTAGGGACGTTCTCTCTTTCAGGATGTCCGCCAGAGCGCAACGAGGCACCTCAGCACGTTCCCTTACGCCGCGCTGCATATGTGGGCCTGCAGCCCCCCCGGTACAGGGCCCAGCAGAGCAGACGTGGCTTGCCCATCGTCACGAGCTCCTCGAACACAGTGTCTTCCCCAAGGCTCTCAACAAGGAGAAGACCCTTATGTCTCTTTCTGTCAGACATGTCCTTTTCCTCTAAGTTTTTGTGCCTGCTAGTGACCACAGACTGAAGCCAAATCAACGGAGGTGCTGTCATTGCTTCCCCCAAGGGGACATGCAATTAAAATCATCAGCTAAAACACAGCAGCAAACTTTGCCTTCACAAACAGTTTTATTTCACCCCTTAAATTAGAGCATCAAAATTCTCTTACAGGAGGGCTTTAGTTTCCCCACATAATACTGATGATAAAAAATTGCTTCAACGCGCTGTTATTCCTTTAAGGGATGCCAGGTGGATATACTTGGAGAAGGACTCGGTACAGCAGTGACCTGAGAAGCACAGGTACATACAATTCCTGGAGCGCCCTGGGGATGCTAAGATTGCGTCTGGTGTGAACCACCGTTCACCAACAGCTGTGCCAAGGCACTCAAGGCTTCCTGCATCTGCTTCCTTCGCCATCAGGGACAGAACGCAGCTCCGCTCAGTCTGACGCTCCTCAGACCTGCAGAAAAGCACCCAGGCTTTTGGGAGAAGTCCCAGAGGCTGTGTAGGGAGATCCGATGCCCAGTCCTATGGTTGCAAGCCATTCAAAGCCCGAAACACGCATGCTCGAGTGGGTAACTGATGCTTTTGGTGTTTGTCCATCCCTAAGGCCACTCGCTAACCCACTCCTGGAAGATTCCTCAGATCCTGTTTCCACTCTGCTGAAGCATCTGGTCCCTAGTAGCTGCACTCCTTCACAGCCAGTTTTACTGCAGAGCTGCTTTCATTTGAGATCCCCATTCCTTGCCAAACCAGGAACTGGGGCAGGGTTGAGGGGAGAAAAGTATTTTAAAAGCAGTATTTAATCATGCACTCAGATGCAGTCTTCTGTGGCACTAGGACAATCTCTAGAAAAAGGGAAAAAGGCTGCGTAGTCCCCTTAGTTTGCCTGGGAGGCAGATTTCCCCTTGTACTGTGCTTGGTTTTTGCAATATTGCCCCCATGTAGGAATGACTTTTTCTACTGTGGGAAAGGAAGCATCCCTGTTGAACGCTTCAGGAACCTGACTTTCTTTTTTTCCTTTTTTTTTTTCGCATTCATCCCCCGCAGAGTCCCTTGCGGCTGAGTGCCCCAGGATGGCAGGCAAGCCTTTGGGCAGCACGCCAGCGGTACGAACCAGCAGCCCTTCCCGCCAGAGCCAGGAAATCACGGCTGCAGCTGGCGGAGCTGGGAGGCTGGCTGGTGCCCACAGCCAGGCAGGGCTCTCCCCACCCCTCCTGCCAGTGGGATGATTGCTGCTGGTATGCCCAGGGAGGGATTTACTGATCCAGCATTCTCCCTTTTCCAGTTTGCAAAATGTTCACCAGCAGCCTACAACCGTCTCACATTTATTTCATGTAATGAATGAGTTTCACCGAGAGGCACTGCAAAAATTCCACACCTAAATCAGTATTTACTGGCACATTTCCTAAGGAACCTGAAATCATTTATGCGGCTTTATTGGCTACCTGCTATAGCTAATTAACAACATGAATTAGCATGGAACAATCCCAGATTCAATTTTTGGAAAAGCACGTAGTTTTTCTCCCTGAGATTAGAAGATATCAAATCACATGCACAGCACAATATGTATGATATATATGATGTAGATGTGTGTGATGCACATATACCAAATGCAAACCTAAGCAATCAGAGATAAGCGCTTACTGACGTTAATCTGCTTCAAATGGTCGTTCAAACTACTTGAGAGACAAACATGCGTTCAGTGACCTTGCAGAGCACACGGTTCTTCAGCTGAGACGACACAGAAAGCTCCTGAAATAAATGATGGCTAAATTCTTACCAAATAGACACGCAAAAAAGGGTGGGTTAGAGAAGCACCCAGATGAACCCAAATAGCCACCAAGCACATAGGGAAGGATCACATCACTGACTTCTGCCGGTGGAGTAACGGTAGTAAGACTAATTAACAAATATCTGAGTGAGGCTTTCATGAAAGGTCTGTTCCCGAGGAAGACTCCTGCTCCTGGAGGAGCCATTGAGGAGCAGCCCTGAAGCCAGGCAGGGGATTTGGAGGGTACGTCCAGACAAAGCAAGAGGGAGACCTGCAGTTCCTGCAGGAGACCTCGCCAGCGGGGAGCAGAGCACCTAAGGGAGGGCCAGGAGGGGGGAACGCAGCGACCAGCGTGATACAGTGCTGGGACAGGCTCTCTATTAAAAAGCGTCTCTGCCAGTTCCTTGGAAACGACCGAGAACTGAAAGCATCAAAGAAATAAAGCTGTTGCCAGCTGGAGGAACAATAGGCGAGCCGGAGCTATCTTTAGCTCATGGGATTAAATTCAAATTGCAAATGCAAAGGCCTCCCTGGAAGAAAAGGCCTTCCCGCGCTACCGAGCGCCAGCGTTAAGTGCACGGCACAGCCCGGCACCGGTGAGCATCCGCAGCCCCTTTGTCATCCCCCGCCCCACCAGCGGAAGGGTAAAAGGACAGCCGGAGGGGCGGGGGACCCTGTCCCTGCCTGCCTGCAGCCCTCCCAAAAGACTGTATTTTACCCTGGGAGGGATGCTCCCGGGAGGGTGCTGTGCCTCGGCAGCGGCCCCGCAGGCTCCGGCATCGGTAGCCATCCAGCTGCAGCCACGCAGACCTCAGCACAGGCCAATTTTTCCTGCTTCTCATTCAGGGAGGTGGGAGCAGGCAGCAGCTGGATATAGGAGGCGTCAGCACAGCCTCCTGCAAAATCGTCAAGGGATTTGTCAGGGCTCCAGGACAGCAGCGTGGGGCCCAGCTCAGAGGCGACTGCGAGTTGGATGAGAGGTGATAAAAACCATCCCAGTGTACTGCTTCCTTGGAATCAGGCGGGATAGTCACTTGTGCCTGGCAGTGGCTCTCAATCCCTGGCCCACCGATGGCTCCTGAGGGTCCCTCACAGCTCAGCAGAGGAAAGCAAGCCCTCAGCAGCAGTTTTCAGGCTCTGCCCATTCACCAGAAAAGCTGTACAGACTGAAAGTTAAAAACCAGTCCAGCATGGCTCTCTGGCAACCAGGACATAGAAGAGGACCGTCAGGAAGACGTCCTTGCTCCTGCCCACTGATAAAGGGGTGTTGATGGGCAAGCCGAAGCCAGATTTCGCTGGTTTAGGTTGCATTAAGGGACACATCGTCTTGCCTTTAAGACACTTTAAGACGTCATCTTAAAGCAGCGTCTCGCTTTAAGGCATTAGCTAGAGCGTGCTAGCTTAGGGGCTGACGGCTTCCTTAGGTCTGACAGCACGCATCGGGCTGGCCGGTCACGGGGTACCTCTACACCATGCCCTCCGGGTAGCTACGCTCGCTCTCAGCCAGCTCCCGCTGCTGCCGGCTGCCAGCTCAGCCCATAGCCCCACCACCCAGCACAGGGGACAGACCCAGCAGAGCTCCCCGACTCCACTCATTTACAGCCATCCCCAGTGGCTGCAGAGGCTGAACCCATGGGGCCACGGGCAGCACGGACGGCCCTCGCTGGCACCACGATCGGCACTCAGCTAAGTGAGGCACCGGGGCACTGCAGCCCCAAATAAAGAGACTCCCAATCTGGGTCCTGCGGTACCAAATTGGGAAAAAAAAAAACCAACACCAAGCTGTGAGTTGGGGATTGCAGGCACGGCAAAAAGAGAGCAGTGGAAGGCTGTTGCCTGATAACTTGCTTAATGAATCGCAGGCTTCTGAGCTGGCTCCTTTGGCTGGGGAAATCCGAGAAACACCTCACACCCCAGCGCTAGGAAATTGGTTTAATAGTCTCAGTGCCCGTAATGAAACACCACCGGGGAGCAGAGGTCCCAGCTCTCACCACCCCGTGCGGTTTTCATCTTATAAAAAACCAGCTTCTCTCTGATTCCACCAAGTGTTTCAAGGTGTTGCCTTAAGAGTCACAACAATTTTTAATGACAGTGTAAATGACAGTCACAGAAGATCAAGCCTGCAGCCGTCCAGCCAGGGCTCTGTGCAAAGCCTGCCAGCAGTGCAGCGATTTTTAACTCTGCGCTGCAGTCATCTGCAGTTTTTTATGTTTGTATTTTGTTTTTAAGCAGCCGCTTAGCAGTATCTGGAGGGCATTTGCTACTCAGCCTGAACGTGCGTGAAAGGAAGGGCTTGAACGAGCGGCTGAGCTCTTTTAGGAGGGGAAAAAAAAAAGAAAAAGGAATTCCTGCTGGCTGCTGCAGCACCGCTGGAGCTGGGGGAGAAGCCAGGGAAAGCTGCTCCTCCGCCCCAGCCCTGCTCGCCGAGGGAGGGAAGCGAGGAAAGCCCCTCTGCGGCTGGGCAAGCCGCGGCTGCATGCTCGTGCTGGCACAGCCTCCGTCCTTGGACCGCCAAGGCAGACGTGCCAGCGCACGGGGGGTTAATGGTGAAGTTATAACTTCAGCTGTTAAAATTCACGAGGTGTAAAATACAAATTGCACGTGGTGGATGAGCCGTCTTTAAAGTTTATATATTACTTTTTCTCCCACCCTGCTCTGGTTCAAACCTCTGCTGGCACAGAGTTAATTAGAGCTCACCAAAGGGGGAGGCGCAGTCTTGGTGGGGCGGCATGGGTTAGGCAGGGGGGGGTCAGCCAGGGCCCGTCCAGACCGTGGGTATAGATGTTTGGCTACAGGAACCTGGGGGGAACCCATGTCCTACACATTCATGAGCAATCACAGGTCAGAAATAATTGTCTACTCTCATCTCTTCCTCTTTTCAAACTTCTCAATTTGAAAGATATGAAGCACTGCCTTTGAAGTTTAGGCTCTTTTGCTTGATTACTCCCACAGTTCAATTTAAGTAATTTTCCTGTAAAAAAAACCCACCAACAAAACGTTTTTAAATAGTTCCCACAACAGTAAAGGGTTTGCTTTTTTGCCTTTTTTTTTTTTTTTTTTACAACCAACTCCAATCTCATTTTTTATGTGCACCATACGACTTGGCATACAAACACCTTCCAGAACCAAGCTTTTGGCATTTTTGCTCACACCGTTCCCTTCTTCTCAAGACCACTGCTTTCACCATCCTAGGGAGAGGGGGAGAAAGTGAAAAAAGGGCAGGTACTGACATCCGTATGGGAGCACCATCCCCGCCTGTAAGGGTTTCTCCATGCCCTAGGTTGACCCCATGTACTCTCATCAGGAATTCAGTCCCCGAGGCGATTTTACTTACATAATTCTTTCCCCACCCAAGAAAGACTTAGGGATCAGAGATTCAGCACAGAAAAAAATATGTAAATATCCAGAGCAAGGAGAATGAGCATCAGCTTATGCATAGCTGACTGAATTGAACACAAACAATGATTGAGAATAGGATGGGCTGGAAGAGGAAATTTAAATATTTATCCTAAATGCTCTTGCTTTGCATTTCTTGAAATAAATTACTCCCAGCAATTGCAGGCAGCGATTGTTGATTAATTCCAGCAAAGGCAGAGAGACGGGAAAAATTACTGTACATCGTCTATTTCTGAGTTTCAGACGGCGCTTTGCATTTTTCTTTGTAGTCTTTGTGATTGGGCCTTTTGACTCCAGGGTGATTTGTGGGCGGTTTGCAGAGGAGTTTGCTGCTCACGTCATCTGTACAGATATAGATAGCGAAGCACCGTCACACGTATCCTATGAGTAGAAAGCGCTTTTCATCCCGGGTCACGGGAGGGGGAGTGGAAACACCGGCTATAACCTGGCCAGAAGATACCGGGGTGAGCAGCACAGATGCCCGGAGGAGCTGTCTGCTGAGAGGGACCCGTGCCGGGGCTGCTTGCACCCCATCCCTCTCAGCCACCCACAAAAGCAGCGAGCACCAGGAAGAGAAGCTGAAGCCAGGATGCTGCTACAGCTGGTTGAGCAGCGGCTGACAGAAATGCCCCGGGGCGGCTGGCAATCGGACATAAATTAGAGCAGTTGTGAAGCTGCTTTAGTTTATACCCAGGCACCGGTCCAGCCCCAGCTGCCTCAGTGGTGGAGGAAGGTCTGAAAGCAGCCTGTCCTTCCTCGCATGCCTGGCCCAGTGCCGCGCACAGGCTGCCCCAGCAGAGGGGCCTCCCCTTCCCACCTCGGCGTTGCTTTTCCCTATGCCAAAACGGGTCTGCTTGTGTTACGGTAGCAAACCACAGGCTGGTTGTGCCGGTACCTGGGTGGGTTTAGGCAGGCTGCAGCAGTTAGCCTGGTCTGAGCTGTAGGGGATGTCTCAAATAAGGCGCTGTAATTTGCTCAGTGTGAATTTGGTGAGGGAAACGGTCCACACAGCTACGGAAAAAGATGCTTTTTAATTTTTTTCCAGCCCCGGGAGTCAGAGCCGAGCTTTGCACACCCTCTGAAACTCGGTGAGCAGCTGCGCTGCGATGCACATAATGAAAGACTGAAACGGCTTAAAAACCGCTGCCGTACGGGCTAATCCCCCTGATACCCCGAGAAAGCCTGAGCTGAGGCCTCACTTGGCCTCTCTCTCCATGCCCCATGCCCGCTCGCTCGCTGCCCCAGCACAGGTCAGTCCAGGCGCGGAGCGGAGCCGTGCTGCGGGGCGCCTGGCAGAGGCGGGCAGCATCCCTCCCTGCGCCCGCTGCCAGGGGATTTCCTCACCTGCCAGCTCAAACCGCACTTCGTGTGGCAGGACCTCTGCCTGCAGCCATGTCAGAACACCAAGTGACCTTCCAAAGCAGCCAAAAGCCATGGCAGAAAATTGGTCCCTGTCCCCAAAGGCCCAGGGTGTGGGGGGGGCCTTGCAGCCCAGCTGCCCTAGCAGCGTGCTGGGGCAGGCAGAGGCTGGGTGGCTCTCCCTGCTGCTCCATGTGGCACCTGAGGGTCCTAAGGGTGCCACAGGGTCTCTCTTCCACATTCCTCCTGGGGGCTTGGCCCGACCCCCGCAGGTTTGTGCGCTGCCTGCAAGGGAGCCGTGCCGGAGGCTGAATTTCACTGTCATGAGACGCGAGGCTCCAGCAGAGGACATCGGAGGGACTCTGCAAATTCGGAAAAGCATTGCAAACCAGAGGCACAGATAACAGAGCAGGTACTTTCTTCTGGCAGCTCTGCTGGCCAGCTTGTAGGTAAGCAGCGGCACACAGCACAGGCATCCCAGAGGATGGCTGGAAGGGAAACGGAGCACCTTCCTTTTCTCTGTTGTCAGAGGGATTGAGGGAAAGCCACGCTGCCATGTGCAGCCAAGCCTTTGCAGGCAGTGCCGTCACACACCGGGGGCCTCGCAGGCAGTAACAGCGCACGGTGACACAGATAAAAATTGTGTCCCAATAGCTGAGGCTTTGCAGTGCGAAACAGATTCCCCGCGCTCCCACAAAACATTACTGCCTCTTCAGTGAATGTGGGCGTCTCGCTGCTTCGTCCGTTTAAAGACATTTCTAATGTTTCCCTCTGATCGAGTTTTCTCTCCTGTAATCAGTGAGAGTGAGACCCTGGGATTTTCTGGAAATCCAGTCAGAGACTTCGCTGCATCTGTGGATACCCTGTGAGGTGTGAAAGCCCACCCTGCCCGCTTACACCAAACACTGTCTGGTGGGCAGCGATCCCTTGCAAAGCTGCCGACTGCACCTGGCAGAAGGAAAGCCTCTTTATTTTGGCCAGAGCTTTGAACCACTGTGGGAACATTAGCAGCACGTTAGGGCCAGAGTTACTTTCCTCCTTCCTCAGTTGTTGTCTTGGCACTTTTGATAAACAGCCAAACAGACCAGAGAGGCGATCAAAACGTCCCCACGCTTGGATGCCAGTGCCGTCGCTTGACATCAGGCACCGCTAACACAAAATAAGCCAGTCTCCCTGGCCTCTGCCTCTGTTCAGAAGCCTAGGGCTACTCTTCTATACCAGCCACGCTATGTGTCGGGTTAGCCAACACGGACAGCCTGCTGTCAGCACAGGCTGGGCTCTCCCGCCTCCCTCACAGCCCGCTGTATCTCGCCTCAGACTCACAGCCGTGGCCTCCCCCAGCAGAGCAAGCATTAGACAGCAAGCACGAGGAAACAAAAGCATAAAGCATTAGGAAGCCCCCAAAAAACCTCCATGAAGGGAGCTGCGGCCACAGCAGCTGCCTGGTTAATAGGTCAGAAAGGAAGACCTGCTTTTTCAGCCAGTGCGACTGCTGTCACCACCTCAGGATGAGACTGTGCTGGTTGTGGCTGTGGGGTGGCAGGCAGTGGGCACGAGGCACGTCTGGGCTCTGGTACCACGCATGTGAGCTCAGGCAGGTAGCACCCAGCATGGGGTTTTGAGAAGACAGCCCTGGTTGCCCAGGCTGTCGGAGCTGGCAGCCGGTGGAGAAGGTGCCCGGCACGGCTGGGGAGCCAGCAGCTGCTGCCTCCCCATCAGACCCTGCCTCCCCATCAGCCCCTGCCTCCCCATCAGCCCTCTTTGCACATCCAGCCACCAGTAAGGCTGAGTACCTTTAGCACCGGGACTTCAGAGAAACAAGAGGCTATTAAACCGCTAGCAGAGCCTGGGGTGAAAGAGTCTTGCTGATTCAAGGTACACAGAGGGAATTTAAAACCCCAGCTTAGGAATAAAAAGCAAAAAGAGGTTGCTCGGAGGCAGTGCTTTTCAAGAAACCTGCGCTATAGTGACCACCTGAGGTTAATCCAGGCAGAGTAGGTGGCAGGCATAAGGAATTACTTGATTGCGGGGGACGGACCAGCTGAATAAGGGATTTATTTGTGAGAAGGGCAGAAAAGGAGGGCTGGAGGAGTAAGCAACTTGGTGGTGAGCCTTTTCACAGCGAGTGATTAACTGCAGTTTCTAATGAGCAGAGGGAGACTAAAGCCGACTGCTTTTTTTAAAGCCATTTCGATAACGTTGGCCCTGATGTAATAAGCTGTTTGTTTGTGCCTACTGGCAGGGACAGCAAGTCGCTGCTGAGCATAATCCTCTAGACCGGGTGCCGTCAGCTCATTCAGAAGCGTCAGCAGCAACATCCAAAAGGGCCCAGGCCCCATCGCAGCCACCGTCCCAACCGCTATTTAAATGCCTCGCACTCCTTTGTGCACACTCTCTCTCTCCTTCTGCCTTCTCTTTACCCTATTCTTCTCCCTCCCCGAGCAGCGGTGGGGGCTGCTTCCCAGCCCCGTGCCCCTGGGCTGGCTGGGAGGCTCGGGGCGGGCTGGCTCGCGGCCGGGGATCCCCGGGTGACCTTCGCATCGCCTCCCTGCCAGTTCACTGAGCTGCCCTTTCCGATAAACGTCACTGCCGGTGAAAGCAGGCAGATTATTGATGGGGAAGGGGGGGGTTCAAGGGGGGGCAGAGGGCTGAGGAGCCTGCAGGAGGGGGAGGCGGATCAGCCCGCCTGCTCTGGATATTCAAGGAGGCTCGCCCGTTCCTTTGCGGTGAGGGGTACTTCTGGGAATCTGTGTTTCTCTGATAATCTTGATGAGTGCGCACGCTGTCTTAAAATAGCATGGAAACATCACGCAACAGCGCAATTAAATGCAACCCGAAGAACAGGCTGAAAACAACGCTGAACTGGCAGCCCCAGCCGAGCCCTTTCCAGCAGGAACGCAAGGCTCCCTTAAAGCCACAGATCCGCAGATAAATGCCACTTTCCTTGCAGCTTCTTTATCAACTCCGCTTGCTCCTCCGATGCCGAACCATTCCTTTTTCAAAGGTACTCAGGATCGCCCACAAATTCAAAAATCCCAGAGCCCCATCTGGTTTCCCAGCATGTCAGAGCCACTAGTGCCACGGAGAGCTGCTGGTGGGACGGGTGCCTGGGCCAAATCACCGGCAAGCAGAGGGACCTCTTTCATCCTTCTCTTGGGGCCACAGATGACAAGGCTGCTTGTGGTTGTTTTGCCTGAAATGCTGATGCTGGCTCATGTCAGAGGCTCGGTGGCTCTGGAGTGGGTGGACACTGGGAGTGGCAGTAGATTATTTTTATTAATTATTATTTATATTACCATAATTCCTTCTCCCAGCAGTTTCTGCAGCCCTCGCCTTTGGCTATGTGCCATCTCTGGCGGGTGGGGTGTGACAAAACTCGTAGGAGGTGGAGGTCTTTGTGTGAGCAGGGCACATTCCATTTTCTTCTCTTGAATTTGCTACCCGGATTCCCTGTTGCAAAACAGAAAGTCAATTGGTTGTGTGCTTCTCGGTTCAAAATCTGCTAAAGGCATGCAAAATGCAGCATGCCACTATCTGTACACTTGGATACACAGCGCCTGGAGGCTTCACACATACACTCACACATAATCTCTGCCTCTGTAAAGAATTGCCCGCAGGTCCTGCTCTTCCTCCAGCTCTCTCATAGTTCCTGGTATAACCCTCCCTCCTCCCAGGGCTCCTCCTTTTTTGTCCGAGTTCCCCTACACTTCATTCCCCGTCCTGTTGGGAGGAAGGATCACTTCGTTTTCGAGTGCTTCCAGATTCCCAGCGCTGGCGGATCCCAGGTCTGCGGGACCTCTGTGAAGAAGGGTGACTGCAAAACAACCTGCTGAGTGCCGCCTTCTCAGGGCAAGTTGACCGAACCTGCCCCCCCTTCCCCAGGCTCGAGCGATGGCGGTAGGCAGGAGACTTTGTGCTTTTAAAGGCAGTTTTGTCTAAAAAGCTGGTTCCGATTTAGTGCCGTTTCATCTCGCGTGGCCGTGGCCAGAGAGGACATCGCAGCCAATGCCGTGCTGGGCGAGAGACCTGGCAGGGGAATTACCAACGTCACTCAGCGCCAGCAGCCTGGATATAAATAGGCCTGCCCAACAGCTGCTGGCCCTCCACCCTTTTTTCCTTGCATGAACTTGTGGTTCCTGTTAAAGTTGCAGGATTATTTGAGGTCTGGCTGGAAAGGAGCAGATGTTCTGCAAACGACACCGAAAGCCCCGCGCCGTACGGCGCTGCCGCAGACCTCCCAGGGCTCCCCCCTCGCACGTGCCGGCGAGCGGGGTGGCTTTGCTGTAAGGACAGCCTTCCCTCTCCTGAAAAAAGAAAAAAATTTCCCACCACAAACCGTCATTAACAAAGTCCCGCTTCCATGGTTATTTTTAAAATGAGGTGGAAAAAACAGACTGAAGTTACATGTTTATCCGTACAGCTGTGGAGAATAATGTTGTAAAATAACAAGCGAGCTTGTTTCTCCGGCTATGCCTCCCTCACTCTCGGCAAAAGATCCTCACTTCAAAGGGAAAATGTAAGCCTTCCCCCCCACACTTCCTGTATTTTTTTTTCCCCCCTGAAAATCTTTTTACTCCACATTTCCAAAGCATTGCCCAATTAATTACTTCTAGACGGCATCTCGCAGCACGGCTGAGCAATAATGAACGAATCCTTGTGGCTCACATGCTGGTGGCTTTAAAAAAAAAAAAAAAAACTTTTAATCAGCTGAATGAGCAGAAGGGCAAAGCCTATTGAACTCCAGCCTAAGCAGGGAGCCCAGAGCAGCACCAAGAGCAGAGGGCGGCTGCGGTCTGCTCGGTCTGGCCCGCGGCAGGAGCCTTCTCCGGAGAGGGTCCCTGGGCAGGGCGCTACCTCCAGCACATTGACGCCGATCCTTGGCTGCTCATCAGGCAGGTGAAATGGTTTGTGAAACATTACAGTTTTCTCTCCCACTCGCTCCTTTTTAAAGCCCATTTTTCAAGCTGAGTGATTCCAGTGAAAGTAATCTTCCTATGTTCCCCCTCCTCCACCGGTGCATGGAAAGGTGCGGCAAAACTTCAGCTCTACCTATGAAAAAACACGAAGCAAAAGTTGTGCTTTCCCTCCAATGTCATCGTTCCTTTTTCATCACAAACATTTTGGGACCAGCACTCTCTTTTACTCTCTGTACAGCATTAAACAGTGATATCATCAGCGTGCTCGCTATCTCCTACCACAGTCGGAATAACAAGGAGTAATAACAATTCCCACTCCATTTTCTGGTCCTGTTTCTGAGCAGGATGGATGCAGGCTTCTCTGAAGCACACAGCTCTTTGTTCTTACCTTCCCCTTGAGGTCTCTCACAAAAAGATCCTTTAACATCGCCTTGCTACACACTTCAAGCACCTTTTCTCCTAACCAGAACCTGCCATCAGGAGCCACCTCCCGCCTCTGTATCCCCGTCTCACTCCTGTTTGGGTTTTTTTAATTACTTAACTGTATACCGTTAAGGCACAATTTACTGATATTTTGACAGTTAGCAACATGCCTCTCACCTAGAAAATGCCTCAAAGCCCCGTACAATTCCACTTACAGATTCTATCTTCCTTAATCTGATCAGTGAAATAACATTTACTGTACAGGGTGAGTAGGAATTCTATACTTGGGGTGAATACTGTGAATTCCCTGCAAAGAAATTTCCCTTTCCTTGCTAAAATTTCAACACTCTGCAAAAGCTGACCAGTGTACGGGTTGAAGATGACCAGCTTGTGAAGACATTGTCACGTTTTCCCCCTCAAAATTTCAGTAAACTTTTCTGTCAGCTCCGGAAAGACTTGCAGCCAGCTCCTCTGATCACTGGTGAATCACCTGGCCCACACAGCAAGCATTGCCTTCTCCAGGGCAGAATGCAGTGTGAGACACTACGCAAAATTAATTAGTATTGCACAGGCTGATTAAAAGCACTTCCTAGAGCAACAGGCTGCTTCTGCCTTTTCTTTTTTTTCTTTTTTTTTTAACAGAGAAGAGAGGACAAGATTCCCCCACAACTGACCAGTACAAAGCGAACCTGTGACTTTTGGCGAGAGATTTGTACCAGCTGCTGGTAATGTTGATCTCCACCTGACAAACGAAAGCTCTCCCGAATGCCATAGCTGTTTTACTCCAAGAAGTAGCTGTGATCTTTCCCGTGTTTCTTGCAGTAGCTGGGTGCGCTAATACCAAGCCTTGGACCTCCAGTTTCATCAATTGCTTGTATTGTCTGCGAGTGTCACAATCACATTACCATCCATAATTGGCGGTGGACGGAGGAACTTCTTGGGGCCCTTCTAGCTCGCCACGGTCTGTCCCTTCTGCTTTGGCCATGCTTGATGCAATACAGGGAGTACAAATGTGGCTTGATTGGATTAAGGCCTTTATTTCTGTGAGGTCTGCTACTATTCACCGAGGTTTAATTAAATTTGTGACCTCCAAGTGGTCAGGGAATGTGTGTCAAGTCAGGCACATAGGAAAGCTGATTCATTCTGCAAAAGCTTTGGAGGTGGACAATGCCATTTTAATCTTTCATGATACCGATACCAAGAGAAGGGCCACAGCATCATCCCGTATTACGGTTTTGCTGAGCCTCTGGGACAAAGCTTTGAGCTGGGAAGGCTTGGGAGTGCAGGGGAAGGCAAGTTTCTCTCTTTATCCCGTGCTAGTTCTTACTGCTTAGTTGATCCAGTTACGCCAGGGCAGCGAAACCCTTCCTGAGAGACTGCATCCCACGGCAAAACCTGTGGGGCATTTGGCACTGGGGGGCTGGGTACAGCCTCTCCCTTCCCTCACACCCCAGCCCTCAGACACTGGCATCTCCCTTCCTTGGGGCAGTCCCCTCCCTCACCCACTCTTCTCTCCATCTCCTGCCTGCCTGTGGGCTCCAACGCTTTGTGGAGAAAAAGGGGAGCAGCACAGGCCATGCTCCATGCAGATAGGGTCTCCCTGTTGCTGGAAACAGAGGCAGGGAGGACAGAAGTGTAACAGAGTCTGCAGCGGAGAGACACGAAGCAGAGCACAAAATGCCTCTTGCAGACTTTGTGGCCTCAGCACCTAGTAATTTTGGTAGCATTGGGTAGGGCACGCTTTTCAGATTGCACCATGGTCTAATTGCATTGACCACCACTACTTCAAACCCTGTGGGAGCTCTGGGATGAGTTTGGCAGCAACATATTCCAGTCAACTACTTTGGAAGTAGCCTCCTACTTTGGCAGCAGGTCATCCTCCTATCTCAGCTGGAAGGAGACTCTTCACCTGGTTTTCTAGAGAGCTGGTGGGCGACCTGTTGTTGTTCATGAGAGTGTGATAGGGACCCTTCCAGCAATGTGAATTTCACTATAAGCAGAGACAGAACTGGGATGTTGCCTCCAGGAAGATGGCGAGAAGGCTGTCCTCTCTGAGAAAGCGTCTCTTTGAATGGAAGAGAGGAGACAAAGCAGATGCGTCTCAGGGAAGAAGGGAGGGAGACTGTACTGCAGCATGTCATTGCCCAAAAGGGTGGAAGGGATGTAGGCAGAGGTAGCACCTGTCATTAAACATAGTAAATCTGGGAGAAAGAACCCAGCCCTTCTTCAGGTCTGAAATAGAAGCAACAATTTTACCAAGGTAAATACGGGTGAGGGCAATTGGGTTTATGCTAATCTGCCGGACGGTCTGAGAGAAATGATAGCTGGCGTCTGCAGGGCAGGCTGGGGGAGGCGAGGAACATTAGCAAGGCAGAGGTGATAATCCTGAAAGTGGGTAGCCCATCTTTCATTCCTCTCCCTCTCCTCAGGGTCCAAGGCCAGGAAGGTCCTCCTCATGCTGAGGAGGGACAGGGCTGCATCCTTCCCCCTCGCCCCAACCTGCAGCTCCCTCCTGGGGCAGCTCACACACGGAGAGGATTGGGGGATGCTGGGGTGGCTTTGCCCTCGATCCAAAGAATCAATACATATTTACAGTATATCAGGCAAGGGCCAAGTGGAGATGAGAAGACCCGCCTCGCCACGCAGTAGCAAGTATTGGGACTATACCCAAGTACTGGGACATAGTCACAGTACAGAGGGTAAAGGAGGAGGCAGAGGGACGTCTGTTGTAAGAGGGATACCCTGATGGAGAAGGAAGGAAGCAGAAGATAAGGAAAGAGAAGAACAGAGCTGGGGAAGGCAAGGAATGACTGACAAAAGCACAGTAGAGGGGGATGAGAGAGAACAGAGGGAGTTATAAATGGCTGACAGATTGGGAAACACGCTGTAGGTGGCGAAAGGAAATTATAGAAAAGAGGACGGACTTTTCTAGGAGAGAGGGAAAGATACTGAAGCTAAGCGGTATCTCGTAAATACCGAAAGGGGTGAGGGGAAGACACCTAAGCAATGATCCCACCAAAACAGGGCTCCTGTCTGGTCTGCCACAGCAGAAAGGCTTTCTCTGACAAAACTGGTTCAAGGATCCAGAAGGAGCAGCTTAATCACCGAGAAATGTCTAAAAATCCATAACCATTTTTTAGTCTAAAATGAAAGGCAAGAGGACCCTGAAAGGAAGCCCTGAGAGGCTCCGCCTGAAGTATTTCCAAATGGAGTAGGATTGGACCATCAAGAGGACTTTTTCCAAATGTAAATAAATAGGCTGAAAATACACCACCCAGAGCAATAACACAGCCTGCAAAACAGCAAAGGACACTATACGGTTTCAAAACACTGGGTTATATCTGCAGGCAGCCCCTGGGCAGACTTCTTGTTCCAGCTTCTTTGAACAGCTATGGAATTACAGGAAGGAAACCTGCACAAATGTCATCTCATTAGAAGACATTTAGGATGTGTGTCTGTCATTTAGGATGAATTAAAGCCTTGGAGATGAAATTGCCCGCTATCTCCAGGCATATGCTGAGGAACATCTTGGCAGAGTTTTCACTGGCGATGTACGTTAGAGCCATTTTCTTGTTTGGAGAGTCAATAAAAATAAATCGGTCTTAACCATGGAAAAACTGTGAAATAGCCACATTTTGAGTATTTGTTGTAATATGTGTGCCTCTTCTCAAGCTTTGGCTTTGTGTCTTTATTGGGCTGGATTTTTTTTAACTGTGACCCTAAATCTTACTGCCCTTACCCCTTAAATACAATAATCATACTTAATGTGGAGAAGGACACTCAGCAAATGGTCCTAGAGCTTTAAGATTTCTCTTCAAGGGCGTTATCAATAGTCTCTTGGCAAAAGAGCTCATGGCTTTCCTTCTGTCTGATGGTGCCCAAGTGACTCTGTAGTTTAAGCAAATAGCTTAGCAAATGTATTTCTAGGCAATCATCCTCTAACACCATTCTCTGAGCACCAATGTCAGAGAAACACAGTAAGTGCCCCACTGGTCAAAGGATCCAATATATCCTCCTTCGTCCTCCAAAGCCTGCAGTTTGTAGTAAATGGCCAACGCTATCCACTGAGTACCTGCACTTTTGCCCTCTCCATGTTACTGAGGTCTTCACAAGGAACCTTGGAGGACAGTGGCCAAGGCTTTGCAGATAAGAACTTTTGTATATACTGGGGAGCCCAGCACCACCTGCTCCCAGTTAAGCAGGGAAAGCATTTCCATGACTTACGACAGTCAGACAGTGAGCTGTCACATTAGCAGCCAGCTTGGCTTTAGGTCATAAAGAGGAGAAGGGTCAAGATGGTGCTTGGTCCTCTGATCTAGTGTTTTGCCCAATTTGCGAGGTGCCTCGCCTGGGTCGCCCGTGAGATTGGTCTCCATTGCATCCCAGGGGCACAGACAAAACTCCTCACCCAAGCAACACCACGGTCTCCTGGGGCCATCTGTGCTGAACCCACGGACCTTCCCCACTCTTCCAGGGGCTAGCTGGCCACCGGCCTGTTTGCCAGCTGGGCCTCCACACAGCTACCCCACATCTGCAGCAGATGGCTGGATCTACAGCCCTCGTGGTAGCTGCCAGCACCTTCCCCGCAAGCAGGAGATCAGATGGGCTCGCACACGTTGCCCTTCCTGGCTCTAATTCACACTGGACGCTTCAAGGTCAGGGATGGCCAAATAGAAATGATGGAGGTGACTGTCTTTTGATCTGGTTGCTGTGATCTTTCCTTTTCCAGCATCCCCACTGCAGGGGCTCTCCCCAGCCAAAAAGCAGAACGAGAGACAGGCCGTGCCTTTTGGCAGCGCATCGGCGGGAAGGAGGACAAGAGGAGAGTCTTATGATGAAGCCAACCTCCTCTTCTTCCCGGTGCCTTGCATGGTGCTGCTCCTGTCGTTGAGTTTTACCAAGGTGTGCCCTTCTGCATGGCTGAGAATTCATTCTTTAATAAACTTTAACCTTAAAAGCTGCTTACTGCCAGATGGTAAGAGGGTCATCAGGACAGAGTACGAGAGCCACCTCTGGCTGCCTACCTTACAGGGGTAGAACCCCGCCATGTGATCCATTAGCGTCTGTGGGAGGTGGGGTACATGGGGGGCAGACACAGGCTGTGATACTGTTTTGCATGTGGCTTGTAGCCACTCGTGTTTTTTTCATCCTTGTTGCTGGACAACATTCAGATGGATGTTAATACCTTGCTTATCTGAGGTTTTCAAAGGCCTGTTTGGCCTTCAGCAAGGAAAGGGCTCCCTGTGCTTCTTTGCTGTGCTGTGTAACATGGCAGACAAGAGTTACCTCTCCCTTGGTGCCCTTCTCATGTTTCATACATAGAGGAGGAAGACTACTCTCCCCACTGCAGAATCTTTAATGCCTTCCTTTTTCTGTTTTTATTTCTGAGAAAGTTTGGACCTTACGTTTTCCTTCACAACCTGCTGAAGTCTGAGGCCTTCACTCAATGCTTACTAAATCTGCCTGAACTTAAAAGGACCTTCCCCGAGTAAAACTAAAATAAAAACCGAGTCGAGTCTTTGGGATTTACTTTATTTTTTCTAATTTTCCTGTGATCGTCTGTGCCATTTCACTTCGATGTATTTTTTCATCTGCTGGGTGTTGTAGGAACTTTCACATCCTTTCTACAACATGTCCACCTGAAGGAGACCAAGGAGTCCGAGCAGAGGCCTAAGAAGTCCAGTGTTGCTCATTATTGACTGCCTTTGGGACCCCTTGCACCTGCATTTCTCGTGGCTAACGTCCTGAGCCCTGACATGTTGAGGTTAGCCACAGACATGCAGTGACCCAGCTTCTTCACCCCCTGCAAGATCAGCCTGCAACCTTGAACCGAGGCAGGCACGGGCAGGGTGCCTTCTCCTTGAGTTAGCGATCCTTGCCTTCAGACAGGCTGGTGCCAGCCGGGTGAGCTGGCCCTGGCAGGACTAGCTCCTGCAGAGGCTGCTAAAAAGGGAACAGGAATGCTGCTCTTTTAGCTGTCCCTTATCCTGACAGAATCTGCCAGATGCAAGATTGCCGGTGGTGTGGTAGATGCTCCTCTGCTGGGAGGTGTGGTGTTGAACACCAGCACGAGTGACAGCAGTCTCCAGGCTCTCGCTGCTGATGAATACCACCGGTGCCCCCACATAACGATGACTTACCTCTTCCCGGCTTGGAGAAGAGGAGGCCTGCGAAAAGCACCGTCACTTATAAGTAACTGCTCCTTTCAACTTCAATGACACGTCACATCCATCCTTGAGCTCTTCCAAAAATTCCCTCCTGGGACTTTGCTTTCCCCGTAACTTGGAGTGACATGCATCGGCAAGGAGGGGGACGAGGGTCTCACTCAGGCTCAGTCCTGCCATGTCTAAATGAAAAGGCTGGGCGGGGGAGGAGGGGGGCAGGAGGGAGAAGAGAGGGCCGTGGCAGAGCAAATAAATTGCACCCTGCGTGTGTTATGCCAGCGGGGCTCCAGCGCGGTTCTACGGGCTTTCGTAAATGGGAATTCGCCTTCTCGATCGCTCAGGGCAGCGCTGTCAAACAGTGTTGCCAGGCTTATGCCTCATCCAGAGGTCTCGAATATTTCCCAAGTCGCCCCACTTCAATTTGCTTTCACAGAATGATTTTTCCCTTTTGGGGAGAGGGGAGAAAAAAGGAGGAAAAGTGAGCCCAGAAAGCCCCCCTGAGAGGCCATGGGAGGAGGGGAGGCAGCAGGTGAGTGGGAGGGGATGGGAGGCTGAGCTGGACAAGGGCTTTCGCAACACAGGAATTCAGGCTCTTCCCCCCGTGCCCCCCCCTTCCCCCCCACCCCCCACCCCCCTGTTTGAATTTAGCATGCGTCCTCCTATGGCGTTGTAATTACTAAGATTACCAAATGAATCTTTTGCTTCTGTACACACCGGGCATTCAGCGGAGCTCTAATAGTTGTCATTAAGTTTTCAGGGAGGTGGGAGAAGATAGATTGAATGCATGCACTCCAGCGCTGCGCAGAGCCCATTGATGGCTGCTGAGTAATGATTTTTTTCTAATTGGTGGAGAGCAGCGGCCCTAATGGATGGAGCCTCTCTGTGCATTTACACTGTCTCCTCAATCAATAACCCTCGCTGTGCCTGGCACGGAGGAGTTCCTGAAAGCCCCTTTGTAATAATGGATTGCTGGAGGTTACACAAACCCCTGCCTCCCGCTGAGTCAGCCCTCTGTCAGGCACCTCGCACGTCCCCCGGGCCCCCGGCTTTCCAGGCGGGACACCCGTGGGGGGGGGGCCTCGCCTCGGGTCTCTGCCCCCGTCCTGTGGCCACCGGCACCCCGCAGGCTCCCCGGCTGCTGGGAGGGTTTTGTTGCCTGCAGAGCCCGTGCCAGGCTAAGAAGGAGCGGGAACAGCTGGGAAGCTTTTTATTGGCTTTGGCTTGGGAAGTTTGGCTTTTTATAGGAGGCTTTGCGGTTTGGGTTTTTTTTTTTTTTCCTCTCTCATCTTCTTAAAGAAAAATCCACAGGTCGGACACCAAGTCTTTATTGAGGCCAAAATTGTTGAGAGGTCAGGCCGTGCCAGGCAGGGCTCTCATCTTGGCCGGGCTGTACAGAGCGTGAGCCCGGCTCAGGGAGAGCGAGCTTCAGCCGCCCATTAACCACCGTCCTGCACCACGCGTGCGCTCGCCGCTCCTGTCTTAGCCCTCCGTGTGCCGTGTCCCCCCCCTTTCCCGCTTTCCTTTTTGAGGGGTGACAAGCAAGTAACAGTTGTGTGACAGCACCTGAAATTCAGCCTCGCCAGTGCATTTCCAGGAGGCAGGCACATCGGGGGGCAACATGAGAAAAGGAATGTTACAGGGTATCTTAAAAGGGAGGCTTCGACAGTGTGCCAGCTCCACCTTCCTCTTCCCCACACGAGAGAGCCTTTTACTGGAAGGAAAGAAGGGGTTTCCATCGTTTGCTGAGGTTTACAGAGGGCTGCGACTTAGCTTCGTCACTGTTTCTGGGGGGACCATGTCCGCACAGCCCACCACAGAGCGTTCCCGAGTGCCAGCCAATGTAAACTCTAAGCCTCCCAGGAAAGATCCCCATTACTGCAACCTTTTAGAAGTGAACCTGCCCTAGTTACGTGGTCCAGACCCCCTTAACTCAGGGGTCCCAAGCACCCTGTACTGTGCCTGCTCTTGTTGGTTTGCTAGAGAGGTTTTTGCACCTCGTTGTATGCCTGGGCTTGACCCATCTGCATGGCTCAGGCCACAGCCCACCCCAGTCTCTGGAAGGGACATTACTTTGGGAAGGGGAGGGAGGGCTTGGGGTCGCACTGCTGGCGTGGCTGGTGGTGGTCAGTCCAGCTACAAATGCAGACGGTCTGGATCTCCTCCAGCATCAAGGCAATTGGCATTTTCTCTTGTCCTCTCTAATGCTTGGGGTCCTCAGAGCTTGTGATGATCTCCAATCCTTCTGCCTGAGACTGAATGTGAGTCTAAGGTCTGTCCCTGGCTTGCTTTGCTTAAAAGTTGAAAACACTGAAGGGTAAAACAGGAGAGTTGCTTTTGCTGGTGGGAGAGTTCAGGGGGGAGGATCTGGCCTCAAAAATTCCGACTGAAGCCCACGTCTAGACCCTGGCAAGTGGAGTGACTGTTTGGGGCTGGACGGCAGAAAGCATCTCCGTATGCAGGTAGCATGATTTACCAATTCCTCCAGGGCAGAGAGCTTAGCAAAGAGCAGGTCCCAGCATCCCTGCAACACTCCCAGTAGCCTGGGAACATGGCTGGGGACAGGAGGGCGAGCTGGGACTCTGCAGTGGCATGCACGGCCCCGCTTGGCATGTTACCACTGGAAAGCATCCCCCGGGATGGACTTCAGCAGAGGCTATTTTGGGTACACACCTCAGTTTCAGCTGAAAAAGTAGCAGGAAAAGGGGTTGGAGAAGAAGTATTTTTTTCTTGGCTCATGCCGCAGCAAGGGAAAGACTACTGAATTGTTTTAGGAGGTGGAAGTCTGATTCATCCTCCTTGTCACTCCTGACTCTCCGTCTGAGTGCGGTGAGAGATTTTCTCTCCCTTTCATGGGGGGAATCAGTCATATGTAAGCTACTTTCTCACTGAGCAAGGAATGTCAGAGGGAGGGGGAGACAAGTGGCCTTGATCCTCTGTTTTTCAGCAGTGTCTCTCTCCAGGATGGGCAGAGGTCCAGGCGAGAGGAAGGTAAATACTTTCAGGATCTGTGTCCACCCTGATGTGCCATGGCCCGTGGGCCGTGACTCTCCCACCCTCTGTGAGATCATCCCTCAGGTGCCCCTGATCCCCAATGCCTGAGATCACCCCCGAGATCATTCTGTCTCAGGATGAACCAGCCTGGTTTAGGGGCCTGGGGCTGCTCTTCGCCTGTACCCTTGTGCCCAAGGTGGCAGAGGGCGCACCGGGAGGACAGGCTGACAGAACCCCCAGCCTGGTGAGGGAGGCGCAGGCGGCACACCTGCAAGCAGGGAGGAGATATGAAGAAAGAAGAAGGGGCCAAGGAGGCCCTTTTGTAGAGGGTGAGACAGAGGTGCAATAGCTGAGGTGTCCCAGGCAGAGACCCCCAGCAGAGGACAGCATGTTTCACCGCGGCTGCCACCTTGCAAATGGGAACAGCTCACCTGCCATCAGCAAGGAGGGACTTGCTTGACTGGAGACCAGGGACAGCAAGATAAGTCCAAGGCAAGCTTACAGAAAATCTGGGTGGAAACTTTAGAGGAAAGACCAGGGCAAGAAGAATAGGGGTTTTTATACTTTGCGAGGATGTTTTAAAATCCTTTCGTAATGATTGTTATAACTTAAGCAAAGGGGCTGGCCACTTTGCTGTGTGTAATTTGTGCTGGAGAAGGGAGCCATGATGGGGGAAGGAGGACTGGAGCTGCAGATGAGCCTGAGGCCAAACCAGGGAAGACCTGGCGATGCTAGCAGCGCTGTCTAGGGGGGTAGGAGAGCCCTGTTGCGCTGGCTTTGGCTGGAGTAGAGTTAATTTTCTTCACAGTAGCTAGTATGGGGCTATGGTTTGGATTTGTGCTGGAAACAGTGTTGATAACACAGGGAAGTTTTTGTTATTGCTAAGCAGGGCTTACACAGAGTCAAGGCCTTTTCTGCTCCTCACCCCACCCCACCAGCAAGTGGGATGGGGGTGCACAAGAGATTGGGAAGGGGGCACAGCCAGGACAGCCGACCCCAACTGGCCGCAGGGATACCCCACACCATATGACGTCCTGCTCAGCATATAAAGCTGGGGGAAGAAGGAGGAAGGGGGGGACGTTGGGAGTGATGGCGTTTGTCTTCCCAAGTCACCGTTATGCGTGATGGAGCCCTGCTTTCCTGGGGATGGCTGAGCACCTGCCTGCCCATGGGAAGCAGGGAATGAATTCCTTGCTTTGCTTTGCTTGCATGCGCAGCTCTTGCTTTCCCTATTAAACTGCCTTTATCTCAACCCATGAGCAAGTGGATGCATGGGGCTTAGTTGCCAGCCAGGGTTAAACCACGACACCTGCCTATGCTGTAAGGGCTGTCTGCAGGCTGCCATCCTGCTGTGGATGTTGTCTACCTGGACTTCAGCAAAGCCTTTGACATAGTCTCCCATAGCATTCTCCTGGAGAAGCTGGCAGTTCATGGCTTAGATGGATGTACTCTTCGCTGGGTTAAAAACTGGCTGGATGGCCGAGCCCAGAGAGCCGTGGTGAATGGAGCTAAATCCAGTTGGTGGCCGGTCACAAGCGGTGTCCCCCAGGGCTCAGTTCTAGGGCCGGTCTTGTTTAATATCTTTATCAATGACCTGGATGAGGGGATTGAGTGTTCCCTCAGTAAATTTGCAGATGACACCAAACTGGGTGGTAGTGTTGATCTGCTTGAGGGGAGGAGGGCTCTGCAGAGGGACCTGGACAGGCTGGATCGATGGGCCGAGGCCAATTGTATGAGGTTCAACAAGGCCAAGTGCCGGGTCCTGCACTTTGGTCACAACAACCCCGTGCAGCGCTACAGGCTTGGGGAAGAGTGGCTGGAAAGCTGCCTGGTGGAAAAAGACCTGGGGGTACTGATTGACGGTCGCCTGAATATGAGCCAGCAGTGTGCCCAGGTGGCCAAGAAGGCCAATGGCATCCTGGCTTGTATCAGGAATAGTGTGGCCAGCAGAAGTAGGGAAGTGATCGTGCCCCTGTACTCGGTGCTGGTGAGGCCGCACCTCGAATACTGTGTTCAGTTTTGGGCCCCTCACTACAAGAGAGATGTTGCATTGCTGGAACAGGTCCAGAGGAGAGCAACCAAGCTGGTGAGGGGTCTGGAACACAAGTCATACCAGGAGCGGCTGAGGGAACTGGGGTTATTTAGCCTGGAGAAGAGGAGGCTGAGGGGAGACCTGATCGCCCTCTACAGCTGCCTGACAGGAGGCTGTAGCCAGGTGGGGGTCGGCCTCTTCTCCCTGGTAACAGACGATAGGACGAGGGGGAATGGTTTGAAGCTGCGCCAGGGCAGGTTTAGGCTAGACATTAGGAAAAACTTCTTCACCGAGAGGGTTGTCAGGCTCTGGAATGGGCTGCCCAGGGAGGTGGTAGAGTCCTCATCCCTGGAGGTATTTAAAAGACGGATAGACGAGGTGCTTAGGGACATGGTTTAGTGGTGGGGTGGCAGTGCTAGGTTAACGGTTGGACTCGATGATCTTAAAGGTTTTCTTTTCCAACCGAGGTGATTCTATGATCCTGCAGGATGGGCAGCAGCAGGAAGAAGCACAGAGGCCAAATCCTGCCCAGCTGACTCCACAAGGCTCCCCAGTACAGGCAGCAGCAGCCTGCCCCTGCAGCAGAGAGGACACGGAGCAAGCACTCAGGACTGCTGCTAAACAGGGATCCCCAAAGGGGAAGGCTATTAAGAAAATACCTAGGTCAGGAAAAGCTCCTTAGCTGGCAGAGAGGAGAAGCCAAAGCAATGGCAAAGGATAGACATTCAGGAGCAGGATCTGGCCAGTGCAGATGGTGGCAAAGGGAAAGGATCTGCCTTGTTCACTCTCTCTGTCAGAGCTGTGTTAACTCATCAGTGCTGCAGGAGTTAAAATACATATATAGGTTTTCAGAGCAGGACCATGCTTCACCTATCACACAGCCGGTGTGTCGGTTAGAGCACCTCTGAGCCCCATGTCCCATCACAGCAACAGAGATCCTTGCTGTGGGACTCAGTGATGGTCTCACAGCATGAGTGTGGGAAAACAGAGCACGAGATCACGGGAGCCACAGTGCAGCCCGGAGGCATCCAGCCGCTCATTTATGCTGCTGCTTCTTCACAATCCACTTACTGGTGGGTGGCTTACATAAATCAAACTGGAAACGTCTCCATAAACTGTACTTTCTGTGTAGTTTTTGGAGCTGGAGAAAACCTGTGGACTCCATCCCGATGCTCAGGTGAGGGGGATTATGATAGCCCAAGCAGAAGTGTTCTTGCCTCTCTTTCCCTGCCTCTTTTCTGGCAGCGCACCCTTTGAATGCAGGGAGCCTGCCTGCCTGTCTGAGAGGCAAGGCAGGTCTGTGAAGCAATGCAAGGTGCCCTGTCTTGCTCATGACAATAAACTTTTATTCTTTGTTTTTTTGCAGCCCTCCTTAATCTAGAGGAAATCACCTTTGCTTGGGAAGCACAGCTTGCTCTTTTTTCACAAAAAGCAGCACCTTCTCACCTGCATTTGTGATTTCTCCCCTGCCCTGACAGCTCCTCAGGGACTCCAGACCTGTCCTCTGCAGCTTCTTTTCCTCACTTAACTCATGCTTTAGGAAAACCATGTCTGCTTTGGACTTTATTATCAGGCAAACCAGACAAACCGGGATCTTTCCAAACTGTCCCTCAGAACAAGCCCATAATCACATAATTTCACTAAAAATGCTTACAGTGAATGACATGAGGATACCCATTTCTATTATGGGGAAAAAAAAAAAAAAAAACAGGACCTGTCTGAAAGAAAATTGTCACAAAGGAATGGAGCGAGGGCTCAGTTTCTCTGACAATCAGAGTGATACAGCTTGCATGAGAATTTATTTCAGTACGCTTCTTCAGCACACACCAGACTCCCAGGAGGATGTTTCAGATCTCATTTCCTAACTTTCCTGATTGGAACTGAGGCTTGCATTTACTTGGCTTTTTCCTTTTACTCTACCATTCGGGGTCCGGCTTGGTTTCTGCCCTGTGTACCTCACCTCTTCCCCAGCCCAGAGAAATAAGGGAACCCTGAGGATGTGCCAGTGACCGCAGCTCCAGCAAACTTCAATTCCTTTCTGTCCCTCTCCCAGCAGCAAGCCCTACCCTCTCAGAGGCATTACCCAGCCCATGGCTATTTACGGCAGTCAAGAGTTCAGCTTGTTTTCCCAAAGCAAGTTCTCATTATAGCTCAGGGTAAAGGCTCCCAAAAAACAGCAGAAACATCCCTTCCATACTTTCCAGCTCTGGAAAAAACAGCTGATCTGGGGCCTCAGATGCTCTCCAGAGTGTCCCAGAACATGGAGTTAGCCAGTCTTAAAAAGAGCCAAGGGATGAATATCCTGGGAGAGCTTCGGATGCTCTCTGCACAATCTCTGCTCCCACTCTGCGCAGTCCCGCTCACCAAAGAACAGCAGCATCCGAGGCTCACAGCTGGCCTGAGGGTCCCGGTCTTGGCGTCTCTTCCTGCTTTCTCCCCGTGGTACTTTAATTTGACACAAGAAAGTCCCTTCTTCCAAGCGACACTTCAGTCCAATCTTGCTTCTTTCAGGCTTTTTTTTCAGCTAATGTAGGAGTACCACCTTTTTGGAACAGGAAATCACTGCTTTTGATTACGCATCTTGGGGCAGAAGACCAAAGTGGTATTTAATAAACTGCCACCTTTGCCAAAAGCAGCAACATCAAATCCAGTGAAATGGGCAATTGCCGCAACAGAGATAGCTTGAGCTGGTGGCTGGCAGGACGACAGCCGGTTGCCTCTTGGCTACTGCTGAGCCAGGTTCAAGAGCTTAAACACAGCTTCGAGCTCTGGCAACAAGTCTCGGGTGCACCGCATGCCCAAGCATCCCAAGGGCAGCAAACCCCCCTTGCATCAGTGCCTGCCACCCAGTCTGTGGAGTGGTGTTGCATCAGCTCCAAGAGCAAGAGGGGAAAGAGCAAGGGAGAGAGAGATGTTCACTCAAACTGGCAGCTGCCTTTTGTTTCGCGATGGCAGCTGCCAGCAAGAGACAGGCAGGGCAAGGGGAAAACACACAAGAGCAACACGCTAGATGCAAAGCATATTACACGCTAGATTTAAAATAAAATAGCATGCATGAGGGGTAAATATTCAGTATAACGCATGACGACTCAGCCCTGCCATTCTCCTTCCAGTTCCTAGGAGCTATGGGACTGGATCTCCCTGGGCTACGCCGGCCGTCCTGGAAGAAAAGGCAGGGACAACACTAAAATTTTATAAGCAAAGGAAACAAGTGCCTAAGCATCGACTTTCTTCATCCCCTTGAGGCAGGTGAAAGGAGAAATATCACTTCAGTGGGGAAGGGTGGTCTGTGGATGATCTTGTACAGTGGGGTCGTCGTTCCTCTCTCACTTCTGACAGCTCGCTGGCTTCCTTTCCTTGGGGGACTCTATCTCAGTCAGTTTAATGCTTTTGGCAGGGCAACAGCTCTGGAGCCTGAACCCTCTCCCTCCACAGAAGCGGTGCCGGTGGTGGTGCCGCACATCCCTCTCCTCCTCCTCCCCACCCCACCACCAGCTGGCCCTGGCGCAGCAGCCCCAGCACCACCACCCATGCCGGGGGAAGCCCTTTGCCAGGGCAGGATCCACTTTGCCATAGCTGCCAGATCCTGGGCAATGCTGGACGAGGTCTGTATCTGCAACGCTGAACATCCCTGGGCCTTCACCTTCCCATCCGCCCCAGTGTCGTTCCTCAGAGAGGCATGCCAGCAAGGGTGGGCACGCGTTTCCCCACCGCTTTCCCGAGAGCAGAGTTTGACAGTACGGTGGATCTGGCTCTGGGCTCCCTCGTGCCGCAGTGAAAATGCTTTGGCCACGTGGCACTCACTCCGCTGGTTTGAATTTATTTTAATCGTTCTGACAGGCCAACTTTGTACCAGCAGCTTCTTCTGCCAGATCAGATATTGTTTACCCGCCCCACTTTAACTTTATGCCATGTTCAATATCTTCTCTCCGCACCGAGCTCACTTTATGCCAGATCAGGTATCGTCTGTCCTCCCTCGGCCAGCACAGAGCATAAAGCTGGCATACGTTCCCCGCGGTGCGCTCTGGCTAATTCAGCAGAAATGCGATCACACACCTGCACCTGATCTGGACCGTATTCCTCCCGCCGAGCAGTCCGCTGGTGCACGGATCTGGCATTCACTGCCGGGGGAGCACGGCCTCGGCACACTCTGGCAGCTGCCAGGAGCACCAGGCAGACCATGGGAGCAGCCTCCAGCTGCCCCCAGCCCTGGCCGGAGCCATGGGAGTTCCTTGTGGCTGTAAAGATGGTGCTGGGACACTTGGCGAGCCACGCATGAGCCATAAACCCGCCGATGTGTCAAGGTAGGGGGGGCAGGAAGAGGAGGGGACAAGCTGTGCTGTTCTTACTTCAGGTTGGAAGAGCGGTGAAGTAAGACAAGTTTTACCTGAGTCTGAATTCAAGCTGCTAGCCCCCCTTAAAAAAAAAAATAAATAAACCCAGGTTACTGTGGTTTTCCTGCTGCCTCTGCCTGCCGGAGCTAACTCAAGTTAGTCAAGCCACGCTAAAAAAAAAACCACCTTTCCTTTTTTATTTATTCTGAGCAGGGAGTGTAAACATACCTGAAGCGGGTCTGAGCTCCTTTTTATGCAAGGAAATGTTTCAGAGGAATCCAAGGAAACGGGATTTTTTGCTTGTGAGGTAGAGAAAGAAACATATTGTTTGAAAGCAAAGTGACTCTGAATGTGGCCGTGGAGATAAAATGGGGTTTTCAGCTCCTACATGCCAGAGCAGCATTTCTCAGAGACAGCTTTTTTCTATTTCAGCTTCTTTCTGTTTATTTTAAGTGAAGCCCTTTTTTATCTCCTTTTTTAGGTTTTAATCTTTGTATGGAACATACTCCATGACCCTGACAGAGGAAGAGCAGCAAAGTCCTACCTCTACGAATGTGTTTAGAAGCACCAACTGATCAAAGCCAACGCCATGTGAGCAGCGTTCCCGGGTTTGACAGACTGCATCATTCATCGTGTTGATATATCAGGATTTCATACGCTATGAATATTCACCGCGCATATTAAATTAACCAGGTGAGAAAATGCAGGTTTGTTTTGCATGTTAACTCTGTGTTAACGCTGCCCCTAAGTGGTTAAGTTGGTTTATTGCAAGTTAATTAGCCCTCATTTCAGGTAGTTATTAATTTATTTGTGGAAGACTGCCGTGGTTTTTTTCTCCTCCAGCTTCGTGACTAGGCCTCGCCTCCTTTTCTAGTTTGTGTTTGCATCCTGCTCTGTGTGGGTTTCGCATAACCGCAACATTTGCAGTCAGCTCCGCTCGGAAAGCACGCATACAGGGAAACGTGGATGCCTACTACATGTTTATTACTCAATCCGAGCGAGGCTGTGATCCTGTTAGCAGGCTCCTCTCCCTCAGCTCGTTTTAATTAGCATTTCAAGGGATGCTTGGTACAGCAAGCTGGTGAAGTTTGAAGTTATGATGGGCTGCTTTTTGCATCTTTCCTCCTGAATTAATGTGCCACATCACCATCATTTTATCGCCCAGGCAAGCCTTTTCCCAGGTGCCTTGGTATTTATCCTCGTGCTCCCGTCCTTCCGCCCGGATCCATGCAACGTGCTGGGATCACACCTCCTCCTCTCGGGGCAGCCGGTTGCTGTTGGCAGGGTACATAGGCGTGGGGACACCAAACAGAGCAGCTCGAGCTTGCTGTGGGGCCTAGAGCTTCCCTTCTTCCCCGTGTGCACCCCTCCACCCATGAGCCCCACCGGCGAGGCCGGGGAGGAAGGAGGGCAGCCCCACACAGCCTGTTGGCTCTGAAGGGCCTCACGCTGACAGAGGGGACTCAGCAAAGCCTCCAACCAAACCACTGTAGAGCTTACTGACGTGCTGGGCTCCGAGGCGCCTTTTGAAATCATCCACCACCGACTGCCTTGTTTTAGTTGCTTCCAGGCTGTGGTTGGGCAGCCTGGGACGGCTCCCCGGGCTGGTTTCTCAGTGACCAAGCTGCCTCCTGGAGAGCATTAAGTGGGTGACCACCGTGACCCCTTCAAAGTCCCAACTTCTTTGGCTCCTTGCATTATTAGAGAGGTGAGTCACTCAAGTCAAAGCAGGTTTTCATTCCTGAAGTGTTTCAGCTCCCTTTGGGACGGTGCGTAGCAGAAGCGTACCTTGGTGCTGGCCCTGCCTCATCCTCCTCAGGGGTTGGGGTCCAAACAGGCAGGGTTAAGCCAGTGGCAGGCAGAGTGCTTGCAGACGGGGCTTGCACCTGCAGAGACCTGGATTCACATCGGCGGCAGAGTCTCTAGGCGAGGAAAGCCAACCTGGTCAATATTGCAGCAGCAGGTACCTGCCCGCCCGCACTGCACCATACAACACGGCCATCCATCCCTGCTCAGGCTGTGTCAGCAGCACGGGGTGAGGAAGACCAGGGGCAATGCAGCTCCAGATATCTGGATGTATTGGCAGAATCTCTCTCTTGATCATCAGCCTCTTCTTTCCACGAGCTCTAAAATTCATATCTAAGGCACCGTAAAAATTGAACAGCGGTGAATCTTCAGGGAAGGTCTCCAGGCTTCAGCAGGGGGCACAGGCTGCTTTTCCTTCATTCCACCACTGCCCTTCACCTCAAATGAGTGACATTTGTCTCCTGTCCCCTTCGCTGGTGAGTGTGCAGAGCGGAGTCCAGGGAGGCACCTCGCCGCCTCCAGCTCCACACAGCCATACGCTGCCTCCCTCGCAGCACATCCCAGTGCCAGGGCTCAGGGGGAGACCTCTGGCCTCACAAAACAGGGTCTGGGGAGCGCCATGGGGGCGAGGCAGGCGTCCATCCTTGTCCCCACGCCCTGCTCCAGCCGCTCAGCTCAGCTCAGCAGCTCTGCGGGAGTGGAGGGCTGCCTACATCCTGGCCTTGCGCAGCTCGGTTGGACACGGAGTTAAGGAGTCCAGACACGGGGATGTGAAAGCCACCGCGAGGGTGTGAGAGGAGCGCGCTCGTCTGAAAGGGGCTTCGGGAAGGCATCGAGGCTGGCACACTCACAGGGTGCCCACTGCTCTGCTTCTTAAAAACCTGCCGCCACATCTCTTCAGTGCTGCGTTTTTAATCAGGGCTGAGAAAGTCTGCATTGAAGCTCAGGGACTACCTTAAATACCCCTAACCAAGCCTTCTTAAAACTCCTATTAAAATACAAACACCACAGTCAAGACGGCAGGCTGGAGGTCTGCCCGGTGGCCAAATAAATCAAAATATTCCCCAGATCCTGCTTGCAAGCCCCCATTAAGGTCTGACAACTGGCTAATACCAAAGGCAGCACGGATCTGAAAGACAGAAACTAATGTGACCCTTCCCACAAAGCAGCCCGGGTTTATTTCTTGCGCTTTCAAAGCAGGGCTTTACTGCTTTAACGCCGCCTGCTTCCCAGGGGCTGCCGAAAAGGGTTGCTAGTGGCCCGGCGAGCCACCCAGGGCAGCTGGGCTGCAGGGGCTGGGGGCCATGCAGCCGGGGCTCCTTGCACCCCCAGCCCCACAGCCAGCCCCGGCCACCCACCAGCCCCTGCCAGGGACCTCCCCGCCCCGCACCGTGGCTCAAAGCCAAGCGCCAGGATTCAGGCCAGCGTGACAAACAGCCATTTATCTGCACTCACTGCCTTGATGATGTCCGCAGGCACTTTCTGTGCTCTTTATCTGTTTTCTCAAATAAATTAATAAATAAAAGACTGGGGGAAAGGCTGGAAAAAAAGGACCGAGAGAACGAGCAGATTCTGATCTAGTAAGCAATTTAAATCTGGGCTGGCAAGCTGCATTCGTTCATTCATTAATTCAGTCGTGTGCTCAGAAAACCCCAGCAGGACTCCCTTCCAGCACAAGAACTTCCGACTGTGAAATAAACCCCGCGTAACCAGATTAACTATGAGGTATGTATCAGCCAGGTCTTAGGCATTAATTCAGGCATACTTTCCCCGCGCTGCACATTGCCAGAGCCTGATTTCTGGATCAGGTGTCGCTCACCGGCAGGCATAAAGTCTCTGAAGTTTCCTGTCTTCCACCTCCCCCTGTATTGCTGTTCCTTGCTCAATAAATAAAAAAATATTATTATATGTGCTGTCAGGGAGTCTTGATTCGGCTGTTAATAGCAACGTTATCAATACCTTGTCTTTCAGCCTCACATAATTCAAAAGTGGCTGAACGGTTTTGTTCCGGCATTACGAAAATGAATCACTTCTGGGTTTAGCCCAAGCATAGAAAATCTCACCTTAAAACTTCAACATTCGTAAATTCAGAATATATTTAGCGTGCAGAAACTGATGGGCAAGAGAGAAATCTCTGCATAAGCTTAGTGCAGTCTTCCACCTAGCAAGCCTGTGCTATACTGAATCACCAGGTAATTACTGTCTGTGTGAGTGACTTCAATTATAGTATTATTATGTTATTTATCATTTGATAAATGAAGCAGGACAGCGGCCCGTTTGCGTCAGGTGCTGTACAAACATTCAGATGTGCTCAGACAAGATCCCGAGGACTATCCATAAAGTCAATGGGACATGAGTGGGAATCTGCAGACAAGGACCCCTTTCCACAGGCAGGCTGATCTCATATCGCCGTAGCAAATGCTGCGGGTCTGGCTTGCCAACAAGCTCCCAATTTTCTCTATGTGCTCCCTCGTGGACTGAGCATAGAGGGACAAAGGCAACATTAAGTCTGTTTGTACAGACCTATGCTATGAACATGTTTGTTTTAAAAGTGGAGAGTGAGAGGGCTCGGGTTGTTTGGGGGTTTTTTTTTTTGAAAAAGACAAAATCTTCAGCTGTTCTGGCTCTCAAACATTTTTATTATTATAGCCATCTAAAGTATGGTTTATGACGTAGTTAAAATTCATGTACAGCCTCCACTGCAATTTCAATACTTTATTTCAATTTCAATTCTTTATTTGCTATATGGGGAACTCTGATACATGATAGTGGTAAAGCTTCAGCCATGAAGTGAGCTGGGATCATCCAGTTGGTACCAAGTTGTCCCTTCTCTCCTCACGGAGACAAATGCTAAAACAAAACTCAGTCACTGAGTTCTCCACTACGCGGAGAAGTTCAGGCTGCCAGGACCTTCGGCGTACCTGCTCTGCAGATGAAAGTCTTGACTTCTCATTTTTATCAGTCTGACACCTGTCAGAGATATTAGCTCAACTTTATTTTTTTCAGTGAGCGCCTTTGCACACAGTGTGTACGTGTGTTCCTGCTATCACTCTGAAGTACGGAGAAGGCACTTACTACCTGGCCCAACTAATTCCCAAGCTTTCACCGAACTTGCATTGGGAAGCACAATGGATTCTTTCAGTCTGGCCTGCAAATCACACTTTTTAAATTGGATCTTTCCACACAAAGTCCTCACCAAGTCATTGTTTTTCTGGTGACATTCGGCCATTCAAGAGCCCCATCATAGATAGCAGGGATGAAAACAAGCAAAGGACTTTCTTCTTTTCTCTCATCTGTCCCAGGCAGAGAAGAACGTTCACAGGTTGGAGAATTTATCTTCATCAGAGTCCTCCAGTGCTATTTATCAAGTTTCAGTCCAAATAATACCTGTGAATATGTTTAGCTTGTTAGCAGTGAAAATGCTTAGCTGACATTGATTTTGGAGCTACATGTTGCTGAATAAAAGCTGGTGCTTTTGCTCCTGAGCCATCGGATGAAATGCAAGAGCATGCTCAGACGCTGCCTGAGATGAGACGTCTCTGAGGTGCATGTGTTAACACTGCAGTGAAAAAAGCAGCCTCATCCCACAAACATTAAAGAATATATGTGGCTCTTTGGTTCTTAGACAACTGTGAGCATCATCTTTTCTCATGCTAATATAATCTGCTTTCTGTTTTCACGAGACTTTGAGGGACAGAGAAATTGCTTCAAACCAATTTCATCATGTGAAAAAACAATTAACAGTGTTTCCAGGAGAGGAACATTCTAGGTATTCATCATGGATTCTGCAGTCACAAACAGACTGCAGGCACTTTTCCCTCTGACAATGGTATTTAGAATTATATATTGTATAATATTCTGTAATTGTAACTTTAATTTATAAATCTTTATAAATTCCATGGGCGAGGGACACTTAGTGGCTTTATGCTCTGGGATGTATACGCACTTGGTAGGTGAAAGACAAAGGGCCTTCTAGCATCAGAAATACTTTCCCTCTGCCTGCACTGAAGTCAAGTTGAGACTTTTTTTTCTTAAGGTTCATAGAACAAGCTTCTTCAGCTTCTTTTCCTAGACCAGGTTTGACAGATTGCAAATCATTCTTCCAGGCATTTTTAAACCCTTTCCGCTTTTGCAACAGCCTTTGCAAAGCAGACAAAGAGGGGAGAAGGAACTAAACCCTTCCGTTGTCTACCTTCCCTCCTCCCGCGAGCGCTGCCCACTTGCACAATTCTCAACAGCCACATACAGCTCCCTGCACTGGTGGTGCTCACCTTACAAGCAGACATTTGCTCTCATTCACACCAGCATAACTCATGGAACTGGTGGATAGTTACAACCTTTTTTGAAGTCATGGCCCACGTGTCCCTCTTGGAGCTTCTACTTTCAAATATACAGTCTCCTTACTCTCGAAATGTGACCACATGCTTGCTTTCTCCCCTTGTTGTCTCAGATCTACCCAGGCTCTTAAGCTCACTTCATCAAGGGATCCAGACGCTCTGCAGAACTTGCTGCCACCTCCATTCATTGTGCCAGCTGCAAACTGCACCACAGTGGGTTTTTTCCCTGACACACAAGTAAAAGTTCACTGACTTCTGTAGTCAGACTGGTGCAAAGAAGAGCAGAATGTGACTATCCTTGTAGGCAGATGAAAACAACAAGGCTGCTTTGCTTCTGCTCCTGCAAGGGTAATGTGTCTCAGGGCAGTCCAAATCCACCACGTCGGCTCTGCAGCCCCCTGGATTTCAATCCTCAGATGCAAACACAGTGATGAAGGTCCAGGTTACAACTTTCTTTGTGACTTCTCTTCAGAATATGGCTTAAAATGTGGGGACCGATTAAATGTCATTTTCGTCATTCAGAATGATTTCTTGAGTTCCCCGCCAACAGCAGAGACCTCGACTGTAATGGCTAAGAACTCTGGCAGAGCGTGACGCAAACCCAAACTCTCATTTCAGCTCATACCTGAGGACGAGATTAACTCAAATCTGTGTCTCAGCACTGCTAACACATCCCATGGACAGCAGCCCTCATCCACACCCTCAGTCTCAGGAAAGGCTCTGCATGTCATTTCCTTGAGGGTAGATGGGGACAAAGTGTAGACGGTGCATCCGCACAGCACCAGGTTTACTCTGATTGTGCAACAGCAGGAAATGCCGCAGAGCCATCAGTGTATTTCAAAATACATTGCAAGCCACAGAACAGACACTTGTTTGGTTGGTTTTTTTACTGGATTGGAACAATGGAAAATGGGTATTTCAGTTGCTTATACAGACTGTAACCACAAAGATATGCACCCAAATCGTTAGCCTAAGTTTATATGCCACTACGCTTTATCCATAAGGCATTACAACATTTCAGGTTCTGAAGAACTCCAGAGAATCCAGATAGACCTCACCTCTTGATATATGGGTTTGCTTGTGAAAACTTTGGAGCCGACAGCGATAGCCAGACATGTCCTGCATCATAAGCTAATTGTAAAAGACTATTATTTATTCCATTCAGTAAGTGTGCATCTGGTAGTGATGATTGCAAAGCCTATAAGAAGGCTGATACTTCCCAGCAAGTGACATTTTTATGGTTAATAGAAACTGTCATAGAAACCACTTGGAGGGGGATATGTACAGGCTTGATTTTCAACTTAACAGTAAATCACTTCAGATTAGAATTAGATATCATGACAAAATCCTTCATCCTGTAAATTTCCAGAATACAAGTAGCAGTGGCTCTGGGAGAAACTGTGATAAAACTAGAAGAAAAGTTTCTCATTTGGTTTTGACATCCAGCATGCCTGAGATCGTGTCTTCTCCGTAAATGATAACCGCATTACAAATGTGCCTCCTCTTTCATTTCTTGCTATTGTGTTAATAATAGGAAGTAGTCCTTCTTGTAGGCCATGACTCCTTGGGCAAGAGGCAGTTCAAAGATGGGAGAGAAAGATGGGCGTCACGCCAGGGATATCACAGGCAGCATCAGACCTTCGGTGCTGCAAGAGAGTCTGAGTCATCCTCAGTCCCTGCAAATAGAAGCGAGTCACGAGCACCTAGCAGGGCTCATACCCTCAGCCTGTTGAGATGAGGACGCAAGGGCTAATGCCATAGGTGAGGTGAGGGTGTGTCTCCCTAAATATTCTTATTCCTGGTTTGGAGCAGCTGCAGCCTTCTGTAGTGCTCGGGCCACTGATCTCCTGTCAAATGCCCTAGCAACCTCAAAGTAGTTCTGTGGTGACTGTAGAGGTTAAAGGACATAGGTAAGACAAAGTCTGTGTATAGAGACAATATCTTCTGTTAGACCAACTACTCATAGATGGGAAAATTAGACAAGCTTCTGGGCACAGAAGTCCTTCTTCAGGACTCTAAAAGCCACTTTTTGAAGTGCTTCCAAAGAAAAAGCAATCAGCACAAATGACCAATAGTCTCCCGAAAGCTTTGTTCTTCCAGCAAGGGATTGAGTTGGGGTCGGTTTTGCACCATCCACCCTTCAAAGGAGCCTGTTACCCTCCCAGCAAGTGCTGGGGCACACCCAGACCCATGGAGTGGTTGTGTCTCAGAACCATGGATCTCCATTCCCCCTGTTACATAGGTGCTCCTGGCCTGCCTGACATCACCCTCCTGCCTGGCTGGCTATAAAGTCTTATTCCTTTTGGGCCTTCCCCATGCACAACATGGAGATAAGACCTTCTTTCTGCCCAGCTTTGTCTTTTTCATAGAGCTGGGAAAGCTCCACAGGGCCATGGGGCAGCTCTTCAGGACAGTGTGCGGTGCTCAGCATGGGACAAGAGGGCCACCATCTTCAGTCTGTGCTTCTGCAATGGTAGTAAAAACATTCCCACATCCAAGACATAGGGAAACTTCACAAGGGAAATCCAAATTCTCCACAGTCAGGAGAAAGCCCCATGAGAAAATCGGGTATGAAACCAATGGAAGACAGAAACCTAGGCGTGAAAATGTTTGGGATGGAGCGTAGCCATGGAGGTAGATTATATTCCAACTTGCAAGGGTCCCGGTACCCCCCTCCCATGGCGGAGGGGTGTTCCCCGGCTGCTCTCTTTCAACTGGGCTCTGCTTCCAGCAGCGAGAACAAATAAGCATTTCAACAGAAGTGGCACTGCACTGTACAACATCGCTCTGCAGCCCTCGCCAAAGCACCAGTCACACGCTATTTACCGCAAGCTGGAGAATTCACTAAATCTGGCCTATTTTGAGTCAAACGGGGGCAGCTCCAGTCCTCAGGAGGACAGCCCTGCCAGCTGCCCTCCCTCCTGCACAATAGGGAGAGGAAGGGGACATCCATCTCCGGTGGCCAGGCGGAGAGCAGCGGCGGCAGGGCACGCAGGGAGACAGGTGGCCGGTGGGGAGCCACAATGGAAAGGCAATGGCACGGCACCTCTCGCAGAGCACAGGCGTGTGCGAAAGGCTGCGAGAGGCCCCAGCCAATTAATTTCCATATTTGCCGTTCAGTCAGATCTGGAAACGAAGTGCGTTGCGTTCAGGGCAGGATGCTCGGTTCAGGGGGAAGGGGAAAAAAAAAAATAAAAAAGAAGGGGGGGAAATGATTCAGCAATCAGCGAATTCAGAGGAGAGGCAAGAGGAATGGGTCTGAAGAGATGAATCAGCATTGGCTTCAGGTGATGGAGGGAAGGAGGCATTTCTGCTCCGCTGATTTGTGCAGCCTGATTGAAGTCAGCCCGGGCGCTGGCGTTGCATCGGAACAGAAACTGCCTGATAGGCTGCGAACGCTGTGAGGGGAAAAAATCCAGCAGTCATGCAGACAACATCTTTATTAAGTACATTTTGTGACCTCCCAGCTGATTGGACATTTTTTTACTGACTTACAGTAGATGTTATAGATGCTGGGGGGGGGGGGGACAGGGGGCTGTTGGGGGTTATGCGTATGGTGACAGTGTGTAGGGTAGTGAATTTTAAGCAAGGCTGCATGAAATTCAATCACTTAATCTTAAATTACAAGCCACCGGCTGCCAAAGCAATTTTTGAGATGGAAATTCTTCTGATTCACAGATTCCTTTGCCTCTTTTAAGGAACAAATGAGTAAACAAACTATGAAAATGTTATTTGCTTTTTCAGAATTTGCTAGCAGGGAAAGATTAAATTTTTTTCTGAGGCATTTGGCAGGGCCTCCTTTCCCCTCTGTAGCAGGTAGCTAGGAGAATATGATTCACGATGAACAGATATCGTTTCCAACATTTCTCTATTGCATAGCCAGGAGCTGAGCCTACTGTTTAAAATGTCACAGGGGTGTTAATTAAGGCATACCAGAGATTACAAAACCTACCCCTGTCCCCTTGAAAGTCCTAGAGGAAGCAACGGGCCAAAAATAGTTTTAGAGGATATACCTAAGGGTTTGGTGATATTCTGAGAGTCCTTAGTCAGCCAGGTAACACCTCTCGGGACTACCCAAGGATTACTCGCACAAGTAAATGTTGCGGACTCAAACTCTTCTGTGCCCGCTCTCTGGCAATCAAGTTGTTGTAGGAAGAGCGCTCTTCAACGGAGGTAAATAGCAAGGCACGAGCACTCAAGCGGGTGCTAAGGGCCTGAAAACCGGGCCCCGGGTCTCACGCCAGCACAAGGCACCCAAAATGCATAGATGGGTTTGGAGATACCATCTCGCTCTCTCACTCTGTCTCGGGTGTCACTCCAGTACAGATTGGGAGCCTACGGTTCTAGTTTCATGCATGCGCAAACGACAAGGAGTTCAGACCTGATGTGGCCTGCAACCCTCCCTCCCTCTGAGGGAGCAGCGGGGCTCAGCGCCCTGCAGAGCAAGAGGGCTGCGCTGGGAAGTGTTCCCTCGCAGCGCCGCCGCCTCCACGCTGCTCCCCGTGCCTCCCTCTGCGGGGTGAGGCGGGGAGAGGAAGGGCGAGGCTGGAGTGGTGGTGCTGACCACAGACGGGGCTTCAGATCTCAGGCCCTGGGGGCCCGGGCTCAACCCCAGCCTCACAGCACCCCGGGGTCAGGGCCATGCAGGGCCAGGTGCCGGACTAGGGCCAAGATTACAGGGATAGGGACACAGGAGTAGGGCAGAGGGACTTGCTTCTCTCTGGGATCCAAGCCTCTGGGAGCAGCACACTTCCCTGCTTCTCTTCGTGGGGCTGTGCTGAGGCCAACCAACGCACCAAAGACTGCGGGGCGCTCAGGTGCCCTGCAAATGGTGCTACCGGGGCTGCGTAAGTGCCACTGAGCAGGGCCATCTTTCACATCAGCACATGCAGAGCAGGAGAGAGAAGGTGCTATCGCTCCCTCACATTTAGTCCCCGCAGCTACCCAGTTTCTGACCTTCTCCACTGAAAGAAAAAAAAAAAAAAACACAACAGCGTTCTGAGGAATAAACATCACGAAGCGAGTCATTACAGGAGACTTTTGTTAGTTTGTTTGTTTTCTAGCTACATCAGACCTGCCTGAGACAGTCATACATGGTCATCGTAGTGTAAAGTTATTCTCCCGAAGAAATAATTACCAAGCAGGTAATCTTCTCTTAGTAAATGGTATGTACGTGATCGCGCGCTTCCCTAAATTTTATTCGACCCAGAAAAAAGGCTGTAAAACAAATGGGGCTTTCCTATTTCCTCCTCCCCTTTATTATGTGAATCAGGACATCCATGCGTTGTTGAGGCCTGCTCAAAATGGAGCCGCCTTTAAAGCAGACTCTCTGTATCGAGGATTACGTGTGGATTATTGCCGAGAGATCATTCAGAATCGGCGCTAAGCATTTACCCAGAAATCATTTGTAATTCCAGTTGCCCCTTATTTTGGCTAATAACAGCTGTAAGGACAATTGGATCAGTGCTGTGTACCTGTCAGCCGCGCCGAAATTCCCCGTACAGTCCCGAATTGTGTACTGCACGATTACCAAGGGAAGCTGAGTGCTGCGCCTTATCTCTTTTATAAATCCTCTTAATGCGGTTGCTGCCGGATCCCCCGCACACCACTGAATCAGCACCTCCTGTCAGTCACCCGGAGGGGAGCTCTGCCTTCGGATGAACTGATTCAGCAGGGCTGGGGACCACCGTGCCGGCAGCACCGGCAGCCTCCTCGGGGAGGAGGATCCCACACATGGGTGAATGGGGATGCGGATGCAGGAAAAACAATGCAGAGGAGCCAGGGAGGAGGGAAAGAGCCGGAGGGCAAAGGAAAGGCTGCCCATCGGCGTCAGTCAGTCCCTACCCACGCTGCACCCCAGAGGGGCTCGCTGTGCCCCCGGGGCACATATCCTCCCCACAGGCAGCAGAAGCACATCCCCCCACCCCTGCCCTGCCAGCCCACCCCATCCTCTCCTAGCTCGGGGTGAAGGGGAAAGGCTTCCCAAACGGGGCAGGGGGCCCAGCTCACCCACCCACACCGGGGATCCCCTCACCGCAAGCAGGCCACACGCCAAGCCCGCTCTTTGGGAAAAACCAACCTTTCCCAAGCCACAAAAGAAGGATCACTAAAAACCTCGAGCCACTGCACCTCCCCGCCGCAGCAGTGAGTTCTTTTTTTTTTTTAAACAAATCCCCGCCTGACTGAGAGAAGGGAGGGGGGGAAAAAAAAAAGTTCCTCGGGTTTTATCCATTTTGCATGCACATAAAAGATGAACTTCCCTTTGGAAACAAAATGCAGAGAGTTACGGTTTGAAAGGGGCCTCAATTTGGCTTCGACCGGGTGCAACTAATTGCAGTTGCGAGCGCCGGCAGGTGCGAGCAGGCAGCTGAGGAGCCCTCCCCCCCGGCCCTGCCTGCCCTGCCGGCTCCCGGCAGAGGGCACGGCCAGGCCTCGCGACAGACGCAGCCGAGAGACACGGGGGACGGGACTGCGGGGCGAATGGGGCATTGGCAGCAGCCGCTCAGCCGCTTCCTTTCTGAGAGGGCCATGTTCAACGTCAGCAGGGCTGGAGAAGGCCCTGGAAGACCCTGGAAGGTTCTGGAAGGCCCCGGAAGGTTCTAGAAGGCCCTAGAAGGGCCATCCTGAGCCAGGACAACACTGAGTCTTGCCTGGGAGAGCCCCCCCAGTCTTTCTGTCCCCCAGCTGCCATTGCGCCCTGCCCCAGGCCCTGGGTCCTGCCCCGGGGCCAACACCACCGCCACATTGGGCGGGAGAATTGCTTCTGGAGCAGAACTGCAAACGCCTCCGATCTTTCCTCGATTTCACCCGTTTCACAGCCGGGGAGAGGGTGTCTATGCCCTGTCTCACATGCTGGCCTCCCCTCCATCTGCCCTGAGCTCAGCTGAGGGGCCAGCGTGACCCGGCAGCCACAGCCTCCCAGCAGCAGGCAGGGGGGAGCTGGGGCGCAGCAGGGGTTTCCCCAGGGACCGTGCAAGTCCTGGCCAGGGCTTCCATCCATCACAGGCCACCAGGCCAGCCAGTTTGCCTCCCGCTTGGCCGCTGCACCTGAGACTTCGCTGGTGCTGGGCTGTTTGTTTTCTTGGATCCAATGCCCACGTGGACCTGACCGGGGATGGTGGCAGTGGCGCTGTCTGCAACTGGTGGGCCAGGAGCCAGGCGCTTGTTTACTGCTGCTCCCATGGACAACTTCACTCCAGACGGGGGGCTGCTTCTTCCTCTGCCGATTTTTAGGGTGCTTCTTGCCCTGGCCAAATTCAGCATGACCACAGCGAGAGGGAGGCAAAACACACTTTATCTTTCCTGAAAGCTCATTTTTGTCTGCAATGCTTTTAGCAGGGCAGACAATTACATTTGCCATCTTAATTCTTTCATTCTTTTTATGTCTTTTAAGAAGTAACTGAATCACCGAGATAATGCACAGGCTTTCACGGAGGGGATCTATGATCCCATCTCCCACACCCTTCTCCTCCCACACTTACCCATTTGTCCCCTTACTTAACAGCCCGGGGTACGAAATGAAGAGCGTGAGATGGTTTGGGCAGGCGCTGCGGGTTTTCTGCGTGGCAGTCCGGGGGCCAGTGAATTGCAGGAGTGCGGATTGCAAAGGCAAAGCGAGCCAGCTTGATTGCCTAGCCCAAGCTCCTGAATAACATATGCAGTGAAGGACATCTCTGAATTCATTCCTGAATGAACTAGAGCACATCTTTGGCGGGCAGCGGCAGGGGGGGAGGAAATCTAATCCTGATTTAAAGTTGTTGGTGATAGTCCCCACAGTCCTTGGTAATTAGTTCCACTGGTTAATTACCCTCACTGTTAAACATCTGCACCTTATTTGTAGTCAAAATTTGTCTGGCTTCCAACTTCCAGTTGGATCATATTATAGTTGCGTCAGCTAGATTGAAAAGCCTTCTATTATCACATTTCTGTTCCCCATGTCAGTACTTAGAGACTGTGATCAAGTCATCCTCTCAACTTTGTCTTTGCTAAGCTAAACAGATGGAGTGTCTTCTCCAGTCTGTCACTTCAAACCGCATTTTCCAGTACTTAGTCATTTTGTTCTGTGCCCTTTCTTGGCTTCGTCCTCACCTCATCCACAACCTTCTTGAACTGTTAGACACGCTCATCTTTTTTGGGGTCAATCCGCTCTAGATCTGGAGTTCTCTGCAGTCCTAGGACTGTGGTCTGTATTCTGTTTCTGGATGTAAGTCCTAGTGTTTGAGTACACAGAAGGATACATTTCTGGGTTTGTACTCATCTCAATTAAGTAAGCCAGACCATACTACCTTGGTGATCTATCTATCTGTTTCACTCTTCAGCCAGCATTCCCACTGAAAAGGAGTTTTCCTCATACACGGTGGGGCTGGACAGGCCGCCTTCCCTTCCTTCTGCTGAACTTTCCCATTGCAGCACTTTGCGAGGAGTGAGGCAGGGGATAGGAACCAGCGTGAGGATGGGACAGTCTAGCACTCAGCTTTTGCCTAGGCTGACAACAGAGGCCTCTCTTTGCCATTGCAGTCCATAACGCTGGCTGGTTTATTTTATTGATAAAAGAAGTTATCCCGAGGGATGCAGTAGGTTCTGACTTCACTTCACTACAGTGCATGGCGAAGCTACCCTGCCTAGCTTTAAACAAACCGGGTATCAAAAGCACCACTGCATCGCAAAGCCCAGCCAGAGCACATGATGCTGTTTCTCAGTGGATCAGCCCATACAGAGGTGCATGCTATTTCTTCTTAAACAGCGCTCGCTGAGCAACCAACATCTCCCATGGATTCCAAGAGAGCACTAAGCGTGCTGGTTATGGCACACAAATGGCTTCAAGGAGGGCCACCAAAAAAAATCCAGACCATTGTTCTTTCCCTAAGGGAGATGTGGAGCAGCTTTCCTTGTGCTCAGCACAGAGCTGGGACTGTGGCTCCCCAGCACAGGCCACTTTTGTTTGCATAACCACTCACCGGACACAGAGGCATGCACAGCTCCAAAGCATGGAAAAATGGGGCAGCGCAGGCGGTCCATGAGCACCTGTGCCCCCTTCCTGGCTCAGGGAATGTGACTGCAGTGCGATTTCCCCGTGATTCCCAGAGGCTGTGCAGTGAATCCCAGGCCCACACCACCGGTGAGACCTCAGACAGTGGCGTCAAGGTTTCCAGGTCTCCAGTCCCCAAGCATCCCAGCCAGTGGGAAGCCAAAAGTTAATGCAGTAACAGCTATTCTTCTTTCCCTTTCAATACTAAATTGCCTCAAAACTAGCTAAAGCTTTGCTTGCCCACTACAGTAACTTCTGTAGGTGTCACGCGGATGTTGCAGGGTGGCAGAAGAGAAGTGGCGGGCAGAAGTGTTTCTGTGGCAATTGCACCCACTGGATTTGCCCACCATGTGCAAATGCCTGAGGACCCCAGTCACAGGAGCACATCCAGATGCTGTGCACACTGCCACTTTCTGATCGTCTTGTTCCTGGGTTGGGGAAATGTCCATGTTGTAACTGGGGGTGACCTGTGTTTTGGGTATTGCACATGGAGCCTAAATTGTGCTGAGCAAAGCCTTGTGACTAAATGGTCGGGAGTTTTGCCAGTGACTTCAATGGATCTATGATTTCACCACGACATCTGTCACACATTAGCTACATCGGTATTGATGTAACAGGCTGAAAACCAAGACCTGGCCTATGCCAGTTTGGAGTCGGCAGAGGAGTGCCGATACCAGTATTTGGGGGACAGCCAGACACAGATACAGTACTTTCATTTTTGGTATAACTGCAACCAGGCTTGGGGGTTGTGGAGCTTTTATTGTCCTAGTAAAAATGATCCCCCCCTCGTCAAAATAGTTATACTGGCACAAAACCATTTGGGAGGGCGTCCTGGTTTTCATGTCTGCAATTGGGATGTACTGCCTAATTCACAAGTGTACCCTAACGTTCATTTCACTAATGCTTACAAAGCACTCAGAACAAACTAAAAGCACTACATCGTTTCACTACCACATGGACTCGAACATTTTTATACCATGAAATATTATTTTCGTACCATGTTTAAAAAAGCAATGTAAATAATTGATCACAGAGATCTAAGTAAAATTAGCCATGCACAAAAACCTAGACTAGTCACTGCAGAACTCTTAATAAACACCCCAAATATCTGGACTTAACGGCAGAAGCCTGGTAAACATTTCAGTTTTGAAACAGAAAAAAAAATCCTGGCTTGAAAATAGCTTCTCCTTTCTGTGATTTTTTTTCTCACAGTCCAAATAATGGAGTGCAAAAGAACCCAATTCCCATAGGTCTCATTAATGAACCTGCAAAGGGAATGTGTTGGAATAGCTGAGGGCTCTCACTCCATTTAAAAAGTGTAACAAACCCCAAAATTACTTATCGTCACTGTTTCGAGGATATACAAAGTTTGTGTTCGGAACTGTGCAGCTGGAGATTTCTGGCACAGGCAACAGGCTAAACCTTCCGGGCTTCCCGCCGCGCCCCTTGCCAAGTTCTTGGTGCAAAGCCAGAGCCAGGTCCTGCCCTCCTGCAGAAGGCGGGGGACGTCGTCCACTGCTAGTCCCATTCCTTCCAGCGAGGCCACTCATAGCCAGGCCGTGGTTGGAGGCTGGTGCCAGCCGCCCAGGGGCTGAACTTCCCAGCTATTCTGTGCTTCTTAATTGTGTGCCCTCCACCCTGGGCTCGCTTTTCCTGAAGCATCTCAACGAGGGGTTCCACATCCCTGCTTGGTTTAGCCACGGGGCCAAGAACTGAGCAGTGTGATGCACTGGTGGCTCGGCCCCAGCGACTGGCAGGAGGTGCCGGGCCCAAGGCACGCTTTCGTGTTCCCCTTGCTGTGGAGGGAGTGGGAAGTGGTTGCCGGACGATTTGGGAACTGCAGCCATTCATCCCCGGGTATCTGAATTCAAGATCCAGTTAATCCACCCCCACATGAGCCTCACCTTCCCCTGCAGCGCTGCGAAAAGGTACAGCCTAAGCTACAGCCTAGCTCTCCAAGCTATTGCATTCTTCTGTCTGCATCAATTTGGCTCTTACGTCCTATGCAACACCAACATGGCTGATTCAAAATGAGTTATCTGGGTTGGGGATCCTGGCTCAGCACAGCACAAATAGAGGACCAGATGCAAACCTTTACTTTGGGTTCCTGCCATCTCAAATATACATGAGTGGAGCTAATTTTGTTCCAAACAAAATGAAAATTGTCTGGTTTTTTTCCTCCCACGTCCTTCGTATAGTCTGTTTTTGTTTATTGAGACTGGGGTTACTCAGGCTTTTATCTAGGTCTCATTTAGGAAGAGTGAGTTGCTAGGTCCCTCCTGCTTCATCAAATCCAGTCCCCTGCTCTTGTAGGCAATCACGCCTTATAACGCCATTCATAAACTGATCAAGTGGTGTCTAAAAACTAGTTAGAGAGATATTTTCTTTTTGTTCCCGCTGCTCGTACTGAAAAGGTGCTCCAGAACCTCCTGTTTCAGTCACGCTTTTTTGCTCAGCACGATGGCAACTCCGAATAAGGGAAGGCAGTCCTAAAGGCAGGAAGGCAGGAATAAATAATATTGTGTGGGGAAGAAAAGCAACTAACCTACACATTATCATTAAACAACAGGACGTGACAGGCAGCGTAATGTTTTGGGTTTTATTGTGAGTCAGGAAGATGAAGGTCATGTGATATCAGCGCTCTCTGCAGCACAATAAACCTTATTAACATTATAAGATAAAAATAAATATTCAACAATTAAGGGGAAAAAGGGTCACACGTTTGCATCTGCTGGGGATTATTGACAGCAATCTGACATTACCGTCAGCTAAACCCACTGCTCTATTTTGTCCAGAGTTTCTAAAGCCATTATATAATGATCAGTCTAATAAAGTCTAGATTAGAGGCATTTCTCTTGTGTACAAAGAGATTGGCTTTTGGGTTGCCTTGTGGAAAAGCAACATTATTCTTAGGGAGAGAAAGGGTTAGTTGTCTCTATCAGCGATCCTGATGAAAAATGTAAACTGTCTGAGGCCATTTCAGACCTCCGGCAATATTTTATGCTAACAGGTTTATGTCTGAATTAACAAAGTTCTCTAACCACTTAGTCTGTTAAAATGCAGTTATTTTTCCCCCCTTGCTAGGAAAGCATGTGCCAACCTAAATTTGGATTGCATTTATTACCATTTGCAATCACCTGGTGTCAGAGGCCACGTGAATCCTGTGAGTTTATCTGATTTGAGCCTGGAGCATCCAAATGCACCTTTCAACTTGTTTCTTCATGCTGTGCATGTCTAGAGTGTTTTGCAGTAATACCATAAGCCCCTACAAGTGCACAGAGTGATAGGAAGGAGCAGAGTAAGATACCGTCCCTTGGGTACCGCATAGCTTGGAGGAAGGTGCTGAATTTGAATTATCCCGTATCCACTGACCCAGCATCAGAACGCAAGCTTCCTTTCTTTTCTTCTTTTTTCCCTTAAAAAGGATGGGGGGAGAGCGAGGGGGGGGGGACGACAGGGGGGAATGTCACTTGACTCGAAGGTGCTATCAAGCCAGGTAGCACTGAGGAATGACTCCTCTCACACGCCATTTTACAGCACACCCCAAGATTAGCAACGAAGCATCGGCACCTACTGGCTACCCCCTGCCGCAGACCTGCTGCGGCTCCAAGGCCTGGGACCACAGAGTGACGGGTGAGGGACCTCGAGCCAGCCTCAGCCGTGCTGGCTCAGGACTGCAGTGGGTGGGTGGCCCAGCTCCTGGGCTGCCAGTGCTGTTGTGGTGTCCTGGAAGGCAGGAGCTGCTCGCAGGCACGGGGTGCTGCACTGACACGGCGGCATCGCTGCCTCAAACTGAGCTGGCCCAGCGCGATGCTTTGCGTTTCTTTATTGTTCGTTCCCAGCTAATTAAAATCTTCTGAAAACTTTAGTCAGCTGGAACATCCATCCTATTTCTGCTACTTTTTTCAAAACCACGGGGCTGATTTCAACCCTGGGGGACTGTCTATACTGGTCTGCAAAATCATATTAATACTTTTCAAAAACTTTGCCTATAAACACTTTTCTTGCCTGAGAGGCAATAGCGGTTTTGCTTGGCTACCAGAAGTAGGACTCAACTATTCTTTAAAACCGGGTTGCAGAAGGCAGTTTTACAAACCATGTTAAAGAGAAGCTAAACCCCATTTGCGTTACCACCTTTGTCAAAGAGGTCGTATTTAGCTCCAGATCATTAGAGAGATGATAAGACATTTTTCCTCTTGCCTGCTCAAGCCAGGCCTGATATTTGCACCACGGCTTTTGGGTGAAAAGCCAATATTGGAAAACTGCAGTCCTGAAAGCAGCTTGCTCAACTGCACCAGGGGCCTGTCTGCAAGAAGAGGCTGGCCCTTGCAACGGGTACAGAAAGCCAATTTGGCTGGCAAAGGCTCCCAGATAAAAATATACCCCACTCCATTCTGGGCAGCTGGTGAAACACAGTCCCAGTCACATTTTCTCCAAAGGCTCTGTCTGCACTCGGGGCATTTTGCAGATGACGTTCCTCACCCTGACTCCCAGGAATGCTGTTGAGCCCTGCTGCAACACTCAGGATCCTCAGCCGCTCTCTCAGTGGGAACTAGCTGCACCCAGGACCACTTATCACCCAAGGCCAGATGGGGTTAAGTGACTTTGGTCAGCCATGGCTGTGAGCATCTGGCATTGTTTTAAGCTCCTTGCCAACCAGATGAGGACACAGGCAGGGCAGGGGGATACCAGCATTTAGAGCAGCCCCTGTACCTGCTGCTTCTCCACCTTAGGGTTCCTGTTTTTGCTAAGATGAATGCTACTTGGTAGGCAGGGAATAGAATAAAAACAGATTTTGTAGAGGTCTGAAGAGTAGCCACGGTCCAAATAAGCTTTGGCCTACCTACACTAGCAATGAAGTGACTAACTGGCCACCCTGGTGTGAGCCGTTTTTGCCTATCTGCCCACAGATGCCTTGCTATCACTGTTTTTAAGAGCTGTGGCACTGGTTTCCAGGAGTAAATTTTCAGAACAGAGGCAGGCACAACAAGAAAGATGTCCAGGTAAGAGCACAAATCCTGCCCAACCTTAAATGCATAATGTATGTCTATAGGCTTCTGTCTCATATGGAAGCTGAGAGACAGACATGTGGAAGCATACGGACCCTAGTTTGGGTCATTAACAAATGTTGGATATGCCTTTTAAACCCTGGTAGAATATGATGTGGCATGAAACACCTCATTACCTACTCTGTTTAATTTTACTCCCTGTCTCCTATACAAATGCACACATGTAATGTAAGGTTCAGAGTTTTCTGCTGTGCAGAATTCATGAGGACTCTATGGCAATAGCCTAACATACCTGGAGTCACCAGGCTGAGCGCTGCTCTCTCCACACGGCAGCATGGAGAGCTAAAAGACTGAGCCAGGATTCAACTGTGCTGCTGTCATGTGCTGTACTGGGTGGCTTTTTGATTGCTTTGGATTCCATCCCTTATGGAAGCAGATAACATTTGTTTTATTTTCCTTGGAGGAAGGATACATATTTGCCTTGATATTACTAACAAATTAAGTCCTCCTTCATCTCCCAATTAGCTTTTAGCACATTTAGATTGTGCCTGAGTAGTACTTTCCTATAGTGCTTTTAAATCCAAGAACAGATTTAGGTTGAACTTGTGTCTGGAGACTGGACATGCCCAGGATTCTTCCACACAACCCTGACAGATTTCCTGTGCAAGGTACCAGCCGCCCGCAATTAGTACTGGAGTCCCAAGGGTCTTCAAAGCAGGGAGGGAAGGCATGTACTTAACAGGGCAAAAGGTGGCTTTTTTTGTCTTTATGCAAAATTAATTCAGGACTTAAGCATTCAAGCATGCCTCTTCTTCCTCTGCTGTATGCCAGAGAGCTCTCCTAGTCAGTGCCAGTCAGTGGAAAAGACATCTTCCTCTGCTACCCTTCTGATACTTGCTCTCAACCTGAGCTGCCCTGCTTTAGAAGGACACGTTCTTTTAATTTTAGATCAGCAAGGTTTTGCTGCTATCCCGTTACCTTGAAATCACTCTTACATCAAGTGAAAGTAAAATGCAAATGTATCTATTTACAACTCCCAAAACAGACCACACAGACTAAAAGGAGGCACGCATAGAAATGCTGAAGTTTTTCTGTAGCCATTCTGGTAGGTCCAGAGAGATTCAAAGCTTCCCATCAAAATATATTCATTTCTTCTCCTCCAAAAGCTTAATTACCTTTAAATGTTTCAAAAGGCAGTCTTGCTGCTCATCTAGTGAAAACAAGCACTCTCACTTGGAGATGCAAATGTCAATGCACTAGACCAATGTGTCGCATCCTGTTCTCGACTTGACTAAATCAGCAACTCCTTCACTTAGTGAGGGTTAAATCCTCTCCCCCTGCAGGAAAAAAAAAAAAAAAAAAAGGTGATGCATTGTGACTCATCTTCACTGCAAGTGTCTCTGTCCATTAAATGGTGCATTCTACTCCACTCCAAACCTTTGCCAACACACTTACTACAAGCATCTGCTAGGGACAAACATGGGTAGTTTATTAATCGTAGAATCACAGAATCATGGAATGGTTTGGGTTGGAAGGAACCTTAAAGATCACCCAGTTGCAACCCCTTTGCCATGGCCAGGGACACCTTCCACCTGACCAGGTTGCTCAAAGCCCCATCCAACCTGGCCTTGAACACTTCCAGGGATGGGGCATCCACAACTTCTCTGGGCAAGCTGTTCCAGTGCCTCATCACCCTCATAGTGAAGAACTTCTTCCTTGTATCTAATCTAAACCTGTCCTCTTTCAATTTAAAGCCATTACCCCTTGTCCTATCACTACAAGCCCTTGTAAAACGTCCCTCTCCAGCTTTCTTGCAGGCCCCGTTCAGGTACTGGAAGGCTGCTGTAAGGTCTCCTCGAAGCCTGCTCTTCTGCAGGCTGAACAACCCCAACTCTCAGCCTGTCCTCACAGGAGAGGTGCTCCAGCCCTCTGATCATCTTTGTGGCCCTCCTCTGGACTCGCTCCAACAGGTCCATGACTTTCCTGTGCCAAGGACTCTGGAGCTGGACGCTGTACTCCAGGTGGGGTCTCACCAGAGCAGGGTGGAGAGGCAGAATTGCCTCCCTTGACCTGCTGGCCACGCTTCTTTTGATACAGCCCAGGATACAGTTGCCTTTCTGGGCTGCAAACACTCATTGCCGGGTCATGTTGAGCTTCTCATCAACCAACACCCACAAGTCCTTCTCTTCAGGGCTGCTCTCAATCCCTTCATCCCCCAGCCTATATTGATACCAGATGTTGCCCTGACCCATGTGCAGGACCTTGCACTTGGCCTTGTTGAACTTCATGAGTTTTGCACAGGCCCAGCTCTCAAGCCTGTCAAGGTCCCTCTGGATGGCATTCCTTCCCTCCAGTGTGTCGACCACACCACACAGCTTGGTGTTGTCAGCAAACTTGCTGAGGGTGCACTTGATCTCACTGTCCCTGTCACCAACAAAGATGGTAAACAGTGCCGGTGCCAACACCAACCCCTGAGGAATGCCACTTGTCATTGGTCTCCACATGGACATTGAGCCATTGACTGCAACTCTTTGAGTGCAACCATCCAGCCAATTCATTATCCACTGAATTGTCCATCGGTCAAATCCATGTCTCTCCTATTTAGAGACAAGAATGTCGTGCGGGACGGTGTCAAATGCTTTGTGCAATTCCAGGTAGATGATGTCAGTTGCTCTTCCCTTATCCACCAACACTGTAATCACTCTTGACTGAGACCAGGCAGTACAGTCATTGACTAGTGCGTGGTGACAATGAGATGGAGGGGTTCCACCCTAACATCTTCTCTTTCCAGGACTACAGGAACAGTCTTATTTCCTACTTACTCCAGGCTTACACCCCCGCATTCCTGCCTAGTTCCCACTCCCTGCCAGCAAGAGAAGAGTGAGCAAGTGATTAGTGCACGGGAAAGCTTCACTGAGAGAATGTTGTCCGTTTGCAGGGTAGGTGCTTGGCTCCCAGGAAGGCATACAGGAAGGGAAAAAGAGGATGGTAATAAGTACTGAAGGGGATGGTGTTCATTCCTCAGGCTGCCTTCAAGCAGCCTCTTCTAGCTAAGACTCTGTCTCCCTGGTTTGTGGGGGATCTGTGAGCTCTGAACACCATTGCAACCCAGCTTCTCCTCTGTTTTGGAAAGTTACTTGTTGGACTTCTTGTTCTTGTTAGGAGAAGCAGAATCTCCCAAGCCCTCTCTTCAAGGGCTGATTAACTAATTTTCACGCAAAGATGGGAAAACACCTGGTATTAAACAGAGTGCTCTCGAATGCCATGTTTAGGAAGCAGCCTGGCAGAAGACAGCCTGGACCAAGTTACTTGGTCATCTTGACAAGGTGACTAAGTCAGCTTGACAAATATTTGTAACTGGCTGACCCTTGTCCTTTAGAGATTTGCTCCACCCCCTTTCTCTAGACCTGTGTTGAGCATGAAAGTACCCCAGCTGTTAATCCCCTCCCCACCATGCTGAAGGCCTTTCTCCACATTTTCTTCCACTCACCACAAAATTCCTCCCAATGAAGACATATACCCTAATCTCACGTCCACTAATCTCCCTCCTTTTGTTCTGCCTACAACTGCCAGTTACAAGCATAATAGGGATGCCTTGCGAGATCCCCTCACAATTTATTCTGTCCTTCAAGAATTACAACCTTTTTTAAAAGCCCCTCTCAAGTCAGCAGCTATCTGCATCCCTGGCACAGGCTAGGGTACTTGCCAGGGCAAGGCTGTCTAGCCAACATGCATAAAATTGAAAGAGATTCTCCAAAACCTCTCATTGGAGGCAAATTAATTTGTTCTATTCTTCTCTCCAAGGTCATTTTTTAAATTGCCTGCTGGAGGGAGACCTTGTGAGCAAGTTGCTCTTATCTCCTGACAGAGCCAAAGCTCCATGTTTTCCTTTAGCAGTCCCCCATTGATTGCTCTCCCTGTAGAAATTACACCCCTTTATGTGAGGCTACCATGCTCCGCTTTCTCAAGCCCAAGTCAACCAAGCTTGTGGGGCCTGAGCACATCCCTGATCAGATGTGGATGAAATTCACATCTCTTCTGGCCTTTGCCTACATAAAACCTGTTTTGAAAGACAACTTCTTGATTTGGAATGATGAGGTAGCATCAAACAGCACATTCATGTACCACTGAAGGATTTCTCAGTGGAAGATACACCTTCATCAGAACCCTCAGTCCCACAGCACAATGCGAATAACTCAGTCTGTTGTCCTGAATGTCTTCACTCTTAGGCTGGTTCTCCAACTGTGTTCCCTCAGTGACTGTAACAGTTCTCCCTAGTTTGTACCAGGAGGAGAAAGACACACAGGCTTACCATGTTCAGAAAGAAAGGAATAGCTTTTCTAGCAAAATGTAGCACAATGTGGTCTTGATCCCACAGGAACAACTGTCAGGGAGCCGTCTTTGTATGTTTGTGGTGCTCCTCACATCACAGCTTCCTTCTTCACCTAGAGCCATGAGGGAATGATGTTGTTAAAAGCTAAATGCTGCCTTTCCCAGTGCTACCTCTGGCTATCTGGCCTCTCTGGCCTCTCTGTGGAAGACGGACAGTGGGTTGACCACTGAGTAAGAGGATAAGAGCTACTTTAGCAAGCCACAGACAATTTTTCCTGGTGTACTTCAGTGTGTTGGAGTTTGATCCAGTCCGTGCACTGAATTCCGTGCCCATGACCTCTTTGCTTTTCCTTTATGCCTCTGTCACAGTTAGCCAGATAGGTCAGAAGTGAGCAATTCCCCTGCGCATGTGCTTCAGGAAGACTCTAATCCCTGCTCTAGCCAGGAAAAGTTTTTAGGAAAAAACACCTGACAAAAGAAAAAAAAAAAGCACCAAACCTTAGCATGAGAAGAAAGCTGAGACAAAATTCCCCATCACAGGCCATCTACTGCTCACACCCACTGCTCCTTAGACAGGAAACCTCTTAAAAGACCTCTGCTGAGTCTGGCTCTTTGAGGCTCCGTAGATGTACGTCTATGCGTGTGAAGCAGAGAGAGAGGAGAGGCATGTCAGGGTGTTGCTTTCTCTCTACTAACGGTTGCAGACAGACCCAACACTTAGAGCATGCGATAGCATCGCGCCCGATTTACATCAAAGCTACTGCTACTTCTTCTTCACAAAGAAAAAAAAAAAAAAGCCAGAATCCATTTCAGTTACTTAATTCTCAGCTGTAGGTTCAGTGGAAAGCAGCATTCAAACCAAGGATCATCATGTCCAGAGAACACCTATGGAGTGATCCGTAGCTACTTATTATTCTAAATGACCCTCCATTTTATCATTTCCTCTTACCCACAGGAGGCTGTCTGTCCTATTGCTGGCAGCAGGTGTATTTACAGCCTTCTGCACCTTCCTTCTACATTGTGACCGTGTTATTGCACAGTTCCTAAACCCCCCTGAGATTCTTACGCACTAGGAAAGACCTAGTCCCATCTGGGTGGTAGAAGACAGTGAACATCCCACATCTGCTTATGTTACAGCAGTGATGCAACTTCACCAGTACTAAGCCTCAAGAAGAGGAAGGATGCAGGACCACTGCCCTGTACGTGCTTCCCCTCACATGTGACATCTTCTGAGCTCATACTAAGTTAACCGGTACGTTCCTGTGCCTTCGCTGTTGTTGTAACATTGGCACGAATTTTTCTAGGCCATAAAGGGAGAGTACAACTTTCTCCTTTTTCAAAAAAAAAAGTAGGTTTTCTTGGTTCATTTCCATAAAGCCCAATGCATTATGCATTATCTCATTCAAAGGTAAATAGTGGATACACACATGGATGAAAGATTAAATCCTGGAAATTCTAAACAATTGGCAGGAGGCATAACCATGGCAAATTGATTCTGTTCCCCCTCTGCAAAAAAGAAATGAAAGAGTATTTGTGCATTTTTTAAATTACATGTAAGATTTAAAGTCATTTGGGGGTTGGTTTCTTTGATTTTATTTTTTTTTAAATGAAACTACATAGTGATTATTGGAAAGTTCCTTGAGTTCAAAAGATTATTTTAAAACAAAACCTCTGGTAACCTTGCTTGTTGCTCGTCTACAGTTTTACAGGCCTAAGTACCTGAATAACAACGCCTGTATCTACCACAGCAATGATGTGCAGAGACAAACAGAGGTACACAGAGCTCCATCCAGAAAAGGAAAAAAATCCTTAAAGAAAACTGTATTGCCCCAAAGAAAAAGGTTAATTTAAATATGTAGGTGGTCTTGCTTGATCGGTTGGGTTTATGTCAACCCTGACCCGACAGTAACCCCAGTCTTGATGATCAAAAAGGTTATGCTACAGGCTCGAGGGCCGAGTTTGTAGTCCTATTGCCTCTCACAGAGCTGTAGTTTGCTATCCGAGGGCATCAGTGAGCGCTCTCACCGTCCTTTACTGACCGTCATTTGGACTCAAAGGTGTTTAAGGTGTTGATGTACAGCTTGATCACAGAAGTCTTTGTTTTCTGTCCCATGTCCCAGCCTGGCAGTGGGAAAAGCAGCTGGTGACAGCACTGTCCACAGAGAAGGTAAGGGTCTCTGAGCACACCAGGTATCATTACTGCCGTACCTGCACAGCTTTGATGACAGGTTGGTCAAGCAGGCAATTTCATCAAGTCTCTGCTCCTTCTCTACCCGGAACGTTTAGCGCACCCAGTGCACAGCTCAGAGAGCAGGCACGATAAAGAAAGCTTCGCTGCCGCAGCCCGTGTTAGCCCGTATGGCAGCAATTCTCTTTTATGGCCACTGGGGCCAGACAAGCCTCTTTTTTCTGTCCCTGTTCACTCCTTACTACACCTGATTGTACGTGAGCATGCATGCACATACAGGTGTACAGAAGATCTGATGCTGGCTGGAGGAGGGGGAGGAAGGTGCCCGTCAGAACAAACAGGCAGCCTCCATGTTAGCCTTTAGACCCATTACCCTTTGCTAAGGACCACCTTGCTTTCCCACAGGCAGAGATGTGCTCCCACACAGTAGCCTGGTCATCTGCAGTCTAATTCTCTCTGCGTCTCACCTGATGAAGTCCCTCCCTTCCCTAAAATAAAGGAGCTGTGAAGCAGTGTAGCATTTAGGATAAGTTCTAGGTAACAGATCAGAGGAGCTTATGTTCACATGGTCACACCAGGTGAGCTTGTTACATAGGCTAAAACCAATAGAAACCATCCCATCCTCCCCTCCACTTCCAGCCACACATTTTCTTTGCTCCTTCATGCTGGTGGTGGCATCTGGGTAGCCTAGCAGGTAGCTAGGACAGGGAACTCATCTGGCTGAAAACCAAAAATTTTTTACTGAGGCATAACTCATTTCCAGACAACCACCAACTCTAATTCTCCCCCCTGGTCTCCCATGCTGTCCCACCTCCACAGGCTGGCACCTGTGCCCTTCTTTCCTGCGTATCACACCTCCATGACACTGCTGATGCATTTGACAACCAGCCATGGCTCTGGATGTCTCCAGACAGCCCATATCCTGATTCAGTCATGTTACCCTGGATGGACTACTCAGGCCCTGTCCAAACAGGGGGGCAATCAAACACACTCACATCACTATAAGGCCACTGCTAATAAAACATTACCTCTGCTGAGGATGCATTCATGGTCTGGCTGCACCCCACAGCCTTTCAAAGTGCCTGAAGAGGACATACAGTTCCTCTAGCCCCACAGAAAACTGGCCAGTTGCATGACCTCATGCTGTAGGATTTGAGTAACCTCCCTACAGCTTCATCCCACCTCTGTGAAGGCAAACAACGAACACAAACTCACAACCTCTGTTTTTCCTCTGGCCAAGGTTACCAGTCTTATCCTCGGCAGCCCCAGGCTCCAAGCAGGAAGGAGGAATGTGTCTGCGACTGCATTCCTTCTGAACAAGAGGGGAAGTGCAGGGTGGAGCAATAGCCACCGGCTGACACTGCTTGCCATCACAGGCATGCTTGCTCACAACAAGGCTGGGAACGCTGTCTGCTCCTTGAAAGTTTCCTTGTTTACTTATTCCCAGGCCCATCCTCAGCCCCGTGTACAGGCACACACATGGACACACAAACACACACTGTGACCTACGCTTCTCTCTCTCCAGAAGACTGGAAAGACAGGCCACCAGGGAAACAACCCACAGTTGTTTGACATTTGGTTTTGTTTCTACAGGTGGGTTTTTTGTGGTAGCAGGTCATCTCGCTATTCAGATTTTTACTTTGGTCAGTTCTTCTTGTCCGTGTTGGACACAGCCGCCAGCAGACACAGTTCTGAGTTCAGTAAAGAAGGTCAGAGAAGTAAAGAACACTTTACAGTTGCCAGCAAGGCCCCTCTTCGAACTCTTACAAACATGGAGTTTGAACCTTCTCAGGCCTTTAGTACCTAATTAGAACCAGGACGTTGGTTGCGTCTCAGCAAATAGAGTGGATCTGTTCCTCACAGGTTTTCCTGTACACCATTTGCAGTTGTGTCAGGGCTCAAAGCAGTCCTGACAGTGTTTGGGTTTCATCTGCCGTTCCCAGAGGATTTCATCACTCCCTCAAAATGTTTTTTTCCGACCAAGATTTCACATTGCCAGATAAGTTCCTTCATTGCCTGCAAGCATTAGAGCCTCCCTGTCCCACAACTATTGGACATAAAGCGGTGGGGTCTGTCTGGTTGTTTTATTGTCACCATGTTCAGGAGAATTATTTTTTAGTCAGTATTCTTCTCATTGAAAAATGCTTTTTCCATTGTCCTGAAACTATTGTTGAATTCAGTGTGGACTTACCAAATTGCTTTCCTGGAAAAAATATCAGGATTTTATTCACAAAGCTGAGAGGAAGACAGCCACTTTTTATTCACTCATAAAGGATGTGGGAGTCCTGGGTTTAATTTCCTCCTCTGCCTGGGGGAACTTGAACCAGCATCACTTATCTCTCAGGAGAATACCACAAGGTTGTGCTGTGCTGCATACTAAGGTGGGTTGTTCTTACTCCCCGCCATTGATGTGTCCTGGTCTGTGCAGAAGGTCATTGTGGACCCTCAGCTGAGACCCTCACAGGGAAATGGTTTACCTGGCTTCCCCAGTCGGCGCTAATGAGTATTGGACTATTAAGGAACATGACAGCACTGTCGACAGAGTGCCTCCCCCAGGTTCCCCCTGCTCTCACGGCTGTGGCACCCCCCTGGGAGACCAGAAAGGTGGATGGAGCAGCAAGAGAGGGCATCGCATGTCCTGCACAAGCACTATGTCAGGCAGACCCATATGCTGAAGCTCATAAGGTAAAAAAATACAGCTCAGTCTGCTAAACAAAATTGGTTGTACAGTCAGCACAAGTTAAAGATAGGAAGACCAAATTAGTTCAAACAGAAAGTCCTCCTGATATCGCCCAAAGGCTGTGCTGAGGTCAGGGCTGATATACAAGGTGAATGCCAAAATCAGTGGACCAAAACTGGTGTGCCAGGAGCTAAACCTACCTGGCGGCTGCTGGCATGTTCATCACCCTCTGGGGACACCCATTTTGATACTGATGATAGGAGAGGTGGACAGAAAGTAGAAATCCTGACAGTTGTCATTGCCAACTTAACACTGTGACACCGTTGGCACTTAGTTAACTGATCTGGTCAGACCTTCTGGCCACTTTCTGGCCAGGAGACACACAGATGTCATTGCTAGGTCCACCAACCCCAACTCAGTTCTGGAAGATAAGATTTAGGGTCCTGATGTCACCCCTTTCTTAGTTGCTTTGTCATTTCCTCACATTCTTCTCTCTTTATTCTCTCTCCTTCACCTTCTGTTTAATCAAACTAGCCTAGACAGGAGGGGTACAGGTTGTGCAACACAGCTATGAACTGCAGTCACGGAGACACCTAACAGCAATGCCTAAAAGAGGCAGGCACTGGTACAAATTTCCGAGATCTCAGAGGGTCTAAGGCCATGTATTGTGCTTGTCTTTTTCTAGCAGTGAGGCTGCAAGTAAAAGTCAACACCAGAAAAGGAAGTCATATTTTTTGTCCTTGCTGTCCTTTTCTCTCCCGTTGTGCATACATGTGTCTTCAAGTGAGCAGAGCGGAGTCCAAAAATGAGTAGCAACAACAGATCCAGTCTATCTCTATGAGTGTCTCTCTTTCCCCAAGAACAGCTACTGCTGCTATGAACTTAAATAAAGGGAGGGAAGCATTGCTATAAAAACTGTTGCCAGCTAAGGGAAGAGGAATAATGGATGCTTTTAGAAAAGAAAGTCTTACTTAATACTTTATTTTTCAAGTGCTTAAATTGTTTTTCTTCCTTTTTGTGTATCTTTAATTAAAGGTTAAAAGACTTCTACCGGTGATTGTTTGCCATGGTAACCAAGTAGGCTGAGGTCTCTGAATCCAAAACCCAAAACCTTTTTAAGTGTTTAGCGTTGCACAGTGTCAGGGTCACGTTAGCGTCTTTGACTTGCTGAGCCTACTTCTTCCCCTGAAATGAACATGGCTGTGCCCTAACAGCCAGGCCACCAGTCTAGAGAGGGACAGCCCTCTCACCTCCACACTCCCCCTTTGAACCTAAGCCCTTCCTCTCACTTCTCCTTTGGGTGCTTAAATGTTTCATTTTGAATTAAAGGCAATTTTCATTATGAAACAAAGCTATTTCTTCGCAGTTTGTTGGTGAAAGAAACAAAACCTCACCAAACTCCTCTTTTCCTACTGAGGTGATGTTTTCTTCTTTCCTGCTGAACCAAACTGCACTTATTCATACCTTGCTGCTGGTTTTTTAGGAGTGGGGCCCAGCTGTATACTATTCAGGGGCACCGCTAAGACCTCAGCAGCAGAATACCCATCATAGGATTTTCTAGGTAGTTAAGAGAAACGACTGGCAAAGGCATTTTTGCAATGCGTGCTGCCTGTATCAATGCACGTGTGTGTCTTTATTGCATTAGTCACCTCGGCTACTGGAATGACTTGCAATTAAGATTGCAGAAGTACCTGAAATGCCACATGGCTTGTCTCTGTTCTGAAAGGGGCACTGTCTAACCAGATAAGGCAAAGACAGACATATGAGGGCATGACCAGACTTATCCGTATAACCACGTTAGAATGGCTGAAAATGCTACCACACCTAGTAGAGAAATATCTTTTAGCTGAGGAGAGTTGCTGGCCATGTGCAAGCTTTCTGTTGTACTGCAAAGTAGGATGAGTTTCAGCCATGGAAGAAGCTAACCTGTTTCATTTTGCATTTGCAATAGACCAGGAATTCTCACATCTTTCCTCTGAGACAGCCATCTCCAGCCACAGTGGCACACATTTCTTAAGTTACTGCAGCAGGACACACAGCATCATCTGAATGTAGGCTGAGTTTGAACGATATGCAAGCAAGGCAATTAGCATAGGAGTACCCACGTGGCTGATGTGTTGCACCAGTTTTGCCTGTAGACAGTGAATTTACATTTATCTCATGTGAAACACAGAGCTAGGACCTGCCCCTCCAGCAGGATGCGGGCGGGTGGCCCCTGCTTGGGCGCTCCAGGAATTCCACACTGCTGTCAGAGCAGGTCTTTATGGATCAGAGCCCAAGGCACCAAGGCTCCCACTCTCCTTGCCTCTCCTGTGCATTATCCATTGCTTTCCCTCCAGTAGAACAGTCCTGGTCTTTGTTTCCAGGGCCCTTTCCTTCATACTGCATAGATGAGCAATTTGATTTGTTACTGTAAGCAGGTAAATCAATGGAATTAGGAAAGAACAATAGCACCAATAATTGAATGTTGGGATGGATATACGGTATAGGCAAGCCATCCCACTTTCCCCCTCATGCTCTTCTAAATTAACTTAACGTAGGTGGTCAAACTGTGGCACAAAAACCCAACCACATGTGTTTTTTCATAAGGCTCGCTCACTTAAATCAGCAGCTTAAAACAAAATTACAAACAAGTTTCTCCAGGAGAAGAAAAGGCAGCAAGCTTGTGTTTGTTTCTATACATTCTTCTTCAAAGTTTTTCTGTTTCATAAATTACTCTCACCACAAATGTTTTCATATTAAATGTAGAGAAAAGAACGAGATTATCTACTTTGAGAATCGGTGGACATTCTAATTTGGACAGATTCTCATCTGCCAGATGCTGGAAGAGTTTCTTTCTGTGGAGCTATGCCAAAGAACCCAAGGCAAAGATTTGGACATTTTTTTTTTGACAGAAGTACTTGTGGTGACTTATGTCCTAGTTCAGGCTGCTGTCTTGGTTTTGGATGAGACACAAACCTCGTTTACATGTTTTTTTCCAAAAAAGAAAAATTATCTTGTCAGTTCCCTGAAGGCCTGCTCTACAGGGCTCTATGGCCAGCTGCTTTTTTTTTTTCTTAACAATTCTCTAATTGCTATATTTCCTAAGCCTTTTAATTTGTATGTCATAGTATAAAGTTTTCTGTGGTTGCAGAAGTCCTTATTGAATGTCAGCGGTACTCCACGAAAACACCTGACTAAGTAGGAACCATCTAACCCCTGGGAGTTATTGACTGCTGCCTCCAAGGGCGTAATTAACAAGTGGCAGAACTTGCTATGTGGGTCATGTTTTACAAGATCCCACAGTATCGGTATTGATTATGATTAGATTAGATTAGGTTGATGGTAAATGCTTATTTAAGTTATGAGATTTTCAGGCAAATAGCGAATATCCTGTCATGAGCACCACCAAGCACATTTTGAACACAAAACCACTTTAAAATGATAGTTATAATCATCATATGTGCAATACCTTGAGGCATGTATATATGCAAGAGACTGAGCATGCCAGGGAAAAGCCAGATTCCTGTATTTAACACCTTACAAGCTAAAGGCACAAATGAGTTCAACACAGTAAGAGGTAATTTTACATTAAAAAGAACAGCTTATGGAAGCCTCTGTTCTGTGCATGGCTGCCAGCTAATGACATATATATGGAAGACGGCAGCAAATACAGCTGGGCTTGCCCACCATGTGTTATTGCCTTGACACTGATTCTAAGGAGACTTGCATAAACTTGTGCAAGGGAGAATGTTATTTTTCAGCCCCTCAAAATATGTAGGTGCTTTTTTTGAATCCTGAAAATTCCATGCATCTGTCAGAAAATTTCTGGTTTATTCACAAAGACAGAAGCCAAGATGACTTTGCTGCCCAAGCCAGGGTGTCTGTTGCCCTTTAGATGTGCTAAAGCGTCCGAGACATCTGCACACAGCTGCAGACATGACAGAGGACCTAACAGAGGCCGTGCCTTTGCAAAGCTGCGGCTGAAGGGAATCCTGAAGTATCTCATATATCTCTTGTTGCCTAAGGTTAGGCAGCTGAATCACACCCATTTTTTATTTTCATGTGCCACTTGAATTTTCTAATGTCTTCTGACCCTGTTTTTTTCTCCTCCCCTGTCTTACTCTTACTTCCTCAGTAACAAAGTGGGAAAAGTCTAACAGGAGGAGAGATGAAGAAGGAGAAAAGAAAGAAAGAAAGAAAAAGGAACATTTCTTAATTTAAAAGTCCAAGCAAAAGGAATCAGAACTGTAAAAAGCTTTACAACAAAACATTTTCATGGGTCTAAAGTGACTTGCAATTTTGTCTGATCCACTCTACCTACTAATGCCTGGAAAACCCTCCATCGCATCTGTGGATGTTCTTTTCCCCAGTATAAATAACTGGCAGATTGATTCAAAAGCCTTGTTGTGCCACAAGCAATCAGATGATGGAAACAGTGCAGTGAAGCTTCTCACAATGTCAACCCAGGTTAGGGCCTCCTGTGTGGCCTGGAAGACAAGTTAAGAGGGCCATGAATGGTGGTCCTGTTGCTGACCTCCCGAATGGCCTCTGTTGCCCCACTTCATCTTGGCTGGGATAGCAGGAAAGAGTAATGAACCCCAGTGCAGTATCATGAAGATTCATGTCAAGTGTTATAACTGCAAGTCCTCTTAGCTGACTGCAAGAATTATTTCAAAACCTCATCTGAGAGAAGAGCTGGTTTTACTGGCAAACAGGCATAGAAAATGAGAGTAGAAACTGCCCTTCTAGCAGGAAGGACAGCAGATCTTCAGACTGTGAAGTCTGTGGGTGTTTGTGTGTGTATGTGTGCAGTAGGGGAAGAAGAAGCAATAATTCACTACTTTCCAAAAAGCCGCAGATGGATCTAACTGCCTTGATATTGGAAGTGCTTGGTCCTAGAGTTGTTGATTTTACTCAGCTCTCTTTTCAGCCAAGGCTCGATGAGATGCTGTGGCCACAGACAGAACTACCCCTGGATGTAGCTCTGGAGAAGTGTGGGGCTCTGTGGCAGAGGATCTGGGGCTCGCCACTGGCTGAGGCCTGTGTGCCTTTTCCTAGGAAGGCTCCAAGAGAAGTCACCACACTGCCTCAGAAGTCAGACCATGGGAAAAAAAAGAAGCAGGGCTCCTACCAGCCTTTCAAACCTGGACACATCCTGAAACATGACAGGCTCCAGAAAGCAGATACATGCAGTTCACTCAGGTATGGAAAGCTGTGTTATGAAACGTCTGTTGCTGCTTTTGTATTACAACCCTTTTAATTTATTTTTTTTTCCCTCTGAGGTTTTATCATCTCCTGGGCACAAGGTACTGCCAAGTCTCAGGTGCTCTGCCATTAGGGTTGTCTAGCTTTGATGGCAACACCATCGCCCTGGGTCAGCAGTAATTCCACCTCTGCCAGCGCCCTCTCATGCTATGTGCAGCCTGGGATGAAGCAGAGGAAACCCAGACACAGATGTGACATGATCTGTACAGCTGCAGCCAGCCACGGACCACTACTACTTCTCAGGAGCAAGGAAAAATGGCACAGCCACTCTTCATCAGCGTCTTTGTGGTGTAGTCCATAATCCTCCACACATGTTCTACCAGGCAAGTTATCAAAGCAGAGCTGTTAGTGTCAGCAAAGACTCTCCAGTATCCTTGGGTGGTAATGTTCAGTTGTTTTCACAGACTTTACTTGAGCCAAGTTTACAAAAGCAGGCGGAGAGCAATCCAAAAGTGAGCACAAGGGAAACACATAAATCAGACGGATTCTCTCTCGCCCAACTCTGCTGCAACCAGCAGACGACAGTGAAGGCAGTGTACCTTCGCTCCTGCCATTCCCCAGCAAGTCTCTCCATTTCCAATTCCCCCAATGCCGCTTTTTCTCCCTGGCAGCAGCAGGATCCTCTTTCTCTTCCATCGCAGTCTCTTGATGCCAACTGTGTCCTGCCACCAAAAGGCTGGGACCTAGCCCCACCGCTGAGACCTGCTCGGGCCAGGGTGAGGCATCCAAGTGCCAACCCTGCAAGTTCATGCTGGGGCAATTCGAGAGGTTATATTAAAGCAGGCAGCTGCGCACTGTCCACGGGACCTCTCCTCTGATGGTCACCAACTCTGACACGCCGATGGCAGGAAAGGAGGCTGTGCCTTGTCTTTGCTGCAGCAGCTCACAGCCAAGGTGCTAATCTGCGCCGGAGAGAAAGCACCAGCCACATCTCCCTCATGTCTGCTCACCTGCAGGGGCGATACCCTCCAGCAACGCGCCGAGGTGTGTGCTCTTAGAAATCATCCCAGCGCGACTTGGCAGGGCTTTATGAGCTAGGGCCCTTGGAGCAAGCCCGAACAGCCCCACCACGGGCTGGCTGGACGTGAGATGGCCACCAGCAGAGCTGCCGCAGCCTTCCTGCCGCGGAAGCGATCTGGAAAGAGGGGTTGTCACCATGCAATTGTAAACTCCTCTTGGCAGGGTGCATCTTTCATCGCTCTGACAGCACCAAGTGCGACAGGGAGAAGCAGGGGAACAGTGCCTAGCTGACCCCTTTTGGGATTCCCCAAACATAAATGTTTATTAATAATAATAACACAATAAAGAGAGCCAAAAAAGAGCAGACCCTGCGAAACAGTGCAACAGTTACCTGCCAACTGAACCCTAGCAGCAGCAACAATAAACACAGTACAAGTAGAAATTATCAAAGACAACTTGGGAGGAAACCACAAGAAATGGCAGTTGAGCCTTATTAGTGCTATAAATCATAGAACTGGTTTCAGTTCCTGCAGCTCCTCACAAGCCGTATGACGCTGTCTCTCGCACAGCAAGCAATAGGGGTCTGCACAGCCTGGAGGCACAAAACAAAGCAGGCGGGGAAAAGAGCCACTTTTTACCAAAGTAATTCTTAATTTAATTGTAAATCAAAGGCGGGGGGGGTTCTGTTGCTGTCTGTGAGCAGCGAAGAGCAGAGCAAGACATGTGTGAGGTGGGAGAAATGTGGACTTTCTGGGGTTTGGAAACTTCCTTAAGTGCGTGTTCCAGGCAGACATTCTCACAAGGCTATCTGCTTGCTTATTTATTTATTTATTTGAAGATTTACCACCTCTGCGCTCTGCGTTTGGCTGGTTGTCCTTAAGCCCATCGTACATCTTGAGGCTTTTTTCTCTGAGGGTGATTTTAACAATGGGAGCTACAATGTTTGATTCCTTCTCTGACTCTCCTCTGAAGCAGAGGGGGCAGAGGGAAGGGCTAGTCCATCTCACCTCTAATTTTAACAGTGTTTGAAGCTTCTTGAAGAACATGATCATTTTTTACCTGGGACACTCCCATCCCCAGCCATTGATGTGCATCATTGATTATCCTTCTTTTCCTGCGTAGAAAATTCATTCTATACTCAATCCTCTCAGCAGGACTTTAGACTCACCAATAACCACTGTTATCTACCTTGTTCAGGGAAGCAATGAACCTAGGAATTAATAATAATCATTACTTATTTTTAGTATTTTTTAAGAGCCAGCAATGTGCTCAGCATGGTAAGAGACCAAAGATGGAGACAGCCATGGCCTCAAGACAAATGCTTTCACCCTAGAAATACCTGCTACTAGGGAAAAGTCAGGCTCCCAGGAGTAGCTCCAGAGACTTTAAAAGAAGTCCCCAACACAGAGAGAAATCCCAAGCATTAAACTGTGGTTTTAAAGCATGCCTAAACAACAGCACCCTGGTCATTATGTGATGCCCCACACACTACTGCATCGCAAGGAATATCTAGTAAAGACATAACTCCAGCAGGTAGCGCAGTGTGGAGCAGCAAAGCAAATGTCAAAGACTCAGACCAGAGTGCTCTAAGAAGTTCAAGGGAGGAACAAGTGAAGTTCTGTGTCTTACTGGGTTTGCTTTAAGTTTGAATTATTGATTATCTTCTGGCCAGTAAGAAGACAGGAGTCACACAAGCCCGATTGCTTTTGTTCTCAGAAACCAATCCTTAACCATCTCACATGAAACACGGTAAAAGCTTTCACATCCTCAGGCTCCAGCTAGATGAAGGGATTGTGTCTGGGACTACACATTAGGAAAGGAAGCACCACCAGGATGGTGAATTCTGATTACAAGGTAACCATGCAGGCATTGCAATACACTCTAGCTTCCTTGTGTCCCCTGCATGTCTGAAACACCTAACAAATGAGGGACCATTGGTGAAAAAATGATAAATACAAGGCAGTGGTTTTGTCCTGTCTTGTGTTATTTCCCTGCAGCAGCACTGAGTATTTGGGGCAGATTCTCTCAACCAACTGAGCTGTGCTTTGCCATAGTGCAACCTCAGAGGAGAATGCCATGGTGGCTTCAACCTGCCATGCAACCCCCATTTGGTCCTTGGTGCAACCACTTCAGCTAGAGACATCTTAAAGAGGCTAAAGTAACCCACTCTTCCAGGCAGACGGGGAAACCATAGGTTCTGCACTGCCAGCAGCTACCCAGAGGGAAAGGCACGGCCCAGATGGACCACTTCCAGACCACAGGCACCGTGTGCGGCTGGGGCAGAAGCAGAAGGCGGGTTGTTCACGCTTCTGAGTGTTAAGCGACCAGCAGCAAATGGTTCACACAGAGACGCTTCTCCGCATTCATTGAGCTGCAGGAGCCGGTTCGGTCTGTAGGCTTGTGCAAGGCTAGGGAGAGAAAGATTTGCAGCCTGGCCCTGGCAGGGGACAGCAGATGACACTACAGTTTGGTGATCACAGACTAAGCCGCCCCTGCCAGACGAAGCTGTCCTAGCCTCCCCTGCCTCCTGCCACTAGTTCTCACCCCGAGGTCATCTTCGTCTTTGGCTTCACGAGAACTGATCCCTCACACACACTTCTTTTCCTTGGTTAATTTTAATCCAGACTAATTCCTTCATTCAGGTCACTGTGTGGCTTCACATGCCCTTGCATCCAGCAAGCGAGTGAGTGCTGGGAAGCACGACCAGGCAGCCAGCAGGAGAGCTTTCTTCTGCTTACTACAGCAGCTGTTTATTGCCACTGTGGCTTCTGGGTTTTGTTTGGGTTTTTCAAAGGGGAACTCTCAATTATGGGGCAGAACATTCAAGCTCTGGCTCTCTGCTTATGGCTCCAACACATTCACAGTGGTCTTGTGCTCCCAAGTAAGAAAAACTCACGTGAACTTTTCGCAGGCATGGCTAACACGCTTCTGTGTTACAGGCAACCTTGTAAAACTTTCAGGGCATACGATATGAACTCCACTGTCTCGCTGGGCACACACCTTACGCTGACTCTGGTGCCTTGCCAAATTTCCAGGTGTAAAGATAATCTATCCCACTGTCCGAAGTCCAAGATAGCCTGGACTTCTTGCAGTCGTGCTGTAGGACAGCCTACAGCAGTACATCTTGGTACTGAAACATTTTGCATGCCACTGCTGTAGCTGGTGATCAGCAAAGCAAAGAGTAATAGGAGACCTGGCTTTGTTCTGACTCAGTCTGGTTGATCTCCTGTGTGTGCGACCACTGCTTTCAGTAGCAATACCTATATATGACTGCTTGAAATGACTGTGTAGCTCGGGCTTGATCAATCACTATCTTGCTCAGGGAAGAGGGCTTTGTGCAGTTTCTGAAAATAAGCACATCACATCAAGACTTACCCAAAAGCACATCACTTCCTCCTCATCGACAAGACCATGAAACCCCAAAATTCATCTGCTTCTTCCAACATCATCTTCTGATCCCTTCAGTAATGAGCGAGGAGCCTGGAGGCAGCTCTGTGCCAGGCCAGCTGCCAGCCTGCAAGGACATTCCAGCAGAGTGAGCATCCAGGAGTTGTACGCAGTTTTGCAGTGGCCAGGGAATGGATGACAAAGAGAGCCATCATGAGAAGCCACTGCTCCTGACCTGTTCTCCTCCACAGCTTGGGAAGCCTCCCTTCAGGATGGAGGAAGCTGCCCCTTTCCCTCCCACACAAGGCTGCCACTCACCATGTTTCTGACAGGGGTGGGGGGGATTGGTATGTCACCTCATTACTCAACTATTTTAATCTGCCAAGACTTGCATCGCTTGTCTGAGGATGAGTCAGTCCACAGGAAGTGAGGAGAGGCATGTGCAGGTGAAAGAGGAGGGGTCTGACCTTCTCAGATAGGGTGGTTGCTGGAAAGGAAGGATTGAGATGTAATATCCAGTAGCCCTGGACCAAGCAGACATTTGATCCATAATCCCAGCATCCCTTCCATTCTCCAGGCAGTACAATGAAAATACTGCACCTAATACTGCACTAAGGATTTTTGTAAACAATTAATCTGTAGGGGTCTTCAGGAACTTACTTTGAACTTTCAGGCCTTTCTCCTCAATCTAATCAGCACTGAAAAATATAAAAGAGAGGAGAACAGGATGTTTTATTTAACAGAGCACAACCACGCAAACTAAGCTAAGGGTCTGGGATGCTGGGTTTGTAGTGGTGATGCTGGCTAGGGCTTTGGAGTATCGCTGGCACATCCAGGACCCCATTTCCCAACCCATAATGTGCAGCGTTTGTCTAAGGATGTGAAATGCCTGAGACAGACCCAATTTGTGTATGTCACCAGTCATCTTGCCAGATCTGAACAAAACTGATTCCAACATCAGGCTGAGATACTGGAAATGGAAACGGCCTTGACGCATGATGGTAAGCACGGTCTATCTTGTATTGACAACGCTTCTGCCTCTGCTAGCTGCCTTTGCTGTCCACAGCCTTTGCCTTCTGCTGGAAATTCCCTCCACCCAGGCTGCCCCCTGCTCCCCTCTGTGCCATACTGATCCAGCTTCCTACTTAAAATGAACTCCCAAGCCCCATTTCTGCTGTCCTGCCGCCCCTCCGTCACTGCATTCCCTTCTAAAGTGTAAACAGGCTCCAGATTTTGATACAGCTGTTACGGGGAACCAGCGACCAATTAGACCCTCCAAATAGCATTATCTTCCCACCCCTCTCAATACTTAGGGCTATTCTTAAGACAATAGACGATCAGATGTGCCCAGGGAAACAGCTGGGGTAAGCACAGGGATAGGAAAAGCTAACTTAGGAGAAAAGGCACTGAGAGAAAAACAGTGAACTGCACTTTCAAGTTTTGCCAGCATAGCAAAGAGTGTGGGAACAAATTACAACCATCAGTGAGATACCTCTGGCAATGAAAGCCCCAGTTTCTTCAGGAAACTGGTGTACGTTATACTGGCAAAAGCTGTATCTCCAGTAGGAGTTTGTCAGAAAACCCTTCCCAGGGTAGGCAGAGCCAGCAATATTAAAAGGCAATAACACAGCCCAGCTGTAGGAAGCCGCTTTTCATGGGGAGAAATATTTTCCTGTGACAAGTCTCAAGCAGTTAAGCTCCAGAGAGCTTCACAGTACAGGCAGAAGCTTTGTACATTTTCTATATGAATATGTATTTAATTATGGCTCCAATGCAGAACAAATTAACATAAATAAAGAGGAGAAATAGAAAGCAGGAAAGGAGGGGAGGGAAAGGACTGGTTTTCACCTGTCTCCATTAGCAGCAGCCCTGACTCCTCATCATTCTAGGGAGGACACGGAGCCGTGCTTGGACATTACAGCTTACCTGTCTGCTCCCGGCAGCTAGGATCAGCCTCCTCAGCCCTCCTGGTCTTGCTTAGGGATTAGTACACATAGGACCTTGGTCACATAACCAGGAACCAGCATGATAAAGAGACATAATATGTGGAGGAGCAGGGGAAGAGGACAGTGGTTGTTGGGGGGTTTTTTTCAGGCCACCTGCAAACCCACAGACTCTGAGAAGAAGAAAATTTAGCCACAGGAAACCCTCTGTCCCCACATTTTCCAGAGCATTTACATTGGAGAGGCATCCCTCCAGGCCAGCAGAGCTTTCTTCTGACTGCAGGCATCCACCACAAGCTCAGCATCTGAGGGCGAAGTAGGGCTCTCTCCCCTGCGCCAGCCCCCCAGCACTGTGTCTCCAGTACAGCCCTGACACAAGGCTTTCCCTTACCTGCTGCCTTTCAGGGACCTGCCCTTACACAGTACCTTCCCACTGCTGTACTAATCCTCCACCTCTTTTGCTACCCATGGGCAAAGGAGACAGCACGCATCTCCATATCTCAGCTCTCCTACTCCCGTTCCTCCTTCCCCTGCCTGGGATACGGCCCTTCCCACAACGAGAGCACTTTACATTGCCAAATGATGGGCAAAGGACAGATGAACGGGAATGGTGGTGCAGGAGAAGGAAAGATTTGCCTGAAGCCCAAGGCAGAAATCTCCCCCTTCCTCTGCCCCTCAGCCCTGCAGGACTGTCCCCTCACATTTGCATGAACATCCAGCTCCCCTGCCCAATTACATGGTGATGACGTGTAGCCCATCAGCTTTCTGAGGTAAATAAATCATGTCCTTTGCAGAGGAGAGCAGAGGGTTCCTTCTACTGAGACTCTGCCCTGACTGCTCTGGACCAGAGATAAAGACCTGACATTTCCTTTTTACTTTTTATTTTTTAAAGCAAGGGCCTTTGCCAGAGGCCAAATATTCTCTTGTTTCTATACCAACACTCTCACATACCCGTCTTCAACTGGAGTTAACAGCGATGTCCACAGGGATATGATGAACTTCCAAAATGTGCGATACTGTTTGATCTTTCATTACTGTGCGTCAGAAATGCACTCTGAGGGAAATACAAATCTGAACCATTGACAGAAATCCCTCCCCTTTGTTTGCACTAAAGGTGTTTTGCAACCAGTCTCAGCATCGGTAACAGCAGTCGAATTCTACCTCAACGCTGAAAGGCTGAGCAGAAACCAGCTGTGCGGCAAGGAAGCACCTTCACATGAAACTGCTCAAAGCAGGCCAAACCCAAACAACTCTTTCAATGCACGTAGCTACTTGGCATCCCATCTGCTGTGAAGGTCTGCTGGTGCCACTGGAGTTGACAGGGTTAATACTAAAAGGACTTTTTTTCTTTGAAAAAAAAAAATCCATACTGTAGACAGGGTAGAAAGTTTTAGCCTCTTGTGGTCAAGGCTGGCTGATCCTGGTACCTACATTCAGGGCTGCCTCAACAAGTGCAGACTTGTTTAATTATTGACAAAGAAGAAAGTCCTCCAACCAGGCTACGCTTCGTTTTAGGAAGAAAAAACAACTCTATCCAAACTGGCAGTGCTTGAAAGTTTTGCTTCTTTGTATTTTTAACACCAGCGCACATAAAGAAAATACAAGGCCCAGCCTGAACAGTGGCAATGAGTGCTTAATATTCTCTTTGCATAACCCTAACAAATCAGTGCATGATTTAAAAATGTCACTGCACATCTGTGTTTGTTGCGTGTTGCTGCAAAGTGGGGCAGGAGGAGGGGGACCGTGAAGAAGGAGAAAAGCAGCAGAGATCCTGCAAGCTATTTACCTCTCTGCTGAATAATTTCCCTGGCACTTGCTGCAAAGCAGGGATGAGCACTGAACTCCTGCGTGGCCAGGGGGGTGCCTCTGCAGAAAGGCTCCAGGTCCTGCTGCCGCACTTGGCCTCTGAGAGAGCATTGCCGCCAGGGGCTGGCAGGGCCTGCCCTTAACCTCTGCTGCTTCCCGTGCAGATAATAGCTGCAAGACCTTGCCTTTCTGTGGGTTTACAACAGTAACGGCTAAGGCTTGCAATGGAGGGTGCTCAAAATTAATCTTTGAATTGTTCTTTTGGTGGCAAAAGAGAAGCTCCGGGGCTTTTTTCCAGCAAATCTACTGCATTTATTGCTTTAATGAGGAAGCGTGGGGTCTGCTCCCTCCATACATCCCCAGATGACAATTCATAGCCCATTAAGCAGCACTTCCACAGATCATAACTGACTGTGGATGAGACCTGGCTTGCCAGAAAAGGCAGAAGCAGACGCAGCTTCACACACCAAATCACCCGCAGCCCTCTGGGAGGGCAGTTGTTTTCGTGGTGAGTCCCTCTGGGGCATCCCCAGCTGCTCCCCCTAACAACCTGACGTACTTCACTCGCGTCCCAGGCACCGAGTGAATTCTCAGTGGGTTGAACAGAAAGTGCCATCAACTCACGGTGATAGGCCACCACGTGCCTTTCAAAACGTGAGCGGAGAGACATTCTGGAGAAATGCGTACCGCTTGTGCCGTCCAGTTCTAGAGATAAATAGAGGACAAGTCTCCATGGCTGCCAGTCTGGCACCTTTCATGTGTAATAAAATACGCTCAATGCTTTTCAAGCTTTTCTACAAATAATCAGAACTGTTTGTCACTATGTTGAAGGAATTAGGGTTCTTAGACACTGCTGGAATGATTAAATAGAGGCCTTTCTTTCAGAAGGGCATGAAATCTAGCTGAAAAGCAGGGTTTGTGAGTTTTCCGCTGGGCAGACAAACCAGCCAGGACAAACTAGCAGGAAGAAAGGCAGGCTCTCCAAGGGGGCGGATTTACCCAAGTGGCAGAGGAGCACAAAGTCCACTGACCTTGAGCGTGGTGGCTGCTCGGTGTTGCTCTGGGGGATGAAGGGGACAGAGAAGACATGTTGCAGTCAGCCTCTGGGACACATAGGAGGGTTGTTGCAACTCCCATGGCAGCATGCAAGAAGGGAGAGGACTGAGGACCAACCTGGGATGCGACATTAAATTCTCAGTGAGGGGGATGGTGGTGGGACATGGAGGAGAAGGTGCTGCAGGAGCTGCCAGAGAATGGACTGAGTGAGTAGTGCTGAGGAAATAATCTGTGAGTGGTCAGCACAGAAACGATCACTGAAGTGTGCGGCAGGATAAAGATACCTAGGGACAAAGCGAGGAGCGAGGAGCAAGGAGCGAGGAGCGGGACTTAGGCAATGTCCTAAGGAAGGCTGATAGTAGGGACGAGAAAAGCACTGAAAGAAGACAATGGAGGAACACCTAGGGAGGTAGGATGAAAACCGAGAGCACGAAAGGCTCTGGAGCACCCCAGGAAGAAAGCTTTTCGATAAAGGAGGAATGATCCACATCAAAGGCAGGTAACAGACTGGGAAGGAGGCTTCAGAGTGTGCCAGGAATAACAACTGTGCCTCAGCTCACGTTGTGTTCCCTCTCCCCCTGCAGCACCATCCTCTTCTTTACATTTCATCTGTAAACTCTTCAGGGCAGGGACCTGGCCCTCCTCCCTGCCTAGCAGTTCAAGCAATCATTTGCCATTCGTACAAAGAATATTAATTGGATGAATGTGCATGTGTGCTATTAAATACAAGGGGTGATATATCCCTAAAACCATACTGCCATTGATTTACTCACTCTACTGCCACCCCAAGAGTTCAAAAACTTGCATCGGGTCCTTCCTTGGGAGGCTGTATCAGAGAAGAAAAGAATACATCACAGGGAGAAAAAAGGGAATTGTTTTGGCTTCTGCTTTTTCAGTTTCCCAGGATCACCCCCAATATAGATGCAACAATCTCAGTACAACCTCATTCAACCTTCGATGCACGTAAAATGCACTTCTAATTCTGCAGACCCTGGCTACCCCCTCTTCACTCACTTTCGCTCTCCTGCTGCAACAGAAAGTCCCCTCTCCATGCTGGCTGGCTGCCTCCAGCACCTACCATGCGCCTCAACTTGCAATGGCAACTTGCAAGATCCCAGTTCTTCCAGCCCCTGTCTATGCAGTAAGAGCTGTGTTCAACCCAGATAAATAGCCCTTTAAATACATTCCTAAATATTTATACTGTAGTTAGCAGTGATCCAGGAAGGAATTTAAGCATTTCTTTCTGTGTCTCTAGTTCCAGTAGCACTTAAAGCACGTACATAAGGGCCTTGCTAAACAGGAGTGGGCCTTAATGCACACTTAATTACTTTGCATTCTGGCCCAAATGTTTGCCTATATTGCAGCGATCAAGCTCTGTCTCTTGATTTCCTGTCTGCAGCACAGGGATAAAGAGAACAGATGATGATGTGTGGTGGAGACTCCATTGGCCTGACCTTGGGATTGCTGAATAACTCATGACTGGCAAAATCCTGGATTGATTTCAGTTGGATTTTATGAGGCATGGAGCTGGAAAGACTGATTTTTTTCCCTCCTCATTACATGGCAATGACTAGCCTAGCCATGGCTCCTCATCCCGCATTCAGTATTTCCTATGTCTGCCGGGTGCCAAGTACTTTCTTTCTTCTGTTCCTAGTGCCCTGGTTTTTAACCTTTTTTAATTTGTAGGCCCTGCATATTTCCTAAGGTAGCAGTGCCCCCCTTTAGAAATTCAGTAGCCATGGGGCTCTCCACCCAGGACAGAATTTATGACAATGCTGAAACTAGATTTCCTCACTGCTTTCCACAAGCCCTTGCAGGTCCATGGAGAGTGGATTGCCAAGCGCGGCCCCTGGCTCTTACAAAGGCTTTTGTCTGCTCCCAGTTTCAAGTGCCACCAATGACCACCAGTGTGTGAAAAGCATTGTTTGGATTTAGACTGGGACAAAGTCCCTGTAAACCAAAACTTTTTGTCATTTTACCTTCCCTGTTCAAGAGAATCCATTCTCTGCTCTCAGTAAATTCAACTTTTAACACCACAGATTTTCTGCAGCAGAACACTGCCTTGATAAGCATTTAGTATGTAGACTAGGAAGCCATTAATAGCAAGCAACAAAGAGGAAAGAAGATTACTGCCTTTTAATCTTTCGTTTATTCTGTGGGTAGCTAATAATTACTTAGACGTTATGGCCAGTTACTATTACTTACTAAGTTTCACAGAGCCCTGTTTCTATAGTTGTCTTTGGAAACAGTAAAGGAAATTACGTGTCTAATAGAAAGAAGCAGTTTCTGAGGGTATAGTAACAGGAATCCTAGACCAGAGAGTAAAGGGTTTTAGGCACCTGCCGCTCACTAAAACCAACGAAAATTAGACGCTGTTAATGCCCTTCCAAATCTGGATCCTCGTGACTACAGCACTTGCTGTCAAGTGTTTCGATGGTAGAAACCTGAGATGAAATTAAAGCCTGCATCTACTCACAAGGGGCACAAGCTGTTTCTCTGTAGTTGTTTTTATTTTTATTTTTAAACCAGAACTGCAGGACAAGCCTTTTCTTCCCATTGCCGCAGTGTTAATAGAAGCCATATTTTCAGCTCTGATAACAGTAAAAAACAAAACAAAACAAAACAAAAAATAGTGCAGCAAACCAGTTGTGACTTATTTGCTTAGTATCAAAAGCCACGAATAAAACCTGTAACATCTGTGTCTTCAGCTGCCATTTCAGGGAGCAGACCTCTCCTTCCGCCAGCCAGCAAGAGAGGCCACGACAGCAAACTGGCACGTGCAGTCAGAGCTGGGAGCAGCCACGGACCGGACCGGAGGTGAGAGCCGGGTGCTGGGCCCCAGCAGCCCAGGCTATTTCTGGCTTGGCTACCGGCTGGGTGAGCGCGAGCGAGCTGCTCGCAGCGGCGAGGCCGAAAGCCTTTGCTGGCACAAATCACCCGCTTTACATTCTTGCAAGGGGTTTGCTGTGGCTTCGCAGAAGGTTTGCACAGCAGGTGGTGCCCGATCCTCCTCTGCACTCTGCAGGCTTTGCTGGAGCAGCCTGGGCACACAGGTCCATCCAGAAGAGCTCAGACCTGCTGGTCTTCCAGGTAAGCTGCAACATCTGCCCCTTTAGCTTGGGTTTTGACAAGGGAGGGAAAATACAAGGGTAGTGATTGGCAGGAGGCAAACTGCTGTTGGGTGAGAGTTTTATGTCATTGTCTCCTTTAATTTCACCATCACTAGCTATGTCAGTGGGTTTAAATATGAGCAATGGTGTTGCTCAGTATTGTCAAGGGCACGCAGAGCCTCAGCCCGGTATCTAAATGAAATCCACTGAAAAATGACTAAACAGGATTAGCACAACCTGAGTGCAGATACAACACACACGCATGCTCATGAATCATCCTACACCTATGTGCAGAGGCATAAACAGCCCCCATCAGAGACAGCTGAAGAAACTGGTGGTGGGGGAACGGGATCAAGCCCTTCCTCCGGGCAAGGTACCGACTGTAGCCTCCCGCAAGGGCAAACGCCTCCGGACAACCAAGCAACCTGGGGTGTGTGGCAGGGCTGGCGTGGTGCGGGCGGCTGACCCTCCATCTCCTCACCCCTGCCGCAGCCCCTCTGATGGCTGCAAATGCTCCGAGGTCTCCTGCACCTCAAAGCAATCATGCACGTGTGGGTGAAATCCCTCTCTGTAAGAACACCTGGAAGCCAAGGAGGGAGGAAGGAAACTCTCACAAGCTCAGGGTCCTGCTGCAGGCAGCTGTCGGCGGTGTGGTCTCCTCGGGCTTCAGACAGGGTGCTGGCATTGCAGGCAGAGCCGTTCACACAGGAGCAAGGCCTCCTCAGGGGGAGGGCCCCGAATTCTGCCATTTGTTTCCCTTTTCGATCTGACAGGGCAGAGACAGATTTTATTGAGCTGCTGAGCAACTCGTGAGGCCTGTCTACTCACCAAGGCTTTTCTGAGAGCGTGGGTTAAGAGGTTTATTGGATCAGCGGATAATTTAGTATCCATTTTTCACAGCATGTCCATTCATACTAACCTGCACTCGCAGTTTGTTTCCCTCCCCGCCACCCCCGGGTACTGGAGGGATAGGAGCAGAGGGAGCGCCTTGTTTCAGGGCTGTTTGCCTGTGGAGGGACCCCTGGGGTCCCCAGGAGCACGGTGCTCATGGGGCATGGGCATGACCGTGGGGCTGGATCACCTTATTGGCACCACGACTCCCTTTTTTCAGGGTGGGAGGAAGGGACCCCCGATAAGATCTGTCTGCACACCCCCCAAATGCCGGTCTGCTACCCTGCGCCAGCTCCTCCCAGCAGACAGGAGGGGGTATTGCTAGAAGACACATTAACTGTAGGAGAACCCATCCCTCCCGGACAAAGCCATCTGCCCCACCAGTCAGGAGGCACACGAAAATGCCTCTCCTCCTGCCGGGCTGCTGAGGACAACCCAGCTGGCAGAGCTGCTCAACATTGGGTGTACCAGGTTTCCCCTGCATGAAAGCTTTCACTGCTGCATGCCTGATGCTTTAGACAACAGTTCGGATTCTCTGCAGGGGTCATTTGGAGCAGTGCCCTATTGCATCAGCCCATGTCAGGCTGCAATGGGAAGCCCAGCTCTTTGAATGTGATGAGCTGGTTACCTTTTTCAGGGTCCCCCACAGCTACCTTTGATCCAAAGCTCACCTAGAGTTGTCACTTGGAGGTAACATCAAGGATGACAAGAAGAGCTTCTACCACCACATTAGCAGTTAAGGGCAAAACAGAGAAAATGTAGGACCATTGCTCAATAGGGAAAGTGATTTAGCGACACAGGGCACAGGTACTCAATGCCTTCTCTATCTCAATCTTCATCAGCAAGGTCTTCCAGGCCTCTGGGCTCAGAGGAAAACTACCAGCAAGCAGATAGGCATTGACTCAAATATTGCCTGAGAGATCTGGGTCTCTTCAAGTCCGTGAGACCCAACAGTTGCATCCAAGAGTGCCAAGAGAGCTGGCCCGTGTCCTTGCAAGGCCACTCTCTAACATCTTCAAAAGACTGTGGAGGTCCAAGGATTTCCATGACAACTAAAGAAAGGCAAATGTGAGACCTGCCCATACCTATAGGGAAGTCATCAAGAAAAGGGAACTGGCAACTTCACCAGCATGTGTGGCAGGAAAACAAGAGACAATGGGCATAAATTGAAACAAGAGAGATTCAGACGAGATGCAAGGAAAAAAATTTCCCTGTGAGGACAGTCTAGCAGTGGAGCAGGGAGCCCAGGAGGCTGCGCAGGCTCCATCCTGGGAGGTTTCAAGCCCCAACCAGACACAGCCCTGAGCAGCCTGGTCTGGCCTGGGGCTGACCCTGCTCTGAGCCTCCCAGGGTCCCGTCCAGCCTGAATTATGCTGTGATCCCATGCTGAGTTGAATTGGAGAACAACAGTAGGAAATTAAAAATACAGAAATATAATCCTACTGTTGACACAAATAGCCCCAATTCTCCAGACTGCTTTCATTCTCAGTCTGCTCTGGCTTACGCAGGAAGCCAGACTATCTCTCAGCCAGGGCAGCAGTACAGATCTGTCCTCACTACTCCTTCATGCCAGTCTGAAGGCTTGAGGATGCTACTGCTAAGAAAAGAGTTGGATGTGTACAAAGCAACTGCAGAGGCTGGCTGCTTCCATGAGGAACCAGTCGCCATCACCTCCACTCCTTTTCCCAACTCCCTTTCTCTCCCTTCCCTCTCCCATTGCTCTTTCAGTAACAACCCAAACAAGAAAGCAAGCCCCCAGGACTCATCTTACATGCTCTGTGTCCCACCTCTCCCTGTCCCCCTCTGCTCCCTAAACCTAGGGGAAATTCTACAAGGCCACAGTCCCTCTCTTGGGGGGTAACAGCAGTGCCCTCCAGCAACCTCAAGTTGAGCAGCCTAACGATATTAAAGCTCCTTTTACCCTCCTTCCCAGCTGCAGCTGAGGCTAAGCGCAGCTCAGCGAGCCGTCAGGAACAGGAACCTCATCACAAGCAGCCCTGGCCAGAGAGATGATTTTGAGGGAAGGCTTACAGCAACCTCATGTTTAGAAAAGATGCTTGAACTCCCCTCCTAAGTGGTCATGGAAGCTATTTTCATCTTCAGTTGCTGCAGATTTGTTCCTTGGATGGTGGCTGCACCAAGTGGCTGACACAGACCTGAGAATCAATCAAAAGTAATTGAAACAGAAGAGGCTCGGCAATCAACCTATTAGGTTGCTGGAGCCAGAAAAATGCCACTATGAGGAGCCAGAAAAAGGGGAACCGACTTTCCTTCTGAAAACTTAATGTGAGGAAGAAGCTTTGGCTGCACCGCCTTTTCTTACAAGAAGAATGAAAATCTGTGGAATTCTCTTTCTTTGTATTTTTGTCCCCTTTAATGGGAAGAGGAGAAAGGAAAGAAACCATTAAACCTTTAGCTGTAAAAAATGCCATCTCGTTCTCTTTTCTTCCCCTCATTCCCCCCTCCATATGCAATAAAATGATTCTTTGCTCTCAATTGTTGTCTGCTGTGGCAGCGGTTGGAATGGGCTTTGTTTTTCTTCACTTCACTGCTCCTCACCGGAGGACTTCGCTGGCTGCAGCAACCTATTAAGCTGGTTGCTGGCTCTCTTCTGTCAGAGTGGGAGTTGCTGCCAGAGTCCAGCTATTTCCAAACGCCTGCATGAATCGGCTCCCACAAAGCCAGACCTCAGAGCCGTCGACAAGAGCATGAGCTGAAGTGTTAGGGGGTTGCCAACCTCCACTAATTAACAGTGTACGCCCCTCCACCATCCCTCACCCAGGTTTCACAACCTTCTGGCAGGTTCCCCAAGGGGATTTACAGCGGTGAGCTTAAATATTTCATCTAAATCATTAGAGCAAAAAAAGAAAAATTAAACGCGATCTTTAAAAAGGAGGAGGAAAGCTTAACCGCTTGCATTCCTGATAAGGCATATGCAAAGAGAAAATGTAGCACTGGGAACTCAGATTTGGAAAGGACTGCTGTGTGTGCCAGTAAGCGATACCTTACCAGCCTTCTCAGGGAGCTAAAATCTGAAGGGCCACCCAGCCCTCTCTCCTACACAGGTACTGTGCTGAGCTGAATTACTTTGGTTGCAGAGGATGTACTGACTTGACCCTGATACCAGAGACTCTTGTTGTCTCTGGATTCTGTGCAACACATCCTTGGTTAGATGCAGTTATGAAACTTAATAACTCCTGTTACTGTCTGGATGAGTCCTCCCCCCACATCAATTTCTAATTAATTTGAAGGGAATGAAAACAAAGCTTCCCCTTTCCTTCTCACCTAGACAATACAGCATGGCAGGGAGAGGGGGCTAGATTTAATATTATGATTGAGGCTTGTATTTTGATCTGCACAGTGGGAACAAACTAGCTGACCAAGGGGATTTGGCTTCGGTTCTGGGGTGATTAGAGTGGTTCTGCCTTAGCACCGTCTGTGAAGACCCTAGATGCGCAATGTCGTATGTGCTCCTGGCAGTCCCTTACACCAGGGACTTTTCCACAAGCTGGGCAAGCTGTGGAGAGGGCACATGAGACAGTGAGATTTACTCATGGGGGTTCTACCTGACCGTGGTTTTATAGAGTGAAAGGGAAATATGTCCTGGGTTCTACAGAGCAGTGCTCCAAGTTTTATCAGTACTTACACTCTTCTGAGGGTACCACTGAAAATGTCTGGGCAAACTGCAGGTTTGGGGACCTTAGGAATTCACACCTGCATCTAGCCAGTGTCTGTGCAACGGTGCAAGCACTGTCCAGATTCACCATGAACCACAATTTATGTGCAGGATGTGTTCTCCCTGTGGGCTTAAGCAATAACACTCCAAACACACCTTCAGAAAGACTATTGCTTTCATGAGAAGTTTACATGAAATATCAGGGGGGAGGGAAGAGGGTGTGAGAAATTAGAGGCTGAAATTGTGTCCTAACACTGCTAAGAGAAAAAAATCAATTTTTTTCCTATTAACCCCCTAAAGCAGTGCTTGATCCAGTATTACCCTCCTCCTAGGGAGCAAAGACGATGATGACATGCACCGCTCAGGAGTGAAGCTGAAGGTAATACAGGAGCTCATAATTGCAGGAGAGCTATGTCCTAAAGCAAGCCTCCCCTGCAAATGCTGAGTCATCAGAAACGCAATGCCCTTCTGTCATCATCTGCAAACAGCACCTGAAAGGGGCGTGATTAGACCACAGTTTAGAGCTGGGACCATCCGAATTCTGATGCTGGTTCTGATACGTCCCTCATATGCACCTGGGGAGTGTTTAATAGGGCTCAGATGTTCAGAGGTTCTTAACATCTGTCACTCAAACACCTTCAAATGCACTGTGGGTACTTAAATCCTCAAAAAAACTGATATTTAACCTTCTGAAAACAGACAGAAGAGGAATTAAGGTTAGTATTTGTAATGTGCTTTTAAGAAGAAAAAGGACTATTACTTTTAGTTCTTCATTACTTCATGCGGTAGAAAGCTGGAAGATATGAAGATGAATGTCAGGATAAGACTGATATTAGTACTGGGAATGTTGTTGGGTCATTTCTGTTTTTTTATGAGTACCTTTATCAAATAAATGGGTGGATTATATGCACCATGAAGAAATAATTCTGGACAGGTGATGTTTGTTCCACCAAAGGGACACTCTCAAAGGACATGCAAAGTCCCCTAAACTTTCCAGGATTAGCAACGAGTGACCTAATATCTCCTCCCACCACTGGTGCCTAACACTTTACAGAAATTTATGCACAGAATGTGACAACTTGTCATGAAATGCTCGACTTCATGTATCCCATTTTCCTGTAGAGTTCTCTGCATAATATATAAACAGAGGGGGGTGGGGGAAATCTCTCTGAAAGCTCCTGCCAGCTCACATCTATTTCATTCTTTTCTTTTGAAAAGAAACCTATTCCAGATGGTTTATCATTAGAACTTTTAAAATCTCTGACGTTATGAAACAAATACGTAAGGCCAGGTTTAGCACGGCCTGGATGCCCTCCTGAGAACTTTTCCTGCTGAACCTGGGCCTGTAGGTGTATGTCCACTGCAGGAACCAGTGGACTGCCCCAGGTCAATACAGCCAGCCATCAGATGTTGCTGAGGAGGCAGGATTCAGGCCAGCCTGTGACGGGACAATCTGCTTCCCTGTCCTCAGAGATCTTACTCTTCCCAGGGCTTGGGCACCCACTGTACCACATGAGCAAATATGCTTCAGACCGATGCCAGCAAGGTCACCCTTGCTGTGACCTGGGCAGGCTGTCCACATTTATATCAAGGCTCCCATGACACTCCACAAACAATGTAGCGAACAGGAGCTGCAGTATCTCCCCCTGAGCTGCATGCCCTCCTGGGTGTCAGGACTGCAGCCAGGCAGACAGCCAGCACACTGAGGGATGTTTTAAGCAAGGCCTCTGAGACAAACCTCTGCTTTCAATAAAGTGCCACAGGATTTTTAATGCCCATGCAGAGCAGGCAGCTGTTACCCAAAGGACATTCTCCACCCTAAAATTACATGGAAATTATTTGCCTCTGAAGCTATGTTTAGCCTACAGAGATTCAAACATATAATTCTAGGATATCTAGTTATTTGATTAAAATGCTAATATAGCCACCTAACTGCTAATGCTGCCAACCAACCGGACTCCCTAGGGCAGCGCTCTATGTTTGCTTTTCGTGTCTCACTCTAAGCCAGGGTCTCACCCTAAACCAGGGGATCATGATCGCTGCTTCAAGCCCAGGGCCTCAACCTCCCCAGCACAGTGACTCAGAAGAGCAGCCAGCTCAAAGGCTAGAGAGGATGCACAGAGATTTGCCCATTGCTCCATTCCAGGCAATTTCCCTCTCCCACTATGAGCTCCTGAGCAGCAGCAGTTGTGGCAGGTTCCTGAGGAAGGTTTGCCTGCTGAGGAGCCACCCCTTCTACCAGGAAACTGTGATTTTTTTTTAAAAGGAGAAGCTAAGTATGTGAATGGGTGCCACGAGCTTTCCCCCAGAACTTTTCTTAATTCCCTTTTGCTCATTTTCACTACAAAGACTGGGAATTGTGCCTTCGACATTTTCCCTGTGAAGAACAGCTCTCATTTTATCCAAAATTACCTCTGTCCAACTTGTTTTAAAATTCATAGTTTGTCAGAGTTAATTATTTCCACTGAAAATCCAGGTACCACGATGCTCAAAACCAATATTAAGTACGAAGGAACTGACTGCACAGCATTTTAAGCTCCTGCTACGAACAAACATCCCTTCATCCCACATCCTTTTCCCGCCTCAGGGTCTCAGCAAAGAACTATGCCCCAGCAATACTATGTGGTTTTATGATAAATAGATCTAAGTTCTTCTTCTAACGATTCCTGGGGTTTGTCACAGCTGCTATTCATTTTTTAATAGCCCCTTTTGCTGAGAGGGCACAGAAATGCCAACTATCCTGATGCTGCCTGTCCTAGTGCTCCAGCCTGACAGCAGGGACTGAGCACGAGGCCGGCGATGCTCTGCGCTTCACAGTGTCCGTGTCCGTATGAGCTGCCTCATCGCCGGCTCCGCAGGAATAGGGAGAGAGTCTGAGAGGGTACTTTTTCAGAAGAACAAGGAGGGGAAGGATGAGTGTACATGCCTGATTAGTTACAGGCAATTAAACACGTCTAGCTTCCCCTTGCCTCTCATCCCTAACCTCCAGCCAGTGGAACAGCTTGCCTAGCAGAAATCCAGCACAGCCATCTCCCGATGCGTGAACCCTACATCCCTCGCCTATGTTATCGTAGTGCCTGAGCTATTTCAGCCCCTGGCATCAAGGCATTTTCACCCACTTTACACAGGAGAGTGAAGCACCTCAGGACTGTAAGGAAGGAGAGCACCGCTTCTCTGCCCACCGATCCTGGCTCCGATCGTGGGTCAGCACCCTCTAACCTGCTCCCTGGAGCTGCCATTGTTCATCTTGAACCAGACCAGAGGTGGCTTTCAGAGATACAGGGTTGCAAGAAACTTCTGTCACTCTCTGGTTTGCAGGCCCTTGGGCTTCCCTGGCTTCACACTGATTTGACCCAGGGCACTTTACTTACAGAAACATTCTGTCTTGACCTAATGTAAAAACTGCTTTTGCTCCAGTATCAGTCCTCCCTGACACTTTTCTTGACTAAGAGCAGCGCAGTCTCAGGGATACTCCCACAAGCTCCCTGCTGTCCTAGGTTGGGAAGGATCAGGTTGCTTGTCCCTGTCCTCCTGTCCTCCCCCAAGGACTGCCTTGTAGCCTCCTAGGACCCTATCATCCCCTCCCTCCCAGGGTTTCTAGTACTGTGGCAAAGCTCTTCAGCAAAAGTCTCACCAGGGCTGGGTATCATCCTCACCCACGCTCCCCATCCTGCTTCTTCTGCCACTTCCATCTCCAGGGAACAGGCTCTAGACGGCTCCTGCCAGTGAGGAATGCAGCCTTTTGCTGTTTAAGGAAAGATGTGGGTGGGGAGAGAGTCCCTTGAGCTAAGTGGAAAGCCAAAATCTGCAGTCAGAACGGCAAAAGCTGTCCTTCCCAATGTACTCGGTCCCTTCCAGGCCACAGCCTTAGCCTTCTCCCCAGACTACATTTGACCCTGCTGCGTTAGACCCTTCCTCACCTCAGACTCCCCTTAAGACTTACAGAAGAAAAGGAAAGGTGTCCAGAATGTCACTGGCATTATGCACTGCCTGTTCTGTCCATTGAGTGCCTGGGCATGCTTTCACATTCCAACAGATCTGCAGAAGAAGGTGACAGATCAGCTTCCCCCTGCCACTCCCTGGGCTACTCTTTGCGTCAGGAGCCCTCCCTCGTCCGACAGAAAATCCCATCTACCACAGATTATCTTTTTCTCCTTACAGACACCACTGTTCCTACTACTGCTGAAGCTGTAGTGAGAGCTGGTGAGGCCAGTGCTTTTTTCATTACAGCCTGTAACCTCTTCTGAACAGGGTACAGGTATGTGGATGGAAAAACAGAAGAAAAAAGTCCGTAGGATTAGTCTTACTACAGTGTGTAACTGTGTTTGAACATGGTCTCCACCAAAAAGTCACAGCTGAACACATTTTAGCTTTAAGTGCAGGTAAGAGTAAATCGGGATCAATTTTAACCCCTGTGTTGCCAAGTCTCATCTTGTTACCAAAGACCTTGTGACACCCAATACTCTTTAAAGCCCGTGTTCCAAGATTCAGGTTACACAAGAATCTCACCTCGGTCTTTTTTCCACATATGCTTCTCCATGTCTTCTTTTTGTCTCCCTCATACAGCTTCCTGACTTTGTGAACCTCAAAGTCTCAAAAAATAGACAGACACACTCTTCCTCACTGAAATTTTTTATCTCATGACCAAGGGAGCAGCTGGACTTCTGATTTTACGCTAGTTGGACTCTGCAGTACTATAAGCACAGACCCTCAAATACAGACAACAGGTACACTTCCCAAATGCCTTTTCCTCACCAACTCTGACCCAAAAGCCAAATGTTCTGTCAAATAACACAGCAAACAGAATTGTGTTCATATGTGTGAAAATACTGAAGACACATCTTAGCTCACAAAAGAGGGTTAAAAAGAAGAGTTAAGAAGCTGAAAGCATCCTTACCTTTTTCTTAGGTCTCTCTTCATGCTCAGCATCTCATGTCATGGCCCAGATCTACCTCACGCAGCCCAAACCTTCTGTTCTGCTCTCCCTGCATGTCTTTTTAGCCATCTGCTCTAAGTTACTTTTACTCAGAATAAAACTGAGTTTTACTCCAAGTTATGTGCTGTCAATCCAAAGCATCAGCTCACTCTGTTTAACTACGGGCATGGGGAACATTAGAAACTATTTCCATAAAAGGGAACTAGGCTGTTATTTGGGGGGACTGGTCTAGATTTGACCAAACAGAGTTTAAAAGTGGTCTGGATAAATGGGGTTTCACTGTAGAGTAGACAGGGTTAGAGGTCAGCCTTTCAGAGAAAGAAGAAAAGAGTACTGATCCAACTAGGTAATTTCTGCAAAAAGCAGACTTATTTATCAAAAACTGAATTGATCTAGCTTGCACAACATTAAAGCCAAAGAATAAATAATAAACAGCACCTCCATTTGTCACATAGTAAAAAGAACAAAAGTGCACAACTGGGAAAATGTAATTTGGAGAAAAGTCCAATAAGGAAAAAAATAAGGCAGAGTTGCACTAGCGAAATAAAACCAACCCGTGATTTATTAGCAACTATTGTGTGCTCTGTGCTGTATTTCTTTATTCAAATAAAGCCCTGTTCAGATTCCTCTGAGATGACTTCTCAGCAACATTTAGCACATTGCAAGGCAGGGCTTGAGGGTCACGAGTTCAAGAAAGGACTTGTGTTCCTCTGTCCTCCAGCCACCTGATGTGGGCTACAGACATGACTTATTCAGCTGTGGTGATGCTGCTGGTGGGAGGGAATAGTCTGCCTTGTGCATTAGTGTCTCCTGTAAATTATCTTAGGAACAAGACTGATATAGCTATGGACTGGAGCAGCATTTCAGCTGCCCTCGGCTGGAGGGAAGCTACAGCTGATGGTAAGAAAGGGCAAGAAGCAAGGAAGAGAGAAAAATGTAATTTTGGAGGGCACAGTATGAAAATTTTAACTGCATTATTTGCACAGGCCAAACAGCAATAAAACACAAACGTGTTGGAATAGCTTATTCTCCTCTGGCTTCGAGCAATGCAGGAAGATGTTAGGTCTCCCAATGCCACCTTTTTTTTTTCCCCTTTTTATTATTAGCCTCCTACATTTTCTCTGCCTTTAACGGTAAATTGCTTTCCAATCATCATGCTGTGACAAGGCTAACCAGAGGCAGCCAGAGCCCGTGCAGTGCAGGGCCCGGGCGGGCGGCAGCGACTCCTATTCACAACAGTGACACCTCCATGTTATTTTTCTTACCTTCCCTGACCCTTTGAGATCAGGGGGCCCTGACCATAATGCTCAGGCAGTGAAAAAACAGAAAACCTGCTGGACTTGCAACTGGGGGAGAAACAACCTCAGGAACTGGAAAAGGAGCTGTCAGCCTTCATTATTAATATCCAGCTGTTAATATTTAATGTCATAAAACCATGGCTCCCTCCTCAGCCTAGTCATCAGACATGCAGGGGTCACACCAGCCAGAATCCTTTAGACAGACGATTCAATGTCCCTGTGCTTTAGCTTCATGCCAGGACTGCTAAAGGTGTTCTAGATGTATTTGAGATGAAATGCTAGAAGCTTTAATAAAGCCTGAGATTAAAAAAAAGAAAGGGGGGGGGGGGGGAAGGAAAAAAAAGTGGTTACGTTCCTACCTTCCCAGCGAGCTCCACTCTTCAGCGCTGACCCTATCCACTAAGCCAAAGGGCACCTGCAGCTGGCAAAACACAAACAGCACTGGCCAAAGCAAGAGCGAGTGTTAGCATAGCACGGATGTCACCTACCGCTGCAGCTGAATCTGAGCGGCCAAATCGTTGCCCTAGGCTTGGTGTCCTGGCACGGAGAAAAGGTATGAACACAAGGTAAAGAGAGGGTCAAGATTTAAATCCTTTAGATTACTAAAGCCAGATGATGCTGCATTAGGAAAAAGACCATCTCGTCCACCCCAGCTTGTGTTCCCGGGCACTGTGGCACACGCTGAGGAGGGCAAGGCAAAGCATGCTAGGAAATGCTATTGAACGTCTGATCTCTTCTTTTGGCAGACGAAGGGAGACAGAGAGAGGGCCTCTATGACGGGGGCCAGGCAAGGGACATTTTAGTAGTTATTTTCAGAGCCTTCATCCTTACAGCTTCACAGAAGGGTCAAACACAAATGTTGCTAGTAGGCAGTTTCCCTCTCGTCAGGAGCAGGAGTGCATCACCTCTGCTGGCACGGAACCACGGGTCCTGTTTCCCCCTGCAGATCCCGGGCTCTCCCTGCTAGCGGCTCCGTTTGCTCTGCCAGCGTTGCCACTAAAGCTGCCTCGCAGTATTAATTTTTAAAGACTCCTTCCTCCTCCCGGGTATAGATTCAGAGATGGCTCCAGAAGCCCACACATACGTACCAGCGCAGCGTAGCAGCCAAACGCGTCAAACGAGATTTTAAGGGAGAAAGGGGGAATAAAAAGCACAGCCAGAACATTTTGGCACATAGCGCAAAGATAAGCGTGGCACCCTGTGCTACATCTGCTACTCCTTGGCCTTCCCTGTCTCTCCTGTTTCCACCTGTAAGCTCAAGATTGACTTCTTTCTGGTTTTTTACACAGCGGTGTAGTCAGAGGGGCTGGAGCACCCCAGGCAATGAAGAAACATAAGTAATGAGAATCCTCCAAGTATGTTAGTCGGCATGACATGAAGACAGCTGAGTGGGTCCACAAAGAATCGGTCAGATCCAGCACAGCTCATTAGCTCTGGCTTGGGGCTACTTCTGCCAGACCTGGGGTAGCACAAGGTCCCAGGTGTCTTCGAGCTGCACTCTGGGCTCCAGGCTGCTGCATCGGCCCAGCACCAGCCTTTGCAGGCACCGTGGCTCGATACAGCACAGCCCCTCAGCTAGATGAAGAAGCACTGCAGAGCACTGCAGAGCACGATGCAGAGATATCCAAGTGGCTCTTTGGGAAACAACCTGGATGCAGCAGTGCCCATACTGAGCTGGAGCTATTACACCTAGCTGGGCTTGAGCTGACTGTATGCAGTGCCCTCAGGTGCCTCTATCCTCCAGCTCCAACTTGTGTTTTTGGGAACACAGTGCAGAGACACCCCAATGGCCCTGCCCACGAAGCCATCTCAGTAGTGCAGAGATCAGTAATGCAGGCTCAGCACTCTGGGAACACACGGGGTCCTGGTCCTGTTTTGGTCTGGAAGCAGATAGCTGCATCCTCGCAGTGCTGTGCCAGAGTCCAGCTCGGGCTGTTATGCACAAGGGCAGTTCCAGCTTTGTACCTGTGTTATGGATAATCCACAACCCAATTAATCTGCCTACGGATGGCAAGGAACTGACTGCAAGCAGATACTAAAACAGGGTGATGATGACTGTAGTGGTCAGATGTGATGAGCAGGACAAGGCAAACCTCCCCTTTCCACCACACTTGGTCGTGGTAAAAGTGACTACAGATAGCGTCTCCCTGTCTATGGATAAGAGTAACTTCAGACAACTCCTGCAAACTAGGACAACAAGTGAACTCCAGCAGTTAATTATAGTAAATATTTACATAGCGGCTGGGCCCTTCAAATTTAGAAGGAATAGTTAATGCAAGGACATGCCCTTTAACCATCCCATTTTATTACACAAACCACTAGGGAGCCCAGCACACTAAGATTTGCAAATGAAGTGTTTGATATTGGCTGAGACATTAAACTACTTACCTAGTGCTATAAAATGCATAGGTACAGTACATCATTCTTTTTGCAGAAATTTCAACCCCATTTACTTTAGTTAACTCTTCCTCTGCGCTTAATGTTTTGTGTGCTATGAAGAAACACAGTACATAACCCTGAATAGACCTGGTGCCACCGCTTAGCAGAGTCTGACTTAAAATAAAACTGTTTTCCCCTTTGCTGTTACTAAATTTGGCATCATTTATGTAGATTCTATTGATGTGTCTAATCTACTTAACATCCTCAATGTTCTCCTATTAGCTGGTTGCTTGGGAATTTGCCCTACACGAAAGATTCTGCTTCTGTGACCCATCCCCTGCTTACTGCACACACGCACCGTGTAATTAAACCAGGTTCTGTAAGTGGGGTAATATTTTATCATCCAAAATTACTTGGTTCTCATGAGCATTGTAGCAAGTCCTGTAATAGCAAATGCTGTGGATGCTGGGACTGAAGGTGCTGCATGGTTTCCAGCCAAGGACATAGTTTTAAAAGGATTGCAGCCTAAGTTTGGGAGTCCAAGTCAGTCATGAGCACCCTCAATTGACAGGATTCAGGTGTACTTTGGGTAAGGTGTGATCTACATCAGGATCAAGATGAGACACTGGCAACTCTCAGGAGACACCAGTTGACGCCAGTGGCTGGTGTGACTCTAGAAATACCTGAAGACAAAGCACAATGAGCTGATCCTCTTCAGGAGCTCAGTGTGGAAGAAAAAGGAAAGGAATGAAACACAAAAAATCCCAGAAGACATTTCCTTTTCCCCACTACAAAAAATTACATTCCCAGCTGCACACATCAAATACGGGAAAGGGCTGCCCACGGTTGCATTAGACATAGTTTTAGGTGGTCCATAAAAGAGCTCTTCTTACTGAAATGTTTTCCCAGGTAGTATTTACTCCTCTATGACTTCCTTTCTAGAGGATTTTTGTGTTACCTTGGGGAGGAAAATGCTGAAAGGTATCATAAGTCAAGGTGCCAAAGTGTGCGGTATAAAATTAGCTGAGAAGATAGGATGGAGCAGCCCAAGAAATGGTCAAGTTTAGCCAAGGGACAACTGCTGCAAAATCAGGAACCCAAAGCACTTAATGAATGGGGGGTTTGCATGCATCAGAAACCTTCTGCCAGGCTGGCTGATTTATGTGACTGAGAAGGCGCAGATGAACCCTCCCTCCTGAGCTTGCTCATAACATTATGGGATAGGCTAAGAGGGTTACTCAACGTTATTACTGCTGTTGCTGTTGTTTATTTATTAATGCATCTGTATCAGAGACTGTGGCTGATCCTGGGAGTCTCGCTGTGCTACATGCACAGGATGCAGAGCAAGGATGAGCAGCCCATGCCCGAGAGCACTCCAGGTGCTCCCTTTCCCCAGAACCAGAGCAAGCTCCCAAAGCTGTCTCCAGGGACAAAGATCCCCCTTTGCACTGCCATGTTAGCCACTTATTATTTCCCAGCATAAATATATTTTATAGAGAAATAAAGTCTGCAATTCTGAAAAGGGAGTGCTTTCACACACCCGCTTCTCACCTATAAAGGCCCATGATTTGGCATCTCAGGTTAGAGTATGAAATTATGACACCAGAATTGACTTTAGGAGTTTCTGATGCTTCCTTGGATGATTGCTTCTATAACTTATAGAGACAGGGGAGCGTTTGTATTCTAGTGAACACATAAATTAATATCCATACATGAAAATGATGTGGAGAGAGCAGGACTGGGGTAGGGATGAGTTTTCTATAGTGTGCAACACCAAAGGAGGGCTTGTCAGCAGCAGTTTCTGTTGTATTTGGAATGTTGTGGTGAGAGTCTGCAAGTGTAATGAAGTAAAATAAAAACGCTTTATACTTGACTTTTTAAAGCAGCTGAGAAATTTACGGTCTTTTCCATCATCATACCATTTTGCAGGGGTGGGGAAGTACTACTAAAAATAAATATACATTTTTATTCTTGCTAGTAGATACAAACCAGATTGTCATATTTTCACATGTGCTTTTTATACTTCACACCATGAGCTGGGCAGGTTGTTTTGTGGAATAAAGAACAGATGTAAAGGTATCGGAGTCTGGCCTTATAATGCATAGGAGATAAGGTTCTACTGTTTATGCTTGCTAAAAGCTTTATTTTAGTCTGTCATGGCAGGGGCAAAATTATTTGGGTTTGCCGCTTCTCAACATTTCTAACAGCAGCAATATTATATCTGTTGAAAAGAAATTAGCACAAAATAGGCAACAGAATCCCCCATCCCCTGCACAGCCCATGGACCTCAAAGCTTGTTAAATCCATGTCAGCAAAGTTTTAAAAGCAGAGTGGATGAAAACCCTAGCCCCGCTGAAGTCAATGGGAAGCTCTTGGTGAGGGACAGGAAACAGAGGGGCTAGATTTCACTGTGTCCTCTGACACTGTCTTACATTAGAAACAGCAACCAGGATGTTTCTGCTTCTCTCACCTCTGACCCAAATCTTTTTAAAATTTAAAATAAAATCTTATAGATGCAACATCAAAGAGTTGGAGACACAAAGGAAACCTTGGCCTGTTCCTGGCCCTACGCACTGGTGAAACTGTAACGCTGCGTGAGCAGAGACAGCAGGTAAGATGCTTCCATTGGTGCAGCATGCTGCCTGTCAGATGCCACTGCCATTAGGAGCAAGAGAAGAACTACATGGCGCACACCGGTGGCTGGACCAGATGGAGGCTTTGGACTCCACTGCATCATGGGATCCACCTGGCTGGAGAACAGCTCTGTGGGAAGGGACCTGAGGCTCCTGGTAGACAGGAAGCTCAATATGAGTGAGCCGTGTGCTGCTGCGGCAAAGAAAGCCAACAGGATGCTTGGTTGCATCAAGGGCATCACCAACAGAGATAAAGAAGCCTTTATCCCACTCAGTGCTTGTCAGGCCACATCTGGAATACTGTGTGCAGCTCTGGTCCCCACTATACAAAAAAGATGTGGACAGGCTGGAGGGGGTCCAGAGAAGGGCCACCAAGATGATCCAAAGACTGGGAAGCCTGCTGTATGAGGACAGGCTGAGAGAGCTGGGTTTGTTCAGCCTTGAGAAAAGAAGGATTAGAGGCAATCTCATCACCATGTACCAGTACTTAAAGGCTAGTTACAAAGAAGATGGAGAATCTCTTTTTACAAGGAGTCACATGGAGAGGACAAGGGGTAATGGATACAAGTTACTCTTGGGGAGATTCCGATTGGACATAGGAGGAAAATTTTTCACAATGAGAACAGTCAACCATTGGAATGATCTCCCCAGGGATGTGGTTGACTCCACCACACTGGACACTTTTAAGACTCACTCAGCCGGACAGGGTGCTGGGCCATCATGTCTAGGCTGTGATCTTGCCTAGAAAGGTTGGACCAGATGACCCTTGAGGTCCCTTCCAACCTGGTATTCTATGATTCTGTGATTCGAGTTCTCCCCAGATCTGACAGCAAACTCATATACCAGTTTGTTAGACCAGAGAGCAAAAAGTGATGCTGAGAGAAATCCTTATTCCACATAAATCTGCACATAAATTTCACATAAATGATCTGGACAAGGGGATCAAGTGCACCCTCGGTAAGTTTGCAGATGGTACCAAGCTGGGCGGGAGTGTTGATCTGCTTGAGGGTAGGAAGGGTCTGCGGAGGGACCTGGACAGGCCGGATCGATGGGCCGAGGCCAACTGTATGAGGTTCAACAAGGCCAAGTACCAGGTCATGCACATGAGTCACAACAACCCCATGCAACGCTACAGGCTTGGGGAAGAGTGGCTGGAAAGCTGCCTGGTGGACAAGGACCTGAGGGTGTTGGTCAACAGCCAGCTGAATATGAGCCAGCAGTGTGCCCAGGTGGCCAAGAAGGCCAACAGCATCCTGGCTTGTATCAGAAACAGTGCAGCCAGCAGGAGTAGGGAAGTGATTGTCCCCTTGTACTCAGGACTGGTAAGGCCGCACCTCAAATACTGTGTTCAGTTTTGGGCCCCTCACTACAAGAAGGACATTGAGGTGCTGGAGTGTGTCCAGAGAAGGGCAACGAAGCTGGTGAGGGGTCTGGAGCACAAGTCTTACAAGGAGCTGCTGAGGGAACTGGGGTTGTTCAGCCTGGAGAAGAGGAGGCTGAGGGGAGACCTTGTCGCCCTCTACAACTGCCTGGAAGGAGGCTGTAGGGAGGTGGGAGTCAGTCTCTTCTCCCAAGTAACAAGCAATAGGATGAGAGGAAATGGCCTCAAGTTGCACCAGGGGAGGTTTAGGTTGGATATGAGTTAAAATTTCTTCACTGAAAGGGTTGTCAAGCATTGGAAGGGGCTGCTCAGAGAAGTGGATGAGTCACTGTCCCTAGAGGTGTTAAAAGATGGGTAGATGTGGCGCTTAGGGACATGGTTTAGTGGTGGGATGGCAGTGTTAGGTTAACTGTTGAGCTTGATGATCTTAAAGGTCTTTTCCAACCTAAACGATTCTATGATTCTGTGATTCTGTGATTCTAAATCATCTGGAGCTGATGGATGGCAGGAGCCTCAACTATAAAAATCTCAGCCAGAAACATGATAAATAGTTGCATCCTGTTAAAAATAGGCAGCAGAGCAGCAGTCACATACATTGGCTGAGTAGGAATGCCAGTCAATGACTGAACTGCCAAGGCATTTTGGCATTCAGCTTCAGAACAGAATTTCAGGCTATTCTTGCAAGTGAACAACCTTTGGAGTAACCTGGTTTTCAGTCCACATTGAATTTCCTCTGGATATCTTAGGAGTTGGCAGAAGCAAGCCCAGAGGAATGTTTTGGTTGACTCTGTTTTTTATATATAGCAGGTACTGAAGCCAGCTTCTCCTGGCCAAAACCAAGTTTTTCCCTGTGGGCACCATTTAAATTTGTTTGCTTTATTACCAAATCCTTATTTTGTATAAAGTACTCAAGGGAAAAAGTTGTCTCCTTGCCTCCTCCACCAGTGTTTCTGCGTTTACTGTAACAGTAGCATATTTGCATGGCGCCTGCTGCATTGGAGGCTCAGACTCCCATAGTGCAGGTAATAAACAAATATTACTGTGAGCTTTCTGGGGCAATTCTCTTCCTCATAAGAACTTCTATAAAACAACAGTCGCTAGATTACAGACAGAACAGCAAACCTTTTAAAAAAAATCTCTCAACACTTAAAACTACAAACCAAGAACACCAGTCACATGTGGTTTGCTCTATTTGCAAGGGTACTAATGAAACCTTGTAAATTTGGGTCGTACACCCCAAAACTTCCTCCCTATGACTCTTAAAACTTCATCTCACTGTGAAATTTCCACTGTAGCACCCCAAATCCTTCTCAAGCCCATATTCTCCAGCCTGTTATAGCTTCAGGCCTCTTCCATGTTCCTTAAACACCCAAACTGGCTCGTCTTTTCATCTCTGCAGTGCCCTCCTCCTGCCCTGTGTGACTCCTACCATGCCCACATATGCCCTCACACCACTTTTCTAGCCTTTCAGCTTGGCAAGAGACAGCACATGCTGTGACTCCACCAGAAATATATAGATTTGGACAGGGGAGCTTTCAGATGCCAAACAACATGGGTAACATCTTCTCTCCAGTTTTTCTGTGGTAGGAGTACTAACCAGTGTCTTTCTCCTCTAAGTGCTGCCATTGCCACTGCCCTCTGCCAAGTTTGACTCCATGCTGACCAGTGGACCTCAAAAGCTCGTAGTTGGGGACTAACAGATAAACAGTGCGTTTGTGTAACTTTTGTGTCCCTAGGAAACGAGGCTGAAAACAGGAATATGAACTATGTCCTGTTAGCATGTTTACAGATATCTTTCTGGCTAGTATTTCTGTTGAACTTGCCCCTGAGACTCTTAGCAACTCAACGCTAAGCTCTGTATAAACAGATAGTAGGGCACGGTCTCTACTCCAGTTAAAGAAGACAAGTATGAAAAGCTATACTGTTCTGCTATTAAAAACAATGGCTCTTGTAAATATGCAGTGAGGAATAAATTGCACACAAGCATGGCACACAAATACAGGGACAGCTTCAGGCTGGGGTCATCCATACCTGATCAGCTGCAAACATAGATAGATCAAAGCTTGTCCTATCTGAACCCAACTTTGAAAACATACATGGCTTGAAAAAGGCGTGCACAGTAACTCAAATGCTAAATAAGAAGCCCCCTTCACTAGTCAGGAGGAAATGCTAATGAAAAGCTTAAACCACATCCCTTGTACAGAGCCAGCTTCCCAAATTCAGACTGGTGACAGAAGCTTATCCTCTCTAGAGACTCACTGCTCCACTCCACTGCCTCATTATTAACCACCCCATCACATTTTCCTCAATAGCCATGGGTTCAGGATACTCATTGGTAGGGGGGACACTTGTCTCAAAACTCCACTTGGCCCAGACTTGAACCTCTATGGGTGCAGCCTCTCCTCATGCTGCTGTTTTATGTCATGTCTCCTTGGAGCAGACACTGGCATCTTGTTCTGCTATAGCTCAGGGAGATGCTCTAGCCACAAGATCACAGCGTTAGCAACCATCTTAGGTCTAATATTTCATTGGTCTATACCATCATGATGCGCTCTGATTGGGATAATAAATAGCTTGATGGCCAGGCCACTTCACTAGGAGAAGCACTTAGATCTGGCCAAATTGGGCAGGGTGAGGTTCTGAAAACAGGTTTTCCATCTGTTAAAAGATTGCTCTAACCAACGGAGGATGGGTGGAACTTGCCCACAAGCTCAGGAAGTACCTAGGTGGGGAACATGGGCCTCTGAGCATACCTAACTAGATGCCTGAATGCCTTAGCTGATTTAAGCCTTATTTTAAAACTTTGCTACATGCGTGAACCAAATCAGACCACAGTTATTCTCCATCAAGGTTCTGCAGATAAGCAGAACACTCAACTATCATTCTTCTTCTTTGCTGCGTCAAGGAGTTATGCAACTTTGAACTGTGCTCATCAAGGCATACAAAACAGACCAAGCCCTTCCCACAGAGTGTCCCTTGGCCATCCCAGGAAGCTCTAGCATGCATGCTTGGCTCCGTGTCAAGCCCCCAAAAGAGCTCATGTCAGTTACCAATGTCAGCAGAACATGACTGGAGAACTAGGATTCCCAGTTTACAAAATACTGCCATGATGCCGTCCAGCAAGTAGCTAGAAGTTTACACACATTGCAGTGAAAATAGTCATGTATAGGTCCTCCCCACTGGTTAATCTGTTTGGGGTTTTGTTTGTTTGGGGGTGGGGGTTGAGAGGCAAGAGGTTTTGGGTGGGTGTAGAAGACTTAGCAGTGAAGTATCAGGAAAGCAAGTCAAATAGAGAAGCAGTAAGGACTTCAGTTTTTGCGTCTCTCGCCTTGAATCCCAGCTTGCCTGCAACTAAATTTATGGGGAGGGATGTGGGGAGGGAAATCTGCACTTACTCATTTCTGGAAGTTAAGATGAAGTCATTATGGCTTGCACGGTATGTTTGCCATTATTAAGCTGCAAACAGAGCTACGGAAAGGGCATTTAGTGGGAAATATTGTCAGCTGGCAGTCTCGGGCACTTGAGTACCTTCCATAACATGCATAACGGAATCAATTTAAGCCTAGTGAAAGGGACATTGTCTGATAAAGTAATTCCTCTTTGAACACAAGATGGCAGCCTTAAATAAATGCAACCCCGCACAGCTTTTAATCTTACACATCATTAAATTCCTAATTTACACATTATGTTTTCATGGGCCAACCCATAACTCATTAGTGTTGAACTCATGAGTTGTAAAGACCAACACACTAGACAAATGCTGGTTTCTTTATCTGCTTTTCTTTGGGTGGCAGTTCTCTTTTAATTTACCACAGAGCCAAACTTCAAATTCAACGTTAAGAAGGCTTTCTGATCTTGTATGCTTTGTGCACCCTCTACCCCAAAGAAAAACCTCTCTGATTACTGCTCTGTAACCACAGATTTTACTGACAGAGGGTGGAGTAAGGAATGGGGAATACCAAGGTTTTTCTCCTTGTTCAAGATACTGGAGTTCCTTGGAAGAGGTATCTTTCTGTGGGAGGATTTCAAACAGGCCTCGAAGTCAAAACCAAAACGGACTACAAAAAGCATAGGTTTTGGAGCTGGTTTTTCACAAAACTTAACACACCAAACAAGGTTTTTACCTCTTGTCTTTCCATTGTCTTGTCCAGGTGTTGCCTGGAAGAAGACAAGTCACAAATGCCATCTGAAGAGGAAGTGCTCCAGTACCATGACACTAGAATAACTATACCAGAATGGGTGGCAATGGCAAGAGAAAGACTACAATCGCTTTCTTTGCCTTGGAAACTACGGGTCAAAAAATGTCAAGCATAGAAGAAGTCTTTACAAGAGACCTGGTATCAGTGCTTTAATATTACATATAAGAACATCAATGGCTATTGGAGCAGATCAGGCCAAGGCCCTTTCAAGCCAGCCCTTGGTCTCAATTTCCCTATGCCAGCAGTGGCAGTGGGGAAGTGTGAGTCACCATGTGGGGCCATGGAAAGCAGAGCAGCAAGGCAAGACTTGAGGCTAAGTTTGTTCTTCCTGGGCTAGGCTCCAGTTTGTCATGGCCACAGGGTCACTGGTCTGCAAGAGCTGCAAGAGCAGCTACTTTGAGCAAGCCAAGGTCCAGCAGCCCAGGGCCCTGTGTGCCCTGTTGGAACTGGGCTGAGGTTCTCTGGATGGCCGGGAACACTGCTGTATATAAGGAGAAATTCAGGATCAGCCCTTTCCACCACACTTGAGGAAGCTGCTGGGGAAAGTCAGAATTCCTCAGGGGAATGTTATGCTGTGCTATTGCCCAAGAAAAGCCACAAACCTGCAAGCAACACTGATGAGGAAGGGGAATATTCCCACTTCAAGTGTAAACAGTTGCAGGATCTCCTCCCCATCCTCCACTAAACCAAGTGGAGGCCATCCAGAACAACAGCAGAAGAAATCTTGATTAAAGTCCCCATCTATGCTCTTGCCAGTCACATCTCCAGCAGCTTGCAGCGCTTGCACCACTGGGCACCTTACAGACCCTTCAACCCTTTTAGAGAATGACAGTACTGACATAAGTCATCTGCTGGGCATCCCCCTGTAGCTAATTTCTTATTCTTATAGTATGGATGTCTTCACCCCCACCCAGTCCCTTTTTCTATTTGTTTTATTCCATAATGATTCTTTTTTCTCCTGTTTTCTTTATCTATCCCTTTTCTTTTGGTGGGGAAGAACATACAGTTTTGTTTATGATGAATTAATGCCCACCTGAAGGGGAAAAGTCAATAGAGAAAGACATAATAATCAGGCAAAGTGTCTTTCTACTGGCACCAGTTTCCCAGCGGAACCTCCCAATGAGCTTGTGGATGGTGAGGGACAGTCAGAGTGTAGCAGTGGGCACATTCTTATGCAGCAGATAAAGGGACTGTCTCTCTTTGCAGAGAGTAAACTACTTGGGGAAGAAGGTGGGCTTGTGATGTACAACTGGACATCAGCAGCAGTAGGTTTTGTTTTAATCTCTGGCACAGACTTTCAGTATGACTTAAAATCATACTGGGCTTCTCTACGCCTTAGTTTACTCCTGGGGGAAAAGGGTCTGGCACCCAGAGCATTTATATGATGATTCCGCTTCACGCTCCTGCAAACACATTGAGACTTGGAAACCCAAGTCCTTCCTTCACATCTTCCCCATTACTGATCACTCTAGATGTCTAATGCAACCCCCAGCAACATCTGTGCAACTTCGTAAGGACATAATTTAAAAACAATGGATTCAACAGGCATACCAGGAAGCGATGGATTCCTTTTGTGGTTAAAGCACAGTAGGAGGCCCTCGAAGATTTAGGTTCCATTCTCAGCTCTGCCCAATAGTTTGAACAAATTATTCAATCTTTCAAAGCTTCCAGTTCCCCTTTATGAAAGGAGAACAGTACTTAATGGGGCTGGCGATGAGGACTAATGCACGCAGTGTGAAGGAGATGAGGGTTGTATTCCTAGATGCATAACAGCGAGTACTCTTCTTGGCTTGCCAAGTCTCCTTTACTCCTGCCAGAGATGGAACACAGCCTCCAGAGGTGGCAATTACAGCACCGCCAAGTATTGCAGCAATGCGTGGCACACGGCACGGCCACCCCTCCTTGGCAGTGCGCCTCTCCAAACAGGGCTGAGCCGCACAACTGCTCCGAGTAGGGCAGTGCCCCTGCAAGCAGCCCAACCCTGCCCACCCCGGGGGCAGCAGGTTCAGTGCCCACTGCCGTGCTGCCACCTCTGCTGCCATAAGTGCAGCAGTGGGGCTCAGCGAGCCTGGACCAGCCTGCATCCCCCCCCTTGGCCCCTGCCTCTGCTGCCCACACCCTGCCTGGCCTGCCTGTGCCACGCTGCTGCCCACGCTGCCCCACTGCCTGCCCTGCCCAGGCTGCCCACACCTGCTCACACCACCCTGCTCCCTCCCCCGGCCTCCCCAGAGAGCCTCCCACAGCCTCCTGTTCCCCCACACCCCCTAGCCCTGTATAGCCCCTCTCCAGCCAGCCTTCACCAGGTCCTCCAGAGTCAGCACTTACCAAGTGCCTGCCCCTGCTGCTGCTATCCACACACACACACACAGAGTCAGGGTTATAGACCTTTCCATGCACCCCATCACAGCTCACTCTCATGGGCACACCCCACCTGGCCATATGGCCCAGCGGCCCCCACCTCTGCACACCTTTTCCTCACCCACAGCCCCTCTGCAGCCTCCCATGTGCCCTCTTGCCCTCACACACGGCCTCTCTCACACAAGGGCCAGCCTCTGCAAGCCTCACCAGAATATAAACAAGGCATACCCTTCAGCTACACACTGCCAAAGGCAGCACTGCACACTGTGCGAAGGGTCTCTTTTGGCCTCCTTTGCATACCAGCCTTGCTCCACACCCTACATAGACCCCTTTGCTTCTGAATACAGCCCCACATAGCTGGAGTGTGCACACACCAGTAGACCCAGAAGCACAAACAACAGAGGTACATATCGTCCATCTCAGACAGGAGAGTGAGTGGGAAGACAGCAAGGCAGTGTGATTGGATCATTAGGGGAGGGAGGCTTAAAAACCCAGGGCTCTGTAGTCACAAGCTAGCATGCTACCTTTTAGGAAATGTCACCACTCTTGCAACTGCATTCACCTCAGTCACACACCAGCTCCCTTATACGCCGTGTCACAAGCTCTTCATCTGAACTCACCATTTGCCCATACCCCACTGATATTTACTATCCAGGCTGTTCTCAAACACTGCTATAATGGGCAAACCCTATGGCAGAAACAGCTGTTCCGTATCAAACGTATCTCTCCACCAGTCCTGCTCTGCATGTGCAAACATGCGAGTCCTGGCTCCAGGGCTCTGCTGCATATCTCCCAAGCACTCCCTACCTAGCTCTGTAGCCGTATACTTCACAGACAGTACATACTTCTATATGTATCCCAAATATAGCCCCTACACTTCCACAGGAGTCACTTCCCAAAGTCTCTGTGCAACTCAGGCACCATGTGTGGAGTACATCCACACATCCCATACGGATTTGCACGCTATCCAAGTCAACAGTGCTCTACTGGTGGGGCAAGTTACATGGTGGTTGCCAAACCAAGAAACAGATCCCTTAGATCTTCATTAGAGGTAGATGCAGCCTGCCCAGAATGGAGACTCAGGCTGCTTAGGGCTTTTATTCAGCTTATTCATTTGTCCACTTGTATTTAATGAATTAGCAAAAAGCCATTGTAATATTTATCTCTATTTTTGCAGCAAAATGTGCATCAGGATCCCATTGTGTCTGATGCTGTGTGAAAGTAGATCAACAGCTGACCCTTGCACCAAACAGAATATATCCTAAGTGAGAAGAGGCAACAACCAGTAAGTACTAGAGATGATGGCATTATGCAGATCTGTTCTCTTCTCTCCTCCTGCCCTACCACATGAATTTACTTTCAAAATCTCTTATCATTCTTAACACTGTTGTGGGCTGCTTTGTGCCTCCCTGTACTTTGGATACTAGAAAAAAACAGGGTTTTTTCTCTCTGTCACACTGGTGGTGTAATCAGCTCTGCCTTGGTTTTGCCTGGCTTCCACCTCCAGTCTCTGGCCATGGGTATTGCCTTCAGTGAGATTTCACCCCACTTTATGCCCTTTTCATTGTCACAAGGTCAGGTCACTTCCTTACAAGTGACCTGCTGTGGTCAAGGTTGTTTTCCTTGACCTGGTTTATTGCCTTTTAAATGTTTTAGTGTTTTGACTGTTTCTCAGGTTGAGCGCAGGATGTTTGTTGCACTGGTAAGAGGTTAGTACTGTGAAGCCTAGGGAGTGATATATGGATGGCTCATGCTTTCTTTTGGATTTAATTTTTCATCCTCTAGTGCTCTGTGGTGAAAGGAGTGTTTGCTGCTTGCCTAGGGAGACACCTGACATTTAGACTTTATCTTCTGTAAAGGCTTGGGCCAAAATTCTCTTCTCTGACTTTGGGAGTGGCAGAAAAGGACACAGAGTTGAAGTGAAGGAGGGGAGAAAGAGGGGTTCGCACCCTTCTGATCCCACGCTGCAGAAAGGAATCGTATAGTCATCTGACAAAAATAAATTACTCCAATACAAAAATGGCTTTCGATCCCCAGGCACCTTGCAGTTTGCCCTGCAGAAACTCCTCAGTCCCATAGTACTCCTGGGCCTTGGGGTGAAGAAAGGAAGAGCAGCTGGGGCCACAGCATCCTGCTATGATGTCCTAACAGGGGAGTCCCCAGTGTCTCTTTTTGGAGCTTTCACAGCCCCAGCACACCCAAGTAGAATACAAGGGCTGAAGAAAAGGGAAAGAATCTTCCCCTTGAATACTTTGCACTCTAAGCACTGAAATGCACAGGGTTTCCTTCTTTCTCACTCTCTCTTTTTTTTTTTTTTTTTTTTTCCTGGCTGAGACCCAATTTTGCATTGTCCTAACCTGATTTGGCTGCCCCTGCCTCTGGCTGTAGCTCATGTCCTGAGCCAGTAATGTTGATTTAACAGAGACAGATCTGACATGAGCAGAAAGAACAGGAAAAGGAGACCTTTCTGGAGATAACCCTCCAGTGTAAAATAGATAGGTGTGTGAATCTTCCCATCTCCAGGGGCACAGGGGAGCAATGATGTCTCCCTCCAGAGCACTCGCTTTCCAAGAACTAAGTGCACTGGCTTTCAGAAACTCTCCTTAGCTGCTTACAGCTGGTTTGCTAGATGGGGCTAACACCAAGAGATGCTATGGGTGTAGCTGGTCTTCCCATAGCTCTTCATTCCTGACTTTCCCTACCCCAACCAGCTACAGCATCAGAGGACAGTGCTGAAGGGGAGGGCAGCTCTGTAGGCATAGAAATAGTTGATCAGGGGTCAAAGATGCCAGGAGAGGTGTCCTCCATGAGTGAAAGGTTGAAAGTTTGTGTTCCCCACTCCTAAGATCCAACCATCCTGTGAGGCCAGTTTGTACTGCCTGTGCCCACACCTGCGCCTTCCCAGTCATTTGGATATCTGAGCTGCAATGACTGATGGTCCATTAATAGCTAAAAAGCCCCCTTGGCACAGTTACTATAAGAGGTATGAACTTTCTGTAAATGGCACTGGTTTATAGTTGTTGGAATAAATGCTACTTAGCATTAAAATTTCCCAATTTTAGATAAGGATTTTGTGTCTTCCTTGACGGGCTCAATGTGAGAAAGGATCAGTATGGTTACGTTTTGTGGTTGGCACTGCTGGCCTACCTGTGGATAAGTAGTAACTGCTTGCAGAACTGTGGGTGAAGACCTTCTGCATAAATCTTTTATTTCGTCAGGTATGATAGGCTGTAAAAGTTAGACTTGAAGCTTTTACTGCTATGCAAGCAGGACAGAGCTATGCTATGCTCTGTCCAATTCTTTTTTATCAGAAATTTCACCGGCAGGTTGTGTCTACCAGGCGGTGGCTTCATAATACAGAAAGGCTGGCGAGCTTTCCTTGTCATGCTTTGAAAGGAGGCCTGAATGTCCTCAGTCTGATAGAATTTAGAGTGTGTTTAATTTCCATGTCTCTGAAATAAAATAGTATTTGTTTTAGAGATTTTGTGAAATACTGTTGTTGTTGTCTAGGCTGACCTTTAGAGGCCCTGTATTGCCGTGGCAGTATGTTGCTATGGGGATCACCTCACATGGGTGAGAGCACAAACCAGTACATAAAGATATACTGGGTGCTTTATGCTGCGCCTATTCAATGGTGCTGTACAATTGGAAATTGCTCCAAGAAATCTGGTAGGCTGACTCATAAACACATAGGGAGAGCTTGCTTCAACTTACATCCCTTTTTTCCTGTATTTTCCTGTATTGTTTGGTGAGGACAACTTTTTCATAACTTAGTTACTTATTTTCAGTGGTGCCACACATTTTGTTTTCTTCTAGCAAATACAGCTTGCAGCAAATTGAGGATCACTCCTGGAGGAGTCAGGTTAAGTCAAGAGTTTAAGCTATATATATATCTATGATGTAATTAAGTACTTTTTTTTTCTTTTTTTTTTTTTAATTTTTACATCACTTGTAAGGTAAAAGTATGTCAGTGGTTAATTCCTCCTGGAGAAAGCCAATACAAATTCAGAAATACTTTGCTGTTGGACAGATGGCTGAAAGGAAATGATTAATCTACTAACCTTGGATTTAGGAGATATGGATTCGAGTCCCCGCTTGCTACAGATTTTCCATGTGACACTGATGCGTAAATATCTTAGAATACGGCCACTGGCCTCTGTGGTTGAGTTTGCAGACTGTAAAATAGCATCACCCTGTCTCTCAGGGCAAGGTGAGAAGAATGAACGCACGTGGCCTCAGTTGGGTTAATCCCAACTCCTTTACAAGGGAGGCTGCAGGCCCACGGCAGCAGGGTGAGCAGAAAATAACTGGGACAGTTACCTGAAGCATGTGTGGGAGAGAAGGTGATAGCAAAGTATTTTGTTACAGTTCTGGGGTGGTGTAGATGGATATTACAAACCAAGGATGCTGTGGGGATGGGTACCATGGAAGCGCCTGGCAAAAGCAAGGCTATTTTCAGGATGCTAGAACATAATTTGCAGCTGCTCATGCTGACACAGATTTTTGTATAGTTTCATGTCTTGAGGACTCTTCTGCTCTGTATGGGCATAATTAGTGCCAGTGACCGTCTCCCAGGGGAGTGTCTGAACTGGAATGCAGCCATCCTGAAGACACAATACCATGAGAAGGTTATCTAAATAAAACAGTCATGTTCTGCTAATCCCACTACCTGTTCTCTTTCTTCATCCCCATATCCCATATGCAACCTCTTTTACGCAGACCCAAGTACTTATTAGTTCCTCAACTATTCTGAAGGACAGACCCGACATTTGCCAAAAAGCTCTCTCCTTCTTTGGCACCCTACATGCAACATGACACACACCACAGGCTAGCTATAGGCACCATATCCACTCTTCAACAGGACCATACAACTCAAATGCACAAGTCCCACAAAAAGGAGTCTTTGCATGTGGAGCATACTTGTTGAACATGTGAGATGGCCCCTCTAGTGACTACTCTACAGGGGAGAATGGTTCATGTTTGTTGCTACGCATGCTATGTTCAGACTGTCCTAAAAAGCAGAGACGAAGGCACACAAACCCAGCATTCAACATAGTCCCTCACACATCTTGCACTAAAGCACTCTCCCCCTCCCCCCCGAAACAGGGCTTCTCTCCACCTTTTTGATGAAAAATCCATCATCAAAAGTATTTATTTGTTTTAAGTGAATCCAGAAACCAAGTCTCCAAGCTGTTGTCTTTTGCAATTTCCTAAGCCAGCCCCACTTCTCTACACAATTCATCCTTGCTTTCTTTGTGCTCTGCCTGCTCTACCCCCAAGAAACTTTCAAAGACTTTGAATACAGGCCTTAAAAGTATGCATGCCTACACATGGCTGTCTCTACACATCCTGAGGTTGTATAGGCTGAGTTCTCTAGGATTTGGAGCTTGGGAGAGGAATGCATCCAGTAGACATGTCGCTGGCAGGGGCTGGGAGAGGTATTTCCAGGACTGAGTGTAAAGGTCGATACGTTGGAGAGAAAATCACAAACATTCCCCAGCAACTGGGATCACGGTCCATCTCCAAGAAGGGCTTCACATCTGGGAAGAAACTGCTTGCGGGTAATTGGGTTTGCTAGAGTTGCCTCTCTAATTAATAAGTGATTTGACTTGGAGATTGGAAATGATAGTTGAAATGATGGCATAAGCACAGGGGCATTGGGGCTGCTGCTGCTGTACTATTAAGAAAGGACTTTCCTGCACAGTCTAATGACACTATATGGCAGTTTGAGGAATGTGAAGTTGTTTGCCCAGGAGACCAACAATGTGATAATATTGGCATATAACCTTCTAGTATTTGAGTAATTAGTTGCTTAGCTACTTTGGATAGGTCATTATTTTGCAAACTGGAAACATTTGCAAGTGGTGATATTTTCCTCGGTATGGTGAAAGAGCTAAACCTATTCTGGCAGTGTTCAACTCCTAGAAATATATATGCATAAATTGTTTCTAATGAGACCATCTGCCTTTTATAGCCCCTTTGGAACTAAATAGTACCCAAAGACCACTCTGTCTTTTAGATAACTGTGGTCAGAAAGACTGCTCCTGGCAATAAAAGTATATAGTTTTTTGCAGATAGAGAAGCTTTTTGATTCCTACATTTCAAGACGTGTGTTGGTGTGTGTATGTGTGCACGTACCCATGATATTGCTTGTATTTGTTAAAATTATTAGAAATCACTGTCCCAAATCTCTCAAGAGATAGCATCTGGTAACTCATGTGCTAAATTAGTATTTTCAAAGATAACAGAAAGTCCGATCTTTCACTTACAGGGCTGGGGAGCTTTGCAAAGCTTCTTCACCACATCAGTATCCTCTTATATTTGCAAATGAATAATATTATTTTAAAGGAATACCCTCCATTTAAAATCACAGCTGAGTTGCTCAGACTCAGCTTCTCACGTTGAAGCACTTGCATTTTGACTCTGGTATAAAAATTACATGACGTGCAGGGCGCCGTGTACTCACAGCTCTCGCTGAGCCCAGCCCATCGCCCTGCAGGCAGTGGGCACAGAGGGGCTCAGCACCTCTCAGTCTCCAAGCAGCCGTTGTCCTGGTGCCTGCATCAGGCCTAGGGAATAAGTTTCTTCTTTTACTTGTGTTTATAACCATACACCAATTACTACAAAAATAATACGGTAACCTGTAATTCAGCACTTGCTTCTTCCTTGCTTTCTCGTGGCTGGAGCCAACCGAGTGAGAGTAGAGGAGTCAGGTGCTTTTCCTCACAGCTGGTTTGCAGGCAAATCCTCTTTCAAGTCGTTCTGCGGCAACACAGACCTTTAAAAAGCTTCCACCGAATGTTTGTTTGTTGTTTTGCTCTGCAACCACATGCATGTATTGGCATTAGACTGAGGCTTCGTAAAGTCATACTCCATGTGGTTTCTCTTTAAATACTCCCTGCGGTTTGTATCTGAGGAGATGGCCGTAGGTAAGCGCCGGCTCTGTCTGCTCCGGGGCGAGCGAACCGGCCCCACAGTGTCAGAGGCAGCGCCAAGGGGCGCTGATGTCGGTGCAACAGGGCTGTACACAGCACTGTCACCTGGCAACATAAAAATACACCTTGTTGTCCTGTCAACTTGAACGCCTACAGCGTTGGCTCTGTTTGCCCCGGAGGAGGTGTCTCCATCCTGCCCACAGCATGCTGCCCTCCCTCGCCCCGCCACCCCATCATGGCGGCAGGCCCTGCCACACGCACAGGCACCTGGCGGGACCACCATCCAATCACAGCACGCGTGCTGCTCAGCCAGCCAATGGCAACAACATGCACGCCTCAGGGTGGACCAATCAGGAGGAGGCTGGGGCAGGCAGGGGTGGCAGGCGGGTTGTCATGGCGCCCGCCCCAGGGAGGCAGGGCCTGCGCCCGGGCTTGTGTCCCCTGGCAGCTCGCGGGCCAGGTGCAGGCCGGGTCACTGGCCCCGAGCTGACTGCGGCTGGGCACGCTGGGCGTGCTGGGTGTACCAGGCACACATGTGGGCTCAGTGAAACCCCTGGTGAAGGAGGCGGTGGCATGCTGGGCCCACTCAAGGGAGGAGAGAGAGGAGGAGGACGGGCACGCGGGCCGTGGAGCAGGGACACAGCTCTCCCACTGCTGAGGCGCCCGCCTCTTGGATGGGGAGGTCACCCAGGCACTGGCTGTCTTGAGGCAGATCCGCAAAACTCTCCTCCCTGGGGACGCCCTTCCCCTCAGCGTGGGGAGCAAGCCCACCACCAGGCCCACAGCAGCAGCAGGCGAAGCCGGGCAGCTAACCTGCACCCCGCCTTGGGGAGAGCAGCAGCGAGGGCAAAAGGAGCCAGAAAACCCTCGTGTAGGCAGAGCCTTGAGCCTGTTTCTGGATTAGCTCAACTAAAAGCCATCGGTGTTGCCAGGATGGCACATGGGAGGGGTTTTTCAGGGCGTACCTGGTAGGTGACCAGCCCTGAGGCAGTCAGATGTTTCCGCGATACTCTGTCTTGAATTAAATATTATCTGCCAGGTCATGTTAATTAACATTCCATCTGTCATAACACAGCAGGGTAGTGAGCTGAGGGGGGGAGGATAAACACTTTCCTATTCACTACCTGCTGTTAATTAGTGGAGGAATTAGATAATAAAAAATAAAAAAAAAAGGCTGCACTCTTTTCAAGGGTTGGTGAATCAGTGCTTTGTGGTAACTCAGCTGCTTTGGGTGAATCTAGGGTCTCAACTATATCCAAGATTAATCCAGAACTTTAGACGGTGAACCTAGCACGTATTCTCAACTTAATTACAGCCTGACAGTAGCCGTGCTACGTATAGCTCAGGACAAATGTATACCCAGGAGGCTTAGGGTTGGCATTTTTTTCAGTCATCATCTCAGCACCCCAGGAAAAAAAAATATCTCCCTTTGAAATCTCACTTGCCCTATTTCCTCTCAGAGGAAAGTTTTTCTGGGAAGTCTGATAAAACACCTTTGGTGTTTTTAGAGCTGTAGTGCTTTGAAATGCATCTGAACTTTCCTTTAGAGAACTTTTTCTTTTTTTTCCTTTTTTTCCTTTCTCAGCTCAAACACACTCCACAATTGCTTGGCCTTGTTGTGTACCTGTCTGAGATAGGTTAACTAGAGTAATAAGAATATCGACGAGTTAGTGGCTTGTCCTGTTTTGTTTTTTTTTTCTAAACGTGGTGAAATCCCAGTTTGTATTCTCACGTCAAGTGTCCAGTAGTCACTGCAGAATTTGTTAAAGTTTACAGATAAATATCTGTGCGCACCACTGCAAGGGATAATAAAACACGTGGGAGTTCTTATAAGGGAGATAGCTCTGCACCGAGTGCATCTACCACCACAGCCGCGCCAGCTGAGAGAGCACGTTAGTGTGATCCTGCCTCACGCAGGCGTGTTTGCAATCCAGCTAACCAGTCACGGTTAGCTTGGTGGCTGCTAAAGCTACTTGTTTTGCTCTTTGGCAGGCCTGCTTTTTTAGTTTTAGCTAGCCAGCTTTGCTGCTACGTCTGCATTCATGGGAGGAGCGCTTCGCCAGTACAGAACAGCACTATTCCCCTACCTACAAAGCACCCCGATGCAGATACCGTGTGACTTGGCGCTAAAAGGACAGCTCTGACAAAGAGCTTGGTCCCTGTTAGTCTTTGTTCCAGAGATAATGGGATTTTCAAGATATGGGGAGTGGAGACAGGGTTTACTTGTTTTTTGAATACAATGGCTGGACTTGGTTTTGGTATCGTTTCCAGTGAAACACATTTTAAAATGGAACTTTGGTTTTGGTTTTTTTTCCTGACAAGGTTGGTTGTTTGCAAATATAGAGTCTCTATCAGCAGGCCAGGTCTTCTGCAAATATGTGTCTTAGTGCGGTTAAAGGCCATCCGTACACACAAGTTACCATCTGGTTTGTAAACCACAGCCCGGGGGATCAGAGGGGGACTTCCCTTGCAACTTTTGTCAGAGCTCCAAGGCGCCTTCCTCTGGACTGGGTCACAGCTCTGATCTGTAGTAACCTCATTACACTTCTTTGTGCGTTGCAGTAAAAACGAGCAAAAGTTCACATCTTGGTCAAGAAAAGACAGCAGCCGTTGCAGTAAATCAACGTGAGCAAATTGCTCCTGTTGCGTGGAGAATGGTGTGGCCAGCGTCACTGTTTGGCGTGTGAACGAAATGTTATGTGCATGCAAGGACATTCAACCACAGGCAGGAAAAATAAAAAGTTCAAAAGAAAAATGCAAGACGTAGGCAGAGCAGGGTCCTCTCTCTCCCTTCCTGTACTGGAGCGGATGATCAGAGGTGGACAGCAGGTGAGGAGCAGGGATGAATCTGTGGGAAGCCTAAGAACGTGCCGGGCTTAGTCCCTTTCACTGTAATTGTAATTTGCTCCTGTGACAGATCCCCTGGAGAAGGAGGGGAAGTGACAAGACAAATGGCCTCATTCATTTTCATAGGTTTGGGCACTGAAGGGCGGAATCCAAATTTGCAGAGTAGTTGCTGCCTTGTGGTATTTCACAGGGTAGGGGTGCCAGTAGGAATTTTTACTCCTCACGTCTCCAACACGAGGGGAACTCGCCAGAGAATACTTACCGGAGTGTGACTAATATCAGAGGTGGACAAAGCGGTTGCATTTTAGGAAATGGGTCTTCTTTGTGCTGCCACGTACCTTGTCTGCAATCATTCAGAGAGTTTGAGGTGGAGAGATGTACACGAGTGCCCTTGACTAGCGGGTTGGTTCCGGACATACGCTTCTGGCCATGGCTGTGACACAGGCCCACCGCTCTGCCTGCGTGCGTCCTTGCCCAGCCAGTCTCACGCCGGGCAACCGAGCACTGACAGGTGAATTTTGGTCATCAGACAGGGCAAGATCGCAAACCACCGAGCTGTCTTCAATGCGTCTCTCACCAAGCCCCACATCTCAGGCAGCAAGCAACACAGAACATTTTTACACAGAGCACACGTGCAGTTCAGCTTTGCTTGTCGGCCGATTGTGGCTATCTTAAACAACGCAATCACAGTCCCACTAGCAGCATTAATGAGGAAACATTCTTGCAATCAGCTTTCCGAAGGTTACACTGGTAATTTTCCATCTTCCACCCAGCCATAGGTGAGCCGTGGGAGGGTGGGTGTCTATGTGTGCTGTGTGTATCTGCACACGGGGACCAGGCTTTCCTTTAGCTTTTCTTCCTCAAGTATCCCCATTTGGACATGAAGAACATAATCAGGAGCTTTCCCAGAGAAAAACTGTATTCATATCTGGCGTCATAATACAGTCAGGAGGGAAAGTGTCTTCATCCCCACCTGCTAGTGCAGACAACACTCACAGATTACTAGGAATAGCAATCCCTCCAATAAGACCTGGTGTTAAAATGTTACATAAAGCACCGTGATTGGCAGGATCCTCTCTTTGTGTTCCCCTTCTGCCTTTTCTTCCCGGCCTTCAGTGTCAGCTCTATCTCCGTAGTGCTGCTCCAGCCCTTTCTGCTTTTATTTTATCCTCTTTGCGCAATGACTGTTTGCTTTTAGGACTCGTCCCTGTTCCCTGAACTATTTTTACCAGTTCCACCTCAGTCTCTTCCCCTCTCTGACTCACTGCTGGGAACCCTCTCTTGGATCATTCCTCCTTCCCTCATCCCCGCGGCGTCATTCCTCCTCTGCTGGAGGTCAGAACATGCTTCTCCATCCCTGGCTATAAAGAAAAGGGACATCTTGGAAATCCAGTTCTGGGGCGCGGCAGATCAGCAGTTGCTCCTTCCAAAAGCAGAGCGAACAGGCTTCCCCGGCTTTCGCAGGGCCTAGCCAAAGTTCCCATGACTCGGGAGATTTCTGCTCTGAAAGGGGAAGCGTCCTTAAAGCGTTTCTGCTTGGTCCCTCAGTACTGCCCTTCGGATGCCAGGCATCTGCCAAAAGGGACCGGGCTGGAGTGGGAACCGGTGTGCTATCGACCGCCAGCATGGTCAGAGACAGCTTCTCCCTGGAGCCAGCTGCCTTCGCAGGCAGAACTCCCTTTCCTTGCCCCTGCCTCCTGACATTGCTCACGTGGAAAGTTGTCCTCCTTGTCCTGTTAATAAATCTTTTAACGGCAATAAATCTCCACTTCCTTTAATAATTCATTTTCATCTGGCCAGATCCAGGTGGGTGTTTAGGCTCTGGCTTTCTCCTGGGACTTGGCAGATGACAAGGAGCCCGTAAACCCCACCATTTAAAAATACCCGTGGCTCACACACCTTCGCCCCTTGCTCCCCGCCCGCCGCCTCCCTCGCTGCCCAGGCTTGCCGGCCGGGCTGGCTGGCACCGGCGGCCTCCGGCGGGGCTGTGTCTTTAAGAGCTGCATCCTTCCCCCATGCCATGCCTGTGGGGTTGTCCTCTCCCTCCCCCAGACCTCAGATTCCCTCTCTGCAGGATGTCAGCTGTCCTCCTTGTCTCCTCCCTTCGGTGGGATGGCTTCCTCTGCTCTTACTGTGATAAGAGTTTGTTTTCTTCTCCAACACACCCTGGGCTACTACCGCTCTCTGCATTTTTCTGCTTTGATACCTGCATTTATGTCCTGATTTCTCTCTCTCTCCTGGGGCCATACTGCTTTTCTTTCCTAACCCAAAGCAGCTCTGCCATAAAGACAGGTATAACTAATAGCACTGAGCTCCGTCGACAAAGCGAGTTCAATTTACCCTTTGCGGAGATCGTAAGGAATTGGGCACAGGCAAGAAACATCGGGCTAAGATTTATGTGGGACTGTTTGTCTAAACGGGTTCCCTACTTCCTTATTTCCATGGAGCAAGGAAGCTGCCGACATCTGCTCTGTGTCTGATACCGCCTCCGATTCCACCAGTAGAAACTTTTCCCAAGAGGCAGGAGCAGGTAATTTCCCAGACTGGCGGGGGATTTTCTATCAAGGAGTCCGTTTCCAGCAGGGAGATAGATAAGTGCAGGGCCTGGGTTTGCTCTGCAGCTCCTGGCCCCACACAGCCTACATGTGCAGTAGAAATCTTTTGCTCCAGGCAGCTCGTGCACCACTTGCTTTCCAAAGGGAAGGGGGGAGACGTGCAGCTTGAGGTCAGCCCTCTCCGAGCCTGCCCGCCATGGGCATGAGGGCAGAGGAGCTCTTGCTTTGCTCAGGCACCATGCATTTCAGCATCGCCCCATCCCCTCCAGAGAGAAACCCTGCTGTTGTTTCATTGCTACTGCTGTGAGATCTGACGCTTCTCTTGCCCAAGCTGTGGCAGCCCTGTGCTCCTGCGGGACAGCACGCACCTACACACAAGCAGCAGGGCCGGGGCTGGCCGTCCACCCGCTGCTGGGCGCTCCCTGGGTTTGGGGCTGAAGAAAGACTCCAGCAAGCCACAGACCCACAGAGACTCTTCTACACCCAGGCCTTTGGGTTCGGTTTTATGCCTAAAATTTATGCGTGTTATGGCTTTTGAAATGTGTACTAAAGCTCTTGCGTGTCACATGTGGCCCCCTGCATGGCTGTGCAAGCGTGCCGGGATTGTACTGTGCAGATACTCCTGCCTTCAGATGCAAGGAGACGTTGAAACTAATGAAAAATAGGCTGACTTTATACTAGCCCAGTAACAAAATAAATTGAGGGGAATGTGTTAACTTTTGTTTTATTTAACTTTGCCAACTTTCAAGTCAGCTCTCAAGCACCCAGAAGGTTTTAGAAAATGTTTAATCTAACTCAGACAATTTCCTGAACTCCCTAACTGGACCACCCCATTTTCTGAAACGCTGCCAAAAGGCCTTAGTTACTCGCGGGCTCTGGCGTGCTGCTCTTTCACAACTTCTTGCTGTCCTCTCACCCCCACCCTCAAGCCGTTGTGCGCGCCTTAATATAGGCCAGAAAGAGGAACCTCCTAGAGCTCGCTGTCAGTGCCTGATGAAGCAAGGCCTGCCGATAGCCACTGACGTGCCTGGCAAACAACCGCCCCAGCACGCTTTGAGGCTGCGCTAGCCTGCCTGCTCCAGGTGTGCCCTGCCCACCCTCCCGGCTCCCCCTACCCATGGCGTGAGCCTCTGAGCTCGACGCCTGTCCCTAAAGAACCTGGGGACCCTCCCCATCATGGGCTTACAGGACGGTGGTGTAGCCTTTCTTCACCCTGGCTCATATGCCAGGTTTGCTGTCCTGATGCCCCGATGCCCCATCCAACAGCCACTGCCTGTGTTTGGCAAAAAGCAGCAGGGGCTGTGTCTTGGTGTCACGGGACAGGTATGATGGTGAACATCACCTCCCTCCTCTCACCTCCCTCACCACTGCACGCTGTCTATGCAGCTGTCCCAGGGCAGGGAGCAAGGAGGGGCACGCGTGGCACAGAAGGATGCTGTGATGATGCCAGAGCCCTCAAAGAGGCAGCTTTCGGACCTTAAAAATTATTTCTTTTTCCAGCAGAGCTGGAGCATAGCACAGTTTTAACAGAGCTGCAGCTCACTGGGCTTTTAGTCACTCTCCCACTGAGAGATGCTTGCTGTTTGGGGGCTTATCACCATGTGATAAAAGTTTCTCCTGAAACTTCGTTTCCTGCCCTTCCTGTGCTTCCCTCTGTTGTCCACCCACTCCATTGGCTCCAAATAAGGGCAGCAGCTCCCTAGAGCTTTCCACCACCTACTCCTCACCCCACTGTCCTTCCTCCCCTGCCCGCTTGCCCTGTCCCCTCTCCCTCACAGAGGAGATGGGAGGCTGGGCTTTTCCAGGGATTTCTGGAAGGATTTGCTCTCTTTCTCTCCCTGGACCTGGCTGGCCCATCTTTAGGATTTTTCCTGGAAGGGATGTCATTCATCCACAGACCCAAATGAAATGAGAAGTCAGGGGAAGAGGATCAAGACAGCATTAAGAAAAGTGATGAATTAAACTGCTAGGGTCACTCGCCTGTCTGCAGCTTCTTGCTGGCTAAAACTGGCAGAGCTCATCAGAAGCCATCCGAAGCCCATGGAGTCAGAGCCAGCCCTGCAGCGCAGCCCCACCGTGGGATGCTGGGTCCTGGCATGTGCAGGAAGGGGGGTGGCGTTCCCAGCTCCCCAGGCAGGGCTGGGGGCAGCAATGAAACCTCCAGGGTGCAGGGCTTTCCTCCTCTCTCCCCCGGGAAGCAGCTTTGCTGCAGGGGAGACGGTGCTGGTAGGGAACAGCAGCAGCATCAGGTTTCTGGAGGCAAGATTTGCCAGGGGCAAGGGGGTTCCTAGGGGCAGAGCCATCCGGGACTGGCAGGGCTGGGTTTCATGTACTCAAGATGGCTGGCTTTCCTTGGGTCTTGTAGATGTTGCACAGCTTTTACAAGGTTAAACCTCATGCTTCCACTCTCTGGAAGTCTCTGCTCTGAGCATGATGGCACACAGGGTCTTCCACAGCTTCGGAGTCAAGGAGTTATTGCTCAAATATAATTTCCCTATCCTTCACAGAATTATTGCAGGAGGGAAAGGATTAACAGGTATGCAAATCACAGTGGATGGGGGAGAGAGGAAGAGCTATGCTAAAAAATTAATAAATGCCACAGTGGTATTGCTGTTCAAGCTCTCCGGTGCCTTTTTAGGAAAACTAATATGTTTGCAGGGTGACTGCAAGCCTGATGGGAAGAGGGAGCCAACCTTCCCCCTCCTGGCTCCCGCTCTGGGCCAGGTAACAGGAGCTCCAGCACAGCTGGGGCTGGGGACAAGCAGCCAGCGCTCCCCTGCATGCACACCCGCTGTGTAGAACTGCAGCATCTCCCCGCATCAGACACTCGGGGCTGCTGCGTGCTAAAGAGGGGAGACGGCAGGTGATGGCAGGAGCACAGTAAAGGCTCCCTGTTAAGCCAGCATCCGAGTGAACAAGGGGACTCTCCCAGCGTGTCCATCGCTGCTGGGTCCCCGACGCTCTGGGCTGCACTGAGACCTCATGCCGTGCCGCAGCCACACCACGCGCCTGCTCCTCCTTGTCTGGCTGTCATCGGTCGGTGGCCAGCACCAGGCGGCAAACCTGGGTGAGCAGGCAGCTGAGTCCCTCCCTCACCCTGGGTACCTCCCCAGTCACCCTGCCCCAGCTCCCAGCTCCCTGCCCAGGTCTGATTTAGACAGGAGGCAGCACATCTGCACCCCCACGTCACCTAACCCAAGAGGCCACTGTCGGGGGCGGGGCGTGGCTAATGGCAAGCTAGAGTGATCTGAATAAGCCCCTTAGTGCCCAATCTCAATTTCTAAATAAATCTGCTTTAAATTACATTGATTTATGATTCATGTATTTTTATTTGATCAGTCAGCGGTACTGCAAAACCTTCAGGCGCTTAAGGTGTTTCTAATCTCCCCATCCTCTCGGATGGAAGCACCGCTCGCAAAAGGCTTGGGTTTAACCCCTGAATCTACCAGCCACTCAGGCAGGACTGGCCAGAAGCCTGCCTCTTGTCCTCTTACTGGGGCCAGCTCTCTTCCTGGCTCTTGTATGTCCTGGTGGCCCGGTGTGGTCACTGTGTAGATTACCCAGCATCTCGGTGGTCCCCTGCTGTCACTCCGGGACACTGTGGTGAAACTGGGGTGAGCATATTTTGGACAGTGGCTCCGACAGTACGCATCTCTGGGAGTTTACATTTTAACGTTTGTACCAGGAAATCAGCACTCTCAGTGTCACAGGGTTAGACAAATACCTGATAAAGGAATAAACCTGTCAAATAAATTTACTTTACAAAAAGACCGAACCCTGCAGAAGTCTCCGGTGTGTATTTAAAAAAATGCCTTACGCCTTCACAAACAGTCTGCCTGGGATACCGCATTCCTCTGCGCTTGCCAGCGGCAGAAGAGGGGTGCGTGTACCAGAGCGTCCTTGGGGCTGTTTTGCTGCCATTCAGCACCAGCTGCTGAGCAGACCCGCTCTCCGCCTCCAGCGCCGCCTGGGTGAGGGACGGGGCCAGCTCCCCTTGTTCTGCCTCCAAAGCAACGTCAAGGGCCCCGCCGAGCACCGAGAGCTACCGCAGGTGACGTTAAGGCAAACACCAAGCAGGAAAGACTATAACATTGTTAGAAACTTAGCCAGATGTTTGAAGCCCTGGCGGGTCAAACACGGGCTGAGCACAAGGCTGCGTTTCCGAGATGATACGTAGCTGTAGCCTGGGAAGGAGCTTTCTGGATTTCTCCAGCCTGCACTGGCCCTGCCATGGCTCCTGCTGCGCTCGCAAAACAGCCCGAGCCCGAGCGCTTGGGCAGCAGTGGGTTGCTTTCCTCCTGACGGCACTTGTTTACTCTTAAATAACCTTGAAGACAGAGATGCTGCTTTGTGTGCACAGAGCCGTGAGCTGGTCTGAGCTACTGGTTTCTCCAGAATAACACACCCTCCCTCCCCTAATGTTTCCCAACAGCGAGAGCTGTTGCTTGCCTCTACCGGGGCCTTGACTCCCGAACTAACAAGGCGCCTTTTTGCTGCGGTGTATTTGCATCTCTTTGTTGACTTTGTTGACTTTGCTAATCAAGCTCGCTCCTGAGCCTTTGAAAGCAGTGGTAATCAAAGGCACTGCTGGCTCTTCGGGCATGGCAGCCTTTTCAGGCCAGGTAACCCCTTGGGGACCAGGCACTTTTGGTCACTAGACTGTTAAGGGCTGCATGGGGAGCTGGTGGATGGGCTGAGCATCCAGGCTCCTGAGGCACACGCTCCACCGTCTTTCTGAGCCAAGCTAATGCCACACTGCCACCAAAAGGGCAATGCTTCATTGCCCATCCCTGACCCCTTGCCCCACTCCCACCGCCAGGCAGGGCTTCCTCCTTCCCTTGCAGGGGGCTGGGGTGCTCCCCCACCCTGTACCCCCCACCCCGAGGGTCTCTGGCTTCTGCTGAGTCAGTGAGCGCAACCGGCTGATGGGGGTCCCAGCTGAGAGCAGCCTATCTAGCAGCAGCGATCCCTGAGATGGGTCCCACTATCACATAGCTGTGCAATCGCTTCCCTGCTAAGCTGGCCCTGCCACCAGATGCCCCAAATCCCCAGGTGCTCGCAGCAACCTGCAGGTAGGGCAGGTAGGGTCCCCGGGCTGGGGAAGCTGAGTTGGCCAGGGCAGCCAAGGCCTCCCTCGTGACATGGAGCTGAGGGGCAAAAGGATGAACTCCTCGTCCACACCTGCTCCCATCCCATGCATTTCCTCGGCATGGAAAGCCAGACCATAGCCCAGCTTAGCTTGGCCCAATTCAGAAAAGGGATTTTTCTTTGTGTAGACTGATGTATCACAAAGATACTCAAAACTGATATTTCCCCTAAGGTGTCGCAAAGCGGGGGGGGAGATAAGATATCCAGCTTCAAACCATGTGTTTCGGTTCCCTTGGTGCTTTATGCCACCGGTTTCAGCATCTCAGCGAGGGAGCCCGAGCCTGGCCCTGCCGGGCGGCCAGGCACCCAAACGCCCATTAGATTCCTGTGGCGGCGGAGGAACTTCTCTTAAACAAGCAGCCGCAGACCACTGGCCTTACACGTGGCAGTCACAGCCCGGGTCTCCCCGCTCCCAGCTCTGGGCTCTGTGATTAACAGCAGCGATTTGAGAGCAGCCAGGCTGGGCTGTTAGAGAAGAGTCCCTTCGGCACATGCTGGCTCTAGTGCTAAATTTGCATACTGTATTTGCCAAGGGTTATTAGTGTTGATCAGCTGTTAAATAATCTGCCCTTTTCATTTCAGGAGGCCTGTCAGGACTTGCCTTCGCACAGGCTTTACTTAAACAGGAGTTTTATGGCATATTGGAAAAGGGTTTTCATTAGGGAGCCTTTTCCTTGAAATTTTGACAGCTACAAATACTAAACGCTGTCTCTGACATCATGAGCGTCTGCCACATGTGTCACCTAACCCTCTACATCCTCAGCGCGTGGAAATGGCTGCAGCCACAGAGCAGTGGAAATCAGGCTACGGCCATGCTGGCACCCCCTCATTGTGCCAGGGAAGGACCCGAGAGAGGAGTTGAAGATAAGGACAGATCCCACATCAGAAAATTAAGTTATGCCCCGTTGGAGAAGGGCACTGGGAGGTTGCTCTATATGGGTTTTTAAAACAGCCTCACCCTGCTCTGCCTCTGCAGGGCTATAGTCTTTGGGGTAACTTACAGCTGCGTTTCACCATCCTCAATTTTAGCCTTCTCTCTTCGGGGCCATAAGCCCTTTGCATTTAGCCAGCAACAGGAGCTCCTGAGCCTGGGAAGGCCGAGAGCACGGGCCAGAGGTTCAAAAGGGGTGGCTTGTGACTCATAAGGAAACAGCAGGATGGGGTAAGAACCGCATCTGGCCTCACGGTTAGGCAACGCCGCCAAAGGTCTCTGGGAAGTCAAGCCAGAAAAAAAACAAAAACTTGAGGACTGAGGGGAACTTTGCAATAACCAGCTGGTCCCCACACGTGTAATGATGCCCAGTACCTACAAACTGTTAAAAGAGCCAGAAAGGAATGAAAAACAAGGATGCAGCAGGGAGCTGAAGAGGGTTTTGATATGCATAGCAGCTAGTCTTGAATAGCCTGATGAAAAAAAAATTCATACTACTTTGTGGGGAAAGGAGCTTCACCGTTAGGAGTGAGCAAACCAAAATACCTGCCTGAGGGACAGCCCTGCGCCCTGCATCCCCTATACCTCCTGCCTGCAGATTTGGAGGGGCTGTCGAATTCCAGGGGCTTCCCCACCCCCTGATTTCTTCAGCACAGGGATGCACCTTCCCCACTGTGCCGGAGGGAGCAGGGGGGCCCTGCCAAGCCACGATGGCCACGTTTCCCCAGCCATGCCAGAGAGGTGCCTACAAGACAAGAGGGTGGCAGCAGGTACCGCGCCGGGCACAGCCTTCACTTTCTCTCCCACCACTCCTCTGGGGGGAAAGAAACACAAGCAACTATGAAAACCAAACAATTTGACTGTAACGAACCATAAATCACGGGATCAGCTGTCTGCCCCTCTCTCACCTCACCGGTACAGCGACTCGGTTGTGCCTTGCTGGTACCGGCTGCGATACGGTCATCAGGCAACAAAACAAGGAGTGTGAATTGATTAATTGATTTGTACATTAAATAGGTATTCCTGCTCAATTATTGGCAGGTTTCCTAATGGATTACTATTTAAACGATTCTGATGTTTTAAATTACATGTTGTTTTATAGATGCACATTTACTTAAAAAAAAAAGAGCACCCCTTGCATCTATTAACATATTAAAGAGAAAATAAAACATCCAGGCTGATATAATGCACAATGTGGCATTACTCTGGGTGCTTCCTAAGCTAGGGAACTCTTATTTGTTTAATAATAAGTTGGTCATGAATATGCAAATCTGCTTCAGTGCAGTACCTCACTGCTGTCACTATTAATGAGTTGCAAATTAATGTGACAACAAAAGGAAAATCTATTTAATGGCAGAATTGTGGTTCATACCTGGCTCAGGAGAGCAACCGTCTACAGTCACGTCGGTCTGCTGGAGCAAAATGCGCACGTGGCGTGGACGAGGTTTGCTTTGGGGCAGGCAAACCAGAAATAAGCCACGGGCTGCCTTCGCCCCCCAGCTCAAGGGGGATTGATTCATCACACTTAACTGGCAGGAAAATACAGCCTCTTCACGCTGCAATCAGGGCGACCCCATGCAAAGCACACTAAGGGGTGAAATGCAGAACTAGCAAGACTGAGGTAGGTGGGAAGAGCGTGTGGCCATCTAGATGCGGTACTTGAGGAGAACTTCATCTTCTTCAGATCTGTTTGGGGATTTTTTTCCCCCTGACGCCACGACAAGCACACAAAGTGAAACTTGTTGGATTCCAGTCACTTTCTTCTTCCTGCCACTCCTCCTAGCAGAAATGCAATGGTGAATAAGCACATTGAGAAAAGACCTAATACACATTTTCATGACTGTGGCATTCGACTCCTCTGTCTTGTGTAGCGGCGCCAAGTCCTCTCCTACCAACACTGGACCCATACTGAAATGAAAATACGACGTTCTGCAAACAATTTTAAACAGATATGATAGTATTTTTTCAGTCAGCTTGCATCTGTACACGTTTAAAGTAGCAATGTGTGCCTTTTTCCTGTATGAACTGAAGAAATGATGCCGAATGTTTACCAGCAGTCCCACAGAGCCTGGGAATGACAGCCGCCTGCATTTTCCACTCCCTGACACCCTGTTCATATTAATGCACAAACGATGGGTCCCGTCTATAGTTTTGTTACTTAGCACAGAAATGAAGGGAGGAGTCAGCTTCAAACTCTTTGATTCATGGGGCGGGCTTGGCCCCTGGGAGCAGTTTTTAAGACAATTTCCATTCTGCTCCTGTGATCCTACAAACTAGAAGCTAGGTCGGGCTTCCACTGGGCATCTGGGCTCTCCCTTTAGCAGATTGCTCCCCAAAGAGCACCAACAAGGACCAAATGCCTCTGGCCCTTGCTTGCCACTCACCGTATCAGTGCCTTTGGTGCAAGCTAAGCCACCAGAGCAAAAGCAGGGGACAACAGCAAAGCAGAAGAACCAACAGTGTCTGGAGGGAGAAATAACCCAAATGAGAAACTCCCGGCGCTGACCCCCCATTACGCAGAAGCCAGCCCTCTCGGGGAAGGCAAGGAGGCAAAGGAGGAGTTCAGTGTTTTGTGGTCCTCAGCAGCATTGTTTATCTCTTGCTGTGGCTTCCCCCCCTGCCAGGCAGCCAGCCCGGAGCAGGGTATTTCCTGGGATTTCCCAGCCAGTGCCAAGTTTGACAAAGGAAATTCCCTTCAGCGAGGCTCACCTGCCTGCTCTAGCTGGAAATGCTGGGTTTGGTTTTTTTTTTTCTCTACTGCACCAGTGGTTCTCCCAACACCTCCACGGGGCAGCACAACCTCCCAGGCAAATCCAAGTGATAAGCAGGGGAAACACCTTGGCTTGGGCCCCAACAGCATCAAGACTGCTCCTTCACCTTGCAGAAGGCAGGACACGGGATCAGCAGGGTTTTACCATCCCCAAAGGCTGCATTTCTGCTTCCTTTTTCTTTTTTATTAACCTGGAGCAAAGCCAGCGGTGTGAAGTGAGTCTCTTTGGCCCACGGAGGATGCACAGGAAAGTGCTTTAAAGGAGAGCAGCGTGAGTCTAGAAGCTGCAATGCTGAACACCAGCCCCTTCCCAGCCCTGCCCTGCCATGCTGGTTGGGGCTTGCTCAGTCCCCCACTCTGTGCCGGGCAGGATCCAGCCAGTCCCGATGCTGGCAAGGTGGCCAGCGTTTCAGCTCCCCTGCCTACACTCACTGTCACCGAGTTCACTCCCTGCCGGCATGCTGCCATCTCTCCTCTCCCCAAGGTAACCATCCCCTGAGCTTGCCTACTGCAAAACTCTCTGCTTGCAGCCAGTCTCTCCCAAACCGCCAGGAACGGGGTCAGCCAAGCCAGCCTCGCGTGCCCGGCAGCACGGGACGCCATCTGCCCTGCTCCGTCGCTGAACCCTCCGTGCTCGCTCAAGCACCCTCACAGGGCAAAGTCTCTTTAAAAAAGTACATCCTAGAGAAGATAAAACGGTTGCGTTATGTCAGGGGACAGCACTGCGATCAGGTGTTCCCCGCCACGGCCCTATTTTTAGCGTGCAGACGAGCCCTGGGGCAGGCACACGCTTGCATTGCAGCGGCATGAGGCGGTTACTGTATTTGAGTAGGGATGCGAGCGCCAGCATGGAGAAGGCCCAACTGTACTCGGTGGAGATAGTGGGAAGCTGACTAAGCGGAGACGTTTGGGGAGCACGTGCTCAAGACCGTTTGAGGAGGAGCCGGCCCAAAGAGGAAGCCGTGTCAATCTTCTTGTTTGCCTGCGGGGCACAGCAAAAAGTGAGGTGTCTGCCACGCACCCCTGGAAGTGGCACGAAGCTGATTTATGCTCAGCTCAAACCATCCAAGCATGACGCAGCTGATCAGGTAGACGTGTCTGTAACAATTGCTTTTAACAGTCTCCCTTCCTTTATTTTTTTCTGGCCCACCTCTGCTTTCTGGGAAGATCAAGGAGGTACAAGCAGCCGGCGCTGGACAGTAGGGATGTCTGTGTTTCAGGTCCTTGCAAAGCTGGAGGCTGGCTTAGAAGGAAACCCAGGGCGTGCGTGCAAGCCGTACAGGAGAGACCGTCACCATCCTTATCCAAAGTCTGGAGAAAGACGTTGGTGGTTGTATTAGGACTAAAAATTCCCTGTCCTGTGCAGAAATGGGCCTTCAGCTGCCAGCAGCAGACAGCTGTCGGACCCCCCTCTCGACTCTCGTCTCAGCTACAAAACCACTTTACCCCCAGCAGCAGTACAAACGTTCGGCAAAAGACTGGATGGCAACGCACCACGGGAGGCACCAGCTCTGCGTCATTCTCCCTTACCTTCAGGACGAGGGTAATTCACAGCCTTTTTTAAGCTCTCCCGAGAGCACCCCAAGATGTAACCTGCAGTACACCGTCCATTGATCAAAACCTCTGAGCCTCACCGCTCCAGACAGAGAAGCTTTTTCCCAGATGCTTTTCTCAGACGGACCAGATGCTCTGCTCGAGAGCCTTTTGGTGGGTGTCCTGACCCTCATCAGAAGAGCAGTGTGATTCAAGCGCCTCAGCTGAAGCATTTGGCTATCACAGGACATGCTACTGCTAAAAACAGCCCCAAAGCAAAACTCAGACTTTGGGTTCACAAACTTCTTTCCACAGAGGAGAGGCAGACCCAGATCCTTAAGAGAGGGCCTGCCCAAGCCCAGGGAGCCCAGCCTCTTAAGATGCAAGTTCCCAGGCTGTGTAAAAGTGACCTTTCTGTTCACTGTCCCGTCAGATCCCCCCCACAGGGTGCTCATAGCCTTAATGCTCCACATTAAACCAAAAGCGTTTACCCTGGTGCTATTTTCCTCCCCTCTGCAGACACCACTGAAAAGAGAATTCAGTCGGTTCAACTCAGAAGGACGACAAAGGAGGAAAAATAACTGAACCCATTCACAATTCTTTAAGTAAAAGGCAATGCGGAAAGTATCGTGAATGCCGCTTTTAAACCTCTGTCCCAAAACAGGCGCCCACACGGTGTTTTCTTGCAACCTTGAATTTAGAAAGCCGATGCAGATTCCACCTCGGATTTCATCAGCTGCTCGCCAGCACCTATACCAGCTCTGCTCCGCTTTGGGAACCGCTTGCAGAGCCCCCTTTCGTAAACATTAATGAGTCAGAGCTCATTTTGCAACCAGGCATGGAATTAATGGGAGTCACTTTAGCCTCTTCATTTCTCAACAGTTTTATTGCCTTTAAGAAAATTTTTGTAAAATATAAATACAAAGGCAGGAGATTTACTTACAAAGTTAAAACACAGATCTCAAACATAAACACACAATTCAGAAAATTTAGTTTATGTACAGTTTCAAGCAACTTCAACATATGTTAGTTTTTCAATATTTTACAAGGTACAGAAAAAATAGTTCAAAGTCTTCTTTAAATAAAGAGCATAAAATGTTTAAACATATATAAACAATCCGGTTTGATGTGTGAAAACTAAATTTCACAGCTTTTAAATTAGGATATAAAAGTTCTTACAATTAGTTGATGCGTATGGATATGGTTTAATTTATATTACAAACTATTGAATTATATTCAATAGTGCTTACCTGGCCAAAGCAGGTAATTCTGTAAACAAAAAAACAAAAATAATATCACCAAGTGCCTTACTGAATTCTATCTCCCAAACAAGCCACATGACTTTGATCACATCACCTAGAAAAAGTATGTTCTGTGTAATCAGTGCTTTGTATGAAACAAAGTCAATGTGTGGGTGTGTTCTTTAAAAAAAAAATGTGTTCCGAGTAATAACAAACTTATCCCAAAGCCTGTGTGCATTTAAAGAAACATTATATAACAATTTTGTAAAAACTGATTGAAGTTAAAAAAAAATTCTTCCAAAATCCATCCAACTGGAATTCAGATCTCTTATATAAAGGAAAGATATTTTCATATTTAATAGTGTCCTTTCTTTACAGAAACAATTGCATCTGAACACATATACATAAAGAAGTAACTGTATAGAGCACTGTACATTAAATGGCCTGATGGTTCACCAGAGGATGTCGAAGGGAGGGTCCTCGTGCGGATGCAACCAGTGAAGCGAGGAGCCGAGCAAAGTCTTGAGTTCGCTTGTAAACTCTACCAAGTCCAACAGCTCTTTGCTCTCCGGGTTAAAAGCTTCAAGGTCCATAGCGCAAGAGAACAACTGGCTGAGGGAAGTCTGTTTGTAAAACTCTGCCTCTGTGATGGTGACGACTTCCAGATTGGGGAAGTTGCAGCGGAAGATGCGAGATGACATTTTTAGCCTCTTCACCACGTCCGAGAGCAAAAGCCAGTTTCGTGGTCTGTGGAAGCGAAGGAGAAACAGGCTCCAACAACTGACGTTAAGCCACACGGGCTTCTCGACTCCTCACCATATCGCTGTGCGACAAACCCTCCCGTGCGAACAACCACCGCCCCCCCCCCAAAATCAAGGCCATTGCCCAGGGCATAGGCATGTATGCTGCCTTTACTCACACCGCCGCTGCCCACCAGTCCGAGGAAGGAGGGGGAGTGGGCAGGCAGGGGCACGAGTGCCTACAAACCCAGGACTCGGGTGCCTGGGTCAGCAGCCACCCCGACCACGGCCGCTCGACACCGCCAAAGGTTTGCCCAGCTGAGCCTGACTCTCACTGCGCATGCTGGGAGAGTGCTGATAGCTACAACCAGAAATTTCAGTGCCTCTGACTCGCAGAGATGCCAATATGAAATATGAGCCCACAGAGGGTTGGTTTTCTCAAACAAAGAATAAAATTTTTTAATTCCATCTCTGTACTTGTCCACTTAAGAGAGCTTAAGTTATACCCGTCACCCCAGTAACAAAAACACGCTAAGACCCGTACTCCTGCATGATTAATCTTTAAAACTGTTTTTCCCACAGCTGCCATCAAAATTGGTGCAAATGACAAATGCTAGCAGTTTACGAAGCTAATTTGTATCTTGAATATAATAGATAATAAAACATTCCAGGTCTTTGCTTATTATTAAGCATCACGGCATCTTCTGTAAGATGCTTATTTGTTTGATCCAATTCAGAGCTTTAAACCAATTTTGCTGCAAAGGCTACAACAGCGGTAATGGTGTCATTGCGTCATCCATGAAAGCGTGTCCACTCAGTAAAACAGAAAAGCCCGTTAAATAAAACACCTTACAAACACAAAATCCAAATTTAAGTGCTAGAAGCACTTGTATTTTGGGATGCTATACCAAGGTGCCTGCCTGGGATGAGGGAAGGAATTTGTGTTCAAACACCATTCATCCCGCTTGGGAGTATGGCACTCACAACACAGCCCCGACACATCAGCCTTTCCCCCTCTCACCTCCTGTTAGCTTATTTCTAAAAAGCCCCTGGCAGTTACAGGATCACACTCTCATTTACGTTAGATAAACACAAACGCTTTTCCCCACGGACACAAACTGCTGTCGTCCCAAGTGGATCGTCACAGCTATTTTTACCCCAAAACCTGTATTTGTTCTTACCCCTGAGAGAGACACACTTGAATGTTGTAACACGGCAAGGGAGGCTCATCCGAAAATTCAAATTCAAAGACATCGCTAAAGCCATCTTCATCTTCATCACCTGGGCCGGGCGGATTTGCCAAGACGTCAAATCCAGATTCATCTTTTGGATCTAAATAAAATTGAATAAAGGTGCCAAGTCAGCATTGAAGAGACTGTTGCAGGTCTTGCTTTTTCTTCCAGTAACGTGATCTGTAAACAAAATCAGTTTGCTTCCTTCCTAGCTTCCTCTGCCATAAAAACAAAACAGCCCCCACCCCCACGTGCTGCATGTTTTGAAAGTCTCCGCATACAAAGAAATAAAGGGTAACATTTGCTCACCGCACACAGAGCTGCCATAGAAATCCCAGTACAAACCAGGGTCATCAACACTTCGACCTTGCAGGTCAGTTAAATACTCTGGAGAGGAAAAAACAACAACAAAAACATACTGATGAGAACAAAAAGCCGGCAAGTTTAGCAGGCTCTGTGTCATACAGTCTCGCTACGCGTCCTCCGTACCCTCCATCAAATAAAACCTGCACCGTATTCCTGATGTACATCCTACAAAGAACCGCATGCACACACATCATTCTCGCAAAGATTCCTAGAATTCGCTCTTCTCCTGCATCCCTTCTCCCATCACGTCAAATAATGACCCACCACATCAAATAATATACTGGGATTCAAGATGCTAAGAAGCCCAAAATACTGGACTTTACTGGAGTCCTGATACACCTACGTGCTTTCTACACTGCACCATTTGAACAGGTAAGTGGATGAGTACTTAAACTGGCTGACTGTGAACGCTGCAAACATTTTCAGAGGTAAAGTTATCAGGAAATGCGAGTGTCTTTATCCAAAACTAACAGGAAAAAAATCCTAAAACCATGTTAGAACGTGGACATGTTTAAAGACAAGCGTATTTTAATACAGTTTTGCAGCATTTCAGATATAAAATGAGGCAGAACTTGCAAAAAGACAAGCACTAGAAGGATAAAAAGCAAGACCACAGGAAAACATGATTACGTTTAACAAACAGCTATGCCATTTGGCAAGTTTCTTATTTTCATTTCAAGCAGAAAAATGAAGGCACCGAAACAGCCCACTGACCTCCTACTTATCAAATCTGATAGTGGCATAATCCTTATGATTTATTAAAAGCTTCAATTAGAAGGAGCCCCCATGCATGGCTATGCTTCCCACCTGCAGCGCCTGGGTTTTTGCAGGCGGAGAGGGAGCTACTGCAGCCTACCCTAATGCTCCTCAGCGTGGAACCACCCCCGCTGGGCGGCGGAGGCTTTGGGAGGCCAGGGAACGTCCCCCCATTTGCCACGACCAGCAGAGCCCCGCGCGATGTGGCCACGCACCCGTGAGAAAGGTCTCCATCAGCTCACTGTGGGTCATTTTCACGATGGTCCTCCCAGAGTAGGTCGCAAGCGTTGGATCAGCACCGTAAGACAGTAACAGGCGGACGATTTCCAAGTGATCGTTTTCGACCGCATCATGGATTGGTCTAGGGAAATAAAAAAGATCGCGGCATTACCTTTTGACTCAATAGTATTATGCAAATGGGTTTGATGAGAAACTTCTGACTTCAGATCGAAGTTATTTATAGAAAGTAACACTATTAATACAGCTGCCAATCATCTCATTGTCGGTTTTACTTGCACATCATCCCCTCCCCTCTTGTCTTTTCACAGTCTGACTGCTCAGGGCAGATATTTCTGCTACGTCTGTTCATTGCCGTACATTATTTCGAGGGCCAGTAAAGTAATTACACCGCTGTAACAGAAAGCAGGAGTTTGCATGAAGCCTCACAAACATAATTTTGCTACAAGTCACTCTACCGTTCCAAATCTCTGCCAATTTAACAGCGTGTTGTGGAGTAAGGGCTCATTCAGCCTGCCTCTGGGCAAGCACAGAAATCAGTTACCCAAAGCTCCTAAATTATGTACACAGAAGTAAGTTATGAAAATTTGCTGGGAATTAAACTTCCGCACTGTAGCTTTAAATAGTACTTGCAAATACATATTTGCAGCACAATTCAAGCCTTCTACTCGGAGAATAGAAAAACATGTTATTTTAAGTTTAGTCCACCCAGAAGTTAATGCATTCTAGGCGGCACGAGCAATCTATACGGGCTCAGACATAGATTTTGTGAGCCTACAGAAGGATTATTCATTAATACACATGCCTGCAAATTCCAGGTTTAGAATTCCTTATCGCTAATTATAAATCGCATTAACTTCTGCCTTTAAAATTGATTACACGTAAGGGGGAGTTGTCTGGAAGCAGAACATATTACCCTTCAGACTAACGAGGATGTGTTAAAATCCCATTTTTTCCTCAGACAGCGATGAGCAGGGAACTGAAAGGGGAGTCAAACGCAACAGGCACTGACGACGGCAGTTCAACTCAACCCTACACTCCTCCTCCTTTAGGCTGTCAACACCACCGCTGCCCAACAAGGCTTTCAAGCCCTCAAACAGATGTATTAAAGACAAGAGAAGTAAGGAAGGACTTTAACTAGGATCGCATACTGCCTTCCTGGAAAGCTTTCACAACGATGTTACCAGGAGGAGTCAACTGGAAGCACAGACAAGCAAACCCCTCAATTCCGTCTACCAATCTGCCAAGCAACACTCAGCCAACAACCAGGGCTGAAACTCCCTCCTGCCAAGAGGCCACGTCCCACCACTCCTCCTGCCACAGGCGGCAACGTCCCCTCTACATCGCCACCACTTTGCTACGGGCTGGCATCCACATGAGCTCGGAAGAGAGCAGAGGCAGATGAAAACAGTCGGAGGAGGAAGGCACACCGCCTCTTTCCCACCTATAACATAGAGCCGCTCGTGGGAGGGGGGCTCTGCTCCATCTCAAGAAGTAGTACATTCCAAGTGTGTTTACTCCAAGTACTTTCCAGCAGGCTGTGACTTGGGGTGATTAACTTCTGTCACACGTGAAGCACTCTCGCTTGCCCTCATCTTGCTGGAAAACTGTACGCAGTTTGGGTTTTGGCATATGCACACTATATCGACATGAGAAGATGCACTTGGGGAGTTTGCAGCTCGTTCCCTGGGGAGAGAGGGCTTATCCTGTGCTGCCTGCCTCCTGCACACCCCAGGCCACCAACACAGCAAACAAGCAAGTGATCCTCGAGCTACTGAGCACAGTTCTCGACCCACCTGGTGCTACCCCTCAGACCCCCAGCACCAGAGAGGACAACACATGCACCCCTTCGAGGCCCGATGCGCCACTCTTTGGAAACCCACTTTCAAATCTGAACACGAGAAGGGTGCGTGAGGATCACTTGCAATAGAACAGGGTCAGAATATCCCTATTTCTCAGGGAAGTCTCTAACATAACACCGAAACAATCTGATGCCCTTGAGACGGAAGGCGCTGGAGAAGCCAGCATTCCCGGGGTCCCCCACAAGCCTCACCCTCCCACCTCCACCTACTGACTCGGTGCTTCCGCACGGGGGCTGCCGCAGCATCGTGTGCCCAGGCGGCACCCAGTGCATCCAGGGCCCGGCCAGTGCGCAACATCCTGGACGATGCAACCCAAGAGGTAACAAATAGGGGTGCTGACATGAAGGCTAAAGAAGTATCGGGTGTTCCTGGCTGTCAGCAAGCATCTGAGCCCTGAGCCGTCGGGTCACGACACTCCGAGCATCTAGAGCAGGAAAGGTCAGCCTTGTGGCAAACCCTCCTGTCCCCCACTGGGCATGAAGCATCCCTGGCTGAAAGTCTGGCAACAGGCACCAGGAACAGATGAGAGTGAACGCTGCCGCCAAATGCTGGGGATGCTTTTTCTCCCCCACTCCCTCCCTTTACTGGAGTCTTTCATTTTTAACTGTTTTCCATTTTATTTTAGAATTAGGATTTTCTGGGTTTGGAGGGGGGGGGGGTGGCGAGTATGTGGGTTTATTGGTTTGTGGGCTTTCTTGTTTGTTGTTGTTTTTTTTAAACTGACTTACCTAAGTGGCTTTTGAAGCAGTAATGAATTCAAGATGATCCCTTAACTTATTAAAAACAGCATCTAAATCACTGCCCAGTGTTTCAATCGATTTAACGACGCCTGGGCATTCCGCAGGAAGGAAAAATCATGGTGCATGGGCTGTAACCCCGGGATGGGACCCCCCCCTTCTCCCTTTCTACAGGTCACCCAGCCTGGCACAGCAGTGCAGACAGGGGCAGAGGCAGCGGGGCAGGCAGGGGGGGCAGGCAGGGGGCAGGCGGGGGGGGCAGGCGGCAGGGGGCAGGCAGCCCCATCTTTGTCGCCTGCTGGAGCACAGGGAGGCCACCCAGGGGATGAGAGGGGACTTCATAGAGGCAAGGGGAAGGAAAGGCACAGTAAAGCGACGCGGAAGGAGGAAGAACAATAAATAGAAGGAAGCGAAGGAAGGAAAGAAAACACTGGCAGGGAGGGTTAAAAAAAAAAAAAAAGGAGATTTGCCGTAGATAAGGCAGGGGAAAAAAGGCAGTAACAGAGCACTGATGGACTCTTTTACTGGCTAGCACAGCTCCTTGGCAAGCTCACGAGCAGGACCATGCAAAGGCACAGCTACTCGTGTTTGCTTCTCCCCACCAGGACCGGCAGAGGAGGGAGTATTTTTCAGTCTTGGCAGAGCTTAACCAACCTCTTTGTAGGCTGCAAAAGTGACTACTGGAGTCGGCAACTTTTTCAGATGTGAAAAAAAGATCCCTGGGAGTCCTCTCCTGGGCTGCTTTGCCCGTATAATCTTTTCCGCCCTGAGCATCATGGAAATAAACACTCTCTATCCCTAATGGTACAGTTAACGGTAGTACAGCTCGTTTCTAAAACAAACCCTTCAAAAGGCCCCAGAAGGATCTGGGGACATTCGAGAGCTGCAACATCCTACAGGAGACACACATCTCAACCCTCTCTTGTGTACTGTCGAATTCTTCCTACTATTTTTACTGCTACTAGAGTTAGGAAAACATTTCACTGGGGGTTTATCATTCCACCACCAAAATTATAAATTATTTAGACGAGTCAGGGTTTGCTCTCAGCCTTTCAGGCACCATCAGAATTTCCCCCGCTGCAATAAGAGGTCTCGGAACTCGCCGAGCCATACCGTATCTCAGCGTTTTATTTTTATTTCCATTTACTCTATTATGCAATGCTGCCCCACGGAAGAGGCAAGGCACAAGTTGCAGGAGGGGCAGCTCCGCCGGCTGCCTCTTCTTTAACGCAATTAGCTGCTGGAGGGTATCGCTCTGCCAAGACCAGCTGAAAGGGACGCAGGAAGAGAGCCATCTTGGCATGGTCCTCCCAGGGAAAAAATAAAAAAGGCTGAGCTCACCAGCCGCCAGCGAGAAGGATAAAGCAAAACTGGCTGCGGAGAGCGAATCTAGCGCGCGGACTCTGAGGCAACGGAGAGGCCTCCTCGCTAGCGGGCAGGAGCTGCCTGTATTTTTGGCACGCGGCGTTGTTTTTTAAAGCGTCGCCGGTTCAGCTAGGGCATGCTGCGGAGGGAAGAGGAGAAGAACAAGGAGGGAAGAGGAGAAGAACAAGGAGGTAAGGCCAAATACACCGGCAACCATCCTTGCTAATGGTCAGGCACTGGCCATCCCATACCCCTCGTTGAGCTACTGCACTTACTGGGGTCCTGTCAGGGAAGGAAAGCGCTCACCTCTTAAGCACGCTCTATTATTATTTATAGGTAAGGCGATTAAGAGCCCTTAGTGACTGTGGCACCTCCGAGACAGGTCTTAAAGATCTCGCCCCCGGTTCTACAATAATCTTTGATTAGCTACTAATTCAGCAGCAGAGTGCTTTTGTATTCAGGGTCTGCAGTCGCTGCATTTGGAGACCCACCACCAGCACGGAGTTTAGGGAAAAAACATAGGCGACGTATATGTAGCCCGGCCAGGCGCTAGGATGCTGTGAACAAGGGCAGGCAGAGGGACAGGGTGCAATGCAGGCAGAGGCCCAGCGCTGAGCTGAGGGTAAAGGGAAGGACTACACCATACCTACACCCCACCCCCCCCCAAACGCCGCTGCCTCCTCACCCTACTCTGCTGCTAGAAGTCTGGCACTGGGTTTGGCTTCACCAAGATTTCTGATAGCATGGGAAAACAAAGGCTCAAAGCCAACCTTATCAGCTGAACTCACTGGCTGCACAGGTACATAAAAGGCAACACCAAAGCAAGAGGCTCGGGTCTTTGCGTCACCTTCAGAACTTAAAACACGCACCTGCAAAACCATTGTGTCGGTCAGGGCACCTGCAGGGACCGAGAGGAGAGATGCACCGACCCTGCAGAGCTCTCCTACACCTTCGTACGGCCATGAGATTTCAGAGGCTTCAGACTGAAGCCGTGTCACAACTTTGCAGAGGGTGTCCTCCAAAAAGCCGACCGCACAGGCAGCAGGCAGCAAGCAACGCAGACCCAAGCCTCAGGCAGCTGGGACCCAAGTGACACCCCAGGCTGCCACACGAACAAAGGCAGCGTATGCAGTTACATCACAGCTCGTGCAGTTACACCACTCCTCTATGCGGTTTCACATTAACTGGCTGAACATCCACCGTTCCTGCCTGGAGACTTGAGAGCTTCCAGCATGACCAGAAATATCTTTGGCTACTGGGCTTGTGAGGTGACGGAGGGGGCAATAAGGCACATTCGGTGTAGTTAAAAAAGCAGGGGAGGGGGAGAGCCTTTGATAATGTGTTTGCCTGGGGTTTTTTTGTTTTAAGGTTTTATTATCTTTCCAAGGGGTGAATGTGCTCAGGAATTTGATTTCTGAAAGCAAGACAGTTGAGGAAGACTGACACTTCTTCCCTCCTAAAAGTTAAAGGAGAAAAACTTCTTGAGGCTTCAACAGAGAAATGGGATTTGTCTTACAAATGTCAGGGTTTGCTCTACAGAGACAGCGAAGTCTGGCCCTACCAAAAGGCGGGGGTAACACCAACCACAAGTTCCTTACAGAATCTTCTGCTCTCTGTCCTACCCAGCTCAGGGCAGCTAGACTATCTTTCATTTGTATATTCGATGTGGTTTGGGATTGACCCTCTCTGTTGGGCAGCTTTTCAAACAAGGAACAAGCCTGCTATCAGAAAAGAAAGGGGACCTTAAGCAGAGTTCCGACGTTCCCGTCTTATGATCAGATCATTATGATGTTCATTTCTAAAATGCATTTCCCCCCAAACAACTTTTCAGGGTACACAGGGCAAGTTTCTTTCTTGAAAATCAGCTCCATCTGTGAATCGAAATCAAAGGTGGACTCGGAACTGGCGGGTGATTAGGACTGGTCAGAAACTTCCTGGGGTTAATTTTCTATATAGGTTATTCCGGCAAGTGAGACAAAAACAAAATCTTTTTACGGCAACTCGCCCCTGTCGCATAGGTCACATATAAAGGCAGAAAATGCGGGGCTGTTTTGTCAGCCCAGAGAGCCGAGACTTCTTGAAAGAAGTGGGAGGTGGGGAAGGAATCTGACAATCCAGCCAGAGTTTCAGTGTTTCCTTTGGGCCGTGATGGGCCGGTAACGACTGGCCATCATGAACTTCCAATGGACCATCCCAACCAGCCGCCTTGGGACTTTTGTTTTCCTGACTCCTCCCTTCCCAAGTTAATAAATAAAGAGCTGAAGAACAAAAGAGGCAGACTCTTAGTTATGCTAATTTTACCTCCTTGGCTATTTGGATGGTGATAGTGAATGTGATAAACCATTTAAGATAACAAGCTGCAGGAGCTTCACGGAATACAAAGCAACCCGTCCCCACAATGCATAGACTGGATAACGTTCTGCATAGGGGAAAAGTTCCCCAAAAAAAAAAAAAAAAGCCCGCTACCTATTTGCGAGATAGGAAAAGACCCCAAAAAAAAAACCTAAATCAGGATAAAAAAAAAAACCCCAACATCCAAAATATCAAACGAGCAGATAAAGAGTTTGACAGTTCAGCAAACCAACATTTTTATATAGCATATATAGGACTCGCACACCCAATCGCCGCAAAAGCCTGAAGAGTAACCCTGCTACCAAGGCAAAGCCCACTCTTTTGGCACAGTTCAAAGGACCTCGGGAGCACACATGAGCAGGGGCCGCAGCTCAAGCATCACTTCTTGCTGCCCCGCAGCTGCAAATTTCACAAACTCTTAAAAAAACCCAAATAGTATTAAAATTCCCCAAGAAAAAAAATTACACTGGACTTGAGTCACAGCAAAAGCGTACCCTCACCGCTTTATGAACCATTGAGAGGAGGAGGTCACTGACTCCCGCAGGGCTCCTGCCCAAGGACCAGCAATGAGGGCATCACCCGCCTTGGGGGTTTCACGCAGGGTGGGAAGGGGGACAAGAGGAGGATAATGAAGCAGAGAGGGAAGAGGTGGCTTTCTCCCACCATCGCGCCCAGAGAAGCTCCTGCCAGGTGGTGGTGACCACCCGACGCTGGGCCAGGGCTGCTGCTAACCTGGTTCCATCCTGAGCGCTGCAGTTGACGTCAGCCCCGTACTCGAGGAGATGCCGCACGATGCTCAGCCAGCCCCTGGCACAGGCCTCGTGCAGGGCACAGTAACCCGCGTTGTCACGATGATTCACATCACACACCTTGTTTTCCAAACAGTACAGAACCACTTCCTGGAAATGGGAGGAAAAACAGATACATCGAGTTATTTCTTGCTGCAGAGATGCACAGATTTCTCTTCTTGAAGGAAAACGGGGCAGGGGGGGAAAAGGGCAAAAACGCAACCCCCCCTCAATATGCCTCAGTTACCCTCTTTGCGACGGGTCAGTCAAAAGGAAAAGGAAAAGGGGAAGCTGCTGAAAGTCCCGCATCTTCAGGAGGCACAGCAGAGGCCACGACTTCCCACGAGCAGACTTGCGTGCACAAAAGCAGCAGCGAGAGCTCCGTGCCCCGGAGGGACCTTCCCGCAGTCCCCAGCGTCAGGAATCATCGCGGAGGGGGAACGTGAAAATTTCACAGACAAAACTCAACAGCTTTCCACTTCTCAAAACTTCCAGGCGTAAAGCTAGCAGGAAGGTTTTTACTCTTACATCTGCATTTTTTAGCAGAAAATTCTGCAAGCCCAACAGCAGTGCAGCCTACGTCAGTTTGACTTTAAAAAGAAAAAGCGCATGACCCGAAACAAAACACATTTAAACACACAAAGGACGGTTTGCTATCGGCAAACAAAAAAAAAAAAAAAAAAAGCCCAACTCTATCAAGATCAGGGAAATCCCATTTTCACCCACCCTGGTTTTCTGCATGCACAACTAAAGCCAGGCGCCAGGTTCCAATAACGAGCCCGGCACCGTGGGAAGCCATGTGAATTTAACACAATTCATCTTGCAGTCAAATATACCACGGTCGAGAGCCTAGGCCAGACTCAGCTCTATGCTGTCGTGCGGCCTTGAAACAATGACTGCTCCATCACTCAACCGAAAATTTAGGATGGTGCGAGCCTTCCTCAATTTGTCTCAGATGCAAAAGGAAAAAAAAAACACAAAACCAACAAAACCAACGCATTTCTAAGTGATACTGTATGTATAAAATAGCCCCCATATTCCCAGATTAGTGGCAAGCCATTAATTTTGCATTTGCTCCTCTCGAAGGCTGAGCGACATCCTCGCAAAGCGGGATAGGCGCGGAGGGGGCGAGTGTTTGCTTTGCCAAAGCAAGGGAATAAAACAACCGCCGGGTGCGATGCATTTATTCTTCCCGTTTCAAAATCTACCGGAAAGCCCGCAATAATCTCTGCTCTGGGTATACCTGACCCGAGAGCTGGTATCCAGGATACAGCATGAAGCTGCTCTTTTAGCAGGCCCTCACTAACCAGGCTAAAGCAGAGCTGCCCATCCCAGGCACCAGAGCATCCCCCTCACCTGCCACCGGGACAGAGCCGCCCGCCACCCGCACCCCGTGCACCCACCGGTTTAACCCGGGATCCCCACGGTCCCGCCTCGCGCCGAGGAGGGGCTCTTCATCTTCCTGCTCATCAGCCCAAAGGCCAAGAATCGGTGCGGAACGGGCGTTCTTTACCCTGCACTCGCTCGAGCCCATAAGTAAGGGCTGTGGAAAATTATACCCCGGAGGTATGATTTTTTCCTTCAAAACCAGACCACCCTGCCAGGCAAAATTAGCAGATGGATATAGGTAGCAGAAGCGGCTGTCATATTCAGCTCCATTTTTAGCATGCAGTTACCGTTTAAATAGACTCTGCAACTCAAAATAAAGGAACACCTTTCATCTATTTTCGTAAAAAGGAAAGGCTCGTCCTAGGGCGGAATACCTACTACTGGACGAAAAGGCTAATTTTGTCGGGCAATTCTGTGTTAAGAGGCTATAAGAAGAATGTCATTAACCACAAAATGTAACCATAAAGACCATAAAACTCTACATCGTTAATTAATTAAATGCCTCATTAACTTTTTTTAACATGATTTATTCAATTTACAAAAAAATTAGCCATCGCTGCCGAATACAGGAACATGTGGTGCCGCAAACACACTTTTGGTTTCATAAGCATCTCTCGCTAACGTTAGAGAAAGGCTGTGAAAGTGCCACGGGGCAATTTAATGTCTGTTCAGGTGCTCTATTTAAACCAGCGTTCTGAAAATCACTCGCAGTTAATCCAAAGACTCCAACTAGCATGTCACCAGCCAAGATACGTGCCACTGCTGCTTCTGCTGCGGGCAGTTTGTTAGCCAAATTGCGAGCAGCAGCGTTAAAAGGTGCATGGCAAGCATGCGTGCTCCCTGCTCACCTACGGAGAGGTGCCCTTCGCTTTAGTCTCTCCCACCCGTGCTCTGCAGCAGCTCCTGCCCCTTTTCCAAGGGAAGGAAGGGGTCAGCACCCCCCCCCGGCACCTTCCCCACACCCTGCGCATCCCCCGTGCCCTGGGCAAGCACGCTGCCACCAAAAAGCGCTATTTCGTTCCACCCAACCTCTCGAAACACAGCACCTGGGCGAGGTGTTCTGACCGGAGCCGTGACACTCCCCCGCAGCACTGTGCCAAACCCCAGAAGTGATGCTCGTCCCCTGGCAGGGTGCGGGAGCCCCATGGGAGCTGTGCAAGGGCAGGATGATGCTCAGGAGCTCCTGCAGCCATGCCACCGGGGACCCAGGGCCAGGTCCTCGTGTGAGGCATGCCCAGGGGAAAGCCTCTCCCCTTGCCTGGATAAGCCCCTGTCTTGGTGAGTGTTTAAACCCCCTGGGAACAAACACCGTCTTTCCCCCACCCCTATCACACACCACGCATTCCTCTAATTGCGCTGTCTTCCGGGGCAGGATTTAATCCCAAATTCACCAGAGAATTTTCCAAGTCCAGACACACAACCAAAAAGCAACAAGCAGCACAAAGACAACCTGTGTTTCCTCTCCCATCAAATTCATTACGCAAGCCTTTTGCAATTTTTTTCCCAAAAAGACTTTATGCTCCCTATAATTCCCCCTTCACAAAAAGTAAATTACAGTTTTAAGACTGCTATTATCTCAAGTCATTTGTTTCAAATGGGGAAAACAGAATGGATTTGAGAGCTTCCATACACTGGGATGGGTTGCTAACATCCTGATGAAGCAAGGCCTGGCGGCAGAAGCTTAGCAAAGAAAAGGCAAAGCTTCCCACCAGCTTCAGCGGCGTTTTGCTCGGACCATATGGATTTCCAGAGCCAAAGACCATTTGCACAACTGTCTTTAAGTAGCCTTGTTGGCTGCGGCCCTATAATTCATCTGACCAGACATAAGCCGTGTTTCTCCTTCGACATTTCACTCTTGCGTCAGCTTTTACACGCAAAATCGTAACCGGGGTGTGTGTGTGGGGGTGTGTGTGTGTCCCTTCTCCGTGACTACCTGGGGCACATCTATACTGTGCAATCAAGGGTGGGGCAGAGGCACCCGAGCTAGAAACATCTGGGATGCCAGTGGGTCCAGGAGGAGGGATGCTCCATACAGCTCGCCAGCATCTCTGCATGCCAAAGGTGCCACTGCTGCCTCTGGGTTTGGGGTGGGATCTCTGCAAGGCCACAGGGCATCCCTGCTGCCAAGGCAGGCAGGCAGGCTGCCAAGGGCAGGCACGAGCTCACCCCTGCTCAGAACAGAGCTGCTGGTGCTGCCCTGCCCCAGTACAACACTCCCAGCCCCGGGTCCTGCACCAGCACTTGGGGTCCCTTTGCCAGCCACCCCCCGTCTGCCCGTGAGCACCGGGCGCTCCCACTCCAGCATCAGCCCCCGGCCATCACGCTGCTGGCGGCCACCGAAGGTTGCTAAGGGGGACGGCAGAAAACAGACGTGTACAGCTGCCACAGGTCACAAACCAGCAAATGAGCTTGACCCGACGAGCTTTTGCTTTGTTTTGTTTTAAACAGAGGAATTTGTAACTTCTTGACCACTCTCATTTTTCTGGAGACAGAGGAAATTCAGCTTTCTAGTAACGGCTGTAGTCTGGTCGCTAGCAAGAAAAACAGAGCTACAGAGTTTCCATGGCTGAACAAACTATCACAGCTCACCACAGGCCAAAAGAAGCCCCAACGGGGTGGCATGGCCACCCACTGCTCTGGTCCTTGAAACCACACCCCGGCCCCGCTCGGCCCTCCGGCCCCGCGCCCGGCCGAGAACAGGACCCACTGCCACGCTGCCAACGCCGGCTGAGCCGGGATATTTAAGACGTGTCTCAACAAACCAGAATAACGTCAAAATAACAAACGTCAAACAACCGGAATACTTAAGACGTGGCGTTCGCTTGAACTTTTGGGTGAAATCAAGTCAGAAAATCCTCCACCAGCTGTTGATGGGGTAACACAAGGTTAGCCCCGGGCCCCCAGGCCCCCAACCTTGGTGAGCCCGGGCATCCCCAGCTTTCTGCAACCAGCCCAGTAATGGCCAAGGCTGCAGACAGCTCCCGCTATCAACAAAGCACGTGGAGAGCCCTCGGCCCTTGCTTGAGCAAGACCTCAGCCCACCACCAAGTTTTGGAGCTGCCCCCACTGAGAGCACGGCAGGCGCAGAAAGCAAAGCGCACAAGCAAAGCGTCCCGTGGCAGCTTGCTATGGGGCGAGTACCGCTTGCCCCGACAGGCACTGTGCCGGAAGAAAATACCCTTTGATAGCTTGGAGTACGTGCTATAGCACATTTTGATTTTTGGACCCACAGGAAATTTTAGGTCCATAGGAAACGAAATCGTTTAAATTATGGAGATTACCATAGCAACGTTGTGACAACCACTTCTCTTCCTCCTAGCTGGAGCTGAAGTGTCCTGGATTAGAAGAAGCCTTTGTCTAGGGCAAACAAAACCTTTCCAACAAACCCTGCCTTCCAGAGCTGGAGAAGGCCTCTCTCCACACAAAGCTCTCCAGCTATACGAAGGGCATTTACAGGTGTCTACAAACCCCTGAGGCTGGGCAGGCCCCACCTGGGCCCAGGCTGACGCCACCTTCCAAAGCGGAGGCTCAAGCCCAGCCCTGAGGTCCAAGCGGTCCTCTCACCACCATGGCGAGCCCTGCAGCCGCGCCGGAGGCAGCAATCGCTCTCTGCAATGAAACCCCTCTTTGCAAGGTCTGAAGTTGAGCAACAACGACGCCTGTGTCCATATCCCCCTATTTCCCCAATAAAAGCGGGCTTCAAAACAGCGGAGCTAGGGGCTTCATCAGTTTCTGATTTTTGTGGCCACAGAGGGGCTGTTTCATTAGCCAGCGTTGTTCCAGCTATGCCGTGCAGCTCCGGGCTCTGAGCACAAAGCACATGGAGCGCTCCTAGGATGCATCTGATCGTGCAAGAGGACCCTCCAAGCAGCGCTACAGACTGTGTCGCACACCAGATACTCCTTGGAGAAAAGAACAAGAAATAAAACCCTTCTCCCAAACTACAGGCTTTTCACAAATAACAGAAGCAGAAGTCGTAAAAAAAAAAAAAAAAAAAAAAAAAAGACATCCATTCTGTTTACAGATGGCGTATATTTAAACGGGCATGAGGGTGACCAACAGAGCTTTACCCTTTGCTCATTCACGCAGGATGCTGCTTCCCCTGCGTCCTCACCAGCTGACCCCACTGACCTGGGGACCCTTTCCCACCGCGACCTGCCCCCCGACCCGACGCGCCTGGGAAGGGAACGCAGCCAGGGGGTGGGGTGGGTGGCTGCAAATTTCAACTGCCAGACTCGAAGCCACCGCTTCGCAAAATTTCCATCTATAAAACTGGAAGGAGGGTTTTAACTTCTGAAATAAAAGCCCACCGTCCCGCAGGGCGGCGAGGGAGCCTTACCTCATACCCCAGGCGTGCCGCCCGCTGCAGCAGCGTTTCCCCCGCGTTCTTGTTGACAATGAGCCTCCGGGCTTCGGGCGGCATGGGCCGGCTCGGGGTGGTCTCCTGAGGGGGGCTCGCCATCGGCAGCTGCGAGGGCTGCGAGGCGGGCAGCAAGGAGGGGGCCTGCTGCAGGCGATCGTACAGCTTCTGCTCATAGGGCTTGGCTGGCGAGGAGTCGCCGTCGGAAGTGGGCTCTGGTCGCTTCCTGACTTTCCTCGTTACCATGACCTGTCAAAACCATTATCGTGGGTTTTGTTTGGGTTTTTTTACCCTCGTTTTTACAATACAGCGAGGCGGTTATGTTTTGCCAGGAAAGAATTACGCTTTTCTACGCCTGTTTAATATTTTAAGGAAGACCCGCTCCAGCTCTTAAACGTGACATCCCTCACCCCCTGCAACAGCGCCTTTAACTTGGGTTAAAAAAAGCAAATACAAGATGCGCCAAGCATCTGCAGATGAATTTGAATGCAATCCCCGCTATTTAGACAATTAAGTCTAAATAAAGATACCTTATCTTCAGCATTTTCGATATCTGTGGTGTCATCCCCTGTCAGAGATGACCTCCTTCTCCTCTCCTGCAGTGCCAAGTGTTTTGTTTTACACTGACGTTTCCCTGATGGCTTCTCACACTCGCTGTATTTCTGCAGCAGAGATGCATGTTGGAAATCCTCCTCTTCGTCTGTGTACAGCCCATCTGTCTTCCGGCTTTCTTTAATTTTCTGCTGTTTGGCAGCCAACCTCGAGGCTGGAGTACAGCTTGGCTGAGCCTGCCTTTTGCTGTTTGCATTGGTGGATGAAAGGCTCTTCATGTGCGGAGACACTGGGAATACGGGCAAGCCTAAATGGGAAGGAAAGGCATTACACGTTGCATGGTGTGTTAAAAGGAAAACGCATTGCTAGCACTTAACACAAGCTCCTCGACTGCTTAAGAGACCTACCAATTACATTTTCAAATCATTAATATTTTAAGCGTTCCACATTCAAATTGTAAATAGCATCTCGCCAGTTAACATTACACTAACAGTTGTAACGCTCTGATAAAAATCGCTAAACGAAACGCTCCGTGCCGGGGCACCCACGAAGGCCGTGTCATGCCGTGCTGTGCCGTGCCGTGCCGGCTCGGCGCTGCCGCAGCCGCAGCCCAGCCGCCACAGGCAGAGTGGAAAGCTGCCACTGCCCTGCCTCGACAGGGGGAAAAAAAAACAAATCTCGCCTCCTTACCTGGAACTGCTTTATCTGAAGGGGAACCAACTCCTCCGGCAGCCTGGGCCCAAGCCGGGCTTGCCCGCCTTTGGCACGGTGTGGTTGCAGGGCAGACAGACGGATGGTGGGGGAGGAGGGAAAAGCAAAGACAGGAGGGAGCATGGACTGGGTCTTAATGGGACAGCATGAGGGGAACGCTGAGCTTAGCCCTGCGACAGCAGTAAGACGGGGAACATCTCCTTGGCGGCATTTTTACTTAAAAAAACCAAACCCAGAGAAGAAAGGCTGCTCAAGGAGCCATCCCTACAGGAGCCCTGTGCAAACTCTCCATCGAAACACGCGGGGATTTTGCAGGAAAAGCGATGGGCTGTGTCTTCCCGAGGACTCCATCCAGAAGGGAGTCCTTCTGTGAGACCAGAAAGCCCGGGGAACTAAGGCCGGTGCTCGGCCGCCTGTGGCAGGACACTGGCAGGGCTGGGTTTTCTCCGGGGTTTAGCTCTAACAAGGTGGATCCCACAATCTGGGCCACATGCAAAAAGCATGGTTTCTTTTTTTTTTTCCCAGCCCCAGAACGCAAGCAGGTTTACAACAAAACAAGGACAGGAAAGTTGACTTTATATAGTCTGAATTTCCCTTGAGAAGAGAATTGAGGTGACCTCAGAACCAACTCCTCTGCAGAAAAATTAAAGGTTGCTGGAAAGGAAGGGACACTTCAGCTGAACAATACCATGCCGCTGAGGGAAGGTGCGGAAAAAACCCCAAGCACTTGAAAGAGGCTCCTTTGCTCCGAGAAGTCTCTGAAGTGATGCTACTTTCGGAACAGAAGAGATGGAGGAGCGAATAAGGCAGCTGCTCAGAGAAGAGACCTTTATTTAAAGAGACTCGATCCAGAGCCAGTCGGTAAAAAAGAAAATAAAATCTAGAATCCTCTTGGTGGGCAGCTTCACACTTTAGTCTTCCCTTAAATAGACCTGTGAAAGCAACTCGCAGAAGGCTTTCTAGATTAAAGATGAAAACAGAAATCCCTCAGTTCTTTCGAGCCACTTTCTAGAAAAAGATGCACGCCGGGGCTTGCCAAGCAGATGTCAGGGAATTTACGAGACACACGATGTGCAGATTGTTCAGCAAAAATCCAGTAAGTTTCTTTAGGCTCTGCAATCCTGAAGGCAGGCGCCTAGTCGTAGGCTGAGCCTACAGATACAAGCCTGTCTTTCCAACTCTGCGGACAGCACGAAGTAAGGAGTGTTTAATTTTCCTGTTCTCAACTAACCAAATTGGAGTAGCACGTGAAAAGCCCAATTCCAATACAGAAGTATCATCATTATCTACTTAATCACTTACTAAAAAAATCGCGAAGACGGAAAGCAGCAGTGATGAGGCCCGGTGAGTGCAAAGGGAAGGAAGAAACTGCTGCATGTAGAAAAGCTAGAATAGAAGGGGAAAAAACTCACAGGTCTGGAGAAGGACAGAAATACCGAAAGGATGGAGGGAAAAAAAACCCAGGAAGAGAAGCCTGTCTCAAAGAACTGCAGGCTTTCCCATGCAGGGACGCCGAGGCATTAAAAGCAGAAGTTTAATCCCCACAAAAAATGGGTTCTCTAGCCTGCAAGCTCCACGTAAACCCTGTCCTCCACTTTGACCCTTCGCAGTGGTGACAGCAGGCACCAGGCTAAGCGCACGCCGCAGCTAAGAGATGGAGAGCAGCAACGCTATGCCCAGGAGCTCCAGGATCAATAACGTTGCAGGAGGCCAGCGCTATCCAGAAAAAGCCAAGCGCGAGCCTGGGAAATGCAAGACACACGGGCAGAAAAAAGGCAAGCGGTTAATCCTGGAATCCCACCCCATCTTTCTGACCACTACATACGTGAAGGGAGAAGAAAAACAAGAGTGAGCAGGAATATCCCCAAATATCCATGGAAAAAAAAAAAAGAAAACCAAAACCCAAAAAAACCCCAGGCCTCCAACTGATGTGGGTTGTGGCGAGCCTGATTCAGAGCAGGACCTGCCTCCCTTCCCACAGGAGCGGGCTGCAGAGCGGTCCGCATGGAAAAGCAGCTGCCGCCGCGTCACCTGAACGCTGGCTGGTTCCGCTCCCACCCCGGCAGCTGCCCCCTCCCGCCGGCCCAGCCAGCGCCCGCCACCCCGCCTGACACCCGGGTGGCTCCGAGGGGCAGGCACCAGCTTTCCCGGCGGGCAAGATCCTCCCTGGCTCCTCTCCTCGGGGCTTTTGTTTCCACGCTGCCCAGGCTTTCTCCTGGCGCCGGGTGAGCGGCTGCGGCTCCCCGGGGGACTGTCGGAAGAGCTGGCTACCTCACCACCGGCCGCACCAGGAGGTTATGGCTCAGCTGGGACCCCGGCAGAGACTGTGGCTCCTGCCTCGGCCACGGGTCCGGGCAAGCAGCACGACGCCCTGAGGTTGCAGGCATCCCCACGCTCACAGAGCTGCTGCGCCCCAGAGAGCCAGCGCGGGCAACATCACCTCGCAAGCGGGATGAGGTAGGGCCCCAAAATTATTTCGGGCTTGTTATTTCCCAGCTCTCATGGTTCTGACCCGCAAGTGAGGCTGCAAGGAGGCGACAGCCAGCAAGAGTCACCGGCGGAACATTTCCAGCGGCCACCGCTTGGTCACCCAGCCATCAGGCACTGACTGGGGGACTGAGGGGTGACAGCCCGGTGGCGGCTTGCAATGCAGCGCATGACTCCTCCCCACACTAAAATCCTGGGTTGAACACAACTGGAGCAAGAAGCCCAGAAGTCAGCACCCTCCGTCTCCCCAGAGATTTGCAGGCACAGGCAGCAAATCATCCTGCTGTTAGACCAAGGCTTCGCGGGCGCAGGGGCAGAGCTCGATGCCCTGTTACAGCCCGCTTCTTGGGATACAACCAGTTTCCCAGCAGCAGAGAATGCCACGTTCGCGGGCAGTGCTTGGGCACCAGGAACAGCTGTTGCCAGCCCCGGAGCAAAAAAAAAAGCTGCGAGCGACAGGGTGTATTCCCGTATTCACCATATCTGCTTGTTTAAGAAAAGTTCGAGGACTAGTCCCAGGCAAGAAAGACAAGCTGGAAGTCTCCATCCCCACGCGACTGTCGTGCAGAGGATGCTCTGTTGCACAATGGGGGAAAATGTCCTCGTCCTAGTGAACTAAGAAAAAGGAGACTGAAAGATTTACACTTCAACGGGGCCGGAGGAGCATCAGAAAAGTGATCCAAACCGTCTCCAGTGCCTCTGCACAATGAATGGCGAGGCATAATTTAGTCCGGTTTAGGGTTTCGTAGCGGTTTCCAAAACCAAGAGGTTTTTCATAGCCATGGGGCGACTCAATCTTTGGGAACAGTGCATAAATCGGGAGCCACCCTTTTCTCTTTCCCAAGGTCACACGTTAGAGAAGCCTGTCGCTGCCACGGGAGGCATTGCAGGGGAAAGCTAGAGAACATCCTTACACAATGCGGCTTCTTGTTAGTGACCCTCGTTTAATCTCTACAAGATATCTCTTTCTGAAAGTACAAAGGGGAGCAGGTGATGGGCAGGGATGTTTGAGCCGATACCATGCTCGCCAAGGCAGCACATAAAGCAAGGGAGTAAGAGTCAAAGCTCCTTTTAAAACTAAGTTTTGATCTCCTCCTCCACGAATCCTTTTGGAGAGCCTTCCCCATCAATAAGCATCAAAGTTTGGGGTCTTCTGCCCTCAGATAATCCTACCGAGGGGAAAGACAGGTGAGGAGCTCCAGGACAGAAGTGAAGCCGATACTTTTGCCTGTGATGGTTTTGGAGATGCTACCCAGCAAAACTCTCACCGATGCAGGATGACCTGGACACAGTCCCTTCCGTGGGATGGGACAAGAGGATCCACCCTCTTCATGCTTCTCTCTTTTGAGGGGATCCCAGCTAAGCCACAGGTTAGGCCAACTGGAGGGTGAATGTGTATCAGTTTGATGAAGCTCCCAGGCCTGTGAAGGAGGAAGGAGCCCCAGTGTCCAACTTGGAGCTCCCCTTCTCAAAAAGAGCCTTTCCTCAAAAGCAGGCAGAGGACTTGGAGGGGTAAGAGGAGGCAAGGAAGGAAGAAAAATAAAGTATTTGCAACCTTTTACCTGAAAAGCCGAAAGAGGAGGGAAGGGCTCCCTGCTGCGCCCAGAGGAGACGGGGAGATTCACAACGAGGTGCAGGGGATGTGGCGAAGGGGGATCGGCCACGTGGGCTGCGTGCTGCTGTTCCCCACCAGTCCTCCAGCAGCAAACGTCAGAGGGAAGGGGAAAAGCAGCAGAGCAGCCAATGTGCCCGGGGGCTGAGGACAGCGGGAGCAGGAGAATGACCTGTCCGTGCGACGGAAAATTTGGCAGACTACCTCCATGAGCTCTGCCCCAAGAGAGGGAATGGGCAGAAAAAGGGGAAGAGGATGGGGAAAAGGAGGAAGCGGAGTGAGAGGGACAGAAGCAGCCAGAAACAAGTCAAGGAAAGCTGACATGCTCTGAGGAAGCGACCCCTTAGCAAAGAGCCGCTGGGAAGATCTCTGCCAGGGGGCCGGGGAGTGGAGCCACAGGGGTTACAGGACGTGCCCGGGACAAACCAGCAAGGCATCCTCTTTGGGAGGAGGGTGAGCTTTGCTCTTGAGTGTACGCCCTGGGCAAGGCAGGGAAACCCAGCAGTGCTGAGGGTGCTGGAGGCGTTGGGTTCCCGCAATCAAGAGCGCTAGCTGTGCTGACGCTGCTTCAGAGGGGCCGCAGCCCCTCAAATCCTACGTGTGCTTAAGCGCCCTAACACCAACTAGCAGCCGGTTTGCTCCCTCCCTCACCCAGAAGCATGCCCGCCTTGGATGCCCCCCCACCCCACCCCAGCCCAGCTCTCCTCTTAAGAGACATAAACTTCATCTTCACATTGTCTATGAAAGAGTATTTAAAGCCAAAACACACACACACACGCACGCACGCACAAACACATAGTTACACACACGTACACAAACATGTTTTCTTGTCTGCCATGTATCAGCTAACAGTGCAATTCTTAAAGAGGAGGTGTCGGTCCTTATACAAATGGACATCTACAGAAAAAAAAATATATATATAAAAAATAATAATAAATGAAGAAAGAAAGAAAGAAAGAAATAAAAAAGCTCTCGACAGTTCCTTAACATTGGTGGCAGCATGCGTCACTGTAAATGCTAAAGCCGGCTGGTTTCCCTAGTAGTCTCTGCATACCTTGTTCATTGTCACTTGTTTTGAGGGACTCTTCAGACCAACTTCTATTGCTTTTGGCCTCTGACCTTTTCTTGGTGTGCCTTTCTTCTGTGAAGTCTTTGACCTTTGCAGTGGCCTCTGGCTGAACAGCCTCAGCTAAATCTTTCCTGCTTTGCCGGCCCAACTTGCCGGACGGGGATCTCTCTGGTGACACCTGCTGCTCCCATAGTTCCCTAAGATGCTGCAGGTGACGCTGCTTTTTGGGATGGAGCCCTGTTAATTCAATGCACACCTTCAGGTTGGTCACCTCATTACAATTGGGCTCTTCTAAGTGGTTAGAGGAATTGTTTGTCATTTCCCTCTCAGGCCAGTCATCTAATGGAAAAATAACTAAAAATTAATCAAAAAGCCCCCTCAACTTAAAACAAAAGCTACATTTCACTTTCGGGGCATATAGTCTCAGCTTTACCACCACACTATGCATTTTAAAGGTTCGCTCATTAAGGGTTACATGCACTACAGTAACTTGCACTGCTGTGGCTACAGTGTCCAACGACTAGTGCTTTACCCTTATATCCCACGGTTTTTATATATACATATATATATATACACACAGATATATACATACATATATATACATATATATAATTTTAAGTGAAATGACAGTGCTCACATTAGTAACTATCAAGTTCAAAAATGGAAACACATTAAAGCCGAAGGGACGTTCCTTTCACAAGACATTCCTTGAGAGAGACCGAAGCAAAATGCTGTCTTACCTTTGGAGCTCTTCTTCTTTTTTGCTTTTGATATAAGTTCATCCTGCAGTTCATCCACAAAGTTTTCATTTTGGCTGCCATCGTTTTGCACTCTATCACCAGAGTGTTTACGCTTCCTGTCCAGACGTGGACATGGATGTTGGCCAATATCTTCTGTTGGCTGGTCTTCCGCTTTTTCATATATAGAATGTCTCTCTAAATAACATTTCTCATTTGAGAGATCTTTTTCCTCTGGAGTTTCAAGAAAGTGACCTTGGTTGTTTTCTGTACTAGTAAAGTTACCTAAAAATAAAATAAAAAAAAAACACCACAAGACCTAATAAATACAAAACAATTCATTGTGAGAAAGCTATGCTCTCTGATCTCTGCAGTGTCATCTACATCATGACTTATGGCTCACGAGGCATGCAAATAAACACAAAATTGTACTTCAGAACACGTCTCCGCCGCTCAGCCTAAGGCAGCAGTTTTCTCAACAGTTAAGTACAACACCCTCCAAAAGCACAGTACTTTGTGGTGGTTTTACATCAGTTTAAGAAGTACAATATTCACAATACCGGTATCCATAGAAACATCACAATACGCTTTTTTAAATAAAGAAACATCTTTAGGTATCGAAAGCACAGACCCTTCTCAGAAAGCAATCTCGCCCCCCAAAACCATGCTAAGTAATAATCCAAGCTCCACTTTGCCATGACTTTGCTTTCAAAAATACCTTCTGATGATAATAAAGTATTAGTCTTTCGCTAATTCCTAATCCTTCCCTAACTTCTCACATCGAATTGCAGAGTCTGACTTAAAAGCCTTCGTCCCTTCTTCTGGAGATATAAATGGGATACGGAGGACGCAGACACGTACGCGGGAATACCGCTAAAAATAGCTGTGATATTTTGCAAAAAAGCACTACTTGAATCTAAGGTTATGAAAAGGCTTCCTCACTTCAAGTAACCAGCCAGTCACTCTACGCCACATGATCTTTGCCACCTCCTTTTAAAAAAGACCCCACTTTTTTCAGGGAATATTTCCAGCAGCAGTGAGCGGGTGAGCTTTGAAAAGCTTATGAGGAAACTAGTCTGGCAAATCAGCCACAGCAACACCCAACGTTGCCACGCTTGCCCTTAACTTCAGCTTCCCCTCTCCAATACCGTTCCCCCAAATGTAGAGACAGCCTCGGCAATTTTAAATGGATGCTTGACTGAAAATGACAATCATGATCTTGAATAAGGTTTTTTCCTTGGGTTTAACCAAACTAGCTGAGGCACGGATAGGCAGACGTGCGGTACAGACTGCAACACGGTTAATCAGCTTCCTATTTACAATTCTCACAAACAAGTGGTTTTCCCATGCGTTTTAGCCCTCCCGGCTGACCAATCCCTTTCTGCACGTCTGCCGCTGTTTGGGAAGCTGTCTGTATGCTCCATACGACTTCCCCACGGCTCACCGTCCCTTTTCCTCTTCCTCCTCCTCGCCCTTCCTCCTTCTCTGGCTTCCCTTCCTGCAAACACATCTGCTGGTTTCCTACCTGGACTCCCGACAGCTCCGTTTCCCTTCCCTCCCCGATTCTCCCCCATACCGCCTGCCCTTCAGCGTCTGCTCTTCCCCCTCGCTGGGGCAGATGTTGCTCCCCTGCAGCCCCCCCTCCCCTCCCGTCCCCCCCGAAACATCACCACACCAGCATCCAGGCACTGGCAGCCCCCGGATGCAGCCCAACTCCATCCCACCCCGAGAGCACCTTCCTGCCCCTCTGCCAACACCTTCTGGTTTCACAGCCGTCCTTGAAATACCTGTTGTCAGCAATGGAAGGCTGAGGGGCAAAAAAAACCCAAAACAAAACACTTCTCTGATGAGATTTTTCTTTGCCATGACTTGGAAACAGCTCCAAGTAGCACCTAGGGTTCTGGAAGTGTTTGTGGGCACCAGAAGACACCCCAGCATCATTTTTACTCTGCTTGAGAAGCTGCCTGCAGGGCTGCTTTATAAAACAGCAGAAGATATTTGGCCAAGAAAAATCAAAACAAAAGTTGACTTTTTCCAGGCAAGCGGGACGCTCGGGCCATTCTGCTGTTTGGCGATGCTCCTCTCCACGAGGCCGTCTGGCAAACACCTGCTCCCTTCAAGACTTTAAAACGCAGTTTGTCACACTCCTTCCAGCCAGCAACGCGGACGTGTTCCAGAAAACGGGTATCTCGGCTTGCTGTGTCGGTGCCTCTAAATCGCCAGTGTCCCCCCGAACTAGAATGAATCTGGCAACACCCCGTGCGCTTGCACATCTGGCAGGAAGATGCTGCCCAACAGCTGCACCCTATAACCACACCAACGGCACCGGCAGTCCTGTTTCACACGGCATAAAAGAAGCTGGACCAGCCACGTTTCAAGTATCGCTTTAGAAATGCTTCTATCGGATTTCATTTTACATTTTTAATGCAATCTGCTATTTTTCCCCCTTTCACAAGGAAACATTATACTTAGGCGCTCAGTTTCCCCGACCAGATCAGGTAAGGGCACTCCCCGCCACGCTCCCGCTGTTGATAGCCTTCGCGCCTCCAGCAGGACCAGCAGCTACACACCACGCTTCACGCCGAAGGGTCGCTAGATCGGGGGCAGCTTTCCTGCTCCTAACACCGTCTGGCCTGAGAAAAGGCAGGCACATCCTGACCAATTCCCAGAGAAGCTTTCGCAGGGTCAGAGGAAGTAGCAGGCTGGGGCGGGGGGGTGGAGGGGGGGGGGGTTGACGGTCTTAATCTTTGGGGCTTGCAGGAAACAGCGAGCTAATTCCAGCCTGCCACTGTCGAAAGCAACCCACTGCAGATTAATTCCTTCCCTATCTGCAAGAGGGCTCGGCACAGGGATGCCGAGTGCCGCTCGCTCAGACCGCCCATGCTAAAAAATAAAAAGGAGGGGAGAGACATTTGCTGTAACCTCGCTAACAGCCCGCCACCATCGGCGTTTCTCCGGGGCTCCACGTGCCACGGAGAGCAGCACGCGCCTGCTGACATTCGCCCAAAAGCTCTCGCTGCCAGCAGCTCTGTCACACCTTTGCCTCTGCTCTCCAGTCACATCCGAGGGGGACCCCTCAGGCAACCAGAGCTACATCTCCTCGGCCGCCAAGCCAGAAATGCCTCTCGAGTGCAGGACTGCCGGCTGCACACGCGGCTCTGAAATCCGTCCCGCTAGATGCGGTTAAGACCATTAGAGGAGCGACATCTCCGCACTTTAATCCGGGTTGTGTAATCATCCTGCATCGACACGGGAGGCCAGCAACGGCGAAGCCGGGGAGCCGCGCGGGACGCGTCCTTGCCGATCTGCTCCACCGCCGATGCTCCCCGCCTCTTCTACAGCCAGATTTTCACCGCGAAAAGGACAAAGGTCAGTCACTGTTCGGGAGACAGCATAACCCACAGGCTGTCAGGCTCTCCACGCAGCTTGCACGGACACGTTGCATGCCCAGAGGCTTTTCCCCTTGGCACAGCGGCGACCGCCTCATGGAGCGCAGGCTCTATTAATATTTTACCACTGGATTCCACTCTGTCCTCAAACTGTTTTGCAAGCAACCCGGATCAGACACGATGTCTCCCCAAATTAAGATATAAATGTCAACATGAGGCACAGCAACATAAGCATATCGTGCATGCCCAACAAGGACAAGGAGAATTTTATTTGCCTCCCCCCCCATATCTACAACATCCTTTTCACTGCCTGAGGAAGAAAACAAAAACAAAATACTTGAGAGTTTTTGTATCATCATTATTCAAACAGTGACGAGGTAGCCAGAAACACGGGATAAATAGCAACACACCTCTATGAGTAAGGAGATTAAGCTCTTAAATGTGTTCCTTCCTCAAGCCTCCAGCATTTGCCAGTCTCTCACCAGCTGTGGGAACCAGCACCAACAATTCGAACCATTTCTCACTGTCCTACCAAACTAGAAACGAGGAAGAATTACGAAGATGCTTCTTCACGTACGGTTTCTGCCTGAAGCAGCATCTCCTTAGCGCACGGGTTACAATCTCACAAGAAACAGTTGCACGCACACACACATGCACAAACACGCTACCCAAAAAAACTTTCCTTCATTTTTTCATCTTCCTGTCGCTGTCAGCTGCTTGAGACCAGGCCCTCCCATGCGATGAGAACGAGGAAACACATCTTACTGTTTAAGCTGCGATTCTTTTGTTCAAATAACATGGCAGCTAAAAAGAGCTTTTCCTCTTCCCTGGAGCAACCTCTCATTGCGCTCACTTATGCAAGGCACCCTTTCTTCATCCGAGGACGGTAATGACTACCCAAATGCTAAAACCCAGTATTCAGCAGGGAGATCACAACAACAGTAAGAAATTCCGTAAGGCACCTCCAGCATCCAGTTCTGACTATCCCATGGGGCAGAGGGATCCCGTTTTTCCCTCCAAGTACCTCTGCTCGGGAGCTTTCCACGTTTGCCTCCGTCTGCCCAAGCCTACCGCACTGCACAAACAAGCAGCCGCCATTCTCCCTGCACAGACTTTTGGTTCCCGCCCTCCCCCCCCCGCCCCCCCCCCCCGTTTTTTTTTTTTTTTGGTTTTGCACTATGTCCCGTGGCAGGAAGGTAATAACTGACCAGGGCAAAGGACATGTTTGCTGTCTCCATCCTTCATTTGTTCAGGTATCCACACAGCCCAGCGAGAAAAGGAAAGCAGGGCATTACCGTGCAAAGGGACACCGGCGCCTCGCTCCAAGGCTGGAGATCGGCTCTAAAAGCTTTGCCACATTACACCATTTACTCTCACACATCGAAACGGCCTTAACTTTTTCCCCATGACCTCATGCCTTAAGATCAGGCTTTTAACATATCGGGTTTTATCTTTCCCAGCTGCGGCTTAAACGGGCAGCATCTTCCTCCTAGAAAATTAGATGAATGGGTAAAATCACGCTCCCCGGTCAAGAAATTCACAGCTTGTAGAATTTATTCAATCTTCCACACTTGGGTATGATTTTCAATACTGGTAGAAGAGCTTTGTTATGAACCGACAGGCGATCATCACACGCCCGTATTGAAGCGCGTGCCCGTGCCAATAGCTTAAATCACTTGATCTCTGAACAATCCTATGAGTCATGACATATGCATCCCATAATTTATCATGTTTGTGCTATGGAAATGCACCGGAGCAGCATTGCCTCAGCAACATTTACAAGTCACCTTGGCAACAAAGCAGCTTCGTGGCTGCTCTCGGAATGCCCGGCAAAACCTAAAGGAGATGGGAGAGAATTAAAGCACTTCTACTTTAGTCCTTGGCTTTAATTGCTCATTCATTAGCTAACAGGGCTACCTCCCTTAAATCAGGCCTTTTAAAAAAAAAAACAAAAACAACAAAAACAAAAACAAAAAAAACCCCACACCTTTTTTACCCTTCTCCAGAAGGCACGATGAAGCTGAAGAAGACACTCAGTACGGCAAAGCCATGCACTGCCAAGTCAGGGGAAAAGTTTAAGGAATCAGATATTGCGCCTTCGTTTGCTTCCAAAAAAGTCCGTACATGTGCTGTAAAGCTAGGAAAATGAGCAAGTCTCAGGGCAAGCTAATAAAAGGCGTTTCTGTCCCATCAGATGCCTCTGTAAGCATCACCTGCCTGTGTTATTTAGCCATTTGTTGTTGTTGCTGCTGTCGTTGAACTGGTAGATTTAGAGGAGCCGAGGGGGGGAGCAGCTGCTGGGGCCCCCATCGGCTCCTGCGCTCCACGCCAGGCATGGCGTCAGCTGCGCCGCGGCAGCAGCAGCGGAGCCCTGCGAGCCGGCTCCGTGCCACAAGCACAGTTTCGGTTGCGGTTTTCCTCTTCCCCGCCAACAGCGGGCAGGTGAAGCGCTCGCGGCAGGGGTCGCGCCTAACGGCTCGCCTGTTTTGCTCCTAAATTCCCTGCTCACACACGTAAAGGCACGCCGCTTTGCTCTTAGCCAGCGCTGGACCAACGCTACGTACGTACAAGGAGGTGCAACATCTTTCAGCGGCAGGATGGCTTGCAGGCGGCAGAAAGGAAAAGGGAAGAGGCTGCAGACCATCGTCTAGTTCCCGTTCGAGAGCTTTAAAGCCAAACACACCAACAGCGTGGCTGGAAATCGGAGGGAAAGGGAAGGCAAGAGGTAAAGCAGCCCTGGCTCCCAGTGGCGATAAACCAAGGGGAACACATCGCCCCTTTGCCAGTCGCTTGGTGAGAGATGCATCACGATCGGTGGGGGCTCGAGCCCCACCAGAGCCCAAGCCACTGTGCTACAGAGGCATTCAAGAAGCATGAACCTCGGCTTCCTGATTTATCAGCTGCTATTCCAAGGGGCAGGAGGTGAACCACCACGATAAAAAACTTTTACTGGGAACTGAATCTGTCCTGGTAAGTACTCGTGGCTGTTCAGCCGGGCGTAGGGAAGAGGAGCTCCCTCAGCAGAACAGATCTGCGCTTTTAGGAGTTTAGACATTCAGTCAAACTCTGAAATAGCCTGTTAAGTCAGAGCTAATTAGAAGAGGAGAGGAACAAAGTACTGTAAGACTGAACATGCTTTCCCTGCTTCCAACAGTTACTTAACAGTCTCAAACACATTTTAGCCAGCAGGTTCAAGTGCTGGAGACCTCACTAAATGATGAATTTAAGGACACACTGTATCATCGTCCTTTTGCAAGGGCAGGAGGGGGGTGTGTTTCAGCAAATAATTATGCTCTAACGCTCTTCCTCCCCGCAGCCCCACCCCGCCAGCAGCATGCCCCAGGCCCCCAGGCAGGCTCTCCCTCCATCCCCTGCGCCCATCCCTGACCCCACAGAGCACCATCCCCCTCCTCTCCCCTCCCCGGATCCATCTCGCCCTGCCGGCAGAGCAAGCCGGCAGGACCCCGCTGGTGATGATGATGATGCTGCTGCTCTTGCCACTTTCGAGCACAGGCAGGGTGGGATTTAACAGAGGAGGTCACCGTGGTGCCTGGAGCCCTCCGAGGAGCAGGCAGGGCTGCAAGGGGCAGAGCTGGGGCGGCAGCCTGCCGAACGCTCGGCTTTGGCACGGGGACTGTGGCAGCAGCGGTGCCTTCCTCCCCAAAACAGCCTCAACACAGCTTGGAGAAGGGAAAGCCTGCTCAGCTTCTAGGGGCTCGGCTTCTCCCCACCCTGGTACCTTCTCCATTTCCACAATTAAAACTTTCCCTTGCTATTTTGCCAGGCCCGTTTTTGTCGAGGCTGTTATTTCAGTGACAGCAATACCACAGTAACTTGATTTAGGTGAGTAACCAAGCAAGTACGATTGACCAGCATGCTCTCTGCCAAAAGCATTAAACAAAGACCAGAACAATAATTCAAAGTTATTAAATTGCCTGAATGAAATTTTCTACTTGCCCTACTCATGAATCTCCACCTACGGAAGAGCACACTTAACCACCGAGTTACACAGCGCACGCACACACGCACGACCCAGCCCGCCCTGGCTTTCCTCTTGTTTTGCAATACTTTCAGCATAGATTTTTCTTTTTTTTTTCTGAGTTGTTAGAAACAAAGTAGCAGCAGGAGGAACTGATCCATTCCTTAATTATATAGGTAACAGAAAAAAATTTGGGAAACTGATGGAAGCCAGATGCTTACCCAGAGTTCAAAAAAAAAAAAAGTGCTTTTTCTTGTATAAAGTAAAAAACCCTAGCATTATTTTATTTCTTTGCTTTTAAGTTTGTCTTGCTAGCACGGTTTAAAGTTTGTCTTGCTAGGGCAGGGTTGCTAGCACATTTTTTCCATAGTCCTCTGATAACTTGCCACAGCCTAGAGGGAGCAGCCAGCCCCACGGGGAATTTCGCAGCCCCCCGCCTGCCCTCGAGGACCTGTGTCAGCTGGGCACGCATACCCCTCCAGGCACCGCAGCAAGAAGTCACGCAGGCCAAACTACCTTCTCATAGTCTGGAGTCTTACAGCCAGCTTTTAAGGAGAAGCCAGCCCGGCAGATCACATCCCTTCCCGCTCCCCATCACCCCTCTGCCCTCCGTCCTTGCTTTGCCTGGAGGCTGCAATATCGGCATCTGCCAGAGCCACAGCACCTTTAGGAAGCTGTGAACTCCTCGATGCCTCTCACTCTTCCCCCGCCTCCTTTCTGCATTTAAAATATAGCTTTAGACCTTTGCTGTCACCGGTTGATGCGGTACCCCATCCATTAAAAGGACAATCTCTTGAAGACAGTAACTTTGGTGACAGCTACCTCCCTCCTGAAAAGCAAGCACAACTTGCACACCCCAGAACAAGCACGGAGAACACCAGCCACGGCAGCTCCGAACCTGCAGAGCCTGAGGTCAGTGACTGGAACCAGCAACACCGCGAGCACACGACGATGAGGCTGCCGCCCGCGCGGCTTTGCTGCGAGCTGCCGCGGCAGGGAGACGCGTACGCGCTTCGGAAAGCCATCTAAATTCGCTTACATCTGTCATTGTCATTTTGGTCAGCAATGGCATCTTCCAGAGCGACAGACTTTGGCTTCTTTTCACTGTTTCCTTTCAAGTTTTCCCAGTCTGCCTGGCTGAATCTGCAGACCTCTGAGTCTTTGGTAGCTGTTTGGCCTTCTCTCTCTTTCATCTCCAACTCTGAGAAGCGCATCATTGCACGCTAGAAAGAGAATTGATATGAAAAAAACAGTCTTGCGATAAAAGCTACTTCATTTACCTTACCTTATATGAAAGCATTTCCAAAGAAAAATCGGCTCAAAACCAAGGTTTGAGACAGATAGCTAGGGTAGGAGTTTAACACACCTGACTTGTAAAACAGTGTTCTAGTATCTATATGCAAATAGCCACACAATTCTTTCATATGTCAGTGTGTATATATAAAAGATAGATATATATATATATAAACGTACTGTATATAAAACAAAAAACATTCCGTTTTGGAGGTAAAAAGAGACAAAAAAAAAAGAAAAAAAAAAAAAAAACAACAAAAACAAAATGAATAAAGACGACCATGGCCCACAAACTTCCCTTTGTGTATTTGGAAATGAAATTTAACTCAAAGGTTTATGTAAGAGTCTAGTAATAAAAATTTGAAGAACTGACCTCACAGTAAGCAGCAGGTAGACATAAAATACTGTCCTCTTGTAATCCTTCCATCTATGTAATTAAAATGGGCACTCAATGGATCATTTAGATAATTTCATCCATTTTTATAAGCATAAACCAATTCTTTTCTTAACAATGCAAAACAATTTGGCTTAACTCATCCCTTCATTAAAAGTAAAATACCTTAAGGATATTCCTATACAGTATCTGTCTGTCATCCCTCGGCATCAACCTCAATACCGCTCCTACTCTTTCCTACGCATTCGCTTGGCGCAAACGTTGCCTGAGACCCGCTAATAGATGGCTGCGACTCCTCTCCATCAAGCGGCACGTTTGGCATACTAATCGCAACGTCTGGGTACGCTTTGCTAGCTGGCACCACGGGCCAGCTGAGAAATTACAGCCATCGCTAGCGCCAAGGTAACATGCATACCTGTCCGACTCCCCTCTGTAACTGCACAAACATTTCATACGTACATTAACATTTTTATCAGGTCTTAGCAAACGCCCTTTAAAGCTTACTAGCGCGGACATACGTAAAAGCCATACATACTACTCTTTACATCGCCTCGCTCTCATTAACGAACTTACTTTGCTACTTAAAAAACGTTTCTGGCGAGTACGCCCCAATGAAAGAATTTCTGATTTCCCCACCTGCGTTGCTTCTCTCAACTTTTAATACTTGACTGCGACTTGCAACAGAGAAATAACGACAAAAAGCGCGGCGGCCATTGGACCGCGCGGACTCACCTGCAATGCCCGCTGCTCCCGGCTGAGCTGGCTGGAGTCTGCGTACAGTTCGGTCGTCACACACTTGAATCGATCACCTACGTAACCAGCAGAGTTTGCAATCCTCTTGGCCAACTTAGACGGCTTGGGTTTCAGTATTTTGCCATCGGCAGACTCTGCGTCGTCGGCTCCGTCTTTGGTATAGGTCTGGCTGGCGTCGATGCTCGGTGGCGCGGTCCCCATGCAGAATGGCTTCGCGTCCTCCTGCACCTTGCCAAAAGCCAGAGCCGGAGCATCGCTCTCGTGAACGCTTTCCAAGAAAGCGGGTGAAGGCTGGACCGTCACTCTCTCTTTAGGTTGGCTCACAGATAAATCTTCTTTCCTTAAGCCGAACACCGATGAACTCTGGGCTTGCTTGAAATTATAGGTTTCATGAAGATCATTATTTCTTCCAAACTCCTCTCTCATTACAATAAAATCTCTGTGCTGCGACGCCTGCTCTACCTTGTGCTTTGTAGGGTCATTAGCCTGATTACTGCTTTCCGTAGCAAAGCCGGCTTTCGTTACGTTTGCTTCACTTTTAGCCTCTTGCTCGTCTCGCAGAAGATCCGGGAAGAGGTGTTTGTCACTTTTGGCCAAGTTTTTACCGTGGCCGGAGCTCTGGTGCAATTTCACGCTCTTGTCGCCAGGTACTTCGAAATGCATCTTCCCGCCGCCCTCCAGGAGCTCCGGCAACCGGCCCCGCAGAGCCGGGTCCTCATAGCGGACCCTCTCGTGAGACCGTGACCTCCTTTCCGCCTTCTCCTCCTTATTGATCTCCAAAGCCGAATGCTGCAGCAGCATGGGGTGCACCATCCCCATCCCCAGCGCGTCCTGGTAGGTCATGAACTCTCCCCGCCCCGCCGGCAGGCTGTAGGGGAGGCCGGGTTTGGGAGCCAGGTGGCCAGGGTAGAGGCTGCCGTTGGGCAGCAAGACCGGGTGCGGATACACGTGTCCTTTCCCGTGGAGGGAGAGAGGGCTGATGGCTATCCCCTCCGGCACCGGGTACGGGAGGTAACTCCGGGGGTAGGGCAGAGGCGGGGAGCGAAACGCCTCGTTGGGTGGCAGGAAGATGGGGCTGGAGGCCAGGGCAGTCTCACTCGCCTTGAAGTTGGCTTCCTGGCTGCAGGATTTGGCCACCTTATTGCTGTGTTTTGCGGGGGCGGCGACGGGCTGCCCGACATGCTGTATGACCGAGGCAGTGCTCTCCGCGGAGCTCCTGGCCGTCTTGGCGCAATCCATGTTGGCGTTGGGTGCCGGCGATGCCGATGCCGGCCGCCCCCCGGCCGACACCGTCCCCGAAACGCTGCCAACGACCGCCTCCGTGCCGCCCATCCTGGGGCAGGAGGAGCTCCGCTGCTGCGGGATGACCCAGTCCAGCGCCTTGTTTTTCAGCTGGACGCTCTTCCCGCTCTCCTCGCCGGGGCTGGGACCGGGAACGATCCAGGAGGAGGGCGCCGTGCTGATAATTTCAGGCCTGTAGATGGGGCAGCCGTTCCCAGGAGAAATGGTTTCTTTCTGAACGATGTCGCTGCTGGGCAAGTGCGTCCCCCCTCCCGCCCTGCCGTGCACCAGCACCGTTGGCGTCATCTTCTTACCATGGTCTGACTTGCCAGAGGTTTCCGCGTCGACGACTTTCGCCGACAAGTCCAGTGGTTTGTCGGTGACGTCTTTGGTCGGGGTCTGCTTTTCCAGGAGCGGGGGGGACCTGCCGTCTTTTCGGTCATGGCCAGCTTTCCTCGCGTGGGGGGCAGCCGGCGGGGGCGCCTCCCCGGCATCGCTGCCTTTGGGAAGCTTCCCGTTGGAGAGGCGGGAGGGTGGAAATTCGCCGCCGACGTTCACGTAGGGCTTTGGGAGGGTAACGGCGGAGGAGGGAGAGGTGGTGATCCTGGGGAAGTTTGTGGAAGTCGGCGTGGTGCCCCAACCTGGGCGGGCAGGGGGAGGCGGGGGGACGGCCGGGGCGAGTGCGGCAGCAGGAGCGCGGGGTCCGCCGGCATGTTGGCGGGGGCCGGCTTGGCGGAGGGACCCGGGGCTGCTTGCTGCTCTGGATGTGGGGGTAGGCGTGGGCGTCGACGGGGGTGCCGGGGCTGACACCCATCTTCCACGACAGGCTCTTATCTGGACAGTGCACCAAAGGCGGGATCGCCGGCGAAGCCGAAGCAGTCGAGAGCCTCATGGGTGATGCCAGCGATGAAGGGATGTGGGGGGCAACGTAGTGGGAGGGGGGCAGGTATAAAAAACGTTCACCGTTCGTACATACGGGCGAGTAAGCCAGGTGCTGCGGTAAGCTGTAGGTGGACTGCTGAGGTAGCAATGCCTTGTACATGTTCAACGAATACTTATTTGGTGAGTCAAGGAAAGGGTATATGGTGGGCGTCGCACCCTCCATGTAGGGGTTTACCCAGGGGAGCCTTAGGTAACTAGCACCATTGACGCCGAGGGGACTCTGCTTGTCACCCGCAGCTCGGTCCAAACCCAGCGCTTCCCCCGTCGGGACAGAGTTTTTTTGTATTCCAGGTGGCGTTTTGTATATAGCGCTGAAGCCATTCGGGGCTTTTCCAGAGACAGCCGCGTTTTCTACCACTTCAGGGGGATTAGATTTAAACTGTATCTCTGGATTTCTTTCAGGAGTAAATCCAAGCCCGGCTATCGAACTCGTAGCATCTCGTGACTTTTCCGAGCCGAGTCCGCACAAGCTGGAATAGACAATACTACTGGGGACTCTGAGTCCTTCTCGCATGAGTCCAGACCTGTCCATACTCAGAGCTGCGAGACTGTCAATGCGATGTGCTGTAGTCGCATCCACCTTTACAGAACAAGAAGTATGTTACTTTCACATTTCGCTACAGTGACCACCGCTCAAGCTACAGGCACGTCAGCATTTGGAAGAGAAACAGCACCAATGCAAACACACAGTTAGTCGTGAAAAAACATACAGAGGCTGAGCGGGCTGGAGAAGGGGAGAACAGGCACCTACAGAGCAATACCTATCCCTGCAAACGTCAGTACAAATCTCTCTGCACCCAAAATTCATCAGCTAGAAACAAAGGCGTGAGGACCCATAGCCCCAGCAGCCAGAAGCGGCCCAGAGACGATGCTAGGTGGCACCGCTTCTGTGCGGAAACCGGCTCCTCCGCCCCAGCCCCACCAGCGCGAGAGGATGCGGGTTGGGGCACAGAGAACGGGAAGGGAAGGATGGAGAGCCTCTCCTTCCTCCTTCTCCTCCTTCTCCTCCTCCAGGAGCCCTCCCTCTGCTGCAGCTCTGCGCCAGGGCTCGCCACCGCCACACCATTCACCGGGCGAGGCGTCTGGGGACGCAGCACGAAGAAAGGTCCGCTGTCGAACTTCTTCCCCGCTCCCCACGTACACTCACAGGAAAAAACCATCAACTTTGCTGAAACGTTGACGTACTTAATGCTTACATGAACTATTCTCGTTACACATGCCGGTATGCTGCGTGACATTATTACAGAGCAAAATATATACATATGTAACAGAGCAAAAGTTAAGGATATGATGTCATACAACACCACACACCACAAAGTCAGAGTCAAGAGATTAATGACATAAATAAACAAAGTCCTATTTCACTGTTTCACACAAACAACTCGTATGTGCCCGAGCCCGGCTAGAGCTGCAACAGAAAGGTATTTTCATAATTTCTCCAAATGGATCATGTAGTAACACCCAGAGGTGGGAGACAGGGTGGGGAGGACAGGCACGGATTCAGCTGCAGCATGAAGCTCTTAACTTCTTACCACACTGTGATTCAGGTGATTTTCTTCCCTCAACTCCAGTCTGCTTTTCGGTGCATCGCCATCGTTAACGGGAATTTTCCTATTAGGAAACAGAAGCTTACGATTTGAAAACGTCCTGCATATCTCAGATCAGTACAAGATTCTATCACCTCCATATTTTGATTCCCCTAGAGAAGTCCCGTACGATACCGTATTTATCCTCCTCTGTACCCATGCACAGCAACTACTTCAGAAAGCAATGACCATTTGAAAACAAGTATAAAGGGTTTTGACAGCCAGAACACACCAAGCACGTCTCAGAGCAGCCTCTTCCAACACAAGTGATCTTTGTCAAGGTCTTCTATCCTACGCCTTGCCCATTTTTTTTGGTTTTCTCCAAGGAGAGAATACACTATTTCAAACACACCCTGTTCATGTACCATCCATAAACACTGCCAAGGAGAAAATTAAAACACACACGCTAATATCATACGAACATCAGCTGTTCCATGCTAAAGAGCGAGCTGCACATCTGTGCCATACCAGTGTTGCAGCACTGGGACTTGTTATCACAGAAAGCACTGATAAAGAATATACCTTAGTGCCAAATTCCAAATCCCAGGGATAAAAATCGCTGACGTGCAGCAGAAGGAAAGTTTCAGCATTACCCAAAAGAACTCCTTTCAGTCAAAGTGCTTAAAGGCACATCATCGCCTTGAAGCAGAAATGCGATTTTAATTGTATTTGTTTATTCATTTTTGAAAGATTCACCTTTCCTGCAAGTAACACGTAAGAATATTATTCCTAAAGAACTGAGCGGAAAGCGGGGAGAGAGGGTGTGAAGGCAGAGTGAGGGGTTTGGCCGTCTTCCTCCAGTTTATGTTTGCAAATCGTTTTCCCCTGCAAAGGCCAAAAACTTTCCCCGGCTCCTGGGAGGCTTTTCACACAATGGTGAGAAGATGGGCTCCAGGAGAAGATGGGAAAACACTAAAGCCACACAAAACTGGCAGAGAGAGCCGCAGGCATACCTGCAGCTTCTGGTTCAGTGTCGTTCCACTTTTTAAAAAGCTGGGGTGTAAGGGAAGAGGACACCAGCCAGTGCCTGCATCACCCCACTGAAAATTATTAGAGACTGTCATTTTAGTCACTGAATGAATGATATTCAGCGGGGAAGAAAGGTGGCAAGGAACAGAAATTCACTTGTGGGAGACGGAAAGGCCGCTGTTCCAATTTGACCGGCCAAACTGTTGGTCCGAAGGCAGGGAACGCCAAGTTGAGGCAGGAGCCCCTCTGCCGTACAGAGTCGCCGCAAGAACACGTGTGCTATTTGGTTTAATTCCCCTTCACAAATACGAAATAATAAATTAATTGTAAAAGCGCGTTTAAAGGCTGCTTTAGGGAGTAATCTCTTTAAAGGGCGTCCCCGCTTCGCTGACCCAGGTTGCCTGTTAAATAGTAAATCAGCGGCTGCTCTACCACTCTCAGGCACATCTTGTTTCTCCCCCCCCACACTCCCCCGCCGAGCTGGGCTGATCTCAATGCAAGGCGGCAGCTATCTACTCTGGCATTAGGGAAGCGGGCGAACTCCGAGACCTCACGCTGCAGAATTACAGTGTGGCTTAACTTGCCAGAAGCTTAAATATTTACCTGTCTTCATTAATTCCACACATGCGGACCCTTTCATTGCTCATCCAGCTATGAACGTTGCCATACAGGGGAGTTGCAGAAAGCATGACGTCTTCTTAAAAATCGCCGCTTTTCTTCACAGTTTTATATTCTATTAAAAAAGAAAAAAAGAAAGAAAGAAAAAAAAAAAAGTTGAGCAGATTTGTCTAGGAGGAAGCGCAAACATCACGGCGGAGCAGCCAGCCTCCCTCCGGGTAATTAATAATGAATGCAGGATTGGTGCGGGGAGTGAGCTGCCTACGTTAACCGCTAAGGGAGATACCCTGCAATAAAGGAGCAAATTGAGGGCATTTATAGGTCAGAGGAGATGGATCTTTTCCCCAGCGCACATCCAGAAAATTAAGAATCATTCCAGGCTATCGACAAATAAAAAGTTTCTCCACTGCATTTCATCTGAACGAGAAATGACTCAGCCGGCCAAGTATACACCAGTCCCCAAACCTTCATCTCACTCAGGCTGAACCACGGCGGGAGACCCCACGGGCTGGGGGAACGTGCGAAACTACCCACAGGCACTCGTGAAAGCCCTGCCGTAGGAACGCACAGGAGCGGGGGCGCGTCGCAAGAACAGCCACCACGTACCCTGTGCATGAGCTAGGCTGATTGCTGATAAAGCTTTCAGGCGAGGACTTCGAACCGAAGAGACGCTGCCTCAGAAGGGATCTAAATAAAAACCTCCCCTTTAGCGTCTGCACACGACTAACTTGGAGAAAGGGGTTAAAAATAGTAAGCGGTTTGGCGAGCTCCCCACCCCTTGATTTGATTAAGCACCGAACCCCAGTGGCTTCTGCATCGGAGCTGCTGCTGCTGCTGCTGCTGCTGCTGCTGCTGCTGCTGCTGCTGCGAGCGCTTTCAGTAATTCAATGATGCCTGCTCACTCCAGGGAAATAAATCATTAGCGGGCTCGCTGGAGAAGTATTAGCAGTCCGAGAGGATCGGCGCCGTGTGTGCAGCCGGAGACGCAGGTGAAAGGTAACCGCACTTTTGCGTCCAGCAGCGGAGAGGGAAAGGCTTTTCCTCCCCTCCACCTTGCCTAACGCCACCTCCGCTCGCATTAAATCCTAGTTTGCTGCATGAGCGAAGTGTCAGGACAAGCTGCGTTTTATTAACAGGATTATCGCGGCGCATGATTTATTCCAGTGCAAGATTTTAATTGCTCTTCGGAGGTTGAGTCGTTTCTTTTGACTGAGCTTCAGCCTGCATCCTGTGCTAAATGCTGGGTTAATAAGTAGGGGGAGCCTTTAATGCACAGGATATCCCTCAGCTCTTCCTCTCTCACAAAAATACAAGCCTTTAAGCGGGAGGCACGATACTCCTTTTACACACACACACACACACACACACGCGCCAGTAACCAGTAACGGGCGGTTGACCACTGGGAGCTTAATGCCTAACGTCTCCCAAAGCATCCATGCTTCCCCAGCAAACTCATTTCCTTTGTCAGGCTACAAAATATGCAAATGATCACTTTGGCATTTAATGGGGAAGAAGCCCAGATTGGGCCTTTAACACAATTCTTCACACACGTTCAGAGAGGTTTTAAGAACTGAAACGGCAGGAAAGCCTTGTTCCCCAACACTTTTTTCTCCCCTCAGAGAGGCCTTTTGTGCAAAACTCCACGTCTGGAACAAATGTATATTAATGAAACGGCGGGCTGACCCTCCTCTCTCCAGAACGGTTAGCTTTCCCTAATGAAGTCCGCAAAAATCGCTGCGAGGAAGCAAAAATCCCCGGAGATTAGATACCGCGCTATCATTCAAAAGGAGGTTTTTTTCACTGGAAAGACGGTTTCTGGACAGATTTACTGGTTTCCAGATGCGCCGCTCGTAATGTTTTCAATAGAGGCAGCAGCAGCATGGAGAGAGTGATTTAGGGTTTTACGGAAGGTCAGCAGCTGCCCCGTGCGCTGCCTCACCCGTGAGGGGCAGACACCAATTCGGAGGAGATGGGCCTCGGTGGCACATGGCCCCACGCCCTGCTTTCCTTCGGGGGCACGCGAGGCCAACCCACGTGGCTCCTCAGAGGGGCCACTCTGCGCCCGCCTGGTTTCCTCGGTGGAAGTGTATCATTAAGATAAGGCACGGTGTCCGAATTAGAGCCTGTCAATCCCCTGACATGTGCAGCTAGGGAAACGCTGAAGTTGCAGGGGAACACGGGGAGCTGCCCCAGCCGCAGCAGGTCACCTGGAGGCCCCCATGTCCCACCACCCCTGGAGTGGGGCAAAGCCTGCTGGGGCGCAGGACACGGAGAGGTGGCGGGATGTCCCGGGGCCCACTTGGGCGGGTCGGAGCCCACACCCCAAAGGCTGCCAACCCTGTTTTTCCCCAAAAGCTGCCCCTTGGCGCTCGCTGCCCCGGGTGCGCGCCTGTGTGCAGTTATAATCGCCGCCCTGATGAACTTCTTGTGAACTGTTTAAAAGTGGAGGTCTGCTGAACGAGCAGCGGCGCCACTGCCAGCCATAATTTCATTGCAACAAGCAGCAGACTTTTAACTCTTCGCACGCCCCTTCCTTCCCTCCTCCTCCTCCTCCTCTCTCTCCCCGCAAGCGGCTGCCCGTCGGGGCCGGCGGCTGGCAGGGGACTCCAGGGGCTCGGCCAAACACCGGCAGCTCCGCAAGCCCTCAGCGCTGCGTGGACGGGCCGGGGGGGCGGGGGATGGACCGGGGGGGCGGGGGGCACCGCTCCTATTTATACCCAGCTTCCGCGGGGGTGGGCGCAGCCCGCCCCTTTATGCAACCCCGACGGCGGGCTGAGCGCCCCGGCGTACGGAGGAAACCGAGGACACGTCTGTCTGTCTGTCTGTGCCTCTCCCTCCCTCCCTCCCTCCCTCCCCCCCCCCTTCCCGCCCGCCACCCGCCGGGGCCACCGCGCCCCCCCGTGCTCCCCGCCGCTGTCAGCGCGCCCCGGGGCGCCTCAGCCCCCTCCGGCCGCCCCCGCTGCGCTGCGCGGCGGGGCGCGGAGCGGGGCTCGGCCGCCGGAGAGCGCACGGCATTTCCTCCGGGAGGTGTCTGGCCGATAAAGCCATTTGCGGCTAAATATAGACGGTGATGCACGGAGGAGGGAGGGAGGGAGGCGGGGGGGGGGGAGGGGGGAGGAGAGGGAGCGAGACGCGCAACGCACACGCGGTTCCGCGGCGATGCCGCCGTGTGAAACCAGTTGTGAAAAGCGCCTGCAAGCACTAACCTGCCTCCCGGCGTGCTGCCGAGCGGGGCCCCGGCGTGCCCTACCGTGCCGTGCCGTGCCCTGCCGTGCCGTGCCGCGCCGCGCCGGGAACACCCACGGCCCCGCGCGGCCGGCGCCCCGCGCCGCAGAGGCAGGCAGAGACACACACCGCGCCGTTCCGGGCAGCTGATTAAAAAGGGAAACGTTTGGGTCTCCCTCGCAACGTCAACAGACTTTTGGCAGCCATTGACGCCAGCAGCAGCAAAGTTTTGCTAACGCGCTCCTGGCGTGGAAACGAGAAAAACCCGATGCCCGGGGGGGGCGGGGGGGGGAGGAGGAGGAGGAGGAGGAAGACGCCGCTTCTCCGTGCCTCCGGGGGAAAAGGAAGGGGAGGGCAGCGCCGCCCGGGCCGGGGCAGCCTCCTTTCGCCCCCTGGCCCCGGGGGTGCCCGGCGGCGAGCGTGCGAGGTGAAAGTCCCGGCGGGGATGGAAGAAGCCCGGCGGGGCCGGCGGCTGCAGCGAGCCAGGAAGCGGGGCGGGAGGAGAATTGCAGCGGCGCACGAGTTCCCTTTTGGCGCCTTTACTCTTTTCCACCTCCGAGCTCCGCCTGGCAGCCCGCCAGTTTCCACTGCACAAGCCACGGAGCCAGCAGCAGCGCAACGGCAGCCGGCGGGGAGGGCTGCGCGGGGTACAAAACAATAATAATAATAATAATAAAAAAAAAAAAAAGTCTACGGGTGCCGGTGGCACCGACGGCGCGGCAAGGCGCTTCGGCAAACAACCCGGCCTTTCGGAAATTAAAACCCATGCAATAAATTACCCGGCTCTGATTCCATCCCCCCCCCGGGCCTCCCCCCCTCCCCCCCCCCCACATCATCCCCTCGCCGCCCGGTTCCAGGCCACTGAAAGGATCAGTTCTAGATTTGTGAAAATCCCTGCGAGAGGAGTGAAAAGCAATCGGGGACTCGTAGCGATCTACTTCGATTAGCCCTCAACCCGTTCATCTGGAGTTTGATTTAAAGGGCAGCGCTCGTACGGTATTTATAAGCTTAAACACGGGCAGCTGCTTATGAATGTGTTTAGGTACCTCGTTTATCTTGCACCTCCGACTTACATATTTACGAGTTATAAAAACAACGACCTGTGCCACGGCTAGAAAGGAGACTTTAAAGACACCGTATTGCCGCACCGTTTACAATGCGCCGTATAAAGCTCCGGCAGCAGCCAGCGATCTAATATTAGACAAGTGTTTAAAGAACAGGGGTGGCTGCGCTTTTTTTTTGTTAAAAAAAAGGGAAAAAAATACCGTAGGTTATTTTTTGCAATCTCCACACGGCATCACCACTAGTGACACGTTTTGTAAACCAGAGGAGGAAGCTGCAGACTAAGTAGCCGCCGCACGGATCCGCGGATTAGAGAAGAAGTTTGACCTTTACCCGGGACGTGTGGCATTTCATTTAACCATAAAGCTAAGCACAATGCGCCAGCGAGATCGCTAAACCGATTTAAAATACATATTGAGTCATGCGCGACAGTAGTGCATTTCGGTTTAGGCAGCGTGCAGGCAGCGGCAAGGGGGTCGGCGACTATTTTAAGGCTCCCTGCCGCAGCCGCCCCGTCCCCGTTTCCCGTCGTGTCGTTCCCGTTCCCCCGCCGTGTGCGCCAGGACTTTCTGCCGTGTAAACACGGCGCGGCGGAGCCGTCCGAGGGCAGCCGCGGCCGCCGAGCCAGCGCCAGCGCCGCCGGGGCATCCTCCCCGCCGCCGGGCACCGCCGGCCCGGGCCGGCCGCCACGCTGCGCCAGCCTCCGGCCCGCCGGAGACATCCACCCCCCCGCCCCGGTCCCGCTCCGCTCCGCCCGCAGCGGGGCTCTGGCGGGGGCAGCCCCCCCCCCCGGCACGGGCGGCCCGAGGGAGAGGCGGCCCCGGCCCCCGCGCCCCCCCGCGCCGTCTGTCACGCCTCGGACCCTGCACAGACATCGCTGCGCCGCAGCGGCAGCGGCGCTTTCCCCCTTTCCCATATGCTGCGAGGCGAATCATCGCATCGCTCTCAGCGCCGGCGGCAGCCAAAAAGGGGGGGGGGGGGGGGGGGGCACACGGACGCGGGGGGAAGGAAAAAAAAAGTTTTCAATTAATGATAAGCCTAGGAATTGGGGGAGGGGGCGGGGGAGGAGGCCAATAAGGGAAAGTTAAAATGGCTGGCGATCCTTCAAATAACCCTGGCCGCCTTCCCCCGGAGCCCACACGGCAACTGCCTGCCGGGGAGCCCCGGGGGAAGCCCCGGACCCCCAGACACACGCCTCCTTGGGGCGGCCCAGGGGGCCAGGGCTGCCCGGCACACGGCGATGCCCACACCTGAAGGTTACGGGGCATCCGCCGGGCCTCCCGTTCCACACCCCCACACGCCCCCATTTAAAATGCATCACGGGGGGCGACAGAGGGGCTGCAAAGCCACACACACCGGGGGGGGGGGCGGGGAGGCGAGGCGAGGCGAGGCGGCTGGTACCCAACTTCGAGGCATCGCTGCATGAAGGATTTCCCGGGATTCGCGGGAAACGCCGACCCCGTCCGCCGCACCGGCAGCCCCGCACCACCGCTACGGCGCCCGATCCCCCCCTACCGCCTCCCCGGCGCGGGCGACGCCTCCCTCCCCCAGCGCAGGCGGCGGCGGGCGGGCTGCTCTTCCCGGGGGGGCCGGGGGTTTCCCCCCCCCCGGGCAGCCCGGCGGTTCAGCCCGCCGCCGCCGCTCCGGCCGTGCCGTGACAGCAGGACTGGCGGGGGAGGCGGTGGCGGAGGGAGCCGCAAACCGGATCTGCCGCAGAAACCCCCGGGCCCCCGCGCAGACGGGGCCCCCCGGCGAGAGCCCGGCCTCCCTCCCGCGCCCACCCGCCGCGGCTTCTCCCTACCCAGGCCGCCCGCGCCATTTTAGAGACACACACACACACACGCTCACCCACACAGACACTCGCGCACACACACACGCACGGGAGCGAGGTTTCCGCTGCCGCTGCCAGAGACAACAGGCAGCAGCCGAGCCCGGGCTGTGAAGGAGGAGCGGCGGCAGCAGCGGGAGGGGGACACACGCACACACACACGCACGCACACCCACGCACCGCGGGCCGGGCAGAAATGTGCATTTCAGGTAATTTAAGGCCGCATTTCCCGGCGCGGAGAAGGGAGAGCGCAGGCCTGCGCGGCCCCCACCCCACGAACCCGCCGCGCACTCGGCATCCCCGGGAGCCCGTCATTGTTGCCTTTATTCCGTACGGCTTTTGCTTCTCTGGAGGGGGATAGAAAGAAAAAAAGGAGGGGGGGAGGAAGATGGGGGGGGGGGAAGAGAAAAAAAAAATACCACCAAGCCAGCCCCTTCCCCCCGCCCGTCCCCCATTGTTCGGCCGCGGGAGGCTGGGCGAGCGCAGCGCCACGGGCTCGCCATTCACCGGGCTCCGCCGAGCCCCGGCGTGCCCCCCTCCCGCTCCCAACAGCTCGGGAAACTTGGGGGGGGGGGGGGGGGGGGGAGAGAGAAACACCCTCCACACACCCCTATTGCATACAAAAGTCCCAGCGCTTCTGCGAGAGAGAGTTGGGCGACAGCCTGCCCTCACTTCCGCAACGTTATCCTTGCAGAAATACCGGAGCACGGCCCCGGTTTCCTTCCCCCAGCCCCCGCCGCACCCCCGGGGGAGGGTGGAGTGATTAATGGGACGTACGCCCTTGGTTTCCCTCCGGCCACCCCGGCGCACCGCTCCCCGGCGCGGAGCCGCCGCGGCACGCCTGGCGGGGGCGGCCCCCCCACGCATCCGTCGGGGACGTTGGGAGATATTGATCACGGACGACTTCATTTTGCATAATTGCGGCTGACAGGGCCTGTGGTTCCCTCATTTACGGAGCAACAGCTCCGAGGGGCTGATGGATGGGGAGCGGCTCCCTCCGCTCGCCCCCCCCCGCCCCCCCCCGTGGCAGCCCCGCCGGGGTCCGGCGGCTCCGCGCCTCATCCAGCAAATGGCCGGCGCACAACAGCGAAATACTAAACTTGGGTGCCTCCGTCTCTCGTTTTACCTAGGGCGGCCGGCCCGAAAACCTCCCGCTCCCCGCAGGGCTTTGTCTGCACAGTCGCGGCGGGGCCAGGGCCTGCCCCCGGGTGCTCAGGGACCTTCGGCGGCCGCATGGAAGAAGAAAAAGTGCTTGGGAAGTTGGGGCTTTTTCCTCCTTTTTTTTTTTCCCCCCCCCTCCCTCCTCCGCCAACAACAAACAAATAAACAGCTCGGTTTCTGCTAAACAATGCATAAAAATTAGCCTCGCCCCAAAGTTTATGTCGGGTTTACGGCGCTAACGTTTCTCCTCGACGGAAAACGCTTTCCCGAGCACTTCTGGAAAGCGCTGGCGAGCCCGGGGTTACGAAAGTAGCACTGCGGGTACCCCGACGAACGCCTCCGCAACTCCGTGTCCCGGCCTCACGTCACCTTCTCCCGGCCCCTTAGAAGAAACGCACGTCCAAGGGCGGGCACGGCCCACGGAAAACACCGGGGGGGGGGGAGGGGGGAGGAAACCCAACAGCTCGGCTTTTCCGTGAAAAATAAAAAAAAAAAGGAGGGGAAAAAAAAGGCAATAAAGTTGCCGGTGGCGGTGATGCCCCGCCGGAGAGGAGAGCGGCCACGGAGGCCGCCGCCGGCCCTGCCTTCCCATCCCGGCGCTCCGCACCGAAACAAAGCAGCGAATCAACTGCGATGCAGATGGGCGGCTATGAATTTTTTTGCTGCTGCTTAGAGCTTTAATTACTCGTTCTTGATCCGTGGGACTACGACACGACACCGCCAAGGTTAAAATGCCCTGAACAGCTCTGAGCAGATGTGAACGAGTTGGCAGACGCGCAAATGAGGTCTGCCTCTAAGCATGATAACAAGTGACTAATACATTGCATATCGCTGAAAGAAAATTATTTTTCTCTAATTTGCATTAGCTTTTTTCCCCCCTTTTTTTTTTTTTTTTAACGCCAGCGACATTCCCTCCTCAGAGGCAGCGGCATAATCCTGAAAATATTACTCCGTGACTTTAGAAGATTTGGAAAGAGGCTAAGGTTGCCAGTGTTTTGGCTATGCAGGCTTGTTTATCTTTCCGCCTTTGCTCCAAGGCGAAACTAGTTTTGCAAGCAGTATTCTTGCAGAAAAATGGCACATGTCATATTAAACACCAGTTTATAGGAATTGATGCTAAAATTGTTGAATGACTACTGGCGCACTTTCGCTACTAATAGCACGGCGTAATCCATAAAGGACCAAGGGGAGAGTCAAGGCCAAAAGAGGAAAAAAAAAAAAAAAGATTGACTGGAGAGAAATAGATAAAGGCAACCCATCTACCGAGATGACAAAAAGGGGGGCGGGGGGGGGGGGAGGAAACAAGCATCTCCCCTTGCTACCCGCTTTCCACCCCAGAGCCACCTCCTCAAAAAGACGATAGTACGCGGAGGTCACTTACTATATAAAACATAGCGATTCTCGTAGGTAGCGAAACTATGTCAGGTACAAATATAGGCCGGAACCCAGTTCTCCAAGTTCCCTCGGCTTTCCAAAGGCTCTTCTGAAAGGGCCGGGGGAGATCGCTTCGGGTACGGGAGCTAACTTCAAGAACAGGCGGCATTTTACATCCTCCCCTCAGAAGGTGAACCGAGGGGCTTAGATGCAGGAGGCTTTGAGGAGGAAACAGCCGCTCGGGCTATTTGCCCAGGAGTTGTTGTCCACACAGGACCTACTCCAGGGGTGCCTGCACGTTCTGGCGTATGGGGGGAGGGGGTTGCGGGCTGCCATCTCGGGAGGGCAACAACTTCTCCACCAACTCGTGCTCGCTGGGGAAGCCAACCCGCCCTGCCAGCCACCGCGCCGCCCCCTGTCCCAGGCCAGCGGCGGCTCCGAGCCCCCGGGGCTGCCCTCTCCTCCCCGCGGGGCTCCCGGGACGCCTCCGGGGCCGGCGCAAACCCGCCGCCGCTGCCGCCGGGGGGAGGGAGGGATTTCCCAGCGCCGGAGCCGGCCGGGGTCGGGCGCGGAGCCGGCGGCTCCTCCCGCAGCCTCCCCGCGCCTGCAAATCGAGCGGAGGAGGGGGGGTTTCTCCTCGCCCCCCGCGGCGAGTGCTTCAGCGGCCCCGGGATGCCCCGCCGGGCCCCGCAGCGGCGGGCGGTGCCTCCGGGAGCGGCGGGGCGGCCCCGGGGCCGCTCCGGCCGCAGCGAGAGCTTTTGTGTGCGAGTGCCGGCGAGGCGCGGGCTCTTCGCGCTCCAACAGCTGTCACATTATTTGCACTGGCTGTAAACAGCCTTCGCCTTCCCCCCCCACCCCCCCGCTCCCCCCCCCCCCCCCCGGCACACAGTTAAATCCAGACTAACAATCCCCAGTTAGAGATCAAACCAACAACAGCAGCATTGTGCCTGCCTTCATTGCTTTACCATCAACTACTGCAGCTGGTTTACTCGAAACAAGGAACACCCTCTGCCCACCTCCCCCCGCCCCGGGGCCAGAAACGTGCTCGTTCCCGGCGGTTGGTCAGGCGGAGCCTCCCCCGCTGCTCCGGGAGGTGGGGGGGGGGCTTCTGCGGGGGCCGGGGCGGGGGGTCCCGGGGGGGGGGGTTTCCAGCCCGCACTCCGGCCCCGCCGAGAAGCCTTATCGGAAGCTGAGCTCCGCTCTCGGTTTGGCTTTTGGGAAGGGCGAGGGGGAGCCCCGCAGCAGCGGGGGAAAAGCCGCGCCCGGCAGCTGCTCGGCGCCCGGCGCCGCCGCCGCGCGCGCCCGCCCCCGCAGCCCCCGGGGCCCCCCGGCCGGCGCCCCCCCGCGCCGGCCCGGCCTTGCCCCAGGCAGTGACCCCGCCGCTCAGCTGCCCGCGGCGGCCCCGGCCCCGTCGCGCAGCCGGCCGGGAGGCGCGTTTCCACCTTCAGCCCTTTCCCTCGTTAAAGGGAAGAAACAAAACCAAAAAAAAAAAAAAAAAAAAAAAAAACCCCGGTAACCTAAAGCACGAGTCCAACTTCACTCGCGATGCAACCACCCAGCAGGAAAGGAGTGTGCTGCGCGCTCTCAGCGGGCCTTTTGTTGGGCACAGCTGGAATTCGAGTGTAAATCCCTGCACCTCCTTCCCTGCCCCTCACTTATTTTTGTATCGGCGGCAAAGTTAAGAGGAGAGGTGGAATTTCCCCGGCAGAAGCAAGGGAAAAATAAATCAACTCGAGGAAACCTTTCTTTGCCCAGTTTGACTCGCAGCGTTACCCAAATCATGCACCTCTAGGGGAAAAGCACGACACGGCAACTTTCTCCGAAATTTGTGTGCCGCACAAACTCTTGAAGAGGCCACAGGAGCTGGCCGCTCACTTTCTCGGGGCTTAGATGCAGTTTGGGAGCCGGCACCAGCAAGGGGAAATGGCTGCGTTTATTGGAAGCGCATCTCCATCCTGGCCTGACTCTTGCCAAAGGGCAGCGCTCCCCAGGCAGGTAAGGTGCTTCGCACCAGCGTGATACGTCTCCGATCGACTCCCGAATCGGATTCACCAACAAATTATGCCGGTACGTACTCGCCGGTCAGTACCATCGACTATTCATTGCCTATACGTAGCTAGAAATCTGCTGGCCTGGTAAAAAACCACTGCTAACAAAACAATGTCAGCAAAGGCTGCAACACACTCTTGTGAGAGACCGGCGATTCGTGCCTACTGAGGCTCTTTCAGCACAAAGGCTTTTAGAGGAAGAAGAGAGAGAAGGGGGGAAAAAAAGGAGGGAGGGCTCTCGTATTTCAGGGCTGCTGTCCCCTGGGAACCAAGAACCAAGTGTAGCTTCAATCAAATGCTGACTTCTCCTCCGGGAGCTCAGTAGGAAACCTGATCTCACTAGCTCATGCCTGCCTCCATGCATATAGGCTGGGTTTTCTTTCATACCAGCAATTTGTATAAAGAGGAGAGCCAATACAGTTTATTGCAAACGAGATCTCGCAGTAACGGATCTAGAGAGATATTTCTGTAGCTAAAATAAGACAACCTTCAGCCGCCTGCTCAGGGCAGGCCGCGCCGCAGCCGCCCCCGGCTCCGCACGCAACGGCTCCGCCGTGGGCGCCCCTGGCGCGGCACGACCTCCCACGCATCTCTCCGAGCCCTGCATCCTCCCTAGCTGGCAGCAGCTGCCCTGGGTTGGGTTTTTGTGCAATGCCAGGTTACACTTCCATTAAAACGTTTACCCTGGGAGATCACTTCCTGCTTGCAAGTATTGTTCCGGCTTCCCCTGCTGCTCGCAACTTTAGCCGGAGCTATTTCTCTCCTCGCCCACCACTGCGCGGAGACCCCGGGAAGCATCCACGCCTGCTGGCCCGGGCCTGCCCCGGCACGGCAAAGCACAGCGCGGCACGGGAGGTCTGCCGGGAGAAGGCAGGCGAGTCCTCCAGGCGGAGCTCGGCGTAACTTCGCACCAGGCTGCTTAATTCTGCACGGGGCTTTGCTAATCCACTTTGGCCTTGAGTACTGAAAGGGGAGGAAAGGAAAACGCCACACAGGGAGCACAACCAGGCCAGAGCAAGGTGAGCCAGGGGTCCGCAGCCTGCAGTAAGGGCTTCCCCCTATGTCCAGCTCAGTCTCCTACTGCTGTGGGCAAGCCGGAGAGGCTTAGCGCACCAACCCAGCACACCGGGGCGCGGGAGCAAAGGGGATTGCCCAGGGATCAGGGATCCCTGTGGGATCTCTCCGTAGCCAGGAGCTTTTACATGGAGAAAGTTTGGCTCAGGGAGGGAGTTCGCTCTTGGAAAGAAGAAGAGCTCAGCCCACCCCTTCTCGTACCATTAGCAAGTTCTCCATGAATTTCAAGGTGAGCTGAGAATACGCCCCTCCAGCTTTGATTTCACTTCTTGGCCCCTACCTGCCGCCAACGTGCAAATGCTGTAACTCAAGCAGTGGCTAAATGAGCCCCGCCAAGCCCTCCCACCCCCTCCAGGAGACCCCCGGCTACAATGCTGCCCCGCTCCAGGGGAATGTGGGAGAAACACAACAGCGGGTGAGGAACAGGGCAGCCCCATGGCACCCAGTCCACGCGAGCACAGGGGACAGCCGTGGGGCTGCCCCAGGCACGGGGTCTGCTGCCTGTGCAAGTAGAGGCGTACTTCTCTCTGCTATCAGCTGTGCCAGGCGCCAGCTACTCCGATACTCCCGTGGAGGAGGAGATTTGATTCTTACAGCTGAGGATACAGGCCCAAATGTTTTGCAATATGCAAATCCTGAGGCCCCTAGGTGAGGTATTCCCGAGCGTTAAATGAACACCTGGGGTAAGAGCGAGAGCTACTCCAGCTGACGATGAAAAGCAGAACACGCTCTGAGGAAGAACGGGCGGGCTGGCAGGGCTGCCGTACTGCAACCCACTGCAGGCCGTCTGGAGGTGCACGGGGGAACGACCCCGCCACAGAGCTGCGCCAGTGCAGCTCCCGGCGGCAGGAGATGGCTTTGGGAGGTGCGGGAAGGAGAGCAGGTTTGGCTGGGAGCGCTCTCACCCCTCCTGGCCGAGGGGCAGGCAGAGGAAGCACAATGCCAGGCTTCCCCAGTGCAGGCTCGGCCGCAGAGCGCAGCCCCGAGCCTCCCCCTTTCCCCAGCGCTCCATTGAACACACTCAGCTCTTTATACAAGCCATTCCCAGTGTGGCTGGTGGATTCTGCGCTTTCCACTTTAATTGTCTTATCCAAATAAAGCTTTGTTTTCCTTAGCACGACAATCCCAACATTCAGGCTGAGATTTTCATTGGACAGAGGAGATATTTTATTCTCCGATTGTTTAGAGAGTCGGGGCTTACACGGAACAGCCCCGGCTTGTGTGCCTCCGCTCACAATGGGGTCTTTGCAGCCCCGGTCTCCGTCATGTAGATTCATTTTCCGGAGCGATCGGGATGAGAAACGTTTTTCTCTGAATTTCATAGCTTTCCAAGTCTACCCTAGACTTGAACAAGTCTTTTCGTTTGCACCTAGACAATAAATTTAGTTTAATTTAGCTTCCGGTCTTTAATTTTAGCAGGTCTTCTTTTTGCATGCAAATCAATATGGCAATTACCATCTAAAAGCTCGCCCAGCCCCAGGTCAATGTAAATTGATCATTGTCCGCCTTCTACAAAATAACACCGGGAGTCTGTGGTGCATAATGAGATTATACTGGAAACTGTCTTTCAGATCACAAATTATATTTCATGCTGTCAGGATCTTCTCCAAGCGGACTTCCTTGCATGTCTAATCACACGGCACCAAATCTATTAGCGCATGAGGTAGGTTTGGGGTGCAAGGAACGCCTGCGTGTGGAGGGAGAGTCCCACGTAATTCAGACAAGAGGCAAGGAAAACGGGAGGGCAGGTGCTGAAGCACGCTCTCACTAACTTTTCCAGCGGTGGAAGAGAGGAGAGGAAAAAAGTCTCTGCTCGGCCAAGAACTGCTGTCCAGCAAACAAGGAAAAATGAATTCCTTGCTGGAAAGCAGCAGAACTTTCCTAAATCCACATCTGTGACGAGTTCTTGGCCTCCTCCTTTCTGTCCCCACCTCGTCTGCTCCGCCATTCGAAGAAGCGCTGGCTGCCTGCTCCAGAGAAACCCCCCCAAGAGACGCCCCTGCCCACTGCAGCCTCGGGACCTGAGCGGGTCGGGTCGGAGGGAAAGATCGTTCCGGAGCAAGCGACCGCCGTAAGCCGGTTCCCTCAAAGGACACGAGGATTAACGGGAGCTGCTCGCGGCCAGGGGAACTCCCCCTGCCTGCAGCCCAGGCCTCCGCGCTGCCTCCTGCACGCACGCACGCAGCCAGTGAGAGCTGCTCGGCGCAGTTAAAAGGGGTTAGCCCGGCGCTCCCCAGCCAGCCGGCTCCACTCCGCCGCTCAGGTGATTGCAAAAAAAACAAGAAAGAGGGGAGAGCAGGCCTGCTCTGGCCATCAATTATTTCTAAAGCGACACCGGCCTAAGGAGGAAGTATTCAACCTGGCTTCGTGCTGTTCTTTCTAAGCCCGTGCCAAAACGTGGTCTATCGCAGCGTTTGGGGCTAAGACTGCCTATCGCCTATCACCTGTGCAACCCAATGACGCTGCGGAGTCCCAGTGAGAGCCCACACACCTTTGTCAAGATGCACAGAAATCAGAGCCCTCTTCTCCTCCGCGCCGAGCACGAATTTACGCTGAACCACTTTTACTCCCAGGGCAACGTGGCTGCTAGAGCTACCACCCGAACTGGAGCAGGCCTTTTGCCCACCTTTGCAGGGGCCGCGCACCAGTCAAAGTTGAGAGACCTTTTAAACAACAGCCACAGATTGCTAAGACTACTTTGGTATGCGCAGCGCTCATTATTTTGGGCTGTGGTGGCCTGGGTCCATTTTCTCTGCAAACGGAGACCCGAAAGCATGTCAACAACTTTGTGTGGTCTCGCAGCTGCACAGATCCGCAAAGTTTGCTTGCTCGGACTGTACAGGAGCCCCTGCATCTGAGTTGCCTTGCCTCTGGCATCCCTGCTAGGGGACGGTGGCTTCTTTATCAACCTTAAAAAAAAGTGAATCATCATGGGGTGGGGGAAGAGGAGGGAAAAGGGACAACAATTTCGAACTGCCCGAGAAGCCGCAGCTCTCGGCACATCCTGGTAAAGGCAGATACAGTGCGTGACACGGAGCCTGGATTGTCCACCAGCGCAGGAATAAAGCCAAGGCACCAGTATTGTTTCAAGACCCAGGCCATATTTGGGCATTCAGTTCACACATCCTAAGTATTGCTTTAAATATTAGAATAGAGACATTCGCCAGTGTGGTTCATAATGCACTCAAATGGGAGAAGTCATTGCTGTTCGGCCTCAGGTTACTAGCTTGGTCTTGCTGGTCTTTTTTTTGGGGGGGGGGGGGCGGAGAAGAGAGGGAAACCCTGCTGAGTCTGTTTGCACTGGTCTCTATTAGATATGCAACAAATCTGCCATTTCCGGCGTTGCTTCTATCTAATTAGAGATGTATTTAGATGTGACGTGTAAATAAGCGCTGAGCTGCCTGCTGCCCTGGCTGCGTGGACTGCTCGGGAGCATTTCCAATAAGGCTGTAGCGCCCGGAACCAGGGCTCAGACAAAGAGGAATGGGAATGGTCTGCGCTGCAGGCGAATCCAACAAAACCAGCTTTTATCTATCGCTCTAAAGCTTTAACTGCTTTTAATCTGTACCGCCCAGGCTTGCACGCCACGATCGCATCTCATCCACCGAGGACGTCTCAGTACAAAAGGAAGCAAGCACGCACGCTGGAGCTGCAAATAATCCCCAACCCCCCGAGCCCCGACACAGACCCCGCTCTCCGCCTGCCCTGGCGCTCCCACGAGGTGTGCGTGCCCCCCGTGGGCTTCCGAACACCCCGGGGCAGGTACGCCCAGCTTCTGGGTGCACGGACACGAGCAGAGAGCTGCCCCACGCTGTGAGGGCACAGACGGCCCCGTGGGGCGAAGGTCCCCACGCTGCCGGGGGAGAAGTTGACGGGACCTGAAGGCGGCCGCAGAAACTCGCTCCCCCCGCAGGGTCGGGAACCTCCGCCGCGGGGCGTCTACGACAACCCGCGGGAAGGCGGGGGGGTGCCACGGTGAGGTCGGGGGGGGCAGAGAGCCACCGGGGACACCCTGCCACCGGGGTCCCGCTGCCCCCGAGCCCGGGGGCTGTAGCGGTTTCCCCAGCCCCGCGGCCACTCGACCCCGGCTCCAAGCGCTCCTCAGAGTTCCCAGAGAGAGGAAACTCCTGGGAGAAAAATAATCTGGCGCTCGCCTCGTGAACTCTTTTCCTGTTGTGGGAAACTGCTCTTATAAAGCCATCAGATGGACGGGGCAGCACCGAGGCCCGAGGCACGCCGCTCCGTGTCCCCTGTGTGTCCCCCTTCCCTGCTCCAGCGGCATCCCTGCTGCCACTGCCGCTCCCACATCCTTCCAGGCCGGAGCAGCCGGCCGCGATCCCCTCTTGGCTTTAAGGGTTAACAACCATCGCCACCAAAAAAAAAAAAAAAAAAGAGAGAAAGAAAAAAAAGAAAGAAAAAAGAAAAAAAATATCACGGTGACCTTTTCCTCTCCGACTCCCCCACTCTCCCTTTCAGGCTCCGGTTCCTGAGCTCGCAGGGAGCCTGAGCGGCTGTCTAGACCGATCTATCACAGACGGACAAACAATACCAGGAGAAGCCCCTGCCCGGTCCCTCAGCCTCCGCCACTCACCTTAGAAATGGCGAAGAACAGAAAAGTGACCGCGATACAATCCTCCCCGGTGTATTTATAGCCTTCCACACAGCCCACCTTCATGCCTGACAAATGAGATTTTGTCTGCTCTCTCAGCGTACGCTCCAATAAACACACACACTTTTTTTTTTTTTTTTTTTTTTTTTTTTTGTGCCTGTTTGTTTTTGGTAACATTCCGGGCTCGTCCCTCCGACCTCGGGGCGGGCGAGGGCCCTCCACGCCCGTGCGGGGAGGCAGGTTTGATAACGGGGGCGGGAGGGGCTGGGGCGGGAGGGGGGAGGGGAGAGCAAGGGGGGGACCCGGCCGCTCGTCCACCGGCAACCTCCCAACCTGGAAACTTCAATGTCCGTATTCATCGCTCCCCTTCGCACCCAGCCCCCCTCCCCCCCTCACCCGAAGTGCTCCCCGCTCCCTGCCAGCCCTCCGGGTTGAGTATTAAAGAGGCATATACGGGGCGAGGAGCCGGAGGTCCAACGCTGCAAAAGGCTGGGGAATAACTAATGAGCTGTGCAGCCCATTGATCCGGTGCATACTTCCTAATTAACTCTGAGTCACCTATTTGTGACAGCAATTCAAAGAACTGCACCAGGGATAAACTGCAACCCCGGCGCGCGAAGGCAACCCGGGGGGGGGGGGGGGGGGGGGGGGGTCCTCCTAAAAGCAATTAGGGTGAGCGCTACGCTGGCTACCTCTCGGGAAGAAAAAAAGGGGGGGGGAACCCAAAAACCCACGCAGCGGCTCCGACAGCAGAACCGAAAGGAAATTAATCGGTGTGTCGCAACCGCGGCGGCACCGGGCTCCAGGCAGGCAGGCAAGCCCCGGCGTCTCGGGGAGGAAAGCGGGCGAGAGCGGCGGCCGGAGCAAGCGGTACGGCCGGGCTCGGCGGGCGGCGGAGCAGCGCGCACAAAGCTGCGGGAGAAGCGCGGGCGGCGGCGAAGGCACCGGCGGGGGGTGCGGGTGTTGCCCCGGAGGCCGAGACCCCGCACCGCCCGACCGATCTCGCCCCCAGCTTTGTTCCCAAGCGGCCCTGGCGGGGCACGGCTCTCCCCGGCCGCCCCCCGCGGTAGGGCCACGGGGAGGGGGCGGGAGGAAAAAAAAAAAAGTTAATAGAAACCTTTGGAAAATCCGGGCTTTGCTACGGGGCTACGTGGTGTGGGCTGGGCTCCCCCCCCCCCCCTTTTAATACAACCACGAATACAAAAGCTGCAGGCTCCAAAGAGCAGATGAAAGCAATGAACGGAGTTTCTGGAAAAGATTCATTAGTGGGAATTAATGCTGCGAGGAGCTCCGAGGCGATACCATTAAAGCCAGTCACCACACTTTGTCAGTTTTACATCGCTCACTACGGTCGGGGCGCTTTTTTTTTTTTTTTTTGTCGGGGGAGAGGTGCTCTTCGCCTCCCCGTCGCCCCCTCCACGATCACCGAACCCGGGATCCGACAGACATCGCGGAAACGAGAGAGGGAGGGAGGGAAAGGGGGGATGGGGGGGGGGGGGGGGGAAGAAACACAACACACACACACACATCGAGAAAGAAAGAGGAACGTGAACGCTCCGCAGCCTTCGCCCCCGGACTCGCTCCGCGAACATCAAATGCATGCCTCATATGCTGCGCAGAGCCGCCCCACTTGGCCCCGGCTTCACAAAGCAGCCTCCGCTGCCTCCCTGCCTGGCCGTCCCCCTCCGGCCGGCCCTTTGATGGCAAGCCCCGAGCCTCCCTCCGGCTGCCTCTCCAAACTACATTTTAGGGCTGACTAAACTTCCGTGTCACGCCGGACCTCACGCCCAGCACAGCTCCGCGCACGGGAAAGCCCCGGGCCGCCCTGCCCCACGTGCGCGGCGCCGCCCGCCCCGCCGGGGCGGAGGGAAGCGGGGGGGCTGGGGGGGGAGGGAGGGGGGGAGAGCGGCGCCCCGGGCTCTCCCGGCGAGGGGACGCCAGCCCGCCACGGCCCCCCCGCCCCCCCCTCCCGCCGGCCCCCCCCCCCCCCCCCCCGAGACGGCGGGAACACCGCCACCACCCCCACGCACACAGGCGCACCGGAGGCGACAGCGCGACCGGCAGCGCGTCCCGCGTCCCCCGTCCCCCCCCGCCCGCCACCCCCGCCCGAGCCCCCCTGCCCCGCGCCCAAACTTTCGGCCGCGGCGCCGCCGCGCTGCCGTCCCCGCGGCGGGGCGACTGGGGGGGGGCGGGGGGGGAGAGGCGCAGCCGCCCCGTCGCCCCGGGACCCGGCGGCGGCGCTTCCGCGGGAGCGGAGCGGAGCACTGACCTTCCTGCCGCGCCGCGGGGCTGCGGCGTGCGCCGTCCGCGCCGCGGGTCCCCACACCGTCGCCTCCCTCTGCCGCTCCCCCGGGAAGGGCAGCCCCGTCGGGAGCGGGGGCGAGAAAAAGTTTCCCGATCCCCCTCCCCCTCTCCGTGGGTGCGTGTGCCGCGGCTTGCCCCGGCGCGGGCGGGCCGGGGAAGGGGTGCGGGCAGGCGGGGGAGCTGCAGGGCGCGGGGGGGGGTGGGGGGGGCAGAGGCGCGGCCGCCGCCTGCGCCGACGGGGCAGGTGCCCGCGGGAAGGGCTTCGCTTCTCAGCTCGGTGGGGCTCAGCGGCGGGAGCGGGAGCGGCAGCCCGCGATGCTCATTCCGGCTGCCGGCTCTGGTTTGGCAGCGCCATGTTGCTGGCTTGCTCCGGGCGAAGTTCCTGCGCTGGCGAGCGCGGCGCTCCCCACATCTCGCCCGCGCCGCCGTCTCCCGTGCCCTGGCCGCCGCGGCTTTGTGTGTGTGTGGCTGGGGATTTAATTCTCCTCCTCCTCTTCTCCTCCTCTCTCTCTCTCTTTTTCTTCCTCTTCCCCCCCCCCCTCCCCTCTTTAGTCCGCCGGGAAAGCCGCTCTTCCTCACCTTGCCGCTGGGAGACCGGGCTCCGTCTGCTGCACGCTGCGCTCCCCTCGCACCCCCCCCCTCCTCCTCCTCCTCCTCCTCCTCCTCCTCCAGCCGCCGCCTCCCCTCCCTTCCCCTCCCCCCGGGCAGGCGCTGCACCGAGGGAGCCGCCGCCAGCGCGCGGCGCGGCACAGCGCCGCGCCCCCCCCCCCCGGCCCCCCCCCCCCCAACCCGCGCCACCGGCCCCTCGCCTCGCCCGCTCCCCCCGACTGGCACAGGTCGCTGCCAAGCCGCGGCGCCCCGGGGGGACCCCGCGCTCCCCGGGCCGGCGGGGAGAGGAAAGCCGCCCCCCCCGCCCCGCCGATACCCCCCCGCTCGCTACCCAGAAGGCCGTGGAGAACCGAATTCCAAAGCTCCGCTCACTCCGCTCCGCCAAGCTGTCAAAACCCCGGCGGCGGCGGCGGCGCTGCCAGACATCGCTGCGAGGCTCCGCGGCGGGTCGTGCCGCCCTGCCGCCCCCCGCCGCCCCGACGCCCCCGGCCCCCCCCCACCCCGGCCCCCCCGGCCCCGCTCCCCTCAGGCGCCTCGCGGCGCCCGGGATCCCCCCCTCGGCCGTACGGCTCGCGCCCCGTCCCCGACCCGCCAGCTCCGGGTACCCCCCCGTCGCGCAAGGGCATCCCCGCCGCCCCAGCACCGCCGAGGGCTCGCAGCCCTCCTGACCCCCCGCCCGGTCAGAGCGCGCACCGACCCTCGCTCGCACCCTCCCGCCCGTGGAGGGGGGTTCGCCCCCTCTCCCCCTCCCCCCGGCCTCGGAGCCCCCCTCTGGTCCCACCCGCCGCCCTCGATTTCGCGTGGTCCGCGGCTCGGCCGCGCTGATTTGCGCTTTCCCCCCCGTCCCCTTCTCTGAGCTCTCAGTCGGGATGGAAAAAAAAAGCCGCTCGTTTGTCAACGTCTGCATTGCGCGGCCCCTCTAGCGTTTTCCCCCCCGGCTTGCGGAGCGCGTTTTCAAAAAAAACCTTTAATTGGGGGGGGGGGGCCGGGGGGGACGTTTTAAAGCGCTTTTTGCCTGACCGGCTTTGGCCGGGTTTTTCCACGGGGTGGGGTGGCGGCTGAAGCGCCGTTTCCCTCGCTGGCATTTCCACGGCTGCTTTAAGATTTCTGCCCGGGTTGAGGAGCCCTTTAATCTCCGGGTTGGTAGTTATCGGCTGCATCTATTTACTTTGGCAAGGCAACTTTTGGCTCGGCGAGGTCGACTCGTAAATTTCACGTTCATAACGCCCATTCCCGCCGATACTCTCAGGTTTGGTCCCGCGGAGCCCGCGGCGCGGAGGCTCCCGGGGCGGCCCCGGCCGCAGGGCCAGGCGGGCCCGCGGCCCCGCAGCTCCCCCGCACCGCCCGGCGCCGGGGAGTTGCCACCTCAGCGCCGCCGGCGCCGCATCCAGCCTTGCTCGCCGCCGCTCCGTGTGGGAGCGACTGCCAGCCAAGCGCCGGGCGATTAACGCGGACGGTTCGCCCCGGGGGAGGAGGAGGGGGGGAGAAGGAGGGGAGGCGGATTTTTAATCGCCGCCTCCAAGACCCTGCGCGAAAAGGCTGCGGAGACGCTGCGAGCTGCAGCAGCTTTCCTCGCCGGGAGCGCGAAAGCAGCGAGCAGGGCGGTGAGTGAGGATTCAGCGCCCGAGCAGGACGGACTGTCTGCCTGCCTGCCTGCTCTCCGCCGCTGCTGCTTATCGCTGGAGACGGAAAGGCACGAGTTCCCGAAAGTTGTCCCTACAAAAGCTTCCCCCCCCCCCAAGCCCCCAAAAGAAAAAAAATCCAGAAGTTTTTAATCGAGAATCCAAGCCATGTCTGGAAAAAAAACGCGGAGGTCGCCAGATGTTCGGGGAGGGGGACGCAGACACACACACACACACACACACACACGCAGCCGGGTCATGGCCAGAGGGTTGGCATTTCGTGCAACTGCCATCACGGGGCTTTGGGTTTTCGCTACGTCTCTCTTAAAAAAACCTCGCCCGTCTCAAAGCAGAAGTGAAATATCCACCGGCTGAAACCCGAAACTCCAGCCGCACCGCTCGCCTTCCTCGCAGGGGAGCCCGGGGAGCCGCCGAGTGCGGCGGCCGGGCTGCGGTCCCGGAGTGCCGGCCGGCAGGGCACACGGCCCCGGGCAGCAGCCGGGTTCATTCCCGGCGCGGCGGGCCACGCATCTGAAAAGGCTCCCAACACGTTTTTTTAATCTCCGATAACAAGCAGAAGGACACCTGGCCTATTACGCTGTAAAGCTATTTTTTATAAAGATGTTTTAGGGCTAGACATTAAAAGTTATTAGACTGAACACACGTGAGTTACAGGCACACAGCTGGAGGAAAGGCCTCTGTTGGGCTTTGGGGTTTGGTTTTTTTTCCCCTTTCCTAGGGAAAACCTCATTAAAGTTGTTTCGTTCGGTAGGAAAGCAGAACTAGCGCGTCTCCCGGCGAGGTGGCCGCAGCCGTGGCTTCACGGCCGTATCGATCTGGGCTTTAACTCTCCCCGGAGGTCGGGATCCGCGGTGCCATGGGCCCGCACTTGCATCACAAAAGTCGCCCGCTTGCCTTCCCCCGGGCTGCGAACTCCGGATCACGTGTGCGGCTACGGCGTGGCGCTGGGTGGTTGGGGCTGGGTCGTTTTTGTTGGTGTTTTGGTTTTTTTTCCTTTAACTAATGACTTCAAGTTATCTCGGGGTAAATTCGCTCCGCTTTTATTTTTAACCGTAGTTAAACTTTCTTTCTTTGTGAACGCAGTTTCCTCCGTGGTGGGGAGGAACAGACCCGCGCTTGTTCGCCTCTGTGCCTTTTTTGTTCCCCGGGTCCCCGAGCTTTGCAGCGGGAGGCTGGCGGCTCCCGGCGAAGACATTGGGGCTTCAGTTCGCTCCTCCCGCGGCCTGGCTCGGCCCGGCTTCCCGCCGCACCGCCTTCCCCTGCCGCGGGTGTGGCGGGCACCGCCGAGCTAACCCCGGAAAATTCAGAGCGTGCTTTTGCCTTGCGGATTACCGGGCCGCCTCCCCCTCCCTCCCACACGCCCCGGAGGGAGCTGACCCCCGGGTCAGACCGCTGCCACACCGCCCTCTCCCCGGGAGCGGAGGGGGGGCTCCCTGCACAGATGCTCGGGGCTCCGCGCCGCTGCCGCTGCCGGGAGAAGGATGCGCTCGCAAAAAAAACGGCCGCTGCGATAGCGCGAAGTACTTAACCTCCTCGTAAAGACAAATCCATTGTTAATGGCAGAACGGGCTCCTCGCAGGAGGCTTCCAAGTGGGACGGCTTAACGCCGGCTCTCATTTACCTCCAGTGCCGCCTCGAATGGGAAGCCCCCCCCGCCCCCGGCCCTGGCCCCGGCCCCAGCCCGCACACCTCAGAAAGTTGGGGGCTAAACAGCAGGAGCGGCGAGGCCCGGCCCCCGACCCCCCCCACGCCCCACTCCCTGCCCGCTGAACGGCAACCGGAGCCGGCGGGTCTCCCAGCCAGGGGAAAGGAGAAAGAGGAGAGACCACGGGCGCTGCGAAGGTAAAATGAATTGACGCGAGCGAGGTGCTCAGCCAGCCTGGTGATGAGCGCTAGGAAAAGCCTATAAATAACAGATCACTGTCCTAAGCTCCGAATTGCCCTGCTTGAGTGTGCCTTAAATCAGACCTTTATCATTGCTTATTGTAAGGCTGTTTTTAATGGAAGTGTGGAAATCTGAATAACAAAACAAGCCAAGCCCCGGCTGGCGTTGTACAGGGTCTACAGCGCTTTCAGACCCGAGGCGCTGCCAGCGCATCGTTACACCGCCGCGCAAACGCCCCGCTGCAATCAAGGGGGGGGGGGGGTGCATAGCAGAAGTACTACAATTTTACTTCGTGGTTCAGGGCTACTCCGTTGACAGGAGATCCATTATTTTTCTCTCCCTCGCCCCAAACCGCGCGCCGGTTCACGGAAACGCCGCATCTTCCTTACAAAGGAAAAAACCCCCCCAAAGAGCCCCCGTCCTCCGGGCCGCCTTTGCCGCTGGGAGCGGTACCCCGGCAGGGACACACAGACGCCTCGGCCAGCCTCCAGCCGGGAGGTTCGGCCTGCCGATCGCCGCCCGGGGCCGGCAGCCGCCGCGGCCGGGGGAGAAGCGCTAGCCGGGCCCGGGCAGGGCTCGGCGGGGAAGGCGCAGCGCCGAGCCCAGCGGGACGGCAGCGGGGGGACGGGCCGGAGGCATGGCCCCTGCCCCGGGCCGGGGAAGGGGGGCGGCAGCCCCGCTGCAGGAGGAGGGCAGGCGGGCTGCGAGCTGCCCCCTCCACCTCTCCCGCTCGCATACCTCGGCCATTTTGTCTGCTTGCGGCGCGCCTGTGCCCCCCCCCCTCCCGCCCGCACCCGCCCCGTCCCCTCGGGCAGAGAGGGGCTCGCGGGGCGCGCCCCGGGCGGAGGCGCCGAGGCAGACCCGGCCGCCCCGGGCCCGGGGAGCGGGCGTGCGCCGCGCAAGTCTGGGGGGGAGTGAAAATAGCGCCGGCGAGGTGGTCGCTCGCCTCGACACCCCCCCCCCCAAACCGGCCGGGGGCAGCGGGCGGCGCGGCGGGGGGGGGGGGGGGGCGCCGGGGGAGGACAGAAGCCGAAGCCGGACAAAACCCTGGCCCCGGCCGGAGAGCGGTGCGGACGAGGTTGAGCCTTCGCCTTTGAAAGCGGTGCGCGGGAGCTCGGCCTGCCCACCCCTGTTCCCGGTGGGGTCCCTCAGTCCCAGGGGGCGCGGGCTGCCCCCCGTCCCCGTCCCTCGGCGGCCTGAGGGGAACGGCAACGAGCGGAGGCACGGCAGCCGCCACCACGCTCCCCAGTTTAAATATAATACGGCGGCCGGGGGAACCGCCATGGTTTGAAGGTGTGTTTGTGCAGACTACAGCTTGTATGTTAATAATTGGATACAGTCGATGAATCACCTCCGTCCTCCTTCTGGTTTTGTTTTTGTGTTGTGTTTTGTTTCGCAGGGGGTGGGGAGAGAAAGCGAGGAGGACGATGCCGTGGCTCGGCGCTGAATACCAATTCCGCGCCCGGGTTCATAAAACGCCGGGGTTATTCGCTCCGCCCCAGAGGTGACAGCGGAGGCCTCCGCCGCCCTCCGCGCCCGCGCCCCGCGGCGCGGCCCCCGGGCTCGCCGGCGTGCGGAGCGGGATTTGCGCCCCGGCTGGAAGCCCGGCAGCGGCGGGTGGCTCGCCGGGCTGCATACATATGAAATGAGAGCCTGCAACATCAAAGCGGCAGCGGAGCGGGGGCAGGGAGGGGCTCTCAGTGTGTACACGTGTGTACTTTTCCAGAGAAAAGCCCCTAATTTTTCAAATCGGATTCTTTCTCCCCCCCCCCCTTTTCACTCGCATGGCAGACACGCGGAGAGATGCTTCAGTCCTGTACTTAACACTTCACAGTGTTTTTAGCAATTAAGGCGAGAGGGGGGTGGGTATAAAGATAAGCCACTTTTTCGCCCTGCAAGTGTGAAAGATAAGATAACAGTAAGCTGGGGCAAAACGTCTGCCTACAACCTCCCCCCAGCGATTCTGATCGGTCACCTCTTATCGCAGAAAATGTTCATTTCGAAAGCAGCTTCAAAAAACCAAGGGAAAAATAAAAGTATTTTCCGTTCAGAAATGCCATTTAACACCCCGTCCTCACTTCATTTCCCTACGACATCGTGTCCCGTCCCGTCCCTGTCGTGTCGTGTCCCCCCCCGCCGCCGCGGTACCCAAACCAGGGCAGCAGCCGCTTCCCAGCGCGCCTCTCGGAAGCCAAATCACGCCAGGTCATCAGGAGACTGAAGCCGCCGGGCGCCGAGGCCCCCCCCCCCTACCCGCCCCCGGGGCAGGCGGGAGACGCGGCCCGCCTTACCGGCCCTTCGCTGCCCGTAAAGCGGGCAAGGGAGCTGCGCCGGGGAGAGCCCCGCGCCGGCACCACAGGCGGCGGCGGGGGAGGCAGAGCGAGAGCCGGGCTGCCTTTTCCAGGTCGTTTCGCTGCAGCACCCACGACGGCATCGGGGCGGCAGGGGAGCGGCGATGTTCGTGTGTGCCCCCCCCCCCCCCGACCTGCCACCAGCCAAGCTGCAGAATCCGCTGCCGGCGGCCGCGCTCGGCGTGGAGCCGCTTCTGCTTCCTCTCCCTTCCCCCCCCCCCGCCGCGGCAGGCACAGGCGGAGGCCGCGGGCGGGCACGGCGCCCGGCGCACACGGCGCTGGCCCTGCCCTCCGCGGCACCGGGCAAGGCCCCGCCGCGCCCGCCCCGGAGCCCGCGGGCAGGATGCGGGCACCGCTCCTCCCCGGCCACCGGGCAGCGGGGCCGGGCGCGGCCGGGGCTACGCGCCGCTTCCCCGTCCCCCGGGGGCTTCCCCCCAGGCCCGGAGTTTCCCCCTTCCGTCCTGGAGCCGTCGCCACCTGCGATAAGCGGAGATGCCGAATAGAAAAGGCTTCCCGACACCTCCCCGAGGGCAAGGCGCGGCCGCGCTTTGTCCTCGCTCCCCTGGGAAACCTCCGCACGGGCCTCCACGCGAGGCAGCGGAGTGTGTGTGGCGTGGGCGAGCAGGCCTCCCCCTCGTCCCCTGGCAAAGCCGCATCCAGGGCCACGGGAGCCGTGATAGCGGGGACCCCGGGCAGCCCCGACGTGCTTGGGGCCAGTGCGGAGCCGGGGGGGGGGGGGCTTCCCCGGGCTCGCCGCATCCCCCGTCTCCTCCCGCCGCCCTTCTCAGAAACCCGTCGGTTCCGTGCTCTCGAAGTGAGTGGGTCAGCAGCTGATGACAAGGGGGAAAAAAAAAGAGAGCGAGCGAGCGAGAAAAAAAAAAAAACCTCCCAAACCCTAGCCTGGCGTGATTACTCATCCCCAGAGTTCCCCTAAGTCAGAGAAACTTGGCGAAGTCCCAAGGCCCAGCCGTTAGCACGGTCTGAGGCTCCCCAGGCACCTTCCGCCGCGGGGCCGGGGCCGAGGGCGCGGGGCACGGCGGGGGCGGAGGGCCGGGGCCGGGGCCGGGAACGGCGGGGAGTGCGCGTCCCCATCCCCGGCGCTCTTCCCGCTCGAGTCACTGTGGAGCGTTTTATCTTCACAGTCACATCGGCAGCTAACGAAGCTCGGCGGCTGCAGCCCACACGACTTTGGTTCTCTGCATTTATCCTTCAATAAAAGCCGATTCCTTTATTAGAAACAGGAGACGTGTCTCCTACCGCCCCTATCAAATCCCAACTGGCAAGGCGCAGCCGACACCTCCCCCTCAGCCCCCCCTGCCCGAGAGGGGCAGGCGGCACCACCCCACGGCCTACGCCCCCCCCCTCCGGACCCCCCACTGCGAGCATCCCGCTCTCCCCCTCTCCAGCCCCCCCACGAACAGGGGCAGCCCTCGCCCCCTTCCCCCGGGGCGGCCAACGCCCCCTCCCCGAGATTCCCCCCCGGGCAGGAGCAGCCGAGGCCAGCCGGCCTCTCGCCGCTGCGCGCCCCCCGCCCCAAACACCCCGCGCCGGCACGGGCAGGCGCCTGCCCGCCCCCCCCGCCTCCGCCGAATCAATCGCCCCCACCAGGCGTACCCACACGACTTTCGTTCCCCTGCATTTATCGTTCAATAAAAGTCGTTTCCTTTATTAGAAACAGAGGAGACGCTTCTCCCACCGCCCTCACCTCATGCCCCCTCCGCGGGCGCAGCCGGCGGCCCCCCTTCCACATCGCCCCCCGCCGCGCGCGGCCCGCCCCACACCCCCTCGCTCCCACCACCGCCGCCCCCTAAAAATAACAATAACAGTAATAACAATAATAACAGCCGCCGTCCCCAGCAGTCGCGGCAGCCAGCCCCCCCCCCTCCACCGAGCCCAGCCACCCCCTCCCTTTCCCCCTCAAATCCCCCATCGCTAGGCGCAGCCAACCCCCCCGCCCGCCCGCCTTTCCCCAGGCACCGAGCAGGTCTGCGCGACGGCTGCTTGTGCGACTCCGATCGGAGCTGCCGCCGCCGCAACCGGGCGGGGAAGGTTTCCCCGGGCGCCTCCGGGAGAGCCGGTGCTCGGAGGATGCCAGCCCGCCTCGCCGTGCCGTGCCCCGCCGTGCCCCTCCTCCGCGCCGCGGCTGCGGAGAGAGCGCCCGGCGGAGCTCTCCCCGACGAGGAGGGGCCGGGACGGAGCGCGCTCTGTATCGCATTAAATTAATCGCCCGGCTCCGGAGGAGGCAGGTGATTCTGCCGAACACAATGAGGGGTTTGAGCGCTGCGGAATAAAGCGCCGTTCATGGGGCCGTGGGCGGCGGTGCCCGGCTCCGCCACGGGATCGCCCGGGTCCCGGGGGATCCCGGCGCTGCTCCCCGCCGCCGGCCCCAGCGCGGGGAGCTCCTACTCGGCGCACCCCACCCTCGCCCTCGGGATGGATAAAGGGGAGACAGAGGCGCGGGGGGGCTGGGAGGGGGCCAGCAGCCTTCCCGGCGGCGGGGGAGCAGCAGCCCCCGAGAACGGTAAACGGGGGGGCTGCAGCTTGCCCCCTCCCCCCCTCCCTCGCCGCAGCCGTGCGCCCCCGCCGGGGCGGCCCCCCCGGGGGGGGGGGGCAAACATCAGCCTCCCGCGGGAAGGCAGGGGCCGAGCGGCGGGGAGGGCACAGCCAGATCGGGCAGGGCCGGGCGGGGAGCGCGGGGCCCCCGGGCGGCCCGCGGGCGGTGCGGGGCGGGCGGCGCGGCCCGGGTTCAGGCGGTGGCAGGCGTTGTTTTCCTCGGAGAGCGGCGGCGGAGGAGGAGGAGGAGGAAATCTCCGGGTTTTTAATGAGGGGGTGCAGCAGGGCTGAGCGCTGGGATTACACGGCGCGGAGACAGAGCTGCGGGCTGTGTGTGCGCGCAGGGCTGGCAGTCTCCGCCCGCCTGCCTGCTAATCGCACGTTTTCCGCTGTTAAAAAGAAACCGAGACGCTGTGGCCGAGCCCAGCGCTGTCTCTGTGACTGTGACATGAAAAGATGGCGCTCTCTCCCCTCCCCCAGCCTCCCTCTCGGCTTACACTTCCTCCCCAACAGCTTTTGCCTCCCAGTTTTTTAAAGCCCTTTTCTCCCCCCCCTTCCCTGGCCGGATACCACCAGCTTCCCAGCCGATCGGTGGGTCCCTCGGTTTGCGACGATATTTTTTTTTTTTATCTCTACCTCGCTATTTTCGCCTCTCCCTTTTCTCGGAAACCTCGATCTCCCTCTCTTTATGTCTCGCTCTTTTGTGAACTTCTGCGGCTCATGGGAGGCAGCGGGCAGGAGGCGCGGGGGGGGTGTGAAAAGCGGGGAGGGGGGTTACCGCTTATCCCCCCCTCCCCATTTCCTCCCTCTGCCCCGAGGCAGCGGGGACAGGAAAGCCAGCCGGATCGCGGCGTGTGCCTCTCGGAGGATGGGGGGGGGGGGGGCAGGAAGGGGCCCGGGGGGGGGCCAGGGGCCGGCGCCGGACCTGGGCTGGGGCGGCGCGGCGGGAGGCATCCCCGTCGGAGGAGTTTACCTGTCTAGAAAATGTTTTACGGTGCTGCGCGCACTACGGTGGTCTCGGCTCGCGGAGCGGGTCCGAGGGACCGGCCACGGCCCCTCTCCGAGGCAGGGAGGGGCTGCTCCGCCACCTTCCACCTCGCTTCCCGCTCATCACCAGACCGCTCCAAGTGCTAAATTGTTTTTTTTTCTTTTCTTTCTTTTTTTTTTTTTTTAAGCCTGCAAATTAAATTCAGCGCCGCTCTCTCCTATTTTAGTGCCTGTTATGTTAATTGCACTTAGCGCTGGGGCGCTGCTCGCCAGGGATGCATGAAGGCCTCGGAGATTAACCGCGGGCTCTTGCTCGGACTTTTCTCAGCCAAGCAGCGAGTTGCGAGGGGCTTGCCCAGGAGTTTGCACGACGCCGTGCGCTTTTGGGGCGTGCTGCTGCCGGCCGGCCGCTCTGAAATCCGGGGCCGGCGACTCTTGGCTGGGAGGTCAGGGCGGCAGCGGCTCCCTGTGCGCCCGCAGGTCTGTTTGCGAAAGGATTTGCATTGCAGGAGGACAGGTATTTTTCCTCCCCGTGGATGGTGGTAAAAATGCAAAAATTAGCGCGACTGTTTCTAGGCAGAGACGCCACGATTACGTGATCTCGCTGAACCTGTCGGTTGTGCTTTCTGGAGCAGCAGGGAAACCGGACACCTTTATCGACGACTCCTGGAGCCGTTCTCCCGGGTGCTCGCCGTATTTATCGCCATCTAAGCCCAGGTAGCCCAAAAGCGCCCGGTGGCAGCCCCTGCCCTGCCCCGGGATGTCCGTGTGGCCGGCTGCGCCCCGCGGAATTACCCGGCCTCGCCGCGGAGGAGCGGGCATGTGTGGCCGCCTCAGACGCGGCCTTTCTCCAGCGCCTACTTCATCTATTCGTTATCAGGGGACGGCGTGTGGAGTGGCTGAGCCTAATAAGTTGTCCACTTGTTCATTTCAGGAGCATTGATTTCTGGTTCCAAGGCACTCTGTTCTAGCACTGGCTACAGCTGCGGGGCATTTCGCAGCTGGTCTTTCGCCTAGACAAATATCAGCGAGAATGCGAGCGTTATTAGCCACATAAATAAATCATTAACGTGCACACAAATGTTATTTTAGCATAACTTCCAAGGAGAAGATATCCCGGCGGGGCAGCACCGAGCGGCGCGTTGCGTTGGAGCGGCCTCGGCGCAGCCTGGCTGGCAGTGGCGGGCGGGGGTCGGTGCCCCCACCCCCCCCCCCAAAACCCCCGGCCGGGGGGGGGGGGCGCTGTTCCCCCAAACGCGACGGCACTAATGCGATTACCGGCCGGCTGGCCGCGGCTGATGCAGCGAAGCGCCGAGCCCGCGGGGCGGGCAGAGCCCGGCCCCAGCCGCGGCAGCCGGCGGGCCCCCGGGCAACCGGGGAACCCCCCCCCCCCGCGGCGGGGGGGCAGCCGCCGCCGCCCGGGCCGCTCTCGCCCTGCCCCGCGGAATCCCGCGGGTGCCGGTAAAGCCCTGCCTGGGAGCCCAGCCAAGGCGGTCTCGCTTTGATATTCCGCACCACGGCCGCTCCTCCGCTCGCGCCTAATCACGCAAACGCCAGCTCGCTCCGGCGCTCTCCGCAATAAACACTGAGCGCGCTCCGCCGGGCTCCCAAAGTAAATATTGTATCGGAGAAGCGGGGCTGCGCGCTGGAAAGCCGAAATCTCCCACTTTTTCGCACTTAGCAACCGAGTGAAGCGTTGTGCGCTCCCTCCCCGAGCCAGGCTCGGTGTGATTTACTTTCCAGTTGCGATGCAGATATTCACTTGTCAGTTCAAGGGCAGGACAGAAACTGTGCAAGCGGAGTCTTGCGAACGGAAATCTCCCATTTACGAGGTTCTGCTCCACCACCGAAAGCCACCCTCCAGCACCTTTGTTCTGCATGCAGCTGCTTTTACACACACACACACGCACGCACGCACGCCCGCCCCAGCCACATCTCCACCCGACCCCTCTTCCCACGTCTCCCTTCCCAGATGGATTCCCAGTCTTTTCCCGACTGACCCTGGGGGAGGTGGCGGGGCGGGGGGGGGTGGGAGTACGGGGGAGGGGGGACCGGGAGAGGCTGATGACGAATGACAAGGCAAATGATAAGCGCCGAGGCGACAGCGAAAGCAAACAGAAGTGGTCTCCGCTCTCTCGCAGGGCCCAGCCCCGGCCGCGGCCGGGGGAGCTGTGCCTGTGCCATGGAAGCGAGCTTGGCCCCCGCGGGCAGCCCGGCTTCTCCGGGGCCAGATAAACACATTTCGGTCACGTGGCGAGCCTATACGGTGCCATGCTCCTCTTCGCCTTCCCCGCTCGCTTTTCACAATAACATGCCCTCCGCCAGCCAGCTCCGAGGCTAACCTCACCTCCCTGGCGCCCGGCCAGCCCGCCTGGGCCCGGGGGGGGCGGGCCCGGCTGCACCCCCAGCCGGGTTTAGGGCAGGGGCCGGATGCATCCTGCGGCTTGGGCGGGGACGGGCTGGACCGGGACTCGGGGCTGGGGGTGCTGCGTCCCCGGCTTAGGGCCGGGGCAGGAGCGGGCTACGCCCGAGCGGGAGCAGGGCCCGAGGCTGGCGGCAGCCCCGGGACAGGGCGCGGGGAGAGCGCGGTATCCTCGCTGAGCGGCGGGGTGAGGTTTCGGGGACCGCGGGTGCGGGGTCGGTTTCGGGGGGGGGGGGAGCCCCGAACTCCGAGAGCGATGGCCGGGCACGGAGCGGGCTCCGCGGCGGGGGGTGGGGACGGACGGACGGACACGACCCAGGGGACCGTGGCACCCAGGGCGGGACGCCAGCTTCGTTGCTTTAAAATGGCTGAAAAGGGTGTCCCCGGGCATGCCTTCCCCGGTAGCAGCAGCGGCGAGCCCCCGAGCCCCGCGGCCGCCTGCCGCAGCCCCGGCTGCTTACGGGAACAATGAAGCCACCGGCGGGCGCGCCCGATGCCTCCCCGCGGCCGGGGCCGACCGGGGGCAGCGCCGCGGGACCAGGGGTGCAGGCGGCGGGGGAAGCGTGCGGGGGGGAGCGGGAGGCCGGGCCCGGCCAAGTTGCCCCCCCGCCCGGCGGAGCGAGCGGTGCCGTTTAATCCCTTTATCCCCGCTCGCTGGTGGCGGTACGAGCCGCCAGGCCGGCAGCCACCCGCCAGCCGCCCGGGGAGGCGACGTGCCGGCTCGGCGGCACAGATGTCGCCGGGTGGGAGCAGGGAGCCGATCCCCACCGGCACCACCTCCACAGCGGCAGCAGCGGGGGGTGGGGGGGTGGGGTGGGTGTGGCCCCCGGGGACCCGGGCATCGCGGATGGATCCCCGCCCTTCGGAGCCCCCGAGACTTGCCCGCCGTCGGGCACCGGAGCCTCCGTATCCCCGCTCCCGGGGCAGGCCTCGCCGTCTCCCCGCGGGGGCACGGTCTGCAGCCTCCCCTCTCTCCGGGCCTCCCCGGGGGCCCCCGGGCGAGGCGAGGAGCAGCCCCCGGTGCGGTGTCCGGGCTGCCCAGCCGCCGCTCGGCCGCCTGTGCTCCGAAATCCGGCAATTATGCAAATGCCCGGGACGTTCTCCCCTTTGATCTGAACTTCCTCGGAACGATCCCTTCTCATTACGGAGCATGAAAATGTCTCTCGGACGTGTAAAGCGAACTACAGAGCTCTTTTCATCCCCTTTTGTTGCCCGCACCGGGCTTGTCGCTCCGGCCCCGCATTCCCCAAACGCCGGGAAAGGGGAAGGAAGGGGGCTCCCGGGGGAGGCGGCGGGACGTGGGAGCTGCCCGGGCTGCCGGTTGTCATGGCGAGGCCAAGCGTCTTCCCAAGTTATGTGCGACTAATGGGTTTGTGCCCCGCTCGGCTCCGGGTTCACCTTTCCCCCCCGCCGCTCGGATCCCCGCCGACCTCCCCGCCCGCGCCCCGGGGGGCAGCGGCACCCCCCGCCCCAGCCGCCCCGGCGAGCAGCTCGCCGAGCCCCGGTGCCACGTCCCTCTGATCCGCTGCCTGCACGGTTCAGAAGCGGCGGCGGGAGGGGGTGAGGACCCCCGCCGACGGGAGCGCAGCTCCCCCCGAGCGACTTTAAACTCCCATCTTTTGTTGTGCTCCTTTACCCACCTCTTGTTGCGGTTTTGATAACTGAGACTAACGAGGCGCTGAATGTATCACAGGTTTAGCACGTCCACGCGACCCTGGATACGATGTTCAAGACTCCCGCGAGCCATGACGGGGATTTTTTGTTACCTTTCTTTTTTCTTTTTTTTTTGCCCCTCTTCAAAGACGTATCAAGAAAGTTTGCGCTGCCTCGCAAACTACTCCTCCCGTGTAAGAAAAACATTCTGACCATTTGCTGGAGGCCATTTTATGCAACCTCGAGGAGGTTAACAGCTTGCATAATTTCAGGAATACCAGGTGTCTGCCTAATACCTTTTTGCCTTTCCCTGCCATTCATTCACACAAGCCGGGAGCTCTGTAGGCCAAGCGCTCCTGTGACGGACAATGGATTCCCACCTTTCCCAGGGGCCTGTGCTAGAAAACGGATGGAGTTCTTCCCCCTCTGCTCGTGCATGGTGCGGAGAGAAAGCCTTGCAATGGCCTTGCAACGTATCTGTGAGATGAAAGGATGCATGTGAAGGAGAGCATGGGGTAAGGGGGCTACCCAAAGTACGTGGGTTATTTTCTTTTGCCGGGATTTAAGACTGCATCCAGGGAAGCAGCAGTGGATGTGGCGTTAATGAAATTGTGCTGCTGCAAAATAATGCCAAGCAAACGGGAGAAGGAGTTAGCTGAACTGTTTAAAAACTGTTGTCATGTTTGCTAACAGATGCTTAACTCTGGTGCTTAACAAGCTCTTGGAAAAGAAGTTTTATTAAAAAAAAAAAAAAAAGGCAATCCCCCTGCTTGCTTACAATTAAATGATGACAGCTTATAATGCATTCCTTCAAGACCTCCAGTAATATCGGGGCTCAGGGGACTTGAGATACCTAATTCATAGATTTTTTTAAACCAAGAATGGACCATTGTGATCGGCTGGTCTGACCTGCTACATATCATGGGCCAGTGAATTTCAGCCAGACGTTCTTGTATCAGACTCGTAAATTCTGGCTGCGCTTTTAGCCTGGCATCCAATCCTGCTCTGAAGACTTTTAAGTAACACTGCTTGCCTCAGTTGTTCCAGTGGTTATGTCCCCTCACTGGTTTAAAAAAAAAACCAAAATGCACCTATTTCTGCACAGAATTCATAGAGCTTCATTTTCCAACATAGGATCTCATTATGCCTTTGTCTGCCACATTAAAGAGATCTCTGCTATCAGAAATCTCCCCATAGAGACACTTAGGGCACTTAAAGACTATGATCAAACCAAGTCATAGCCTCTTCTTGGATAAATTAATAGATGGGATTTCTTTAGTCTTTTGCAATAAGATGCGATTCCCAGACCTTGAATCACTCTTGTAGCTCTGTTCTGATCCCGTATTAATTTGCCAATGCAATTTTAACATGAAAACACCACAACAGAGCTGGACACAGTATTCCAGCAATGGTCTCATTCATGTCAGAAGCGTTAATGGCATCATTAAGTTTACTTGTTTAAAACCCTATGCAGATTACCTTTATAGATAGCCTTAGCAATACTGACTTTATTAAAACCCCATTTAAAAAGTCGCCTGTCTTCATGCAGACGAGTGTTCTTCATCAAATTCACGACGCTGAGCATTGCTTGACCAAACTGCAGAGCTAGCTTAGTTTTTTCTAGCTGGGGCTTTTTCAGTGCTCCATCAACCCTAGCCTTCAGCAGGGCTTCATATTTTTTTTCTTTTGTCTGTAAGAAGCAACTGCTGCATATTTTCATGACGGCACTAGTCCTGGCTGCACACTCACAGGGAAGCATAGACACGGAGCTCCCTCCACTACACCATTCCCTCTTCCTCTCCTGCAACGCCAAAGCCCCCAGTTAAGTTCCAGCAAGGTCAGTGGCCGTGGCAGGGCTCAGTTTTGAGATACTCCTCCCCAGACAGTTCACAGGCAGCTTCCATTAGGGCTTCTTCAACCACGGCAAACGGTCTGCTTTCACACCTGAGCCCCTTCCCCATCCACCTTCACAGGAACATCTGCTCCAAAAGATTGACAGTAAGCAGGGTAGAGCTGTCCCACTAGATACCAGATGAAACATACCCTTTGATAAAGAAATAGGAGCTGCCCATCCATTTTTCGGTCTATCTCAGCTTCTGAGACAGCTTTGCTGTGCAATGGCGGTGTAGGACTGCAGGATCTCGGAGGACCAAGGTCCACGTGTTACAGAAGCACTAACTACACCACTCTAGTACCTTCCCAATCTCTGTTCTTCCCAACCTACACCAGGGAATACTGCATGCAGTGAGTGCCATCTCGCTGTGTGCTGCAAGCCTGGACTCTGTTCTGTGTGAGAGGTGGCCTGAGTTGTAGCCAAGATGCCCTGGATTACTTGGGTCAGAGAGGCTCCCAAAAGCCTCAGCTGTAGCTAGGACTGCCTTGTGCTGGGCCTCATATAACAACGGTGAAACGGTCTGTGCCCCAAAGATCTCTTTCCGTATCTTTTATCCCCAAAAGCAGAAAATCATATAGCGCAGACACAGTCATGGAAATGGCTGGGCCTCAGCTTCATAGACGGTCCCTGTGCCTCCTGGCAGGTCTCAAACCTGAGCAATGCTCCTTTATTTATTTTTCTCCCAAACAACGGGTCTTTTTCCATAGTCCCAGTTGGAGACTGACATTAACCACAACATCACGGTCATGCATCAGACCAAAGGTGCTTTTCCCGCCAGTGGTGATCAGACTGGCCCACGGCATCTTCCAGCTCGCTCAGCTCCCCAGGCTCTTCCCACTGGCATCTCTGCCCTAACAGAGGTCACGCACGGCACATGCTGCTGGAGAGGGGGTGAGCACAGTGGGCCTGCACCATGGGCACCTTCTAGTGGGAAAGCAGCTACAACCTGCCCAGGAAAACTGCTCCCCATTTATAGTGATTCCCCATTTGCACAGAGCTGATTAAGGGGCTCATACACCACTTACTCTGCTACTGCCTCCAGGGACACGATGCCAGTACAACGTACAGCCTGTGCAGCTATGCTTTTTGCCCTGGGGTGAACTATGATGAAGTTCACGTTATTTTAGAGGACCTTGAAGCTGCTACTGTAACACCTGGAGAGGCTCAGCCTGCATAAACCAACACCAAGAGGAGGGCAGCACAGGAATAAGGGTTAAGTTGCTTTTGGGTGTATGCCCCACCTCTCACATTCAGTGCCACGAAGCCACACCACAACTGCCCCTTTAAGCTTAAATTATCCACAATAAAATTGTTTTTCCTGTGACGCATAGCACAGCCTTCATGTCCTACTAGTAGCAGCCCTCCCTTTGTTTATACTTTCCACGTGCCCTCATTTTGCCATGAGTCAGACACACTTGCCCTCTCTTCCTCCCTGAGTTACACTTTCCTACCTCAGAGGACACTTGTATCAGAAGATATATCTGACGGCCCAGTTTATGGATATCTTCTCATGCAATTGGCATTGCTCCTTTCCAAAACCACTGCTTGATAGCCATCGGGTCCAAATCAAATTCTCTGTTAGCCCAACCATGAAAAAGTGAGTGCAGAGAAGGCACCTTTGTTACAACAAAACACCCTTGAGTTGCACTTAATTCAGCGCATTATCCGCACTCGCTGTACCAAAATGCAATTTACAGTTTTAAAAAGCAACAATCAGTCAAACCACCAGACCTGCAGCTTTGAGGCACCGCGTACGGCAGGATGGGCTTGCTTCTCTTCTTTCGAATTTACCTGCAAGCACAGCACGTCGCCCAGCCACTGGTGACAACCTGCTCTTTCTTCCTTCCAGGCTGCTGCAGCCAACTGTATTTGGGTCTGAGCAACTGTTTTGGGGTCTGCTCTCCTCTAACTCTCCAAGGGGTTTGTCTTTAGTTTTCATGGAGAGCAGAACGAGGCTGTATGTGGAAAACCAATATTGACATTTCCTTGTTTAAATATCATACATCAGAGGGGGGTCACAGGAGCCAAGGCCACCAGAAAGGGTTCCCCCACAAGCTATTATTTCCTTTTAAAAAGCACCAGGGACCCAGCAGTCTCCGCTGGGCCTCACACCCGCATGTCTGCTCTTCTCTGCGAGCTGGCTGACTGCTGCCGGTGCCACTTAGCAAATACAGATGTTCAGGTCTTTTTCTTTCACTGCGGGTCTCACTCATCGCTGCGTGGAGGCCTGGTACTAAATGAATGCCTCGTTTAAGCCTTCTTTTCAAGGCTATGCAAAACGCACACCCTGTTCGCACTCACCTCGGTCTTTGCTTGCAAAAATCTACAGCGCTTTCCTATCAAATTTGAAACAAATGGCATTCAAACTTATTTTAAGCATTAATTGAACCAATACATCAACAACTTCCACATTTTCAGAGCCTGCACGACCCTCGCCTGGGAAATTAGAACCGCAGGAGGGTAATTTTGCATTTAAACCAACAGAGCTCTCTTTCCTGACGAGGTTGCCTTCACGCTTTGTAAAGCCAAGCAGTCCTATGGGGCTGCAGAAGAAGAGAGCCTGTTAGGCGTCCCGCACCTATGGCACACCCAATCTGCCTGCCGGGGCAGGGAGGGTTTTACTGGGGGGCTGGGGGGGCATAACCCCCTCATTGCACCAGCCAGTGCAACACTGTTGGGGTGGTACATCTATGCTCGACAGCCCCGTTCCCTCTCTTCCCGGCCATCCGAGCAGCACCTCGCCGGCTGTGCCTCATTCCTTGCGTTCTCCCTTGGTTCCCCATGTGAGAGTGCTTCACCCTGGGAGCGGGCAGGCTGTCAAGGTGAGATTGGATGCTGAGCTAGGAAAAAGAGTGTTTGGGGACCGCTCGGAAAAAGGACCAGAGAAAGCGACAGAAGATGTGCCCTTTCCCAGGGAGGGCACGGCTGCAGGATTTCTCTTTTTATCTAAACCTCTGAACGGATTTGCCGCTAAAAGAAAGATAATCCACATTATGTAGAAACAAAATTACATTCACATGAACACACGCATACAAACACACACTGTTCTCTTCTAACTGCAGGACACGGGCTTTGGGAGCGGTGGCCTCAGAGAGCTGTGGCAAAGGAGCCCATGGCTGAAGCTGGGAGCTCGCTTGCCTCCCTGTACCTCCGGCATCGCTCTCCCCATCATCTGCTGTTGTAGTTTGTACAGTTTTGCTTCCCCTTTTTCAGGCAGGCAGGAACAATCTGCCTTCTGTGCACACAGAGTACCCAGCACACTTAACGCTGCTGTCAGGTATCACAATACTTGCAAACCTGGAAAGATAAAATACCACTGAACTTTAGCGCGGGTTGACCCCCCCATTTATCTCTACACAACCTGAGCCTTACCCTAGTCCAAAACTTTGCCTCACTGCTTTGTGTTTAGATGATAGCCACAGTACATTAGACAACACAAGGCAGGGTTATACCCTGAAGAGCTTACAAATCTAAACAGAGCCCAAACAGGCAGCATAAACAGAGGTTATAAGAATATGAAGACATTGTTTAAGTGGTCGTGTAGAGGTCTTCAAGAGTTTTCAGCGACAGGACTTTTGAAATATCCACTTCATGGAAGCGTTCTGGACACGATGAGGTGTTTGGAGGCGGTGAAAAAGAGAGACATGGCAACTTGACCGGGCAAACGTTGAAGGCGTAAGGCCAGCTGCAAGAAGGCCTGCAGGCTGGCGGGGATGGGGCACCTGCAGCCTGCAGCAGAGCCAGGGCTATGCCAGGAGCCTGGGCGCCCCTGTGCTCCGAACTGAAGCAGCTTTCATACCTTTCGGTGTCCCTGCCGACTGCTCCAAGCCATCGGGGTTTGCCCATGCTGCTTTAGAAGCGTTCTCCATTTGCTTTGTTTCTGAGGCTTAGCCATCACCACATAAGAGCACTTCCAAGGAGATTTTAAAATGCCTTCGGGGCAGCAAGGGACAGCAGCAGGAGGACTATCTGAACCACTTTGGTCTGAGACATTTGGACTTAGATCCATCCAGGCGTTAATTCAGTGAAAGCCAGACAGGATCAGGCTGAAACTGGCATTATGCGCTGTTGGAAGCAAATCCAATTCACATAGTTTTAAGCACACGCAAACCATTTTCTACGGGGACCTGGAGTGCTTTACAAGAGCGCTCGAGGGACCAGGTGACTTTTAGCATGGTGAATTTCAGTAGCGTAACCAAGGCTTAACGTTGTGGCCATAGCCCTCCCTGAGGTGGGGGCGACTGCAAAGGCCAAACCAACAAGTTGGAAAGGGTTTTTTTCCTTTTCTGTTGCCACTGTCTTTTTTTTTCCAGCCTCTTGTTATGTATACTGCTTGAGGAGAAAAGCGCCGTATCTTATCATCGTGACACAAGCCCGTGTTTTTCTCTCCCTGCTAAAATGCTGGAGGTACCTAGCGAGAGAACAGTGCAGGACCAGCAGGGAGGTGTGGAGACCCTGGGGCCATTTTTGCCTACTGCTCTTCAGGTTGCTCAAAAGTTTCGGTCCTACCTTCAGTCAGTGAACAACAAGGCCCAGGGCTAGAAACAGCGGTGGCGTATAATACCTACACAATATCTCTCCGGTCACAAGGCAGGGACCCGTCAACTACACACAAACCCCACCAGACCCCTGGGAAATGGGTTCCAGCATTGGTTTGCCACAAACCTTGCCCCAAATACGGAAGAAGGACCTTGTCTCAAGCCAACCAGAAACAGTTGCGCAGACACACATGTATCTGCTGTTGTCTCGTTCTTGCGCTCTTCCTTCAGGTGCTTCCTTGCCGTGGGAGGGGGTGTCCCCAAGCCCTCACTCACACGTACCTACCGGACTGCTTCCCAGACACAGCTTGTATTCAGCTTTCCCCAGACAAGAGTCACCCTGACATCTTCTCATGCACACACGCACAGGGATCTTTCTGAATGCCGTGTACGTGGTCTTTTGCTCTCCTGCTCCCTGGCAGAGCAGGGCTCAGCCTGCCGAGACGTGTGCCACTGCAACACCTGGTCCCCATGCTCTGCCCAGGGTCTGTCCCTGTCTCCCGCTCCTTCCACAGCTCCGACACCAGCTGTGCCTGCAGCACCAGAGCAACCACTTGAGGTGCAACAAGGGCACACGAGTCCTTTTCCTCCTAGCCAGCCCTGTCTGCTGTGCTCCAACGGGAGTGACACGCTGCTCTCGCTCCTGGTTCTTAAGCGGCGCTCAGAGGTACAGGGCGGGTTATAGATTTTTGCCTCTCTCTGGCTTAGCAGCGGTGCTTTGTACTCAGCAGGCCTCGCTGTCTGCTCGGCTGCACAGGCCGCTGGCTCGCTGCTTTCCCCCTTTGCTTCCCCTGCCGTCCCCAATGCATTAAAACCTCCTCCGGGCCAAGGCGGGGAGGGAGCGGGCAGGTCGGTGGGCCACTGGGGCTGGGAACTGCCCCAGGGTGCTGGTGGGCGAAAAGCTGGCCTGCCTGCAAACCCAGGGCGTCGGGAGCAGGGGGCGCGGGCAGGGAGGTGTCACTTGCACCCGGGCCCTGGCTCCTGCCGGGCGCCCGCGAGGCCGGGCTCGCTGCAGGACCGGGCCCGCTCGCTGCCCCACGCTGCTCTTCCCTCGGGGACACGGGGACGTCGCACCGGGATGTCTCCCGGCCCCGCAGTGCCCCCGGCGAGATGGCCCCGTGGGACACCCGGGACAGCCCGGCCCCAGCCCCGACGGCGCGGCCCCGCCCGAGCCGGCCCGGCCCGGCCCGCCTCCCCCGGGGCTGCCTGGGGGTGCTGGCTCGGGCAGCGGCTGTCCCCTGAGCTGCGGGACGTGGCCTAAATCGGCTCGAGTCACAGCCCCGGCGGGGAGAGCCCGCGCTGTCCCGCCTGGCTGAGGGGCTCCAGAAAATACCGAGTGCGTGCTTGGACTGCATCGGAGGTATTTATTTTGATTGTCCCTTGGCTATAACTTCCATCGTTCCCCTTTGTTTTATAGCTGCTCAAGTTTACTTGCAGAATTAAGACAGATTTTGGGGGGAGGGGGAGGAAGGGGGGAGGAAGCCTTTGTTCTCCGGAGTGTGCTTGTCTTACTTTTGCATCATGTGGCCTGAGCGGCACCCCCCCCCTCCGCCCCGACCGTATTTACTCTATCTCGAGTGAGTCCTTTGAAGGAGAGGGCAGAGTCGTCGTTAACCCCCTGCGTGCCTGCGGGGCCCTCCGCCGGCAGAGCCCGCCTTCGGCGGAGACGCAGCGGGTCCTCAATCCCACAGCCGCGGGTGTCGCTTTGACGGGCGGCATCGGTGTCCCCTCCCCCCGCAAAAAAAAACCCACGCCACAGCGCCCGTCCCGCGGCCGGTCTCCCCGCCAGCCGTGAGCACGGGGAGCCGGCGGCGGTGGGCCTCTCGGGGAGAGCCCGGGGATACCCCCTTGACCACTGGCAGGCCAGCCTGCTTAACACGAGGTTGGAGATGCCTACAAACTCGAAACAGCTGCCGGGCTTTGCTCTGGCCTGCCTGCTAAAATACGCCGATCTCCTTTTAATCTGTTTCATATTCACAAATTAAGCACTTAGCCTAGGTAATAAATCATGAGGCAGTTTACGAGGCTAGCAGGAGACAAACAAGTGGAAAGGGAAAACAATCGCCTAAAAGTGCATTCAATGCAACTGGAAAGAGGCGCTCAGAAAACCCAGCCCGCGCTCCCCTGGGCGGCGGCGGCAGCACCCCGCGGCCCCGGCCGAGCCCGGCGGGGGAACCGAGCCGAACCCGGCCGAGCCGGCAGCGCCCGCACTTGTCCGCGCCGCGGGGCTCCGGACGCGGCCCGGGCTCCCGCCTTTGTCTCCCCGGGTACCGGGCCGCCCGCACCGGCTCCACCTGGGAGAAACTCCGCCGGCAGCCGGCCTGGAAATAGCAGCTCGGGCTGCCGATGCCCCCGCCTCGCACACACACCCACCCCAGCTCGGCCTCGGCTGGGGCGGGGGGAAAGGGACGCCGGCAAAAATAAAAGTGCCGGCTCGCCTCACGCCGGAGCCACTCGCCAGCGCCCACGGGGGACGTGGCCCTCCCCGGTGTCCCGGGGGAAGGCAGCCCGGAGACGTGCCAGGGGCTCCGGAGCGCACATGCCCGGACGCTTCGCCCCGGTGCTGCCGCGCGCGGGGGCGGGGGGAGCGCTGGAAAGTAGCGCTTCGGCTGCCTGAGTTGCCCCCCCGGCCCCCTTTGCGGGATGGCCGGTGGAGGGGAGCATCCTGGCTGGCGAGGGACCCCCCGCAGGGCCGCTGTCAGGCTCCCCACGCGAAGGGGCGGCGCGGGCCGGCCGGGGCTCCGCAGGGCAGGGCTCACCCCGAGCCCCTCGGCTCCTGCGGCGGGAGAGGGGAGCCGGGCCAGCCTGCAGAAGTGCTGGCCGGGCGCTGGTAGCGGGGGGGCCCGGGTGGTGCTACCCGCAGCAGCAGCCCGGGACGCCCCGGCGGTATCTCCGGAGGCTCTTCCCGGGAGAGAAGCCAGCCACCCCGGGGGACGCAGGCGAAGGCCCCAAGACAAAAGACCCGGCGCTAAGACCCCTCCTGGCAAAGGCGCAGCCTGCCGAAAGTATTTCAGCAGAGACTTTTCTTCTCCCCCCCTCCCGCCTCTCCCTCCCCCCCCCGCCCCGGCGAGGCTCCGAGCCGAGCCGTGGCAGCGGGGCCGCGCCGGCGGGGGGGGGGTGAAGGGGGGGCGTGCGGGGCGGGGGGGGGGAAGGTCGGCAGCATCGCCCGGGAGAGGTGAGGTGGGGGGTGGGGTGGGGAGCGGTGATTTAAAGGGACTCCCGCGAAAGGGAGCGGCACAGACCTGCGGCCGTCCGCCGGGTGCGATCTGCCGAGCTGCGGGTGCGAAGAGGCGCCGTCAGGGGCTAATTTATCTCTCGCCGGAGCGGCGGCTCCGGTCTCCGCATCGCCCGCCGGTAACAATGGCAGCGGCCGGCGGCTTCTCCACGCGGCCGGGCGGCGGAGCGGATGGCGGAAGATGCCGCCGCGCTCCGCTCAGGCGGGCTGGCTCATGCATCCCTCTTGGCCAGAGCCTCTCCCTACTGCCGCTCTGCCGAGAGCTCTGGCCCGCTCTCCCCCCCCCCCCACACCTCCCCCCCCCGCCCTCAACCCCCCCTCGCCCGCCCTTCCCCAATTTTCCATTTTCAGGACTTTGGCGCAGAGCCAGAAATGTCAGGAGGGGATGAAACTTGACACAGAGATCTCAACCCAGAGCGATTTCCTCCCGCCCCCCCCCCTAACATCCCCCGCCTCCGTCCCCAGCCCCTAAGTTAACTTGAAGATAGTTTGGCCATATTTCAGTTTGAAAAGAAGGGGAAATTGCGGGTCACTGGTGCACGGTCGGGCCGGGTGCATTTTTTTAATTTAAAACGGTAGACACCGAGGCCTGAAAAGCATCTGCAGCCCGTGCCGCGCCCTCCGCCGTCGGCCCCCCGGGCCCGGCGCGAGCCGCCTCGGGCGGCCGAGGCGCCGGGGAGCCGAGCGCTGCACCAGCCCGGCCCCTTCCCCGCTTCGCCACCAAACTTCGGGACCGGGTCGTACCCGCCGGCAGGAGGAGGCCCCCGGCGCGGAAGGGTGGCCCAGCGATCCGCAGCTCGCTGGGGGGAGGCCCCCCCCCCCGGCGCTCCCCGCTCCCGCCGACTAGGCCTTCGGGCAGCGCTCCCCGCGGAGCCCCGGCAGCGCCGGGGACCGGGGCACCGGGAGGGATGCTCGGCTGCGCCCCCCGCCCTCGCCCCCCAGAGGGTTCCCCTCGCCCCTGGCCAGCTGGGCGTGCTGATAAGGGCGGGCAACGGGCGGGGGCGGGGGGGGGGGAGACGGGACGGACACACGACACGACAGGGGACGGAGCCGGGTTGCGGGAGGGAAAACTCCCGAAACGAGGAGCGCAGGGAGCGGAGCCCGAGCTAACTCCAGGGAGGATGCCTCAGCACTTTCTCTATTATGCGTTTCCAGCACAAGGAAAGCTAATTCCTCCGCTGAGGGCCTCAATCAGGCATTTATTTGACACTCATGATGCATGAACGGCTAAACACTAGTCTAAGCGGAGGATCAGCCGCTAGTTTATAGCTCGCGAGTTTTTTTGATGCAGGTGAATTATGTTGATCTTCTGAATGCCTCGTATTCGGGGGGGGGGGGGGAGAAGAGGGAGAAGGGGGAGAGAGATTAAGAAAACAAGAAGCGGGGGGAGCGTGGGGAAGCTGAACTTCTTCAAGCTCTTCTCCCGCATACCCAGGAAACTCTCCGGCCGGGAGTTTTGGCTGGCACCCCTCCCCACGGCCCTCTCCTGACCCCCAGTCTTCCCCGGCTCTCGCCCCTCCGCGCTGCGTGCCGGCCCACCTGAGCCCGGCAGGCATCCCGGCCGAGCCGGGCCGGGCCGGGCCGCGGTGCGGGGCCCCTCCACGCCGCAGCGGGGAAACGCTCCCCCGGGGGCCGGAGGCGTAACATGGAGCGGGGAGAGTCACAGAGACAACATGGAGGGGGGGAGAAGAGGCGGAGGAGGGGAGAAACCATATGGAGCAGGAGGGAGGGAGGCGACGCGGAGCGGGCGAGCCGGGAGAGCAGGGGAAGGAGCGGGGAGCCAGGCGGCCGCCGCGGCCCGGGGCGACGGGGGTGGCACCGGCGGGGCCTGCGGGACCGGCAGGGGCTGGGGGGCACGGGGGGGGGTTGGTGAGGGGGGCGGCCGGACCCTGCTGCCCGCGCGCCCGAGGCGCCGCGTTTTCTCCCTGTCTCCCCCACGCTTTCCCGGGCGCTGCCCTTTATTCCCCCCCGTGGCGAATTTAATTTTTTATGTCCCCCCCTCCTGCTGGCCTCTTTCCAACTGTTGTTCCAGGACCTAAAAAAATAACAATTAAGTAGGAGTCATGTCTTGTGACTTGCACAATCTCTTCTAACGCCTGAGTTCAATTTTACACAACATTTAATACAAATATTAAAAATCAATATATCAAGGGGGTTGTTAATGAAATGTTACAGTGAGCGTGTGTCACCAGATAGAATTTCGGTGGGAAACGTGTCTGATTTAGCAAAAGCTGAATGCGGTTGTATTCTTTATCCTCCTGCTAAAAACAAAAGATAAAGGTGTTCATTAAATCACATCAAATCGAATTAAACTCTATTGGCGGGTCCCTCCAGCAGAACAGAAGTCTGAAAAAGCAGGGGATGGAAAATGAATCTCAATGCATCTCTTGACAACGGAACAGGAATCGGAACGCATTAAAAATAAATCAGAGCGCTGCTGTAGGTCACAACACAAGGATTAGACTGTGCTGGAATAATGGGATGGGAGACAGAAAGGCTGAGCCTACCCTGCAGGTACACCCTAGCACTAGAAGGGGAAGCCAGATTTTTTAAGCGGTAGGTCACGCCAGGTCTGTAAGAGCCGCTCTTTGCCCCATTCAGGCCGCTTCTCCATCGCTCCTTCCCTGGCTCTCGGGACCGCGGTGTGCCCCAGCTCCTCGGCATGCTGCAAACTCAGCATTTCGCAGGCTGGTGGCTTTGCCTGCCCCCCCCCCACCTCTGCCTTTCCGCCACCCTGGACGGTCTCCGCTCTTCCTGGCTCGGCCGAGCTGCCCTCCGTTAGCCCGGCCCCTCGCACCATTCAGCTATTCCCCGTGACCCCTCTCAGCCCTTGCAGGAGTCCTTGGGAAACGTCTGCAGAGCGAGGCTGCCAAAAAAGCTGGCAGCTGCCCGGGCGGCGAGGAGCGGGAGCGCCGCTGACAGCCGCCGCCGCCCTGCCCGGCGCCCGGCCCGGTGGCAGCCCCCGTTGTCTCCGCGCCCAGCTGCGAGCCCTGCGCCGGGGGGAGCGCCCCGGGGGCAGGTGGGGGGTGCGGGACATACACAGGGCTCTACCCTCTGACGCCGTGTGCCCGGGAGATTGCGGCGACAAGGGAGCAACGCAGGGAGCCCAGGCCGAGGGCACTTGGAGTGCGCGGCTCGCCCCCCTCCCCACCCCGTACCGGGACCCAGCCACGGGCCCTGATCCGGTGGGAGCCGAGGGCAGCGGCCAAAAGTGCTGGCTCCCCTGCCCCTGCCGCGCTGGGAAAGGGCTGTGACTGACCGCTGGGGCGGGGGTTGCCGGCCTCTCCCCGAGCTCTCGTCCAGCTTCCCCAGGCTTGGACTTCGCTCTCGGCTCTCCTGCCCCGGCTCCCTTCATCCCTCTCTCCCGAGGGCATGCCGGGCCGGTCGCTCCCTCAGGGGCTTCTCCGACCCTGTTTGGCGGGGGGTGCTAAAGAAACGGCTGCGCCCGCCGAGCCCTCCCCGGGCAGAGGGGCGGCTGCTCAGCCCCTGCTCGGGGGGGGCCGCCTCTCGCCTCGCGTGGGCCTGCAGCGGAGGGCGCTGCAAAAAGGCTTGGGAAGGGGGCGGGAGCCGGGAGCGAGCGAGGCGGCGGCGGGAGGCAGCGGGGAGGCCGATGCGCGGCAGCCGGGAGCGCTGGGCACCGAGCCCGGAACGCGCGGCGAGAGCGGGAGCGCGGCACCCCCGCGGGCGGCCGCGGGGACGCCGCCGGCCCCCCCGGGGCCGCACGGCAGCGGTTTGGCGTGCAGCAGCGCCGGGGTGCGATAAACCGGGGGGGGCGGCCGCCCTCCACCCGCTGCCAGCCCGGCGGCACCGCGCCCCCGGCCCCGCCGCACGGCCCGCTCCTCTCCCGGAGCCGCGGGAAGACGGCGTGCCGCCCCCGGAGCCGTGGAGCGGGGCGAGGTGGGGGGCCAGGGGTGGGCGGGGGGCGGAGATGCTCGCCGCGGCGGCTGCCTGCGCGGTTGCGTGCTCGTCCCGCGGACCGAGCCGCGGGCTTTTCTCGCCGGGAGCGCAACTTCTGCTCCGACCTGAAGTCGCAGCTCCTCTGTTTGTTTATTTCCCCGGCCGCGGTGGCCGGCTGCCAAGCACGCCGACCTTGCCTATTAAAAACCCATTTTTCTTGCCCTGCGCGGAGCAGCAGTTTGCTCGCCGCGCTCCGTTGTTCCGTTAAAATAAAGCGCTGCGAAGTCTGCTCGGGGGGACCGGGGGGAGGGGGCCGCGGGGGTGGTGAAGCGGTGCCTGTCCCACGCGTCCCGCCCGGGGCCGGCGCGGTCTCCCGGGGCCCCTCCCGGCGCCCCTCCCGGCGCAGCTCGTTCCCGCGCCGGCCGCCGCCGTGCCCCGGGATCGCGGCGGGGCGGGGTGGCCAAGCCGTTTCCCCTCCCCGCCCCCGGGGGGCGCCGAGCCGGAGCCGGGCTGAGCCGGAACGGCGAGGTCACCGCTCGCCGGGGCGCACCGGGCCGCCGGCCGGAGCGGCGGGAGGGCGATGGTCGCCACCACCCCAACTCCCCCCCACCGGTGTCCGCCCCGGGGCCCCCTCCCCCCTTATCGGCCGAGGAGGGCGGTGGAGCCGATGTCGCTGCCCACCCCCGGGGGCGGGAGCCCGACGGCTTTGTGCGGCGGGGCGCGGGGGGCCGTTCCACCTCGCCGCTTTGTTCGGCGGCGGCGTCGCCCGGCGGGACGCGCTCCGGTCAGCCTGCCCCGGCCGGGGCCCCGGCCCGCAGCTCCCCTCACCCTTCGGCACTGCCCCTCCGCCCCGAGCCGCCGCCGACACCCGCCGGCGGCCTCCCTCCCTTCTCCTCTAGGACGGTCTAAAAGTCGTCGTCCGAAGCGAGCTGCTTTTAGAGCAGATACAACAATAAAGTATATTGAAATAAGTCTGCGGTTGGTGAGTTTCCAGCGATACTTAATGGCACTCGCGGTAAACAGTCCCTCTCTGTGCTAGCGGGGAAAATCATCCAGACACAAGCGCATTCCACCCTCTTTAGGGCTCCCTGGCTGTTATTATAGTTATTGCATTACTCTGGTGTAAGCCTTTTGTAACTAAGCTTCTATAAAGCCCCGCTTACAAGCACCCTGATTAGAATTTTCCTTGCCAGTAACCAAAGGCCACCCGCTTTCCAGTGCTATACAGAGGGAGCCGTCAACAGCCACCCCTCTGAATGTGCGCTTTGTTCCTGGCAACAAGGAAACGAGTGGGCTTCTATTGGGGAGAATGCAACCCTTCTTTTAAATATCACTCAGCAAGAGCTGATGGGGCACCGGGCTCCGGAGGGGCCGCGATGGAGGGAGAGAGACGCGGCGGGGTCACGGGAGCGCGGAGTGGCCGAGCCCTGATGCTACCCACGGAGCGGCTGCCACTCAGCCGGCGGCCGGAGGATCATCTGGCTGATCCCGGCTCAGGGGCGGGCGGGGACGGACCCGGGGCCTGCCTGGGGGAAGAAAAGCGGGGGTTCCCAGAGGCGCACACCGCTCCGGCGGCCCGGCCTCCAGCTCCTCGGGCGCCGAGCGGGCAGCGCTTCGCAGGCGCTGGCGGGGGGGACGGGACGGACGGGGAGATACCCCCGGCGCAGGGGACGGACGCGACCCTCCGGGGGGGCCCGCCCAACACGCCAGCATCCCCTCCCGCCCCGCCGGGGACGCTCGGTGCCCCGGGAAAGCAAAAGGCCGGGGCGGGTTAGGAGATGGCCGTTCCTGCAAACACGGCTGGGCTGCCGGCCGGCCCCGTCTCCAGGGGCCAGGAATCCCCCGGCGGCGGGGAAGGAGCCCGGCTCCCCTGGGACGCTCCCCCCCGGGACGCCGGGCCGGCAGCGAGCGGAGCAGGCGGCGAGCGGGCAGCGCCCCTCCCCCGTCCCCCCCCCCCCGGGCGGGCTCCGCAGCCGGCCCGGCGGGTGTGAGCGCCCGAGAGCCCGCCTCGCCGGGTGCAAGTAATTACTGTGATATGTCCAACATGTAGGTTAGTGACATTGCTAAGGAGGTGAGAGCTTGGCGCTCAGAGGGCCGAAACGCTGGGCTTTCGCTTTCATTCAGGATGTGTGTAACACAGAGTCTTTTTCTCAGCTCGCCTGATTTTTAACTTCCTCTAAACCTCTCTTTTTTTTTTTTTTCCTTCTCTCTTCGCTCGGAGAGCAGCAACGAGAGACCGAGAGGAAACACGCTGCTGCTGTGCAAAATGTGGACCATGTGTGGGAACTATTTACTCAGAGTGCAACTGCAGGCACCAGGCGAGGGGCTGGCAGAGCCGGGGGGCGGTGGAGAGAGAGGCTACGTCTCTCTCTCGCTTTTGCTTCCCCCCCCCTCCCCTTCTCGTTTTCCCTAAAGCCAAACCACGTCGCTCTGTGTGTGTAACGGTGCGTTTTACTGACTTCTCGCTGGGCGCGTGTTGGGTTGGGTTTTTGGTTTTTTTTTCTTTCCAGCCCAAGGCTTTCGTGATCTGCTTTTGTGCTCACCCACCACAAGCCTCCGCGGGCAAAGGGTTAAATCTTCGGAGCCCTGCAAAGAAGCAGCTGAGTTTCAACAACAACAAAAAAAAAAGGGGGGGGGGAGAAGAAAGGAGTGGGAGCGTGAAGAAGCGGGCAGAGAGGGCTGCACGGTCCCCTGATCGTCCCTTTGGCAGCTGTAGAATAATAAAAATAATTAATAACAATAATAATCCCCAGCCTTTCTTTTCTATTTGGCTGTATCAGGAAGTGCCTCTGGCCTTGAAGCTCCCTATTACCTCTCTTCTTTCCCCCCCGTCCTTTCGCTGGGAAGTGAGAAGAAAAAGGTCTGCAGCTGACAAATATTATCCATCCTTTTCATCGATCGGAGCATATACAGATGTGATGGCTTGATGTACACTGCAAACCGGCTGATCCATCGCTTTCTCCCTCTCTCGCTGGCTCTGGTTCGGCCCCCTCCTCCTCCCCCTTTGTTCTCCCCCCCCCCCTTTAAATAGATTTCAAGGCGCTGCCTGTTGGAGAGCAGCTCTCCAGAGAGAGCGAGCTATTGCTTCCCTGCCGATAGCCTCCCCCCTTCTCCGGTTTCCAAACAGAAAACAATCCCCGGCCCGAGGAACCTGTGCCGGGGCTGCAGGAAGGAGTTAAACCGGCCGCGAAGAGCGAGATAAGGAGGCAGCTTCCCTGCACCATCTCTTTCGAGCCTCGTGTGGAAAAAAAAAAACCCAACAACAAACAAAAAAAAACAATAGAAAAAAAAAGAAAAATTTGGGCTCCCCGTCGTGCACAACCACGTGGGGAAGGGGCAGTTTGTCCCGGGCCGGCGCCCGGCCCTGGTTTCCCGGCCCCGGGGGGGGGGGCTGCCCCGAGCCCCGGGCTGGCCGGCGCGGCTCGGAGCGGGCGGCTGGGAGGCGGCTGGCGGCGCGGAGCGAAAGGGTTAAGCCTCCCCTCCACCGCCCTCCTCTCTCGCCAGAGAATAAGCGCTCACACGAAGCGTTTCTGGGGAGGCAGGCTGCGAGCAGGCCCTGCGCCGCGGATCCATGGCTACCCCGCTGTCTTCCGGGGAAACGACGACCCTCCCTCCCTCCCTCCCTTCCCCGGTACCCGTGCGGTCGGTACGGGCTGGTTACAGGCACTTGCCATCAGTTTTTCGAAAGGTTAGCCGAGGTCCCCGGCTCTCGCAGACGGGAGGCATTACGAAACCGCCTTTGTATCTGCATGCACTTACACTGAAAAAAAAAAAAAAAAAAAAAAAGGCGAGGAGGAGGCGAGGCGAGGAAGGGAGAGCAGCCCTCCCGGGGCGGGGGGCGAGCCGGGGCGGCGGGCTGGGGGCTCTTCCCCGGGCGGGCGTGCTGGGGACCCCCACGGGCATCGCTCTCCGCCGAGGCACCCCGCCGCCCGGCAGGCAGCTCGCCCGCGGAAGAGCCGGGGTGGCCCTCGCCGCCAGCCCCCCTCAGCCCTGCCCGGTGCCCGCCCGGTGCTGGAGAGAGCCAGCCGGCGGCTGGGCTGCCGAGGCGAAAATGGAGTGGGAGGAGGGAAAAGCGCTACCCGGAGAGCTGTTGTGACAGATGCTAAGCTTTGCCCTACGCGTGCTGGTAGGAGAAGGAGTTAAAAGCAAGCTGCTTTTTCGATCGAGCGTCGGAAGGAGCGGCTTGCTAGAAAGCCGTCCATCAGCAACCAGTCCAACCTGCCCGTGATAATATGCGATCAACACCAAATCACCCCCGCTAGGCACGATCCATCATCGCTACGATGCAATGGGCCCTTGTATGGATGTGTCTACACGGGGGGCGGGCGGGGAGGGGAGGGAGTGGAAAAGAGAGAGGGAAGCGAGCGCGTGTGGATGTGTGTGCGGGGGGGCCGCATCATCCACCGGAATGGGAATCGCCGCCTCTCCCGGCTCTCGGCGATCGGAGCTGCCCGAGCCAGCGGAGCCGAAAGTTGCTGGGCCGGGGCTGAGCGGGGAGCCTGGCACACGGCCCCGCCGCCGCCTCCCGCTGACATCAGCCGCCCCTCCCCCCCTCCTCCCGGGCAAGCTCGACTGGCGTAAAATTAATAATTAATAGGGCGAAATTGATTAAAGGGCTGGGCGCGCGATGGGGGCGCTCGGAGAAGCCCTTCCCCTTCCCGGCCGCTCCGCATCCGCCTCCCCGCCGGCAGCGGCCCGGGAGCGGGGACTGGCCGCCGCCGCCGAGCCGGGGGAGCTCCGGGGCAGCCCAGCCCGAGCAGGAAGGAAAAGGGCGGCGGGGACTGGGGGGGGGAGGAAAGCGGGGCGGTGGCCGCGCTAGCGGCGGCGGCGGCAGAAAGCGGGGGCTGGCCCCGGGGCTGGCTCGGCTCGGCGCAGCTGGGCGTGTGTATATGTGTGTGCGTGTGTGTACAAAGCCGGGTCCCGGAGCTGCCCGAGGGCGGTGCTCGGCACCGCCAAGGCCAGCCCGGTGGGGGCCGCGGGGGCGCGGCCGGGCCGCGCCGCCCACCCCGCCCCGGGGGGGGGGGGGAGGACGAGGACGGGGGATGGGGAGCGAAGGGAGGGGGGCTGCCGAGCACAGCGCTGAGCGCAGGGAAACCACAGCGCACCTGGGCTCGGCTCGGGAGCCGGAACGAGCCGCCGCCTCCTCCTCCTCCTCCTCCTCCTCCTCCCTCCCTCCCGCCCTTCCTCCAGCTCGGTGCCTGCCTGGCCCGTATCGCGGCTCTATCTCTGCAGCAGCGGGAGCTCAGCTCCTCTGTTCCTATCAGCTGCTCCCTCTAACCCCAGTGACCCAGATAAGCGCGGCGGCCTCCCCCCCCGCCCGCGCCCGCCAGCGAGCCGGGGGCCCCGGCCCGACTTCCCACCAGCCCGCCCTGCCCCGCCGCGCCGCCTCCCGCTGCCTCCCCGCGGGGCGGCGGGGCCGTCTCCCGGCCCGGCCCGCCGCCTGCAGCCCCAGCGGCCTCCTCCCGGCCCCGCGGCCCCGGCCCCGACCTCCGGCGGGGGCAGCAAAGCCAGCCCCGCGCCCGCCCCCTCGCTGGGCTCTGTCCCCCCCCCCCGGCGGGGCGGCGCGCCCCACCCGGTGCCCCTTCTCGGACGGCTCGGGGTCATTGTTCGCCCGCGCTGCGCCAGCCCGCCGTCAAAATAATAATTAAAAGCAAAACAAACACCGCGATCCGGTCTTTCCTGGACACTCGGGTCGGAGCCACCGCAGCCCAAGCGTTGTTATTCCCGGGCTGGAAATAGCCCTGGCTCCGCCCTGGACACTCGCCTGTCAGAGGCCTCTTCTCTCCCCTCCCCGGAGGCCCGGCCCTGCCCTGCTCTATTTACTTTTGAAGCGTCTGCATTGATGGAGAACTGCGGACGGCACTTTCCTCCCCGAGCTCCCTTCTGCACCGGGGCTCCGCCGCCAGAGCCTCCTACCGCACCCGCCGCTCCGCGCCAGCTCCGCATGACCCAAGATAACCCAGCCCCGGGGAGGCCGGGGCGAGCGGGGGAGGGCGCTTAACCAAACCAACCAACGATCGATCCGCCCCGCCGGGGCCGGGGGGGGGGAGCCGCGATCCCCGCCGCCCCGGAGCGGTCCGTGCCCCCGCTCACCCGCCGGGGGAGGCGGGGCGGAAGGGAGATCGCGGCCGGGCCCGTAACGACACAAGGGATAAACACCAAAGTTATCACCAGCCGTGACCAAAATAAATGCCTGTGATAAAAAAGCCCTGACAGGATGATCCATTACGCGGGTGTCACTGCCTACAACGAGGTTCAATCAGATACGCCGGTTGCCGTGGACAACGGGGGAAGCGGCGGTACCGGGCTGACGACTTTTCTGGAGCGGCGGGTGGTGGTTGCCGTCAGGGAGGTGACACGGTGCGATCTGCACGAGGGTGGCCCGGCGTCGCGGGAAGGGACAGACCGCGGCGGTCCCCCGACCGCTCCTCCCCCCATCCGCCCCTCCGACCGGCTGCCTGCCGGGGGAGTCGACCCCCCCCCAGTCACCAGCACATCTTTGGGGAGAGGAGCGTCCTCCCTTCCCAGGCGGCCCCGGCGACGTGCGCTGTGCTCCCGGACGAGCGCACCCCCCCGTTTGGGATGCCGTCGGGTTCCCCCCTGGTTCGTGCCCCCCCCCCCCCCCCCCCCCGCAGGGCCGCGCTCAGCCCCCGCGCTGCCCGCTCCCCGAGCGCCCCGCGTTCCCTCCGCAGCCCGACGATGGAAATCAATGAGTGTTTGTTCCGTGCAGCGCGACCGTCTTCTGAGCCGTGCCCTGTTATTAGCGGGGAAAGGGGGAGGGAAGAAAGGCTCTCTGCGGGCTCGATGCTGCACGTCCCGGCCTTCGGCGGAGCCGCCCGCCAGGTGCCGGAGCGGGGGCAGCGGGGGCTAGGCTGGCTGGCAGGGCCGCGGGGACAGCCGTACCCTGGGGCGTGGGGCTAATCGCACGGCAGGTCAGCTCGGCGGGACGCCCGGGCTGCGGGCGGTGCGATTAATGAAGGCTCAGCGGCAGCGGGGACGGGCTGCCGGCCGGTCGCCCTCCTGCCACATTCCTCCGGATCGGGCCGTGCCGGGACTCGCCCCTCCCCGGCGACGAGGGGGGGCGGGGGGTGCGCGGCGGGGGCAAGGTGCCCGAACCAGGCGGGGGAGCGCCCCCCCGTCCCCCAGGAGCAAGCAGCCTTTGGGAACGGCGGCGTCCCGGGCACGAGAGACGGTACCCCCCGCCCGCGGGAGGAGCGATACCGGGGCCGTCCCCACCAGTGCCCCGGTGCGTGACACCCCAGCCCCGTGCCTCTTTCGGTGCGAGGAGAAACTTCCCGGCTGCTAGCGACGGGTGGCTGCGCCGCCGCAACGCATCCTCCGGTCCCGAGCTTCCCCCCCCCGCCGCTGCCGCCCCCTTCCCGTCACGATTTAATGCTTTTCATGCTCTTCGGCAACTGCGTTTCCGCAGAGAAACCCCGGCGCGCTCCCAGCTCGGCGGCTCAGCTGTATTGTGGCGAGCTCAGGCACAGCCGGAGTGAATCCATTACGCCTCGATCCTACAATACAGGTTTATGCGGATACCCTCTGATTTACATTTAAAACAGCGCACGGGCATTGTCTGCTAGCCTGAAAAGAAAACACAGCCCCGTAACTTCAAATGACCTTCAAAGCAATGCAATTAACTCTCGTAATTATCAGTCCACGCCTTTTAGAAAAAGGCACAGGTGCTCGCCTCGGTGCTGTTCCACCTGGTTAAGCAGCCTCGTCCTGCCAGGGAATGACCCCCCCCTCCCCTCCCCCCCCCCCTACATTTCGAAATCCCCCTTCATCCTCCCCTTCCCCCGCCCGCCGCCGGAGCTGAGGGACAGCTTGCTCAGCGCGGCGAGGCTTTGTCACACCGCCACACACACCGCCGCGTCGCTGGGCTGGTGCCGGCGGCGGGTTCGCTTCCCCGGCTCCCACAAAGCTCTCCCTTCACCCCGCCGGCCCCCGGACCACAGGCCACGGCAGAGCCGAAATTTAGGTTAATAGGATGGGCTTTGATCCGTGGTCCCCTTCGCCCTCCCCTCACCCCGAACGACATCGATCCGCTGCCTCCCGCCCGCCCCCCCGGCGCTCCCGCAGTCATGCTCTGCGCGACCGGAGAGAATAAATAAATATCCCCAAATTCCCAGCCGGTGGCGGCCCCCAGCCCAGCCTCCCCCAGCCTCGCGGAGGTGCGCACGAGTGGCCGGTCTCCGGCGGCTGAATGTGCAGCGTCACGATGGCTCCCACGGCCTGCGGACAGCACCGGGGGCGGCGGGGACGCGGGCAGTTCGGGGGGGGGCTGCCAGCCCCGCAGGAACCGCTGCCCCCCCCCCCTTCGCCCCTCTTTTTGCACACACACACTCGCGCACACAAAATAAATAAATAACGAGGCGGCTGGAGCCATCTGGGGTTGGATGGCTTCTCATCTCATTACAGAGCATTAGGAGAAACAGGCAAATATACAGCTATTAAAATTAATCGCCTCGCGCTGTCAGCTGAACATAATGGAAATTATTTATAGGCTGCCTACGATGCCTTTCTCGTCACGGAGGCTTGGTGCGGAGAGGCGCGCTGGCGGCTCCCGGCACAGAGAGGCGTGCGGGGCCGTGCGGGGGGCGCCGAGCCGGCCGGCCGGCCCCGGCCCAAGTTTGGGACCTCGGGGCGGCGGGGAGGGGGGGGGGGGGGGGGGGGGGGAAAGCGAGCGGCGGAGGCGCCGCGTTTAGCGAGTTAGGGCGGCTGATTTTTCAGGTGCCTGGAGGGGAAGCGGCGGAAGCGCAAATAGGGCAAACCGCCGTGCTGGGGGGGCCTCCCCGGGCTCCTCCGGCGGAGCGTCCCCGGGGCGGTGCGAGGCAGGGTCGGGGGCAGCGGGCGAGCGGGCTCCTCTCGAAAGAAACCGCCCCGGGAAAACGGCGCTGAGTGCTCAGCAGCCACCGTGCTGATGGGGGGGGGAGGGAGGGGGCACGCCGAGGGGGGGCGGCGATGCGCCTCCCGAGCCGTCTGCCTGCAGATCTCCGCCACCAGCCGAAATGTCAGCCCTTCCGCTTCTACCTCTGGAGTGGGCTTTCGGGGCTGTTTGCTTCTGCTCCGGGGGAGACGGCGGGTCTCTCCCGCTCGGGATAAAAAAAAAAAAACCTAAACCCCATCGGCTATGCCAAGCAGAGCTGGCCTGCTGTGTGGTTTTGGTTTTTTTTTCCGACCGAGAAAGAGCGCGTTTGGGAAGCGGGGAACCGCTGCCCCCGCATTTCCTCGCTCCGTCCCGGGCTGTTTTGGCCAAGAGCTGCCGGGCTCACCGCGGGCCGGAGGAGGCAAAGTACGGCTGCCACGGGCAGCAGGAGCCACCGGAGCAGCCCGGGTGGCACCGGCTGGATTAGGGGGGAAGGTGCGAGAAAGCCCGAGCGAGAGGCTGGAAGCGCTGCTCCGCCAGGCTTGAGAGGTTAATAAATACACCCGTCCCCTCTCCCCAGCCCGCCTGAGGCTAAGAGTCGCAGCTCAGCGGGTAATTGACAGTCTCAATCCAAAATTGAAACATGTGTTAACAACAACGCCACGCATCCTAGGAGCTACCCGGGAGATCGCCACCTCACGGTCTTTATATATTATTTGAATCCACCGGAGGAAAGTGTCACGAGGTTTTCAGAGCACGTTTCACCCCTACCTGTAAATCAGCGCTTATCACTGCTGGCTGCTCAGACAGAGCCAGCCTCTGCTTCACAGCGCGGGAGGAGGAGAGCCATTGCTCCCTCGCACCGCTGTTTCCGTGCCGCCTCCAGGCGAAGTCCGCCGGCATCCCCCGCCCGACCCGGCCGCTTTCCGAGGGACCTCTCGCCCTCCCAGGGGGGAGCCCAGCGGCGGGGCAGCGCCGGCTGGCCCGTGCCCGGGAGCGGGGGAGGACGGGCGGATCCGAGACCCGGGCGCCGCCGGGGCTGCGCCGCTCCTCGGCGCTCCCGCACGGCGCTGGCGGCAGGGACGTGGCTCTCGGGAAGCGCGGCCGCCCCACGCCCCGGCCCGTATTCCGCATTATCTGGCGTCCGCACCCGCTCCCCCACCCCCGGCAACCCCTCTCCCTGCCAGGGCAAGCAGGACCCGCGTCCGGGTCCGGGTCCCCACCCCCCTCGGGCGAGGGTGGCAGAGCCGCAAGCGGGAAGCTGCGCCCGCGCCGCCACAGCATCTTTCCCATGGAGAAGCCCGCGTTTCTGGGATCCAGCGGAGCAGGAGCAGCGCCCCGCGCCGAGCTGAGGGCCTTTCTCCCGACGGTGCTGCAACAGCCGCAGCGGGGTCGCCTATCCGCTCCGGAGCAGGGAAGCTTGGGGATCCCCCAGCCCGAAACCCCTTTGACTGAAACGCCCTAAGGGCCTGTGCTGTCGCCGGCAGGAGGGATCGGCCGGGGCAGGGAAAAAGCCGACTTGTGCCGAAGCAGTTGGACGTGCAGAGGCAGGACAACGCTGGCAAGGTTCCCCGGGAAGGGCAGGTCCCCGGGGCCTCCCACCGCCAGCTCCGTCCCTTCCCCCCCCGTTGCCACGCCCCTTTTTCACCCGGTGTGCGGCCCCCCCCGGGGAGGCGGCACCAGCAACTCCCGCTGCCCCCGCAGCCCGACCCCACTCGGGAGGGCTGGTGCCTGCGAGCCCTTAGCGGAGGTCACGACCGGCGGAGCAGGCAGATGGAAAATCCCGGTTCCTGCCGCAGATAAACAAGGTGGGGACGGGCAGAGCGGCCCTCGGAGCTGCGCGGGAGGGGAAGGGCGTGCGGTCCCTCCTCCATGGCCCGCTGCCCGCCCAGCCGCGGCTCTTGCCCCGGGAGCTCCCTCCCCCAGCGGGCGCCGGCCGCGCCACAGTGCGCGGAGAGGCCCGAGGGGCCGGGGGAGGGAGGAGGGGGAGCTCCGTCCGGCGAAGGGACGGGGCCGCCGGCGGGAAGCGGTCTCCGCGGGCGGTCCCGGGAGCAGGGCCCGCCCGGGCAGGACGCCGGCACGGCAGCGGGGCGTTTCTGCCCGGCGCCGGGGGCGCCACCCTCCCCCCGCCGCGCGCCGTGTCACACGCACATCGATTCCCACGCACGCTCGCTGCCTCTCGCACGGGGGCACGGCCCTCCCCCGTGGGAGCACGGCGGCTCTCACGCATCCGCCGCTTCCCTCGCCCGGGACGCACGCGCCACACGTTCCCCCTCCACCCGGGCCCCGCGCATCGTCTCGCAGGCGCTCGCCGGCAGACCACGCCGGCCCCGCCTGCTCCCCGGGCACACCGCCACCCGCACCCGCCCACGCACACCCACGCACAGAGCCTCCGCCGCTCACGCCCGGGGCGCCCCCGCGGGAGCGACCCCCGCGCCGTGCCCGGGAGGCCGCCCCCGCGCGCTCGCGGGAAACCCGAGGACCGTCCCTGCGGCCCCTTTGGCAGCGCTCCGCCGCCACCGCCGGGCCAGCTGCGCGGCCCCGCTCCGGGAACAGCTTGTGTTTGTTCCCACCAGACGGCCGGGCGGGGGGGGGAAGGGTCGGCCGGGGCAGGGGGGGGCAACCGCGGGGCGCGGAGCCCGAGGGGCGCGGGGCGGCGGGGGCTCCACCTGCCGCCGGGCATCCCCGCCCCGGGGCCACCCCCGCCACGCATCCCCCTTCGTTGCCACGCTTTATCCCCCTCCCCCCCCGATGTGTTCCCCCCCCCCGCCCCGGGCCGCGGCGCGGCCGCGCCGCGGCCCCGGGGCGGGTGGCCGCGGCGGAGGCAGCGCCGTGCGCTCGGCGGCCGCGGTGTGCGGGCTGCCAGAGCCAGCCGGGGAAGGCCAACAGCGAGAGGTAGCGGCTGATCTCTTGGCAGATCCGAGCGCGATTTGGCCGCCGCAGCCGGGAGGCCGGCCCGGTTTTGGGGGAACCCCCCCCCCCTCCCCCCCTTTTCCCGGCCAACAATATCCAACTCGTATCCTCTTCCGTGAAGGCACCGGGAAGCCGGCGGCTGCCAGGAACAGGCTCCCGTGCAGCGCACGGCAGCGGGATCCTGTTTCCCTCGCAGCCGGCGGAGAGCGGCAGCCCCGCGGGAAGCGGCCGCTTTCCGCCCCCGCCCGGCGCACGGCGGCGGCCCCCGGGCCCTGCCGGGCGTCGCCAGGGAGGGGAGGGGGGGGGTTGGCCGGCGCCCGGGCCCCCGGCGGGCAGCCGCTGCTTTGCAAACCGCACGGTGGCAGCTCCCGGAGGGCGGCGCGGCGCTGGCAGCCGGCCCTGCCCGCCCGTGCCAAGCCGCGGGCACAGCGGGGCTCGGCGGCCCCGGGCGCAGCGCTCCGCTCGCCAGCTAAAGCCGCGGTAAAAACCAGCTCCGCAGACGTCCCCGGGGGCCCGCGGGCGGCAGCCGGGCTTCCCTCGCCCCCTCTTGGAAGCCGTCGCGTAGTGCGAGGCCGCGGCGGCGGGGGCTCCCCTACTCCCCCCAACCCCTCCCCCGCTCCGACCGGGCGCAGGACACGTCCCCGGCTGTGCTCAGCGGCGAGCGGTGGGGACGGCACAGCCCAAGCGGGGCCTGGGGGCCGCGGGCGTCCTTCCCCTTCCTCCCCTCTTCCTCCCCTCTTTCCATCCCTTTCCCTTTCCCTTTCCCTTTCCCTTTCCCTTTCCCTTCCCTTTCCCTTCCCCCCCCTCCCCCCCCGGGGGCCACCGAGTGGACCCGAGTGCATCTTGCTCTTAAATCAAGCCTGGATATTTAAAGCTTAACTCCCGGTTTATTTTCGTCCTAGACCGAAGGCGCTCGCTACTTATTCGGGAAGCTATTTAAATACCTCCCCCGACCTCCCCTCGAGGTTATGAACGTTTGCTGCTGGAGAATTTCACAACGGTGTTCGGTACCGCCGCCTCGGCTCGCCGGGACACGCCGCGGGAGCACTGTTAAGGGCCGGGGCGGGGTGGGGGGTGGGGGGATGTGTTTTGGGGCGCTGAAGGGGAAAGACCTCTTGGCAGCCAGGGAATCGCGGTACTTCACGCTCACTTCGTGGTTTATTACGACGGGAGGAATCTGTTTATAGTCAAACCGTATTACGTCGGGCCGTATCGATTTTCCAGCAGGACTCCCCACCGATTTAATTGTTTTTAGGAATGTCAATTGCAGCTCTCATGTTCCCTGAATTCATCAGCGTTCCAATGATAGACCTCATCATCGCTCTAAATCATAACGGCAATCTGCTCCTTACTCCATGCGGGTGTCGTGTGTGTCCCCCGCCAGCGCCCTCCCCCCCCCTCCCCGACCGGACTTTACGTGTTTCGGGGTGTATTAAACGTCATGCAGAGCTCCAGCAGTGTGTTCCCACATCTCTCCGATTCATAGCCTCCCTACTCCGTCTTTTAAGGTTTACCGTCTTAAAATGAATGCACCGAAGAAATACACCCCTGAATTATTAGTCACGGTCCATGGTTTCGGGTTCTACAGCTCAAAATCCCCATTGCAGCGCAGAGCAGGCAAAACCAGAAAAAAAAAAAAAAGCCCCCAACCACCACCACCAACAGAAAACCCCACACAGAGAAGTCATCGAGTCTTTAAAAGATAATTAGGAAGCAAAACAAGCTGAAACTGCGGACAAGGCGCTGGAAACTCCACGCCGCTGCTGCTGCTGCTGGTGGCTGCGCTAATCCCTGCAGGCGAGAGCAAATAAATGCCTTGCCCGCCGCCCTGCCCTCTGACTCCGCACCCGGCCGCCCTCCCCTTGACGGCGCGCACACGCGTGGGCAGCCGCGGGGGATCCCGCCAGCCCCCAGCCAAGGTCACCGGGCTCTCGCGACTCCCAGCGGCGCTGCGGTTGCCCCAGGGCCACCGGATGGGCGAGGGGGGAGAAGGGAGCCACCCGCGGCGGGGGGGGGGGGGACACAGGCTCCCGAGGGCCAGCGTGGGGACCGTCCGGGTGTCCCTGACCGCAGCTCAGCGCAGTTATTTCGGCAGCTTTTCCTCCTCCTGCTGCTGCGGCTGCTCGGGAACCACTTTTTCCCGTCACAACATGCCCCGTGGGCAAAGTCAGCCCCCACGGCGGTTTCCTTCCGTGGCAACCTTTAAGCGGGTTCCTTCCCTAATGCACTGGGCGCGTTAGTTCCCAGAAATAGAGTGAAGCGCCTTGCCGGCGAGCAGTTTAATTTGCACTACGAAGTTAGCCGCTGTCGCTGTGGCATGGGTGGGAAATGAGGGGGGAGATGCGAGGGCGGCTGCGAGCCCCACGGCGTCCGTAAAGGGATGGGGGCTTAGCGGCGACCCGGGGGGCAGGAGGTGTGAGTTTGGGATCCTCTAGGAGGTTTAAGGCGACGGCAGCGACCGCCCCGAAGGCAAAGAGGTACCCCAGCCCCCCCTGTCCGTGGCTGCTCCTCTGGGAGAAGAGCAGGGCAGGGAAAAACCTTGCTACCGGCACCGCACGGTTTTGCAGCCCTCCCGGCGTGCCAGGAGCAATTTACGCCCCCGCGGTGTGCCAAGCGCGGAGAAGAGGGGTACCGGGGTGCACAGGGGACGTTTCACACCTCGCTTCTCCCCCCCGCCTCCCCCTCGCTCCGGGGTCCGGAGGGGGACGACGAGCATCCTGCTTCACCTTGCTCTGGCGTCTCCCGCGGGCAGCCCTCGGCTGCTGTTTATTTTGTTATCAAATCAATTAAGCTGCCGCTCTCGGATAAAACGGGGGCGGGAGGGGAAGGAGGAGGAGGAGGAAAAGGGGGGGGGGGTTGGAGTAAAACTATGGCCACTCCTTAGACATCGTCTCACCAAAGCAAAGAGCTCCTCCTGTTGGAGAAATGTTTTCCTGCCGGATTGGACAACCCCCACCCCCTCCCCCAGCACGCAAGCGATTTAATTTTATTATTTTATTTTGCGTTACGTGGCTTTCTGTCCTACTACGCTATCGTTTTGTTTTCCTTTATTTTATTTTACTTTATCTGTCGGTGGTCCCTGCGCCAGCAACCACGCCAGGCACCTGGTTCAAATGCCCTCGTGTGGTCTGCTTCTCCATCCCTATCACGCCTGGTTCCCCGCCAACCCCAATGCAATTGGGAGACCTGGTCAAACACAGACCCCGAAACGGTGGAGCCTTCCTGTGCTGTGCGTAGGGGCCCGGCCCCAGTAACACCAGTGCTGCCCTGACATTACTTGGCACCTTGTAACCGACATTTAGCAGACGGAGGATTTCTTGGCTTGATCCAAAGTCTCTTGCGATCTGCAGAAATCGGCGTGAAAGATTCACGTTGGCTCTCGGAGGCTATTAAATCAGCTCTTACACGGGGTAATTTCTAACGTGTGCCGCCAAGTTTGTGTCCAGGATTCCGCAAAGTTTTTTTAAACTTACGGTTTCTGTTAAATGAGCTAAGCTGAACTGGGTAGCCGGTATAATCACAACCGGTATCTTTTGGGGAAACCTTGGCAGCAAAAGCCAAGTATTTGACAAGCAAAGAGATTCTCTGGGAGCCTTGTGATTTGCTGTGAAGCGCTCCTCTGAATGCGGCGGCTGGCTGGAAGCATTGATCTGGCTGCCAGAGGAGAGAGCCTGGCCAGCCCTCCCTGCAAAGAGCAGGGCTGCCGCGTTTTGCTCCTCATGTTTAAATGAGCTCTGCTCTTTAACTCTCTAGTTGCTGCCAACGATTTAAGACTGTACCTTACTAAATAGTGACATATCATATTTGATTCTTTTATAGTAGTGCGAAGGGGATGACGATCTCCCCAGTCACGGAGCACTATGGGTGGAAGAGGAGGTACTTACCCATTTCATTCTCTCCTAGCTGATGTGATGTCACCAGAGGGACCAAGCCCTGTAACCGGGCTACTTTAATCCTAAGGTATATTGCAAGATGGACCCTGGCTTCTCTTCCTACCCTGCTTTTACCCAAGGTATAGGACTGCTTACCCCAACAACCTACCCCTCCTTCTTCCACTCATTCACTTCCTGGGAGCCACAGATGCCGAGTCTCTTGGGGATCCCTTCTGCTTTGGCGTGCCATGGGGGGAAGGAAGAGTTGCGTGGAGGGCGCAGAGCTCTTGCAGCTCACCGCCAGGCAGGCGGGGAAGGTATCCTGCAGCTCCGAGGAAAAGAGCGGGATCACGGTGGGGGGAGTTCATGCAAGGCCAAGAGGAGGTGGAGGTGCAGCATGGCTGGGCATTGCAGAGCAAGGCAAGGTGACGGGGCAGCTCCCAGCGGGCGTAAGGCGGGTATCGCTCATGCCCGTATCGCACCAACTGGCACCTTGTCAGCAGGGGTCGTGTACATTTTGAACTGTGATACCGCTGGGATAGCAACGCTCATTACAGATACCGACATCAGGAGAAAAGTGGTGCTCTTGCTCCCTCCCCGTGTTGTAAGTACTCTGAAGACAGAGTCCAGCGCACTACAGAGGTATCTTATGGGAGATGCTTTCAGAAATAGCCGCTGATTGTGAAAGCCTCAATTTCTGGGCACTCAGCTACACCTCGTACGCAAAAGAGGGTGCACTTGCAATGGGCAGCTATTAATAAAAAGTATATCCTAGCTTAATTCTGGTTGGCCAAAAATGGAGAAAAATGCTAAGACATGCGGGCTAGGTGCAGTAGTGTTGGAGGATGGTGAAAACTGTGAGAAGAGGCTGCACCTGAGGATATTTTCTACTGCTTCTGCACAATGAGTTTACTCATTTTAGAATAGTTGACTTTGCTACCTTTGCTAGGTGCATTTGATTTCTGTTGTTTAAGCAAATGGCTGCACTCTCTTGGGCCATGTGCTCCTCCTACCTAATCCTGCAGTAGCCGGGAGCTTCGTGAGGTGCTATGGCCATGTCCTAGCCAACGCACAGCATAATGGCAAAACGGCACTCTTACGTATTCACACCAGCATGGGGAGAGAAGTGGGAGGGGGAAAAACTTAACGAAGCCAATAGTCACGACCTTAAGGTGTCAACAAAACAACAATTTGGAAAGAATGACAACAAAATATTATTTCGTTACGTGTTCGCGGTCACTCCTTATTGCCGCTTTTGTCCTCTCTCAAAATTTACTGAAAAGAGAAAAAAAAAGTTTCTCACCTGTACCAGGCACTACCAGAGCCATATAAATAACCGATGTCACTGCCAGCGTAGTCCCCAGCCAGCTCTCGCAATCTGCGAGCGTGATTTCACCTTCTCCACATTACGTCAGCCACATCCACCACCCACAACCCACACGCCTCCTCCCTCCGTCCCCACACCAGCTGCGTAAACCGTAAGCTCAAACCCATGCAGCATGGTTTGCGAGAGGAGCGATTGTGTGGATCGGCGGTGTCCCGCGAAGCAGCTGGGGTTCAGACTATATGGTCTTAGCAGCTGGTGGAAGGGCGCCGCGTCAGACCGTCGTGGATGATGCTGATCTTTTGCTTGCAAGGGGGAACCGACTGTAGGAGCGTTCATGGTTTTGAGAAGTCCTCACCCGCTCCCTGTGCCAGTGCGCGAGTTAGGCGGTGCACCGAGAGCGTACGGTGTTGCATTTTGTTTTCTCGGCAGGAGAGAGGTTTGCGCGCAGGGTTCAGGTTAAAGGTTTCGAGTGGGAAGGGAGGGAGGAAGCCTGTGGGTTCTAGAAGCCGGTGGGGTGACGTGCCGAAGGTGAAACTGCGGTTAAGGGCTTCAAAACATGAGCAAAGGCTTGGCTAGGGACTTCATGGCTTTCTAATGTTTTTGTTGGTGGGATGTGCCATGAGAAACTTTAACGGATTTTTAACAATATTTTTGGTTTGGTGGGATTTCTGTGCAAACATTGACAGATGGCATGGGTAGCTGATGTATTTTCATCTCTGTCCTCCCGTAGTGTCTTGCGAAGCCCTAAATCTTCACACATCACCTCGCTTTCTGTACGACCTCTTTGCCTGACTCCCCTTCTCTGCCTCCTTTTCCAGACCATGTCCTGGATTAATTCTATGTTCTGTTGTTCCTAGAGCCCAGACTAACCCTTTCCTTCTGTTCTCTGACTCTTTGGTCAGCTCTTTCACTGCTCGTTTATACAGAATCACAGGAGATGATAGCCATATGAGTTGATACATATGGGCACAGTGAAAAAAATAAAGGTGGCAAGGGAGAGGAAGGGAAGGAGAAAGGGGATATGTATGAGATGGTAAGGAGGGGCAGCATGAGGAGGGGTGGTAAAGATATTGAAATGTAGGTGGGGGCTTGCCTGTAATGTGCTCTGTGGGTTTGCAGGACCGACAGGCTCCAAGGGGGAGGGAGATGTGAGAAAACTGGCTCCGTAACTCGTCTGAGCATGAGCAGGGAGAAACATTGGAACTGTGTGCTGACAAAGCCTGGGCAGCCCTTCTCCCCTAAGGTCTCTCGTTTAAGCTCCCTCTACCTTCCTGTGCTGCCCCACACAACCCCACCGCTGCACCTGCGCCGTGTCCCCCCCACCCTTGCCAGCCGAGCAGAGCGTGGTGCAGCTCATGGATACACCGGGGCGGGGGAGAGACTGAGGGAGCAGAAACAGGGCCGGGTTCCTGGGGAGGGGGTAAAACCCCAGGAGCCTGTACCCCCGTGGGGGCAGCCCTCAGAGGGAGCTCCTCGCTCTTGCCTCAGCTTTGCTGTGCGGTCAGGGCTGGTGCGCACCAGCACAGAGGTGCAGCTCCCTTGGCACGAGCTGAGGTGACCGTGGAAGGTGACACGGGCGAGACATCAGCAAGGAGAGCTGCTCAAGCGCTGCTGATCTGGCGCAGTACCTCAAGGCCCGGGGCCAGGCTTAGTCCTTTCCTCCTCTACTGCAGAGACGCTGGAGCACTGGGAGCTTAGCAGGGCTTAACCGCTTACACACACCCAGGGCTCGTCGCATCATTGTGCGCGCACGCATATCCCACTCATCTCACTCCCCTGTTACCTTGAAAATCCACCTCTGTAATTTCTATTGTCAGGTGAGCAAGGCAAGAGGGGGAAGAAGGCTTTTAACCCCACGTTGCTGGCAAACCCAACCGGTCTCGTTGGCTAAACTCAGCATAACTGAGGATCTGCCACCGAGAGCAGGAGGAATGATTTGCGGTGCCTGAGATTTCCAAGGGTCAAAGCAACAGAATCCTTGAAGTGCTGTCAGATCTTCCATCTGTAAAGTTTGGTATTTACAATTATTTGGAAATAAAGGTGAACGAAAATGAGCAACATTTAGAAATTAGTAGATATGCCAGAAAACAATGTGTTAACTCCTCCCTGCTTTATGCAAGAGCTAGTCTCTAAAATCTGGAGATTAAATTAAATCATGAAAGTTTGATACAGAGGGATTTGATTCCTGTTTTGCCTGCAAATTCCAAGCCAGCTTTAACTATGGCCTCAATACTGGCATCCTCCCTTTTATTAGATTGAACACAGTTTATTTTAGCTAGTATGCACAGCAGCTTCCCCTGATACGAATCTCTGCTGTAAGAAATCACTGACATCCCTTCAAAACACCATAGAAAGTGTTTGGTCACTGCCTGAGAGCAGAGAAGGTCTTTCAAATGGAGAAGACGACTGAAAATGGGATGTGGAAAAGGAAGGATTTAATACTTAAACCAGGCTCTGAATCCCCCCAGTTACAGAGGCGCTGGGAGCAAGATTGGGCCCTTACTTTGCATTGTCATACGCACCTCTGGAGTTACCGTGCCTTTTTTGTGGTGCACACCAGAGGAGGAACTGATCCAAGCTTTCGAGCAACAGGCTCTCCCTTATCAGCATCACAGGGAGGCCAGTTTGTTTATACAGCTCCTAATGGAGATGATGGCTTAGCCACTCTTTTTGCACCCTGCTGAGGCTAAAAATGTTTCTGGCCTCACCTTAAAGGAAGAAACTGTGTATTTGCCTCCACCTTCAGGGTTTTGAATCACATGGCCAGAGCCAGACAAAACACAGGTGTAAGCCAAATTACAATAATGTAAACATTCATGACAAATCATTGGGGTAACCTTTTTGCCTCTCTTTTGACAGCTTAATGTTGCTGCAGACCTTAGCCTGTACAGGACAGGTAAGAGGGCTGGCAGGGCTTAGCCAAGCATTGTTTTAAATGCCGGATTCAAAAAAATGTGAAATTTCACCAGGTCGTGGAAGACTGGGCTCCCCTTTGTCAGTGATTCTTGCTGAAGACAAACTTTAGTAGTATTCATGTCTAAAAATACTTTAAAACCTGCTTCTTAGGGAAGAATATAGACTCTAGGTGCTTGACCACAACAGTAAATTGCTGTCAGTGACACAGCCTATGCATATTTAGGGGACCCAGCTTTGCCCTCTCCTTGACAGGATAGTGGGTTGCCTTGGGGGTCATCTGCTCATATCGCTGTCATCTGTCATGACATATTCATATGGGACCCAGCTGCTGAAGCTTACACTAAGAGAGAAAAAAAGTAAAAATAATTGGTTGATGTTTATGTGGTTCCTTAGGTTACACCTGCACAGTCCTTTTCAGGGCTCGCTATTTGAAGAATCATTAACCTTACATATATATGCTGTCCTATATCTTAAGTAATATGTCCTTCTACTGTTAACCTTTAAATAATACAGGTGCAGAAAAAGCCTCGTCACTACTGAGCACCTCCCAGTAAAATTTGGCTGCAGATTAATGTCAATACTAAAAGCATCATAACATTTTAGTAAACTTGTTTCTGAGGTGAGATTGATTCTCTTAGATTTGCTGGGAGATTAGCAATCTTTTCACCTCGAGACTTTTAGAAATGCTCGTGGTTGGAGCCAGCAGTCTGAAGATGATGAAAGCTTTCGTACTGGGGCCGAGCTGGTTCTGGGCCTGCCGCAAACTAGCCAAGAGAAAAGAAAGTCAAATTGTGTCCCACCGCAGGCATCTGCCTCAGACTCACTCCCTGCAACAGGGGCATTTGGGGTCTCCTGGCCATGCAGCCGTTGTCATGATGGGCCCTGCCTCCCCCAGCCCTGGGGGAGGAGGTGGTACCCCAGTTCCAGCCCTAGCTCCCCATGACGGGGCGGTCTAAGGGCTCAGAGCCCAGCAGGGAGCAGTGAGGGTGTTGGTACTGCACTCTGTCTAGGGGTCATCCTGGAGAAGAGAGGGGAGCACAGCCTAGGTAAAGCATATGGCAGTGGCTGCTTCCCTCTGAAGCGGTCTCCCAAAAGGATTCGGGCTGAACGATGCTGGATCATAGCGGTAACAGCAATAACAAAGCAATGATCATTGATTTGTGTATCCCCAACACAGTGCTGGGTCTTAAATGTTATCGTTAACCTGGCGGATACAGTTACAGGGAAAACGAAGTGCGCGCCCATCGTCTTTCATTTAAGAGATTGGTTAAACTGAAATGGGAAGCTATGGAAATAGGTAGAAGAGGATGTCTGTATGTCTGATAGGTAAGAGAAACCACACGGACAGCTTTGGGGAAGTTGGCCAAGCAAGCAGTAAGCATAGCACCACTCGTAGGAGGGCTGAGAAAATGCTCAGAGAAAGTGCTCTGGGGTTAAAGCCCTTCCAGAAAAAAATTGAAGCTGTAGGCAGAGAAATTGTCTCCTCTCACTTGATTCCTCCTGCATCCTAGGACTCAAGTGTTTGCAGATAAACAGGGCTGCACCAAAGACATAACTCACTGTTTCCAATTTCTAATAGAAATGGAAGCCATGCTGCCCATCAAAAGGGGCAGCTATGCACTGAAAAAGATGCAAAAATATAAACACATTTTCAAGGAACGAAAATTGTCTATGTTCCTTTTTGATAACTCCTGAGTTGTGTGTTCTACGATACCTCGCCTCTGGTTCTGCGAGAAAAGAGCAGTAGAAAAAGCTTGCAGGTTAGCAGTACGGCAAAATGCCCTTATTTATGGTCTTTGAGGGCCAGGCCTGCAAATGCCGAGCCCCTGTCTGTTCTAGAGGAGCGGCTAACAGAGTGCTGCTAACGTAAGCCTCCGTGCATGCAGGGCTCTGGCTGCTGCTGGCTGTGCTCAGCCCTGGCTCCCTTTGCTCCCAGCGGAGTTAGCACCGTCAGCAGCGTTGGCAGAGCCTCAGCTTGGGTTATGTGCTTAGGCGATGTGCTCTGTATATAGCAATATGCTATATGCGTACGGTATTTGCTTAGGCGGTATGTTACTGATTTCGGGAAAGGTTTAAGCTGGGGGGAGGGAAAAAGCACTGTCCCTTAACATAGGGACTCACACACCAAAGGCTCTATAAAGGAAAGCCCCGCACCCCCAAACCACAATTTCAGATCTATTGTTAGAGAGCAAAAAGGCAGTAATTACGATTGGAGACCAATTGCGCTCTATTGCCAGGGAAGATACATCTCACCACAGATACGCAGCTAGCTCTATTTTTATTCTATCATTTCTTTTTTCAGCACGCTGAAAAACTCAGAGAAGAACAAGTGACAAACAGAATTCGGAGGTGTCCAAGTAAAGTTCCTTCTGAGCAAAATGTAATCCATCAGGATACCATTTACAGTGTCTATTTTAGTAAGAGTCCCCAAACTGCAGTTCTTTGGAATTAAAATAAATATTGATATAATGCATAAAATAGGCAGCTGGTTTCTGGATTTTACTGTGCTGCCATTTATCACCGTAAGTAGTTTGTAATGTAAAAATGAAATATACATTGTGCTGCAGCTACTTACATTTTGTACCAGGTTGGTTGGTTGTTTTTAACCCTGTTGTGTTAGATGGGGAACATGAATCGACAGTCAAAGGGCGATGTCGTATATATGTCTTTTACAACCGCTAGCCTGAGCGACTCCTTCTGAGAAACTGTATTAGATCAGACCGTATCGTGCTTGCTGCATGTCATCAGTGCCTACGAAACCAAGGCAGGCCATGGCCGGGCGCCGGGACTTGGTGATGTGTGGTGCCAGAGCCCACAGGGGTGACATGGCCGTTCGGGAGTCCTGTTCGTTGCTGCACATTGACCAGGCAGCTCCGGTCCAGCGCCCGCCTGAACACCAGTTCAGCCACATCCTCAAGTTCCGTTGCGCTCGTTGCCCCAGCTCGTGAATTAGTAGGTTCCCTTTGGACTTGCCTCGGCACACCTAGATGTGTGCATCTCTCCTTGAAGCAACATGCAGAATAGGGTCACCCTAAACACTTCCAAACATTTTTTTTGGCCCAAACGAAAATGCTCGACATACCAAAAAGAAGCATCACAATGCAGAAGGGCTCAGGAAAAGAGATGAACTAGAAATACACTTGTTAGGTGAACTGAAAATTGCGTTTGTGTCATCTGAGCTATCGTTTGTTTTAGAACAGAATAACCCACGATCCTAGACCAGAAATAAAGAACATCAAAGTCTGTGTGCTCCACAAGTATATTTCTGTATATCCTGGCTGCTACCTGTAGCTTCCTATGGTGGAGCAGAGAAGACAAAAGACCTCTTCAGCCCTGGTTTCCTCCAGCGTCAGCATCTGGAGGGTGTGGCGAGAACAAGCCACATCAGCACCAGCATCCGTGAGGCTCCGTGACGTCTGCAGAGAGAGCGAGCTGCACCATCGGCAGGACACCTACAGCAAACTTCCCAAAACTGCCGGTGAGAGACACTGGAGGCAGGTTTAGGTAACTGGGGATACCCAGGAACTTACAAGTTCTTGGAAGGAGTCATCTGTGCCACCCTGCCCATTTGGGAAACAATTTTTCTTCAGTGTTTAGGACAATAACTGCAAGGGCACCTTCGCAAACATCCACAGACCCCTTAAGGCTGCTTTGCCTCTCTGGCTTAGAGAAATAACATCACTCTTATTTCACTGGTTTGTTTTTTTTTTTTTTAAGAGAAGTGGAAAATGTTTCTTCCTTTCCTGACTGGTACCGAAAGACCATTTTTCCTTCTAATCACCATTTGACAATAAAATGGAGGAGCAGGCGACCTACGTTTTTCCACTGTGATATTCTTTGCTTCCTTTTATACCTTTCTCCCTGAAAAGCATCCATATCCTCCTGCCCCCTATTTCCCAAGGTTTTCCTGGTAATCGTGCGTTATTGTGGGGATTAATGCAGGGGAAACTTGAAAGCAGCAAGAGAAGCCTGCAGGCTCTGTCGGGTATGAGGGATGGGCTGTTATCCTTCACACCTCCATGTTGCAAATCCCATTTGGTGGTGCGCTGGTGAAAAAGAAAACCTGCCCTTTGCAAGTGTTTGGATCAGTCAGGAGAGAAAAGAGCCTGTGTCGGGGTGAGTTTTAGCAACAGAAGGGAACGCCTTTGCTTCCACACCAGGCAGCCCCCCCCGCTCTGTCCAGTGAGAGCCTTCCTGAGAGCCCTTGCTGCTGCTCTGTCCCGCTCTGGACTTGGCTTTCCTATCCAGAGCATCTTCCGTGCCAGGGATGGGTCCTGGGCAGGGCACCTTGCTCCTACCCTTGGTCCTGCTGCCTGGTGAGGTGAGAGCTGTGGAAGAGCCAGGGCTTGGCAGCTGGACCCGGGCTGAAAACCTGAACGCTGCAGAGAAGGAAAGAGGCAGCTATCCTCTATGGTGAAAAATCTGCCCATTGGGTCCCATCCCACCTCTGCCAGCATCAGCGGGAACTTGGCCTTTCATTTGGATGAGCCTACAATTTGCTGAGCTCCTTCTAATTAAGTTTGGGCTAGTTTGGAATAGTCTGATCCATCGTAATAGTCCGTCCCCACTCACAGACTACGCAGGAGCAGGTTTCCCTTTGTGCAGGCTTGTGATTTACAGCTCTTCAAGGCGACTTAGTACCAATGCTCTTTAGCAAATTAATTTTTTTTTTTTCTACAAGCCAGTCGCTAAGGGCATTTACTACTTGCTATTCACGCCGTATGGTTGGTTGCTGTATCCCAAGGTATTGTCTCTGTTCCGGGACCGGCCCCACCTCAGCTCTATAAACCGGAACCCCCTCTCCACTCACAGATTGTCCACAAATGTATTGAATTGTTCCTTGGATCCATTGTGCTCACCAGGAAAAAACCAAACAAACAGGGAGATTTCCAAAACAGCTGCAGAGCTGCTTCCAATACAAAGGCTCTCGTGGGCACGGGGTCGTGGCGGTGCATTTTATTTCCTACAAGCACTCTGAGGAATAAAAAAATGATGTGCCTGGGCACCGGTGAATAATAGATTAAAATTATTCATAAATACATTAATAATGATTTAAAAAAAAAAAAAAGTAAAATAAAAGATCGCAAATAGCAGCAAAATGAATGAGGAGGCTGATTCCTGGGACTGCAGTGAAAGCTTTTCTGTAGCATTCACCTTGCTGACACAGATAGGACTGGAGAGTACCGCTAGAAACTAAGCCTCCTTCCCAGCCAGCACAAACCGTTTAATAGTACGTTACGCAGACTTCCTGAAATAGCTGCCCCCTGATTCCTCCGCCGTGCTGGGGAGGAGGTGGGAGGGAGTATATACAGATGGTAAATGCCACCGCAGGCTCCCCTACGCAGGCACCCCCATTGATGCCAATTTTTGATCCAGCAGCATAGGGCGGATTAGCAGCGGAAGATTAATTCCTTCCTGTCATCTCCCCAGGGAGGTTAAATGATCTCAGGAGCAATTTCTCTTGCTAGGAACACTGTAATCCTGAAGCAGCCTGCTCACTGCTACAGTTTATGTGGGGCTCTATTGATGGCAAGGAGGTCCCAAGTTTGGAGAAGGGTCATTGGCCAAAGAGATGTTTATTTAATTAAATGGTGATTTCTTGCAACCTTTCTCTCGTGTGAAACTGGTAGCTTGGAGGAACTGCTTGAGTCATTTTTAAAATGTCTGAAGGAGAAAAACATTAATTAATTAAAAAGGGAGTCCTACCAAGCATGAGCAGTTGAACATGATCCACGGATGTGGCTGTAGCCACGTGTGCTACCCATCTGCATCCTTGCCCCACCTACCCAGTACAGCCACTTGAAAACGAAACTCTGGTTTAAACTTTTTGGCTCGGTGGTACAGCCTCTCTGCACCCACAGCTTCCCGTCAATGTGCTCCTCTGTAGGCTGCCACACAAAACTACTCTGAGCCTGGTCTTCAAACCTGTGCTAGAAGATGGCCTGGAGGAGAGCAGATCAGCGGAGGCTTGCAGGCAGCCGTGTGGCACCTCTGCTCCTGTTCCCCCTTACTCTTGACGCAGGAGGCTGCCTCACCGGCGGGAAGAAGAGGTCGGAATGTTCCCAACCGCAGAATCGGGGATAATAGTTAAAAATTCGTCACGGCGCTGTCCCGCTCACCCTCAGACGACGAGGCGCCCTTTTCTCCAGGCCACTTCTGCACGGCGAGGGCACGCCGTCACAGCATTTCTGCAGCACAGCGAGCGCACGTGGGGCTTCCCTGCCCCAGAGCATGCACTCGCTGGCAAAAATACAATGCGCAACAAGAAGCGAATGGCGAGGAAGAGCTGAAGAGAGACGAGATGAGAGGAAGGCTTCTGGTAATCACGGGTTTGAAAGGGAGTCTCAAATAGAGACGGTTCTTGGCAGCAGGAAACAGAAGACAGCTCTAAGTGGGGAGAGCCACGTGAGTGACATACAGATGGGAGCGTGGGAGCAGCCAGCCCCTGCGGCTGGAGCAGCAGCGGGAAGGGGAGGGGGAGCCGCGGGAAGGGCGAGCGGAGCCGTGGGTGGACTTCGGATATGCCTGGCGCTGGAGGAAAGAAAGAAGGCGGCCAACTGGGGTCTGGGAGCACTTTCATCGCGAGACGTGCCAGTGTGCGGACCTGCAGCAGGTCAGCCGGTCTGATACAGCACCCGCACGCCTGCTCTCACCTTGGACATGTGTGAAGCGGGGCTGGCAGAGGCACGGGGTGCATCACGCTCACTGCGGGTACCACCGGCTACCAGCAAATTTGCAACCAGCAAATTACCTCGACGCAGCTGACGCTCAGTAGCTCATTACCCCCCAGCAGCCTGTTCCTCTGTCAGAGTTCTTATTCAAGGGCCCAGCTCCAATTTAAACCTGGCTTGTAGGGGTTTAATGTGCACCTGCAAATTACTGGCTATTTAAGACTTGTCCCTATACAGAATTTGTATCACTTAATTTAAATCAGATGAAGAAAAACAGTGGAGACCGCTCCACAGATACAGCGTTCAAGTAGATCCCGGGGGTTTATTTTGCCCTATGTATGTTTGTGTGCCCTTTGTATGTTTTCAGGTGTAGCATAAACTCGTATGCATACTTCAAACCATATGTGCCTATTTGTGGAAATGGACTGCTCTTACTGAACCACCTTGCCATCCTGCCTTTGGAAAAATCGTGGCAGGGAACATCAGAACAATAAGGATGGAGGAGGGGGAGGCAGGCGAGGATTTTTTGAAGTGAAAAGCAGGATGAGAGATGGGATGGGGATTACAGAGATGAAAAGCAGACCATTAAAACCAGGGGTCTGATCCTGTCCCCCTGCTAAGAATTAGTAGTGATAGTTATATATATCGGGGAGGGGGTGGGTATGGAACTGAGTCTGCATTGCCAAGGATGAATTTGGGGAAGATAACCAGCAGCAAAGACAATAGCTCAAAGAGCTGCTTTGCTGACCACATCTTCCGTTCCAGTCACTTTATGCACTAATCCAGCAGAGCAGTCAAATATACGCTTAGCTGTAAGCACGTGAGCAGTTTCACTGATTGCGAAGGCGCCACTCCGTTGTTCTAAAGGTAAGCGTAAGCGTGAGTGCTTTGCTTGCTCCATCAGGCTTTATAAGAGCTGGATACACAGCCTCTAAATCAGCACCTTAAACGATACCCCGACACTGAAACACAGTTGCTGAAAATTAGAATAGGGGGAAATCAGAGACATGCAGGATGGATGCTTTTTAAACAAATTGAATAGGCCGAAGGTGAACTCCCTACCTATTAACAGTTTATTGCAGCGGTTTACGTGTGGATTGCTCCCATAAAGTTGCAAGATTGCTGCTGTTCTGTTAACGTAACAAATCACTAGTGGCTCCCAGTGGCTAGAAGGGTTAATCAAAAATTTACCTTTGTCCCCTCACGATTCCCCTCGCCCAAAAGTTAGTGTTTAAATGCAACCACCACTGCCTTGGTATTAAGCGTATTAAATCGAGACATAGCTGTTCCTGAGTGAGGTTTCAGCTGAAAGGTATCTGCTGAGTAATGATTGCAATTTCTGTTCACAGAGGCATTTAGCCTGCAAGGTGAAATGCTGAGGCTTCTGGTACAGCACACGGCTACAAGCCCACCGTATTTTGGCGTGGTTGTTGGGATAGTTAATGCTTATTTATTCTGCGAGAGCACTAAACCTGCACAAATTAAAATTATGCCTGTTGTAAGGGTTCCAGGACTTTCCTCCAGAGAACACTTTCCAAAATTTGCTGACTTTCAGTACTTACGGAATTTCGAGAGCCAAGTGATCCATAGGAAAGTTAAAATGCAGCTAGTAAATGAAACGAGCAATTAACCAAACTGATGAGAGGGAACGCCGAAAGTCCATAGCCGTAGTTTCTGGATCTTTAGCCTCTACTTGGTGCATATACAATGAAAAAATGTGTCTTCTAAAAGACAAGTAAAAATGGCCTGCTTTATTACTGAAAGATACATTAAAAGGGCTTAAAGTACATGCCTGATCCTGCAGGCTGCGGTAGCGATTTCGGTAGGATGAATTGCGTGGCTTGAGTTTGTAGGGTTTTATGGGATACCAGGTTAGGTTGCAGGCAGGGGCAGGGGTCTGTGGTCCCCATTCGCTTTGCGGGCTGTGCCAAGGTAGGGCCCCTTCAGACCCATGTCATATTCCTCTGCCACCCTCTCCTCCAGCCAGTGGCTCACAGCAGGTCAGAGCCACCTTGTCCCCATCTGACGCTTCTGCTATCAGGCCGATGACAATTTCTATCAAAACTCCCAGCTCTACCCGAACACCATTTTCTACTCCCCCATCTCCCTGTTTGTCAAAAGCTGGTGTAGCAAGAGAAGGAGAAGAGACTCATCTCATCCCTGCTCCGTTTCAGAGGCAGGAATCCTGTGCGTGGTAGGAGGATAATGCCAGGAGCCCCAATTACGGGGTTTGCTGTGGTGCCGGAGCAGAGAGAGGCGGTGAAGCCATTTCACCCGGGTCTTGAGCAGGAATCTCATGCGCATACCCTGCCAAGCCCCCCCCCAGCAGCCTAACAACGGCCGTGGTGGGGAATACTGGGCCACGGCCAGAAGCTTGCTGCAGCCTTGCTGTTCCCAGCTGCCAGGGCAGCCTTTCGAGGCTGAGGGACAGTCACACCCAAGCCTGAGCAGTCCTGCGGCAGCCACTTTTCAGAAAGTCAGCTACCAAATAAAAGTGGAGAGCAATGCTCCCTTCCTCCTGACACTGGACAGCTGATTTCTGCTGGGGTCTCCTGGGTCAGTAACAGCTGGTTTTGCCTGTGGCATGATGTTGTGTGGGCTGCTATGGCTTCAGGGAAGCACGGATTTAATTCCCCATGCTCTCCATGCAGGACACCTCCGGAAAGCTTTATTTGTGGCATTCAGACCTTGCTGGACCAGGACTAATTAGGGTAGTAGCAGTCTTCATCTCTGTTTCAGCCATTTTGTACATTCCCTGCCATGACAAGGACCCAGACCACCAGTCATGCCCTTTCCAGTTCCTTTTTATGGAATATAACACTCATGGCTGCAGGTCATTTACTACAGTTTGCAATGGGTTGCAGGGAAGTGTTGGTTGACCCTGGTGCATGGGGTGGATATTTTGCAAATGCTTTGTATGTCTCTATTCTTGTTTTTTCTAACACTGCAGATAATAAGTAGAAATGTAAGTCTTTGGGCAAGACCATCAAGGTCAGATCTCTGCAATCACAGGTGTTATCAATCTTTCCCTAATGTAAGTTGATTTCTCCTGGCAGAAACTGGATAAGCTCTCTGTGCCTCAGTGTCCCTGCCTGTAAAATGTGTACGTTGTCAGTCAGGAGTTCGGTAACGGGAGGGCAGTGCCGTGGGATTACATTGCTTGCCAAGAACTTCACTCTCCTCCATTGGGATGTACCAGGCAAGCACGCGTCAGCTTTTAGAACTGACAAACCTTTCCAAACAGTCTCCGTGAAAAGTTTTTATGTACCATCATCGCTCTCATCTCTCAGCACGTTCCTTAACCGAGCTGCGTGGTGCTGCCTTCATTCACCCCCTCGTCCTCCTGCCCTTCCCTGCCTTCTCCCAGGGCAGGTGTGAAGTGTGTGCGCAGCAGAGTGCTCTGCCATGGTTCATTGCTTTCTCTTGTCAGTTGCTTTCTTTTCTTTGCTTGTTTTCTTATCTTTCTCCCCAAAGAAGTGAGTGGAAATGCAATAGGTGATGTAAAATTTGCGGGCCAAAGAGAGCATACATTCATTCCCACGTGCACCGCTTAACAGGAGGCTGAAAACTCTTCACTGACTCTTCTTGCCTGTGCAAGGAAAGCTCCTGGCCTGGCTGGTGAGTATGGTGTTTAACCCATGTGGGCATACTGGTATAACTGGGTTCAAATGTCCTTTCTGGCATGTCAGCACGTCCTACCTCAGCCTCAATTATATACTTTACAGCTTTTCATTAAGAAGTCCCAGTTCTGTGTGATGTCTCGTGTTTGGAGGTGGCTACAAAAACCTGTCGGGCATAGGCTGTTTTCTTAATACAGTAATCAAACCCAGAAGTGCTAAACCATTAATTCCAGAGAGAATTGTTTGTTGTTTTTTTTTTTTCTTTTAAACCCCACGAGTATAAAATCCAAAGAAGACTGAATACAATTATTCCTAGGGGATGGTGTTCATAAGTGTGGTGACCATCTGGGCATACAGCTGGCTAAACACAGCCTCTACTGCCATCTCCTCCAGGAGGGATCCTTAGGAGGGGCAGAGAAGGGCTGAAACATTACAAAAGCTGACCTCTCTTCAGTAAGAGCATCCTCCCTGTTTTGGAAGTGTTGATCGTTTGGCCTCCCCCAGCCACTGAGGCTGCTTTATTGTGTATTTATTACCCAGATGAAGGCTGGAGCCAGGGTTCCTTGGCCCATTTATAAAGCAATTTAAATGAGACGGCTGCTCTGGGCGGCAGTGCTGGGGACCGGGCTGAGCTGCCGCAGCAGGCGTGCCAGCGGGAACTGCCCCCGGCCTTAGGAGTGGGGATTTACGGTTCACGTGCAGTTCAAGCACGGCTCCCGCCCTGGGATTATGTACGTGGCCAGCTCTGAGGCATGCAAGATGGGCTGCTGAGCAGTCCCGAATCCCGCAGCCAGGGAGGGGGGTCTGCTGGCACCAGCCATGCTGCCTGGCTCTGGGGCGGCTGGGAGCCCCAGGACCTGGGAGGTACCACTCCATATCCCTGGCCCTCGGCTCTCCCTGCTCCATCCCTGTGAGCTCCCTGGGCTGGCAGGGCTGACTGGCCCCCCGCAGCCCTGGCAGGGAGGGAGTGCTATTTTGGAAGAGGGCCGTGGTTCATTAGCCAAACGGCGTGAAGGGACTTGCACCCTCATCAACGATGCTGCTCTCACCCCAGAGACAACCGGGTGATGCCAGCTTTTCGGGCAGCTGTCTCTAACCCCAGGGTTTCACCATTGCGGCACACAGCGTCCCAGGTGGGGCAGAAGCCCTAACGGGACCCATGCTGGCCCTCCTCCCCACCGCCCTGGGATGAGGCAGGGAGGTGCTCCATCCCACCCGCCCATGCCAAACTGCGTGATCGCCTCACCTTAGCTGTGTTGTTTTGGCCTCTGGCTGTGGCTGCGTGAGAAATGGCTGTATTCCAGCAAATCCCACAGCCTGCCGGGCCTTGCTTCGAGCTCAGCATGGCCCTGGGGGGAAGTATAACTCGAGCCATAAACAAGTTAGTAAGGAACAAAAGGATATGTGAACGGGACCATCGGTGGGTCTAAATCATCAGCTGAGACTAATTTACACCACAGAATGATTGACATATATGTTCAAGCCAGGAAAGCCCAATTATTTAAAAAAAAAAAATCCAATCTGTTCCTGCTTACAGAAACACCTTTCTTATCAGGGCAATCCTTCAAAATCTAGCAATCACCAGCAAAGCCCGAATTCACTATTGATCCCCCTTCAGCTCTCACATACCTTCTACACCGATATCATGCTGCCTTCAAAGCCCCCAGACCTCCTCTCCCCCAGCCTTGCTTTCAGCATTGGCAGCCTGGTGTGAAGCCCAACCTCCCGACCACTCTGATCTCCACCGGCACCACCACGCAGGCAGCCTCCTGGCACATGGGGGTGCAGCAGTACCTGCGCCTATATTTTGCCCAGGTACAAGCTTAGGAAATTTCACAGCTTTCCAATGCAATTAAAAAGCACTGGGCAGGCACCTTGTGTGCCTTAATATGCCTAAAACAGAGAGGGACTAGGTTTTACAGATAACATATTAGAAAATAAGACCTGCTGTGTCAGGTCAGATCAAAGATCCATCTGAACTGGTCAGGCAGTTGGATTAGATGATCACTGTAGGCCCCTTCCTATTGAACTATTCTATTCTATTCTATCCCATCATCTTGTCTCCATCAGCAGCTGGCCACAGCTGCACAGGGAGAAGTACAAGCACAGGACATGCACATAGTGATCCCACTCGCAGAAATATCCTCTCAGCCTCAATGAACTTTGGCTCAACAGCTCCAGCCCTACGGGTATTGACTTGGTGTATCTGACTTTTGGCTCCAGAAGAGATGGGTGTTGTTGCAAACAGAATGAGGGTCAGGGGCTGTTACAGAACAAAAAGATTAGGTCTGTCTTAAACAAAGGAGCCCAATGGTAGCCAACCTCACCTCCACTGCAGAAGCCACTGCTAAGGATGCCAGCCCCGGCGTGCTGCCAGAGCACAGAGGGCCACGGTTACAGATCAGAGGAGTCCTTACCTCCTGGGTGTCCTGCCAAACTCAGGGGTTTGGGCCATTTAGGCCAAGTTTTGTTTCAGAAGCTCTCCACACCTTGGATCCATGTGCAGAAGGTGGCTTTCATGTCCTTTTTAGTAAAGCCTGGTTACTCTCACCGTTCATTAGAGCCCTCCTTCCCCCTTCCCCTTCCCCTTCCCCTTCCCCTTTCCCTTTCCCTTTCCCTTTCCCTTTCCCTTTCCCTTCCCTTTCCCTTTCCCTTCCCCTTCCCTTCCCTTCCCTTCCCTTCCCTTCCCTTCCCTTCCCTTCCCTTCCCTTCCCTTCCCTTCCCTGTTAATAGAGTCATTAGACCCACACAATTAACCTGCAAACTTTAAGCCAGAAAATGCAAGAGTTGGGGCTCTAGGACAACGTTATCTTGGCCACCGAGATGTCTGTAGTGCTTTCCCATTTACACCTTCTGGATCTGGAGCTCTCCAGGCCAGCCAGACTGCCTGAGCACCCCTCTGAGCTCCTGCACAAGACGGGGCAGAGCAGCACCCACAGGTGCTCTTTGCCTTTAAGACCACCCCTGCTTCCACACATTTCTGTTGATATTGTACCAGAAAAGAAACACAACACCCAAACCAACTTTTCTTTCATTTTATATATAGCATAACCTTTTAAAAGTATGCCGCCTCAAAATTTCAGTTTAGGGCCTTTCTTTTGTTGCTTGCTTGTTTGCACCAGAGAGAGAGAAGGGGGGCAAAAATCCCCTGTGTTTCTTTTTGGAGAGTTACTGTGGGAGCAGCTGAAGTGTGGGTCCTCTCTGGCTGGCAGCGGCCTGGAGGAAGCCTCCCGTTCCCTCCCGCCCCTCACAGCTCTCCTGCCTGGCTGACACCTCCTCTCTGCAGCACAGGGTTAGCAGGGCGATGGGAGCCCTCTCTGCAATGAAGCAGTTTCAGCTCTTCTCCTGGAACAAGACAAAGCCCCTCCTCATATTTGTTCTTATTAAAAAGAAGGAAGGAAAAAGCTCCGAGCTCAGAGAATATTTACAAATAGTGCTGATGGATGCACACATGAAGGATTTTTTTTTTCCTTCTGCATACATTTTTTCCCTTTCCCGGGAAGGAAACAGTCCTGTTTGCTGCTTTTTGCCCTTCCCCTGAGGCAGTGAGGACCAGGGAGAGTTACAGAAGTTTCTTACTTTGTTTTGCTGAGAGAATTGCAATGCCTCCCAGGTAAATTGTCTCATCATCAGTCAGGCTGAGCAGAGGAGTTTGTTATTAACACAAAAATGTGGGGAAAGTAATTTTTCATTTTTACTGAACTTAGAAGTGGTTGAACAAGATCTCTTCATATTTTTCCTTTCAAACTTTGCTGAAACACAATGTTTAAACACCACCACGAAAGTGCCACACTCAAGAAAGTTAGGCATGCTGGAAAAGAATAGCTGTAATGGAAACGGCAGCCTGAACAGTCGTGACAAGTAGGATAAATCTTCCAGTCCGGGGATGATTTGTTAAGCGTTTTGCAAATATAGATACGTATTGCAGATATATGTTATGTGTGTGTGTGTGTGTGTGTATAATCAATAAAGTGTGTGTACGACAGATGGATGGATTAGACAGATAATTATATGATTGCGGGTCTCCCGTTATATTTATGTTCACCCATTAAAGCCACTTGTGAGTTATCCCTCTGCTCCTTACTCCTGGAGATAAAGGTCATTAATGCCATCAGCCGTCAGGTACGCTTCACACCCAGCATCCCCACAGAGACAGCAAGCCGGAGACCTGGCGCCTGCTTCAGCAGCATGGTGCGGCTCTTCAGTTTTGGAGAAAATGTAAGCTGGAAAAAAACCCTCAATTTTGTCACTGCCCACTGCAGCGGGCTGCAGGTGGGACAGTTATTAGCTGTGCTAGCTGGGGAAGCGGAAAGGCGTCTGCATCATCCAGAGGGTGGCCTTGCGTAGCGGGGCAGGATGCACACCCGCTCCCCGTGGGCTGAAGGCACGGCTTGGGCTGTGCCGGTGGGTGCGGAGCCGTGGCTCCCAGGCTGCACTGCCTGCGAGCACTCAGCCCGGGGTGAAGCCAGGAGCTCCTCTGCCTCTGCTGATGGCCTCAGCCCAGCAAATGCTTCGGGATCCTTGCTGACTTGTCTGGAAAGCCTGGAGGAGGCACAAGAAACCCCCTGCGCCCGTGTCAGCCCACTGCATGACAGGGGACTGGCTGCCTTACCCCATCCTGGCCGCACACCAGCCTCCTTGGAGCCCAGCCGACTCACCGGGAAGAGGATTTTGGTCCACACCCATTTAGTCACCGGCGTCTGACTTGGAAGTCTCTGACTGTAATTAGGGGTTGGATGTAATGTAACCTAGATAGGTTGCATTCCTGCCGCCCCAGCCTTCCCCGCACAAATACCTCGAGTCCACACAGCAGGCTGAGGGTCCAGCAGCGAGGGGGACAACCCACTGCTGGGTCTAAGCCAGGACTGCAGACGATAACCTGGCCCCTACCTACAGCAGCTGGCCACGTTGCTCCATCTGGCTTCCCCTAAAAGGCTCACGCGGGACAGAGGGATAGAGGGGGAGCCCTCCCTGTCCCCAGGGCCAGTGCCACCAGCTGCATGCCACCAGCTCCCTGCCCTTGGCAGTGCAGGCCTTTCTGGGTAGGCACAGGGCACTAAGAAAGAGTGGAGAGGGACCAGCAAGCCTCAGTGGTGCACTGATCCCTTGGGGTCACGCCAAACAGCCCTATATTTAACACTTCATTTTGACCCTTTTAAGCCATTTCTGGATCTGTCTCAGTGCCTGCCCAACCTCAGATTAAGGGAGGCAGAAATGGGGCACAGAGCAATGCTTTCTGAATTCTAGAGAGGACCTTACTTCTGAAAAAAAAAAAATTTTATGGACCATCTTGTTTCTTATTTTGCCAACAGAGTGAGCGAGGACGGTATCTCCAGTACTCAGCACTGCAGTAAATAGACTGGTGAGGTGGGTCCTGGCTCCCTACCTCCAACCAAAGTCTCCGGTGGACTTGCCTTGCTGGAATGGAAGTCTACATTTTAGGTGTAGACTTAGGTTTCTAATGAATGGGTTTTGAGTTGAAATATTGAAAATAAAACATGCAACCTCAGGCTCCCATCCTGCTATACCACCGGTGGGAAGAGATGGATTTGGGAACCAGTGGTTGCTTTGCTGGCCACAGTCTTATGAATCCATGTGCAACGGATGAAATAACATCGGCCAAAGTCATTTTGCCTCCTGCCTCTCTGCAAGCTGCAGCTCAGCTGGGCCCACGAGTACACCCCCCTGCATCCTGTCCCCCAAAGAAAATACAAAGATTGGTGATCTCTCTGCCCCTGGTTTATTGATGGACACAAATGACCATTTTAGCACTTTCATTTCCACACTGGGAGTAGGGGGATTAAAATGCCACTATCTCCTGATTGTAATGCTTTTTATGCAGGCCCTAGGTAAACACTACACTAGTCAACAAACCACTGTTAATAAAAATTGCTAATTAAATGAGGGCCAGTGGCTTGCTTTATTGACATAAGTATTTATAGGCTTTCTGCTTTCTTGTATTTTCCAAGGCTCTGTATGTTTTGCATTTGCTTTTGCTCTCTGCTCCTGCTTGTCCTTCTAATTATTGCTTTATAGGTTTTTTTTCTGTTGTTTTAACTACCATGAGTCAAACATAAGGATCTGCCTTATATCAAGCCCGTTCTTTTCTTGGAAGAACTTCTCTAACACAACACAATATTTTAGAGTTTGTAAAGAATACCATACATTTCTTAAGTCTATCTTTTGCAGTGTCACTAGCCAAGATAGCTTATACTTTGGGATAAGACTTGGCTTTTTCGTACACATTTGTCTAGCTCCTCAAGAAATGGGGCCTTAAACCCTGACTGAAAGGAATTTTTATTCAGCTGAGCTTATCTGTGTTAATTCAGGATACGCAGTTGACTACCAGATAAAGAAAGGCACCCAAACTGCAGCTTAGCACGGGGCTCCAGTGTATTCAGCCATCCTTCTGCAGAACCTGCAGACTGTCATCCTTTAATTACTAGCACGTACTACTAATTCTGTGGAAACCCACACTGGACATGGCGCACGGGACTGAAATGGCACACAGAAGCAGAAGGGCGACGATGTCAACTGGAGCGCCACGCCGCTTTATCCCTCAGAAGGCTCCTGTGCGATAGTGAGGTCTGAGCATCACGTCAGCGGCAGAAGATTCCTTGGCAGAGCAAACCCCGAGGACGTGACACTGCTGCTGGTTGCCGTGGAAGCTAGACTTGCACTAAATCAACTTCTCCAGGCCTCCCATATGCTATGTGCTATCCAGCGTGCCTTTCCTTTCTGCTCAGCTACGCTGCGAGGCTGACACCGACCGCAGCTTCCGCCTGTGCAGGGTTTTAATCTAGGAGGCACCAAAGCTGGTTGCCACCTTCACATCATGGCCCTTTGTGGTCTACAAATGGGAAACCCAAGTTGTCATCAGAAGATGTGCTTGGCAGACTGGTCCTGAGTAAGCACTGGATGGGAATACAGGGATATCGTTGAGCCAACACTGTTGAGAACATAAACAAAATTGAATGGAAGTGAATGTGATGCAGAGCTTGTGTCCTTGAAAGCTAATTTAAGCTCTCTTGGCTCTGGTTAAGTTTTAAACATTTCTGGTGGGATGAGGGAGACAAGCAGCTGCACTACAAAAGATAAGGGCTGGAGCCTGATTAATATTGGTGTTTTGAAGGAAGAGTTTTCACAGACCATCTGGGAGTGATTTATCCCCGCTCAGAGACACCACCAAGCACAGAGCCATTCCAGAAATGAGCAGCCCCACACCCGATAGTCCTCAAACTGGAGCGAAGAGAGGGGCAAGCGCTAAGGCTATGCCGAAATAATCACTCCATTCAGCAGGTGAATAACAAGAAGTGCCAGTTAGTAAAAACCAGCAGGAACTGCAATTCTGACCGTGTTCTTAAAAATAAACTAACAATAAAAGGGCATTAAAAAGCGGTAAACAGCATCTGAGTGCTCAGCACAAAGCCTGGCACACTCCGAAACATTGCAGAGCACCTTTCAGTCCCAAGAGAGACTGCGGGTTTGAACACATGAAGAACTTAGTGCTGGGTAGCAAATTATCAGGCGTCTGCTGATCCGTGGCAACTGTCCCTGCTGATTCGCGTGGTGGCATATGTGGGATACTTTGAGATCTCTGCATCCTCTGTGGAAGACGAGAGAGGTCTATGCTAACATGAACGACCTCACATTTGCTGCAGCCTAAGAGTAGTCACGCAGACAGTTGTCTTCTGCCAGCTGACTGGTGGCAACTGGTTCTCCTGTGGTTTTTTGTCCCTGTGGCTGAGCCTGGATGAGTGTGTCATTGCCTGCATTTTGGCCATATAGGCTTTTCTTACTGCGATGCAATTCTTTCCTCCCTCCTCAGGTAACCACGTCACTGAGCCCAGTGTTGCTTCCCAATAACGGGACTGTTCTGTACAGAGGGTAAAGGGATAAGTAGACCATCCTGTGGTGAAAAGTGATTTGGGGACCTTCTGATAAATAACCACCATGGTTTTGACATTACTGTGGCATCCTTCTAAACCATAGGCCCCATGTGGCCACTGATTTCCTTTCCACCTAAGGCTCTACTTGGTCTGCAGGGCCTTCCATCTCTTTATTGGAAACAAAGCAGTGAAGAACATTTGTTATAAAAACGGGAACTGCACAGAACTAACATGAATTTAGATTTCATTATAAACATGGAACCTGGCAAAGATTAATTGAAACATTTGCCAAGGGCCAATCTAAAGTTCTATGAAATCAAAGGGGGACTTTAAACTGACTTTAATGGTCTGGGGGTCAGGTTCTAAGGCAAATTGGACAAGTTTCAAGGTCCCTAGGTCAATGGATTTTTTTTTTTTAAATCAAAACCATGCCATGCTATTAGTTTAAAAGACATTTTAGCCATCAGACATAGAAATCACCTGGTACGAGTTCAACAGGAACTGGATCAAGCTCCTACAGACCATTGAGTGCAGTCTGTAATGTCTGGCTCCTTGGGCATTATATTGCCCTGGTGGAAAATGCCTGTCTCTCTGGCAAGGGGGTAAGGGAGAAGCCAGGCACCAGGTACTGCTGGGTTTGAGAGCCCCAGACCTCACCTGGGGTGACCCATGGCAGGGCGCTCTCAAGAAACAGCCTCTTGAGATGGAGCTCTCCACCGCAGAAGGCGGCAGCCCAAAGACCTACAGGGCATAACGCAAAGCCAGTCGTCTCTTCCCCTGTCTATCTGCTTGAGGGGATGGGTAGGTGGGTTGTTTATTTTGTGGGGAGGAACCTTTTCCTTTTGACTCTTAGAAAGAAAGGAACCGCTTTGTGTATGTTTACTGAAAGTCTGATGTGTTCCCTGAAACATGAAGATAGGGCACATCCTTATAAATCAGGGTGGAGAAAAAATAAATACGGAAAGAAATGAGCTGGGAGAGCTGCAGAGACAGTGTGTGTGCGTGTGTGCGCTCAGCCAGCAAGGGGAATGACACTGACACTGTTTCAAAGGAAGGTCATCGCTTAGACCATAAATCTCAAACACTTAGAATTTGCTTCATTTTTCTTCGTTAACTCTTTTTTACAAGAAGTTCAGCAACTATTGGAAAATTTTTAAATTATTATTTATTTATGTGGCCTTGCAGCTGTTCATGGCTAGTGATTTAAAGTTTGATGCGGCCAAACACAGCATGACCATCCTGATCCTGTCTTTAGCAGGGCTGCAACTGCCTTCAGGGGTTGTGTGAATAAGGGCCAGGGTGCCCAGGCAACTGGTACTGGCACGTTCGAGATGAATGCCCAGGGGCAGCACTGGTGGGTGCCAACACTCCCTCTGCCTGGGCACAGCCAGGAGCCAGGGGCAGGCAGGGAGGGAGGAGAGCCTTCTGGGGAGGGGGAAGGCCTTCGCCACATTCTTACACCAAGCCCCAGGCCTCTCCTTTTGGGCGCCCTGGGGGAAACAGACTTCTGCTTTGAGGCGGTGGAGCCCTTCTCACATCTGCTGCTGGTCTAGTTTTGCTGGTTTGACTCTTCCAGTCAGCTTTGGGCCATGAGGTTTTGCTGAGCACCAGACATGCTTCATGAGTCAACTTCTCCAAAACTTCTGCTCAGAGAAGAGGGGAAGGGGAGAATTTTCTCTTATTGATCACAATTAATGTAATTAATACTTTGCAGTTTTTCTTATCCGTGCCTCTTTACCTTTGAGACCTTCATTCATCTTAACACCTATTGCCATTCTTAATTACTTTTGGTGAGCCCACAGCAAAGAACAGATATGTCATTCTCTCCTGTGATTGGCCACATGAAAATATTAGAGACAAACTGACTAGACTGAGCATTTAGTCAAATTCCAGCTTGCCATTAACCGCAGGGGCCGGAAGTCATTTCACTTTGCTCTGGGCTGGTTCATTCATACAGAAAATGGAAATAGCAAATTGATCCATACTGAAGGTCTAATCCAGCCCCAACCGAGATAAGAGAAACTTGGTTATGCTTAGCTTTGCCTGGCTTGGTCTTTTTGGAAATCTAAGCCTTATTGTTTTGAAAAATCCCTGTTAATCACATGTGGAAAATCTATTGTGTCATTTAAATAAGCAAACTAAAGCGAAGAAAATAACTGCAGCGTCCTCAACAACTGAGAAGGAAATTCTGTAGACCCATGTTTATAACAGGTGGAGCATCCCAATCTCAGCATGCTTTCCACTGCTGCCTCTGTTTCCACCGGAGCATTAGACTGCTTCCTTCAGAAAGTCTGGGTCCAGCAGAGGTCAGAGAGGGCCTTGATTTATAAGAAGTTCAGTTTGCAGTCAAAGAGCTCCTTCCCAGCAGTTGGACACTTCATATCAGCCTTTGCTTGCTAACTAGGAAGATTAATGACAAATTTCCAATTCCATCTTCAGTTACCAACCACGACTGTCATGCTCGACTGCCTCCTTTTCCAAGACCAAGGGGCTAGAGACATCTAATGGTAACTGCATGCATAGCAGAGCATCTTCTCCCACTGTAGCAGGCTGTCCTGTCAAGATACTGGTTCCAATATTTAACTCCTTCAGTACCTCAGAAGGGTATGTGCTCAAGACCAATGAAATGACAGCAGTGGTGTGGGTGTATGACATCATGGAATCCCACTAGAAGGAAAAAAAAAAAAGATGCAGGTGACTCCAGGGCAGAAAATGGGCCGTAGTCAGCAAATGCATTCAAAATTTGTTCAGGTACCTGCATGTCACTGGGCTCCATCTTGGCTCTGTTGTCTTCCTTGAAGGGTGGAAGAAGGATTTAAGACAGGAGAGGTGCATGAATGAGTTACTATAGCATTATTGACACTGGAAAAACACCACATTGAATGAAACATACGGTCTTCCACGGAAAAGAGGAATAAAAGAACAAAGCCCTGGAGATTAAGGAAGGGAAAACAGACTTGGTTGAATGGACAAATGCCTTTTGTTCTGCCTTCAGGGTGCCCCATGCCCTGAGCGAAACGGGTCCATGACATGAAAGCTGCAAATTCCTGAGCGTACGCTCAGAAGAGGTAATGTTTCCTAACTGTCTTTGCCGAATGGAGAGAAATAGGTGCTGTTGAGCAATTCAGGTAAAATGCACAATAACAAGTATACCTCCAAGAAGGTGCTCAGTAGGTGAGTGGTTCACTGCCCTGCCTGGGAGGATCCCTTAGGAATGACACAGTGGATGACTCAGGCAGCATGACTACGGGATTTAGAGGAGAGCCTTTGCTTAGCAAAGCCAGTGATTTATATACTGGAACAATGTATATTTCCAGAAACCTCATTTTTGTTCAAAAAAATGCCAAAGAACTTCAAAACAGGCTAGATAAATAAATGGAGATCAAACAGGGACACGATTCTGAAGTACCGAAGGCCCCTACCTTTTACAAAGAAATCCCCTTATTTGTACAGACTGAAGTCTCGACGTGCAGTGAGCATGTGAAATGCCTGGGGATTTCCAGGCATGCTGCAAGTGCCCAGCTCTTCTCTGGGGATGGCCCCTTGCTGGCAGAGGTGGGACAGGAGCTGGAACGGGGCACTGCAGAGGCTGGTCCTGATCATGACACTGGCCTCTTTTGCTGCAATATTCCCATCTGTAAGACTAGAACAGCGATATCCCGTGCAGTCCCCAAGGGTGCTGTGAGGCTCACCACGGCGAGCTGCAGAGAATCTCGCTTGGCACTGGAAACCGCTCCCGCCCTGTCCTTTCCCCTCCCAGGGCAGCTCTCATCTCAGAGACCTCAATGTGGGCAGAGACAGCTCAACTCGTTCCATGGAAGAGCCGAAGACTTAAACTGACTGCCACAGTGAAAAGCTGTGGGCAGTTATTTGTAAACCACTGCAGCAGGAATCACCAAGGATTGCCTGTCAGCTTCCCAAGCAATCAGTGTCGCGGGGCACTGTATCATATGCAGCTGAAAAGCGGAGGGGGAAAGCCCAGGAGCAGGTGTAGACTACACTACAAGGAAAATATGGCAGTGTTAGGTTAATGGTTGGACTTGGTGATCTTAAAGGTCTTTTCCAACCTAAACAATTCTGTGATTCTATAATTAAAAAAAAAAACCCCAAAACCAAAACCGCGCAAACTACCCTGCACCCTGAAGTTTTTAAACTACAACTAGGGTCACCATCATCCCAGTCTGGCGGAAACATCCAGCCCTGCCTTCCACCTTGCAAAGGGTGGCTAAGGGGGATCCCAGGGAGCGCAGTGGGGAGCAGCCCACCTGCTTGGCAGCAGGTTGCCCTCAGCCCTTCCTCACCAGCTCTGCTCCTCTGACTGCTGCGAGGCACCCTCCTTTCCCTCCCTACGTGCCGAGCGGCGGTATCCCCGCTTGATGAGAGCACAAGGCCTGAATGCATGGTTTCCCCCAGAGAAGGGATTTAAGAGAGTTGCCGCTGCCATAGCTAACCATAACAGTGAAATAACGACTGCCCAGCACATCTGGATTAGCAGTGTAGTTGCAGCCCACCTCTTCCTGACACCTATCACCAAGTGTGTCCCCCTAGGGTGGCTCAGAAACCAAGGGGCAAAACAGTAGTGTGATGAACCACAAGAACATGCTTGGTTTTGATGACAGCATTCGTTTATGTATGTTTTATTTCCGATATCCACTTATATGCTATCTGCAGGGAGTTCTGTGGCTTGTCCAAGGCCCATTTAATTCAGTGGCTTTGTGTCAACCTCATTGAGTGCTGGACCTTGCTTGGGCTGTGAATTCGTCCTTTAATAGGTACAGCTGTAAAAACATGCTAGCTACTTCTCTGTAGGCCTGTTTTTTCTGTAAAAAAAATAGTGTATTTGCAGAGGAATGGAGTTTCAGATCAAAGGAAGCCATTTTCCATTTCAAGTTGAATTTAAGAAGTAGTTATGACCGAATTAAAAAAAAAAAAAAGAAGAGGGAATGTTGAAATTTTGGCATATCCAAGCCATCTTGTTGTTTTCTGGGGAGCGGTCTTTGGTCCATGGTGGCTCAAGGGATAAAGCACAATCCCAGAATGTGGGATGCTTAGGTATACAAGCCTTATCTGCTTATTTTGGAATAAAAAAATATACATAACCAGGCTCTTGTCCTGACCGGGAGCAGCTCCTAGCCACCAAGCGGTCCAGGGGGATGTGCTCTCCATGTCCTGGCAGAGCTATTGCACTCAGTAGAAGGAGACACTTGAACATTCATTGAACTGGAGAAAGAAAAGAACTTTACAGGTCAGTAATTAAGACACTTGTTGGTCCAAGTGCCGGAGAGCTCCAGCACCCGCCAGTACTCTGCAGGCCACTGTGGGTAGTGCTCTTGGGGACTGAATCCAGAGGCAGTCAGACAAATGGCTTTCTGCAGTGCGGATGGTCAGACTAAGGTGAAGAAGAGGTGGGTTGTCCTCTGCAGTTTTATGAGCAGTGTCTAAGCTAACATCTAAGACTTGTGATCTAGTCTTTTTTTTCTAACTTCCTCCCTTCTTATTTAAAACACCACAAAAGAATTTTTTATTCTCTAAAAAAATTACTAGGTCATTCTTGAGCATTTTTCCTTCATTTTTTTGAGCTCTAACACCACACGGAAAAAGTGACTTTTGTCGCCAGCCGAGTCCCACATTTTCCTGCTAAGAGGTGTGCACTGTGCTTCAATACTCAGCTGTCAAATTCCATGGGACCCTACCACCCCCTGCTTACCTCCTATTGATTTTGAAGCTGGGAACTGCTGTATGAAACTGATGGGCTGACTGGGTGTTAGCTTGGGTCTTGAGGCGACTCAAGGGTAAAACGATCTAATGTGACAATATGTGAGAACTCAGCATTCAGGGTATTACCACTCTTGACTAATTGCCAGTGCCACGAAACCGGCCTTGTGTCGATCACAGCCAAGGAGAAGCCTGATGTGGTATCTCAATGCACGCACAACTACCTAATCTGTAGACTTAATGACCATAAAGAAGATTTCAGAAAGAAAAAAAACAAGGCAACGTCTATGAAAAAGGATAGATAATAGCTGATTCAACTAGGCTGTATTAGTGGAGAAAGATGGCTAACCATGGGATGAAAAGAGGCTCTGATATTTTCTTGAGCTGGACGCCTTTTGATCTTAACCATGTCTTGAGATTTTTGGGTTGCTTTCTTAATCTTAAAATGATTTAAAAAAAAAAAATCCTTTTTAGAAGCAGGCTGCCCCAGTCTGTGCCCTACTTCCTGCACCTGGACACCGGACAAAGATGTTACGGCTTTCAGGAAACGGCACATTTATCAGCGTGCAGCCCCCGGCCAAACAAAGGGCTGGATTCATGAATGCAATATCAACCATGGAAATGTTCCACCCCTGCCCCTCCCCGGCTTCTGACTCAATCTGTTGAAACAAAAAATGAATTGTCATTGGATTTTGCAGCCTTTGAGGTTCCTCAGCAGATCAATACATCTCAGACACGTTGACAGCCCCTAATTTGAATGAAACTGCACAAGAATTGCAAGAATTTGAGCTTAGATTGTGAGTCACATTTTGGGGGGTTGTTTCTAAGAAGGAGAAGTAATACAAAACTGCTATCAAAGGAGAGATGAGAAGCCATCTCGGCAGCAAGGAAAGGTTAGCGTGCAGTGACTTACAGTCAGTTCTGACTTTGCTCCCACACAGCAGCACCGCTTCAAAATTTCCCTTGCCCTGGAGAAGCAGGGTACCCATTTGACAGGAACTTGGTGTTCGTTAACGGCGTTTGCTCTGCCTGACATGACATTTAAAAGCTTGAGACCTGCACAGCATTTATTCAACGTTGACATATTCAGCAAAACACTTAAGCAGTTATTCAGCTTGAAGCACCTAAGCGGTCCCAGGACCAACAACAGGACTTCTCAAATGCTTAAATTTATTATGCACATGTTGAAGTACCTTCCTGAATCGGGGCTTCAAACCCTAACAGCCTGCTGAACCCGAGTGAGCATTCCAGACTTTACCCCCAGAGCCTTACAAACACCCCTGGTACGTGATGTACAAAACTAATTTCAGTTAATTGGATAAAATTGTATATGTACACTCAGTGACCTCTGAGAGGTTTGAGAACTAAATATGCCGGTGTCACCCTGCATTTCTATTTCTATGATTGGTCACATCCACCTATAGGGGACATGGTGCTGTCATCTGATATGCCCCCTGATCTGTCCTAAAGGCTGGCATGTCTCCAGCTCCGGCTGGGTTTCCTCCACAGTTGTCACACAGTGCGGTGTACCTACCTGCGATAGCTGATGAGCAGACAGACGTCTTTTGCTCTGCCATTTTTAATGTGTTTCACTACATACCCCTTTCAAAGACTAATAATTTCCGCCGGGCAAGAATACCATCAGCCTGGCATCAGATAAGTTCTCAGGCAGAGCGCCGTACCCCTGCATTGCCTATTTTATCTAATAAAGACTTTTCCATCTCTAGTCTACTGCTTATAATTTAGCCTTCATAAATTGACTTGCCAACACAGTCGGCTGGACAGAAAAAAAGTAAGGCGCTGACGTATCTTCAGGCTCCTTTCAGCTGACATAGAACACCCATTGTCAAAATAGGGCAAGAAGAGGGGAAAACATTTTGGCAATTAGAAACTGAATTTCAATTTACCATCCTCCTGCCCTTCCAGTACTGTGACAAGAAGTAACGCTTTGGTCATTCATATGCTGACACAAGATAACGTTTTGAGGCTGGAGCTGAAATGAAGTTTGAGATTAACCTTTTTTTTTTTTTTTTCAGGATGGGAGCAACTGCTCAACCAACCTAATCAAAAACTTGAAAGTAAAGCAGGGCTGTGAACAGCACAGGTAGCATCAGAAGTATCATCATCTGTTTCCTCACATGTAAGAACAGCTTTTCAGAGGTGCTTATTCCCCCTCCCCTTTGCTCCTTTCTTCAGCTGGGGTTGATAGAATCATAGAATCATGGAATCACTTTGGTTGGAAAAGAAAACCTTTAAGATCATCGAGTCCAACCTTTAACCTAACCCTGCCATCCCACCACTAAACCATGTCCCTAAGCACCTCATCTATCCTTCTTTTAAATACCTCCAGGGATGAGGACTCCACCACCTCCCTGGGCAGCCCATTCCAGAGCCTGACAACCCTTTCAGTGAAGAAGTTTTTCCTAATGTCTAGCCTAAACCTGCCCTGGCGAGCCTAAACCTGCCCTGCCCTGATGCCACATGGCTTGGCCCCTACTCTTAACCGAGCCGCCAGTGCCCTCCCAGGCCAGCTGCAGCAGCCAGGGCCATGCACGGAGGCTGCCCGTGCACAGCTGGCAGGGTAAAACGGTCCCCAGATGTCTGAAGAGCACCCAGTGAACATCCCCCTTACAGACAACATCGGCAGCGAATATCGGGAGGTACCTGGGCACGTCTGAAACTCCCCTGCACCCGCCACACGGCTGGGTGCAGGCAGGGAGGGCAGGAGCAAGCCTTCCGTCTGTGCGTTTGGCAGCCTGGTGCCCACGTGCAGTTTGCATTTTCCACATTGCCTTAGTTCAAAGGAGCATTAATACATGCGTTGCTAATGAGATAAAGCAGCCAGCTGCCTGCTGTGCTGGCTTAGGGAACAAGCACGGCTTTTACCGCTCCGGCTCTACTCGTACTGAGCTAAGGGGACAAGCGCCTTGGCACACACGGCCCCGTGGAGAGGTTTGCTCCTCTTCTGCCCGTCGTCCTCACCTGTCAGTGCACCTAAGGCAAGCAATGCTTTCCCTCTGTCAGACCATTGCGTACCACAGCCCAAACCCTGCAGACACTTAGGCACGCACAAAAGACTCTGCAGAGGAAAGCCGGCAGGGTCACGCAAGGCACGTCTGGCTATACCCTCATCCTGCTATATGTACTAATCATGCCTTGATAATTGTCTCTAAAATTAAGTTTAATAACAACTAAAATGTTTCAAGAATTTCCTTGGCAGAGAGTTTATAAAAGGTGCTACCTAGACATGATGGAAAAGAAAATAAAATTATACCATCAAACCTTTGGGAGAAATAACAGCTTGGATTTGTTAATTTTGGACAAAGTCTAAATTATTCTGCTGGCACAGTTTCAAAATAGAGTCCTATAATGCATCTCCTCATACTTTTACAGCAGTGATAAGAAAATTGGCTAAAACCTGGTAATGCTTCTTTTGGGTCTTAATGAATCTTTTGAGTCTCACTTGTCTAGTTTAATGAAAAAAAATAAAGCGAGCGTGGCCATCTTGCGGCCCCAGCAACAGTATCCTGTGTTGGGATAATGAGCGAATCACGCCAGGGGCAGGCAGCCGGCCGCCGTGGCAGGGCAGGACCAGCAGCAATGGGCGGCTCATCCCAGCTTCTCCCCATTTAGGATAAAACAAACATGCAAGCCAGATGGAGCTGGGTCCTGAGGACCTTCCCTGGTGGCCTGAGGTGTGCCATGGGACATGGACCATGCTGGGACATGGACCACGTGTGGATCACCAGGAGAGATGTGCAGGCTGGTACATTTTTGGCCAGCACACCCGCAGGTGGCTGTTCCCACCTCCTTAACTCTTGCCACACTGGAAAGCCAAAGGCTGAAAAAAGACTGTTCTACAGAATTTTGTAGCCACTGGAAAACAGCTTTTAACCTTAAAATTTGAGGGGTTAAACCGATAGCTGAGCTGGAATTTCTTCAGCACGTAGCACAGGCAGCAGAGAAAGTAAAGGTGTTCAGATGAAAGTAAATAAATACTTTTTGTTTCTTAATCATAGCATGTTCGCCAGGTATTTGACAACTGGATTGAGCCTTTAAAGTCATAACATGTTACCTGAAGATGTGGCTTGATTACAGCCTAGACATGAATGTATAATACCGGGTTTCAAGGGGCCAATTAGATCCAGTATTCCATGTAGCTGTTCCATGAAGAGTGAAATTATGCCAGCGTATATTGTATATTGATCATTTTGGTTTTCAGAAGCTATTTCTTAGACCAATGACAGTAGCTTTCAGGGGTAAGAATGCTCTCTGCAGAGACTGCCCCCCAGCTTGGGGTGCGGCTAAAATCCTGCAAGCTGTACTGATTTAATTACAACTATTCAAAGAGAGTGAAAGATTGTATTCAGCCTATGCCGAGATGGAAAAGAAGGGGGTAATGGAAATTCTTTTATCCATCCCAACTGCAGGGGCTGTGACCAAGAGCACGCTCTCATTTACTGTCTGTACAGCTGTAATTAAATCACTCCAGCTTTCAGAATTTTAGCCATACCCCAAGTTGGGATAAAAATTTGCAGTGAAAGAGATAACACCACGGGAAAGCAGTCAATACAAATAGCCAGATGCGGCGGCAAGAGAGTTTGCTTTCTTCCAGAGAGTTCAAGAGGAAAGCAGGACACAAGGCATACCGTGCTGCGCTGGCGCTGCCAGCGTGGATCCAGCCGCCCCTTACAGCCACCCACAGCAATGCTATCTAGAGGATCACAGCACTACTGCCGTGTCCCTTCAGCCACGTCTGCTGGTTAATAAAATAGAAGGCCAATCCCATCCCTAACCAAAACTTGAGAAAGGAGTTTGGAAAAGCTCCATTTTCCCAGGGAATCCAGAAATCTTTCTTGCTGAGTACCCCAAAGAACATAAGCTCATTTTAATTAAAAAAACCCCAACAATCAATCACCTCACAATGGCAGGAAATCAGCAAGCTAGTTATGGAAATTAAAAAAAAAAAGTGAAGCTAAACCTCAGAGCGGGGCTTTGCTATAAATGGATGCATTGACCACGTCCCATATGTGTTTGGAGGCAGATCCACGGCTGTTACCTGCTGTGCTCCTGGCCAAGAATGCAGCCAGGCTGCTGGAGGATTAGGTGTGGGGCTGGGCAGGATGGAAAGACAGCGGCAGTATGAGAGGTGGCTGTCCCCTGGTTTGGCAGCACCTGGTCAAGTAGGCTCTGTGCACCCCTGGGGTGACCTACCCAATGTAGGGTGTCAGAACAGGTGAGTGCAGGGGCCTGGCCCCACTGCAATGAACCAATAGACTGGCTCCTGCCCCACCAGATGGGCTCAGCTTCGGGTGTGAGTACAGCTTCTTTCCCAGCCTGTGAACCTTGGACACCTCTGGCTTCTCAGCCTCGCACGGTGGCAGGGTGCTGCAGGTCTGGTCCTTGGTGGATGTTCAAAGCTTGGGGGCAGAGAATGCTGTTGTTGTTGCCACCATCCGCACAGAAGGCACCAAACATGCCACCTCAGCACATGGGAGAGCAAAGTGAAGAGGTGACATGGGTGTTCAGAGAGGGGGGAGCATCCATAGGGATACAGAGTTTGGCTAGCAGTGAAATTGGCTCCATGCACCAAGGACAAGTGGAAGACATGAGGAGTTAGCCTGGGAAAGAATCTGACTCGGGCTATTGACACATTTTGCCTTGCTTAAGGCTAACCAGTGTTTGGGAAATATGTTGTACCCTGCCCTCCCACCCCATCCTGTGCACCTCCATGATGTCAGGTATCATGCAACCCTGCACAGGTCTTGTTACTGCTTTGCAACAAACCCATGAATATGCTTAGGCAAGGAGAAAAGCATCAAAACACGATCTGATAATAACAGAGGGCGTAAATGCTCCCAGCATTATCACATCCTTAAAGCCCCACTTGGGGAGTTCCTCCCTGGGCATTTGTGTTTACCATAAATTGCTAGGGCCTGACTTTTTCAACACAAGGAGAAATACCATATAGACAAACTACTGCATAATGTATAGGATATAGTATATGGCAGGGTTATGAAGCATAGGTACATGAGAATAAAGAAAATATCCACAGCGTGTGGCCTCTAGGGTAAAAGGTAGCCCTACCTATCTCTTTTTACAGGGCGGCGTCCTAACTGTAATATCTGGCCCCTGTTAGAGCTGGGCATACCTCTGAATCCCAGGTAGCGCTGGCCTGTGTCATTTCAGATGCTTAATCCTGCCGTTCTTGAGCAAAACTCCCGTTCAACTGCATGGGTGTTTTGCCTGATTCACAGCTGCTTGGTTGGACCTTTTGGAGGTTGGGTTGAGAAATGGTGGGGAAGAAAGCACAGGTAGCACCCTGTGCCTGCTAACGCACCATATCCTCTCGGTTCTACAGCCTGGCAGAGCTTAATATCTCCTTTGTCAAAGCGACAGTCAAATCCCCATGATAGATCATATAATTATTAATTCTGCTCTCAGGTGTTATGCACCATTTGGAAGTTTTCTGAATGCAAGGTAGTAAGAGAACACATCAGGGGGAAAAAAAAAAAACCCAACCCCGAATTTCCAGTTCACTAAAATTTCAGAGGTAGACAATAAAAGTTGCAGCAAAAAGATATTGTACAAACCAAAAGATTCCTCACTGCAGGTGAGACGATGGCTTGTTGTACGGAGACCAAATACGTACTGACCCAGACAAAGGCTGATTAAAACCTGTTGCATCTGTTCATATCCCCCGTAACTGGTTTGGGTTGTGATCATTAGAGTTTAAACTGCAAATAGTTTAATTTCTTTCTTTGTATGAAAAGCTCCCCACTTTTCAGAGGTTTGGCTTTCTGGCTGACATCATCCATGCTCAGAAGTGATTTTAGGGAGTTGTCCAGAGCGATGTCACTCCAGTGACTTTCTACTGGTTAACTATTCTCCAGCCAAACCGAAAAGCACAACACTTTTCTCACCATTATAAAAGTGGTCTAATGACCTGGTTCCAACCTGGTTTCTGTAGGCTGGGTGAACTTTAGCAGAAATTTGGCACGAAGGCATGGGCCTGGTCATATGCTGCAGCTGGGGAGGTGGTGAGAATTCAGATATGTGACAGGAAGAAATCCCCTGCCGAGCATGTTTGCTGGGGATGACTTTCTACCCTTTCTATGGCAAAACCAGCAAAAGTGATTAGGGGAAGGAAAAAACCTCCTCTGCAAACTTGCATGCAGACACTTTCACATGAGCCCTTGCAAGGGCTTGTGTTTTCCACCAACGTTCTTGCAAACAAGTGATATCAGTTGTGCAAGTGCTGGTGAAAAACAACGATAGGCAAATCTTAGGGTTTTCTCTGAATGAATGTTCACAAATAATGTTTTGGAGAGCTCTTGGCTGGAACAAAATCTGTTTAGTCAGAATTTCCAGCACAACTGGGGACACTAGACTAAAACAGCAGATGAGTTGGAAAAAACACACCCTACATACAGAAATGTCACGGGGACCTTCCATAACCCTCCCAGTGATAACATAGCAGAAATAACTAAGCACATAAACCTGTAAACTTCCATACTGGGAATTCTCTCTCCTTGAGCTCTTCCTTAAAGGCATGTGCGTAGGATATTGCTGTAAACTGGGCAGCGCTAATGCATCCATTGATCAGACAGGATGTATCCACTTAATATTTCAGTGCGGGCTTTCCATTTGTTTACCCTTTCCTACGTTTCGGCGGCGTTTTCATTTTAAGCAAATGTCAGCATAATCACTGTATTTGCTTAAACCTGCACACGCGCGACAAAGCCGTGCCTAGCCCATCTGCTCTGGCAGCCTCTGTCATGTAAAATGGACACCCGTCTGTCCGAGGTCCGAGGTGTTGGAAGCAGAAGGAGGGATCCCCCCGTCACACATGCAACTGAAGACAGAGGGACCGAGGCCCTGGGGAATTGTCATCACCAGACACTAAGAGGCACGTGTTTCGGAGCCAAGGTTTTACGCCCCTCACACATGCATATGTATTTTACCTCATTATTGGCTTCAGCTGTACTTATTGTTACCAATTTGTGTCCCGATGCTATTTTTCTAGGCAGCCTCCGTGGGTGAGGCTTGTGCACAGAGCAATATTTGCATTTCTGCAAGCCTTTACGGGTATACATATTGTTAATACACACATAAACAGGATGCCATTCATATTTAAACAGTGCTTTCGGAGTCGGATGGCATCACAGCTGAGGGAATGGAAATGTTCTGATTTGTATCACTTATCTCAGTGGAGGTTGCTTCCTTCACATATTCTGACTTCTGCAGAGCCACTGTAATAAGGTAGTTATATTCACATAGGATGAGATACTAGGCATTTAATAACCCCCGCTTCCTCCCCCAAAAGCCTAATAAGCTTGCTTTGCCAGTTGATCTTCACAGTCACTCGCCCTTCCATTTTTTCCGGACTACTGTGCTTCCTTTATACTTCAGCTCTTTTTTTCGTTTGCGTTTGCATTTGCATATATTCAAGGCCCTAAAGAAAAACAGCTCTGCATTAAGAGGCTATTACAGAAATATATGCTATTTAAGTAACAATAGAACATGTTTTTCATTGGGAGGAAAAAAAAAAGAGAGAATATTTTAGTTCCAAATAAGATTTAAAAGGATGTCACATGATGTTCAGTGTACTTTGGCTCGTGGAATTCATCCTGCAGTTTGTTGCAGCTTCTGCTTTAGTCAGTTCATCTCTTTTGCAGAAGTAGGACTGTAACAGGACCCTGTGTGCTCAGACACGCCACCCCCCTCTTCATCCGAGGCTTTCCCCAAGCACCGAGGACCCGATGCTTCACTGCGCTGCACCCTCGACTGCTATTTGCTCTTGTGTTAAGGGGGTGTAAAGCAGCGCCGCGGGTGCTGGGCAGCATTTCACGCCACCTTTGGCAGGCTGCAGGGAGCCCAGCTCAGCAGGGCTCATCCAGGCATCAGTTCCAAAAGCTTTTCATTCCTAGAAGTCACGGCTGTCTCAGGCAGGATGCTTCTCCACTGCCTTTACGAGATAAAGTGCCAAAGGGGTATGCATTCGCAAAAATATACAGTGAAAAAATGTTGATTATGCAAACACCACCCCCCCAACCTCATGGGTGCTTATGTGCGTGCCTGGGGGTCTGCCTCATCACCCTCAAAATGGCCAAGACTGAGGCAGTTCTAGTCCCAGCTGCCTGCCGTCGCCTTCTGCTGGCCGTCACCATCACATAGGGGAACTCGCTGAGTGGGCTGGGTGCCATATCCAAAACCTTCTGAAGGCACAGCCCTGCAGTTGGATTTAAACCAGCCTAAGATCACATTCCCTCCCAAAGGGATGATCCTGCCTCCCTCCGGCCTGCTCTGGGTTCCCAGTGCCCCCACCTTGGTGCTGCTGGCCCTGCAGCCGCACAGGGAGCGGGACCTGCACGCCAATGGAGCTGCAAGCTCAGCCACCAAAGGGAGTAAAAGATCCTTTTTCATCCTGTCAGCAAGACAACCTGTCCCACCCTGCGGTGAGGTGGCAGGAGCACGTGGCTGGGAGAAGCGGGCCCTTTCCCTTTCATTAGTCCCTTAGTCATTAGTTCATCTAAGCTGACGGCAAAGTCGTATTTTGAGTTTGCGGCTCAAGCACTAATTTAAGCTGCTCTCGAATTTTGGTTTGCCTTAGCAGCTGGGGCTGGCAGTCTCAGGCACGGGGACTTGCCAGTGCCTCTGCTGGGGGACAAGGTGCTCCACCAGAGGGAGAGAAGGGCAGGGATGGCAGCGGTATCTGCACCTGCTGCAAATCCATCTTCCCGCATCTTTCTTTGGGAAGGCTATTTTTAATGAGATCATCATGGCGACCCAAGATGTCAAAGTGCAGCTTCACAAACCATTGCATTGGTGCAAACAAGGCGGAAGCAAGCTGTGAGGATGTGGGGACAGGGACGTCCCCTCAGGCCAGCCTCACCATGGAAGCCACCGTGCCGTGGGGACCACCAACAACATGGGGGCTCTGGAGACGTTCAGGAGGGAAGATGTTTCTCTTTCACATCTGGGTGTATAAATGTGGTGTTACTCATTCCCTTCAAGTCTCAAGCCAGCTTTCAGGCGGGAGCTTTGCGTTTGACGAGGCTCTGTGAGGGATTGAGCAGGATACATGAAAAATCCTAATGTTTTCCCCAGTGGCAGAAGAACTAATGCTCTAAGAGGAAGGACAGTTTGGTTGTATTTGCAGCAGATGTTTTTTTGCCAGTGAGTGAAGAGGTGGCTGTTTTATAGGTGTGAAGACGAGAGGCAAGGGACATCAAGCTCTTGCTTCCATCCCTGTATTTTAGAGAGCACTAGACAAACCAGGCGGTTTTCGAATGTGCGACAAAAGGTCCTCCGAACAGAAATATGCAGGGCCGTGCCTCGTTACTGTTATCCTCATGAGGGAACAGAGAGGATTAAAAAAAGAAACCCTAAACCCCCAGTGATGTATTTACTAATTTTGTGTGTGAAATAGCAGGAACAACTACTTTCTCCAGCTTTATCCAAGGATTTCCATCGCCCATTTTTACCAGGTATCCAGGGCCAACTCAGGGGTAACTGCACTTCATCATTCCACCAGGAAGCTCATTCAGGCTGGAAGTTGGACTATTGGTTTTTAATTTTAACTCAGTTTTTCATTTTGGTAGCTCTTCCACCTGACACAGAATTGCCACAGTGCAAATTGAATACAATAAAACTGCTAATCAGCCCATTAGAATATGTTGATGGTATAACATCTTTTAGTTGTTGAATAATGTCTTCCTCCGATATATTTTGAATTAAGTCTGCATGATAACAAAATTAATCCAGATATGTGTACCTACCCATAAACACAGCGTGCACATGGACGCGTAGCCTTCTCTTGGAAATCCATACAACTTTTTAACATGGTGAAAATCCCACAGAAATAGCAGTGAAAGGAAATGTGTCTTCAGATAGTGAAATAAGCAATTAAATGCAAAGAAATTATCCGTGAAGTAAGACACGCTACAGCCATTTGCTCTGATCATGTGTCTTTCATGGACACACAAAACCTATTACAGGCTCCAGTCTCACATCGTAGTGAATTTTTCTGACTTCAAGTGCTTCTTATCCCAGGAATGCCTCCCACGTTTTACCTCCCCAACAGTTGAAACAAATCATGCTCCTGCATTGACATCTTCCTACCGCATTTTCTTCTGCTTTTCTCCCAAACTCTTGCCTGACAATTTCTTAGGTCCTTAATTCTGAGGCCACAGTTTTTCCCAGCACCCCAAGAAGAACAGGCCTTAACCTGTTTCTTTTAAAGTCTCATTTAATTTCTCTACCCTGGTGCAAGTCTTCCCTTGCTCTACTATTGCAAAGACCCACAACATGAACTTATTTTCTTGGCTGCCTCTTCTTGAGGAAAGATAATTTCCTACACTGGCAATTTCCTCTGTCAGCATCCTCTGGTGTTACATCCCGCATGGCTGAGAGCTGCCATGCCAAGAATGCCTTTGTCTAAAAGCTGAAAAAAGATAGAAAGTAGCACCGAGCCCAAAATTTCTCTTATTTTTTTAATACGCTCTGTTAAAATTTCCTAATCATTATAAAATAAGAATTGTTGAAGTTGCTAAGGGAAAATTTGTCCCTGTCCACAAACACAGGTTCTTTATACTCAGCAGAATAGACCTTTATGGCAATCTCCTAAAAGAAACATAGCGGTCCTATTGTAAAGCCCTTTAATTTGGGGGAGTTTATTTTCTGATAGGAATCTTGGGATTTTAAATGCTCCAAAATCCAGGCTTATCCAGTAATGTATAACTAGGATATAATATTACAAAAACTTCTGTCATAAAATGGTACAGCCCACTATGAGAGCAACTGTGGTCAGAATCTTACTGACAGTTTGATTTTCGTCTATTGGAAATGACAGTCCAGGAGGACTGGTAACATTGGGCATTTGAGAAAAATGTCAGTAGGCATTTCTGCATCTTTCCGTGTCTAAATACCTCCAAGGATCAGGTTCTCAATGCACCTGAAGCTCGTACAAACCAGCATCTGTGTCACTCAAGGCACGGGGTTGGGAGTAATCTACTTGCAAGAAATGTTAGGACTCTACCATACGCAGATAAGAAAAGGAACAATACAGTTGAAATGGGCAAAGATGATTCAGTTCAATCTGAGGAGATTTGCTTTGTATTCCCAGTCAGTTTAACAATCCTTTCATCTTTCAAGGAAATTATAACTGTGATTCATTGGGACAAAGTTAGCAACTTTTCTTTTTATCTAAGTCCTATTATTGGTGCTTGTCATAGCCATTCAAGGACCTCCTGGGAATCAAAATGGACAATTGCATCCTCCTCTCTCTGCCAGTGAGAGGCTGGGTATCATTAACAATGCTTAAATTAATAGCGAATTTTGGAGGGAGTAAATGTACCCCTGCGGGAAACTGTGGATGAAGAGACAAGATATACATTTCAGTTCAAAGTCCTGCCTGCGAGTGGAGGTCTGTGACATTTTCCCATTCAAAATTAGACATTCCTAAGTTCACTGCAGCAAGGTGCATATTATTGTTTCGGTCTATGGAATCAATAGCTGTGAGGGAGGGGGTGGAAGGTGGCTTTTTGAAAAAGGGAGTGTTTTTCACAATGGAAAGAAATCCATAATGTGTAATAAGTGGCTGTAGGTGGTTCCCTGCCCTTGCTCTTTTTGTGCAATATAGGTCTCAGGGCTCTGAAAGGAACTGGAACACAGGGTGAGGTCTTTTATCAAACTTTGCATTACCGTGGATAACATGGTATCCAAATTTTGCCAGATTATGTGAGCAGAGGAGACACGTAGAAGCAAAATAGCTTGAGCTTAGTCTCGGTGAGGTCAAAGCGGGGCTGGTGAGCAGAAGGGAAGCCTGCCTTGGGGCCAGCTGCAGCCCACCAAACCTTTCTGTGTGGCCAGGCAGAGGGATTTCCCACCTGCGGCAGAGAGCCAGCTGATCTTGCAGGCTGCCGTGATCCTGTCTGGCAGCAGCAGACAAGGGGCTGCACTGGGACCAGCATCCTGGTGCTCCAGGGTTGGAGCAATGAAGCTGAGATGAGCTGAACACAGCCTGCACCCCTGGAGTTAGCAATGCTCAGAGCATCCCACAGCAGTCTGTCCCTGCTCCTCACTGCTCCTCCGTCATCCTGGGTGCCTCTTACCTGGTGACAAGACACGGTTGCAGGGCTGGCCCCATGGGTGCCACACCACTGAGGCTGAGACTCTGCGCTTTGCTGGGGGATGGGAGGATTGGGAGACGTACAGCCCGGCAGCCCCTTCTCGGGGGCCCAGGGGGCTGAATTGTCCCAAGGGATGGGGATCTGGCAGTCAGGGCTTTTCCTGCAAGTTGCAGCACACTGTCAGACTGAGGTGGCACTCACCCCCAGGCTGAACTCAGATCCAGAATCAACACAGAAATTTTCTGAATTTATGCTGTTGCTGCTCCGCCAGATAGATAGACACAGAAGTACCTACTGCACTGCAAACAACTTTTATTACGTGATCCCCCACTGTGATGCTCCATCTACTAAAGAAACGAAACTCTGGGAACCATTGGTCTTGGGCCAAATGCCAGGGTTATCTCTGCACCTCTTCGAAAGGGTGTACATCCAATCTGGGGTATGATGGTGGCATCAAACAGAACCCACCACCGCTACGAGACTGAAGGCAGCAGCAGCAGTATTTAATGCCTTATCTCACTTAAGGTTGGTCAAAGTTGCTATATTAATTCCTTTCTGAAGTGGACCAGACTGGTACAATGTACATCTTCGTAATTTGGAGACTATGTAATACAGTCTGTAATACAGTCTGTCTGGTTCCAAGATCACAAACTGAGATAAAAGAGAGCATTAGATAATCTACTCCATCTTCCGTCCCTTGCAGCATCTTTCCTTCTTAAGTCCCACTAGTGCTTTGTTGTACATGTTTTAAGTGTCCGAAATGACAGAACTTCTACTCTTCAGAGACCATCTTGAAACTTAGCAAGACTCTCCAGGGGGAATTTTTTTGTTGTTGTTGCTAGTTAGTCTTACATTTTGTCTCCTTAGAATTAACTCCACAGTTCCTGTCTCACCCTAAAACATGCTATATTTTGACCTTGGTTCCTTTCACAACAACGAATGAATTCTTATTAGCATCCTCGGAAGAAGCTGCGAGTGACCTCAGCCACAATGAGTCTAAGAATGAAGTGTAGGAACGTGCATTGCTGTAAGTAACTGCCCCATCCCTTCCTGCGCCATCTAGCTTCTAGGTGCTAGAAAGCATCTAGCACAGCCTGCTACTGCTGCAAGCAAGCAAGCTGGCTGAACATTAACAACTCTGGTGAAGTCCTGGCGAATTATGTCAGGTTCTCTTTAAAGTAAACTCACAATGAACGCTTTGAGCACGTACCCGAGTAAAACAGATTGCCAGGCTTCGGAATCTGCAATGGCAACGATCCATCCAGTTTGTGACCACCCGAGCAGCAGCAAACCCTTTCCCACCCAACCCCACTCATCGGCCACCGCAGTGGCACCAGCAGGAAGCACCTGCTTGTAAACCAGTGCTTTTCTAGTTCCTCTCTGGTATCCATCACTAGAGCATCTTGCACCATGCCAGATTCACCTCTTTCCAGCGGTATTTACACACCTCAGAAGCGTGTTCTTGGTTATTTTGTCACCCTCCCAGCTGTCACTTTGTTGAAATTTCCATTTTTCTATTGTCTTCTCAGTCAGGTCCTCCATTCCTAGCTGAGGCGAGCTCAATTTGAGTGACCTTCCGCAGATATCATTATAATTATAGCCTTCTCCTCCTGACCCTCTTTTCACACATTTTATCGCAGACTAACAACATTTACCCTTTTTTCAGCAGCTGAACGTGCTGATGAGCTCAAAGTGTAAAAACAGAGGGACTTCTCAGTGTACCTCAGCGAGAGGGGGGTCTTGGAGGTAATAAGAAGGATGTCGTGTATGGCTTTGTGTCCCACCCCCCCCAAAGAAAAAGCTAATTGAAAACCAGTTATTTTCATGCTGTCAAAGAAACTCAATCAGTAACAGGCAAGAAATAATCCTCTTATATAACAGGTCAAATAATAATATGTCATCAAGGTGCTTTTAACTTCATTAAAATTTGTCCCTTGATAAGTGACATTTTAATTATGTGATCAGGTAATAAAATAATACATGCCTGAAAACTTATGTCCAACCCATGCATCATTATTGTTCCTAAATTAACCCGGGATGATAGGGTAGAACTTAATCTTAGATAGAAAATACTCTACTGGGCATTTTTCATGTGCCTGTTCTGGAGTTTCGAACTGACGGTTCAATTTGGCAAAATAACTGACATAGTGACATTAATCTAGCCCATAAAATAAACAATAAAGGTAACAAATGCTTTTTAATCTACACTGTAATGGTGCCATAATCCAACAAAATGTCAGGAATTTGAGGATTAGACTTTTATATTGCTTTCGCACAAGTATTCCTCCAAGGGTCTTGGCAGTTCATCTAGGCTGCTGGGAGGTGGGTCCCAAAATGGTGCATGTCTCTCAAGAACCAAATAAGATAGCCAATCCTCTGAACCAAAGCTCCCTTCTTTCAAGACAGGATGAATTTGTCTATATGATTCTGGTTTCTGGTCCAAGACTAGCCAGGCAGCTATTTCTCTCTTTTTGTCGTTGAAGAAAAGACATCTTGTTTGCTATTTTTTGAACCACAGTCTTGTGCTGCGGTTCCTCCCTGACCACTGACTGGAGTACATGTGGTTCCTTGGATTTCATCCCACAACTCACACCGAGCACCCTGCGGGCCTTTGGCAGCGCGCTCTGCACCGCAGTGAACCTGGAGCACAGCAGCCCCCATGCTGCATGTGGAGAGCAGCGATACCCCACCCATAAATCTTTGCTGTGGGAGAAGATGTTATAAAACCAGGGGAGCTGACTTCCTAGGGGAGAGTCTAGTGCAAAAGGAAGGCATTCACTTCCCAGTAAAGATGAAGCTATGGTTGGGGTGGGGGTTGGTTGACCCAGAAACAAGACCTTCAAATCCAGAGCCAAGACCTATTAGCAGAGCTGATGAGCTCTATGAGAGAGTAAAACCAGCCTGGGGTGTGTGAATGCTTCACTCAGGGAAAACTGCAGCTGCAGCAGCTTCTCTCCTTGCAAGACTGGTGCTCACCTGGCTCTTCTTCCCTCTTTTGGTAGTCTGGCATAGGGGCATCTCAGGTATCAGAACTTTTTTATAAAAGTGTGAAGCCTGTGGTTGGTTGGAGAGTGCCTTGTTTCACCTCTGCCAAGCCTGCCGCATCACTGACTGGAAGGTTTTTCAGCCCTGTGGGAGAAAAGGTACAAGATGTCCTCAGGGAGGTAGCAAACACCCTTTTAATCTTGGGCACAGCTGTATGAAAATTGGCCTGAAGAGCATGTTTCAAAGGTCTGGGACTTCAGTACAGACTTGATGCTAATCTGTGAAAAAACAAATCTGGAGTGTTTTTTTAAGCATTGCTATAAAACAGAGATGTAGATTATATAGGTTTAGGCATGAAGAGGCTGATCTAAAGACAGTGCTTGTGTACTTAAACTTCTGTATCAAATATTTGAATATGCCTGCCTGATCGGAAAGTGATCTTAGTTGATTTGAATTTTTATTTAGTGACCCTGAGAAATAGCAAAAGGATCTAAGAAATAAAAACAATCTGTGCAACAAAATCTTAATCTGTGAACCTTTAAGACTGCTTGCATTTAGAGCTATTTGTTGGAGCAAAATCCCTTAAAAAAAAAAGAATAAATTGCGCTGGTCAGAAAACTCAGTGCAAGTCATAAACTCCAAAGGCATAGCTCCAGAATTCAACTAGTGGGCCCTAAACAACGCAAGTCTAATCTAATATATAAATGTCTCCAAAGCATTTATCACTGTAGTATCTGGGCCATACGCATAGATTTCGGAAAATAGTGGGATCTGTCCAGAAGAGATGATCAATTTCCCATTCATCTGCTGTGCTGCCCTTTGGCATCACCATTACATTTAAAATAATGGAAGTTCCTTTGTCATCACAAGTGTGTAATTCACAAATGCGGTGTCCTGACGTGATTTTGATGCTGGCATTCAGGTAAGACTTACTGGGGTTTAGACTTGCTTTTCTGTAGTTCCCCAAATATTTCCCAAGAGTAGAACCTCTGGTTACGTTGCTCCATTCACGTCTTGCTGATCCCAAACATCAAACTTGGGTATCAGCAACCCCAGGAGTAAAAACGACCTGGGAAGCCAAAGGTGTGCTGTTTCAAAGACGTCCATGTGCATCTGTCACCTCTTTTATCCTGGAGAATGGGAAGCTATTGGGGAGTTTTGACATTCTGTGGGGAGACATAGACCAGACAGGGATGGGACTGGCCTGGCCTGGAGGATTGTTTAATTTTATGCCTAAAGGGAATATAAAAATCCCCATGCCACCCAGGAACCAGCAGAATCTGCATCTTCCAGCTTCCCCAACCCCTAGTATTTCCTTTGATGGCCTGTCTCTGATGCTGGGTGTGTGCAAATGCAATGTGCAAATGCTGACAGATATGGAAGCTACCCCCAAAATGCACCCTCCACCCCCAACTGGCAACTTGCAGGTACAAGAAGACAAGGGTAAATTTATGCATTAGAAAGATGGGTGCCCAAGTGCCACTCCTGTGGCAGTGTTCCTTCAAAAATAAAGCAAGCAGTGAGAATCAGAATGGTTCTGAAGTGCAAAGCATATAATAAAAATGGCTATTTTTTAATAGCGCTGCTGGAAACTCCCTGGGAACCATATCTGCCAGCAGTGATATCTGCATGTCAATCTAACTCCCTCTTTTTATTCTGTAGCAAAAAAGCTGCATTATTGCTCTTGCCGCTGTGATCCCTTCTCAGGCTGCTCTAATACATCCCTCCTTTTGGGATAAATCCCCTCCCATGCCATCTGTCTTATGCTCCAGTTCCTCCTCAGCCCTCCCCACTGCTTCCCACAAACAGCCTGAACCAGAGGCTCCGTAGCACCCTGCCCGAGCCTGTAGCCATAAACCCTGTGCTGAAGGAGGGTTTGGAGGTCACTGACACTTCTGTCGGCCCAGAGGACCTAAGTGATGTGGCTCAGATAGTGAGGGATGCTGACAGAGCTCAAGCGTCATCCTGTGGGCTCAGGCTTTGCCAAACCTGAGAGTGCACCGTGGGTTTCCTCTCCCCTGTGCAGAGCTTGTCCGGCCAGGACAGTGCGCTTATGAACACCGGCATGGGATGTATCAGGAGGGTGTCAGGCAATGACAGGACCTGGTGTTAACTGCACACCATACCCTGTGCTTGCCCCCCACTGTTTTTGAGGACGCTGCCCACTGGTGAGCTAACGAGACCAGTCTGACCTCAGAGGGCTGGCAGAAAAAGGTTTCGTTACAGAGAGTGGCTGCAGAGCGGTGGCACGTTTGGCAGGACTAAGGAATGTGGTGCTGTCTCCAAAACCATTTGGATGCCCACATGGCTAAAGCAAGTGAGGTTATGGGGTAGCATCTTGTCAAAACCCTTACAAGAGGGCAGATAGAATCAGATTTGCCATATTTCCAATTAGCATCCTCTAGCTGCCGTTAGGCCAACTTTGCCTCCAGCTTATTCCCTGTGCTTGAAGTTTTTTTACTAGACAGCCTCTTCCAGGTGCTCTGATCCAGACACTGGCTTTGGATGCATTTTCCCAAATCAGGTTTCACACTCAGCTCTCCCCAGATCTTAACTAGCTCCTGCGGCCAATAGGCAGCTCAGGGGAAAAGGAGCTTCCATCAGAGCCTGCGTGATGAGAGCTGGATGCTGTGGGAAAGGAGCGGGCCTCATGGAAAGCAGGCTCCGGGCAACTCCAATGTATAAAAGCCAGCAGGTAGCTCCCAGCACGCTGGATGCAAGTAAGGAATGGAAAGGAGTAGGAAGCATGAGCCTGGGCCAGTGCGATACGACACCAGAGAAGAGCGGTAACTGCAAATGCTGCCTAGGTTTGGGTAGCAGGATCTCGCGGGTGAGGGGCACAAGGCAAATGAAAGCGTGTTTGATCTGGTTTCCTTTCAGACTGCAGCTCTTTGTAAAAGCCTGCCTACGCTCGGGCTGCGTTTGGCAGGGTGTCCTGCGGGGAGCCAGTGCCGTGTCGCACACTCTGCATTGGCAGGATGCAGCCAGGCAGACGGCACAGTCACCAATTAATAGCAGACAGCAATATTTAAGCTAATCATTGCGGGGATCAGCATAAAACAAAACTCTTATTAAAATTAACAACATAGTCACTAAAACTGATGCTGTTTCAAGCCATTCATTATAGCTAACAACTGCATCCAGCCAACAGCACTTGACCGGGGCTGGTGTCGTTTTTAATCTTGTGTCTTCCGGAGACAAGGCTTACCTGATTTCAAATGCTTTGTGGGCACATTGACATAACCGACTGGAGTCTCGCGAAGCGGGAAGGACTCGAGGTCATTTTGCTGCCTCCTATTACGGTTCCAAACCCACACGTCCACATCACATCTTTACCAGCCATAAAGTCTGTACCAGCGTAGGCTGTGATGCAGCACACCACACAAATTCAGGGCGCTGACAGCTGGAAGATGTCCTGTCTACTCTGCAAGTGGAGCACCCTGGGTGGCACGTCAGCGCGTGACTCCAGCCTTGGGTCCCACAGGTGGAAAACGCCCTGAGCTGGTCGCTGCTGTGACCTGTTGGGTGCTTGAGAGCAACTGCAAGACTCCAGGGAAGGACGCAAGGAGAATTTACACCACGAACCCCTCCAGCACACTAAATTGCCAAGGTAGGCACCTGTTCCTAATAACTTTTGAACACTTGGACAGGGTATGAAAGGCTTTAAAGTTAGTCAGCCTCCAACATGTATATGCAAAGGGGCAGACAGACAGAGCTCTATCAATGTCCCCACTGAAGGAAAGGCTGCAGTATGAACTGCACTTCCTCTGGGAGGACTTAATCCACACATGACAGCACCCTCAAACCAAAGCTGTCCCGAGTGATCAAATTAGCACAGCATAAGAAGTACTTGACCACTAAACGAGGGGGTTCCTGCCCCTCAGATGATGTGATATGAACCTGTGATACATCCTTTCCTGGTCCACTGCAAACACACAGTAAAACATTTGCTTGGAATGCTTTTATACTTTACCTTGCATTTGCGATGGTCTAGAAGTGCATGTGCCATCGTTTACCATGTCTCTTAAGGGGGGAAAATTGCTCAAATGTGATTTCCAAGAGACTGAGCTGGTACAACAGCAGATGCTAAACTGGCAAAGAAAACTGCCATCAGATTTTTTTTAACCTTTCTCTCTCTCCCCCCTCTCTCCTTCATTTGACCTCCCACTCTCCCTCTTGTACCCCCTTGAATTCTCTACTTTTTAATCCTAACAAGGTTGCACTTCTGCTTGGTGGCTTCAGACCCAGCACTCTCCCTGCCGACCTCCAGCCAGCTAATTGTTTGACTCCTTCATGTTCCCAAGGCCGCAGGATGTGCCACCTCCCCCCTGACCTCCAGGGCACTTTCCGTCTCTTCTGAGTTGAAGCTAGCAGCCATCTCAGTCTAAAACCCTCTCTCATCAGCTGTACTGCAGCAGCATCAGGAGGACCCAGTGAGGATCAAGGCCCCGTGGTGCTCGGATCTGCATAAACACCCAGTGAGAGACAGCTCCTGCCCTCCTGAGGTTATGGGCTGAAAGGTAAAGCAGGCAGAGTGAAGGCGAATGGGAGACGTGTAAGCGGGGTATTCATGGTGATGCTAGTCACATCGCCTGGTAGGCTCTCTCTCTCTCTTTTTTCCTCTTTTTCCTCCTCCTGAAAAATGAAAATAAAATAAGTGGCTGGCTTGTTTTGGGGAGCGCTGTAAATTACTCTTTGCAAAAGCGATCATCTGCTTCCATCCACCTTGTTTCTGTGCCAGCGCTGCTCTGGGCGGTGCTCCCTGAGGAGGTCCCGCGGCGCTGCAGGAATAGCACAGCACGGAAGCACCAGGAGACGAAGGAAAAACACTTGGTTGCCCACCCGCCCCATCAGAGGTGGCTGTGGTCTACCAATAAGCCCAGCAACAGCAAGCTGAATGCAATGTAGCCCAATATGTCCTGTCAGCCACCAGCCTAGGGCTGGAGAGGAGGGGGGGACTACATCCCTTCACTCAGTACGACCCAAAAGGGAGGGAGCATTCCAGCCAGTTCACAGAACATACACCAGCCAGGAGAGCAGGAAAGTTTTGAGAACCAGAAAAATTGCTCTGAATTAGAGTATAATATCACTTCAGTCTAGCCTTAAGAAGAATAATTTATTTTCCTCTTTCTTGGGCAGCAGCAGTGTACCAGCATCACAGATCTGCAAGGACGAAGGACAGCTTGTCCTGTCCTGATGCAAAAAAGTCCTACCCTTAAAGTGAGGCTTCAGAACGGCGTGTGAGAGTTTGATTTGCATCCAGAGCGGAAACATGCTTGCCAGCCATCAGGCTGATGTGATTTGAAGCAGCTGAGATATTAAATGCACTAAACCAGAATGTATAATAGCCATGCTGGCAGACCTTTAATTATTGTCGTGCTTGTGGGCACTGATATCATTCAAATTAAAAGCTTTCCCCACTACTTGCATTTTTTTAATACGTTGATGTACTCTGCACTGATGGATTGTCCTTTCTTGTCCTTCTCTCACAAAATGCTTGGCGCAATTTGCTTCAGTGCAGAAATAAAAATTATTGGCCCTCACTTGCCATATTTTTGGTGCTCTTTCTGTTTTGCTTTAAAACATGAGCCCCCCTAACTAGAAGGAAAGTTTGGCGAGTTTGGAGGGGCAGTGTTCATTCCTCAGTCACCAATCCTCCTTCTCAGAAAAAGCAGGAATGCTCATTAGTAACAGCATGACGGAAGCGCTGGTGCAAGCTTCCCTGGAGCAGTGCCTTTGATAGCGCTGGCTGATGACATAGCAAAGTTTCCTTGCTGGGTGCTGCACAGATGCTCTAATTTTCTTCTCTCAGCTGGTTCGGAGACAGATCTTTTCGGCTAGTCCAGTGCTCAGATACAGCAGCAGAAAGCTCGAGCAGCTCCTCCGAAGATGAAGCAGCTTCCTTGTTTGCAGCATTGTCGCTGATACCAGAATCTGGCCCCTTGTCCAGTACCATGGTAAGGCTGCTTGCTCACTCAGTGTAATTCTGGAACAAGTGGAACTGCTTTAAGCAGAATGAGCTCAGTACTAGCACAAAAGATTTCTCAGAAAAGTTCCTCACACCCTCTCCTGAGATGGAAAACCCAGAAGATAGGCAGAAGAATATTCTTATTTATTCCCCTGGATGACAGGCATAGCACATCATATCTCCATCGTACGGAGACTCATTTGCAAGGGATGCAGCACTCATGTCTTTGGCACTGCTTCCAAATTACAGCCCCTGATTTGCCACAGCTGCCACAAAACTCCTTTCAACTCTTGCTAAGTTCTGCAGCTCCACTTGCTGTAAGTGTTATGCAGCTCCTTTCATCCTTGGGGCAGCGAAGGAGCACAGTTAGAAAGGGACCGGGGCTCAAACCAGGACAGTGCTTGCCCCTACCTCACCTCTCCCTAGCTCTGAGCCTCGGCCTCTCTGCAGACCCCACAGTGACGCTACTGCTTCAAAGGGAAAGTCACGCCTTGTGGCCTGTTTCAGCCATTGGAGACCCGCTCTAATTGCCTGCATGCAGAACCAGGAGCCATAAAACTCCTGTCTTTATAAACCTGACTGCGGCATGGAATCTTTCACTGGCCTTGAGCAATTCACTTCACCTTTCTGCCTTAGTTTCCCCAGGTGTAGAAGTGAGATAACGTTTACTTTCCTCCCAGGGATATTGCGAGGATTAATTAGTTAACTGAGTTTGCTTGAAAGGTGAAAAGCATTTTACACATGTTAAGTATTTTTGTTTCTTTGGGACAAAACCCCCTCCCTCCACGTTACAGAAGTGATTTTAAAAGCTCAAAACCAAAGAAAAGGAAAGCCAAGGATACTGGGTAACCCAAAACCAGCAGGGTGTGGGAGATCATCCTACCATGGAAAGGTTTGCAAACACGAAACCTTTCAGCCCTTCGGAAGCCAGATGAGGTGAAAATGAGCAGCATGTAGGGGACAAGTAGGATGTCTTCCTTGGTTCCTGGCCCAAGCCCAAGGGAATCTGCAGCCAGCTATCCTGGCTGTCTGCTGGCCTCGGAATCCAGTCAGTCTGGCAGCAGGCATAGCATGGACCTTACTGGAAAACATGCTATCCCAGCTGGGCTTCCAGAAGAGCAACCAAGTTCAGTGCTGCCTCAGGTGTGCTTCTGAGGGAGACCAAGGAAAGGCAAGTAAATTTGCGCCTTTCCCTGCCCAGGTTAGATCCAGGCTTTGGGATTAAAGGCAGGATCACAGAGATATTCCTCCTGCTTCTCACTAGCATTAAATTAAATGAAAAGAATTCAAAAGTAGATTCCCAGGACACAAAAGGAGCTGCTGTCACAGGGAAGATGAGAACCTGCTCTGGAGATCAGGATGAGCAGCAGCACTAGCCCCTGACAAAAAAAAAAAAAAGGAGGGAGGAAGTAAATGAAAAGCAAGAGTTCCCCTAAGGTGCCATTTAAAGAGGTAAACTTAACAGGACAAAACCAATTACACTAGTTACCCTTGGAAGCTCTGTTCTGCACCTTCTCAAGATGCTATAGCTCTCTGGGCATAACGGCAGCATTAACAAGGTCTCTACAGTGACAACCAGACAGTCTCTTCTGCATGTAGTAATATCTCCGGGAGGCATCCTCACCCTTGGATCCTCCTCCCCACCAGACTGTGGTCTTTCCAGATGTGCCCAGAGGTACACTTTCTATCCCACAGCAGGAAAGGTCAGGCATAAATAGGCTGAGCTGCCTACTTATTTCTCCTAAAGTAAAACGGGGGAAGTTTATGCAAGCTGTTTTCCTGCCAGACCTGTCAAAAAGGGATTTAAAGTCTATCAGCAAGGTGCTGAAGAGGACTTGCTTGCTGACAGGACTGGATCCAAAAGAGGGTGTCTGCTCATAGCCTGAGTGATGTGAGAGGTAGCAAAGCTGAGGCTATGATGGCATCAACAACTGGCAAAAGAGGAGACGCGGGTGTCGCAGTGCTTCTACTGTTTCCTAAACTGCAGAGCCCCTCGCAGAGCTGCCACCGCTTGCTCACACCTACCCCATCCCCTTTCTATCCTTCCCTGCATCGTACCCACTGCACCCAGATGTATTTGCACCTAAATTGCTGCACACATTTTGGCTCTACATGCATTTAGTGGTCCTGTATCTTCTTGGTTTTGTATCAATATAGTCAGGAGTAATCCTAAAGGAGATTCACAAGGGCAAAACCAGTGAAAAACGAGTGGAATTAAAAGGAGGCTGAAAGCTGGTTTTCTTTAGAATGGAGGCTAAGCCAATCCAAAGTAAGTAGCATCCACATTTCAGGTCTTTTAAGAAAGAAAGTTTTTAGATGTAAAGAACCGATCATTCCCAGCTGTCACAGGCAGCCTAGATGATGAAAGCAATGGATGTATTGACTGGCTCCAGCTGAGGATCTGGCCAGGTAGAATTAACCTTGTTCTAAAGAACAACCCTGCATGAGTTTACAGGCAGACACAAGTCAACGTGACAGGCCTCGGTGTAACCTTCTGGGGAAAGCGTGGGCCTGAAATGTGCTCCGTGTCCATGGATAGGAAGGGCAGATGGGAATTGGTTGTGAGGCATCTGCGCGATGCTCTCCTCATTCTGGTGTAGCCTAACAAACATAAGTGTTTGTGGGCTCCTGTCTCACTGATATTAGCATACAGTTCTTACTGGGGCTCAGCATGAGAGAAGGGGGAGAAGTTAAGGAAAAAAAAAAAAAAAGAATATACATAGTATTAAGAGACTGCTGGAACCCGAAGTCAATATTGCCTGCTGTTCACAGAGTTGCTGCTTCTGTTTGAAGGACCCTGCGCCTCTCTTCTTTTATCACATTTGCAATTAGCTTTCCATACACATCTGCTCCTGACCTTAAAATAATTTCCCTTCCACCTCCAAAGGAAAATGATTTTTGTAAAGAAATTGCTTCCAGAATCACAGTTCTTTTCTCATCCTTCAGTGGCTTTGGCAGGCAGTCTCATACAGCCAAGCTTACTCCAGAAAGAATCTATGCCTTGACGAGCAGCACATTTTGTGGCCAAGATTTTGAAGAAAGCAAACGGGACCAAAACTTCAAGCACCAAGCCTGGATTTAAGTAGTTGTGTAAATGTCCTTTTTTTTCAGCAGTGTGTAGTAGCTCCAGCTGACTTTTCATCCTGTTCCTCTTTTTCACACCAAATCCCAACACAACCACGGTGTTTTGATACCGTGACAGGAGTATATGCTTCCTGGTAGACTCAGATCTGTATTTCTGCATCCTGTGATGGTACTTCTTTGGAAAGGCTGATGGGCAGGAAAGTGAATATCCCTGGATCTCATGGCCATTTGACGCAAACGGAAAGCCAGAGCCGAACCAGGCTATTGCTCTGGCACTGATAATTTGCTTTGCTTCCTCCAGAGATGTTTTCATTCACTCCTGTTTTCGGCCTATGTGCTAATTACATTCCACTGAAATTCTCAAAAATTAAGGGGACTCATGTAACAGAAAGGGTTCTTGCTGGTGCAGAGAAGTATTTTGCCAAGTAACAGCTGGGTCTTGGTTAGTCCTAGCATAGATAGTTGAGCTTTTAGTCTTGTTTACTGGATTTTTTTCACCCTGGTGTGTTCAGCACCTGGGCTGGTGTCCGGATGCCCTCGGTGGGCGCAGAGGAACACTTGCTACCCCCCCAGTGTCCCACCAAGAAAGCCAGAGCTGCTGGAGGCAGCCAGGAACATGCAGCCAGGAGGGAGCCCCTCAGTATGGGCATGGAGGGAGAGGGCTGAGAAAAAAAAGGCTAGGAAGATGGAAAATATGGGTTTAGGTTATGTGAAGGAAAGAAACTACAAAACTCTGATAGCAGAAGACACACTGGGCTACTGAAATTCATCCCTAGTGTAACTTTTATTTCAGGCGGTTACCCGAGAGCTGGATTTGGCTTGCTGGGCCGAAATTGTTTGGTTTAGCCAGTAACGTTAATTGGAAAAAGCGAGCGGTATTACTTTAATTGCACAAAAGAGAGGGAGGACAGATCCCATTTCAAATTTCAGAGTAAGGCTTTTTTTAAGGGGGGGTTAAATATTAATACTGAGGCTGTGTTGATGAGCTTTAGGGGGGTTGCTAAGCAACACAACCATTTGTCTATAGCCCAGGCGAGGCTTGGGAGGGGACCGTGTAGGAATAAGATTCATATGGCTTCTATAGAACCATATTTTTGTAGCTTTTTTAAATAAACAGAAACCCAAATCTGTCTCCTTGACTTTCTTTTTTTTTTTTCCCTACATGAAAGACTTATCTGCTGAAAATGTAGTTATGGCTGCAATCTGAGAGCACGTACTTGGAGGATGTTGTGAGCCCGACAGCAAAGTCGGGGCAACGTGCACATGTTTTTAACACAGCATCAATATGCACTCAATGTATCTCTAAATAGCATGTTTTTTTTTTTTTAACCTCTCAAATTCAGATCTGTGTACTAATTTGCTGTTTATGGCACCAACCGTTACATTTTAATCTGTTATATTTTGTTTTTTCCAGGTCATCTTAAGGAATTTCATAAATGTATCCCAGTCTAGCACAGAAATGGAATGGCTAATAACATACCATTACGTAACTGGATACAATAAACCCACACTTTTCCAGATATTAAAATCATGTATGTGTTGGTCTAAGCCTTGTAAAATTCAGCTCCACAATCCTTCAAATTCGATACGTTCATTTTTATTTAAAACTTAGAGCTTAGGAGTACAGGGCAAAGGAACAGCTTTTGATTTGAGACTCGCAGAGAGAAAATTGTATTTTATTAAGTTAGTGAAAATGCTGACTGCAGAGAAATTTTAAATAATTTATTTTTTAAAAAAATGAAAGTATTCTATGTTCTGATATGAAAGAAAAGCTAAAGCTTTGCTGTTTATATAAGGGAGCAGAGGTGAAAAGTGGTAAACTCGGTGAACTGCTAACAGTCAGTGCCTTTCTTCCATGATTTGTCCTGGAATTGCCTCCTCAAAACACATACACCACACATTTTAAACTACTGAAGCCATATTATTGCAGAAAAATATAAGGTGGACTGGAAGAGCCCACTGTGCTGGCAGAGAGGCTGTGGATTTGATATTTACTCCATACAGCATATGCCATACAGTGAGATCCTCTACACGTGGACAGAGGGTCTGGAGCAAGAAGATGTCCCTACCCAGAGCAATAGGCTTGGGAAAACAATACTGTTCTACTTTTACCTGCATCTCGTGAAGAAATGATGGTTTTGAAAGAAAGGGAGTGCACACTGTTGCTTATGATTGCCGGTCCCAAGGAGTCATTCGGGGAGCTTGCCAAAGGCGCAGTGGGAGCCAGCTACGGATCCCAGCGTCTTCCCTTCCATCCTGGGTTCCCAAAATCACAGGCATTAGTGCTGCCTTGCAAGAGGCAGGGGCCAAGGGAAACACCTTGGAGCTGTTACTGTGCTGGCCATCGAGTGCTCCAGCTCCTTCCCTATTTACAGGTCAAGTTCTGGCCTGTATCACAGCCATATGTATGCCCCTAAGGATTCTTCTGTGGCACAGGCAGAGCAAGCAGCTCACCCAGGCTTATTAGGGCAGCGTGCAAAGAATATTCTTCCTTTCCAAAACCACGGAGATTTGTAAGTGCCTGGTGCATTTACAAGTGGAAGATGACAGCACCAGCACAAGAGGTACAAACCTCAAAAGAAAAAGGTAAAGAGGAGTTGTTACTTCTTAGTTAATAAAATGCATAGTGAAATACTGAAACTATTTCTCTGTTGATGTGGGCTTTGCCATTCAATCTACATGAGATCCAAAAGCAACCATAAGGAGGTTCTTCAGAGGATCATTGCCCATGTTGCCAGCACAACAGCTAATTTCACAAAACTCAAGGTGAGTCCCCCACTGAGCATGTGGAAACCACTGGGGGATATTAGTGCTGGCTGGTTTGGGTTTTGTTTTAAAACCAAAAAGTTTTCCTTTACAACAGGATGATCTCTTCTGCGTATGGGCCCACTGTGAATGTGTGATATCAAAAAATTAAACAAGGTGCTACTGGACTCCCAAGAGGGTGATGGATAGCATATGCCTGTGCTTGCAGAAAATTTTGACTACAGACCAGGACCAAATTTCTGATTTTCTGAGAGTCCAACAGACATTGCTTTTTATGGCTACTTTATGTAAAAACATGGTAACAGGGATGTGGTCGTGCATGGCCTCACAAACAGCAATAACCTGTCTACCCCAGTTTGGGGGACCATGGATTTGTATCAAAGCTGCTGGAATCTGAGGCAGATTCTCGTAAGATGTATGTCCAATATTTCTTTCATGAGAATTCAGCTTCCTTCCTGCATGCGTAACTTCTCTGCCTTCGCTTTGTTCCTTTCCCAGCTCCCTCATCTGCTGTAGGCTGCAGCAGTATCAGAGAAGTCATATGAGGCTTTTGAAACCCACAAGAGTGTTTTTAAATGCATTGGGCTCGTGGAGGTGGGAGATTCAATGATGATGCAGTTAATAACGTGGAGGCAGCTCCTGAGGAATAGCATCCCCAGGGGCCTGATGGCCTGCAGCCCCTCCACAGAAGCGGCACAAGGCACTAGACAGGGAACACTTTGTCTTCGGATCTATCTGCAATATACAGCACCCAACAGTGAGCCAGACCCCGGCTGTCAGAGCCTGGCTTGGAACCTCTGCCAAAAAAGACAGTGAGCCACGCTGTTCTCCTAGATCAGCCTACAAATTGAAAAAAAAAAAAAAAAAAGATTTGATCTGAGGATTGTCTGTTCAGACAGGCAAGCAATTGGCCTGCAGAGAACAACACTGGGCAACCATCCCCAGTGTGCTGGGAACAAGAAAGAACAAGTTTTCCAAATCCTTTTCAAAAGGAGGTAGACCTGGCGTCTGCTTTTTGCTCTTAATTAGCAGGTATCTGCATCGCTCAGTCTTCTAGCCCAGCATGGGGCTTTGGAGGTGGTTCAGAGCATGTCTGCGAACACTTTTTCCAGCACCCATCTGTGCGTAACTAGCCTCCTCTGAGTTCTTTCTGACATGCATTCAGATCAAGCCAGTCAGTCTCTGGTCCAGGAGTGAGTCAGCTCCGCTGTTTTGTTCCTTTGAGGTGTACTGCTATTCAGCTCAGGAACGGGGAGGGGAGGAAGCCTGCAGACACCACACCTAAGACAAAATAAGCAGTCTCTGAGCAAACCCACAGAACTTACTAAGACCCATCCACAGAAGTACAGATCCAGCTAGAACCTATCTCCTTATAAATAAGAGCGATGGGAGGAAAAAAAAGAATTTTTGCAGTGTGTGTGGCTAGTATAAAATCAGAGCTCTTTCATAGCAACGTTATGGAATTTCATATCATTTAAGTTATATGCAGAATCTGTGCTTGCCAAAATTAGAATATGCACATAGAAGGTTTTGAATTCAGCTTACTTCGGGCAGAAGGGACTACATTTTACAGTGGAGCTCAGGTTGTGTTGTGTCTATCACCTGCAATGCACAACTCAAAATTGTGATAAATAAATGACAGGTGAAGAGCCAAATTTATAAGGCGTTTTTCCCAATGAAGATATATCATGTCCTTTTCTTCCACCTATATATTACCTGCTCTACAAACAACTCAGAATCTTGATTATATCTATTCAGATAATTTCCTTTCTTACAGCAAAGACACTTGTTCAGAGAGGCACATCACTCCTCATCTTCCCTTGGACTTGTCTCAAAGGAGTTTTCTGTTAATGCTGTAATACTTCTGGGCCTGTCCGACAGCAAAGCAGACAGATGGTGTTAAGTGGGACTCTTGCTCAGCAACCCCTGTCTAGAACATAATACTCAGCTGCCTGCTAAGTGACTTCCTACTACTAGTTAACGTGAAGAACTGTCCATGTTCTAAAATCCACTCAGGTGAAGGTATCAAACAATCTACAAATGGGCTGCTGGGGGTGGAAAAGCTAAAGCAAAAAGACCTTGGAATGAAGAGGTGAGCCATCTCATCCCTATCCTGCTAGCCCCAGACATCGGTTTACTGATGAGGAATCCTTTTTCAGTACATTTGATCAATGTTAAGAGGAAGAACTAAAGGTTTCTGGATGCAAATACAGTAGATTTTCATAATAAAAGCACATTTATTACCTTCCAGTCTTGTCTTAAATACCTAGAGCAGATGCAGAATATTGTTGATTCATACTACCCCCTTAAGCACCAACAACTGAGTCACAGGACATTTCCAGGGGATTAATGAGTAGCTGGGAGAGTTGATGGCCCAAAGCAAACTGGAGGGCCATTAACCCCAGCCAGCCATTAATTCCCCAGGAAATGCCCTATGCCTCAACTGTTACTTGCTGCCATGACCTCCACCCCCTTCTTTATACTGTTATATGGAGGAAAAATAGATCTTGAGCAGGGGCAATGTGAGATGCTGCTCCTGCCAGAGACAGATATTTCTCAGCCCGGGGAATTCCTGGCCAGGCCAGGAGATACTAGTGGCACGTTGTGCTCAGTTGTGTTCATGTGCTGCAGCTGCCCATCAAGAAATATTTCTCTAGATCTTTGCTGAAAAAGCACTTGTCTGTCCAAAATACACAGATAGCAATGGAATAAATTCTTCTGTTTTGAAAGATAAGCTTATGAGCCACAAGGAGTCCAATGGTCAGCGCTCTAAGAGCTGGGTGAGGACCACAGAGTCCCCCTCATCAGAAGTGCAACAACAAGCTTCCCAGAAGAGAGCCCTTAGAATTAGTTCTTGTTTCTCCTTTCTGGAGGTGCTGTGTATGTATCCCACATCTGGAGTCTCAGAAAGAGCAAGGAGATGGGTACATCTTCCCATTCCAAAGCTGAATGCAGCAGCAATGGTAGTAGAAGAGTTGCATAACATCTTTTCTGATACACGTCAAAGAATAGATGCCACGCTAGGCAATACTAGCTGGAAGACAACTGGCCCTATAGGGCATGTAATGCTATGGATCACATAGTAACCTGCTGCACATAGTGTTCATTCAAAGCAGAGCAGTTTCTGCCTCCCTCCCCCCTGCCTCTTTAAGCCCTGTCCTGCTGCTGGGACACCACCCTGAAACAGCAAAATCCTTAGGTTGAAAATCTCTCAGAGCAGCTGTGGCCAGTTCCCTTTCCCTCTAAGTGCTGGAGCTCAACATAACCTCCTCCTTCTGGAGAAGGAGGTTTCCAGGTCATTTTAATGCAGTTTGATGTTTTTCAGAGCACAATCATTGCGCCAATTCACAACCTGCATAACTCGAGTTAAATTAGTGGGGCTATCCAGAAAAACAAGCCACTGCCTTTTCTACCCTTCCTGGTAGTTGACATAGCAGACAAAAATCATTAAAAAGTAAATAACATTACATGAAATAAACTCTTTAAAAATACACTTATTTAAAGTAAATGTGAAATCAAAACAATTCGTATCAAGGCCCAAAATTTTATCATTTATTAAAACAACATTCAGTAATGTATTGCTACTGCTGAAGTTCTGGTCAGATGAACTAGGTGGGCTCCCTGGGACAAACATTCGCTGAAGTAGAAAACCATATCTGGAAGCAGTAGCCTCTTTGCACATACAGAGTATTTAATCACTTCATTTTATTCAGTTAGTTCCATTCAACAAATTAATTTCAAGTTGAGAAACCATAGAGGAGTTAAAAAAAGGGAGAGGAGGTGTTTTTCCTTCTCCAATCTCTGAATAAAACTGCGTGCAATGACTTCTGCAATTTCTTGGCTATGACTTACTTCAGTGACTGATAACTTAATTATTAATAGTAACAAACCAGTTTGTTACTTTTAAACTTAGAAAAGCATGTCTGGTTTTTTAAATTTTCTTAAGTGGTATCACTTAAAGTAGCTTATTTAAGTAACAAAAAGAGAGTATTAGGCTATTTTTGGAAATTTTGATTGAATTCTAGTTTTAATTCAAACATAGATTCATAAAAACAAGAAAAAAAATCTCTAAATAAATGAACCATCTTTCATTTTCCAATTAAAAATATGACAAAATTAAGGAGCTGCTGAAGTGATTCTTAATTTATCATCATAATAAATGTGCATAGATAAATACTTTTGGTTAACGAGAGTACAGAGAGTACACCTTTTGCTATAAATCAAGGTGTTCTAATGGTTACCAACCCATGAAAGCTAACTTTTCTTTCAGAAAATAACTAGCATAACTGACAACTGCTAAAAGAGATAAAAACTATCATTTAAACCAAGATTTCCTGCTTGGTGATGTAATTCTTGATTTAAATCAGTTCACTGTGGGTGTTGGAGTTGGCTTACAGCCTTCAAATAATTATAGGGAAGAATGGAAACTCTTCTGAGACACATGCTATAAATGTTGTATTTGCTGGTATCTGAGACTGCAATGACGTCTTTACATTCAGAATCTTTGGGTTATCGGCATTAGAAGACTGGGTAATGCCTCTGAATTGCCCTTAAGTGACTGAGGCTATGGAAAGCCACAGCAATTGGTACTTGACTATTTTAACATTGACCTAAAATGGTGTGTGTAGCTTTTGAACACTGTTTAACAATCAGTCTGTTGGCCGGTTACCTTCCAAAATCATCTTTCAGTATAGGACAGATCCTGTGATCCCAAAGTTTCACAGGCAGCAGATGTAACCTCCAAATCATGGGACCAGGACACATTAGAATTGCTGCAGGACAGCAAGACAAAAAGAAGCAGAACCATATATTATGAAAGAAAAGTATGGTTGTAGGCACAGACAGCTAGAGAAACCTGCAAAACACCAGTTCATAAAGCTTATATATAAAGACTGAAAACTGGCACAGGATAAAGTAAGGTGGTGTAATCTGTGCCTTCCCATCTTCTTCAATTCCTGGTGAGATGACTCCAAAGACCAGTATTTTCTTCTCTCTTGACTATGTCAGCAGTCTCCAAATCCACACAGATACCAACATGCCTACAGCTGGTGCGTATGCTCAGAAATAGCTTCTCAGTTTATCCAGTTGTGTGAGTGCTTAGCCTGAATGCTTTGGATGGTTGGTGCTACATCCTGCATCTGTATTTGTCTGTTTTTTAAAAGCATCATGTCTTACTGTGGTTCCCAAACAAATCTTCGTCAGTGGTCTAAAAAAGCCAGACATTGGCTTTTCTATCCAGTACAGGCACTTTCAAATCCAATTCAAGAATGGCTGTTACCCATTTAACTTAAGCCAGCAATCACTTAGATTAAAAAATTTATTACTACATTTTAAAAACAATTAAGGGTTCATCTGCACTTACTTTCAGCGTTATAAGACCAGCTGTGATTTACCAGTCGCATGGGCTTAAAAGGGGTACAACATCAATACTACACAGTGTAGTGCTTAATCTCAGTCTTGTGATGGCGAAAGGCTTCACCGCTGCACAATGCTTCCCCTTGCTTCCTATTCTCCCCCAGTTAACGCAAGACACCTGCAAAGCAGTACATCCTCTTTACTGGAGATATGGTTGTGTTGGTATTCAGATGTGGTTTGCTCTGGTAGAGATGTTCCCTTAGGGGACAAGGAACAACTATGCCACTTACTACTTACATATAACTACACCTACAGTGGTATTTTTTACAGATATGACAACGCTAGTGAAAAGTCACCCTCACAACTGGCATAGTTACTTGTGTGCAACTTTTTGGTTCTGACGAGGGCAAAGAATGACCACATCCAGTCAAATACTAATTTAAACCAAAAGTTAAATCAGTAATTTCAGGGGAAGGGGAAAGATTTGGGCACTTTTGAGAAAAGTCCTTCCAATGAAGCAACCTCTTCCTCCTCTAATAGTCTTCTGATCACCTAGGAAAAAACCTTAAAGTACAGTTTGTGACTAAGTCAGTAACAGCTAGGGAATGTGGTATCTGCCAGAGAGCACTCCATCTCACAGAAATAAATCTCTGCTTTTCATGAAATTAGATGGCAATCTGACTGTGGCTAGATCAAACACCAGTAACATTCATATTGCTCCATTCACCATGGAAGAAGAGAGAAACTCTTTCAGCCTTGCCTTTACATTGAAGCTTTGACAACTGTGGTACAGAAGTGATAGCTTTTTTTTGTGTAAAGAACTGGAATAATTGTTGATACACAGCTTAATCAAGAAAAGAGCAATCTTTCTTTTTAAAGATTCTGCACTGCTTACAGACATTTTATCAGTCCTGCAAAACCATTCTCTGATGTAACTAAATATTACCCATTTTACAAACGGGCATGCTGTGATAAAGGAGGAGACTCAGTCACACAGTTGCTGGTGCTAGATGACCTATAAAACACTTCAGGTTTGACACACGGGCATTATTGTAACCATTAGACAGGGCTACCATCTTAGGAATGCAGAGGTACATTTGCAAAGGGTTTTGAAAATACAGCACTCGCTTGACATCACAGCTGAAGTCAATAGGATTTCTTTGAGGTCAATAAACCCCAGAGCATCTCACAGGCTGCATTCCATATTCATCGCTCTAGACCTCCTCAGAAAGGCAGACAGACTGTGCATGGGGAACGGATCTTCTTGCTTTTTGGGTTTGCAGGAGGACTCAGTGGAATGGCCAAACATGTTACTATTTGATGGGATCCCTTTGGCTGGAAAAGAATTCCTTTTCCCAAAGGCAATCTGCCTTGGCCATGAAGGTCTGGAAGAGGCTCCCTATGGAGCTTTTCTATGCTGCTGCTCGACTGTTGCATGGTGAAGTAGGCTTTCCAAGCCTTAGAGAAACATGCTGGGCAAAAGTCCTTTACCAGACACTCAGAGCCCAGGTAACAGTGCTAACCCACTGGGTCAGCTCTATAGCTTATCTGTTATTAAATTTCAATCCTTCATCGCTTGTGATAAAATAGAAGCCAGAGGGTGGATACACAATGAACATTTTCGAGAGCCGTACTTGTGTGATAGTTTACTCTGTGGTGGCTTAAATTCAGACCAGAATGAATGCTTAAATCAAAGCACAAACTTTTCTGGCCTCAGGGTAAGAAAAGCATTTTAAACATTGCTGGCTTCAAGGCACAAAACCAAATATTTGCTAAACTTCCAGACTTCAAAGAGTTGGCTTTTCTAAGGCAATTCCTTATTGCTGCTTCTCCGGGAGGCTTTTCCCATTCTCTGCTTCCCACCCTTCAGGAAGAACATAGACAAGGGCTACGAGCACAGCCTCTACCTCCAGTTTCCTCTGCTCCTGTGGGATGATCATCTCTGCTCCGCAGGTGTCAGCCAACACTGAGAAGCAAAAGGAAAGCAAGATGAGAGAAATACCATCCTCTGCCGATGGTTCAGAGATGGCTGGCGTTGTTCTCATGCACTCAGTTCACTGCACAGACCTCAAGGAAACACTGGTCTCATCACACCTACCACAGGAGCAGGAGCCTGCTGATAATATATATATGTTTTTCTGTGCCTGGCACAGCACACCCTCTTACTTGGTGAGAGGGAGTGTGTCTTGCAAGGTGTCAAGAGTGTAAAAATGTGATTAAACAAAGATCACCACCACCACCTCTCTTGACTCCTAGGTCCAGTCAAGACATGGGATGGGATTAGGCATGACACAGAAGCTGTCATTTATTTATTTTTTGTCATCTTTTAGAACTTACTCTAGCCTTCGTTCAAGTTAACCTCCCTCCATCCCCCTACGTATTATATGAACAACCTGCTGGGAATTTACCCTTCCAGTGCAGTGTCAGGTCTTATTCTTGGCACCTGGGCATGGTTTTAGGCATAATCTTAGCAGCAGACTGCCCATTAACTCACCATTTGACCCAGTTCCCTCACGGCTGGCAGCAAAGTCAGGGAGAAAAGGAAACCCTGGCCATAGTTTGAAGACAATTTCCTTCAGCCTCAGTGCCAACGCAAGCAGCCCCCATACCTTGCTGCTTGCTCCTACACCATGCTACGTCTTGAATGTGCTAGACGAGCTGCTCATGAGGCCATGCTGTAAACCCAACTGAAGAACTGGTATGAGTTAAAAATAACCAATACAATGAAAAATTAGTAATTTTTAACCCACAATGGTTCCCTGACCCAGCTGGGCCACCACACATCAAACCGTTACAGGTTGGCCAGGCTACACCTTCCACATGGTAACGTGAGATGTGATGTTGATTTTGCACTGCATCAGAGACCCGAGGCACTGCAAGGAGGTACAGACTGTCCTGCCAAGAGCCAAGCAGTTAACAGAGAATTTGAGTATCTGATACCTGATATGTACCCCATGGGCCACCACAGCTTGCCAGAGAGACTGAGGTTAATGTTGCAGGGAACTAAGCAGCAACGGGTCCTCTTCCCTCACCGAGCGCAAACCAAGCATTTCAGACTGGGAATATCCAAACCTTTTGGGAGGACTTTTTGAAATTAAGCACTTCAAACTGAAATATTTTAGGACATTGCATCCCACTGAGAAATTAATTTCAGTTCAGTTTCTTCCTGAGTCCAGGTGAAAACAGATTTTAAACACCTGAATAAAACTGAGCAAAAATTCTTATTTTCAGTGAAGTAAGGATTATATTTATACCAAGTATAAATGACAACAGGGACAAGCAGGGTTTGCACAATATGTGATGCACAGAGAGGATGAAAATGCAAGGATCAAATACGTATTATCATCTTTACACAAATCTTCCATAAATGTAATAAAATAATATAGCAAAATATAATACATTTAACAATTGCTATACAATATAATACATCACCATACTGTATTGTCATACAATGCTGTCACACAATGTACACATAACAATTTAAAAATTGCACATATACATATAAAATATTCACTACTTGCTGCTCTGATACTTCAGTATAATTCTAGTACTATTTTAATCATAAACACTCTGAAGTAGCTTTAGGGGAAGACTCCACAATATGAGAACTGTTGAAGAAATAACTTCATTTCAAGAAAAGTGTATGTTAAGGGATTGCTTCTGTCAGTGGAAGGTAAAAAAGGATTTTGTTGATTTGTTCTTTTTAAAATGCTTTTTTTAACAGACAAGTAGATTAGAATTTTATTGACAGTGATGGAAAGTCTCAAATATATTATAAAAAACCAGAAATATCTCCATCAAAAGCAAGACTTTCTTCTTTCTGTAACATATCTTGCCATTGTCTTGATCAATCAAAGATCTACTACTCACAGATAGAAATGCTCTGTATCGCAAGTAGTAGTGCTACACAAGGATTTCTAATAATAAATCCATATGAGTGTATAGATGCAGTCGCTATGCCACAAACACACACTGAACAGTCAACTAGCTATTGGGGAAAAGCTCAGAAAAAGGAAGGTACAGCAGCTGAGAAGAAGCTGTAGAAGGATTTCTGGATGAATTACAGATTTACAAAAAATAAGGCTGAGGAAAAGACCACAGGAGGTCTATACTTGGACCAGGAGGCAAAATTACAAACATTTCTGACATGTTTGTTTATTCTCTCTAAGACTTGCCTCCCTAAGTAATCTACTATAATGTTTGCTATTCTGAGCCCTTGCCATGAGGCTGGGAGGAAGTCTGCTGCTACAGTTTAAAGCCCTGAAATCCTGCCCACCCCAGCCCAGATTTGGTGAACAAACTATTCCTTTTTCTCTTTGCAACAGTCTTTTCCACAGGATTCAGGGCGTGATTTAAAGCTGAAAAGAAGGAAGTTGAAGCTGAAAAAAGGTTAAATGGGACAGAGCTTTGGGGACGGAATAACTGAATGTTATTTATCCAAAATAAACAAGCTGACCTTGGAGGAAAAGCACTGTGAGTTACTGAAGGAATGAGTGGGGGAAATAGCAAAGAATCAGAAAGAAGTAAGATCCAAGATTTCATGAAACAACTTAAAAATGGATTATGCGAGGGCAGGTGAAGCCAAGTACTTCCCCAGCAAGAACAGAGACACAATGGCACGCTGAAGCCTTCGCTGGAAGTGAGCTGTCCTTTTATAACATTAATAATTTTTTTTCTCTTTGGTGTGCTTAGAATAAAAAGACCTCAGATACATGCACAGCATCTGCTTCCCCTCATTGTGCTCAGATGCAAATGAGAGGCAAACATTTACCTTAAAAAACCTCTGTCTGCAGGCCTGGGTTTGGAAATCTCTGCATTTAGCAGATCTGTGGGAATGACTCATTTTTATGGTAACTACTCAGCGATGTTCACTGGACAGGTTCTCACCTAAAACGCGTGTGCCCAGAGAAATGTTTTTAAATCAAAAAAACCCACTTTAGCAGACCCTGCAATAGGTAGGACTGCAATAAACTAAGTTAGTGGTATACAGTCCCAGTAATAAATACTGGCTTATGAAGAAGATGCCACGCATCTTATCTCTCAAGCTCTCTGCATTATGGATTTCTCTGTATCGTTCGGCGAACTCCTGGAAACTGATCCTTGCACAGGAACTCGCATGGCACAGCTTTGTCACTCAGGGTCTTTTGCACCGGGAGGATAATCCTTGCAAACTCCGAAGCTCAGAGCCTATAATCAATGGCTTGCCACTGCTATTGCCACCTTTTTGTGATCTGCTCTGGGAAAAGAGTGGTTCATGTGGCACAGCTCCAGTGGTGCCCAAGTTCACCTACATACAGGACCATGGAGTCAAATACAGAGGCTGAACCCTGCCCAGGGCTCAGGACTGATATTTTGAGTTGTCCGTTCTTCCCTTCACAGCAGTGTTTAATTCTCACAGAAGCTACATAAACGGAACTCAAGGAGACTGCACCTCCACATTTGCCTGGATTTCCTTCTCTCTTCCTCCCTGTGGGTGTCACAGAAGGCTTAAAATAGCTTGTGACTTGCGGCACTTTTACTGTACTATCTATTGCAGATATTTGAAAAGGGTAGAGGGAGAGAGATTAAGATCTGGGCCAGTATTTATAAGCCAGGGGAAATAATTATAACAGTGCTAACCTAGCTCACAACCAGCTGCCTCTTGGATCCAGAGGCCAGAGTTTTAATTCCACAGCATCTCTTGATTTTGCTGTTTCAGAAATGTGTACCGTGTTAAGAAATTAGGAAGCTGTGTCTCCTTTTGTCTCAAGGGATTTGGCTTTGTTCACCATTCTGGCAGTCCTCTGTGTCCTTCGAAGAAAAAAAAAACCCTCTTGTACCTGTCACTATTTTTAGCGTGTATTTTTGAAGGAAGAACTCTGTCTACATCGAGCAGATCCCTGAAGACAATCTCCAGTCCAGACTCGCAGTGACATACGAAAATGAATGTAATGCTCTGAACGTTGTGCCTCTGCTTCATAGGCCAATTCTGCAAATCTACCACAATTTGTGATTCATGAAAGTTCACCTTGTCCTTAGACAAAGAACACTAATTTCCCTCTTTCCTGCATCAACCCACTGAAACACTAATTCTTAAAGAACGTAATATTGTCCGTTTGCTGATGTAAAAGGCTCCTGGTATGAAAAAAGCAGCTTTTCCTCTACCACCCTGCGGTGGGAAGCAGCCTTTGCACAGCAAGGTGATGTATTATTATAAGCAGCAAAATCCACGAAATTCCTTCATGAGATTGAAATAAATTCTGTTTTGTTTGTAACTGTGTTTGCTATTTTTGTTAAACTGCCCCCTCTCAGGTCCTATCCCAAGAAGAAATCCTGTCAAGAAGAATTATTTCTGGCCAATTCTCCTTCAAAGAGTCACAATCAATAATCTCTCTTATAGAAGGCAACCTTCGGGAACACAGTAAAGGATGTTAATGGTAGTTCCTATGGACATCTCACTTTCTCTAAAGGCAACAAATGAAATATTAAAAACTAAGTAGCATTTAAACGAGTCACTCACCATGAAGTCTGTCTCAAAGCACACAGAGTAATCAAAACTGGAGCAACACAAGGGACCCTGGCTTTATAAAAATAATCTTTCCTCCTATATCATCAATTTCATAAAAGGCCTTCAAAATCCACAAGAGTAAAACTGTTTCTCACTTAGAAAAAAAAAAAACCAGTGTGTGAGCATTTCAGGCTTTTTAAAGGAAGTAATGTAGCAAATTGTAGCCTTGTGTAATTCCTTTTAAGTAAGCCAAGCTAAATACATATGGCCTACAAGGTCATGGGGTGGGAATTTGGTAGGCTCCAGAAATTCAGAAACATTATAATCTCCTTACTATCACCTCTGAGTGGGATATCATGACGTATTTTTTCAGCACTAAGTGGCTTATCAATACAGACTCTCAAAGAAGAGCTTCAGCTTTTGTTACATACCCTGAAAACCTTCACTTTGAAACAATGTGTGCGGTTTATCAGTCAGCACCATAACTATATATACAAATATATATATGTTTGTGTCAGGAAAGCATAAACTGAAACATCCCATAATACCTTTCCTGCCCATATCTGCCTATAAAATTATTATGAACCTTATGCAAATTCGGGTAGGTCTGTGATCTGTCAGGTATTAAAAGCAATAGTGGGGGTCGTTGCCTCTGCAGTTGTAAGCAGATAAAGAAGGAGGTGCTAGTGATGCCGGGTCTCAGTCATAAGGCCACATACAAGACATGCTGCAGTAAACTGCCTTTTGCTCTCCTCGTTCTCCCCTCACCCCTGAGAGAAAATACTGAGCATCACCGAGTCAGGAGCAGGCCTGACTCTTTGTTGCAGGAGCGAAGGTAAGATCTTTCCCATTATAGTTGGTGCAGCATTGACAGCCACACAACGAGGATCAACCAGAGCCAAATCTTGTTTCTCGCTGGACAGTGAGGTACCACAGATCCTCCTCTCCTTTATCTCAAAGAGATGGTAATGACTTTTCCTTCTCCCTATTCCCCTTTGCTCCTGGCTGCCCTCCGTGGGTTTCTCTGCATATGACCTCTGTATTGTCCACACTGTGTTGAGCCCACTAAAACTGCAGGCAGAAAAGCAAAGAACTACCCAAACAAGCAAAAGAGATGGCAGCCTCCAGTGAGAGTCCCTCCCGTGCAGCACATCAAGTACATCAAGCGCTGGAGAGCCAGTATTGCACTGCATTCGTCAGCCAGAACAGGACTTTAAATACTGCAGACAGCTTAACTCAGACTACAGCTAGCTACAATTTCACTATAATGAGTGTTATATATATATACTGCAGTCCCATATTTGTGAAAATCGTTCCTTTATAACTGTGCTCCAGCATCTCTGTTCAGCTTTTAATTGTGCTTCTAGCCTTTTCATTGCGAGGACAACCTAAAATCCATAAGCTGAATGCAAACTGAGGCAGCATCACTGCCAGAACCTGCAGGAAACCACAGCCATCAGTCTGCCCTGCTCCCCTTACCTGGGGACCGCAGTAACATAGCTGCTGGTGGCTGCCCTCAAGAGCAGCCACGAGCACGGTGTGCTTTCCCAGCCTCTAGCTCTCCCCATGCATGGCTGCTTCACAGGCAAACCACAGAAGATGTGCAGAGCGCTGCAGGCAGCCCAAAGACAGCCTGTTCAGGGGTGTGCACTGTGGTACAAGGCCTCCAATGCCTGGAGATACTATGGTACTGCAGGGCACCTTCCCACCCCGCCAGAGGCTATGCTTCCAAAGCTTCACCCTCAATGGTAACAGGTAAATCTGACCACATGAGACTGCATGGGGTCCCTTTCAAGAGGCAGCAAAGATATCCCCAGTGAGCCCAGAGGCCATGCAATCTGCACCTTTCTCAGATTGGCACAGAGCTTGCTACCCTATTGGAGCTTACTGCTGGGAGGCACTGGGGGCTCTCTCCCTGCCCTGCCAGGTCCTGCCCGAAGCTCCCTCTCCATCTTTATTTGCAGGCACTAACTGCTTTGCAGCGTGTGCACTGCAAGGTTGTGCGGCCTCAAGCGAGAGAGCTGGAATCCCCTTTGCCACCAAGATCAAGAGCAGCCAAAAGCACGGGATGGCAAAGTTGCTTGCCTTGAGGTTAGTGTGGCAGCTCTCTGCCACCTGGAGAGGAGGGGAGATGATTTCCTAAAGATGGCTATGACCTTTCCACTTTCCCAGTGCATGTGAGGAACATGTGGAGAACATCGATCAGCGCAAACCTGAAAGTCAAGGAGATGCATTGCTGAGAACAGGTACACATTCTCCCTTTTCAAGGCATGGGGCTCTTCAGATGGGCACAGAGAATGAGTCCTCATCGTCTCTACTGTTCCTGAAGGAGGGAAAGGGAAGATTCCCCCTGCTCCAGCAAACAAATTAATTTACTGGACTCCTGTGTCACCTGTTGGAATTAGGAGAGAATAATTTGCTTAGGGCACTTGACTGAAGAACCCTTTTAAGCCTAAGAATGAAAATGTCATGTTAATATTCAAAGCAAAACTAACCAGCAGCAAATTCTTTGACGTCAGCTCCTCACCAACAAACTGCGGACCAAGAATTATTTATGGGAATCCTTCTGTTGGGATATTTTCAACAGAAACACTTCATATTTGACTATTTGACTTGAATGGAAGCAGACCTTATCCTTTCTGTCCAACTAATTAAACAAGCCAAGAATATATCAATTGTATCAAGAGCATGGGCACAGGGTTGGTTATTTTTTAAATTCTTTTAAAATAAACTCATCACTAGTAAGGATGTGGAAATGAAATGTTCTATTATCACAAACATTAGAACATCAGAAGGAAATACAAAATTAACATACAGCAAATATTCTAGTATAGCTTTCCAGGTTCAGTTTGAATGAGGTTGGAGATGATACCAAATGGGCTGCGTATACCCTGAGTATTTGCATGTGTGTTCAAAGGGTCGAGAAAGCAAGCAGTCTGACTACATAGTCTTTGTTGATACTAAGCAAACTGAACAATCATGGTGAAAACTCATTCATAATCAGACATTTAAATTGGTCTCAAGTCACTGCATACTGCAGAGGTGTGCGTGGCTCTTAAAGCATGTGTTGACCTTACTGCATACCTAACATTACGCACATGCTTGACTTTAAGCATGGGAATAATACCTTTACGATGAAGTATTTCTGTGAATATTTGGAGGACTGGATCCTAACTCTGAGCTGGTCTTCACAAAGATATTCAGGAAAATTAATCCAAATTAACTAAAGGCTTAATTTAAAGCAGATTAGTTAAAGTGCATTTAACCCTGTCAAGACTTTTCCGAATTAAAGTAGTCTTAATTCAGCTTTGTATAAAGCTTAATCCATTTTCAATTTATACTTTAAGTTAATTTGGACTAATTAAATAGCATGTCCTATGTAAATGAGTCTAAGGCCCTAATTCAGAACTGTGTCCAAGCACAGGTATGAAACTACCCCTATTCAGAAAAGCATATCCTCGAAATCAGCTGTTTTCAATAAGATGCATACAGGTACTTAAATATTTTCCCAAATCACACTCTTAACTATTTTACATTCTTAAACCATTTGAGAGTTATAGTTTGATGGTAAGGAAAAATCATAGCCCAAAGGGCTGAAAGGCAGATAAATATATTTCATTTACTGTCCTCCAGATGATACCAGTATGTGTACAAGAAATCTTCGGTCATTGTTTTCTTAGGAAATCTCTGATTGACACAGAATTAAAAACTGGTTCTTCAGGCTGGAATTATTTTTTTCCTTAGAAGAGGAAAAGAAGATTAACCCTTCATTTTCTGGGAAGACTTCATAACAAGGTGTTGTTTTCTCAACCCAAACTGGTAAAGCACCCTATCCATTCTCAATGGAAAAGATGAATTTCAGCAATTGTATTTATCTAGGATTTTACATCTCAGATTTTGCAACTCTTCTTTCAAAGCTCGCTTCCATGGAAGTGTACTTGCAGTGTTAGAATCTAGATTATATTCTTGCTGGATATGCAGCAAGAAACTGAGAAAAAACCAAGCTTTATAACAAGGTCTGAATAATACCCTATTTCATATGTAAGTTTAAATGTTCAATGTTAGTTACATATATGCTTAACTACTTCACTGAAGAGACGTAAAACTGCACAATAATATTATTGCTAGCAATGTAGCATCAAAGGCACATTAAGTGGCAAGTTGTCTGATGGCTACCTAAAGTGAACTAAGAAAAGAACACTACCTCCAGAATAGAATTTGCCAACTAAATTAGGCACGGAGCCAGAAAGGCTATTTACAGAGTCATGGAGCCTAGGCAGACATCTCACGTCTGCTTACTCAGAGCGGGTTGGAGAAGTCAGCTCACACGTGATACAGCTCAGCTCTTGATCCATCCAGCTTATTGTCCAAATACAAATTCCTTCAGCTCACCCTGGTATTTGAATAGTCATATTCACACAGCGCAAACAGAGTACAGGTCAGCAATCTCCAAGAAGCTAAAGATGTGAGATGTTCTGATGTGTCTAAACGATTCTATGATTCTACATATGATGTGCTGTATCCTGATATAGAGAACCACTACAGTTGTATTTTCATGGCACTGAGCCCAAGCAAATAGTCTTCACCTCTCAGCAAACAGTACAGCTTCTGGACACAAGCTGGCACAGATATGGTTGACTTACGCATCTTCACCTGATCTTCCTCTAGAATGGGTAAGGGTGGAGGAAGATTGAGTATGTCTGCACCAATACATACCCACAGTCCACCCAATGTAATGATGCAGTTATGGGTGATGCCCACCCAATGGCCACAACAAAACTGAGATCTGACAGCTCTGTACATCAAATTCACCAAGTATCTGTATTTTGGTTAGTCTTCCCCAAAGAGAAGAGTCCAGAGATGACTTCTTCATCTTTTTCTAACTCATGCAGTGAAAGAGAATTTTATCCTGCGTACGTTTTTCAAACATGCTTATCACTATGTTAGCTGAGCACTGTCCAGAAAGAGGAAAAGGAGGTATTGCAAAGAGATCCAAGGACAATTAACACCACCCTGCTCAATGGCCACCTAATTCCCGTTGCCAGGAACAGCAGCTTCTTTGGCCCTCCTTTCTTTTACTGCCTTTCCTTACATTATTTTTCTACTGTCTGATTAAGTTACTACTACCACCTTTCCCATTTTGATGAAAAAGGTGAAGAGAAAAGATATTCACAAGAATATAGACATGGTTGCCCTCAATAGTGTTTTGCAGAACGGCTGTGTTGTGAACATGGCAGTCAGTAGCATAATGTGGAGGGGGCACTGCTTGTAAAAGGGGCTTCTTTTTAATGTCACTATCTTTGTTTCCAGAATTTCCATGACTCACTTTTAGTTGAAGACATGTTTCTGCCACACTGTGCTAAAAGAGCTTTTTAGATGTGTTTGAAGGCTGTTGGCCACCATCACATGCCAGCCATTCTGTACTTGCTTCTATCTCCTCTTGAACCAAAAGCTTTTACTATTCTTCAGTTTGCAGATATGGTCTGGATGAGGACCAGTGCCTAGCTGAGGTGTGTACAGTAAAATAATTACTTCGGACACAGAAAAGCAACTTCTCCCATGCACGCATTAAGCTGGCAGCATTTAACTGGCACCTAGATAATAAGGACATCTACTTCACTGCAAAACATGATCAGGACTTGCAGCCATGAAATGGACTTGATAGCCTTTAAATTCTGTTTTACTGTGCTGGCTTACAGAGATGGCTTGCAGCCGATGTGGCAGCTCATTAACACTCAGTTAACACTTCTCTGTATAGCACAGCATTGACTTTTACATTTTCTTATTTTCAGGGGAGCAATGCATGTGGAATTAAAAGGAGGGGTAATAGCTGAAGACACACAAAATATTATGAACAAATCAGGTTTAAAACCACTGAAATTAAAAAGCTACAATATACTGAAAGTACCATTTGTGAATATAGAGTCTAGGAGAAACATTACTTTTGCCTCGCCAAGTTTCCAATGCATGTGATTTCTGAGAGTCCCAGCTTCAGGTACCAGAGAGAGACATCTACAGGGGAGCAGTTCATTATCTGAGGAAGCATCTAAATCAGCTTTTGTTTTCAAACTTATAGCAGCACCCATTTTATTTAAAAAACCTATAACTCATTTTTAAATGTTAGGCTGCAAAACTGGGGAGGGTGCAACTCACTTTCTTTGATGCTGTAGTCTTCAGCTCTGGAAGCCAGAATGGTCTCTTCTTGCAAATAAAGCAGTAAAAGAGGAAGTGAAAATGTCAGACTGCATTTGATTGCCAGAAAATGGACTGTTTCCCATAATAAAAGAGAGTAATCCCCAGGTGAAATGGGGATATTGTCTACTGGTTGTCTCAGACTTCAGACAGCACAGTGAGAGCGTGCAGGAGATTAATAGGCAGATTATCTTCCAGCCCTCTCCACTGCAACATCCGTCTGCGTTAACGAGTGGCCTGGCACAAAATGTGCTGAAATCCCACTTAGGTTGCTCTCCATCGGCATGAACCCTGGTCTAGCAGCCACCCAGAGTCTAACAAAGGATCAGCAAGCAACAACCTACACAGTGACTAATGCCGGCCAAGGAGGAGGAAGGCATGACGAAGGTGGCCAGCAGATTCATTGCCAGCCTGTGTAGCTCCCCAGCAAAACCCCCTTCTCCCTGCCTCAATGGCTTTTATCAGACAACCTCTCCTGGAGTACTCAGCAGAAACAAAAGCTGCTTCTCTCTGCACAGGACTTTGTCAGGCAGCCTTTCCACTCTTCCTCCCCAGGTCAAGCCTGCCAGGAGAGAACTGAACTTTTTTGATAGAAGGAGGTAACCCATCACACTCTCCACAACCTTCAGGAGGTCATGAGTCTTTTAAAGGTCCCTTTCTCGCTAATCCAGGCACTCTGTGGACACGGGGGGCCTGAGTGCACTGTGCAACATGATGCCCTACCAATCTACCAAACTAGTTTTAAGAGAACTAGGCTGATAGTAGGAGCAGTATAGCTGCATTACTGCAAAGCTCCACCTGGCCCAATTAGCCCCACTGGAAACCACTTTGGGTGTCCCCGTGTGGCCTTGCATTGTGCCAAGTAAACAAATACATACAGCACATTTGCAAAGACGGCCTTTACAGCTATGCCAGAAATGTTCATGCACAGATTGAGTCATTAAGCAGATTTCAGCTGGATGGCTGTGCGTGAACTCTGGCGTTTTGCACATGGAAGATGGCAGGCAACAACCAAAGAAGCAGCTCCTGGCCTCTGATGGAGGCTTGTCTCACAGTGAAGAAGCAGTCCTACCTGTGGAAGCTAAAAGGCATGCAGCTTTCTTTTGGAAATGTGATTGCCAATGGAAAGCAGGTGAAGCAGCAGTGAGAGGTGATATATTCAGACAGCAAAGTCTTCTTGCCTGCAATGCCCAAGAGGAGTGCCTCCATGTAATGCAATGAACTCCTCTTTGGTGAGGGGGCAGATGGGACAAAGGCAAGCCTGACGCAACCTCAGGTTTTGCTCATATTTGCAAACGAAGCAACTGTAGTGTAAGGACTTTTAATGACCTTTGCTCTTCCCTTTTCCTTTCTCCCCAGATAGCCCTAAAAACATTCAGCTGCAGTCAACTTTCTAGTTGATCAGTTAATGCTGGGTCTCCTGAACATTTTCTTCCCAGGTATATGATAAACTGTAATTCATCATAATACCATCTTTGGTTTTATTTTTTCAGATCTACCACTAATTCAGTGGGGTATATTCCATCCTTAAAAAGCAGTAAAATCCTTCATATTTTCAATCAATAAATATTAAATGACACCTTATTTTCAAATATTACATCACTTACGTATTCAAACACTGATTTCAAGTATTGATCCTGATGTAGGTTAAAATTTTGACATCTCTGTATTCTACATTCTCCTCTAATTCTCACCTACCTTATCTTCTGGACATCAGAGGCCCAGAGTTGCCAGTAGGAAGAAAAAACCTTTTACTTCCCCCAACCACAGAAAAAACAAAGTAATTTCACAGAACATTTTAGATGAAAAATTCAGCTTTGCATCTCCTTAAACACTCCAGAACACCCCATATCAGAAATACAAAAAAATTCAGGGGCTCATAAGTTGGCCAGATATGACTCTTTGTTACAGCAAAATAAAAAAGTGCGCCTTGCCATGGGAAGGGTCTCCCCCATTTAATACTGTGCCCCTGCTATGGATGCATGGATGCACTAAATTTCTTATATAAACTGAATGTAAGGTGTTTGACATGGAAAAAGCAAAGTTTTATAGCCAGCCTCATTTTGAAAAATGGCTAAATTATCTTACATGAAACCTCATCATTCCTGCCTCCCTCTCACTAAAAATTATAATCAACTTAGGGTATGTGAAACAGAAAATTGCAACACCAACAGTTAAAGTTTGGTAAAGGGTCTGAAAAAAGAGTTACGGTGGGAAGTGTCGGGTGAGCTTATGTGAAAGAGTTACTACCTGCTTCACCTGTAATGTCTTCATTATTGAGGCCTTGCATATTACGGTGATAGCGGCTACTAAACCACCTCAGACTAATATCCCTACATTAATCTCTTCTGGTGATATTGGAAAAATGCCTGTAAGCTAATAAGTGCTCAGCACATGGGAGGATCAGATTTGATGTAAGTGAACTATTTTTTCTGAGCTTTGGCACTTAGCTACATACATAAGAAGCAGAAAATAGGACAAAACCAGCGAAGTAATATGAAAGCATGAGCACATGATGGTGGTTTATTAAAAGACTTACAGCTGAAGAATATGAATGCTCCCTTTTTGTCTCTATACATGATGTACCAGCCCCCCTCCCATAGCTCTTTGAAGGCAGAGAATCCAGAAGTAACAGCTGAATTCTCAAATCAAAAAGCCAATGAGCTGGAATATTCCTCTCGAAAGAGATGATGGTGGCTTTATTGAAATGACTCTCCAAGAAATGGCTGGCTCCCCCACCACACTCTGGGAGCCAGCCACCTCTTGGAACAGATTTGGCATAAATGAGGAATAATCCAAGGCAGTGTCCATGGTCCATGCCAGGCCTCTTGTCATCAGCTGATGGCACTGCTGGGATGTTTTGTCTCAGGACCCCCGAATCCAGATCCGCAGGCTTCCCCTCTGCCAGCGGCTTCACTCGGTCTCATTCAGAATAAGGAACCAACAGTAGCATAACCAGGGTTTTCAAGAAGGTACTTGGTGGGGCTTAATGAAAGGGAGCCTGAACCTCAGGGAAGAGACTACAAGGCAGCATCGCCAACTAATGCTGCTAGAAACAAAGCTCTTGCAATAGCATCTCCTCTGCTGGGAATGAGCATGAACACCAGCCAAGCCTACACTCCAGTAGACTGCGGGGGTATTTGAGCAAAAAAGCCATTGGATACCCTGAATGGAAGATTGTCTTGCTCTTGCCAGCCTGCCCAATGTAGGTGAGCTGCTATATTTACAGATGCCTTGGTCTACAGAAAAAAGAAATAACTACAAGTAATTGCAAAAGTACCACCACATTTACCCAGTATAAGGAAACTTGCAACAAACACAACTTGCACACAAACTGTTGGGGTTCCTTAGCATGCAGTACCATGGCTCAAGACCTTCAGAACAAAAGAAAACAAAGCACTTAAAGAATCATAGATTTATTTCACTAGTCAGTATATACAACACAAACTTTGCATCCAAATTTAGCAGTAAGTCTTTACTGCTTTCCATCATGCAAATTGCCAAGTTGCACATCAACAATTGCTTTAGTTTCAGAGAAAGTTGCACATAAGAGGCAGAATTATTTGCAAAATAAGATGAAGTGTTGATGATCGTGTCCTCACCATACGATAAAAGGATATTTCACTGAGCTTCAGGGCACAGAGTAACAGCATGGTCCCTCCTGTGATCTCGCTCAGGGAAAGGTCAGCTAGCTAGAGAAATTGTATTTACTTTTGGAGCATTCAGCTATATAAGCTGCCAGCTGGGAAAAAAGTGTTGAGTGACTCAGAGGGAGATGCTTCTACACCCCCAACATGAATTGAAGTTATGAAGGGTTAACAATGAGAAATGGTGGAAGATGGTTCAATCAACTGATCTGTGCCCACTGTTCCAAAAAGAAAGCCCAAATGTTCCCAAAGTAGGGAGGATTCTCCAAAGCATTTAAAGCCATTCTCTATTTCACAGATGAAAAGGTGCGTATACATCCATGTTACCATGGAGAAAACTACATCTTTGCTCTCCCCTACTTGCAGATTTCAGGCTTTGAACTTTAGATTAATACAGGTAATTTTTTTACCTTCACCACCACAACACAGATGGTCCTGAAAATGAAAAGTAAAACCATTTACTAATGGTCCCATAGGGTTAGATTCAAACCCCAAACATTACACTAAAACTCTCAAACCTTTGGCATATTTAAACCCAGCACTGCACTTTGCATGGTACCGATTTTTCTAACATGTTGGATCAAATTCAGAAGCCTGATCATGTGGGCCAGATTCTGATATCTTTCACAATGAGCAGCATTTTTTCCCTTGAAGGGCCCCAAACTAACAGAATTTGTATGAAGAGAGGCAGGAATGTGACACTTTCTAGCATTCAAAATCTGGATTCAAATTTATATTTTACAGGTTGGGTCTAGCCCACAATCCAACTCATTTGGCAACGCTTTTTCTTCTAATTGAGATATATAGTTCAGCACGAATGAAATACTTCCACAGTTAAAGAAGACACTAAAAAGCCTTTTTTCAACAGTTAATTGAAATTAATTTTAAAGCAGTAAAAGTCTGATTATAGAATGATGTCATTTGCATGGACTAACTTCATTCTAACATTAGGCTAAGTCAAACGAACAAAGCCAATGAAGGTGAGAAGAGTAGCAGTGGTTTTAGCTGAAATTAATACTTCCAGCACTATATTTTAAAACAGGCAATAATCTCCTAATCTTTGCTTTGATATGTGCTTTATTTCCATATACACATTAGTGGCAGGACATCAATTAATTAATAACATGAAAAGAAAGATCTCTAAGGCAATATTAATATTTAAAAATTCAAACATCATTGTTCCTTACGCTTTTCTCTTTAATCTTAAGTTTTCCTCTTGGAAACTGAACCTAACTTCTCCAATGCATATATTGCTCAGGGTCCCCCTAATGCTAATTTGACTACTGTTTTATATGGGTTTCAAAAAAGTTAGAACACTTCAAGTATAAAAGCAGTACAGAAAAGAGGCTGTGCACAAATGGTACTTTCTCATTCCTCATGCACCAAAAGAGCGGGGCAAGGGAGCTTCACGGCTGAAGTGCACCCTGTGATTTCCCAGCTGCTCCCGAGGGACCTCTTGGACATCACCATGAGTGCATCTCTGCCCCATCGTCCACAGAAGCCAGGGCTCACACAGGGCTTGGGGAGGGAGGTCAGCTTCCATATCTCCCCTCCACATGTAGTCAAGGCATCACCAAAAGTGCTCATTCAGAGCCTGAATTTAGAACTCACTCTTGGATCCTGTGGTTTAGATGTAGCTTGTATTTATCCACTTTATAGACAAGAAAGAGCAGCTGCTCACCACCGCACCTCCAACCCACTTGAGAAAACTCTGATCTGAGAAAATGAGATAACTTCTGTCCCAAGTCCTGCTTTATCAATAACATTTTCTGTTAGTAACATAGGAACCAAAAAGATCTCATGGGCCATTGAATTTGAGGTCCTTTATCACAGAAACTACATCACAAAATCTCTTTCATAAAATTACCAAGCATAGTCTAATAATAAGCTAAATTGTTTTCCACCACTACTCTTCCTGGGACACTTTTCCAGAACCTCACTATTTGGATGACTGGAAACCTACTTCTATTTTCCAGTTTTAATTTATACACCCCTGAGGATTTTTACTACGAGCAATGATAAGCAAGCCAAAAAGAGCTTAGTTTAATTCTCAAAACCAGCACGAGCAAAGAAGGAAAGTCATTAGTAGAAGGTACCTCTTGGGAAGTAAGCAAGTTAGAATTCAAAGGTATAAGAGAAAATAAGCATCCACTGTCCTCATATTCATCACTGACAGGTCTTAATTGTATTTTCTGGACCTACGTAAACTTTTATCTGGTTTGATTACCAGGAACATGGTCCTATTATTTAGAACTGGGGGAAGTTGTACCTCCAACTCTCCTCTCAGCACGTAGCCAAAAACATGCACTTCAGATTTATGGCTACCAAAGAACGAATGATGCTTATGAGGACCATTATAGAAAATTTTAGATATAATCCAGCCTACAAAATGTTCTGATTAGAAATGTTTATTATTTATTTACAATAAAAAGGAGCACATGCTTTCACAGACGAAAACCGCCATTTTCTAGACAACACTAGTCGCAAGCAGGAAAGGATATAAAATCCTGAGTTTAAGCTTAATTTCTGAGTTTACAAGTGACTCAGCCTGCGTTCTCACACCAGTCCCTTATCCTCTTTCTGTCTCCATTTTCTCATCTTTAAAATATGGGTAATAATACTTCTGTATCCCTTGAGTGTTTCTTAAGCTTAATTAATTCAATGCTTTACAAAGTGCTTTCTGATCCAGAGATGGGAGTGCTACACATATCCAAAGGATTCTATTTTAGACCATTTGTAAATAAATAAAACTGTACTTTCTAGATCTTATTTTTAATACAGAATAGGAATGACCTGGCCTCAAGTGATCTTCTCTCATGGAAAAGGCATTGGAAGCCAGATCTGCAGCCAGCGTTTTCTCCCAGGTCAGTAGTCCTCTCCCGTGCCTGGGGAATGTGAGAATGTGGCTGCAGGCCAAGCCTCTCCTGCACAGAGGGAGGGAATTGGAGCACCAGGCCTCTGGCCAGCACTTGCCAACCAAAGCTGCACTTTTCTCATAGAAAGCTAATGGGAAAATGTACATGCACGCCAATGGGTCTTGCTCAACTGAGAGCTCTGCAGCTGTCCTGCTCAGAAACGAACGTGACACAGGGGCAGCGAACTGTACGAGAGCTCAGGGGCCCCGTGTACCTTGAAGGAAGGGGAAGTGGAGGTCAAAAACGCTGGCCGGGCCTTTTACTTCATTAGGACTATGGCTCCGCAAGTCAGATTGCTTAAGGTAGAATACGATTTTTGGAGCTGATGCTCCACTGCAAGGCCGAAGATGGGAAGCCCAAGATGGGACCAAGGTTTTTCAACTAGGATTAAAGTATTCAGCTACAAATGTGTGTGGAGTAGGGAAGGAACAAGAATTACTCACCTATTACTTCTTAGTCAGGAAGGGTCTATTACTCTCTGAACTAAAAGTAACCAGGGCAACTAGGATGCTTTTCCTGCAATACATCTGTTAAAGTTAGTTTTGCTCCTACACATTATGGTGAAAATGAATCAGAAGGCAGCTTTGGGCTAGCCATGATGTTTCTTTAAAATTAAAGAATGTTTTGTCATGGAAAATGCATGGTCAAGTGGTTAAGCAGCAAGTTCAGACCAGGAAGCCCAGGGTCCATTCCTTACCTTACCAGAGAGCAGTGCTTGTATTTTCTGCAGAATTCCTTATTGGGAATGAAAAATGCCTCACACTATTTTAAGTCACCCCATCTCTGTGTCTTGGTCCCCCATGTGTAAAATGGGAGACAATAGCAAAGAAGTCTCACAGGGACTATGAGATGCTCAGATGCTAAAGAAAGAGAGGCCATATGTGTTCCTAAAATAAGCAACAGCATGGATAGGGCTATTTTGGGACAATAAAGCTGTGCTAGCTTTGCATGCGACTGCCTCCACCACAGTAGAAATGAAATCTATAGGAGTTAAAAAAAACATGTATATACATATACGCACTCCTGTATGTTATATTTCGAAGGTAAATGATTTCGGGTTTTAGACTGCTCAGGTGATAGCATTCAGAAATTCTGACAGCTACTGAACTCCACTTTTAAGTGACATAGATAATGCTGTGAGCTAGTGTCAGGTACCTCAGCAGTTATGGCATTACCGGTTGGTAGTTTTAAGGATGATGTCCAGGGAAGGGGACAGTGGTTTGGTGACTGCCAGGGGTGCCTGGTGTACCCTGGCTCTCCACACAGGCAGGGAGAGTGAGGTGAACACCGGTGCCATGTGCAGGACCAGAGTGGCACAGTGAAGAAGCAGTGATGGTGGTAATGCTGCCTCATTTCATCAGGTTTCTGGCTGAGGGTCTAAATACTGGACTTAATCACCTGATGTGCCCAGTGGTGGCTTATGCCCTCCTGCAAGGTCTAGCTCTTTATACCTACCTCTGAATGATAAAAGATAAAAGCTTTGAAATATATAGCTATGAAATAAAGAATGTGTGGGGCACATATATAGCTTATGGCTGTTTGCCATAACTAAACTTGCTTTTCCTTGTCAGGTACAGCCATGCCCCAGACTGTGCCATAAACCAAGTAGCAGGGAGAAAAGAGGACACCAGATAGGATCACCTGAACTTGTAAACAGACTTTCAGCAACTGGAGACCAAGGTACCCAGGTACCTCCTCATCCAGAAGTAGTTTAGGTATTTATTTAGATATGGACCCAGCAATTCGGCTTGTGTTCAACATAGATATTCAAGTCCAATTTGATCAAATACCCCGGAGTTTCACATTATAAACTGGTCTTTTACACGTGTGTATTAACACATAACACCATATGATACATATCTCGTTTAAATTAGAAATGTCACAGTGATGTTGACTGCCTTCTACATTTATGAAGAGATGCAAAAACTAGAGGATTGTGAAAAATTAATGACGAAAATTAGCCGTGTTTCCCCAAATCTCAAAAATACTCAATTTGTGTTAAACTGCTTTACATATTCTAATTTATTTGGTCTTATTTATGGGTAGTTCCCAGGCTTCTTTGCCAGCAAATAAAGTGTACAGGTATGTATACATGCAAGATAAATTATTAGACTGAATTGCTGCAATCATCATAATTTTCACTCAGGGCGCAGCTCTGAAAGGTGCTGAGCACCACAGCCAGATACACTTGAAATCAAGAGAATGAATGTGCTCACAGAAATCAGTGTAATACACATTAAAGAGAGAGATAATTGGAATGACTCACTGTATTGGGTGTAATCGCAAGGTTTTGGTAGAAGGAGCTGCCCTATGCTGGTCACAGCCATTTCCAGCTGGCTCCGCAGCGGACAACACTGACCCACTTGCGCACCAAGACCAAACCAATGAGAGGAGCATAGGGTGCCTCTGCAAGACTGATTTAAGAAAGGTGGTAACCTCTAAATAAGAAGAGATGCTAGAGAAGGAGGAATGCCAGAGCAGGCAAGGAACAAGAAGAGGTGCCCAAGCAGGGGCAAGAGAGACGCCAGGGGGAGACACTAGAGAAAAAGGAAGGAACCCCCAAGGGAGAGGCTCAAGCAGGGGTGAGGATTCTCCAGAGCAGGTAGGTGTCTGAGGGGACTGTGGCCTGTGGAGGAACCTCATGAGAGCATTTGAGTAAGAAACAAGGAGCAGTGAAAGAAAAGGAAAAACCATGCTCTGATCACCTTTTCCTGTGATGCCCATTGTCTCACCAAAGGGACGAAGTGTGATGTGCAGTGCGGGGACTGGGGATGGGGAAGGGGAGGAGAGGTTTGGCAGAGGGAAGTGGTATTTTCCCCTAAGTGTTGTCTTCTCTATTTCTCAATACTGGAATCAATAATTAAAAGTTTACATTAACTGCAATAAACTAAATTCTGTGAAATTCCCCAACTCGAGAATGCTTTTTTGTCTGCGATTCTTGGATAACAAAAGAATCAACCAAAACCTTTATTCCAAACCTGAAATAACTACCTACAGTTTAGCAAAAATGAGAACCTTCCCCCCCTGCTGCCTTTCTTCATGTTTTCACCATACTTACCCCAGATCCAAACAGGCCTGCATTTTATGAATTGGACAATGCCCAATAACTATGGGAATTAAAAGATAATAACGTGCTAAAACACTGACTGCCAGAGCTAGACAGACACAAGGGACAAGAAGAAATGTTTTTTCCTGACTATCCAGCTGCTTTGAATTCAGCTGAAACACAGTCTCTCTCTGAGAAACCAAGCAAAAATGGCTCGTGCTGTGCGAAGCCGACCCGTCTGCTCACTCGGGAGGGACTCAGCCAACCCAGGACATGGAAGAAGTGACACGAGCTTTCTGAGGAGGGGGCCAGATCGCTCCCTGTGCCAAGATATGTTGAGCCCAGGAGAAGGGATGGGATGCCAGGGAGCCCGTGCTGATTCTTGGACGATGCTGGCCCTCACCCTTGAACTTGCGAGAACGGGGCGCCTGAACTTGAGAAAACTGGACAGGGTCCCTGCAGGGCTGGAGCCAGATAAGCACCAAGAGGGTGGAGTTTCTCCCCCTCTCCAGCTTCATTTCCCTTGGCGTGTTGAGAATTCCCCATTGCCAGACTGACCAGCCCAAAAACGACGAGGAGTTTGAGGATGAGCCCTGACTGTTGTTTAGCACTCACAACAGCTAGATAGACCTTGGAGTTTCCCACTTTTTCCATCCTAAACACAGGAGTACCGAAAATGCTAAAGTTAAAGTAAACTCATATTTTAACCACAGCCCCTGCAATTCTTCCCCACATACCCCATTTCTGCTTAAGAGGTTCAAGCTTAAGTATTTTGTGGAAGAAGCTGGAAAGGGCCAGGAACTCTGCAGAAAGCTCCTACGGATGATTTATGGGCAAACCATTGGTAATTCACAAAGGGCGTCCAATTTCTAAGTATGATTGCCTTTTCAGTCACTCCACACAGCTCCAGATAGAACAAAGGCTGGGATTAGCACTTCAGGGGGATGTATAATCAACAATCAGCAAGGCTGAGGTATGCAGACACTATTTATCTCAATGAAACTCTTTTTACATTATGATGACCTGAATTTAATTACATCAGCTTCATCCATCAGCTGACATGCAGTCTCTCCAGTTAGATTGTCTCTCAGAGCATTGAACTTGCAGCACAACCAAAAAGACATCAGCCCTTAAATCATCTTCTCTAAAGCATGGAAATACACAACATCTTTTAGGTAAGAAAATTTTTTTTTTCTTTAGTAGGGCCTCTTTGTTAGGCACGTTAAATCTAGTATACCCATGTCCTGTAAAACTTTACTGGATTATTTGTTTTGCGTAAAGTAGCACAACACAGCTGCTCTTCATGGACTGAAACTTTTACCTGGCACTGAAATGATCCTTGGCTTCATTTTATAAAGCTGTGGAAAACCTCAACCTGTGATTATTTTGTTAGTTTTAAAAATGACTTTTGTTTTCACATGCCTTTAGTACTCTCTAATTGTGCTAGGGAGTTTAGCTGCATAATTTCCCTGTGTTGATTTGGAAACTATTCTTTCTGCCATAAGATCTATGTGTGTGTTTGTAGCATGGAAAGTTCCAGTTTGTGATTCAAAAGCTGCCATTCAATTAGATATGGACATTTCAACTTCAGTCTGGCAAAAACACTACAGCGATTTCCCAACATCACAGATGCTCTATCTGCACACAAACCCTCCAGATGCTCATGCTGTCACATACATACTGTTGAAGGCTGTCCAACAATGCTCCAAGATCCTAAAAGCATTTACAAAATCAAGCTCAACTGAACTCACCAACGGAGAAATCACACTGAAATATGATGAGAGTGAGGACATTGCAATGAAAGCGATGACCACAATGGGCAGGGACCAGCAGGAGCTGAGCACCCCTGGACAATTAGCTCAGCATGGAAAGGGACCTCCAAAAGTCCCAGTTGTTTTGTTCTTAATTTTGACGACCAATCCATCTTTTGATTTTAAAGACAGGCAAGAACAGGTTCAAAGCATTTAGGGCCTGACTCAAAGCCCCTATGTAAACAGAAAAAAAAAGCCATTGCTGTAGGGGTTGGTGATGTAGGTCTGTGATGTGTCTTTGAGAAAAAATTAATTAAAAGATTATAAACCACAATAAATTGCCAAATTTCATGTGGAAAACTGTTTTCTAAAGCTTTATTTTTCATACTAGTTTTAATTTTGCTTGTAGCCCTTTCTATTTGTTTCAAATTTTGCTGCTTGTATCCATGACCTAGACCTTACAGAATGCAGCATCATTACGCTCAGCTGCAAAAAACATGCATCACAGATAAGCCCCCGGACTTGCTGAAATCCAATGCTATGTTTCTTAGGCCCCTCAGAGAAAGGCCACAGCCTCACCCTCATAGGTGAAGAGGAAAAAAGCACTTACCATCATGATGACAATTCAGACTAAGATACAAGAAAGAAAAAAAAAATTGTTGCCTGAACCCATCCATGGGGGACAGGCAGTTTCTACTGGGGCTTCCCTGCAAGGGAAGTCACCACCACCACGAGGATTCCCCCTGCAGCAAGAGAGATAACATCCAAACTCTCCCTGTTGAGATTGCACTTCTGTTAAAGTCATCTCCCAGCTGAGGAATGGAGCAGCCCATTGCCCCAGTCAATACCAGCTACAGGGAGACAAGAATTTTCACTCATTATTTTCCAAGTTCTGTTTCCGTCAGAGAAAAGGGCTCTGGAGCATTCTCTGGGCCTTCAGTAAAGGAAGGTGGGGTTTGCTGTGAAAAGGAAGCGATGAGCAATCAAAATCAGTCAAATCATGTAAGAGCACTGTTTGGAGGAGTTGGGGGAAACACGGGGGGTTTGTCTCAAAATTCCTTTCAGTGCAATGTGTTGAGAGAGAAATAATATCTGACAGAAAGAAAAATTCAGCAAAACATTAATCAGGTACTTAATGCAAAGTTAAATATAAAATAAAAATTAACGGAAGGCAAGTATAATCCACAAACTTCCCATCAGTCTTTTCAGCTAGTTCTTTGCACGGATTTATTGTTTGCTTGACCCAAGAAACCACCATACCCAATCTATTCCCATGTTTCTCTTGTAGGAATGAGCCAAAATCCTTTTTTTTTTCCTTCCTCAGAAAATTACTTTAGTAAAAAAAGAAATATTTCCCACCTTCCTACTTATGAAGATGATGTTGTGGGGTAATACCATGGACTTCAACAGATGCTCATAATTACACAAATGTTTTCCTGAATCAGAGTTTGGAAGAAGAAATGGTATATAGCAGTCGAATGCTAATTATAACCTACTGAAGTCACTGGAGAAGGCCTGGCGCTACCATGGCTGATTTTGGTTGGGAATGTGCGTATGTCAAGGATTTGTTTTAAAAGCACAAGATTACAGAATGTCAAAAGGACAGAATTAGTATACTTAGATATATTTTTGTCTCAGAAAGCTGTGCGCAGGTTCTGCAGTAATGAGTTTGATAAAATCTCTCAGGTTCATTTGTGCCATCCTGTACTCTTTAGAGGCATAGGGAAAAATATCGTCCAAAGCAAGAGTAACAAATTCTGGATCTGAACAATATTTAGCTCACAGGACAGTAGCTATGCATGCAGATATGAAGTAGAACTGAGAAGCATGTTAAGCTGATCAACTTCATGTTAGCCCAAGGGTGGGAAACCTTTTCCTTGTTGAGGGTCAAAGAGACCCGTCTAGCCCCATTACCACTCACCTTATCTAAAAATGAAAAGAATCCCACAACATGAAATTAAGTCACAGGTCACATCCAGCCAACAGCCAATATTTCCCATCCTTGCCCTAGATGAAGCTTTGTGGAGCATGAACCTTATCTTCTTGTCTGTAACTGTAAAGCCTAATGCACATATATATCACACTGTAAAAATTGCAATTTCCATAGTGGAACACTGTAGGTTCTGAAATGGCTCACACCTTTATAAGTACTGTTCTGTTCATAGCCTTATTTATGGAATATAATGCGCAAAGACTTTCTGCAGGCTTAGGAAAAAAATGAAAAAGCATGACTTAAAGATTTAACTACCATACGGATTTCAGAACGAGGCAAGAACTTTTCCAGTCTTGATGTAATTCCTTTATTTGCCTGATTTACAAAATAAGAAAAATAATGCTCACTCTTCCTTTCTACTTCACTAGGCTGTTACGAAGACCATATATACAGTACACGGAATATGCAAAACAGTATTTAACTGTGATATTTGATCTCTCATTCAGTAATCAGAAAAACATGTTCCTTTAAATTCCATCTAGTTTTATTGGAAAATTATTTGCTTCAGAAAATTTGTTTCTGGCACTTTCAAAAACTGTATTGTGTGATAACTTTGTTTTATTCTCATCATTTATTGGCTTGTTAAGCCATTTCATTTAGTGTTAATGACGCAAACCATCTAGTTTAATGCTTTGATGCTGCCCAACATATTATTGCTTTGGTCTGCAGAATAGGGCACTTTTAATACCTCTCTTTTAAAAAACATTATCATTATTTAATTTTTATTACATAAGTTTCACAAAAATGTGGTCTCAGAACAAGTAATTTATAGATTAACTAATACCACAACAGCTTTTAAAAATCACTGCAGTTCCAGAGCATTGGCCTAAGACATCACAGCAAGAATTTTATGAGCTCTTGTGTTTGGGACAAGTACTGTGATTTATCCACACTACAATGTCCCTCTTTAACAGCCAAATGCAATACAGCGCAATGCAGCATCACCACAGCATCACTACGCTGGAATGTCATGTTTATTGACACAAGAATGTTCTAGGCAGAAGTTTTCCAATGAAAGAGACAGCGTAACTTTGGGGTCAACCTTTACTCGAACAAAGTTCCTTGTTCAGTGCCAAGAGAAAGTGACGTTTCTGATTCTTAAGAGACTGTTGACAGTAAAAACACACGCTGGAGCAAGCAGCAGTGGCAAGCTGAGCTGCTTCAGGGAAATACTGCAAAGCTCTTTTTATGACTACTACCAACCTGCAGGTAGGGCATCAGCGGGACTACACTGAGATCTCAGCAACAGATCGCCAAAGAATACAGCCCTCTATTTGTTACTGGGGTAAGACCAAGCCCTTGCAACCTTACATGGGAGAAAGAAATGGGAATAGGTTGAAAATCCAGAATTACTGCATGGTGGCATAGAAACATAGCAGAGGTACTTCGCTTTACTCTAGGCTGCAGTCCCCCAGCCACCCCTCACAACACCACCACCACCTGTACGTGAACTTCAACTAGAAAATTCTTGCTACTTGAGCAGCTCTTCAACTTCAGTAAGTAATTATAAAACCTCTTTGGCACCAGAATTGCTGTAATGTGCCTCAGATCCATTGTTCTGACCTCACTTATTCCTTTCAGGCGGGTGTCTATGGTATCATAGATTGTCAGCCCTGGCTTATCATTGCTGCTGACATTTCTACCCTGTTCCTAATGGATGTAGCAGTTCTTTGGGCTTTATTTATGTTTTGAATGGTTTATAAGGAGGTAAATATTTTTAATGTGCTCCAAGAACCAACAGTATAGATTCAAGAAAAAAAAAAAGACACTGAATCCTGCAATGTACACCAGACATTCTTTGTTATATGATTAGTATACATAAATATAGTATACAGTGCCTGTGTAGTAGGGTCCCCCAAAAAGTAACTTTCTGTCAGCAAGGTCCTTGTTTTTATAGGTCTTTCTGTATTCTTTTTTTTTTTTTTTTTTTTAAGAAATAGAATAAGCAAAATTTAATCAGAGGAGTCAGTCTAAAGCATCTTTTACCCACCCCCAAAGTAGGTCATATGGGTTTTTGGTGCTTTTTTTTTGTTTTTTTTAAAAAATCCCTTCCCCCATTATTCCAGGTTACAAGTTTTGTTTCCATTCCAATAGTTACGGTAACTAAATTGTTTATTTCAAGGCTATCCTTCTTCCTGCATGATTCTCGGCTTCTGTTGCGCCACTATACAAAAGACATTTTTGCTTGAGATTTCATAGAGGCTTATGAGAATAATACACTTCATGCATCACCTTTGTATTTCATTTCAAGCCACTAAAAGGTAAACTTCATTCAACCCCGTTGAGGTTATCTGTCTTATCCCAAGTCCATGCTGGCTACGAGAGCTCTTTCACACAACAGCTCAGGCAAAGCCCTCCATTTTCCGTTGCTAAGGCTGCTTCCTCACCCACAGCTCAGAGCTCTTTTGACCAGTTTCTCTCTTTCACTTTATGAACAGGTTTTTTTTTTTCTTTTTTTAAACACAGGGGACCCACCCACAATGGTTATTTTAAATCTGACAACAGCTATCCAATAACCCAATGACAGGCAGAAAACCATGAGATGGAAATCAGCTGAACAAGTCTATAATCAGTTTGGGAGACCACCAGGGAAAGTACCCAAAGCAAGCACCAAAACTTACTTATAGAAATTGTTAAATGAGACAAAGATATTGCAAGCTTGAAAAGCCTTTCTGTGGCTTACAGTTGAAAAGCTGAATCCCTCTTTACCCTCCCAAAGGTGTATGTAGCTACACTGTGTTTTCAAATTCCATGAGGTACGATGCAATGGGAAAAGGGTCATTTTCTCATATGGTGTATTACCAGAAACATTCTCATTATCTCCCTTAAGTTCACTGTTTAGCCTTACAGATGTTAACTATTATAAGGCCATCCCTTCAGCTCTCAAGCATGCTATCTCCTCCCACAACAAGTATCAGTTACAAACGAGACCCAGGATGCAGCGTAACTGTGTATGAGTAGAACTGGCCCGGTTTTCCCAAACATTAAGTCACCACTAAAGAAAGCGTGATTAACAGGAAAACTGTCAGCATGTTTGTATTTAGGTGTCTCATTTGGAAGTCTGACTTGAAGGGCACAGAAAAGAAAAATGTAGCGTAAAGCCGTGGATACATAGCCACTTAATTCAGGCATGAACCCACGCTGGCCCTGAGGCAGTCCCACCTCCAGCCAGTGGCTCCTGCCTCGCTCCTTGCAGCAATGCCAACGTTCGCATAGCCACACCGCGACCTAGCTCACAGGGCTGATCTCACCAAGGAGTGACCCACCTCAAAGGAAGAAAAGCTCCCTCAGCTTGAGCTTTAGCATGAGGGAGACAGCACAAACAAGGGGAGGGAACTGGGAGTTTTTCTGGCAACAGCGGCAACTGGATTAAAATGACCGTTTAATCATGGCCCCTGACCTTCGAGGGAAAGCCAAGAGGTGCAACTGCAGCCTGTGCTATCAGGGCTATCAAACGCTATCAGGGCACCGAAACAGAGAGGACCCCACTTTCTCCGCTCCCATCCACACACTCCTGCCTCTTCCCTTGCCCTAGCTTTGATACTCATCTCGCCCCTCAACAAGTCAGTTCAGCTTCCTGAAGTTTAAGAAAACCAACTCCACAGAAGAGCTGGGTCAGAATAACGACACAGTAAACTGAAAGGAGACCCACAGCCAATGCGATACAGAGTGGGGGATAACCAAAGCTGGGGGAGCATAGAAATATCATCACCCCTTTCAAAAGCAAGAAGCTGTAAGCTTAGCTCAGCAATCTTCATACTAATGGCTGCAATGATTACCTTCAAAATATAGGACATATCTAAAGCACTTGGACTCTTCAACAGGAGCTTCTATTGAGCTCAGGATGGAGATAACATAAAAGCTTAATGACAACAAATTATATTTTAAGTCTTAACTACTCCATTGTTAACCATTTTGGTAGAAACAGCAAGCTAAGGTGTTTATCTGCTGGTAGTGACTTCTCCCCTGGGTGAACTTCAAGTAAATCTCTTCAAGCATAGGGGGAAGAATGTCAAATTTAACTCTCTCTCTCTCACCACATCTTAAATCTTCTCAAACTGGAAGAAGAGGTGCATTTCCAGAAAGGCTGAGTAGTCACAACAGGATATTAGGTTTGCGAGGCTGCAAAACAGAAGAGGTCAGAGCAGAGAGGCCTCATTAACCAAAAGTATAAAAGACCACGTTTGTCCTTCTCAGTTGGAGAAGTGACAAAGGCAGACTTCAGAAGCCAACTCTTAAACCTGCTAGCTACAGAGAAAGTGTGAATTAGCTTTACCCTTCACCAAAAGGGAGCCAAAGCACCCTGCCCTGCTGTCACAGCTGTGTATGAGTACGCACGCAGGCAGTTGCTGCCGAGTTGCTGACCTGCTGGAGAGTCGTTCCCCAACTTACTGCATGACAAGTGGCTGACATGCCTACACCTACAAGCTCAGGTTGGGTTTTGATGTTAGTACTGGGCAGTTGTGGCAGAGAAGAGAGAATGCTCTAGGTACCTTGTGTATATTCTGTAATTAGGACAGGACGGAGGAATGCCATTTCACAGTACCTAGACCAGTCACCCAATGCCCCAATGTCTCCTCTCTAACTGGTTGGCCTCTAGGGTTTCTTGGAAACTGGGGGGAATTGTAGAAATGAAAGTGAGTATCAAAGTTGCAGGTGGGAGACCAGGTGGAGAAAGAACTGGAATAGCAGAGAGGCTTTTGGGGAGAAGAGGATTAGCAGTGTTTCCCTATTGCATTTGGCCAAGGCCTCTCTCCTGCTTCATGGCTTTTCCTCTCCAGAGCTCAGAGCCATGATTGAAAGGATGTAGGAAGGATTTAAGGCCTTTCTGGAAGGTGCTCAGAACCTCAGAACCCACGGTCTAACTTCTAGCTTTTGGATGACTAAGGTACCCAGCTTTGGTCTTTAACAAGAATCAGGAACAGAGATGCTTTAAGTATTGTCAGCTAAAATGTGCTAAGCTCCCCATGGTGCAGTTTATGAGATTTTGCAGATTGTCTGTAAAATTTAGCCTGGCACTACTGAAGGCGAGTTCCTCCTAATAAGCTAATAAATTGTTGTGAATGACCTTCTTACCTCTTATGAAAACATGTAAGCTCAAACAAGTGGGACAGAATAACTTAAATTCTCCGCTGACCTGGAAGGAAACAGTGAGTGCTGATTTCACCCCAGTTCCCACCAAATTTTTATGTTTCCTTGTTCTACTTCAATTTCTGTCATCTGCTTCAGTGATGCTCTTAGTCACTGTTTACTAGAAAGGCTGGGTAGTGGGACAGAACAGGAACCTACAGAGGGGACACCAAATGAAGTGCCCTCAGGAGGCTGCGGTTCGTTTAACTTTTGGTTTGAGTAAGAGAATACAAACCCAGGGAGGCTGCAGACGTATTTTCGACCACCAGATGGTGGCAAAAGTGCTCACTATCTAGTGATGCTTATTCAAAATACCTACCAAAGGCTGCTCGCAAGTCCTTACTGCTAAAATTATAAAGAAAAGTTGAATGAAAATGTAATGAACAAATCAACTACCGTCTATGCATATCTTAATTTCTCTCCAATTTGGAAAACCAACCTAAATACAGAAGCTGTGAAACTTTAATTATATCAAATATCCTTAAAATCATACTCTCCCCCTACCTTCAAGGCCCTTAAAATAGCACATTAAAAACGTGTTTTGATTAAGCTGACTTAATTAAAAGATAGTGATTAATATGACTTTGAAAATACTAAAACTAAGTCATCTCTTCTGCGTGGATTGCAGATGACCATCTTCCTCAGAATTGTTACATCAGTATTATATTCTTAGTGGACTGCAGTGCTGTGTACAGGAACAAAATGTTTGTAAAATACATTCCTAAAAATCAGCTATGATCACTGAAGGCAGAGAGATCCCTCAGGGGCTGAGAGGGCAGCGTTGGCTGAAATACAGGCAAGAAAGGCAAGGTCCTCGTCCTTCCACTGATCTGCTGTAGGAACTCGGGCAAGTCAATCACCGCATCGATACTCCGTTCCAGCCCCTAACACTATCTGGACTGCAAACTCTTCAGGTTGGGGACTGCCTTCTACAAAACACATGTACAGTGGCGTTCTCACCTCCAGTGAGCCTCTAGGTGCTGGCAAAGTCATAAGCAAAGCCGTGGAGAGAACTGTTAGAAATGTCAGTAGTCTACTGGAGCTGCATCACAAGACCGCATTTTTGACATTGTGACATTTGTACTGATACACAAAAAAGATGTATAGTTCTTTTTATATGATGCGCATATAGAACTTAGCAAAAAAGAACCCTAAAATGGGCTTCTCGTGCATATTTGGAGGCTTTAACTGTAGCTCACTCCCACAGATGAGAAAGCTAGCAATCCTCTTTAAGACCATAAAGTCAGCTATTGACTGACAGAAGTAAAAGAGAAAGGCACTTTTCCTTCCTTTCATAAAGAGGTGTAGAAGACATTTCCACCTTTTAGAGAGGGCAGCACTTACATCGTGCTTATGATTTGATTCTTCATGAAATCGTCTCTGACGCAGCCTAAGATTTAGCTGAGTGATGAGGGGGTTGGGTTTTTTTTTCTTTTCTTCTTGTTTTCAGGGTTTTTTTTTAGTGATTTAGAAATTATTTGAGCTGCCTTTGATTAGGTTAGCCTTGGTGTCCATGTCTGCAGGAACCACAACTATTTCTGCTTACATAGATGGAGTCTGCGAACAGGGACAGGAGAGCTGAGATCACAAAGCAATTCAGCGTCAGGGACTGACAACTTTTCACACCAGACCTGTCTGTCAGCTGCAACCAGTATAAATTGCCAAGCCAGGCACAATCACCTCGAGTCTCCCACTATGTTAGTAGCCCCCAAACTAACTGCCCAACAGAGAGGCTTTCAAACTCGTCCTGTTCCCCCACCACACCAGGACAGGGACATCCAACTAACTGTACAGCGTTAAACACATGTGCCGTTAGTGTGTCAAGGTCAGAAAGCATCACAAAACCCAGTGTTGTGTCTTCTTAATTTTATTTTAAACGCTTACACTTAGCTTCTGTGCATAAATTTTCTCTGAGACTGTAAAGCCTAGTACCAAAGGGGATATTGCTTCTGGACCTGGTAACTCCAAATGGTACCTGGTGCTGGGATTTCATTCTTTCCCACAGGATATGACCGGCCTGGTATTTGCAGCTGCTAGGCAAATATCTTCCAGTTAAAGCACCATTTTGGAAATAACAGTTAGCAATTACTTCTGCTAACAACTATGCTAGATTTAGTAGTGATATGATGAAAGCAAATGATAGCACAGTAGTATAGTACAGAGAAATGGCTGGCTCTTTGACTTAGCCTTTTCCTCATATTCCCTCTTCTACCATCATTTCATCTTCAACGCTCTAAGTACAGACAGGGCTCTAGGCAAAGGCAGCATCCAAACACCACATGAGCAGTTCCAGCCGAAGACATTTTTGCACAGCACCCTACTTAGTAAAAGAGCCAGTGAATATTGGTATTTTGCCTACAGCTGGCACTTTCATTTTGTGACTGCTACTAGCAGTATATGGCTTTATAAAAATTATTTCTGACCTAACGTGCATGTTGTCTCATTTTTTTACTCACCCTGAGCGGAAGCTCAGAATGAAATCAGTTTAACAGAATAATTTTACTGCGTGTAGATTTTGTCACAAGTATTGCTTACAGGATTACAAAACTCACTCCCTTCAAAGCACAGCTGGGATCTAAATTAAGCCTAGGGAAAATAGCTAGAACTCTGCCAGCCTGTAAAGTGATGGTATTATTCTCTTATACTGGGCTTCATCGACATACAGATATACCCAGTGGGCACTGAAAACCAGTGTACAGTTAGTGAGACTTGACTGTTTCATAATAAAATTTATTGCTTTTATTTATTATTTTCCCAAAGAAGAAACCAAGATGAGAACAGGAAACGTAAGATAGAAGAGAGAATTCTTCACAAACCATGTTTCTATTGAGATTTCAAGAAGAAAAGATAACAAAAACTATTAAAGAGAAAAAGCAATTCAAGTAGCAGAGAAGGAAAATAAGAATATCCAAATGCAGACCCCTGAGTTCTAGTTCTAGAATTAAATTACAGTATTGCCAGCACCAAGAGGTCAGAAAAAAAAGGAGAATGTGAGCCCTAAAGTCTCAAAAATACAATTCCTTCTGCAAATATGAAAAAATAAAATGACACTCTTTGGTTGCAGCATGACTTCCAGAGTGAACGCTTTATGCAAAACAGTGTCAAGATAATCACAACAAAATTTGAAATGATTGCTAACATGCATAGATATGAAACACAGAGAGAGTAACAGATGTAAGAGAAACAACTTATTTAAACAGCCTTATTCCCCTGCCCCCTTCTTTTACACATTGTATTTGTAAGAAATCCTTGGTTTACATGAAGGGAGAAACTTTTTCCCTCACACTCTCTTTCCCCTGCTCTGCACTTCCCACTACATCCCCACCTAAACCACCATCACATCCACCTAACACCCTCTAGTAGTTTCACAAACTGCTTTGAACCACCCTTCTTGCCCTATTTCTATGAACATTTTGGGTGTAGACCCAATCTGATGGGGGCGCGGGAGGAGTAAGGGGGACGATGCAGCTCTACAGCTGCTCTGTGACAATGCACTGGGGTGCATACCCGTATTTGATGTCCTATGATCACCTACTTCAGACTACAAGCATCTTGATACAGGAACCATATTTTCCCAGATAGGTAAAACTTTGTGAAATGATGCTAAAATATTCACAGTAAATAAGAGCACACTACATTTGCAAAGTAAAGCATCCAGGATCCAGTAAATGACAAAAATAAGGTAACCCACATAACCTTAATCCAGAACCTATGGGCATACACATTGCGATATCATTGTCAGTTTACAAGATAGCATTTTTTCTAATATAAGCCTGCCTTGCTCAGTGCAGAAAACAGGCCGGTCTCATTGAAAAAGCAATCATTCAGTATCTTTGTTGTTCAGTGATCCGGGCCTTGTCTCCTGTATGCTCTTCTAATCCTGTAGAGCCTATAAGGAAATAAGTACTTGATCATACTCTTTGCTACAGTCTGCAGGTAATCTCACAAACATTTATTTGCATTTATTTTACAAAAGCTGTTATGTGGTGCTGTTTTTGTGATGCACAATACAAAGTAAAGAATAAGTGAGTATTAATTTGAAGTGCTTATAACTTGCCTGGCTGCTGAATTTGAGAGTATTCTATGCATTTGGAATGCTTTTCATATTCAAAGTATAGTTTCCACCTGACAACAGTGGGAGTAGTAGCTCCTCTTCATTTATGCAAATCATCCCACAGAAAAGGAACAGACTATTATTGCCACTTATGAAAAGCTGGGTTTAAGTGATTTGCCCCTTGTCATACACTATCATGTGGCAGATGCAGGGATATAACTTTATTCTCTTAAATACTGTACAAGTGTTGTACACACACTTTAATTTTACTACCTGCCATTCCCCAACTCATTCACTGATTCTCCTAGACACATCCCCATCTTTGGTACAGAAATGTTGCTCAGGCAGATTTTCAAAGTATTGCTATAGTTGGCTGGAATTTCTAAATACATAGCAGAATAGCTCTGGTCCGATAGCTGTATGGCCAGTAAACTCTGGCATGTTCAGCACACAAATACAGTCTTACCATGTGGATGTGACACAGTTGCCGTGCTCCAGCAAAGCATATAAAATACTCCCTAGCACTACTGGATTTCCGTGAACATACACGCATTGCTTTCCGAGGAATCCAGGAGAGAAATAAGACAGTCTTACTTACAGGATGCTCTCCACAATGAAATGGAGGCCTTAACCTCCTATACTACATGACAATTCACCTTCAAAGCCCAGTTTTCTATGCTTCAACTTGCAGAGTCTCATCAAGACCCCTGAGTGTACAAAGACTCCAAAAATTCTTGCAACTTTATTGTTCATGGCCTATTACTGGAATACTACGCATACACCGAAGAGGACCCAGCTGCCTGCTTCCATTGCAAGCAAGAACAGCTGAAGTGAGAAGAACAGGCCTGGGGCAGCAAGCACGTACATTACTACATCTGTTCTCAACAACAAACCTGCAGGGAAGTGTGCAGGGATTTTTCAGACAAACACTTCGTCTTGGCCCCTCTCCTTCACCGGCTTAATAAACCCTCACCAGCTTAATGGACCCAATCAAGACCTTGAAGACAGCTTCCCCCTTAAATATCCAAAAACAAACTCTATGGAGGTGCCCAACTTACTGATCCAGCTCCTTTGCTTGCTCTTCAGGGGTGAAGTGCTGAGGCAGGTGGCAGGCATAAGCACACAAACTTACTTTTTATTATTTCAAACCCCACTGAAGAGAGAAACAAAAAAACCAACTGCCTCTTCCCTCCCCCCCCCCCCAAGCCCCCTCGTTAGAGGGACTAGCCCCCTTTAACACGGTCGCTTGTCCTCCCCTCTGTGCCTCCTCAGGTACAGCAGGTGCACTGCCAGAGGGGCACAGGGGAAGACCCGGGACACTTCGTGCTGCCACAGCCCCTGCGGGGGGGGAGGGAGGGCCTGGGCTTACCCTCACGGCCAAGGCCTCACAGCCAGGCGACCCCACCCGCCACAGGTGCGAAGAGGGTAGACCAGGCGCCCTTGCTCTCTGAATGGTGCATTTGGCTGTCAATCAGAGCTCCTTCCCTCCCCCCCGCGCCGAGGCCGCCCGGTACAACCGCGCCTCCGCCGAACGCCATGGCGGCCACAGTGATGAGCGGTGGGAGGGGCAAGGCCCGGATCCCTCGCATTCCGATTGGCCGAACCAGCCGTCAACTCATTCCGGCGAGGCTCCGCCTGCTCGCCGCTCCCCTCTGAAACTACGGCGAGGGGAGGACAATGGTGCAGAGATCTCTCACGATCTGATTGGCCAAGGGGAAACGCCATTCAAGTTAAGACTCCCCGCCCCCCGGCGGGACAGCGTCTCAGCTGATCGGTCAGCCCCGTGACAGGGTGGGGGCGGGCTTCACTGGCGAATGGTCAGTTCTGTCAGTCACTCCCGCAGAGCCCCGCCCAGTCGCCCTGAAACTCACCTGCAGATTGGCTGCGGCGGTTGTCCGTCAGCGCACCCTAGTGGGCGGGGCGCTTCGGCGTTCTCCCTTCGACGGTGCGGCCCGGCGTCTTCCCAGCGGCGTCTTGCAGCGCGGCGGCCGGCGCTCGGGCGGACATGTTTCGGCGTGGCGGGGGTCCCTGGGCCCTGGAGGTGGCGGTGCTGGTGGTGGCATCGGCTTGTCTCGCCGGTGAGCTGAGTGGGGTCGAGCCAGCGTGAGGGAGCGCTGGCCTGGCCAGCCGCCGCGAGGGGCGAGGAGGGCCGCGTAGCTGCCGCGGAGGGGGGGAAGGGGCAGCCGCGCGCCTCGGTGGCCCGGCCGCGGCGGTGGGAGCGGGGCGCGCGAGCGGTCGGGGAGGGGGAAGGGAGGGCGCGAGCCGGGGGGTGGGGGAGGAGGGAGGCTTGGCGGGGGGGGGAGGGCGACAGCGGTGTGAGAGAGAGGGGCCGTGCTGGGAGCCTCCCCTCTCCCCCCGAGCCGCCTGCGAGCGTCTTGCGGATCCGCAGCGTCTCGTTGCCGTGTACGAGTGGCCGCGCTTTGCCGAGCTGCTCCCGCGGTCGCTGGAGCTCTCTGTCGCTCGCTGCGAGTCGGGCTTATGGTCCGCGCTTAAGGCTTCCGGGCCCCGTAAATAGTTTTCACTCAGCACGCCTTAGCTCTTCAGTCCAGGCTTTTGAGAGCCAAAGCTCTCCGGAGGTACAACTTTGCTAAGGTAGGAGTGCGACTGGGCGTTGGGTGGGTGGGTGGCAGACAGCGCGTGGGATGGACTGCATCTCAGACGCTACCCCCTAGGCTTCGCCAAACGTGTGGCCTAGTGGGGTATAATGGCCAAAGTAGCTGTAGCTTGTCTGAGGAAAAGGCTTGTGTCCCCAAGTTCAAATTCAGTTTTGCTCACTGAGACCTTGAACAAGCCTAGCCAGGCAAATTTGGTTAAAAAGGGTAATGCTCTAATTTTACCCACCTAAGCAACCTGTCCCAAGTAAGCCAGCTTGCCCTAAATAAGGTGTGTGACTGCCTGGCAGCCTTGTGGAAAACTAAAGCAACATGTGGAATCCTCCAGACTGAGCAAAAAATGTTTGTAGTAGTCTTGTAAATTCCTTCCTAAGCAAACTGGTCTGGAAACATTTCTGTTCTTCCAAATATGGGTTGATACACCATTAAAATTGGTAGCAGGCTGATGTACTTTGTTATCAGTTGATAGCAGCACTGAACATACATCAATTTAAAACAAAAAATGCTTGAATCTGCTCCACGTACGTCTGTTGGTTTGGTCTGTTTCCTTTCACTTTGCCACCCTTCCCCGACCTGCATCGCAGTATTTTGTTCCTTTAGAATGTTTATCATAGTATAGCTCAGATTTACTGTCAACATTTATATGCATGATCACGATCCAGGCTTTAAAACGGCATCTTCAAGGTCAGGTTGGTTAAATTGTTAGGGAAGATTACAACTGCCCAATGTATCAGTTTACTATTGCATTACTTTTGTAAGTAGCCTTTAGATTTTCAGATGCCCTGGAAAGCTGCTTTACATAGCTGCTTGGATTGGCAACTAATTTTCAGTGATCATATGAGTAAATACATCTTTACTTTTTGTCTGTTAATAAGGTTATCTTATTCACGTAACTTTGGAGTATGTTGTCAGATTGATTATATAATTAGTACTTAAACTGAGATGGTCTGCAAATATTTATTGTTCTCCTACTTGATTTTCTTGAGTCTTTTATCAGATTAGTTTTCTGGTAGCAACATGCACAGATTGCGTATTGGGGGGGATGCATCTGAAGTTTTGCTTTGAGCATGTTACTGCTCATATACACCAAATACATTTTAAAATTTATTTAGGTAGATGTCTGTGTACGCAGTATTGCAGTTATGCTTAAGTGACTTTAAAGTAGGAAGCTAGACTGAAATAAGCCTGTCTCTTATTTCATGGAGTCCTCTCTGACTTAATTACACAATAAATTACTGTCATTGTAATACAGGTTAGAAATGCTTTTAGTCAACTCTGCTATTGAAGGTAATGGGGAAGAGAGGGAAGGGGGGGGGATCTCAAGTAAGAGAAAACCCAACATGAGAAGTATTGCAGATTGTGGCTTCACACAAGCAGCTTAGGTCCAGTACTGCATCTGAGGGAGAAAAACGTCTCTCAATGTCATGTGGTTGAGAAAGCAGAGCAGAGATACCGGAGCTGTTCTGCAGAAGCCAGATTGTTCCTGGCAGTGCTCTGTTTAAGCCAGCACTGACTCTGCTGATCCTCCTGGCTCTGGGTTCAGTGGCTCAGGCTGTTGTCTGCATGAAAAGAGATGTTATGCCAAGCAGTCCTGGAAGCAAACAGAGCTGTGTTGGTGCATAGCTGCTTGTGAGCTAACAGGATTTTGGAGTCTGCTTGGCTCTGCTGAGAGTTAGTTTTACAAGGTCTGAACTGTAACACCGCTCACAACCTGCTCGTGATTATGCAGAAGTGTACTGTGCTGTTGCTTGAATAATTGTCCTGCTTTTGTTAATGTGGATTTGTCCACCCTTGGTCACTGCTGTATAGAAACCTTATTTTGTATTCCAGAGCACTAAAACGATCGGTTCTCATTACTTGTGTTGCATAAATGGATAGGTGTGAGCAGGAGGAATAAGGAATCTTCTTATTAAGCTCCAATACGCTCTTTTTCTGTGATGTAAGGGAAAGATTGTGAAAACTGACAGCTTTTTTTGTTTGTTTTTAGGTGTATGCGGTGATGAATTTAGTGTCTTACGATCACCTCAATCAGTTGTTTTTCGAGATGGAAGCTGGCCCATTCCTGGCGAGCGGATCCCAGATGTAGCTGCATTATCCATGGGCTTTTCTGTTGAAGATGTATGTTTTGGGTCTTGATTTTGAAACGCCTCTAGAACAACAGAGCTGCTCACTTAACATGCAAATCTTCCTGTCGTGCTGGAATATATAAAATATCATCCTGTTTGTCTTGAGGAATGCATGACTTATCAAAGTGTGGTTTCCAAGCATAGAGCTATGTCAGTCATATGAGCAGCAAAAGGGTGTGCTAGCTGGCTAATTTGAATCATCAGCTACAGAAGGAAACAAGCCTGCGGAGTCTTTATTGTGATGTTCTTCAGTTCCTCTGAGATGCAACTACATGCTGTATCCACCCCATCTGTAGTCATGTACTGAGAATCTATGGAAACCACTGTCACTTCTTGCCTATGAGCTATATCTGTAGGGCTCTGCTCTTGGGCACTCTGAAGATTGTGAGAAATGGCTTGGCTAGGCAGGCATTTTGTCAGGTCAGCAAGCTTGTCTGCTGAGCACAGTTATTAAGAACAAATAAACCGAGTAGTTAGGAAGTAATCCAAAGACTTGAAAACCTAATTTGAGGTAGTGTTTCCCAAATTAGGTTTTTGAACATGGCCTTAGTGATGTTTAAAGTGGGGCACATAAGTAGGAGCCCTTGGATTGATTCTATCTTGCCTCCTGATTTTTTTGCTGGGCTTCAGCAGGGATGAGTGGCTGTTGAAGCAGTATGGGAAAGCTTAGTAGCCAGGCATCTCTAGCAGTGTCTGTGTGCGGCCAGATACTCAAAGCTACAAGCTGGGATGTTCACACAATGCTGGTGAGGGAGGCCAATTCCCATTTCTCCCATACTGTAGCTAAGCAAAAGGTCTAGTAAGTCTGGTTTGAATGCAGGTCTGTTTAGCCTGTGTGGAATTTGCCTGAAAATATCTTACTGTCAATTAATTATGCTTTTTTTGGTCATTAAACTAGTAACAGAAGTTCTCATGAATAGTATTCCCATTTTGATTATTTTATCAAGAAAAAAAAAATACAGGTGGTATTGTGTGCATTGCATGTAAAGGTGCACAGCAAAACAGTGGGGTGTTTGGCCCATCTTGAACACTTGACGGCATCCTGGTCATTTGGAGGTACAACATGGTTATCATGGAAAAAGTGTTTCAGTACTCACTCTGTGCCTTTGCTAAAGTTTGGAATTAATTTGCTGTAGTGGGTCCATAGCCTCCTTTAGAAATAGTTCTCTATTAGTAGTATTTCAAACTCTAGAAGCGGGCAGAGAAGGAAGCGTTTTAAATTACTGTGTTCAGTTAAGCCCTGAAACTGAAAGTTATCAGCATTGTCACAAGGCAGAGGTCAGCATGTAGGCAGCTTCCAGCCCTGGTATGGAGAATACTGCGGGGCCCAAGCACTCATTTTGCAGTTTACATCAAGGCTGTAGTCTAGGAACACAAACTGACAGTGCAGTAGATGTACTGTAGAGAATTTCGAATTCTTACTGCATTACATTGGGGATTCTCAAAAACAGTTGTTCAGTATTCCTTCCTTGTTAAGGCAAGATAAAACCGACCCCCCTTTTTGTCCCTGATGATGCTCTAAAAGGTTTTGTTTCTTTGAGGAGATACAGATCATAATGCCAATGAAATTTAATTCTAAAATCCAAATAAATTGATTTCATAAAACTTAAGCAGTTCTGTCTTTTACACAAATGGAAAAACCTATTTGAATTTTTTCCAAATAGATGGATTTGTATTTTGTGCCTGAATAAACCAGCCAGGTAGACTTCACTGTGCTCTTAATGATACATAACTGTAGTAAGCCACTAAGGAATCTCTTTAATGTTTCTGTGCAAATCTGTAAGTTTTACATTAATAGGCTGTTGGTTTGATTGATGCTCCCCTCCCTTCCCCCCCCCCCCGTTTCATTCTGGTACTGAAAATACCAAGATGTTAGTGTTTTATTGTGTCTAAACCTGTTTCTATGGTGTTTTGCAAAAGGTTTTGGTTTTGTGGGCTTTTTTTTTTTAATTCAGCCTTCACTTACTAAATACAGACTGTGATATTTCTAATTTAATTATGGGAAATAATTCTTGATATATCCAATATGTATAATGCTTTCTCACTGTAGACTTTGCTATGAGGTTGCTGGGAGCTTTTAGACTAACAGTTTCTTCATGGTTAACTTGAGACAGCAGTATTCAAGGTGAAAACATTCTAGTATTAACTTACTTCCCCATGAAATTTCCAGTAGTCCATCCTTCACAGAGATATTAACAAGATAGTAAGTTATTTTGCTGTAATGGTGGGGGAGGGCAGTTCTTTCTCCCTGTGAAATACAAGGGTTTTTACTGTTTTGCAATAGGACCTTTCCTGGCCTGGGCTTGCAGTGGGTGATCTGTTTCACAGACCACGAGCTACTGTGCTGGTAACAGTGAAGGGAGTAGACAAGCTGGCGTTGCCTGTGAAAGGGATTTCTTACCCTATTGAGAATGTGAGTATCCACATTTGGAACTGTCACGTGACTTCTGTGACTCTTGTGATATAATGAGAGGTACCTGACTCTCTACTGTAGTCCTTGACATTCACTTATTTCTTGCTTTACTTGAAGTTCACTTATCCCCTAGAATGACGGATCTGTATAGATAAATAATCCAGACTCCTGTACAAGGTGAGAGGCCTTTAAGATCACCCAGGGCCTCCTGTGTTGAGTTCAGTAACTTGTTTGACCAAAGCATGTTCTCCTTGAAAGGAATCTAGTCTTAGTATGTTTGTACCAAGAGGCGGAGAATCCACTGCTTCCCATGTTAACTTAGTAACTCTGACTATGAATCAGTAACTTTTTTTGCTTCAGCTGAGTGTGTGTGATAGCATTTTATATGATGTTGATTCCTTGATGTACTGTATTGCCTCTAAGCAGTCTTTGAGTTTTCTTCAAGTACTTGGCTGTAAACACAGCACTTTGAGACACCATTGATTATACTTATCAAAAAGAAAGAACAAACGACGCTACATTGCCATGTCACTCACTCTCTGTCTTTGCTGAGACTCCTTTCTCATGCTTGTCACAGCATCACAGAATCATTAAGGTTGGAAGGCACCTCTTGAAATCATCTAGTCCAACACCCTGATCAAGCAGGGTCAGCTAGAGTGGGCTGTCCAGGACTCTGTCCAGTCAGGTTTTGAATATTTCCACAGATGGAGACTCCACAACCTCTCTAGGCAACCTGTGCCAATATTTGACCACCCTTACAGTAAAAAACTCCGTTCTTGTGTCCAGATAGAATTTCCTGTCTTTACATTTACACATGTTGCCTTTTCTGTCGTATGGTTTTGTCCACACACCTCTTAACGGGAGCACAGTAACTTACAAAATATTGGTAAATGTACAGTGTCTACTCATCTCTCCTTTATAAATACATTGTCTGCTTTAATCCATTTTGGTGCAGTATTGGACCAGTTCTTCATGTTGAGCTGTTGTTTGTCCAGCCATGAACCCACAAACCCTTTAGAAATAAGTTGTTTTTCAGGTTATTTCTAGTTAGTTCATTCTGCTTCTGCCCATCTTGGAAAACTTCGGTTTGCACCAGTTTGCCATGCACCGTGACTGCTGTGCTCCTGTTAAGAATTGCTATTTCTAATTTTATTATTTCAGTCAGACTGTGGAATCGTCACTGACAATGTTGAATAGTGTTTTGTTTAATATTGACACCCTGTTGCACACCCCAAGATGAGGCGATGATTTCCATGTGAAATTACTTCTACAGCTATCAAGCAGTCTTATAATCTATTTTAAAATATCCGTGTTTAATTGGAATGTTATGTAGCTTTACACTGAACTGGGGTCAAATTCAGCTTAACACAGATCTGCTTTCACATCAGCTTTCAAGCACAGCTCACTAGTTCAGGTACAGTTACATGTTGGCATTGCTGAAACAGTATTTGGACCAGAACTGATTTAGGACTGCCTATGCCTGACTGTGTATTGCTTCTGTATTTGTTGGTCTTGCTTTATTGATAAACAGGGCTATATTCTTAGCTTAAGTAAGCCTCTTAGTTACACAGTCATGGCCCCTTGGAGTTCTTAAAAATATATTGTGTCTGCCATATGTACAAATAAATTGTCTGTTCATAGACACACAGTTGATGTTTTGTTTTGCACATTGGCTCCTATTATTTGTTATTATCACTTTGGAAATATTCATACTCTCTGCTCAAAAAGAGGTTGTCCTATTTTTCCAGACTTCTGTAGTTAAACAGATTATCTCCTTTTATATCATTAGGCCCTGTTTTACCCAAAAATCTAACTAGACTTTGTCTTCCAGGCTGTTCCTTTCAGTCTTGACAGTGTTGCGAATGCTATTCATACTTTGTTCTCTGAGGAAACTCCTGTGGTCTTGCAGCTGGCCCCCAGTGAGGAAGTGAGTATTGTTTCACTTCTGATTCCAGATGTTCTAAATAGTAAATCTCTTTCCACTTGTGTGGCTGGAGCAAAACCATTTGGTTATATGAAATATATTGCATTGGAGAGAGATAGCAAGTATGACTGATTATTAATGTGTGACTAGAAAAACCAATGTCTGTAGTTAGTAAACAATGGCTGTTCCTGCAGAGAGTGTACATGGTGGGCAAGGCAAACTCTGTATTTGAAGATCTTTCTGTCACACTGCGCCAACTGCGAAACCGCTTATTCCAGGACAACTCCATTCTCAGCTCCCTTCCTCTCAACTCCCTCAGCAGAAACAATGAGGTAAAAAAATTCAGTTGGAATTTTCATGATTCTTTTTCTAATATTCTTAGTTAGCTTGTGCCTAGGAGAGCTCACTCCATTTTTTTTCTAAGTAAGTTTTAAGTTCTTTTTTTAAGTAGCTTTCTTGAAAGACTAATTTCCTTGTAGTATGTTCTGATGTTGTAACACACATAACCTGTTATACTGAAACTTGCAACAAAATGAGACTTCCATAACTTTAGGTTTCATCAAAGGAAATACCTGTTTCTTTCTTCCTCCTTCTTCCCCCAGGTTGACTTGCTTTTTCTGTCAGAACTACAAGTCCTACATGATATTGCAAGCCTGGTAAGTTTTTTCTGAAACACTTTCCCCATCTTCTGTCACAAACTTCAGAGATCTTATTTAATGGTAGAGAAGCCGTAGCCAGGATACTTGGCAGCCAGTGATATACATTCAAGTGTGTCATCAGTTGGTTGCATCAGTTTAGATAATGCATTCTCAAGCTGTTTATACCAGCCCTGCCACTGATGGAAGAAAATGAGAACCTTAATCATCTGTAGTTTCTTTTGTATTGTGTTTGGTAAGAATGGGGGAATTCTGGGCTGCTATTTCTCCATACCCAAAGATACAGGAGGTACTCAGTGAAGAATTTGCTGGGGTTTTCCTTGTTTTCTTACTTGGGAAGTACAGTGGTAGTTAAGAACATGTTCTTTGCTCTGTTTACCATTTTACTTCGAAATAACCACCATAACATTTTATCTGAAAAGACTAGAGTGACTTTTGTAGTGTGAATAGTGGTGGTGCTAGAAGTGTTCCAGTGGAGGGGTTGAGTTTTTAATTCTGATCTTTTTAAGCAAAAAGATTCTTATGGTCTTTTTACGAAGAAGCTTCTGTATTTTTGCTGTGGTTTAGGGTTTGTTTGGGGGTTTGGTGTTTTTTTGTGGGGTTTGTTTTGGTGGTGGGTTTTTTTTTTTTGTCCTTTAAGCTGCAGTCCTCAGCTACTTAAAGTAAAAGAAAGAATCATGAAAAATTTGGAAGTTCATGTTAGGTGAAGGGCTGGTGGAGAGAAATGGGACTCTTGAGGAAACAAGGCTGAACAACTTATTTTTGTCTTGCAGACTAGAAATGCTGTAGTTAAAGTAGATGGTGAAGATAGGGACAGATTACATTCCTTGCTTTCAGAGACTGTTCTCTTGTGCAGACAAATGTCAGTGCTGCAGCTTCACCTGCAGAAGTGCTAATCTCCTTTAAGATAATTTGGATTATATTGGTTGGATTTTATGACAATGGGATGATACTTCTTAAGTAAACTACGTTTGTACACAGGCAACAGCAAGGTAGAAGTTGCAACCTACTGAGTTTTGCAAGGGCCAGCTTCCGTGGAGGGAATAGTAGTATTGAAGTATGATAGTTAGTATTTCTTTCTCCCAGTTTTATTTTTATGGCAATTACAGAACAAGGATTCTGGTGTGAATAAGTAAAATGTTTCTTTTTAGTAGCACTCTATTACATGTACATAACCTCATGTTAGGGATAGATGCTGCATGATGATCAACTGCTTTCTTCTGTGAAATAAGAGAAGAAACAATTGTGGTTGTCTTCTGGTTAAGTTGGCAAGACATTCTACTTCCTAATCAATATGTAATATGACTGTGGAAAGTGAGGCTGGATTAGTCCCAGCAAACTGATTTTGTGAAATGCGTTTTTAAAGTAACCTGTGCATGAATTAATTTCTTTCTGCCAAAGCTGTCTCGACACAAGCACTTAGCCAAAGATCACTCTCCAGACCTGTATTCTCTGGAACTGGCTGGTTTGGAAGAGGTTGGAAAACGATATGGGGAGGACTCTCAGCAGTTCAAGGATGCTTCTCAAATTCTTGTAGACTCTTTGCAAAAGGTATACTTTCTACCTAATGAACAAAACTCATAGGAATAAGAAGGAAATAATTTTTGTGTTAACTACAAGGGAGCTGGTTTATTGACTATCTTCTGCTTTGAATTGTCACTTTATTAGTGATGGCTTGACTGATTCTTGGTTTTGTTTTTTGGTTTTTAAACTGCAGTTGGTTAGTTATAAAATCAAATGTTACAATTTGTCACTCTGGAAAGCGTTGAGGTGATTCTACAATGCATTAGATATTTTGCGTAAAGGAGTAGGAATATATTGAAACCATATATCAACATGACTAGATGTTTGTTTTTCCTAAATAAATACTACTCATTTAAAACCACCAGTGTGTCTCACAAAAACTGCCTCTCAGAAATGTGGAAATATCTTTATCCCAGGGTACAGTGGTTAGTTTCCCCTTGCCCACAAAGCTCTATAAATCTAAATTTCCCAGCCTCCAAAATAACTGCTGTTCATCTAATCAATGTACTCAAGAAAGTAATTCTTTAGCAGGTTTTATGTAATCATTAGATAAAACCTTTATTAAGCCACTTTTCAGAGTTTCAGAAGCATGAATTTGCTAAGTCAAATAACTCTTTTCTCTAAACATTAATCTTCAGCTTATAGTTAAGCAAATGTATTTCAATACTAGATGTATTAGCCTTTGGACCAGATTAAAATTTTCAGGTTCATAATTTCCCAGTGGGAGATTGAGAACCTAAATATGTTGTTGGAACTGACATGCGTACAACTGGGAAACTATATGGTGATGGGCCTTTTGTAAAAGGGATGAAAGAAGAAGTTTCAGCCCAGAAAGCAGTCATAAGCTACAGCCTGCTGAACAGTGGTTGAAGGGTTTTAAAGAAGTGTTGTAAACCAGGTGAAAGTTGGCACTTAGCGGAACTCTAAAATAGTGTAAATTTTTACAACTTTCCATAAGCTTCTTATTCCTGAAGCTGACATCTTATGGTTTAGTACACCTTGCTAACAAAACTCTCCTTAATTCGTGGATGCAGTGTGGGTTTTCAGTTAAATCACTTTTGCTTTTCCAGTTTGCAGATGAGATGTTTAATCTGTATAGCGGGAATGCAGTAGTAGAAGTGGTTGCTGTAAAGGCATTTAATTCTCCCCTCACGAGGAAGACTCGTTCCATTCTTCAGTCTTCGCAGGTAGTAGATGCACATTTTTCTAGATGTCATTTAATAAAAGTGATCCAAACTGTGTCACTTCTTCACTTGAACCTAACTGTTCTTTTTAAGGACTAGAATACTGACTATGACTTAGGCATGGATGTGAAGAGGTCAGTTTACCTGTCTTTATCTTCACTTAATCATATAGTAATTTAGGTTGAAGAGGGCCTCTGGAGGTCATCTAGTCCAACCTACTGCTCAAAGCAGGATTAATTTAGGAGTTAGACCAGGCTGCTCAGGTCCTTGTCTGGCCAAGTTCTTGAAAAGTGCATGGCTGGAAGTCCCAGAGCCTCTCTGGACAGCTTGTTCTAAAGTCTTAACCACTTGCACTGTGAAAACTTTTTCCCTTATGTCTTGTTAGAGTTTGCATTTCTGCTGTTTTCTCCCCAGTACAGTAGTGCATGCAAGTCCTGCCTCATGGGCGGGGAAAAAAATTGTTTTCCTTGACTTGCTGCCTACGCTCCAGATGCAGCCCAGGATGCTGTTGCCCTTTGTCACTGCAGGGGCACACTGCTGACTCCTGTTTGCCTTGTCCACCAGGACCCATGGGTCCTTCTGCAGAGCTGCTGTGCAGCTGGTCAGTCCCCAGCCTCTGCTATCACATGGGGTTATTCTTAAGTCCCAGGTGCAGGGTTTTGTGCTCGTCCTCATTGGATTTTATCATGAGGCTCCTGTCAGCCCACTTCTTTGGATCCCGTTAATGTCAGTCACATAATCACTTTTGCATTTTGTGCCCTAGCATTGGAATTGTCTAGACAACAATACATCTCATGTATTCGGATTGCTCAGACTTTCAATGCAGTCAGAATGTCTTCTGTATGCAAGCTAACTTTAAAGTAATACACTTGTTTTCTTTATTACAGAGCGACACAGAAAATCCATATAACCTCGCCTATCCATATAACTACAACTACTCTGTAATCTTCAACATTATTCTGTGGATGATGATAGGTCTTGCTTTAGCTGTGATAGTTATCTCCTACAACCTCTGGAACATGGATCCTGGGTATGACAGCATTATTTATAGGATGACAAATCAGAAGATAAGAATGGATTGAACTACACTGTATTCCAGCACAAGGAAATGATGAAGAGTAAGGTCTCCTTTAAACTTGGTGGAAAACAAATTCTGACATGGTTAATTGTGGAATTTTTTTAAAGGTATATTTATTTCTAGGTATTTTTTTTCCCTCTCAAGCCTATTTTAAATGTTAGTAGTAGCACCAGATGGGAGTTAGAAGTTGAAATCTGCTTGTTTAAAAAAAACAAACCCCAACAATCTCCAAACTAATTGTTATTAAAGTAGCATCATTCCATTTTTTTACCATGTACAATGAGTTTTTGAAATGCCCTGTACTGCCTGTGACTGTGTGAAAAACAGATAAATTGAAATTACGATGGCAACATGTTGCTTGAAACTTTTACACTGGAAGATGAGAAATTGTAGCTAAATTGTTGTGTTGTATATTATGAACCAGCTGTAAATGTTTGATGTAAATATTTATAATGGCTATATGTAACTTCAGAGAGGGTAGTAATTATTCTTTAGTAAAATACTAAATATAGAAATATTTCTAGAAGACTACAATTCTAGTGGCACAAATGGCATTTTGATCTCGTGTTGACGGCTTGGATGTGAGCTGTAGACAGAAGGATCCTTTATCTAGAACTTCAATGATTTGGAGGTAAATAACACTACTGTGGCTGGTCTATGCAGTGGAGAGTCTATAAATATTGAAATAGCACCAGTCTGATCATGGTCTAATGTCACATACAGTTGAAAGTTCCTATTACGATGCTTGATATTCCTTCCATTTGTGTTGACGTTGTTATAAAAAAACCTAAACCAGTTCTTTTTGATTATGAGTGGACCAACACTTGATTTAAATATACCTGGATTATAGTCCTGCTTCAATCACTCAATAAAACAAAGAACAGTTGTTCTGGAATGCATTTATTCTTTGTGGCTTCATAGGCGTGGCTACTTCCATTTCGTATTGGCTCAGCTGCATGGAGTAGGTGCAAGCAGCCTCCTACATGTAACAGTGGGCATAAGTCTGCAGCAGTTTAGTTTTAACTGCCTTTCAAAAGAAAACATTGGAAGGTCACCTTGTATGGATTAATTTTACTAAATCAAATAGTGAGTGTAGTTAAAACAAGTGGTTAATCTCTGGCTTGAGTCTTTTTTTAGAACTACCTACTTTTTAGAAACTCATTTGCTCTTGTGGTAAAAGGAATTCTTCCAGACTACAGCAACGTGAATGGCAACCGCTTTTTTCATCTTGTCCTCTAATGTGCTTAACTTTCCTTGTTAGGAGAGATTTGTTCCACTTCCAGAAAAGACCTGCTCATGAATTAATTTGTCTTGTTTATTGGGAACGACAGATTTGGAGGGGTTGAAGCCATTCATTATCTTGGAGATCCTGGACAACGCTTTGTGTTGAATTGAGTAACGTGCTGCAGCTTTTCCTAAGTCCAGGAAATCCAGTTTAGTGTATGTTACAGTCATTTGAAATTACTTTTAATGGCACTTAATCTGGGCGATTAAGATCGATAGACAGAAAGAAAGGGTTGCACTGCCAGTTTCTCTGGCAAGAATGTGTAGTCTAATTATTGAACGTTCTGTAACACACTTGCAGTGTTTTAATGAGAATCAAATCCATTTGATGAAGGCGTAAAACTTTATTATGAAAACAATTAAAATACAGCCCTATCATCCTCTCTGATAGGCATGAACCTTAATGTTTTAAGTAAGCTATTGTGTGATAGTCTGTATGTTGTTTCAAATTTCTTTGACTGTTTTAAGACCACTTAATATGGAAAGCAATACCCCAGAACTTCAGCAGGAAGCATGATCTAGGGTAAGAAAGGGGGTGGTACATTAATAGTAGAATCTTCCCAACTAAACTATACCTTAAAAAATCGTGTATGTGGTAGGAGGAAGAATGATGACTGTCAGGTTACTGTCAGATGGCAGGGACCGGTTTGCGGTGAAAGGTTAACAAGCACAAAGCTAAGGCAAAGCTGAATGCTCTGGGAATGTTTAGAAGCTTATATTCTTTTCAGCAGTCTTGGACATAAAGCAGTTGAAAGAGTAAGCCACTCTATGGGATTCTGGTTGTCCTCAATGAAACCAAGAGGTTTAAAATGTTAAAATACTCTTTATAAAACAATGACGCAATAGGTTACCTGATATTTCAAATCGCTCTTTGAAATTTCTAATTACCGACTTACAGTTGTTAAGTCTTTTTATATCAGTTCCCTTATTCCTTGAGGAGATGCTTAACCTCTGTCTCTGAAACTTGTTGCATGAACTTTTTGGTCAATTGCAACATCTTTGCTACAAGGTACAGTGATCACAAAATGTGCTAGGGTGACCCTATGTACAATTAGAAATGAGGAGCTCAGCTCTGCCACAAGAGTAAAGCTGCCATAATTAATTTAAAGTAAAAGGGAAGCATTGTATGACTGACTCCTTCTCAGGGACCTCTTGGAGAGGTTTTTTCACGTGGAAGAACAGTATGTCTGGGGAAAAAATATACTGCATTGTGATTCTGATAGGCCAAGCACTGTAGTATCAGAAAGCTTGATCTCCTCTCACCTGCTTTTATCAGCAATAAGTTACTCAAACTGCAGCTTTGTAGAGTGTTTTAGCAAGGCCTTTGAAGGAGGTAAAAAAAAAAAAAAAAAAAAAAAATGTTGCACATCTGCTATCTAGTACCAGGACTTCTAATGCTTTTGCAAGATGGGGCTGTCTGGGCTGTGGGTTCTTCATATTAAACAAAGTGAAGTGTTGATTTGCTTGAAAATTAGTCATGCTACAGACTTTTCGGTGAGCATTTACTTCAGCTTGAGCTTCTTACCGGTCTGTATTGAATTAATGCATTCCTAGTTTACTTAATTCAGAGGCTTAATCAGATTAATATTCCACGTCAGATACTGGTGCAGAGTTTTAGAGGAACTAGTTTTTTAAAGGGACTGTATAATTAGTTGCAAGTCTTTTAAGGCCTGCATGCCAGGTATACCCAGGTAGCCATATTGTCGTTGGTCTGAAGTTGGCAGTATAGAGTTTGTTTAAATACAGGACCTGCCCTTGAGATGCTCATCCTGTCAGCTCCATTGCAGCTGCTTGCTGCTGCTGTAGGCTCCAATTTTACTTCTTAAAGCTAGTCTTAGGCTACTGCCACTTTCCACCATCTGTTTGAAGGGCGTGTGTGAATTCCCACTTCTTGTGTTAGTATCAAATTTGTTCGCTCTCATGGCTGCAAGCCCCCAGCTGGTACTAAAGGTGCTTTTGAGCACTCTAATGTGCACTGTTTCTTAAATACCAGCTGCTTTGTGCTGCACAAGCTACTCTTTGAACCACTCTACAGCCACTGTGCTTTAGTTTGAGCTAGCTAAGCAAGACACGTTAGACTGTGCAACAGTACTGGTCCTTCACTACTAATCAAATAGGCAATTACCATACTGATCCCTGAGCTGGGAATAGCCCTTTCGTATTTAGAATTCAGTTGATTAGCATGAAAGTGCTGTCGACGCCATTAGACCTGCTGTTGATCATTCTCTTTAAGTCTTCCCAAGAATATATATTGTAAAAAGGTTTATGTGAAAGAAATGTCAGAAATTGTAGGTTTTGCTTACAGTGCTACCAGGAAAGCAACGAAACTGCCACGTGAAGCTCTGTGAAGGAAGATGACCAAGAGCAGAAGCCCACGGTTTTGCTTTCCAAAGGGAAGTTATCGCTGCTCTTCTGAGGCACTCCTGTGAGGCCAAGGGAGGGCGAGGGATGCAAGGAAAATACAGCCTGTATTGGGATCCTGTCCGCTGGAAGTGGAAAGGACAGGAGAGTCAGTATGCAATATTCAGCAGCAAGCAACTTTCAGCCAGGCTGGGGAAGGCTTGATACAGTGCTGCCTGCTGCAGGGACTGGTGATCTGGTCACCAGGGAGAGTTTTTCCTCTGGTAGCTTGGCCTCTGGCAAAACATACTGATGTATTTGATTGGGTCTGCTTCAGAGCTCAGTCATACATTGTCTACAGTTCGGACTGGAAGTGCCTAGAGTCTGGGTGGCTGCATTCATGAAGTGCTGACATTTCTGAAAAAGGAGAGAATTCAGAGTCAGAACTGAAGCCTGAGCATTGCTTCTGATATTTTGATTGGCAAGAGAAAGTAAGCCATAAAATAAGGGGTTCTTTTAAGAGCCAGTATGCTGCTTTTTCTAGATAATCCCACAGAGTCTAAACCTGGCAGAAGGGAGGTATAATCTAGGCTTTGCATATGCCTCCACTTCTGAGGCTTCTCTGTAGCAGGCACGGGAACTTTCAAAGTTCTTGCAGCCAACACACTGCTGTTGCAACAGCAAGGGAAGCCTAAAGCAGATCGTAAATGTGTAAATGTTACGTTCAAGTCTCAAGGAAGTGGAAATGGAGAAACCATGTTAAAATGTAAATGTTGAGCAACCTTGCAAAGGATTGCTTGGATTTATCAGTCAGCCTTAATGGAAGTAACAAGGAAGGACACTGCCAGAGTCTAGTGCAAGGAGATAAGCATCTGTCTCAAAACAAAACCCCACAATAACAATGACCTTTGCAATCCTATTACTGACGCAGTTTTTTGGGTACGGTGAAGTGGGTGCTTTGAGCTAAAATTCACAAATGTTCTCTAGAAAAAATTAAATTTTGTGCTCAAGTAAGGGTTGCCGACTATCCTGCATTTTTTATTTTTCTCTTCTGCAGGCTCTGAACCATGTTCTTAAGAATTTTCATCTTTTTAGAGAGGGGAGAAGGGATCCACACAAGTATTGCAGGACAGAAAAGGAGGCAGATCAGGGAAGACTGAAGTGGAACTATAGGATCTAAAATCCAGCAGAACAAAAGAAAATGGACTAAAAGGGGAACCTAGAACTTTATTTCTTGTCCTGTTCTGCCACTAACACAAGATGTTGCTATGGAGGAGCCACACTTACTTGCAAGGCACTAAACTATCAAGGGCTTCTGTGGTGCGAAGGGTGGAAGAGAAATGAGTGAAACCCAGCTGGTGTACACTGAAGCCATGTCCCTGCAGGTGCAGGGCTGGTACCTGGTGTGTCACTGGATCCAAGGGCAAAGAATCCAACAACTCCCGTTGTGCAGAGCTAGCACAGACACTGGCACCGCTGCCCCAAACCCTCTCTGGGCACTGCTTGCAACCACAGGCCACAGCAGGTCTCTCAACTGGGACCGCTCCTGGGCAAGTCTTTGGTCTTGCTGTAAAAGCCTAGCACTCTCCTGATCCAGTGGCAAAGTTGGGTCCCTCAGCTTGTGTTCTTTTTCTGGGGGGAAACATCTCTTCCATCTCTTGTAGTCAGTGGAGCACCAAGAGATATTGCAACACTTTCCATGCTTCTCGGAGAAGCTGCTGTGAAATCACCATGCTGTTCTTTCTGCTCAGACTCGCGTAACACGTGTCCTGCATGACCAATGATGAGGTACAGGGTACGGAAAGTCCAGGCAGCCGCATTCCTCTCAAATAATCAGCACAGAAGCTGACGGATGGCACGAAGCCACGCATCCAAATAGCTTGCACCAGCATGCTCTCCTACCTAGGCTGCTGGAAAATCAATTGCTACAGGTCGTATCTGCCTATGGCGGGCAGGAGATGGGTCTGCTGAAAGGCCACTATAAACCAGGAACTGGTTTAGGCGGTGCTCTGAAACCGAAGAGACTCTGACAGACATCTGTAACAAAGTTAGCAGTTCTTTTCTAGAATAGGTCCAAAAGGCACGCTAAACTGCAGCTGTACTCAAGAGTGGTTGAGGACCCTGAGCTTTCAGAATATAAAGCCCATCCCTGAATAGGGACTTACCTTGCCAGTGTGCTTTCAGAGTGTAGAGATTCTTCTGTTGCTGAAGAATAGCTTCACACTACAGGACTCTGGCAATCAAATTTAGTAACGCCATCGATATCACCCAACATCACCAAAAATACACAGCTAAGTTCTTGGCGTGAATACACATCATAAAATATTTAGGATGTTTCATAAGGGAAATAAAATTCATGGTTGCACCAAGTGTTTTTATAAAGGCAGTGGAATTCCACTTTAATTATGTTCCAGTGCATGGATTTATCATGACAAATTTACATGCCCTTCATCTAGTGAGCATATGCTTTTCATTAGGCAACAGGGATAGAAGCGGTATGGCTAGGATAAATTCACAGCAATTTAGTTGGTAACTTCTAGCTGACACTGTAAAGTCACTGACTTGAAAAACTTCAGTGCTGCCTACCTACTTCCCTGATCAACTCCCTTATTTTAAGTACTTCCTTAAAATGCCATGGTCAAAGTACCCAAGGAATTGATTAAAAAAAAAAGTCTGTCGCAATACCAGTGTAATCAATTACAGCATTTGGAACACAGCAGAGCTAAACGGGAGCACTAACTACATCCTACAGTAGGTCATCAATCAAAATCTTGACTAATGTACAGCATCAGCTGGGAAAGAAAAAAAAAAACCTTTAAGTGATCAGGCAGCTCTAAACTAAGAATTTATTTCTGTCACTCTTGGCCTCTGCTGCAGCAAAAAAAAAAAAAAAGGAAAAAATACATAAAACCAGCTGTAGCAATTATTTTCAATTGACCTATCATCTCAAATGTTTCAGCTAGTTGATGGAGCCAGGAGGAGGCAGCTGGGCTCCACTGCCAGTGCTCCCCATAGCTGAACTGCCACCTCCACAGCTGCCAGAGCACCCCTGATTGGGGCAGCCAACCCCCCAGAGAGTCCTCAGCCTTGCAAACAGGTGAGCCAGGATTACCTAAGCCCCGTTGGTGCATGCGCAGCTCTGCCCTCCGGTTATTACATATCCTTGGGAGCAGAGAGGGGCTCTCTCATGGCTGATTGTGGTCTTCTTCCCAAGGGAAATAAGTCAGAGTAGCTCTGAGTGACCCGAACGGAAAACGTGCTAGAAAAAGGAAGGGCGGTCAACTGCCAGTCAGGCACGACGCGGGTGGGGTGAGGAGGCGTAACTGGAAAAAGCAGAAACTGAGATAACTGCTCCGTATGAATTGGTCTTGATCTCTTGTGCACATGTGCACACACCCGCAGGGTTATATTGGTCTTTGCCAATGAAACGCTGGAAGAGGTTTCCTCCCCCTGTTAAAAATACTGCTCTCACTAAAAAGGAGAAATATTTTTACATTCTTTCGATGTTTTAAAGGAGATTTAAAAAAAAAGTATGCTCAATATTTTGTAAAAATGAGGATTTATAAACTCAGAAGGCTAATAGGAATACATCCACCTAAAAAGATGTCCAGTAAAAACATCTGCAGGAAAGCTGTGCCCCTACCACTAACATCCCAAAGGCTATGCTGTCTACCAGAAGCCAGCTTTGATGTGGGCTCCTTCTGGAGACAATAAGCGTACCAAAAATAAGCACAAGCGAATCAGGAAAATAAGCATGCCAGGACACAGCTAGCACCGGCAAAGCATAATGGCCTCCATGTCGACCTGCAGCACAGCAGTTACTTTAATTTTGCCTTTGTCCCCTAACTACTGTTTGTTTTTTTTTTTATCCAAGGGCACAGAAGAGTCAGTACTGAAGGAAGGGAATACAGAGGGAGTCACAGGGGCCAGGCACAAAAGTGAAAGAAATGATATCTCCTGCAGGCAGCTGCTGATGCCACGGGACACGTGCCGAGCCTGTGGTCGTTGGCCCCCTCCGTCCTCTTTCCTTGGCTTTTACGGAGCCCAGGGGCACAAGTTGCTGGTGTCCCACAGGGCCCCATGCTGCTGGGCACAGGCAGCCCCCAGCCCCCTGCCACTGCCCCATACTTCCCCACGGCCTTGCCAAAGACCAGCATGTCCCAACAGCAGCGGAAAGCCTGAAACTTTGGCAAGTTGTTTCAGGTCAGTGCTCCCTCAAAATCCGGCTGCCCTGCCGACTGAGGGCAGCGCCGGAGCCTCCCATGCTCCTGGCAAGGGGCTGGCGGCCGGACAAACCCCTTCCGCCCAGGAACCTCGCTTGGGAAAGCAGCCTCTGACGTGTCGCAATTGGAGTCATGATCATTGTCATGAGGCCGGCTTCCTTGTCTTGAACAGGCGTCTGGATTTAATCATCACAAGCAACCATTCTGCATTTTAGTTCCTTCTCTGCTCCCTTTTGTTTTTTTCTTTTTTTTTTTTTTCTGTTATCCCAGTGGTTCCCAGGAGTTAATCCACACAGGAATATCACCTTTATTTCTTCTTTCCACCCAGTGTTTGGCCACTTCCATGCCGCAGACGTGATTCTTAACAAATTCCACAGCTGCTGAAATAGTCAGATTGTTGGCAGTGGTTAAACAAGTCCCGGTTGCTATAAATTCCAGCACTGTGTAGGAGTCAGTTTCTGCAGCCTAAGTTAACTATTTGGCAGAGGGGGGAAAAGAGGTTTGAAAAGCTTAGGTCTTTAGACCCTATTGCCTGCCAAATTCCTTTATGAATTTCCTTGTAACATGCAACATAACCTTAGCTGGAAAATAAATACATTTACATTCTTACCTTCATTTTTTTTCCTCCTCAAGCTCTTCCTTTCCAGTCTCTGATAAAATTTGGTTTTGGTCACATTTCTGGTTTTCAAAGCATTGTAACCTCTGCACTCCTGTCCTTCAAAAAGTTCTTTATTGTCTGTATCTCTTGCAAGCACAAAGAACCAAAAAAATTCTGATGGAACGAAGTATTACCATGTAAAGTGCCTCATTTTCCTGCGATCTGATGTCTAATGCGAAACTTTAGCCAGAAATAAACATTTCTGATCTTGGACTCTCCCATGAACTGCAAAAAATAATGGTGGCTAAAGTATTCTAAAAGCTACGAATCAGAGCAGGGATCAAGAAAAGTCCAAGATGCAGGAAACACCTGAAACCAAGGGGTTACGGTGATGGCAGGCTGTTCAACACCTCCCAGTGTTAAAAACTGCTGAGGCCATGACTGGTCAGCTTCTGGGACTTTTCCACCTGAAGAGCCGGCGCTGTGAAAGCGGAGGCGCAGGACGTAGCGTGAAAGATCCAGTTGTTTCTCAGCCCATCGAAGTCAGACCAACTGCACAACTGCCCCGCTTTGCCGCAGCGCTGAGCCAGCCCCCCCGCCGTGGCACAGATCATTCATCATCTCACTTTTTGCAATTTACATCCGTAACTGCACGTGCCGTTGCATGTGGAGCCCCCTACCAGAACAGGAGGGCGATCCCAGCTGCCCCTGCCCTGTTTTGGGCTGTGTCCCCCAGTACCTGCCCCAGGATGCAGGGACGGTGGGCAAAAGGCTGCTGAGGTCACCTGCCCTTGCTGCTTCTGCCGTGTTCCTGAAAACGGACTGGAGTAAATGAACATTCAATAAACAGCCAGCCGATGTGCGCAGACAAGAGAAAATAATTTCCTGTGATTGCGAAGTTTTCTTTTATGCTGCAGCGTTGCAAAAGAAAATCAGTTTGCAGCCTTAGAATCACGTTGTACTTGAAAGCGGCGAGGCTGCCGGGGACACCAGCTCCGAGGAGCGCCTGCTCCAACCTGGCAAACCTACCGCTGCCCTGAGAAACTCCCACTACCAGGACAAATCCTGGGAGCAGCAATGAGCTTATGCAATGCACACGTGTCAGGGGACAGCACTGGACTGCGTCTCTGTGCTCCATCAGAGTTTGAGCAGAGGGGCAATCAAATTTCTGCCCTGTCCAACACTGAAACACCAAGAAGGAGTTTTGGTGCTGAGAGCACAGAGAAAATAAATAAGTTTCCATGTCGGAAACAAATTTATGAAGACAATCTCTGAAATTAAACAAAGTTTTCTCAGACTAAAGTCTGTGAAATGCCAGATTTTGGCAACGCAGCGCTGATGGCCAGGACGTGGCAGGATGGAGGGAGGGAACCATGCACAGAGTGGGCAAGAACAGTAAGTGGAAAACCCCTCCTAATGCAAAATCTTGGGTTTGAAATACTGAAAATCTTCCATTCAAAGGGATACTTCTGTGTCCTTCATGAGTACACAGCAGAGCCAGATAGCAAGTAACTGTCATATATACTAACTATAAATAGTTAGAGAAAAATACTTATTTTCATTTTCTTATGGATCCAGGTATATCCCAAGTAACCATGAGGTTAAAAGTACTCATATAAATTGAAAAGCTACTACAAATTCTAGGAAAATACGTGGAATGCAGACAAAGCTAGGGTAGACAATATCTTTCCCCAGAAAAGTCAACACTTCATTTAAAAGAACATTTCCACTATCATTATAAGAATTGCTGTTTAAAACAACAAGGAAAAAACTAACAAAAAATACCCCACTTGCTAAAGGTAAAATTAGATTTGTTCTATCAAATCATCTGTGACAATGGAAAAGTGGAGGAGGAGGAGGAAATGCTGCATTTGCTAAAAGCTTTATTTTAACTCCTGATCTATGCAGGAAAACAACCAGGAGCTGTGCGGGGAGGAGAGCTGGAGGAAGCTGTTAGCCAGACAATAGCAGAGACTGTCGAAAACAGAGTCTTAGTTAGAGCGGGAAAATGGGGTTCTGACAGCAGCACATTTTTTGTAAGCGCATATCCAAAATTAGAGGTCAGAAATTGCCAACGTAGGCAGTGGCTCACAACTGAACCCCAGCTATTATTTGCTTTTTGTTCCTAGGGCTCCCACGTCAGCTTCTGCCCAAAGACTTCAAGGTGCAAGAATGAAATAGAGGTGTTACAGGGGAAAAAAATGTAACAATCCAATTTCTCTGTGCAAAACATTATCAAAGCAGTCATACGCAGCCAAATTTGGGACAACGCTGCGAGGTCCCGCGGGTGGGTTCACCTAAAGTAAAAATAGAGTGCGTGTGTGTGCACACACACATGTATGTTAAGCATCCTCCCACAGCTGGAAACCAAAGGGTTAAACACGTCTTTCTCTTAACCTGGGTTCAGAGCCGCATTTTTATTTAAGGGGGGGAAAAAAAAAAAGTCTCTCCCACAGACAAAGTGTTTATGGAGTTCAGAAAGGCTCTGTGCAGGCCTGGGTCCAGACCTGTTCTCGCTCCACCGGTGCGCTCCCACGGGTGCCAGCCAGAAGCAGGCTCCTTGGGACACCTCTCGCTCAAGAAGACGACGTGAATTAATTCTCTGTGGCTGGCCCATTCCTGCACAGCCTCCACCATCTTCATTTCGTCAGCTTTAACCTGCCCTCTGCCTATCCCTGAACCAGGCTAATCCTGCTTCTTTCAGTGTACGGGCCACCCTGGCAAAGATTTGGGATGGCATGGAGTGGGGTACTTTTATTTATTTAAATGCCCCTGCAACTCAAATGTGGAGGCAAATTTGGAAAGTCAAAGAAAATCAGAGTAAGATTTTGATGTCCTTCCTTAAAAACTAAGGTATGAAAAGCACTGAGGGAAAACAAGGATACAGGCTGGTCAGCCTCACTTTCTGTTCGCTGCTGTTGATTAGCACAGTGTTGCTGTATTCAGATTTGTAAAAATGCAACGATGTTCACATTGAAAAAAAACCCAAACAACAAAATCCAACCCCAAACCCCAGTATCCCAGTCTCAGCTATCTCCACTGGAATTAGAATTTGCATAAAAGATTAATTTCGTAATAATTCCATTTTAAACTTTTTTAATGTTTAAAACTTGTGTCTTAAAATTTCCTCACAGTGTTAAATCAAACTGTGTAGACATAAATAGGCTTTCAAATAATTACATTTGCTCCAAAACCTGATAATGACAAGCTGGCTTTATTATTTTTTTAAACCATTTCCTTGTATAAGCTTTGCTGACTTAAGTCCTCCTGAGTCCTAGTGTGATGCATGCAAAGTCTTGGCTGTTGGACAAAAAGCTCCAAGAAACTGTGGGATGGGAAAAAAAGCAGAGAAAAAAAAAATTCCTGGTGTGGAATTTATTTTGGTTAGTTTGGCTAACTGAGGAGTCCTGCTGCTGGCAGAGGCAGGTAAGAAGTGTCTGAGAGTGCTGTATAATGGCACCGAGGAGCGAGAGCGCAGCTCACAAACGGAAGCAAAGGCGAATACGCGAGGCCTTCCCTGCAAAATCACTATCATGGACTGGAACAAGAGAGTTGTGAGATGGAGAACATTTCTGATCCCTTTTGGAGGGAGTCTGAGTTTGTCACATGGCAACCTAAAAATCTGCCTTTGCTCGTGCAGGTCTTCATCAGCAAATATTTTGTTTAAGGTCAAACAAGGAATCCTACAGAGCTACCCACCTGCTGACGTTTTCCTAAAACTAACCTTTCTGAAATGATAAACTGGGTTCGATGGGGAGAGATGAAGTACCTTCTCAGGCAGCCTCTCCTGCTCTTCTAGATCTCTTGAAATCTCTCCTTTATTAATTCCTGCTCTATTTCATTTACTTGCCCAGAGATCAAGGATGCTCCCATCTCTTCTTCCAATCCGCCTCACGGGTAGGCCTCCTCCTGTGCGGGGACAACTCAACCTGATGACCTGTTTGAGGCATGAAGAGGAGAACAGAACAGGCACGCCAGCCTAAAAAAAAGAGATACTCCTCCTCCCTCTCAGTTGCAGGGAGGTCATCCCAGCGCCTGGGGCAGGGAGAGCGGCCATGGGGAAGGGAAGGAGGGATGCAGCTGGGGACGGTCCCTCCACCCAGCCCATGGTGGGTGCTCCCCAGGATGCTGAACACCCCTGGGCCACCCTGCGCTGCATTCCTCCTGCTGGCTCCCTCCACTCCTCCCTAACTTTAAGCTAGGTCTTTAAAAGAGAGCTGTGGCTGGGTGGATTTCATTGTTGTTGTTGTTCTTGCAAGAGAACAAACCAAGATGTTTCTAAAATCATGATTTAACAGCTGCTGCCTGACTGTGGTCCTCACCCTGCCCAAAGGGACTGGAGCTCAGCAGCAAGATGGAAAAGGGGCAGTTTTTGACTTGGACGCTTAAAAATACCAGATCACGCTCATTGCTTTCTGTGGCTGCCATGATCTCTGTAGAGCACCACAAAGCTCAGAGCAGTAAGCATCTCCAAGAGCCTCCCCAGGGTAAACAGAGCAGAATTGTAAGTTAGGCGGAAACATGTAACTTTAAGATGGAGCCTGCCAAGTTTATAAGCAGCACTTCACAGCGCCTTTGCTTGCAATGGATCTGGGTTTGGAGACGTGGGAGGCTGCTGCCAGCCCCATATTTCTTGCTAAACACAAAGCAGAACCCCTTGTTTTACCTTTTTTTTATAGCTGTACAAGCGGTCAGACCTCTGGCACCTTCTGCAACACACACACTGAATCTTGTGTCTTCCTCCCAAACCCCTTCAGCCAGGAGGAAGAAGAAACTCATTTCTGCAGAATGCATCAGTTCATTGCATCCTCCAGTCCTCCAAGGAGAAGAGCAGCAGCAGCAGCGCCACAACCGCTCCGTGCCCGGCACTGGTACTGCTGCCCACAAAGACCCTGCACAAGGTAGGGCTGTACAGTACTGCATATTATGAAAGAAAAGAGGACTCCTTGGAAATACTCCGGTCAGGATGACCTCTGTGACTTTCTGCTGATGTCTGTCTGTCCCTGAGGCAGTCATAGAAGTTAAAAAGATGGAGGAGCACTGCTGCGTCCCACCAATGTGGCCCAAAGACTTTCTTCTGCCCATGAGCGAGGTAAACCTGCACAACAAAACCCACGTGGCTGATGGGTGACCTTGGGCTTCAGCTGCATACTCTGCCCAGCATCACTGCCTGACTGTGAACACCACTGATGTTTCGAGGTAATATCATCCCAAATAAATGAAACAAACCGGAATAATCCTCTTCCAGGACACCCAGAAGTACCTGTGCCGTGTTTGCTAATCAACAGTGTGTTTGAATAAAAGGTTGGTGCCTTCAGACTTAAATCTTGCCCTGTGTGAGCAGCTGACTCTTCAGTAAGGTCACAATGTTGAATGTGGATGGTACCACACTGAGCAGCGAGCAAGAGGCAGGGGTGTGTAGCCAAAGTTTTGGTTTTTTTAAAGCACCCACCTGCAACAGGAGACAAATGCAGAAAACTGCAGAAATGTGTAGAGGAAAGCATCCTACAAACCTGATTTCAGACACGATGAGTGATGAATTCAGGTTGACCAAGACCAACTCTGTATAGACCTGGACACCCAGAGCATAGAAAAGAATGTATTAATTTGTAAAGCTTGCCCTGCTCCCCATTTGTGAGTTACCATGAAAGGAAAGGCACTACCCAGCAAAGTAAGCGCTCCTTAGGGAAATTCCAGCCCACAGAAATAAAAAAGAATTTAATGTTTCTGAACATCCAGAGCTACCCCAAATGCGCACCTCACGCCCGTGCATTCAGTGTGGAGCTACGTGAAGGTGAGGGACTGCACCTACACTGCTACATGAGAGGGACAGGACCCAGGCCTGGGCCCTTGGGACAAGTGGCCCCATCTGACTCATATCTGCATGTGTCTGTACCCACCCTCCCCCCAAGCAAATTCAGCTTCTAGCGGAGAGAAGGAAAAAATACTGACACTGAGCCCATCCTTCGGAGACCCTCGCGAAGCAGAAGATTCAATAGCGTGACCACTGCAGGTTCCCAAGAGCAGCCTGGCAGAAGCCGAGGTCTGTGGCTCGGTTTCCCCAGCCGATTCCCGCATCCCTGTTGGTGCAGCGGGACAGGGGTGGAGAACACAGGAGGCGTTTTTCCATGGCAACAGCTGCTGCTCGGCAAACGGCTTCTCGTGTGGTGTCCTGGCATGATAGCCCGGGAGCCGAACTGGAAAACTCGAACCCAAGAGTGCAGGGTAGGTGGCAAGGGCAGAGCTGGGTTCAAACATGGGTTAGGCCTCAGCTGGTGGGAGAGCCGGCAGCTCTCCCTGGGCACTGAGGGGCCGGCTAAACAGCACCCGTGGCTGAGATGGGCTCAAGCAGGCTGCTGCCGTGAGTGTGCGCATGGGGGGAAGATGCCTCAGCAGTATTTGCAGTTAAGTTTCAGTTTTCACAGGGTAACGTTACTAAAACAGCTGCTTTAACATATCCAAATCCTTAGGGAACGCTCCGCTTTGCAGCTTTTGATGGGAGAAAGGCAGGGGATCGATGTAATTAAACGAGATCTGGCCTGTCCTGCTAGCTGAGGCAAAGCGTTAGCTCTTACTTAACGGCACCCGTGCGTGGTAACTGCAACATCATTCAGGGCTGCGGAATTCCCGAGCAGAGCGGCACCAGAGATGCGGCTGGCGGCTCCCAGCCTCGCACCACGCTGGCTCCCTCCCTGCTTGGCCGGAGACCCCTTGCATGAATCTGTGCCGAAAGTGCAGCGGGGCCCAGGCTGGCCTGCAGCCCCCCCTCCCAAGCCGCCCCCTCCCTCCTTCTGCTGCAAAATCACCTTCAAAGGCTGGGAGCCCTTTTCTCCGCCTTTCAAACGCAGCACTTATGGTTTGCCTGCCGCTTTGCAAGCGTGCAAAAGCCTCAAAAACTAAGATGCGGAAAGGAGCACGCTGCCTCATCTGGGGCAGTGGGCAGGGCCTGGGAGCCGGGGCCTCGGCCCTGGGCTTCCCTGCCCGTATGCACCAGGCTATGGCGAGGCGGAGGTGCGAGCGCTGCGGGTGCGGGTTCCTAAAGGGAGGACAGGACCCTTCATTTACTGATGATCAGCCGCAGCCGCCCTGAGAGGAGTTGGACACCCGGGAGGCAGGCGCATCCCCAGGCGTGGCAGAGGAAGAGGGAGGGGACCCCCTTCTCACCTGGACCCGCTCTGCCCTGGGAGCTGCCTGCCCTCACACCTGGCAAGGATGCCAGCAAAACCCTTCCCCACTCCAGGCCAGCCTCTTAGCACACCACTTTTTTGTAGTTTCTGACAAACACCCCCTTTAGCCTCTGCTCTCCCAAAAGAAAGCCTCAGGTGCAGCTGAAATTCCCCTGCTCTGGTATGTGCAGCCTGGAGAGTGGGATTTTAAAAAACGTGTGGTGGTGGGGAAGCACAGGAGGAGCGAAACCAGTCAACGACAAGCCTAAACATTGCACCTCTTCACCCCTGTGAGAACCCCATTTTGCATAGCAGAGACCATTTTCCCCGCAGCACTGGCTTATGCCAGGTGCTCCTGGCTGCGTGCAAAAGCGTGAGGGGATGGGGTCTTGTTCTGGGGTGAGGGGGGCTCTGCCTGCACCGCCTCCGGAGGCCTCTCCATTTCTTGGGGCAGGAATTCAGGCTCTCCAGGCTTAAGCTGCCGAAGCTTTCCACATCCGTGCTGCTCCGCACGGCCCCCAACTGATGCGAGCACAACCCTTCCTCACTCAGCATCTCTTATCTTTCAGAGCAGCTGCCGGGTGTTTCCTGTAAAACCTATTACACAGGGTCATTTCCCAAATAAGTTAATCACCACTCTGGAAGAACGTGAGGGGCCGGGAGTACACAGGGAGAGGGTCACGCAGGGAAGGGCAGCAGAGCACAGCACTGCTTCCCGGCTTGCGATGCTCCCGGAGGCAAAGTTAAGTCTTAAAAACATTTCCAAAAAATTATGGCCTACCCATTGAACGCTGAACTCCCAGCAGCTGTTGGAGCATCTTAGGAAAAGCCCCACAATGTTAGAAGTCAACGTGATTTAATCTAAACATGGAACTCTCAATTATATTGCTATTATGGGGCTACACAGCAGTCACACCTTTGTAACTACAGTCTAGATGCTACATACGGTTAATAAGCTTCAATTACACATTAATTTATTGAAATATATTCCTTAGCTTGAAAACATTTAAAATTCTATGGTACATGGAAAATTTGGGCCAGGGGAACAACTGTAACCGCTTGAGCTGAAATAACCAGTGTAGCACAACTTCTGAAGTGACACCTTTGACAGTTTAATCATAAATCTGATTTAAATGACCCGAATATTCTCCTAATAGTCTATTTTTCATACAAGAAGATTTTTCTTTAAAATGCCCGCTAACTTGAGTAACTCTCAACTAATGGATGAGACCAAGCACATGCTTAGAGACAAACTATAGCTCTTGAATGAAAAACAGTTTCTGGTTTTATGGAAGCTTTGTTTTGTCTCAGCTACTTGTTATCTGAACTTGTTTCCTGCAATCTTTGTAAACACAGTTAAAACACCTGCAGTCTCAAAGGCAACCTGCAGGACACTTAAATGCATAAGAAGAGCAAGAAATTTAAACTTAGTTTCAAGCAAAAAAAAAAAACAACCCACAACCAAAACAAACCCCCAAAAACCTTGATTCAGGTCCTTGTCTGAGTGTTTGCAGGGGGCACAAAAAAGCCTCTCTCCTCCTTGCTCTGTTAAGAAAACCTTTAACACCACTTGATCAGTCTTTGTTACCTGGAAAGCCACAAAGTCCATTGCTGTCATCTCAGGTGGCTTCTTGGATAGTTAAAAAGTTGTGCGTTCCCATTTGACGCTGGCTAACATTGCTATGCGAGATCCGCCCACCAGTTCAGAACCGCTCTTTTTCCCTGTATAATTTCTCTCACGCTTCTCCCACAGGCAGGTTTATCAGAAACCTCGTATGGGTACCACAGCACGTGGAGTCACTGCAGCATTTTTAGTGAAGTGAACAGACAACCGAATCTCCTGTAACCATTACAATCCACAAATAGTCCCAATGCAGCAGGCAGGCGTGAACACCTGGCTACCACAAAACTAGACCAAAGACATGAAGAACTAAGCTTAAAACAGTGCTTGTAAATACACACGGTCATTTCTTTGAAAGGAACAAGTGTGACTGGTCAGTGGGAAACGCTTCCTTTTACTAGTAGCATTTTCCTTGAGAATTTAGTTATTTACGATGAAGGCATAAAATGCGGCGTATGTTAAGAGGAGCGGTGCGTATAACATCAAATTCGATCTTCTCACAACGTCAGGTTGGGAACTGGGTCAGTTCATAACCATCTGCCACAAGTTCACGTATTTTGTTTTCTCTGCCCTATGGGTAGACCTTCCTCCTCCCTCTTACTTTCAAGCGCTGAATCTCCCGGGGGGCCCTCGCCCACCAGCACACTCACCTGCCCTGTAGCACAAGGAACAGCAGATGCTTCTCTGCGCATCAGAAGCTGCTTTCAGGCATGGGAATGCTCAGACCTTGAATCCAGACTAGCAACCAGCATAACAGCTAGCCGTTTTCAGACAGACTGGTATGCACTCTCCATTGTTTTAAAACATCAGTTTAGTTGTGAAAAGAATACAAAGTCTTTCCAACGGAGTAGCAGCAGCAACAAGGTTTTAACGATGGCCAGGGTTTTCACTCCAGTGGACGAGCTTCACATTTCAGAAGCAGAAACCGCATAAAAGGTTTTAGATACGCACACGTCAGGAAAGTACTGACTGGTTCAGTACCAACACCCACAACCACAGGTTCAAGGCTGAAATCTGAAGTGGATGCCAACCAAAAGATTATTTCTAATGGCAAGAGCTTTGAAAGAGACTCATTCATTCCTAGGGAAAGAAGGGCTGTGTCAGTTGTAGGGGAAATGGGCAGCCTCAAAGCCAGCAGGCTAGAATCCATCCACCAAAAGATTTTTAAAATTAGTTTAAAACATCCTTCAGCTGAGCAGGGAGCTGACAGAGCTCTGCAAAGGGAGTGAGGCAGAGTAGCAGAAAGTTACTCTTGCAGGAAGTCAGGAAACAAACTTGAACTCAATAAAAATTTGAGAATACTGATCCATGAGGACAAATGGTTAAATGACAGAGTAATTCCTATGGATGGAAATTTTATGCAGTTGCAAGAGCCTTTAGTCATTGCTGACAATGTTATTTACATGCATCCAATTAAAAAAAGTTAAATGTGAGGTTGTTCCTTTTTTGGATCGGCCTCTCCAATTTCATGGTATACAGTTCAAGCTTCTACCTTACCTGCCTTTAGGCTAAGAGAAATAATACTCTGTTATTATAGAGGTGCCTGTAACTGCAAACTCCATGACAGATGAAAAAATGTGCTTTGGGGACAGAACAGATGTAGTTCCTTAGGACAGTAAGAAATGAAGCACTGTTTTAAGTAATTACTAGCTATTTATTACAGGAAAATGAACAAACTCTGTTTTCCTACGACTTGGAACAAATCAAACCCACAGAATAAATAAATAATGGGGTTTTTTTTGTTTGTTTGTTTTTTTAAGTTAGCAGCATGTGTGTGTGGGAACAAGATCCCATACAGAGATAGCCAAGTAAGTGTGAATACAAGAGATCAAGAGATCTGGCCAGTGGCTATAGTGGAGAGGAGTAAAGTTTAAGATTATACAACATCCAGTTTAAGATTTTTTTTTTTTAATCCAGTTTATTAAATATTGCTTTTTGGGGACATGTTTACAACAAGCCCAAATAAATTGTTTAAGGATTCAAAGCAGTCATATTAAAATACAGCTTCAATATAAAGTTTGTCACAGTTTTACAGTATTCAAAAATGACAGACCTGCCTTAAAAAAAGACTGTTACACCAAAACATAAGAAAAAACAGAAAAACAAACAAGTTTGGCATTTTCATCATCTTTATAGTATAAAACAGAATGTTAAATCTATTACCAGCAAGCTGATACTTGGATCTATTACCTAGTCTGAAGTGTCTCCCGTTAAAACACACTATACAACAGCACTATACAAAAGTCGTGGTGATACTCATTTGACGAAAGTGCATCCCTGAAAGTTTGCCAGTTTATTATAGTTAGCTCTTAAAAAAAAAAAAAAAAAAAGGTAAAATAAAACGTCCTCTTTTAACCGAAGGCTTTACTATAGATTTTTTTTTTTTTTTTCGGTTTTGTCTCGCTTTCAGCCTTCTTTTAAAAGTGTCTAGGGACGCCCACCAGGGGGCAGCGCAAGATTAACCATCAAATCACGAACAGCCGCAAATATTGTGCATTCACCTGGAAACAGGGAAAAGAAAGAGGTTAGCATCGCGCCGCAGACAGGCCCTCGCTCTTAACGCGCTCGCGAGGCAGCGCCCAACGCCGACTCCGACCCCCACCGTACAGGCAGGGGTCGACGGGACACAGGGACAGACTGGCCAAATCCCAGCCACCTCCGAGGATGTCGGGATTTGTAATGGGTTTTTTTAAGTGAAGGAGCTCCGGCTCTCTCAGCAGGACCCCTCTTTGCTGGTTGTGAAATTGCTCTTAGCTTTTAGGTGCATTTGACAAACATCAGATTGAACCTACGCTAGAGTTTGTCATGCGTAGCACTGCAAGCCGCATTTTTCCCTACGCTGTTAATTAAGAGCACTACAACTCATAAAGAAACAGCCCCCCCCCCTTTTTCAACTTCGGTTTGCATTGATTAAGAGCAGAAACTCAACATTTCAAAAGACTCAAGTCTGTAACAGCTGGAAGATGTTTTCTGCCCTAAGCCTAGTTTTGGAACCATCTTTAATTCCAAGACTGGGCAAAAGTCAGAAATCTCTTTCTTTCAACCAAATCGCTCTGGCTCTACCCTTGACATTTAGACTGCAAGATAAAACGCAGAGCAAATGGACTTTTGTTGCAAACGGCTGAGATCTAATACAGAGAGGAAAAACCAGCCACAGCAGTCTCAAGTTTTGAATACCAGAGTTTTTTGACAAACACACACACACACGTTCTGAAATAGCTTAAGAAAGTTAAAACCAATAGAATCAAAAGGGTTTAATTAAAACAACAGAAGGTGAAGTGTTAGGCAGCTGTGACTTTCGTCTACTGTTTCCTGGTAAGAGAACACAATTAATAGCCACTATTGTACCCTGGTCACTGTGGGATGAATTTTTCCTGCATTATTTCAAGAAACGTCAGTTAGAAGACATTGAATTTTGCTGCTGAAGGAGCAACAGCGTGAGCAAAGAGATAAGAGCAGAGTCTGCTGGGATGCATTAATCCTTAACTGCCAAACTAGGGATTCCCAAGATTATTTTGGGCAAGTCATTATCATATCAAAGCTACAAATCCGGGCTAAATACCATCCACTGCATCACTGAAAATCAGACACTGAAAAACGTTTAGTCGTGAGGTGCTTCAAGAAATATCACGTCAGTCCCTTGAGTTCCTCTCTAAGGGTCACCTGAGCATCCATAGGGACTTTCATTTCCTTACCAGATTGATGTCCACTACATAATGCAGGGTGTAGACTTACAGCTCAAGCTTAACCCTATTATTCCAGGGCATTGATTCCATCTAAGTTCATATAATTATTTCCCCCAAAGAAAATATTTTTTTCCCATGGAGGCACAAGTAAAGTGCTCTCAGAAAGACAACGTACTTGCAATGAGTCAACATTTTACTGTTAAACACAGCAGAACATGTTTGCCCACAGATCTGAAAAGAAAACTCTTCCAAAAGAACTTACTTTTCAGGCACTACCATTTTATTAAGAGGAAAATTAAGCTGAATACAAAATACTTTCTCACAAAGAGAGAAAGGTAAAAAAAGATACAGCCAAAACGAGGCAACACTGATTATGGGTTACAATGAAAGTGCCAGTAGTATCATATGTGCATGATGGGAAGCCCTGGTCCTTTCTGACTGAAACAGTGAAAAATTAACCAAGCAAATTGCAATTAGTGCAGCAGAAGAGCTAACATAGGTTGGAAAATCCTGGGTACAGCACAGGAGCATCAGAAGAGAAAGGATATGCATCTGGGATGTCCCATGTACTGCTGTTGTAAAAGAAGTCTCCCAACCCTCTACTTTCACCTGTTGGCTTTCCTATCACCTTTCAACAGCAAAGAGAAGAAGGTATCTTGTTCTCTTTTATCAGATATAATAATGGAAGTTTGACAGTAAGAACACAAGAAATTGCATTTCAAGTTTCCTCAGGGAAGATCCTGCTTTGATTGTGGTGGTGGAAATCAATCAATCAATCCATACAGACTCATTCTTTCTTTTAGAAGTCAGAGGAAAGACCACTAGAAATGTCCTCTGCTCAGCTAGCTACATTTTTCTTTGCCTGGATAAGGTCCTGCTTGGGGCCACAAGCTCTTTTTATATGCATTTTTTTTTTCCCGTCTATACACTGCTCCCTGTACTGCATTCTCAGACTACTGCAAAACTTGTGTGACAAACAAAAATTGTCTATCCTGATCTACCTAATGATCATCAAAAGACATCTCACCTGCTCAAGAGCAGCTTTGACAATTACTCCCTATGCTGCGGTATTTTGTGGAGGGTTTACCTTAAAACACAACTTAGAGCAATAACAAACAGCAAACAAGTATCTACCCTTCCCCACACTAGGGGAACTCAGTGGGGAAGCACCTTCCAAAAGAAACACCTGAAGCTTAGTTAACGTATCTTGAAATAAAAGTGCTATACAAACAACAGTTCTGTACCACATACAGAACTCTTAGCAGTAACCCCACACGCCCTCGAGGCTATTCACTCTTCTATTTACCTACACTATGACTATATGTTAAACAGGAAAACGCACGTTCATTTAAATCTCATCACAATTTTCAGAAATGTATGCATATCCACACCAATGTAAGATAAACATTGCTCATGTTCTAGCAATCGAAATAAACCATCAAGCATTGTTAAAATTACCGCATAACAATGAGATGAATAATTATACAGAACAGAAGTAGAATTCAACTGCTGGATTCACAACTTCAATCTGTTCACTGGGTTATTGGAAAAAGGTTTTGTTCTTCAGCATGTAACTACAGCAGAGCTCAAAGTTATCGTTCTTATGAGCCATCTGTGTGTTAGGACCCCAAACCACTGCTTACGGACCACATGCTGCCCAAAGAACCTGCTACTGTTGTTCAATGTTTTGGATATTAAAAAGAAAATAAAAAGCACGACGAACAAGAGGGAAAGCAAAGCACAACATTGCTCACAGCGCACTACCTGAATGAACATTCAGAACAACCTACTTAGCTCAAACACTTCACAGCACGTTTGGTGGGCAGAACCATATGTGCCTCTGTTAGCGTACACACTGACAAAGGAGTATACGATGACTCCAACTACTTTTTAATCATTCACAGCACATGGACAAGTTCTGATAACTATTTTAACATCCCTTTATATTCTACTGTTAAGATCAATAACTTCATAATTAACCATGAAAACTGACACTTGACCATAGCATATTTCTTGTGACTCGGTCTGGGCCCGTTTGTTAAAAAGTCTGACTCCTACTGTGCAGAGAGAGTTGGGCCAACAAGAGGTGCATCCTATCACCTGGGCAGAACAGCAAAATCCAGCCCGAATCATCAGTGTAACCTTCTGATGTGTTGTCAGTACTTGCTATTAAGTTATGTATTGCCTGATGTGACAGGAGTTTGTAATCACTAAAGAAGTATGATAGAAACCAAGAAGCATTCAGACTTAAGAGAGGTTTAGTTTTACACTGGAGATTTGTCACAGATGTCTGGGTGAAGAGAATGTATCTACTGGACATGTACAGTACCTGATCGTGGTGAATTCAGTTCAGCAAACCTCTTTAGAATATTGCTAACCATCATTGGAGCAGCAACAGAAGAGTTCTGCTGCCTGGGAATGTCAGCCTGTTGCGTTGTACCCGAAGCCATATCATAAATAATTGGGACAATAATACTAACAGCTTCCTGTGGGACTGTTGTTTTCTGTGTTAGCTGGAGCTGTGGGAAAAGAAACAGTGTGTTAAACTGAATGACTTCAGTGCAACTTCAATACAGTTAAACACTCTAGGCCTACAGACAGCATGCACTTCCACCCCCTCAGTTCTCAGACATCAATTCTGTAACAGAGAAGTTATCAATCGGATGTAGGCTCTTTTCTTCTCAAAAGCACCCTACAGTGAGCATTGCCTCAGAGACAATACTAAGATAGATTTGTTCTAAACATCTCATTCCTGCTATCCTTTCCCAGCACTGCTAATGTGTCTATCACTTAATCTAGGTGGTTAGTGCCTCAGAGAAGAACAAAACACCCAGAAGTTGAGCATTTGAAGATACTCGCAGCCCAGACAAGGAACTGAACTTTATGTATTGTCAACATCTCTCCAAGAGCACAAAACATGAAGAGTTGCTGTGCTTTTATAGGAGGGAGAAGAGTAATACTAACTAAACTCAGTACATAAGAGATGCATGCAAATCTAGGCTTCCAAACAGCAGAACATTTTTAGCTATTACAGTTGTCAGATAGAGCATGCTTATGTTTTGCTACTAACCCGTGATGATTTCAAAGACACACAGCCCACAAAATTTTAAAAGAGATAGCTCTACTTACAAAAAACAACATTTTGGATTTCAGCACAACAGCAGGTGTTCCTGGAGGTGCAATTGGCGGTGCACTGGGAGGAATTGTTAAACAAAACTGCACATTCCATTTCAGCTGACTTGCCTGATCAGGGAACTGTTTAGAAGGAGCAGCACAGAGAAAGAACAGCAAAGGTCAGTGACATACATGGCTATGAACTAGGGAAGCGCCAGAAAGTAGAATGTGCCTCTCTAGCTAAACTTGCAGATGTTGCTAGGTTTAGCGTAAGCCAGAATAACTCTGAAAGAATTGAACATAGGGTAAACAAGAATAAAATCAGAAAGATTCCAGCCAGCTCATCCATGTGCCTACTGGGCAGTAACGTGCCTGCAGTTTCTCAAAATCATCAGTTTAAAGGAGAAATTTTGGGAGTTTCCGGGAGAGCCGGTAGTAAAATGAAAACTTCTTTATTAACACTAAATAACATATCCACAAATTGAGAGTAATTTATGTGTTGATAGATAAAGATACAACACCTTTTTTTCTAAATATAATAACCAAAGTTGGGTGAACTAAACAGAACAGTTAACTTACCAGCTCAAGTTTCATGATGTGTACACAGTCCCTGAGGATATGCGTTGGAGCCCCTAGTAATTTTGTGAAGGCTATTAGGGTGTTCGCTTTAAAAGGTGGTCCTGCAACCTAAGGAAAGACACTATTTAGGACTGCTTATTTAGGTAATAGCATTTTGGTAACAGCCATTTAGATATTAGCCATTTAATGTGGTAACCAGCATACACAGCTGTTAATTTTGTATTTTGCAGCCCTTACATATGCCAATGAAAGTCAGCAGTACCACTCAAAACACCACCAGAGATTAAAAGCAATGCACAAAAATTTAAACATTAATGATTTCAGTACGAACCCTTGTTTCAAAGAACTTCTCCAAAACTTGTAACTCCTCTGATTTCCACTGTCCTGTATTTTCAGGTGTTACTTTCAGTTGCAAGGTCTGGTTGGTTTTGGGATTGAGAGCAACCCTGCACTTCAGTGCCTCCGTCTTAAACATAATTACACCTGGTTCATTGGAGTTTATTAACTGTAGCTGCATAAAAAGAAGGATCACATTCAGTCATTAGTTACATAGCGCACACACACATACATTTACTCCTAAGACTGTAGTGATCAATCTGCCCTCTTTCCAGAAACACGTTGACACTTGTATACAGGTAAAATTGCCTCGAGAATGAAGCTTATGCAAGATTTGCCTTCTTTCTCTGTCACTGAATCAATGCCAAAGAAGTGAAGAGGCGCACACTGTCTGTCCCAAAACCTAAAGCAACATTCATGACTGAGTAGTTCAGTTATTGTCAACCAGTAACTAATTTCTTGGGCACTCCTGCCAAGTAGTGGCATCCCTAGTAACCTTGTGGCTCTTCTAGTTAACTCCCAATGGACATGTTAAACTCACAGAAGGCACGGCATCTGAAAATCTGGACATAGTCTTGCTGTTGTATTGGTTATCAAATTTCAGCTGACCAAACAGGCTTTCTACTTCTAATCTGCGTGGAAAAGAAGAGGAGCTACATGCTTTTTCTAAATTTTGACGCTTCAGATGGCAAGATTCAGAAGTATAGCACAAGTCCAACAGCAAATACTTACTATATTTGAAGCATTTCAGTTTGTGCCTGATTTGAAAGATGTGGAATACAGGAGCATGAAAAAGAACCGTTCTGAAGTCATACTAACAGGTCAGTATTAAAGTAACGTAAACCATACCGTTTCCTGTTGTATGATTCTCTGAAGATGCCTCCTCATAATAACTGATCCAAGGAATCGCTCAAGAGGGGAGCAAAGATAGCTGCCAGCTAGTCCCGGCACAAGCCCAGGGGTAGGAGAGGGCAACAGCAGAATATTCAAGGCACTGTGGGTGAGGACTGTAGGTATAGATGCAGCCCAAGAGCGCTGAGGTAGTTTACGAGGTGGAGGCATGCTAGTTGGCATTGCTTGGGAACCTATTGATATGGAAAAAGTACTTGCAGTAAGGAAGGATTTAAGTTGAAACAAGATATGCTTTCACTTTGTTCATTGTCACTATACAAGCAATGAGTTCTCTGGGCCAAAGCTCAATCCTTCTTATTTAAGAATTTGGCTGCCTAGAGATAGGCAACAGACAGACAAAGTAAAAAATTAAGAGTTTTGACCCTCCACCCACGCGAAGAGTCTCTGTAGCACTAAAATTCTACCCCCTTTTCCTCTTTCTGCAGCATGCCAGCAGATAGCAGGTTTGTACAACAAACTCAATGAGATGTAAAGATGGCTAAATCAGCCGTGCAAGAGCAGCATTACAACTCTGTGATGTTACTATTTGGGTTGGCAAATATGCCTACCATTGGTTTCAATCCAAAGACTTCTCTCTCAGTCACAGAGCTCAGTAGTTTAAGACTAATTTCTGCAGTGCAACAAGAGGTATCAATCCTGCTGAAGTTTATTCTGTATAATTTAATTAATTTTCCAATTTGTTACAGAAGACTTGGACAAGGACAGAATAAAGGCTTCATTTCCTTAGATATCTTACTGCACAAGGACAGTAAAGACTGTTAGCTGACACACACAACTACCAAAACCAACAGAACTAGAAATGTTAAACACGAGTGCTTCGCAGTCATAACACTGATAAAGAAACCTACTTGTTCCAGCTCGTGGGGAATGAGAGGCATCTGGGACAGGTGAATGAAGGGAAGGGTTGGCTGGTGACATTCCAGGCATTCGTGCTGCTGGTGATGGACCAGAGACCTGGGGAGATCCTGGCCAGTTCCCTGCACGCTGACTGGGTGACATCATGGTGTAGGGTGAGCTTGGGTCTATGGTACCTACAGATGTTACAAGACCGTTGTTATTTTTTAAAAAGTACAAGGTTTTCTAAGCTAGATATCTAAAAAAAAAGGCTTACCAAAACCTGTAAAGCATGGAAATGTCTGCAAGATTTTAGACTACATTTTACAACCATATAAAAAACATAGCGGGGGGTGGAAATCAAGATACATCTTCAATGGTTTTCTGGTTTTATTTTTTAAAAAGTAAAATAAAACTGAACGCTAAGGCAAGTCGGCATGTTCAACACATAATGGGGTCTAAACGTAAGAAGAGCTCTTGCCTGTAGGCTTGGACTTCTACTGCTCCTTAGCAAATAAAAGCCTCAGCTAGACTGTTCCTTATCTATTCAGTATCTTGCAGTTATCTCTGCAAAAGCATCTTTGGTTTTGTACTCTGCTATAAAGACAGATCAGAAGAAGCTTCTTCAACGGTCTGTCGTATATCTGTCTCACTTTGTTGGTCTTGACAGTTAAGTCGGTGTGCTACAATTATAATCTGAACTGTTCATTTATTGTGACCTATGGGATGGTTTCCAATGCACTGTGATTACAAAAACCAATTGTTTGGGCAGCTTTCCAAAAAAACTTAATAAAGGAAACAACCAAAAGGCATGTTGCTCACATATATGTATGTCAAACCAGCAAGACCGACAATGTTTTCAAATTGCAAGTGTTCGAATTTCTAACCTGTTCCAGTTATTTTTCCAGGAAATGTAAGCAGTGAAAATACATTAATTAATCTAACAAGAGACAATGCTCATTAAAAGCTGCAGCCATTGTTCTGCTACAAGACCACACGGACCATGTTAGTAAGCAGGAAAGAGCGACTGATAGTCCATTTTTAAAATGTTAGGAACACCTCAACATGCCATGCAGCTACTTTTGATTACTGTTAAAAGTTACACCACACGTATGAAACCAGCTACTTAAGCCAATTACAAAACATGAATTTTTCTCAATTAACTTAAGTTTGCCCCAGAAGACTTAATTTCAAGAAGTAAACGGGCTCTATCTGGCACTATATATACACCTGCCAGTAAAGAACTCACCATGCGGGCTGGCAAAGTTAGCTGTTTGTCCCATTGTGATTCCAAGAGAGGAAGGTGAAGGAGTTGGACCAAAGGATGCTGGTGATGGTGCTCTTAAAGCTCCGCTAGGTGAGCTTGCAGCATGCAAATTTCCTAATCAAAGACATCACGTCACTCAACATACACATTCCCCATTTTTCTGTTACAATTTTTTTTCTATCAACTGCTACAGCTATCTTATTTTTAGGGAGACAGCAAACAAGTTTCATGAGAATTTGGTTTTGCACTCAAAGGCTGTATTTTGTACATGCATGAGTGTTATATTTTCCAGATTGATCCACCACACAAAGGAAGCTTTCCAAGATATTTGGCTTGAAGAATGGCATTTCCCCTGCCCAGCCCTTCCCCAAATTTAAATATTTTCAGCTGTTGTGCTGTAACAGCTGGAAGCAGAAAGGAGGGCTTTGGTGATGAAAAGCTTTTCTGAGAAAGCAGGTATTTAAAATTAACAGGTTGTCATCTGAGCAAGTCATAAGCCCTAAGAAGGAAACAGTCTGAAACATTACATAGCTACAGATGACAGTTTCACTGAATGTTTTTTTTTTTTAGCTTCAAAATGTACTTTCCAAAACATGCATGGCAGGACTTTGCTTTGCTATTTTTCCATAATATAAGGTGCATTCTCTTGCCTGACTTGGAGCTAAACATAGAAAAAGCATGCACACACAAAAAGAGCTGCATGTGTATTTCCAGTACACAATTAGTGCACAAATTCTCAGCCGTTTTACCTGGTGACTGTGTGTGCATCATAGATGGAGATGGTGTCACTGTGTTGTGGTAGGAGGTGGGTGGTGAAGTAAGAGGATATGCTCCTGATGCTCCTGCCTGTTTTGCAAACGGCTGAAATTGTCAACACAGGACAATGAAAATCTTTGATAATTTTGTACTAAAATAAAGCTAAGTACGTGCAGAAGAATACTCATGAGAGTTTGGTCCCCACCTATGAAATCTGATAGGTCCATCAACACACTTATTTGATTCTTTGTATCACCTTGTTCAGTGCTTACTATTTTTTTTTCCAGGGACTTTTTGCAGCTTTTCCTCAAGAGGTAATACCTCTGCACTTCATTCCTTTTTATCTGCCACCCTGTAACAGAGAAACCTCCTGACTGCCCCTCCCATCTTTTATCTTAAACAGGCACTTTCCCTCCCTCCGTCCTTTGCTTCTAAGGCAGCAAGTCTCATGTGACCTTCCAACGCTGCTGTTCATATGCTATGGGCAGTTTACACTGGAATGAGAAATGGCAAAATAAATTAATACATTTTGCCCCAAGGGGAATTCCACAGCAAAGCAATTTTATAGTCTCCCTTTCCATTTTTTACTGCTAATCCTTTTAGAACGTAAGTTCTTAAAATCCTTCCAGTTGTGGAAGACAATAAACATTTCTCATTTTGCTTGGAGGGTACCTGTTGTTGTGGTTGCTGCGGTGGCTGCTGAGGTTGAAGCTGTGATATCAAAGAATCCATCATGTCTCCTCCAATAGGAGAAGGTGGGTTATCGTCTTCATTTACAGACCGTCTTCGTGCATCCTGATTGCTGTCAACAAACATGTTCAGAAATGTCTGTGGAAAAAGCAGTTTTGTTAGCAGTTTCCCAATTAAAATTTTGTTACATAAATGAGCACAGTATTTGCTGAGCTCTAATACTGTATCAGCTACAGCACACAAGAAACAGGCAGGTATCTAGAACTATTAGTGGGCATTCATTAAACACAGTATGAATAGCTTGCAAAATACATCAATTCATAAACAGAGCTTCTCAGTGGATATTTAAGCTTAATTTCCTTTTTCTTTTAAAAAAACAGGTCTTGCATCACCACCAGACAAGAAACTTTGCTCATTAACATGAAATACCCCCTGTTAACTGAAATACCAACATTTTTTTTTCCTTAAAAATAAGGAGAAGCCTACACCTGGAAACAGGTGTTCCAGAACAACTCAGCAGTATCCAGAACCTACTAGGCTCTTGCGCCACACTTACAACTGCCCTGTTTGGGTAAGAATGCCCAGGTCACCTCCTCCAGAGCATTGTCTTGTACCCAGAAGAATTTGCCAACGCTCTTGGATTACTTCCTCCTCTACCTTCCCAATTTCATTCTCTTATACTTTTCCACTGGTATCTACAATTGCCTTCCTCTTCCCATTAGCCTTCCACTTAGAATTTGTGGAAGAGGTATATGTTTAGGATCAGCTAAATGCAGTAGCACAGAATCACTGCTGAGTTGCAACTGTCAGAAAAAAAATTAGCAAACTATGCTGTTTCACAATGGGTGCCACTTTCCAGTATTTCAGTACAACTAGCGCTGGTACCAGCTGCCCTCAGCTAAGGTATTCTGTCAGAGCATGCACAGATTCATTTTTCAGGAAGAGCAGACCAGCACTGTATTCAGAAGCAAAGCCACAGGCTCCTGCCACACACCGATGGAAACTGTTTTAAAAGAGAAGTTTCTGTCTAGAATCATCTGACATGGAGCGTTTCCTCATCTGCAACATATCAGCACTACCCTGCCTCACAACATAGTTTGTGAGGAGCAGTTGCTGTTAATCCTGGAGAATAAATACAGGCTGGTCACAAACCTTCGGCAAGTTTTAACAAAAGGATGCCTGAAGTAACCTCTACGTTACTTTATTACATAGACAATTAAAAAAAACCCTGTCACTTGATGCTAGCTCTCTTAAAGGAAATGTTTTAATTCAAACTAATTAACAAATCTACTTATAAATCAGAAAATTCCTTCTGTGCACAGAATGTTGGAAGGATGCAGCTCTTCACAAAGAAAGTTTCACAAAACTCTTCACATCAGATCCATACTTCAGGTTAGAAGCTCACTTATTTACTACATGCCAGAAAATACAGAAACAGTCACCTTTAATCCAGGTGCAGGGTAAAAACCTTCAACTATTTTGCTGTTGTCAAAGAGGCTGTACGCCCCATCACGTATCGCTACAACACCACGACTCCGGCAGTAGATGTCAATGCAGTACATATTCCTAAAGGCCAGCCTGATATGTGTGGGTGACTGTGGCAGAATTGAGAAACACTGATAGGCAGTGTTGGTGCGTTGAGTCAGACCCAGCATCGGCACAGTTGGAAGTTTGTTGATGGCATTTAATGGAGCCTGAGTGTCAAACAAAACCTGAGAGAGAACAGATATTGAGAGATCAGGTAGCTTAACTTTAAGTAAAGGTCAGGGAAAATGGGGCATAGGCGGGGGGGAAACAATCTCCCCTGAGACACCTTCTGCCAATGAGATTCATAAACAATCATAACACACAAGTAATTTTGAAGAGAACAGTTTAATCAGAATTCAGCTCTTAATCATTTTGCACTTTTCTTGAGAGAAGTTTTTAAAATGTTACCTGTAATAACTGCACCACATTTGGTGTTTTATTAAACATCTCCTGGAGCTGGTGCAGAATTGTGTTGTGACAATTACTGCAACCTGAGTTTGGGCCAACTGTTCCCAGTGAAATGTGGAACTTCTGGAGTATGGAGTTCCACTGAATGCTGATCTGCAATGTCAAGAACATAAAATGATCTTGGAAACTAGAACAACTACGATGTTATAACAAGAAAGCTGGTCTGCTGTCATTTTTCATCAAACCTCAACAGATTCCTAACTCACCTTACTCAAAAGTTGTTGAGGTTCTGAAAAAAAAGTGCTGTTAGCTTTAACATTCATTTAGCTAGCTGGATTGTTGGCAACTGCAAAACTGGGGACTTACTTGCTTCATCAAGTCAATCAGAAAGAACAAAAGTCTTTTCTGCCAAAGGTGAGACACAGAAAATTAAACTTGAGAGATTCATGCTGCAGAGAACTGATGAGTTTCTGAAGGTGAATTGGTTTTCTCAGTCATATCACACAAAACTGAGAACTGAATATGCTGATATGTAGGGAAGTGACATGCAGAATCCACACTGCTACTCTTGCTACTTATTAACTGTCCCAATAAAATGCACGTAGAAATACTCTCAAAAATTCAGCTTAGAACACAAACACAAAAAACTTCCAGGAAGCAAATTACAAGTGCATCAGCTACTTTGCACCAGTTGCTCATGGGAATACATTCCTAGTCTGTAATAAATGTGCACTTACTTCCTCCTCTACCTTGTATTTAATGCAAGGGTGTGAGCAAGTACACAGTTATTAAGGTAATTAATAAGCTGTAAATTCAAATACTAAAGAGTAAGCTAGAGTTCTGAACAAGGGAACAGCACTGTGACAAAATAGTTATGGACCGCCTCATTTGAAAGCACAGTACTACATTTGAAACTTTGTTAGAGTCCTTTCTTCTAAGGCAGCATTAAGCCTGCAGCCTACATATACCCATATATCCCAGTACACAACAGTGGCCAGTAGCAACACTTAACCATAAGTTTGTCGGAAAAAGGCTGCCACACCAGCTTTCATTGATCAGGAGCACACAACTGTCCTTCCCACAATTTGAAGCATCTTATACAAATTCCTAAACGTAACTTAGTAACTTAGCAAATTAGTAATCTGGCACCCTCTATTTCTGTCTTTTCTACATTCATCAGTATTATTTCCACAATAATGCAATACAAGGAAATATTCTGTAGCACAATCCCGAGAACTCCAGACCTACCCACTCTGTTCTCAAACATACATTTTAAGTGCACATAGGAGTTACTTACCGAGCTCCCCTTGGTAGTTCCGTAACAAAGGATAAGTTTTCGGTAATTGTAGATACGAACTTCTGAAAAAATGTTTAAGTGGTTGGGTATGTCTTTGAAGAAAGGAGGGAAGAGAGTTAGAGTGAGAAAACCGTAGTAATCTGTAAACACATAATTTTAATGAAAAGGAGATGATTTCTCTACCTGGTAAGGATCGTGCAAACTCCAGGACACATTCATACAGCCGAGCAATACTGTTCCAGTCATTAAGGAACATCTCAACAACTTTGCGGCCTCCAACTGGTTCAGATAACTGATTTTCATACGTCAGGTAAACATGACGGGTTGGTCCTGCAGTGTTTGGAGATGGTAAATACTGATTAAACTAGTGGTTCCTAAACCATGGTTTACAGACTGTGAGTGAACTGTGGCAAATGACCAGGAAGCATATTTAAATAGTAAAAGCGCATCAACTCAGCAATCAAAATTTTGATTCAGGTGCACTGTGGTTTATTAGAAATCTTAAAAATCGACAGTTGTCCAGTAACACCAAAACCTTAAAACTACTGGAACAGACAATGTAAAACACAAAGAAACAAAGCTTACCAGCCTTCCTAAATAAAACTTACCTTGCTCCCTGGATGAAGTGCTATTAAGTGGACAGTTTGCAAACACCAGCTCAGCTACCCATGTGCGATTATTTCTACCTTGTAATCGGAAAGTGCAATCAAGAAGAGATCGGTCCAGAGCCTTCTGTGTTTCCTCATTTACACCTTTACAAGGAGGAATTCTGTTGATGAAGAAAAAGAATCTCGATTATACACAGTACAGTTCCAAAACTAAAAATACTACCTTCTAACATTTCCTGAAGGAATTCTAAGTCTGGACATGAAAGAATGAACAAATCAACAGCAAAAATAGCTGAACTGTACAGCGAGATATCCTATTCCTCTTCAAGGACTGTAATAAGTGTGTTATAAAAGCACTCTGAGTTATGACCAATTTTTATATGGATTCCAACATCTGCAAATTACAAACTGCTTACCTGATCTGTTGAATTGCCCTGATCTCTTGGTGAAAGTAAGAGCACATCAATACAAAGCTTTTATATAGAGAAACAAGCCAAAAAAGATGAAAATAAGTAAGTTCTGTGGCAACCTGAATTCATAAATCAGTTCACCTTCTAGAACAAGCTCACTCATATAATGAACAACCTGGCATTTATCTTACTACCCCCCAATTTATTCATATCCCAATGTGAAAACTGAGGTCAGGGGACAGACTAAATAAAGCTTAAGTAAATCTAAAGCAAAAACATGTGGAACTTTTTCAAATCTTTTGAGAGTCTATCCAGAAATTTTATGTACCACCCTTAACTTCAGCTCACAAGTTCTCAGTACTTCTCTGCTCATATGCAAAGTTAAAAAGGTAGGTCCTGATGCATTTAGAGACTCATGCCTTTATATCACTGTACATTTCCACAGCATAAAAGAAGTTAAGAAGGTTTTACTCTAGAAGGTGTCTTTGGGGCTTTCTTATTAATGCTTTAAACTGATATAATCTATTTTACTTCATAACACAATCCAAAGTTTAACTGGTGAGGCTTGAAGTAAGCTCCAAGAGGTGTGAAAAACTGGATGGACTGCCAGGTAGACAGTATTGTAGTCAACAGTTGCAGGTCCAATTAGTGTCTGGTGGTGGCTGGAGTTCCTTGGAATTAACACAGAGGCCAATACTATATAACAGTTTCAATAACCGATGTGATGCAAAGGAATAGCAAGTTTGCAGATGACACCAAACTGAAAGGAGCACCGTTTAGAGAGACCTCAGCTGGCTGGAGGAATGAATTAACAGGAGTCTCATGAAGTTCAACAAAAACAGATGCAAGGTCCTGCACTTGGGCCTAAATAACCTCAAGCAATGGCACAGTGTGGGGACTGACTGGCTGGGTAACAGCTCTGCAGAAAAAGAGCTTGGGGGCCTGGGAGACAGACTGAACAGGAGTCATCAGCATGCCCTGGCAGCAATGACAGACTGCTGCCATCCTGGGCTCTATTAGCCAGGCAATTGAGTGACTACTCCCTCCTAGTCAACATGTGAGATCATTGTGCCCAGGCAGGGCACAAAAACCCTTGGAGATAGGAAATGCAGCTGATCAGCCCTGCTTTGAGCAGGAGGTTGGACCAGATGACCTCCACAGGTCCCTTCCACTCTTAAATTACTGTATCATTCTCAGATGTTTCCTCTACAAGTTTTTTGCCATGCAGTTGTCTTTTCTGGGACTTCTTGCATTTTCCTCTGCAGTATCACACAGTGGTAACTGTCAAATAACATATGGAGTATGTAGGCCTCTGATCTGATCTAAAATTGCAGTTACACATTCATGAGTCATCACCATATCTTCCTTAGCACTGCCTGGATTTTAGGATTGAGGACTGTCAAGACTTTTCAGAGCTCCCCAGTTTAGGCTAATGAAGGCAACAAATTATACTTGGCTCTGTGTCTACTCTTATTCTCCTCTTTCTCCAGCACTGCTTCACATGAGAGTGCAAGACACACAATAATTAACCCCCCCACCCCAACCAACCAACAACAACCCCCCCAAGATCCCCAAATCCCAAATATTTTTAGTATTACTCTTCAAACAATCTTTTTTTTTTTTTCTCTCAAGCATATGAACAGTAATAAAATTAAACACGGAAGCATAACCTCTTACTTTAATAAACGTATTGCATGGCTGAATCCATCTCCTTCTACTTGTACTCCTTGGTGAGGAATGTCCATATTAGATAACTAGGAATGAACAAGAAAAATTTTATCCCAAGCAAAAAGTCAAGCAAAATAACTAACTTTTTCAAGGATTTTTTTTCCCCAAGGGTGACAGATGTTTCACATCCTCAAGCATCAGAAAGCCAAAAACCAGTCTGTGCAAATATGGTATAAAGTTGTCTCCCACCCCCTCCCACAAGCGTGTCTTTCATCCTCTTATTTTCCTTTTCCCCACAACTTTTCAATGTTTTTGCAGTGCTTGGTATTAGAGAACCAGCTACAACAAGACTAGAGCAACCCAGTGTAGAACATCAGTCACCCGGGCTCAGCTGGCGGGGGAACTCCAAAATGAACACGACCACAAGTTTGCTGAATGGTAATATCTAAACAAGAGAATCAGGAGTAGTAGAGGGGAAGAAAGAAACAAAATATTTCTTAGTACGTACCTCCATACGAAGCCCTATAAATGGCATATTGGTATCACACATGGCTACAATATGAGCTAGCACTTTATTGAAGGCACACATTTCTCCTGACCGTTTTGGTTTCTTAGGTTCTATGGAACATGGATCACCAGATAACTAGAATTAAAATAAAGACAAATGTACTTGCACATTTGCAGCAAAAATTTTGAAAAGATGCCAGAGAATAATCTAATTCATCCAAGTTTTAAACGAATCACACCCTGAGCACAAACTCCTGAAAGGATCTGGTCCACTTGAGGACTGAAGCAATTCAGTTAAAGCAATTCTATAATCACCTCCTTCCTTAAAACAGTATTTATATATCACTAAGCCATGTCAGCCTGACCCCAAGAAGAAACTCCCATCAGCCCCTGCAAGTCTTTCAAAGACTACACCTACATGGCAGAGAGTATATCATGCAGATACCAGTGCTCTGTGTATACAAGCTACTCCAGCTACCTCAGCACAGTGCTCTGCCTTGGCTCCTTAGAACAGCTGAGAAGGCCTGGCATGAATTACAAGACAACTGTTACACAATAGTTTCCCAACATCTCCCTAGGGAAGCAGTCCAGAGAACCAAGCCGCAATACAAGATGTCAGCCATACAAACTTTTGAAACGACACTAAAGCTGGTACTGATGCTCAGAACATGCGTTTAGCTTTCACGCTCTGAAAGTAGCTCAATGGCTTTTGAAGGACGTACCTTGCGCTTGACACCACTTTTCATTTGTTTCCCACTTTTTGTGTCTAGTACCAACTCTTCAATGTTTGGTTTGAACTGCTGTAGTAAAAGTGCAGTAGCAGGGCTGTCATCTCCTTCAGCGTAGCTCACAGAGAGAAAATGGTACTTATACTCCAGTTCTGTGGGGTTGCCAGGAACATCAAACATCTCTACAACCTATATTTAAACAAAACAACAAATTGAGAAGACCCTCAAGCTAAGGACATGTCTACATCAGTTCCTATCCTCCCCCCCACCCTGCAAAGAAAATACACTAGGCTTTTTCATTATATGGGTACTGTGGCTAGGAAAGGGATCCAAGAAGAGAAGGAAGGCTAAACTTTCACGAAACATAAAGAGAATGGGAAGATTGCCAAGTATTAAACCTTCAGGTCCCCTCCTCTACGCTTAACAAACCCACTGAATGAGAGAAGGGAGGGAGACAGTTAAGGATTACATCAATCACTCAGTTCCTAATGTTAACAGTACAAACTGTCTGGTATATCCATGCCTGTGAGCAAAAGACAGAAGCAGTTTTCAGTTACTTACAATGTAGTACTGTGGAAGGCGAGTGAGTTTGATAAACAATTTGTGTTTGGAAAGGTTTCCCACAGGATGGCTAGCATAATTAGCTAGTTGAAGAGTTTCACTGCTCACTGTAGGCAGATGTTTTATAGACTGTTTGCAACGTTGCTGTCCAAGCCAGAACCTTGCATTGAAATAAAGGCATTAGTACCCTGAGACTGTTTTAAATTATTCTAGTATAGTGCTGTTTAGAGCATTAGTGTCAAATTAAGTCAGTCATATTCTAAGTCAACATCTATCATTGCTGCACAAGTTATAAAACTCAGAAAATCATACAGAAAATGTCATGAGTTTACTGTTTCTTATTACTATCTTTACACATTGCCTTCAGCTTGTAGCAGGCAGCTGTTAATTTAAGAAGAAAAGCACTGAAATTATTTGCTGAAGGAAAACATGATTTTGTATACAACACAATATAAAATTACAGTATAAAAAAGAAGGGACAAAATAAAAAAAACATGCAGATTACAGTTATTCTACAATTTGGAATCTTTGATTATTTTTTGGTATAGAAAAGAAAATCTTTGCTCCCATATGCTGGCAAGCAATACAGTAAAAAAAGAAGTAAGTCACCAAAGTTGGATTAACGTCACTCTGGATTATGTTATAAACAAACTCATTCACCTGAATGAGTCTGGACATGACGAACCACATGCAAAACATGAAATTTATTCTAATGCTTGGAAATAAACTTGTTCTACTCCAATGGATTTTGGAGTGGCAAGGCCAGAAAGCCTAGCTAGGCTTGCAAGGGGCTCAGAAATGCACGGCGTGGTTTTGCAGTCAAACTTCTACTGAAAACCAGCAGCACAAAGCGTGGGTGCTCAACATCTCTCCATCACGACACACCACATTTATTCTTGTAGATATATGTTAGATATAACTGTCCTAAAAGACATTTTGTGGGACTGCCTAGCTTCTTCAAAAACTGCAGTACTATCCAAGCCATTATCTCGAGTACATTATTTATAACAAAGGGAGGTTGATTAGTTTCTCCAGGGTGCCAGTGCTTCATGCGTCATCATGCTTCTTTTAGAAGCAACATTCCTCAAATAGAGAGGTTTCACCCTGCAATTAGCTCTGAGTACTGGGACTTTCCAAAACGACAGAGCAAGTGGAACTTGGTCTTCATGCAGACGCAAACTGTATTTGTATTATTTGCTACAACCTCTTATGGAAGCTAAATGTATCTTGTGCCTAATCTCAGGGATTCATGGAAGGAAGATTAGAGGTTTAAACCAGCAAGGGCTGAAGTGTTAGAAGATAAACAGATATTATTTAAATCATCCTAGGCCACTTCCTGGTTTTTCCTCTATTGTGAGAAGGGAGATTGTTCTCAGTGAGAAACAAGTAGAGTTCAGCTGGAGTGGAATAAAGGACAGAGAAAATGAATTACGAACACAAAATGAGATGCCAGAAGCAAGTGGTCTGCTACTGACTTAAAGTGAAAAGACCTCACGCAGAACATGTGCACAGCAATGCATGAGGCTATGTGTAAGGAGGCAGACTAAAGGAAGACTATGGTATCAACTCCAAGCACAAGCAGAATTTCCTCCACCCGTTTAGAGGAGATGGCAAATACTCAAAGTTGCTTAGAACAGGGAGGAAGTATATTCTCCACTGTGGTAAAACACAAAGCCATGCAAGTGTGATCACCCAAAATACAAATATGGTGATTTATTCCATATAAACTAAGTAAATCATTCAAGTCTCTTACTTGAGCTGCTGGAGCCAAGGAATGATACGCTTCATATCATCATTAACAGACTTCTCAATGTCATCGAGTGTCAGTTGATCTACAAGAACATTAGGTGAGTGAATGGTCTTAACATCTGCTCTTCAAACAAAGTTTTGACCTTTTAATTAAAAAGTGTTTCATCTAATTTAACAAACAATTAATCACAGAATCATAGAACAGCCCAGGTTGGAAGGGATCTCAAAAGATCATCTGGTCCAACCTTTTGTGGGAATGGGAGCCTAGATGAGCTTATCTAGAACCCTGTCCAATTGCATCTTGAAAACCTCCACTGATGGGGACTACACCATGTCCCTGGGGGCGTTGTTCCAGTGAATGATTGTTTTCACTGTAAAAACCTTCTTTTTTATACTGAGATGAAACCTCTCCTGGTGCATCTTGCAATTGTTGCCCCTTGTCTTCTCCATATGGCTCATTTTGAAGAGAGAGATTAATTAAGATACACAACAAATGATCCATAATACTTGTAAAACCACAGAAGTATGTTATTAGGCAAATAAACTAAAAGAACACACTTAAGTAATCTGAAACCTGAAGTGAAGACTTGAACAGTAACTCAAGATGCATAAGGTCACATAATACAGTTCTCAGTCAGGTCAATATGAAATGACTGCATCCATTAACAGCGCAACCCAGGAATCATGAGTCATAAAGAACATGTGTTGCAATGATGCCTAACAATATTTAGTCTGTTGTCCTCTTAAAATATACCTAACTGAACTGTGACTCTTAATCCACTTCTCTGTTCCTCAAACTCAAAATACCTAGATGATGACCCAATTGCGGTGTTTGTTTGCGTTACCCTTACTTACAGAACTTAGCAGTTTTGACAGAACTGTTCACACAAGATTACGTCATAATGCAGGATTTTTGCAATATATTGAATACAAGCTGGTTTTGCACCTACTTACCAACACCATACAGCATCAGTTGAAACATTCCAGAGTGGAGATCAACAAATACATGTAGGCACTCTGATCGACCACATGGTTCCAAAATCGGAATTACAAGAGTTGGAAGAGCCGTTTCAATGAATGCTAAACAAAAATTGATGTTAAGAATTTGAAACAAAATTCAAGCTCATCATATTAAAAGGTAGCCCATTATAATCACAAAACCTGTTTGTTTTTGTAGAAGCAATCTTCACTTGCACATTATTATACTGTTAACATAAAGAGGGAACTGAATATAAGAATTTCTCTGTGAAAATAGTGCTAGTAACAAACCAACAAGAAAAGATGGACCAAATTTGAAGATTATTAATCCTTGAATATCTTTAAACACACTGCTTCACGATTATAAGCTCAATTTGAATCCCAATAGTTTCACAACAGTTTAAGCAGTGTCATCCAAAGCTAGCTCAAGACAGTGAAAGATTTGCTTTCAATTCTGAACACACACAAGTTTTGCAGTAGACAACTTCTAACCCTTCAACCCAGACCATAATGTTCTACGAGTTTCATCTATTATAGTACATTTAGAGGTATGAGTATTTTGCAGTTATCAATGCAGAATAATTTAAAAGCTAAGTCTTGTTAATTCTGAACCCATCTCCCTTTATTTTTTCATATTTTTTATTTAAATTAATGAAAACAAGAAACACCAAGAAAACAGGAAACTATTCCTAGGCAGAAATTAAAATCAACTTGAAACAAGCTTCAGTAGAAAACACATACAATTGTCATTAACGTTGTAGCTCTTAAGAATGGCTTTCAGCTCCTGGAGTTTTTGATGCGATCTTGCATGGACGCTGTCTATTAGGAGTTTTTCTATTGACAGGTGGTCAATCTGTAAAAGAGGAATGTACTTGAGCAAGTTCAAATTGAGTGTGCAGACTTTATGCATTAGCACACTGGAACAAAGCTACATAATAAAACAATCACTTAAGAAAGAATTTGCTCAGAACTGTGGTGAACCAAATGAACTATTAACCTGAGTATTTGAATCACTATAAAATACAACAAACTAACATAAGATTCTGTCTGCACAGCAGGCAGTGGGAGGGTTTTTGAGAGAAGACTAGAAGAAAATGTAAAAAGAAAAGAAGTTTCACAAGCTATGCTGTTACCACTCCCTCTGCAGACCTACTTGTTCTGGATGAAGGCGGAGTATTTTCCAGCTTATCATGCACCTGTTTAACTGGCTTAAGCTAAGGAAAAAAACCCCAAACCAAACCAAACCACAACCCCCAAAAAACAACAATCTGTTAGAATATGGTTGCCTCTACACAAACACCTATGTAGCTGTAGCATGAAATACACCACACTAGTTTTAGTCCTGCTAATGGGGTAACAACGCAGTCAGTGAAAATGCAGTGGCAAACAGTGAATACGAGCAACCCTACTGAACCCAGGAGCATCTAGAGGCTTGCTGCACTGCCAGTGCTAAAGCTTATGGCACCACTTACATTAACTGCAGCTTACTTGTGCAACCTAAATTAAAGCATTTGCATGTATATCCATTCACATTAGTCACATTATTTATATATTTTGCATAAGCAAAGCTACAGATTACTGCAAAAGCTTTTCCTAGTTAACCTCACATTGCTTTGAAAACTGTTCAAGGTGAATTAAACTCAAATTTTATTCTAGCATGAGACATAAATGCAGAAGAGTTTTATACTAGAACAGAATTACACAGAATTTCAGTACACGCCTTCGTATATACCAGAACGACCTTCCCCTAAAGACTAGCTTTCCAAGACAAGGCCTTAAAAACCAAGTATTTATCCATCCACAAGAGCATTTCAACTCAGCAGCTGCTATGAGTAAATCTTCCTCACAAGTGGCTACATGTTCTATAGCTACATCCAATTTTCAGTAGGTTAATGTATAATAACCTGCTTAGACAAACGTATTTGTTCATGCCACTGTTTTATATAGTATCTTAAACAAACAGAAACAGTGTGCTATCTACGTCATTACAGCTGAGATCGTTATTCAAACACTAGAAGAGCAGTGTGTATACCATAGCTGATAAATTTTTTAAGCTCAGAGCAAGTAGTTATAAAGGGATTCAGTGTTAACTTTGATAACTCTCAAATTTACAGTGGCCTCGTGTCTTAATCTATAGTTTGTAGACCTGATTCAGTGAGCTTAGACTGCGTCAACTCCCGTGGAACTTCAGCAGATGTTCTAGATAAAGCACATTTTCCTGGATTTAGGCAAAAATACAGTATCAGCATTAAATTAACTGTATGCTAATATAATAAAATCTGCTAACTAGCTAATAAATAATACATGCTAATTTAGGCTACTGAATTAGTAAATTTGGTATATATTTACTATACTAATAGTAGAATTTCCACTCTAGAAATAAAGTAGAAGGCTACTATGCTCCACTAAGTTTCCCACATTCCTCTGTTGCCCAAACATATGAAGTTCTTGACATTAACCATAGAGAGACTTGTCTGTCAGACTCAGTAAACAAGGTGGGCCAGGAAGCTCAAATAGAAAGCATGTACAGTAGGTGAAGGCTATCATCAGTAGAAGGTTCTGTAAGACAGGTGAAGAATCTGAGCTGGAGAGTTTTTCCCTGTGGAAAAACTGTACTGAAAGTTTGAAAATTAAACCATTGAACTCCAGCTTACTAACTCTCTTAAAAAACCCAAACAATGTAAGAAATAACAACAGACACACATTCTGATATATTACAGCCAGACTTGCTGAGGAACGCATAAGACTTACTATAAAACTTAGAACACTGTTTCTCTTAGATATCATTAACCAAGATCTAGAATTATCACCAACGAAGCCGTATCCAAATAGGAAGTTGACAGCGATTACTCATTTTGGATCATTTCGACAATCCCACCTTTAACATATGGGATTTTGAACAGTACAAAGGCACATTCAAACATGCCATGAGACATAATCTGGTTAATGATAATGTAAAACCAAGCTTCACCTAATACTTGTAACAAGAAAACCACATTACCTCTTTTGCACAAGATTCCCAAATCATAATGTAAGATTTTCTAAAGTGAATAGCACTGCTGGGTAGAAATCTCAAGCAACATGGGGAAGCTGATTTTCAGAGGAAGTTTACACAGCATCTCCAAGATATGAAAGGGAAGAACTGGCTCTCTATAAAGCATTTCAAGCCAAACACTAAACATAATTGAAACCTTGCTGTTGTTTCTCCCACCCTCAGCATTCTGTCTCATAAGTGGTATATAATGCACTGTAAAGCAGGTGTAATTTTTAAGATGAAGTCAAGACCAATAATTTGTAACAACAATTTTAGATCCCTACATAAACACACCACAACCTAGAGTAACTGCTGACTAGAAATCTTAGAAACAGATTCTTTAAATAGAATCATAGTGAAACAAACTGACAATGAAAAGCGGTTTTAAGTTTTTGATTTATAAAACTAGATGCCTACTGCAAAGCAAACCTTTACCTTCATGGCTCTTTCCATCAGTTTGGAATCACAGGCTGGCAGTGGAGGCTCATGAGATATTTGTAAGGGTTTTGAGACATCAGTCTCATCAATCTTAATAGTGACCTTATGAACAGATGCAGTCCCTGTTTTCCTGCCAAGCACCTGTTGACTTAAAATAAAGAGGAAAATTAAACCATGCAGCTGGAATAGCAGAAAATACACTTTTCAGTGGCTAATCCTTGATTCTGAGAATTCTGCTTAAAAATCAGATTATGTCAGCTGAACTGAAAAAAAGCATGTTTTAATTTACATTTCAGTGCAGAACTGTTAGTAAATGATAAGTACATAAAAAAGCTTTAGATGGCTGCAAATTCAACACAGAATCAGAAGAGCATTTAGATTGCATTTTTAAATTTTATCTAGTGCAAGTCAAGCAATACCGTGAAAGACTGCCAAAGAATTGTCTAATTTATTTATTTAGATATCTGCATAAATATGAGCTGATTTATGACTGTATCCATTGTTCTCCTGTACAGTAATGTATATCCCTCACTTCTTTGTAAGTCAAGCAACAGGTTTAGGTACTTAATTATAAGAATTTAGGAGTCTCACATCAAAAAGGAAATAAATTCTGAAAATTCTGGCTCAAGCTTAGTAAATAAAAACCCTATTATTTCATTTATTGCTTGTTAACAGCCTTTTCAAAATTAACTTACTTCCAAACAGAGAGCGAGAGACATTTCCCTGCATGGTATCGCTCCACTTGCACAAGGTCACCCCAGCGCTCTCGAATCAGCATTAGTGTTTGTGAATGCAAGACTTCCAACTGAAGTGCTAAGCAGAAGGAGTCTAACGAATGGAGTTAAGAAAATACAGGACCTCCAAAGAGTCTGTACACTACATAAATCCATTTGTCACAAAAGACAGACAAGATGCTGTCTGAAAACACAGTAATGTACTAATCCAGAAATAAAGACATAGAAACACCACCAAATATTTCTCAACTTTTTTTTTTTTTTAAACGCTTATCTAGGGCAGAGCATTAGACAAGAGTGTCACAGTAGCTTTCTTTTATGGATTTTAACTCTGATCATCTTTTAGGGGAAAGAAGATTACTAACAAAGAAATTCAATTCACCCCATAGTTACCCCATGGTCTTCCATGGTCACCCTAAACTAGTATGATTCTATTTTGTTTCTGCGGAAACTGTTTCACTGAAAACCATTTCACATTGTCAAGCAACTTACCTTTTGCACATAGAAAGTCATTGCACTACTTCCCACATGTGCTATATCCTATTTTATTATTCACACAGGTGCAATACAGTTAACACATCATCATCACCTTACTGCAGCTCTTGGTAGTAAGAATTGTCAGTTCCCACACCTTCCAAGTCAGCACTGTACTCTGTCTCTGAAATTAGCACATGCAGCCAGCTGCCACTGCACTGACTTACCACACAACCTGCTGTCTTGAGTACCTCGCCTTTACTTTTGCTGATTAAGTGCGTAAAATCAAATTTTACATGTGGCACAGGAGAGTAACTGTTTCTAAGGCCATCATTTTTACTCCATGTCCAGACATTTTCCCCTAGCTTAATAGTTAACCCATCTTTTTTGACCTCCAGCTACTAGGAAGAGCAAGACTATATAGCTTATTCAGAAGCAACTTTCAGAAGGATACGCAGACAGCTGTACATGTCCTGAAGTGGCTTTTCATCAGCAAACAGCCGTGATTGGACCAACTGATGGATGAAGTTGATCTGCATGCTGTGAACCAAGGCTCGACCATCTTTTGTGAATTAAAACCAATTCATATGAGACATCAGGAAAATGAGTATTTACAATAATTAAATAAAATAATAAATTAAAAAGACAGAACTCTACTGAGCAATTTCCATATCAGAATTTCTAACAAAGTAAGAAAATCCTTGGTTTAGTCTGGAAATTTCAGTCAGTCTACTACACTGTCACAGTCTACCATTGTTAAGGTATCAAATGCATACAGAGCAAGGTGAAAACAGGACAAGTACATACAGCTTCATTATCTTAAGTCATGAGATGCAAAAGACCCTGTATAAACAAGACCTATACAGCATCAGAGATGAACATGATATTAAAAAGAAAGTGTAAAGGTTTGATTTTTTTACCACCAGTTTCCTTGTCTTCAACCAAAATTTCCAGTTTGAGAAGGCGCCAGGGGATGTCAGGGTCATCACCCATCACTGTCAAGGTGGCCTCAAACTCACCCTCAACTCGGAATTTCACACGGCCATTGGCTAAGGAAGAAAATATGTTTTATTTAACTCAGTCTCCTAAGATGCCTCAAAATATCAGTGTGGTGGCTCCCGGCACTTGCAATGGATTACTTCCCTATAGTTTCTGCTCTGTTGCATATGTTTCTGTGCAACTGACAGTTGCTTCTGCAACAGAACCAGTGTCAATAAGCAGCATGGACAGATGTCCCAAACTGTCCTGAACAGCAGTACTTTGGTCAAGATAACACAGAGTAACATTGAGCTGACTACCAGCCTGACAAGTTATGCAAACAAAATGTCTAGCTTATTGTTGATATAGCAAAGAATTGGAAAAATTGAGTACTTTAAGCAATATTCAAAGGAGGTTCAGAATGCGATGTCGGCCCAGGCTGAAATCTAGCCCTGGAAACACATCTCACTGCAAACCATTTATTTAACATTAAAATATTATAACTCCATTTTCATGTGAGGAAGATAAATCTTTTGCATAATTCATATATATGCACACAAGGAAAAATTACATAAACTATTTATCTAACTGACATATATATCCTCACACCTTTGTGAACGTTGCTGTCAGTTTCAAGAACTGGGAACAAAGACAGTCAAAACCTTGTAAGCAAGGTCATAAAGAGAATGAGTGGCAGAATAAACAATTTAGTACAAGTCCATACCATAAACTGCGGGTCAACCTTCTTCTCAATCACTTAGCAAAATATGTCATATACCTTTACAATTACAGACATACAGAAATATTCCTAAAGAAATTTTAGGCATTTTAACGAAAGAAGTTTCATTTTCAAAAACATCCCATACATGCTCTTAAAACAAACCAAACCCCGAAACAGAAACTAAGCCCTTGAAATGTTTACTTAACTGAAAAAAACCTGAAGAGCTCAGACATATATCCTTTTATACTTCTGTTAGACAAAAATGGCTCTAAAACGGATATTGCAAGTGTTCACATAGGGACCAGTGAAAACTAAGATTTTTCAGAAACACCTTTGATCTAGGTCTGTGGGGTATCGTTTACACATGGCTAACCTTGTCTTAGTTAAAAGCACGGACTAGGTCCATTCCAGTCCTATTCTCTGCGATTCTGCAATAACCTAGTCCAGTTTATAGCCAACCTTCCTGTAAAAAAGGTGGTCTTAATGTCTACCACTAACTGAGCTAAATGAAAACAGAAATCTGAAAACAGATTAAGAGTCTGGCACTGCAGTGAGCCACAGAACAAAAGGTATGCATAAATATGGACAGATTCTATGCATAAAAATGAGTATCAGAACAGATTAAAAAAGCAACATTAGAGTGACTTGTTTAAGCTAAAGTTCAAAGAGTTTCTACAGAAAGACCTAACAATTTAATTAAATTGCATTTTAAAATTAACTTAAGGTAATGAAGTTACACTGTTAGACCTAAGGCTCCTTCACAACACATTTGCTGAAAGAACAAGACAATGCCTGCAATCTTTTGCCATTATCTGCACAGGATTTTTTCTTGAAAGTAAGTAATATTTCAGCAATATTATCAGTACCCTCATTTTTCAAAAGGGGAAAGTATGTATTTTGATGTCATACAGGATCCCAGAGACAGGATCCCAGTCTTAATAGATTAATAGTCTCACTTAAGATATCTTTTAGCTTTGCTTTAGCATTAAAGCAACAATTTTAAATCAGCCTGTAATAACATATTCTTCAAAAAGTAATTCCAGTTCTCACCAACTGTAAGATTTGCCAGCTGTGGAGGGAGATCTGTAGTCACTAGTCGATGTCGAAGAATCTGGTTTAGCTGATGAAGTGTGGTTTGCTTCTCACTCTTTGTTATTGGGTCAGGAGGGATTATTTTATCCTGTTAAAATAAACATGAACAAGTCCACATATCTCAAATACTTATAATACACTGACAGTAGGAATGGTGAAAACTAACCAGACTAGAAGTCTGAAAATATAAATACTACAGGCCATTACGCACAAGTAGAGTCTTGTATCTTATATTCAGATTTGTTTTCTAGTTGATTGTGTTTTACCTGAGACTGACCACTGAATAAAATTGCTCAACTTCGATCAATTAAATAAATTCAGGGCCTGACATCAGGCTAAACTCATTTTTAAACTCTAAGATTTGAAAGCCAATCCTTATCTGTAGCTATAGATCTAAGTCACAGGTACTACTGTTTGTATGACTTCACAAAATCCTGTTATTCTGCATTTTATCAGTAAAAAAAGGCAGCAGCATTAGAGAGCTGTGAGTATTACAGTAAATTTCCAAATACAGGCAAAACCTCAAAGAGCAACAGATGTCAGTATCTCCCCTTCACACTTCATTTTTCTAGGATGGTGGCTTAGCATGCGCAAGTACTTAAAGAACCAAGACAGAAAAGTTGATACTATACTCATCCTAGAGCAGAACTAGTTTAAATGGAGAGAATGTTTTACTGGGAAAGCATAACTTGTTCAAATAGGAACTGCTCTGCATGAGAAAATGACACTACAGAGATACAGGCACTAGGCCTGTATTAAACTACAGTTCCATTTGCACATAGACAATTAGTTTAATTAACATGCATTTGATACTGCACTGTGGATTTCCACACCCCCGCAGACATATGGTAGCATTATTTACCCTAATGCAGGTAGGCAGACGTGGGTACGATCCAGTTGTCAGAACATCAATAGCATACGGGATAGCAAAACTAGGGAGACGAGCGTGAACCAAAGCATCTCTAGCTAGCGATGCCAGACGATCAGCAGTGTCCACAAACAGAATGGCTTGCTGATCTAAAAAACTTGATATCATCTGTGGAGGACAAGAGGGGGGGGGGGGGAAGAAAAAAAAAAGATACGTGTCCAAAAAATGCAAAATCAATGCCCGTTTATATCCAGTTCATCTAGTGCACATGACTGAGATGATTTCATCTGTCACTTCCAATTAATCACTTCTATAAAACAAAGGAAGACTGAATATTCCGGCCATTTCTCACATTCGTGCGCAAGGACACTTTAAATCTGCATGCCATTTCTGATGCTGTGGAGGATCTGTAAAGCCTCACAGCTCTTTACCCGATTGATTGCTACTGGAATGCAACCTGACTTGTTTGTAATCACTTGGGGCTGTGTTTCTGCAACATTCTGGACTTTATACTTATTTAATCAAGAGCAGGGTGAAAGTCATAATAAGAACTAACACTGAGATCACCATCTTCCTCATCCTATTGCCTAACCCCAAAGAACTCCTGAAACTATGTGCAGACAAGCCTTTCATTTTTTGCTACTGGCGAGGTTTTGGGAACATGAACTATTAAAAGACAAGATTATACACTTTCTAAATAGGAAGAAATTGGTTATAATTTAATATTCATTTGCCTATGAAATAGGCTTTTCTTAAAAAAATTTTATAGTAAGGAGAAGTTAGGGTATACCAAAATCCCATATCACTTAGAGGTTATTTCATACCAAGCTCTGTTGCTAACTTACCGCACATTTTTCCACCTTTCCAGCATTATTAGCCCATTTGACTAAGGCTAACAAACGAACAAACAGTTGACGAGTGCGACTTGCAAACTGCACTATTTCTATTTTTCTGTAAAAAAACAAATGTACATTAAGCCAGTGCTCAGATATGTAATAAAGCTGCAATTCAAATAAATCAGATACTAACCAAAATATCACTCTGGTAATTTTAAGACACCTTTACATGGTATGTTAAAATATGCTACCATTTTGCCAGGAAATGAGGTGGTGGTGAGGAAGACCTCCCCATCCTGCCTTTTACTTTCTTCTCCATTCTCGCCTTGCAAAGAAATTGGGATAAGGAGAAATTACTGATAGTCAATATTCCTCACGCTGTGCTTTGTATGAGATAGTCAAAACAAGGCAGTGTATGTTTGCATGTCTTAAGAGTTATTTTTTGTAAAAGAGGGGTATACCCAGATTTTCCCCCTTCATTACAGATCTATGCTGTAGATGCATTAGACAAGACATGCAGACCTACAATGTAGATCTGTAATACCATACACTCTGAAATACCATTTCATCTACTGTTTATAGAGGTTTTCCTCCCCTTCCACACATTCAATTCACTAATTTCACCATGGTTTTCTAGTTACATTAAAAAAACCCCAAACAAATCCAAGATGCTTTCCTGATACAGTCTTCTAAAGTAATAAAAGCATTTGGGCAAAAAAATTAATCAGTGCAACAGATATTGGCCTCTACCAAACAGAAGTTGCACCTCTTTCTGATCCTAATCTGTGAAACACATAATATAGACAAAGCCCGTTTCTGCTGAAAGTGTTGGTGTAAAGAGGTTAACTCTTTCATGCAATACATAAAGCATAATCTGCTTGTTGCAGATGAACATTTAGGCCAGAAGCACAACTAATACCATCTGGTCCAGTTTCTCGCATTACATACTACAAACCTCATCCAAGAACTTGGGCATTAAGCCAGTAACTTCTCTCCGTCCTAAAGCATATGTTTTAGAATGGCATTCAGCCTGATACAAAGATTTCAAGTGATGGGCAAGCCACTATATGTACATACTGCTCTAATAGTAACTACGCTATGAAAATGAGATGTTGAGAATTTTGAAAGATTCCGAAAAGCTTCACGGGATTTGAAAGACGTCTGCAGTGACACTTCAGAAAGCCAGTAATCTCTTAGACAAACTCTCTGTAAAGGTTGCTAAAGCCTAGTAGTTATGTCAACCAAAATTCTGTAGCAAAAACAGCATGACAGCAAGAAAAATTAAAACTGATGTTCTGTGACCAGAAATCAAAGGTAGACACCCCACCCCCCCCAAAAAAAACCCAGAAAAATGCACAGCAATTTAATAATGAAAATTATTGATAAAACTAGACACAGTATTCCAGTAACTTTTCCATTAATACCACATGTATGAAGTTACAGAAGACTTGTTACTTCCATTTGACAGAATCCTGCTTCCGGAACCACTACCATCATTCCCAAATGACAACTGTATTGGGAATTCATATCACGTCTACTTCTCTACTAAGAGCCCAACATCTTTCTATTTTGCTGTGTTCCACTGTCCTTCATTATAGATACAAGACCTTATGCTGGGCTGCACAAGACAATTTATTCAAGAAAGATGAAACTTAAGGAAAGAGTACATTTACAAGGCCTATAACAGCAAAGCAAAGCACATTAAAAAGCTTTCTAATGACCACAGTACTCAGTGTGTTCTTTATCTTGGTCTTTACTGGTAAGTTCTGAACTCAGGGGTTTCAGATCCTTCAGACTAGTGGCTGAGTCTGGGGGAGTGGAGCATTAGCTACAGTAGAAGAATATCAAGTTAAGGACCACTTAAGCAAGCCTGACATACAAAAGTCCATTGAAGTGGATGGGATGCATGCAGGGATGCATGCAGGGATGCTGAGGGAGCTGACCTATGCCACTGTAAAGTTGCGTTCTATCATTTTCAAAGGGCCATAGCAATCAAAGGTCTTGATGACTGGAAAAAGTCAAACATGTCGTCCTTCAAGAAGGCCAGGAAGGATCTAGGGACCCATAGGCCAGTTGGTCTAAGATCAGTTAAGAAAATTAATAGAACAGATCTTTCCAGAAGCTATGTCCAGATAAATAACGAACATGAAAGTGGCCTGGGAACAGCAAGCACATATTTGCCAAGGGTAAACCATCCCTGATCAACACAGTTGCCTTCTGCAGGATGAACAGCTCTGTGATCAATAGGAGAACAGAAGATACACTTACATTGACTTTTGCACAGCTTTTGACAAGATTGCCCATAGCATCCTTGTAGCCAAGCTGGTGAGATATCGCATGGGTAAGCGGACTACGAGGTAGGTGAAAAACTAGCTGCGCTGCCAGGAATAGAAGGCCATGACTAGCTACCAGTTGGATTTCTTTAATGCTGGTTACTAGTGGTGCTCCTTAAGGGTCAATACAATTTAACACCTCAATCAATAACCTGCATAATGTGAAGGAATGTGCTGTTTGAAAGTCCGCAGATGATGCCAAACTGGTGGGAGCAAACAGAGGGACCTCAGCTGGCTGGAGGAACTGGTTGGCAGGAACCTCATGAAGTTGAGCAAAACCACATGCAAAGCCCTACATCTCACCAAACAATCTCACATAACAGCACAAGCTGGATACTAAGCATCAGCTGCACAACAGCTCTGCAGAAGCAGACCTGTGTTCCTGGTAGACAGATGAACAGGCATCAGCTATGTGCACCTGCAGCAGTGACAGGCTGTATTAGCACTGGTGCAGCCTAGGTCAAGGAAGGGGATTATTCACCTTGAGCCAGTGTTTGTGAGACTGCATCTGAAGCACTATGTCTAGTTTTGTACTCCCTAGCCAAGGAAGATACTGCTGTATGGAAGAGGGTTAGGGGCTGGAACACATGACATGCAAGAAGGGGCCGAGGAAGCTGTGTTTGTTTATGCTTAAGAAGGGAAGGCTATAGTGAGATCCTACCGCCATCTTCAAATATCAAAAGGGGTGTTATAGAGAAGATGGAACCAGACTCTTCTCAAAAGTGCAAAAAGCTGAGGGACAACAGCCACAGAGTAAACCAGTGAAAAATTAGTTAAAACATTAGGAAAACAAAGAAACACACAGAGAAGCTGTCAAAGACTTAAGTAGGTTGCCCCAAAAGGTTGCCAGATTTCCATCCTTGAAGATATTTAAAATTCAAGTAGATATGACCCTGAGTAAGCTGAAACAACTTTGAAACTACTTCCAGCAGAGAGTTGGACTAGGTATTTCCAAAGTACCATTCCAACCAAACTTATTATCCATGCCTATGAAAGGAGTGAAAGAAGTGATTTTGCCATTTGAAAAGAATAGAACTCAACATTTCACAAAAATTAGGTGCGTAATTGCACTGTTGTTGACATAATGAATAACATGTTTTTACAAGTTGTGAATGCTTTTTTTTTGATCTTGTGTAGATGGTAAGAGTGTTTGCTCCCAGTTTGAGAAGTAACAGACTTGTTCATGAACTACTGCAAAACCAGTAGAAAGACTGCTTGGTTTTAGGAAAACAGTATGTTTATATAGATCTTTGAAGTATTTTAACAATACTTCTCTTTTAAATATTTCCCAGCAGGAACTGTTCATTCAGGAATGCAGGTGTAAGGTTTTATCTTCCATTTCCCCACAACAGAAGATAGGGCCTTGTAAAGTCATTATAATCCAAGTTTCAGTTAAATCTTACACAGCCATTACTGTATTTAGATAAATTTTTCACACATTTTACACTTTATTGGAGGATGAAAAGGAAAAGGTAAAGAATACTGAGCAAAAAATAGGTCTCCATTATTAAGAAGCAAGCCCCTGGATTTCCCCCAGAACCCAGCACTATTAATTTTACACCACAGTACTAATGTTTTTTTAATCCAACCACTTTTTTCTTGTTGCAAAGGTGATTTAATCCTATTACTGATAACTAATACATGACCCTTTACAAAGAAAAGCCATATTATACTATGATGCATACCTTCCTATCAGTTTTTCTTATCACAGCATCTTTTAGCTAGGCACTACAGTCATAAACTTAGATTTTATGTGAACTTTATTAGAGGATAATACCATCACATCTTCACCAAAGTATTCCGTGTCACCAGGCTAGCTTCATGAAACAGAGCTTGAAGTCCAACTACTGCTGCCATTACAGCTGTTGAAGTTAGGAAAAAATCGAATAATCTGGATAATTAAACTACCTTCCTTACAGATTTCCTCCATGAGCTGGAAAGCCACTTCATCAAGAAGAGTTGCAAGTCAAGGCTAACAAGAAATGTGAACATTTAATTTCATGACAATTTTAATTGCAGGACATTCTTTGTAACCATTGAAGGCTGTCTTTTTGTCTTTAATCTGTAATCTTAACATGTTGCTCCAGACCTGTGTGCCCCCACAAAGTAGATTCCAGCTTTATCAAGGAAATGCTAAACCTCTAGATGGAAGAAGCTCCACTACCATTAAAATGGAGCTCTGAACCTAAGTTTAATGTAATCTCCTCAGCATATAGACTGATAGTTAAAAAAACCCCAGACTACTAAAATCCAGATTGTTTCTCTTCATAAAATATTATGCGTAAAGAAAAGGGGCACAAAGAATCATTCCAGTTCATGATTCCCTGAAACAGGATTAATTCCACAGCATTATAAGGGTTTTAGAAGATTTGAGATAACTGAATTAATGATCATCCTGGTACACAGAATTCTTTATTAACATTCTTAGGAATATCATAGCTGTTATACGTCTCCAAAGAAAACTAGGTCATTTAGCATGTTAGCACAAATAACAAAGGAAACAATCTTCTGACAACTTCCATAAAACTTATTCAAAGAAACAAAAAAGTAAATCAAGTTCTTTCATCTTGAGGAGTAGGGGAAGACAGGGTTTAAAAAAAAAAAAAAAAGCCTGCTCTGGTCTCTTACATTTGTTTTCTAGTAATCTTCACATAGAACAGAAGCAGAAAACAGTGCTCATGATAAGAAAGATCAAGTAACATGGAAAAAAGCAGAAAAGAGGCTTTTACCTAGTTTTAGTTGTTGAACTGCTTCTTCTGAACAAAAAGTTTATTACACTAACTAGAATCTATTTAGGTTCTCCAATTCCCTTTCACATCAGCTTTACTGTCACTTAGTTGTTTCAAGATTCATGAAGAGAAAAATGCCCTTAACACATAGTTCACCTACTATAACAGCAACAGTATGTTACTGAGCAGTGCAACAACAAAAAAGCCCAAACAACAACAAAACCAAAACCCAACAAAAACTAATATTGCCACTGATGCTGAGAAAAGTCTTGAAACTATGTAGTGACAGCAAGACAGACAAGGCTTACTTTCTTGCATAAAATCTAAAGTTAGGACAAAAATATTTTATTTAAGCAGTTCTTAACATCCTCAACAAAGTTCTATATTTTGCAAGCATTACAGACTGTCTTACTGTAACTCACCTTTCCATGTCAGTCTTTCTTGGTAATCTATATTAAAAAGGAAAAAAAAAAGTGTATTATATATTGTTCTGTTAAATTTCAGTCCACTAGAAATTTTGTTAGAAACCTTCAACTAAGCACAAGAACTTCTACATACCTATAAAGAGCATTTCAAAATTTCTACTGTAAACTGTAACTACTGTAACTGTAAACATTTCCTAAATACAATGAAATTACACACTTGATAAAGGAAGTAGCTTGACATCTCTAGAAAGCAGCCCAGTTAAGGGGGAAAAAAATAAAATCAGGTGTGTAATAGCACCACAAGGCACCCACCATTACCCTGCACCAGGTAAGCTGGAACTGGTCCAATTAATTTAAAAACCTGATGAAGGATGTTGAAATCCCAAGATTTCAGCTAATCTAGTGAGCCACATAGTATCACTGCTTGTGCTTTGTAGTTGATGACTCTCACTAAGCACCCATGACTAGAGTTAATTAATTCACAGTAGCAATCCTCAAACAGCAGGTAAGAAAACTGGCTGTTTCCTGACTTGCCTGAAATTAAGTTTCCCTTCCCTTTTTAATTAGTCTGAAAGTGGAGAAATGCCATACTCCAGAACTTTATCAATGACCTGTGTGACAGATACTACTGCAGAGAGGGGACTGTATTTCTGTAATGCTCTACAGATATCACAGGCATCTCATTTTAAAAGTTTTTTTTTAATTTTTTTTATTCTAGGACTAAGGCTGGTACTAGTTAAAGAATGAGAAATCATTTTGTTGAAGGGAAGGAGGACAATACTTTCCAGCTGGGCTTTCTACTAGCCAAATCCATACTTTATAGGGAAATATAGTAGAAGAATCTAGCTCACTCTGCTTTTGGAGGGGACATCACATAGCACATAAATTATTTGGTGAACCAAAGTGTTCCCCATGTGTTGTTCACATCACCCATTTTGTTTTGTACCTTAATGATGTACTTAAGTCAAAAGAACCTGTTCTACACCTTAAAACAAGGATAAAAGACATCACAAGCACATGCTCCTACAAGAACACATACAATATCAGTTACTGCCTACACGTACCATAAACATACAGGAAAGACTTCTTAACTAACATTTTCAAAGTTCTTCCAAAGCAAATTCAAATTCTAAAACTCCTAATCCTTTCCAGTGTTTGAAGACTTTTAACCCCAACTCAAGCAAAACTCTGTCTGTATACTTACCAGATATGGTATTTTACAAAAACCATACCTATTTTTTTTCCACTTGTTCGGTATGTCACTTCTTAAAACAGACAGGTTCCCCACAAGAACCTCTAAGGTTAAACAAACTAAAAGGGAAACAGGTTTACTCATAGTCCAGATGCTTTCATTGAAGTTTTTCTTGGCCCAAAACCATTCCTTTGTTTTGCCACTTCAAACACAAAAACATCAGCACAGCAGATTGTAAAGTAAATAACTTATTTCCTTTCTCCAAAATAATCAAACAGTACTTT